>OX457111.1:7650739-9049859 GCA_949752805.1 Deilephila elpenor
CTTACTTTCATACCATTCGGTATGGGCCTCTCCTTTAAATTTTACATGGATACCTAAAAATAAATTTTCATAAATAAATGATAATCTAATGTGTGTTTTCGCATCATTCTAGATCTATTTACTTATAAGTAACGATGCATGAGTCACATCTTTAGTATGAATTATAACTAGGCTTACCTCGTACTTTTTTCGGACTATCGAAAACATATTCAATACGTCCGTTTACAGTTTGTCCAGCATAATATGTATTCCACTGGTTGTCTAAGTAAATATTAGCTTCTT
Organism: Deilephila elpenor; assembly: GCA_949752805.1. Classification (NCBI taxonomy): domain Eukaryota; kingdom Metazoa; phylum Arthropoda; class Insecta; order Lepidoptera; family Sphingidae; genus Deilephila; species Deilephila elpenor. The sequence goes on from OX457111.1 coordinate 7,651,022, forward strand.
TGAGACCCATTTTCGAAAGAACTCAAACAATTATTCAATACAGTCGCTAATAGTAACTACCGACTAACCACCTAAGCACCTCAAACTTTAGCCGTGTACGGAGCTATTAGATTTTTATAATTATAGGTATGCATTCATCTGTCAATGTCATCATAGCACAAAGCCCTATGCTTAAAAACTTTGAACCCCAAAACATTAATTTGTATTTTTTAATTATTTGTATTTTATTTGTATTTATTTGTATTTTAATAATCATTTATTCAGTATTCTATAATTAATGACTAATAAATTATTAGGCATTCAACTTTAAAGTTATATGATCCTTGGGTGATATAACTTTCATCTATGATAAGGCTGTATAGGCAAAAACCCTTAGCCATCTCAACAAAAGGAAAAACGAAATTTTTATAGAAGGTTGTTGTCAATTGCAATTTCCAAATGTCAGTCAAATTTCAATAGACAAAAAATGGCAGCAAAAAATAACAAAACAATAATGATTATTGTCTGCCATAGGTAAATAAAACTATTAGAATATAGTAGTGTTAATTAACTGCCTATTTCGTTATGGCTTTCATATAAAGTACGCCATGGTTGATGTTTCTATAATTATACCAGTATACAATGGTGAAAAGTGGATAGACAACTGTATGAATTCAATCGCTGCACAATCTGCGTTCAAAGCAGGCTTGAATATTGAAATTATACTATTCAACGACGGTAGCACAGATAGATCTGAATTGATATTAGAAAATTGGGCAAACTTTTTTAAAACACGTGAAATATCATTTAATTTAACAAGTTCTACTAATGTAGGTGTTGGTGCGGCCAAGAATGGTGCAATTAAGAGATGCAGAGGAGAATATTTATGTTTTCAAGATATAGATGATGTAATGCACCCCGATAGAATAATTTTTCAATATGAAGCTGCAAAGTGCAACCATAATGCTCTCATTGGAAGCAGAATTACAAGAGTACCTTCTGACTCTACACCACGTCTTGTCCACTGGGCCAATAATCTGACTCCATCACAACTAAGAATGCAAATATACACTTCAAATGGTCCTACACTTCTAATGCCCACTTGGTTTTGTCATAGATCTGTGTTCAATAAAGTTGGTGGATTTAGTGAAGAAGGTCAGGGAACTCCAGAAGATCTGATATTTTTCTATTCTCATATAGATTTGGGCGGAGAGTTATATAGAGTTGATAAGGAATTAGTTGAATACACTTACCATGAAGATGCAGCTACATTTTCAGTAACAAGAGAAAGGATATGGCAGATACAATTAAATAGGCTTGAAAAATGTGTGTTGTCTAAATGGAAAATGTTTACTGTTTGGAATGCTGGTAGGTGGGGGAGACGTCTACTCCGTTGTCTGAGGCCAGAAACTCTAAAAAAAGTAATAGCAGTCTGTGATGTTGATAGAAAGAAAATTGGTACTACTTTAGAGTTGTACAACCCAATTGAGAAACTAGTCAAAGTGAAATTGCCTATAATCCACTTTTCTGAGGCAAAACCTCCCTTATTAATTTGTGTCAAATTAGGTCTCACTAATGGGCAGTTTGAACAAAATCTTAACTCATTGAATCTCAGAGAAGGTCTTGATTATGTATTTTTTAACTAATTTATTAACTTAACAATTCATAGCATATTTAATTTATTTTATAACATTAAGTTTTTAAAACTTTATTTGAAGTGATAGAAGTAACCAGTGACCTGAAGTAAACACAAATAGTTAGTTGTGTTATTGTTATTATGAATCTTTACAAATTAATAAAAATATAATAGTAATAAAAATATCTTTAATTTAGTTCCCTAGTCAATGGTGGCCATTCTAATTGTATTCAAACATATGCTCTCTAGTCATTAAATGTGGATTATTAAGGAGAAATCATTTATATCATCATTCTCAAAAATGCCTTACTCGTGTTTAATTGGTTTTGGTGTATTCTTTGGTATAGATTATAGAATAAACTATTGCCACCTTTCAATGATAGGCACACAAACACACAACACAAATGGTTAATTTGCTTTATTTATACAAGAAATAATTTAGTTGGCAAAAAAAAATTGTTAAAGTTGAGAACAATTATAAATATCCTGCATACTCCTGTTTAAATCTATATGTTATCAGTGTATCTAAAGAATCTGGAGGATTTCATAAAATATATAGTACTGATATCTAAATATATTCAACAAAAAGTAGATTTTAGGTAAGTTTGCAACAAAATATTTATATGTATTATGTTAAATTACATACATAATTCTATTTAAGTACTTTTTATTGTGGCAGTGCTGATGACTTGATGTGATGATGTGTATGTATGTTTGCTCAGTATTTGGCTTCCATGCCAATTATTGTATTTTGGCATTTAATATATAAATAAATACACCCAACAGTCAAATACATAGTCCTGACCCCATATTAAGATAAATTAAGTCTTGTGTGGCAGGTATCAGAACTACGAAAGACTTTTCGGTCTCACAAACACCCAGACCCGAAATAAATATTTGTGGGCCGCACAAATATTTTTCTTGGTACGGGGATCGAACCCGCGGCCTCTCATTTCTCAGCCAGCGTCTAACCAACTGCGCCACGGATGCTTTAAACCATCGGATCATTATAATCATATCCGATAATTATAATAATAATTATCGCATTTAAAATGTTGTTATTATTTTTAAACAATTATGTTTTCATTAATTATTAATTAATTGGGATTTGGGGTACCTTTGGTATTTTTTAACCGCCTTGATACAATCCTTGATAAAAAGCTCATTAGCGTTTGTTTTCATTAGATATAATCATTGTCAAGCCGTCTATACTTCGCAGACATCGAAATAAGTAAGTATGGGTTTATGTTGTTTTATAAACTAGTAAAAATATATTAAATTTTTATTCGAGTGGTAAGTCCCATAAAAATCCTTTTCAAATTAGCATTTTAAACTTCCGCGCGTAAATATAAGAAAACGCTAGACGCCAAGTTTCGTATGATTACAATACAACTGACTACGCTATAGCCAATGATCTATATCTATACATATATGTGTCTGTAGCCGCTGAAACTACCACCTGGCTTCGTTTTCGGTCGCGGTCTTGATATACCCTGTATATATATTCTTAAATATATGTATGTATAATGTATATGTATGTTTATTTATTCATAAATTTATATGTGTTTATATATATATATATATATATATATATATATATATATATATATATATATATATATATATATCGTATGTTTATCATGTTACATATATGTAATAATAGTATTTGAATTAGTTATTTAATTTTTTTTGAGCATTTATTCTTTACTAGCTTCTGCCCGCTAACTTCGTCTGCGTGGTTAACTTTGTTTATAAAAATATACATGTATAGATTATTTGGTATTTCTCATCCCGTCCCGTCCCGTCCCGTTATATCCCGCCCGTCCTATCTCATTCTTACTCAAGGTATGTAATCGACGCCCATCGCATCCCTTTGAGTATAAAGAGTAACAAATATATCGGATTTCCGTCCTCATCCCACGGGAACACTTAATTTATCTGGATAAAATGTAGCCTAAGTGTTAATCCAGTATTAATATGGGATATATTCGTTTTTCTCATTTATCTTCCATAATACAAAGAAACACCCTGTATGTAAATAAGACATTTACCAGTTTTTAAGTTGGACTTGCACCAATATTACTGTGAAAACTGCATCTCATTTCGTATGGTAGTTTTTGAGTAATGTGCAAGCAAACAAAAAGAAACATCCTGTACGTAAATGAAGTATATGCCAGTTTTTAAGTTGGATCTGCACCATTGTAATTGTGAAAACTGCATCTCATTTGGTGTGGTAGTTTATGAGTAAAGTGCAAGCAAACAAAAAGAAACACCCTGTATGTCAATGCAACATATACCAGTTTTTAAGTTGAACCTGCAGCAATATAACTGTTAAAACCGCATCTCATTTGGTGCGGTAGTTTATGAGTAATGTGCAAGCAAACAAAAAGAAACACCCTGTATGCAACATATACCAGTTTTTAAGTTGAACCTGCAGCAATACAACTGTGAAAACCGCATCTCATTTGGTGCAGTAGTTTTTGCGTGATGCGCAAGCAAACATACAGACAGACAGACAAAAATTCTAAAAAAAATTGTTTTGGATTCTGCTGCTGTTATAAAGACCCCCCGCGTTGAAATTTCATAAATATCTTCCATGTACAGACATCGACCATTTACATTTTTATTATATGTATAGATTTTTACACTGCCCTCTCTCTCTCTCCTTCCCCTATATCCATCCAAAGGTTGTCTGGCAGAGATCGCTCAGAGCGATAAGACCGCCTTTTGTACTTTTATATTATTTTATTTCTTTGTGTTGTTATCAATGATTAAAGAATAAAGAGGATGACGCACAACAGTAGTTCTATATATCAAGTTATAGTTATGTTAGGAGTATCGACGCGGAATTGTACATTTATGCATCTGTCTCACTTACACAAAGGTAACTTGTCCCTTAACGAAAGAGACAAATAATAACTCCATTGTTCCGAATATGGCAATATTTTGTTCACTAACACACTGGGACCGCCCTTGGCCCAAAATGACGCCATTTTTCTTTTCTGCATGTAATGTCAAACTGTGGCGTTATCTGTCAATAGGAGTAAACAAATCTGCACAATCAAAGAATTTCGATTTTTTTCATTGTTAATCTCGTGTCTTAAGTTTGTTAAGTTTGCTCATTAGATTAATTGTAAAGTTTTTAAAATGCCTCGGTGTTGTGTGAACGGATGCGAGTCGAGTTCAAGCAAAAAAGACCCCAACATTTCTTTTCATAGGTTAGTAACTGTTCTTACGAAATAATAACAAATATGTGTCTAAATTTACATATTGGGTTTGTTTTTATAATTTATAATTGTTTAAGGATCTTGTTGATTAAGTTTTAGACTCTTCTAAGCGTTATTTATACAAGTAGTACGAATAACAACCGTATTGATTGTTTACACACAAGTTTAGGGATGTGATACGAAATTATTCATATCGATATTATCATTTTTAAATATTTTGATGTTTATTTTTCAAAAAAAGAAATAATAGAATATATATATTCAGAACGACAAAGAAAGTGAAATTAAAAATATTTTTTAGTTTACCTATAAACATACAGACCAGGACAAAATGGATACAAAATATCGGAAGACACTATTGGAACCCTCCAATAAATACATTTATTTGTTGTTTACATTTTAAACAGTCGTCGCTTTTACAGTTACAATTATCAAATTGGGCAATAGGGAATATGCACGAGGCTCCAAAATAAGTAAAAATGTTTTTTTTTTGTAATCTTTATTGATGTAGACCTTATGGACTTTTTTAATTTTAATAATCTCTAAATTGGTAAAATTTATAATTAAAAAGTGATATTTTAAATTTGCCGTTAATCATTTCGATACGCGACGCTAATGGTTGCAACACAATGTGACGACAGCGTACACGACCTTAGCTTGTTGGGTGCATTATTTTACGTTTATGTTGAACGTTGATGTTTGTAAAAAATTTAAGAAGAGGTAACAATAAAATAGTTGTTGCGATTTCATGTAGTTTTCTTTTACGTCCACATTATTTTATATATAAATAAATAAATACACCCAACAGTCATACATGGTCATCACATACATGGTCCTAACCCCACATTAAGATCCATTAAGTCTTGTGTAGTGGGTATCAGATGCTACGAGAGAATTTTCGGCCTCATCAATATTTGTCCCCGTGCGAGGATTGAACCCGCAGCCTCTCGTTTCACAGCCGGCGTCTAACCTACTGCGCCGCGGAGGCTGTCTTATACACGCAAACGAAGTCGCAAGCAAATTATAAATATTAATAAAGTTGTATTTTATCTCACGTGTGTATTATTTGACACAAATCCAATCCAATCATCAGGTAAAACTTCATCATCATCATCATCATCATCAGCCCGTTGCAGTCCACTGCTGGACATAGGCCTCTCCCAAGGTACACCACTTACCATGAAATAAATCATAGTATGAATAAAATATCAAAACATCGAACTATTTTTATCGGATTTAATTTTGAATGACTTTACTGTCTAATCCTAAAATCCCCTGTTTATACTCAATTGACATGTAAAGCGAAAATTAAAAAAGTTATACAAGTTTATACACTGATATTTATGTACATTCAAAGTTTGTCAGTCGTATTTATGCCACTATTGATGCATCGATGTCGATAGAAAATTCGGTACTAGCATATCACTATTTTTAAGGGTGGAGCCGCCGCCATGTTGGTAATACAAAGGGACCCGTGTCACGTGACCTTATGCTCTATCCTCTTTATTCTATAATCATTGGTTGTTATGTTCTTTTGTGTACAATAAAGATTATACAGATTACAGATAAAGATTATACAGATATAATAAAAATGTAAAAGGTCGATGTCTGTACATGGAAGATATTTAAGAAATTTTAACGCGAGGGGTCCATAAAACAGTAGCAGAATCCAAAACAATTTTTTTTAGAATTTTTGTCTGTCTGTCTGTCTGTCTGTCTGTATGTTTGCTTGCGCATCACGCGAAAACTACTGCACCAAATGAGATGCGGTTTTCACAGTTGTATTGCTGTAAGTTCAACTTAAAAACTGGTATATGTTGCATTTACATACAGGGTGTTTCTTTTTGTTTGCTTGCACATTACTCAAAAACTACCGCACGAAATGAGATGCAATTTTCACAGTTATATTGGTGCAGGTCCAACTTGAAAACTGGTATCTATATCATTTACGTACAGGGTGTTTCTTTTTATTTACTTGTGCATCACGCAAAAACTACTGCACCAAATGAGAAGCGGTTTTCACAGTTATATTGCTGCAGGTTCAACTTAAAAACTGGTATTTATTTCATTTACACACAGGATGTTTCTTTTCATTAACTTGCGCATCAAGCAAAAACTACTGCACCAAATGAGATGCGCTTTTCACAGTTGTATTGCTGCAGGTTCAACTTAAAAGCTGGTATATGTTGCATTTACATACAAGATGTTTCTTTTTCTTTGCTTGCACATTACTCAAAAACTACCGCACGAAATGAGATGCAGTTTTCACAGTTATATTGGTGCAAGTCCAACTTAAAAACTGGTAAATGTCTTATTTACATACAGGGTGTTTCTTTGTATTATGGAAGATAAATGAGAAAAACTAATATTCCCCATATTAACACTGGATTAACACTTAGGCTACATTTTATCCAGATAAATTAAGTGTTCCCGTGGGATGAGGACGGAAATCCGATGTATTTGTCACTTTTATACTCAAAGGGATGCGATGGGCGTGGATTACATACCTTGACAGGCGGGATATAACAGGACGGGACGGGACGGGATGAGAAATACCAAATAATGTATACATGTATATTTTTTTTAAACAAAGTTAATCACGCAGACGAAGTTAGCGGGCAGAAGCTAGTTATAGAATAAAGTTAATCATTGGCTATAGCACACGCTATAGTAAACACGCAATGACGCTAGTACTGTACTCTTTGATGACGCTATGCTTAGTGGTCAATAGTCAATACTTAGTATTCTGTGACAAACTGACAATACTTATAGGCTACTTTTAAAAATGTGTGGATTACTACCTATAATGTAAATTGAAATTATCAAATTCTGATTGGTTAATGGTGTAATTTACTTCAAATTTATTATTTAGGTTTTTCTAAATAATAGAAAAATATCTTATAGCTCGGGCTAGATGGCGAATACTAAGTGGGAGGGCGGACCTTATCAATGGCCGCTATAACATCAGTTAGTACCAACGAACTGCTAGTTAGTATGCTAGTGGGACTGTTGGTAACAGACTGGACGTGGCTGCCAAAACGGTGCTCGCTGGGCACATCTTTGACTTTTCAGAATCATGTATTCAGCTGTACGGTATCAGCTTCCAAACACTAACTACCTGACCAAGTTCTGTAACGGTTACGGAAATAATCGTCAGGAATTTAGGCATCAGCACATCAGAGAGATCTCATCAAGATTTTCTATGGTATGTGAAGCCCATTAACCCTGCACTCGGCTAGCATGATGGACTATTACCTCTTTCTGTGAAACTTTAAGTTGTAATATGTGGAGGATTCCCGTGGTCAACAGTGGGTTACTGGGCTGATATAGTACAATAGCTAGACAAATTATATTCTATTTGACTCATTACTTTGCTGATTACTGAAACTTTCATCTCTTTAGTATTATTATCTATACATATAATAAAATCTAAACTAAAAGTATAAAGCTTTATCAATTTATCAATGGGAAAAACCTCATTAAAAAAGGTATTTTTTTCTTTTCGTTCATCGCAGGATTTTGCATTGCCAATAACGTAAACGAGCTATATTAGTATCGCAAAATTCGCAAATGATTATAGAACCTTTAATCATTGATAGAATGCCACCCAGACTAGAACCAAAGATTACAAAACTTTATAATTATGACATTAATTTGACGTTGACAAATTTGATAAACAGTTGTCCTGCATTGGTCCTTCTCCTTTTACTTTTTACCAAATATTTATTTTTGTATGTAAAGTTAAAATGAATTATCATAGAATTTGAAAGAAAATGGCATCTTCTAGCAAGTCTAAATACGTATACTATGAAGATCCGCCACCAGGATCGCTTAAAGACAATGATTTCTTTTGTACAGAAAGAATAGTGCCAAGGAAAATCAAACCTCAAAACATAGTTTTGAGACTTATGGAAAGGGAAATTTATGGATCTCGAAAGCCTGGCTCTCATTTCCACGTTGTGAGAGAGTTTTATCAAAACGTTTTTCCTAATTTGACAATAGTAAACGTAGAAAAACCACCTTGTTTCCTAAGAAAATTTAGTCCAGATGGCAAACATTTTATAGCCTTCTCCGCCGATCAAACGTCGTTGGAGGTTGGTATAGAAAGAAAGATGGATATACATTTATAGCACTTTTAATTAACGTTTAGGTAGATATGAATGGGCTACAAGTTGTGTGATGGTCATAAGATTTGTATACTTGTTAAGATGAGTAATTGTAACATGATTATAAATTTTAGTTACCGAATAGTCTATTTTGAAATAAGTATATACTTTTAATCCATGTCATCAAAATCATGTGTTATTTGATTGTTCAATATTTATCGATGTGATAAAAAATATTTTGCAGATCTATGAGTACCGAGGTGCTTCTGCGGCTGGTGACTTAGTAGCTGGATACCCTTCAGATCTATTAAATGCTGATGCGGATGCACACCATCGAATACGGACACACATTTTTTATAGGTTCTTTAAGGTTGGTTGCATTTTAGTATTTCATTGTCCATGTGATTTTATGCTGAAAACTTGTGAGATGTTGCAAAATATATTGTATTTGCATAAAACAATGCATTTTCACAACACAGTATGGCAAGTCAAATTGAAACTAGCCTGAAATTTCTTCACCTTCCTCAAGTGCAGTTTGTTCCACCCACTGCTGATTGTAGGCCTTCATATTGATTCACTTGATTCTTTTTTGTACCAGTTCCATCTAAGTGTTCCTGGCCACTTGACATAATCATCCCTTCTGGTAGACAGTCTGCCAGAAACTAAATTAGAACAAAAAGCTACTAAAATACATATTATGTTTTTTTTTTTTTTTTAGCCAAAATTCACTGTCAATGTGTGCCAGCAAAGAGAAGTCACTAGAGCAGAGCGGAACAACCTTGGACAACTGCCCTTTATGGACCAGCAGTTGAACAGGGAGTGTAGTTTGTTTACTGAAGATGGCCGCTATGTCATAGTGGGGTCAGCAGCACACATCCCAGACGAGTCTAGGCCTCACTTTTACTACATACATAGCAATAATGAAGCAGTCACACCCACAGTTAGGTATGGAGTCACAATTTTTTTTTAATAATGTATTCTGACCAGCGTAGAAATAGTTTGGTCAGATCTGAGTTGTCACTGGATTTAAATTGTTTGTTGAGACAGCTACATTTTTTATTGTTTTTTTCTTTTCAATTTCGTTTTGAGTATACTGCGTTGTTACAGATCACCTCTGGAAGATTACTCCCTTCACTTAGTAGATCTGCATCATGGAAAATTATGTGATACAAAACATTTTAAAATTGACAAAATATATTTATCACACAACCAAGGGATATACTTATATAAAGAAGTTTTAGCTGTATTATCTGTACAACATCAAACCATTCATCTGTTTCAAATTGTTGAAGGAATGTTGATAGAAATTCGGAAAATTGGAAGATACTGTTATGATGACGACCCATTTGTTGTTGGTTCAGTATTTGTGACATCCATAAATGAAAGACCATTCCATGAAGAGATAATCAATAGCTTAAAGCACCGACTACTTGTCTTCCTTTTCAAAAGAGCCAAATCTATAAGTGACGAGACAGGAGACCCTCTGGAATTGAGAAAATTTTATAAATATTTTGATATGTTTAGAAGCTTAAGAATGTGGAAAATGCAGTTGTTAGACGAAGATCACCTGTTCATTAAATACGCGAGTGAAGAAGTTGTCACGTTACGAGTCGCGGAACCTAATAGTCAGTTCTCATTCTTTGTGATTTACAATATTAGTGAAAGCAAAATATTGGAAGTGTATGAGAATACGTCAGAGGCACTGTTGCAATTGTTTGAAAATTATTGTGATTGTTTTAGAAACGCAAGATTGTGCGCTGACTCACAATTCACTTGCTCGCCATCAAATAATTTATATGCCCGGTTGACGCAACAGAGATTTAAGCAAACAATAGTGAGGGCTATTTACGGCGGCCGGACCGAGGCGACGAAACGCATATTAGCGCAGTTGCCTATCAGCGCGCAGTCGTACAGCGGCTCGCCGTATTTAGATCTAGGGCTTTTCAGTTACGATGATAAGTGGGTTTCCGTCATGGAAAGGCCTAAAGCTTATGGGGAATATCCTATAAGGTAATTTATTGATGAGCTATCTTTGGGATTTTATATGAAACGGTTTTCTTCATATTATATTTTTCCTCTCTTGCAGATTTTATGCCCGAGATTCGGGTTTGCTTAAGTTTAAGATATACGCCGGTGTTTTGGGCCAGTCAGTACCAGCCAGTGCAAGAAGACTCGTAGCTTTTACATTCCATCCAACTGATCCTTTCGCCATCAGTGTTCAGAGAACTAACTCCGAGTATATAGTCAACTTCCATATAAGAAACGCAGTGTTTAGCTGATATCCAGGGTATTTAATAAGTATAATGTAGATAGATGTATGTACAATTTATAAATGTTATTAAATTTATATAAAAAATGATTTTTTTTATAATTTTGAATATACGTTACAACATCGTAAGGTGTGGGTTAGGTGGTTTTCATCTTGTTAGACACCTTAAAGCTGATAACTTTTAAAGCCACCCCGATCGGAACTTCATAATAGCTGATCGTGTGATCCCTATGTCATTAATAAATACAATATGCGAAAGTACGAACTGTTTATATTTTTAAAGCGGGCAAAGAGATCCGTCATAAGAAGAATCGTGTAACTTTATTGACATTAAAACATATATTTGACATTACTAACGTCCACAAAATGCAAGCAATAGGTTATGATCACCAAGGATAAGATTAAATAAAAATAAATATGAATACCACATACAATAACTCATTATAAGTAAATTATCAAATAATCTACGATGCAGTTCAACTATACGAATCATCCGTTCTATGGGTTTAATAATTATTCGCCTCTGGGTGACTGCAATCGACGTAATTATATATTTACAAGTATTTTTCTTTGTGTATTGTGATTCGATTAGAATTGGAATGTTTTCATCACCATCATCATCTATAGAAATTCTTCGCTGAAATATCTGTTTTTAAAGTTGTTTTTTTTTTTGGAAATGTGCCTTTACATTCTAATTTTATTCCATATGTTTTCTGCTGAAAGAAGATAAACTGCTGTAGATGAGTATTACATTATCTTATCAACCCATATAAACTAGAATTACAAGAAAATCTAATTCTATAATTATCATTCAAATCTGAATGTTTAACTGTTCTTTCAGAAATCATAGGCGAAGGCGATGTCACCTCTCTGGTACAACCAGACGGTACAGTCCAGTACTTCTTCATGCCAATATCACAATGGTGGCCCCAAATGTACAACAATCCGATGAATAATAATTACGTTAATCCTATGTGGAATCCCAATATTGCGACTTGGCTCGTTCGCAGTATTACAAACCCGTACGTTATTTATTTAAAGATATTCTGCGAAAGATAGTCTTTTTAAAAGTGGGCAATGTGACTAATCACATCATATACTATACATTAATAAAAAGTTGCTGTCTTTTGTGGTCTTTTGAGACTACAAGGTTGGAATGTTCCGCTTTTTCCTTATAACTATTTTTATTGAGCTTTAGAAACTCCACCCCATTTTATAGATAAAACTATTTAATACATAACTTATGTATAATATTTCCGTCTGCCCAGACAACCACAACCAATGTTTTGCCAATTACGACCAAGACCATCGGGAGCAGCAGTGCATAAGCAGCTGTACGACTTGAACTTTAGTAAATCTGACACTACATTTAAACTGAAGGTACTTTACATTTCATCTCGTTTTAGTTAAAGTAAAATAATTTACTATTGAGACAAGTTAGTACCGGCTACCCCAATACTTGTATGTATATAGTACATACAATTATTGCTATAAGTATTAGGTATTAGTCTAAAAAATCCTCCAAAGTTTACTCTAATGCCGAATCCTAGATTAAAACGTTGCTTGTACGCCATAAGATATGGTTGCTGCCATAAGATCAAAAAACTCTTAATTGCTTATATTTTATTCCTTATTTTAGTTTCATAATGACTGCTGGACTTCCACAACCGACTTGGTATATTTTTACCCATCTCTGCGTTCCCACAATCAGTTTAGTCAATTTCAATATAAAGGGAGTGCGGCCATTCAAGTGGATTTGCTTCCATTGACAATTTGCCATTGCGAAAAACTTCAAAGAAGGCAATGCCTATGCGCACAGAAAGAATTAAACAAAAGTAGCTTCGAATCATACAAGCCAAAAGCAGCTGTGACACGAATGTCCACAGACGATATTAGTTGTAAATACGAGAGCGATACGGAAGTTGCACCAAAAAAATCGTCCAAAAAACATAGAGCAACTAAAAAGAAAAGTAAGAAAAATATAACGTGCCAATGTTATGAATACACGCAGAAACCGAGCACTAAGAACCAACTCGTGACTACATTTGCGGACCAAGCCAGCCATTGCTGCGAGCAAAATGAACGACTGACGCAGACTCACAAGTCTACTTCAAGTGTTAAAATACAGAAGGGCAGCAAAGACGACATCAACCCCGAAGAATGGCTGCCGAAACCGCCTCTGGATACAAAATCCGTAAAATCAACGGCCTCCAATACATCGTTAGACAGCAGTTGCCCAAGCGATTGCAGCTGCCGGCTGATCAAGTAAATAATGAAACACCATGATCCTTGTCAATATTTATATTTTGTTATTATACATTTATCCCTTAACATTACAAGTACCTATGTATTTACAACAATGAAAATAATAGTACAGTTATAAACAAAACAATATGAGATTTAACTTTCTTCCCTGAATACAATAATAAATAAGATACAACCGCAATACTTAGATATCTCGAACAAATTAATGTATGCAAAGCAGTCGTATGAATTTATTGCCTCCTTGACTTAAGTATTATAAATAAGTTGCGGAAACACCAAACGAAAGTTTAATTGTAATTCAAACTATACTTTGGCTCGACACAAGTGATTCGCAATAGATTACGATCGATGTACAATATTTTTTTAAAGACTTTGTTTTTAAATAGACAATCATAATCCTTATAAATAAATTGTAAAAACAATTTAACACTTAAAGCTAGTATTGCATAAGATCGGATATACGAACGGACATTCCCTTCACTTGAAATATAGTCTCTGAACCGAGTCACATATAGACACGCACGAGTGTAAACATCTCGACTCTCTTCATTAAAATATATGCGTATAAATAATATGTATACACGTACACGTAGTTGGAAAGTAATTTTAAGTATTTAAGACCACGTCAACTTTACAATAACTCTTAAAACTGGACTTTAACACACATTCCATGTGAGATTCGATTACTTATATCATAAGAAATTGCCATTTGTCATGCTGGACATGTTATATCTACATATTTTTAAAATGCATACGAGTAGCTCATTGATTGAATCATCGAATTCATATATTTTATTGATTGAAACAGTCGTTAAGTAGAAAGAAAGAAAGAAACTATTTCAATAATTGGTCGAGGTCGTGGTTTTTGATAAAAGCCTAGGCGTCGGCAAGCATGCTTAAATTTATATAGATATGAAGCAGTAATCGAAATGTATAGTATTACCATTCGTCATTTTTCTTCAATGAAGAGTAATTAATAAGAAAAATAACGTGGACTAGACATATAGATCTTAATGATCCTATTTATTAGGTTCCAGTAAATAAAAGAATTTCAGTTTTCTCCCAATTAGTAAGGTAAATTGCATTTCTTATCGTCCAGCGATGCCAAATTGACAGTATAATTACAGTGTATACATAATATAAAAACGGAAATATCCCTAATTTGTATCCTAAACGTCAATTTGAATCCATACATACATTTCCTAAATTTTACAATAGCACACAACCTTTGCTTTAACAAATTGTTTTCATCATTACGGCTAAGCAGTTTTACTCTCTAACACAATGTGCAGAACCCAAATACAATTAAACTACTAAGGATGTTGGTTAGGTCACGTGGGCTTGGTACACAACGCGGATAGTCCGCATGAGGATCAAGGTACCAAGCCTGCACGACCCAAAGAACCTCCCAACATAGATTACACACAAATGCACAGTACGATAAATACGTTGACAACATCAGACTTCAACGTTAAACATTAAAAGGAATGAATTTTTCACTTAACACAGTTAGTAATTTTGACACAACACGAAAATACTTTAGTTGCAGTTCCCACGCGTGGGACACACCTACACTATGTCGCTATCATTAAACCGTATAATGTATACAAAATAATCGAATTGCATTTTGAAGTTTCCCTAACATTACATTGTATTCCGTTTCATAAATAGGTGGCAAAGAGGAGTGTAATCTGTGTGACGTTTTCCATGTAATCAGTCGCCTTACGATTTAATTAATGTGCAAATACTAATATGATACAAACAATATTATAAACAATATATTGACTAGACAGTACGACAGTACCGACATGCGACACGACCATCACGGCCTCTATTGGGTGGAATCTTTTCGACAGTTAGGAGAGTTCATCAATTTAGGCCTTCAACATTCACTAGCGCAGAACCTTTAGTGTGGCAGTCTCGAGAGGATTAAAAAAATACATATAAAATATACCATGTCGCTATCTTACACTGAGGTTAAATCGTTATGTGGGTTCGCGAACTTACCGACAGAAGCGCGAGAGACCGTCACTAAAAATTCTGTCGTGTTATCAGGACTAACATTTGACACACTCCTTGATATATCTAATAACACACTAATTTTACACACCACCTAATTTATACTAGATTTACTTCTTAAGCGAGGAAGTTTCTTCAAATATAATTATTAAAATAATTTAGTACTTATATTTTTAATTAATAAAATAGCATCCGCGGAGTGGTTACCTCTGCGGCGCGTCTTCAACTCGCTCGATGCAGTTATTCATATTATGTTTCAGTCCATCGTGCTTGTGCGTCCCGTTCACTGCTAGCAAAAAACAAAAAAATAAATTTCAAACAATGCAGTAAAATGTAGTATAAGGTCTTATGAACATTATTACAATATATAAAAATTACAGCCAATGCAAAATTATTTGCCAGATGTGAATATGTATCGTCTCGGACTCCATAAAAATACCCCTTATAAAAACACATGTAGGTCAGTACAATCACACCGGCGAGATATTCATTTAACGTCCGTGTATATTCTATCTGAGCAGTACTGCATTTACGGTCATGTGTATTTTTTCACTTTGATGTGTTAAAATATAAAAATGTGGAGTATATTCCCGTTCCTACTATTTTGTTTTAATATATATTCCGTGTGGGTGGTACCTGGTGCGCGTGGTGCAGGTGGTGGTGGTGCATGGCGGCGAGGCGCAGGCGCGTGGCGGCGAAGCTGGGCCGGTGCGCGGGCTCGGCGTGCCAGGCGGCGCGCATCACCTCGTACGGGCCCGCCGGACACCCCTCCGGCGCCTCCATGCGGTAGCCGCGCTCCACGTACCGCACCACCTCCGCCAGCGGCTGCACATCATACATCATCAATATTATCACTCACAGAAAATCAACAAGTTTCACAGTGACCTATTAAAAGCTGTCTACTGACCGCATCCAGAGACTTCACACCTTTAAGAAGTTGAACTGGATAGATAGGGCTAATTAAAATAGCATACATATGCATGTAGGTAATACATAAAAAATATACTCACGATTCTAGGGTAAGGAACTCGTCCGAAGGAGTAAATCTCCCAGAGTAGGATACCAAAACTCCACATGTCGGATTTGTTTGAAAATTTCTGAAATCAAACAAAAATCCTTTGAGAAACACAGTATTGCAAACTGATTTAACACGATATAAAAAAAAACAAAATAATATAAATAAATACATATATGAATTTTATGGAAACAATGTTGCAAATTAAAATGCAGATTTAACCCGTGCACACGCATAAAAACACGTTTTTTTTTGTGCGCAACGCAATCGATGCGTGTGCATTTATCATGTACCAAGCGTTGTTACGCATAATAACTATACATGCCCGAGCTGCATGGATGGATGGTTATTAGTTTAGTCTCAGCAGGCAAGGTGTTGTGTGTAGAAGTAGTATAGTGTGCACTGACGTTGTACTTGAGCGCCTCGGGCGCGGTCCACTTGATGGGCAGCTTGGCCTGCAGGCGCGCGGCGTCGGCGGGGTCGTCGGGCGCGACGTCGGCGCGCGCGAGGCCGAAGTCGGCGACCTTGGCCGTGCCCTCCGCAGAGATCAGCACGTTGCGCGCCGCCAGGTCGCGGTGCACCACGCGCTGCCGCTCCAGGTACTCCATGCCGCAACACGTGTCGCTGCACACAGATTATATTATTCATCATGTCATCACGCAGGCGAAAATTATTGAAAAGCTACAGATAATTATAACCGCTTTCCAGGCGTTTCAAACCTGGTGTATGGTTATTGTAAAATAACTACACCACTCTGAAGTTGACACGCAGCTGTAAAGCCCCACTTATATCCAACTTGGGCCATAGGGCATTAATTTATAAAAAAGTTAACATGAGACAAATTGTTTTGCGTTGAGTATACACTGACTGATTGTACAGCTAATCGATAAAGGTATATCTACAGTAGTATAATCCATTATTATGCATCAAGAGTGCACTTTATACAGTTCTAGCTAGCTTAGTATAGAAGTATTGTAGTATTGTTTAGTGTTTTAATAAAATGAAATAGTATACCAGGTTTTATACCATGTGTACATTGTTTATTGAATGATGAATGCACTACAGTGTGTATAGATACTCACTAGGCGAAGTTGATCTGGTTGAGCTGCGTGACGTAGTGGCGGCCGCGGCTGCGCAGGTAGTCGAGCAGCGAGCCCTGCGCGCAGTGCTCCGTCACCAGGCACGTGCTGCCCGCCGACGTGAACACCAGGCCCAGCAGCCGCACCAGGTTGTCGTGCTTCAGAGACCTGTGACACACATGCTTTTTAAAATTGCTATTGGATATGAGTCTTTTGAGCCTCTATTGATTGTTGTTATCGATTTGGATATGAATTCTTTGAACCATTTTCAGTGTCAAAATACAATGAAAAGCTGATATTTTATCAATATTTATCGAGAAAATTACAAATACAAATTAATTTGCCCTACTTTTACCACTATTATTAATGGTGTTGTAGCGGACAGTTTCAATCTATCCATCCTGTTTTATTCTTTCCGCAAATTATTACAAAACGAAAATTAGTAATAATTTTAAAACATAAAATATAGTACTTACGCCATAACGCTAGCCTCCGCTCGAAACTTGCTGGCGGCTTCGCGATCTTTTAATATCTTGACTGCTACCTTCTGCGTTCCGTTCAAGATGCCCAGCATCACATCACCGAACTCGCCTTTACCAATGTTCTCACGGATTTCTAGATCGCGTTCGTCTATTTTCCAACCTGCAGCGCATTAATATTTATTTAGCATATATTTTAAGTTCAGAGTTACCAAATCTTATGTATAAAATTAAAATAGGTACAGTTGATATGCATTAGTTGCGTTAAAATTGGCCCAATTATTTGACAAATTAATTGTGACTTTTCTATGTAGAGGATGGTTTTGACCAAAAAGTTTATAATGTTACTTAAACTTAAGAATTGGTATCTATACACGACAAGTTTCCACAAACTACAAATAAAAATGTACATAATACATTAGTCCTTGGTGGGAACGAGCCCTTGCATACAAGGAATTAAGGTATTTTCTTAGTGCCTGTGAAGGCATACATATAAGCTAACACTAAGGTATCTTTTTTTATAAAAGATAGTACCACAAAGTTTGTAATACTAACGTGCATCGACGAAGTTCTGCGGCTGTATGGTGCCGTCGGTCTGGTCTGCGGAGGGCATCTGTGAAGAATATGTCTGATGGAAGGGCGCAGAACTCAACGCGCTTGTCACGCTCGGCGTCGGCGGGTAGGGAGGCGGTTGCTGGAAACAATCACATTTATTTTGGTTTGAGACGTAATTTATAGGAGAGTAGTGAAACCAAATAAATAGGAAAGTGTCAGCTTTTCGTACACAAAAATATATTGAACAGTAAATTAAGGGAAATTAGCGCTGGAGTCTCGCACGCCCACTTATACCACTGAATACGCATAAATTGTTGTGGACATAAGGGTTAATTCGCTATATCAAATTTAAGATTGGCATGTTGCTGTGCTTCGACTTCTGAGTAACATAACTAGCCTCGAAGAAAAAAAATGATCGGTATTTTTTTTAGTAATTTATTTTTTTTAATACCGAAAAGATTTTAGAGTAATTGATATAACACTTACTTGTGGATGCGGTGGGTATGGCGGCTGCAGCACTCCGTTGTTGTTGGCGCCGTTCTGCGCCGCTTTGGGCAGACATCGTACCAGCTTTGTGCACAACCCATCCGCGTCTTGCAGGTAATGCTGAAAGTCAACATTACAGTTGTATATCCTATTTAGAATTAAAGAGGAAAATATATAATGGTTTCTTAGATTTACGCGAATGTTACACATTGAAATAAAACTATTTTATACGGATTTTATCGCGATTTGGTTTAATTTTTACATTTTTTAACTTCCCGACGTTTCGATTACTTTACAGCTTTCGTGGTCACGGGGCGGACTGAGGTATTAGTCATCCGCTCAGTGACTGTTACAATTAAACTACCCTTAATTTATAATTATTAAATTAAAAAAGTTAATTTAAAAAGTTAGCTAGTATTTGTTTCACCACTCAGAGGAAACACTAGAGCATCTGTGAAGGATTCATACCAATTTGTCAGGGATATTAAACACCTACAATTAGCTGACAATGAAACAATGGTTAGTTTTGATGTCCAGTCACTTTTTACAAGCTTACCAGTACAAGACTGCATCAAAATTGTCACTAAGAAGTTAACAGAGAATGACATGCCACTAGAATATGCAGAATTACTCAAACATTGCCTCACATCTGGCTACATGTTGTGGAACAATCAATACTATGTACAAATGGATGGTGTTGCTATGGGCTCACCTGTATCTCCAGTAGTCGCCGATATTTTCATGGAGGACTTTGAGGAGACAGCCCTTAGTACAGCCCCGGTCTCGCCAAGATTTTACAAGCGGTACGTAGATGATACTTTCACAATTTTACCAACTGACCAAGTAACTGCATTTTTAAATCACCTCAACTCCATTAACAATAAAATTCAATTTACTATGGAGTTGGAACAAAACAAATCTCTTGCTTTCTTAGATGTTTTAGTAATCCGTAATCCTGATCAGTCCTTAGGTCATACTGTGTATAGGAAAAAGACCCATACAGATAAATATCTGAACGGTGATTCTCACCACCATCCAAAACAGTTAGCTACCGTGGGTAAATCTTTGTTTCAGAGAGCACAAGGAATCTGTGACGAGAAAAACCTGGCCACTGAGCTGCAACACGTCAAGCAAGTACTGCGAGACAACAAGCTCCAAATTCCACGCCGCCGTCACAGAAACCGAGTGAAACCAGCCACAGTTGAACGGGTCCCGGTTATATTGCCATACATAAAAGGAGTCACGGACAAGATTGGCTACATCCTGAAGCGTGCTTCTATTAAAACATACTACAAGCCGCCTAAGAAGATTAGTCAATTCTTACCACCTGTCAAGTGTCATATACCTTTGCACGAACCGGGAGTATATAAAATAGATTGCGACTGTGGCCTCTCTTACATCGGCCAAACCAAACGAAGCATAGGGACCCGCGTAAAAGAACACATAGCTGACGTCAAACACCGACGCTCAACGAAGTCTGCAGTTGCTGAACACATAGAGGAAGGCTCCAAGCATTACCTTCGCTTTGACCAGCCCCAAATCCTTGCCAAAGAACACCGTTTCCTGCCCAGGATGTTTCGCGAGGCTATTGAAATTAAAAAACATCCAAATTTCAATAGAGAAGATGGCTTGAAGCTTGCACCATCATGGGATCCAATTCTACATTTAATTAAATCGGAACCCAAAAGACCAGCTGCCAGACCTCAAGACACAGTGAGCTCCTTCTGCGTAGATCGGATCGCAAATACTAGCTAACTTTTTAAATTAACTTTTTTAATTTAATAATTATAAATTAAGGGTAGTTTAATTGTAACAGTCACTGAGCGGATGACTAATACCTCAGTCCGCCCCGTGACCACGAAAGCTGTAAAGTAATCGAAACGTCGGGAAGTTAAAAAATGTAAAAATTAAACCAAATCGCGATAAAATCCGTATAAAATAGTTTTATTTCAAGGAAAATATATATAAATATTATTTAAATTCCAATTCCAAGACTTAGTTATATTTAATGAAGAGCTAATGTATTACTTTATTAAGGAAAATACAAGTTATTGGCGATAACAACCTCATGACATCTGCATTCTAAGAATATTTTTGTTAATGATAAATTATTTATGTTTTACATAAGTGGTTGGAGAGTAGCCTGTACTTACATGTATTAAGTCTGTCATGTTATCGAAGAATTCTTCATCGTCTATAGTTAGACGTTGGTTTTGGTTGTCCGGCGCCGTCGTCCATTTTACTCTGCAACACAAATAATTTCAATATGTAATAAAAAACAACAAATGATTTCAATTTGTTGAATTTTTGATGGACTTGTAAATGTTACACGTGTCTGATTGTAATATAGAATAGAGAATTTTATAGAGAATAAGGCAGAAAGGTTGACCTAAGCCGAAAGGGGTAAGCTGCACTCATCATAATGAACAACTTTTACTAAGGGGCCAACCAATTCATGTAAAAGGAAACAGTTGTGGCATACAAACATAATCTTATGACTCTGAAAAAACCTTTTCTGCCAAACCCTGTTTACATTTTTCTGTTGTTTGCTACTTGATAATGCTGGAAACATCGAATTGATTAGTAATTTATTCCTTGCCTATAATGTTCGACGCGTCCGTGGTAGCGCACGCAGAGCGTGTGGTCGCCGGGGAAGTTGGTGCTCTCGCGCACCAGGAACACGCCGTCCGGAGACGCGGACAGCAGCGCCTCCGCGCGCTCCCGGGATATCGCGCCGTGGTGCCACCTGCGCCAATCAAATTAACTCATATCATTCATAATTATGTTTGAGTTTTAGGGCTACCTCATAAGTATTGTATAGTACAAAAGGGTGATTTTTTGGTGAAAATTAAAGACCTTATATTATCTATGTACCATAATAATCCATGATCTATAAATGTACCTAAGTTTAAAGATACATAAATGACCGATAGCCGATGGGAATTGAGTTACAATTTTTTGCCAAAAATGTTTTGCCTAATCTTACCCAGAATTTCACTATTGAGCAATATCCTATAGAAGGTTCGAGCAAAAAATGGATGGCTGAATGGATTGGAACGTTTTAGCTCTGCCTGGTCATGATCGCTGCGCGCGATAAAGTTCCTATTTCCCTATACTTATCTGTGCGGTGTACTCTTTAGTTAAAACCTAGTATCATAACTGTAACTAAATGGGTATACGATATGTAAACCAATCTACATTTTGGCATTACTGACAACAAACTGAATGCTGCAGTAACGTTTTAAAAATATCAGTTTAAATAAAGTTGTACAATATTTAGAGCCCATATCCATAGATATATTTCGGATGTTCACAAAACTTCATTACACTCACAATAGTGGCACTTATTGCCATTGTTATCAATATACGTGTGTCACGAATTGTGTCGGCCTTCAGTGAGAGAAAAATCGTTTCGGACCAGCACTTTATTTGTCACCAGTATTTTCACTGTCTTGTTATTATTTAAAAAATCAAAATTAATCTCAGATGTGGCAAGTTGTTTGCATGTTTATTGTTTTTGTATTCAGAAAATTGCAATCTCAATATCAGACTTCATATTCCTGTTGAGATTATAAGTGATATTGTTTTCTATCTATCAGCGAGGTCTTCTTTTGTTATTAGCATTAACATATAGGCATATTGATATCGATTATGTGCGTTAATTTTATCGTATCCGACCAGTATTTTTTGCAAGCAAAAAAATATGTTTATCGAAAAAATAAATATTTACTCATGGTCTGTTTCGTCGTAGGCTATGATTGGCGGAATAAACAGTTTCACTTTGTGCGGCTTGTTGAAACACTCGGTAATGTCACTCTCCATACCTTAACACAACTTCGCACACACTGGCGCACTATCACGCCGGCGCTTGATAACGCTATTGATCTTATCATCTATTGAAACGCTTTCTTTCGACACGTCGAAATATTACAATACGATTTCGACCGTAACACAATGGAACAAAGTCGTAAATGAAATGCACAATTTCGTATTGTACAATGTACAGATTTATTATTTCGTCCATTATCTCTTCGTATGATTTATCGCAATTATATCAGGTATCAATTTTCAACACTATGTTTGGAAATGTAAGCAGTTATTATTTATTTAGGTTATACAATAACAATATTATGATAATAACTTAATTGAATTTCACAATATTTTCATAAATTAATTTATAATTATTATTTATTGTATAATTACTAATTATGTATTTCAAATTGATTTAAAACCTGCAGAGAATTTTGATCAGGCTTAAAACTTCCATAGGCTCATATCCCTGAAGAAATTGATAGGAACCGCATTAGTACCACAATGAGATTTATTCGGAATAAATTATTCGATCTTAAAATATGAGGGAGGCAAGAGAATCGGCATAAATATAATATTCATTAATCATTACATCGATCTTAGTCCATGTCTGTATAAAACAGTTGTGTTCCACCAAGTTATTTCTAAGTACGTCCATGAAATTATAAAAACGTGTACGGTGTATTAACAAGAAAAATACAGATAAAAACATATGACTTGCAGTAATGATAATTGTGCAAGTGTCTGTAAACAGCGATGCACTGGACTATCGGCGGTTCGCGATCTCATCCGCGAGATATTTCTATTTATTATGATAAAATGTAGTGATTTGTGAGGCAACGTCACGTCGTGTTTCTAGTCTAACATACTATTTAACATAATTTATACGAATGTCACTTTTTAAAATAACAGTCTCAACTTCGCATTACCTACTGTTCCATCATCTCTATATTTACACAAAATTTGCGAACACTCATATTTATCTATTCGAGGATTAATTTTTACTGTATGGAATATTTTTGTTCTTTTAGTATAAAAATATTTTCGGGAAGTTTAAAACAACACTTTTACCGGTAAAGTTATGAGATTGAATTCAATAAATCTCATGTAGTTAGATACTTAATTTTATAGGTAGTAAAAATAATGTGTACTTACGGCCATTGCGCCATGTTGACGAGCCTGTTCCCAGCGGGCGGCGGGTTCTGAACGGACGACGAGTTCATCACCACGTCCGTCGGCCCTTTCGTGACAGCTGATCAACAAACAATACAATTTGTTATAAAAATTGCGATTTAACTGGATATTATATTATATAAGTATAAGAATTCTTCTCAACTATGGATAAGTTAAGCCATAATCAAAAGATAGCAGTGTATTTCTGATATTTCTAGGTACATAAGTATTGTTTGTAACTTTGTATAGGTACATACAAACAATACATATATGTATTGTTTATGTGATGTGACAGAGTAATTGTAACGGATGAACATAAACGATTGTTGCAGTTATAAACTGTTGAAATTACATGAAACGAGTAACCAATAATAGCACCACTAGCAACCTTACTCGGGACCATTGCGGTTAGTAAATATAGGGTTGCTTCTTTTGGTTTATTGTAATTTTTTACAAGGAATACGGTGATATGGAGTTATTTGTTTTCTTTCCATTATTTTTTAAAAGTATTTGTGCAGTACAATTTCTTATTTCGTATACCTGTAGATTATTAATTATTCGAACATCATTTTCATGCCAAATAATTCGTGAAAGTATATCTTATTGTAAATGTACGTAGGCAGCCCTAGCGTGTGTGTATGTGTAGAAGTGTGTGTGATACGTACCGGGCGTGGTCTGCGAGGTGTGCATGGCGGTGGGCGCGGGCCCCGCCGCCGCCGGCGTGCGCACCGACGACGACATTACCAACTGCAACACAAAACAAACAACACTTTTAGCAACACATATAGTTGACAGCCTTCGTGGGCCAGTTGGTTGAGAGCTGGCTGCGAAATGAGACGCCAGGCAGAGGCAAATTTTTGCGTAGCCCACAAATATGTAAGTATTTGTTTCTGGTCTGAGTTATGAAGCCGAAAAATCTCATATAGTTAATTTTTATACAAAACGATTAATTACATATTATGTAAAACTGCTTACATGGATTTGAGTGTACAAAATCATGCATTTTAAATATCGTAATCTTATTTGCCTACACGACAAACCATTTTGCTGTTTATGGACGCGCAAGCAATTTGGAATGAATAAAAGCAAGCAAAATATTTTTTGTTAAAGCAGCATAATTACTATGTTAACATTACCAAAAAGGGTAACATTAAAACAGCAAACAAGTTTTTAGATTTCGATAAATCTTGTAGCATTTAAAGTATTTGTTTAGATTTCATACTTTTCATTCACAAAGCTGATATGCCAAATAAAATGTATTTTTTACGTGAAAACAATAGCATTATAAGAGAGCAATGGAAATTATAATGGAACAGTGGCGTGTACAAAAACGGTCCGACCTACATAGCGTAGTGATGCGCTAGTTGCTAGTAAAACTAAACAAATGAACTTACATTGTGTGCAATGGAATTCTGCAGTGCTGTGGGCGAGAGAGGCGCGTGCGGCCCATTACTGCCGCCACCGTTGCCACCGCACTGAAACAATGTTTCATATTATGGTAAAAATAACTTTCGTCTATTGTGGAAATTGTTTCTATGTGGACGGCTTTGATGCGGCTGCCATATGCACGTTGCACAAATACATTCACGACTCAATTGCAAGAAAACTATTTAAATGTTCGATGAGTCGGCGTTCAGTGTTTGTTATTTTGACAGCTTCCTAGAAGCCGGCTCTCTCGCATCGAGAGGCGTAATAGAGACGCCAATTTATGTTTTCATTAACACTTAGCATGCTGTCTTATTAGTCTGGTATTAATAAAATAGTTCTGCCTATTCAGGGAAGGCTTGTGCGAAGGTCGGGCAAAAGAAAAAGATTAATGTGATAGGACCTATGTTCTTTTACGCCATGATGATACGAGCGACGCGCAGATTAAATAACGTGTTGAACGCGTATGTAAGAATACATTGCACTGACAACACCATAAATAGGTAACATACATACATTACACAGAAACAAAATATGTATTATATTTTTTCTAAATGCACATAACCTGAACATTTACGATTCCCGCGGAACAACTGCAGCAATAATTCTAAAGGTAAAATTACATTTCCACGATGGTTGTCTGAAACCGCAGTAGTAAAAGTAGAAGATCAATAAGACTTTACCAACTTTAACACGTCCATAAACCCCGTTGCAGCGCAAAAGCGTATTTGCAAGACATTATTACATTTTGAATATGCACATTAGCCCACATCGAGAGCGCGGCGTGCGAGTATGTGTGACATGGGACCTTTACTTCTTCGAGTAACTTTCCATACGATCGTGAGAAATCACACTTGAGTACAATCATCGTACGACACGCTTTTCCATGATATTCAATACTTTCTGCAAAAACTGCTTCTATTACTCGTACTACCACACTGACCGTTTTACTGAAGCTAGATTTACATTGTAAGAAGAATCTTTAGACGTAAAATTGTTTACCGGCGATTTGTAATGATTTCCTAACTTTTATGAATTATTTGGCACTAAAAGTGTTTGCTGTAACATTCTACTATTCAACTGCAATAGTTAATTGATGCATTAATGTTAATTCACGAAGTGCCAACACTTCGAAAACTGCCAGATCAATTAAACTTAATTTCGAGATGTTAGAAATAATTACACATAAGTGCTAATATTTGTTTTATTAGTCTAGTAATCTAGTTCAAGTTACCATTTGCAAACATTTATTGGTGGAAAAGCAATTGTCACCATGTACCAATCAAAACTCTAAGATGGACACACAATACTTAATCAATATTTCTATAATATTTTACTCAAAGACGTAGTTTCAAGCACATTTGTTTTAATTATAGGATTAAACGGACAAATTGATCTTCAATACACGAGATTGCGCTCAAAGCAACACGCATCTACTATAAATAGAAATCAGAGGACAAACACTTGCATAAATACATAAAGCTGTATTGATATGTGCGTGCAAACAGATTTAATGAGGGCCCGTTTGCGGTCTTGTTTGTGGACAGATAAAAGTAATAAACAAAGGCACATAAATCCGTTGACACACATTCGTAACGGAGTGATGTCAGTGAGATACAACAGAGGTCGGCTCTGTTAAACGTTGCTCTATTGATACGATTACTCAGATAAGGACATTGATTGTTTCTCGAGGACTTGAGAAGTGAAACTTGGTTAACGAGCACTGAATTGCAAAAGTTTTCTAGTGAAGTTCATAATCAAGTACTGAAGACTGTACTGATTTTGTATGGAAATAATAGTATTCAGATATCTTTATTAGAGAATTTATTTTTGAATACGTTTTCCATACATTGGGTCGCGGTAGTTAATTAGCCTGCGTAAGATAGACAATTGGTAATATGTTACGTGTCTCTTTGAAAATATAGGTAAGTGAAAAACGTCTAAAAGGTGTAAATGTTAGGTTACCGTTATTAAGTTTTCTTTGTTGATTGAATATAATACAGTGTGGCGTGATTGTGTCTCGGAAAACTTAGTTCTTCCATTTGATTTGCGTTCAGATAAAAAGCAATTACACTGACAGCGCGTTACGAACATTAATCTTTGTTTTTTAACTTCCTGATGAAGAGATGTTTCCGTGATTATTTACTTGATTACTGCAATGCGACTGTGACTCAGATTATTATCTACCGGGAGAGCCTACATTAGGCGATACAAATCTGGAGTTATAACAGAAATAAACCTAACAATTTTAAAGCTTTTCATTGGCAGGGTAAGCGCAAGGACGGATCCAGGGGGGAGGTCATGGGGGTCATGAGCCCTTCCCCCTTGGGTGACTCCAGATTGACTGGTATTTTTAAATATATCGTTGATTTTCACTTAAAACATCGTTAACATATTCATTAATTACAGGTGTCACCAACTTTTAATTAATCAGTTTTAAATGTATGATTGTAATCGAATTCGAGTACGTCCAGTGTTCTGACAAGAACTATATGATCTGGATCTGGATCCGCCTTGGGTAAGGGAGAGTTGTAGTTACATAATTTATGAATTATATTTTTGTTTTTATGGCACGAATAAAGCACGGGAAGATATAAGCTCTATACTTGTTAAATGTAGTTTCATGGTAGTGTAATGGATAAGTTGATGTCAATGGTGTTATTAGCTAATGAAAAGTGCGTTTGTATAATCCGTGAAACTAACGTTCAAGAAAAAAACAAAATATGGCAACGACATAATTTACAGTTATGTTTTACGATCGCTTCCTATCACATTCACTTTCTTTACGCTTCTGTTTCGTAACGGTGTAGTACCGTCGGTCGACTTGCTAATTGAATCCTTTGTGTTTCATAATGCTCTTCAACATATTGTATTTTCCGGCACATAAATAACAAACATTGCCAACATTAAACGATTATGAAGTAAATATTTTAACATGTGCAAATATTTCTTACAAAATTTGTTCTAGCTGAAACTGCCTAACATTGCTTTCGAAACATAGATTTTTGTAAGAACAAAAGTGCAATTACGTACAATTTTCAACTAGGTTGCAACACCACTAGAGTATGTACATAGAACAAACTGCTTTTAATAATATTTAAACTGAATGGGTTAGTGGAACGATGACTTAAGAATTACGAACATTTAAAATAGCTCGCCACACGCTGATTTGCGATGTTTGTATTATATTTTGCGACTAAAACAAGAACCGCGGAGCCGCCCATACGTTTACACGTATAAAAATAACAACGTTCACAAGACTTGCGTATCATCTGGACGCATTTAAGTGGTGGCAAAATAAACATCGCCTTTTGAAATATGTTTCAAATGCGCTGAGCAATCGTGAAATATAGTGAAATGATTCATTTAAATGGAGTTCCTTTTAAAGCTAAATAAAATACTCAATGTAATGGCGAGCGAGGCGAATAAAAAGATCAAAAGGGTACGCTATGCAGACGCGTCATTAAATCCTTTGATTGAAATAAACATTAAAGTATTTAGTTAAAACTGTAGAGTGACGCAAATAACATTTTGGGAAGTCCGACGAGGCCATACGGTTGCTATTTGCGATGCTGCAACGCAACTCCGACCAACAAACCGCAGCCGCGGCACAAAGACACACGCGACACGAGTCTCGTTGGCGAGACTGATGAAATCTCGCTTCCGCCTTTCTGTGCAATTATACTCTATAGCTTTTCCTTTTTTCCATCTTATGAACAGCTTGATTAATTAAACCACATTTTAGATGCGCTCTGCTTTCGCGCGTTTTTATTATGTACAAAATGCTAGCATGTGGTCATCTCAGGATCACAAATTACATTCATTCAAGCGCCATTTTGCGTACAAAAGCAATTGTTTTAATTATTTCAGCAAAATTTGTTAATATAAATTGAAGTCAACATTGAGTAGTCCTTTAGAGGTCAAAGTTTGTGTGTATGTATTAATACTGTTTATTGCGGACCAACAGAATGAAGCAAGGGCAATTGTTATAAATTCAGATCATTCCTGAAAGGACGGAGACTAACGAGGTGACATATTCAAATACCTACAGAACAGTGGAGACATGACAACATTAAATGAAACCACAGACTGGGTGAATTCCATTGAATTTTATAGCCACTGGATTTTTTTTCTTCGACTATATTTTTCCCTTACTTTGTTGGAAAATATTGATGAACACTAAAATAATTTTAATTGCCTCTAAGCTATCTTAATGTGGTTTTATTTCGTCATGTCTCCACAGATTTGCATTTTCCTAGAAATAACCTGTACTCATTTATCAATTATCATGGGATATGATTTCGATTCCTTATAATGAATATTTGAATATACTGTCTCGAATCCAGTAAGTTACCCGTACATAAGTTTGCAGAAGACGACCACGCTTTAATCAACGTCCATCAACTATAGCCAGCCCAACATCTATCCAGCGGTACCAAGCCTGTTAATGGTGTTATGAGGGTTCAAAAATAGCAAACTAATTGTGAATACATTATTCGCCGAAGGATTGATGTTAGGCCGACATTCTTTGTGTAACTCTCTCGATTCTCGTAAGTGGTAGTTGATGACAGGTAGAAACAGTAAGTGGGATTGAAACTGACCGGCAATTGTTGAGGTGGCTGAGTGCGTTTGAGTCGTGCCGGCGCGGTGGGTGCGGGCGCCGCCGACGCGGAGTACCAGCCGCAGGGCCCGACGCCTTGAGCGCCCGCGTGCACTCCGTGCTGGAAATAACGCACGCACTTGTATCATCTATTTATACCGCGGCATGCTAATGTCATTATCGCTAAATCTAGTGCTCTTCTTGGCATCGAACTCTATAAATTATTAGCTGTGCAACGTGGTGTCACCTGCGATCCACCAATATTTTAAAACATCCGAGCGCTTTTTCGAAATAAGCCACAGGTTTCAAATTTCTGACGAAAAATATGTTTCGGTGTTTTATTATCGCATGTAAGGACAATTTAAGAGATGATCTCGCTCATTAGTAATTGAGATAATACCGAAAAAACCGCGAGTTTAACTGACAACGCTTACTTTTAGTATGACTTTTACTGCTAACAACTCGTTTAGTAGATTCGGTGAGGTTGTTTATGCACATTTCTCTACTCGTAAAGGTCGTGCGATTATCTACGCGTAAAGTAAATTCTGTTTTTAAGCCCGATTGCCATTTTACATCAGCCAGGAAGTAATTGCATTATTCGAAATTATTGCCGTCTTACAAGTAACAGATAAATTATTCACATGCTTCACAACGCGGGTACAATGTAACAATGTTTTAAACAATAACAATAAACCGACTCAATTAATGAGTCTGCAGACGCTTCGCCAAGCTATTGAATCAATTTAATTAATTAATAAAATTCCTAGCTTTGTGTTACTCACAGCGGGTCGAGTTTAAAAGTAATTTATTTTTCAACACTTTAGCGACATAAAGTAGATAGTCAATTATTTTAAGTGCTCGCCTAATTTCTTTATTCATAAAATACTTTGGCTATAAAGATATAAGTCGTGCTTGCTTCTATTCCATTTACGTACGCAACGAGTTTAAATCCATATTGACATTATTTGAAAACGAGTCGCATTGAAACTGGAGCAACTATTTGCACTGGAACCGTTGCTCGTCGCCTATTGGGGACAAGGATTAAGATTAACAACACTTAGCAATATCGATACAGAATACTCATTCGTAATCTTGGTCTGTAGTAGGTGTAATAAATGTCGTACTCAGACAAAAGATAATGTTCCCATACAGTGGCGGTTAACGATCCATTGAAACGCACAACCTTGGCCACACGCCAAAGCCAATGTGATTCAGGTAAGATCAGCTGCATGAACGCAGACACTCACATCCCAACTAACGCTTTACTCCCCTTCATAGAACACACTCCAGCATCAGAAATTTTATGAGACTATAATCAAACACAATGTTGAATAGCTTTAAAAGATTTTTTTTTCAGTAAACCGTTAAATAAATGTGTTTTCTTTCTTTGTTTCTAAATATCTTCCAATAATCTGAGGGACAGCTTGCGCTGAGACCAGTGAAGTGGAATGTGGATGAAAAGAGATATTTAAAAGGCATTATTGTTTGCAGTAAAATTACAAAAGCTTGTTACACACAAAATACAAATATAAGATACAATAAGAAGCAATTGATAAGCGTGGCGAAGCAATAGATACCAATTATCGAGAAGTATATTAAGGTGGCACACCTCGGAGATTAACAGTTTCGAAGCAAAGCGAATATGGGTTTGCGGTGTAGGCGCACCTACATAACGCCCGAAGCGGCGCCGCGGTACAAACCGTTGATACATCGGTAAGGAATGCACAACAAACGTGCTACTGCTCGCTTCGACATCGCCTTAATAGTTGTATCCAAATCGGAAATCGAGTGATTAGTCTAAATTTGCAACTCTGTATAGGAGGGCATAAAGCTATATTTTATTGAGAACGATTTAGAATTTATTTGGGCCAGACTTTATAAGGATTGTTGTTAGCAGAACATTGTTAATTTTTTCAATTGACAAATTTGCCTTCGAAGATCTTTACTCATTCATCTAAGTATATTATCAAAAACTCCGTTCAAAATTTACATTTTAATTAAAAATATTTGTTAATTGCAGAAATAGCGTATTAAATGTGAATTACCTGTGCTAGTGGCGGATGCGCCTGATGACGGTGTACGTCAGAATTCATGACGGTCTCCTCCTACGACGTCTGCTCACCCCTCATCCTCTGCGGACAATACAAAGTAGCGTTAATAATGCAAACCAGATACACAGACGCGAACTCGTATCGAGCCGAATGGTTAACATGAATCTGCGGTTTGTATTTGTAAAGGCTCATATTGTATACACAGTAATTGTCTGACCTGGAAAGAGGAAATTAAAAATACCGCGAAGACTTCAAACAATTTAAGACTAGAACTAGAGTATCGTGATCATTGTACAGAGTACGATAGACGATTAAATGAAAAAGTCGCTAAGTGGAGTACGCTACGCAACAGTAGGTATATTGTGGGACTTGTTTCCGCACCGCTGCAATGTCTGTTGGCTTGTTTACTATTTTACTAGACTGTTGCATAAATACGTTTTGCTGTTCAATGGCTTTTGATCTTATAAAAATGTATAAGGTTGCGTTTACATACTTGATACTAGAAATACTAGACTCGACGCTCGAGAGCGCTTTGAACACAACTTGAACGTTTTATTTCCGTTCAATTCAATATTTCCAATAAATATTTACTCATTGAATAGCGTTATTATATTTTCTAGCTTGCTGAATTTAATGGGGTTTCAATGTTTCAATACTAGACAATAGGTAGAAATTTAAACGTACATGTATTAATAAGCATATCTGATGTAGTGACTAAGTAGATCTTGTGTGCGTCAAAGGACTCGATTAAAGTTATTTCTATAGCATCACTGTTAAATTCATAAAGGATCCTAGTATTTCGACCCGTGTTGAGCAATACTTGTGTTCTGTTGCACAAATTACAAACATGTTATGCGCTAATTGTGGGCACGTACGCGTGGGCGGCTGGGAGTGGTTGTGATTCACTCTCGTCCTCCCGACCCGATGAAGTGGAACTAACGACCGGTGGCGCGCCCGCCGGACCGTATCACCTATCGTGACTGCGCGGCCACTGCGCCACAATGAGGTAACTTATGTAATTCGCACTCCACATGTCTTTATGAATACGCATTAACAGCAGCTACGCCGCAACGACATATGGACACGCGGTGGGAGCCTCAATGTACTTCCCACATTACACGTCAGTTGTTACTTAATCACAATAATATCGCAGGTGAATGTCTATACCTACAGTATTCTGCTGGTCGTGTTTGTGCTTTATAGGCGTTGTATTTTAATAACAAACATTAATATGATATGATGATGAATATCGACATGCAAGCTTACATAGTTTACGACGCAGCTAATGTTTCAGGATGTCCCTGTATACAGGCAGATTGCTTTAGATTTCTATTGAAATACTTCTGTGGACTTCCTGTAACTAAGAGGGAGATAGAGAACCAGTAACGACTGACAACTACACATGGTTCTCATAAGTATTATGAAAAAATACTACTAAAATAGTAATTTGCAATTATCACATATGCAAGTTCTATATTTCTCCGATCAAAATATGCGAAATTATTGTCTGAATTTCTCTTAGCCATATACGGCAAGTATATGGCCACGGAAAGCCATAATGCTACGTAACTGTTGCATATGTATAACGTATTATTATAATAATAAGAAAATAAAAATAACGCGTCAAATTAGAAAACAACATTAGTTAAATAAATTGCAGGAACTACGGTATCTTTAGAGTATTGAATACGTCTTTATGCGAGCGAAAATCCAAACCTAGGGCAACGCTACTAACTACAGACTATACTAGACGCTGTTTCCGATAAATAATTGAAATCGTTTTTGTATTTGCTTCGTCAGGGCTACGTCGTAGTCAATATAAAAGAACAATACAGGGAAACAAATCACTGAACAAACGCTTTCCTTATTGTTGTAGTTCGTCATAATATAATATTCTTCATAAATATTGCGTTGGGACATATTCACGTACTATTCAACTAAATACGTGGTAAAGACACATACTTTCAAATATATTTCAATTAAAATAAGTTCGGATGCTCTTTGTCCGTAACAAAACACACGCGACTTCGCAACAATTGTCGCAACCGGGCGGATACGGCAATAATTGTGTAGCTTATAGTTTTTCACTTGACCTAGCATGAACGCGAGTCCACATAAGCAACAAGTGTTGCGCAACATTTTGATTAGCCGTTATAGCCACATGCGTGACTGACATCGCACAACACCGCGGCACTGCAGCACGTCGCAACATTTGAGCACACTCGCGTGTCGCCTGGTTCCATGTGATGTATGATTTGTTTTTATCACGCACCTCGACGTCACGCTACACTAAACATTGACGATTATAAACAACTTCTTACTTGATTAGCTTTACATATTACTGAATGTATTACGGAGTATTGCGCTACCTGTGACTTCGATGCGCACCCGCATTAAACTAATTTCGCAATTCAGTTATGTAATTGAATATTTATCACATTTTAGGTAAAAGCCCCGTAAATATTACGAATTTTATTTTTCAGTAAATCGCGTCAATGATATTATGAATTAGCTTAAATAATGAATGACTAAACAAAACTAATTCAGTTGTAAAGAGTTTTCTTAATAAAGGCGTTATTTGTAGGGCTAAAAGACATAAGAAAAAACAATTAATTTTTAAAAATATTTTTTAAAGATGTTTGTTTTATTATCAAACGTATCGCATACTGCCTCCGTTGAGTCGAGTCCTCGTGTAAGGACGAACATCCCACACAGGCTTAAAGTGCGTGGTCGCCCTTAAACCTAATGCTTTCAAGTAGCAAAAAAATATTCAAGAACCTTTCTAAGCGGAAACGCATCGCATACACTGTTCTGTCAAGTGGCAGTAGTCATGCTGTAGCAGACCCTTATGAATTACTTGAAATGCTTGGATTTACATTGATATCTATATTGGTGGTGGAGTATTCATGCCCGCCCGGCTAATAACCATCAGAGGAATACCCCATGCCGTTATGACCCAATGAATGTTAGGTTTTGAGGATGTTAGTGCAATTTTGCCAACCGGCGGAAGGTAATCTGCTCTCATCAATTGCTATTCTCAATTGTACTACACTTTTCAACGGTTTTAAGGCAGTCAATATGACCAGCTATTATAAAATCGGAGAGTATCAGGCAAATATTGGCTTTATTGTATTATAAGTTGTGCGAATTAATCCATCTTAATAAACAAGTAAAGACGTGGTCTTATTCATCATTACTATCATGCCATTTTAGTGTGAAATAGGAAGTATGTATATAAGGTATGTATGTAAGGTAAAACATAAGTTACAAAATGGTTTCCAATTCTCTGATCCAAAGTAACGCTTGCCAATAACACATAAAACATATGCATTATCGCAGTAATCATAAATGTAAACAAACATTAGCTATGGTTGGTTAGTCAATTACAAAGGTTTTCTAAGGTCAGACGTGACGCATGTGTTTTAACTTTAGACTTTAGCTTGCATCTCGCGCTATTCGAAAGAATATCGATTTCAAATTGTATTATCAATAATTCTGGGAAAAGATATCAATAGACACTGTAGCTATTAAAGCGTCTGGGACTAAAACGCATTTTTTATTTCGTCCATCGTCAAGAAACTTACTTTTGTTGGATGTTATAAACATGGAAATTTGTATTTCCTAAAATATATCCCAATTTCTAACTATGTTACCTCCCGTATAAAGGTTCCAGAAAATTGATTTCATAAAAATATTAGTTCGATTTGGCATGGACGACAGATATCCAGATTTAAAACAAACGTCTAGCACCAATTTCTAATGTAAATAAAGCAATAAATGCAAATGGATATTGTCTAAGACATCAATAAACGAGGAATGCACAGACGTTATTGTTTTGTTCGTGGACTTGATTCTAATGTCCATTACTCTGCGTTATTGCCTACGTACAATATCGCCACAGCATTGCATTAGCATATTGAGCCCCAACACGTGTTCACATTCATATTTATTAATTTTGCATTAATATAAAATTTTGCCGAAACTAAGTTCCAGAGATCTTTTCTATGCACGATCACCCTGTAAAATAGCTTTCCTTTATTACATTTTCACACAAATACGACTTCGATATTATAGTTGATACTAATTAAATAAGTTATGTACATAATAATGAATAAGCACAAATGTTTTTTTTTTACATACATACATACATCCATATACTCACGCCTTTATCCCTGAAGGGGTAGGTAGAGGCGCCACCAGGACACCCACATTTCGCCATGTATTTTCCGTCCCATGATGTGATAGGGGGCGAGTCTATCGCCATATTGGGCACAAATTCCTAACTCCGGGCTGATAATGAATAGAAAAACCCAATATCACTTTGCCCGACCCGGGATTCGAACCCGAGACCTCAGCTTTGTAGTCGTAACGTATTACAACTACGCCAACGAGGCATGTTTTTTTAATAGGGCTGAATATATTTTAGTCAATCACTATGCCCGTCATTTACTCGCGAACTTCTCCATCTGCTATTACTTTGTACGCCTCACTTTCTTATCGCTAATTTAACACTGTCTACGAATTGATTCAACTGCATGGGATTATTAATTCAATTAATGTCTACAATTTTAATGACTATCTCATCCGGTGAGCTGGATAATGTATACCTCAGAATCTGGTGACAATGAATTTTGATCCAATCTTCAGGATATTATATTAATTAAAAAGTCAAAAATCTTATAGAAAGTATGTTGACCCAACTCGGAATTATTATTTCATTATTTTTATTGGCCCCTGAGAACATTATCAATAAAAGTTACTGTGATTTTAATTGTTATGTTACCAGAATCAATAAGTAATAAAAAAAAATGGGCAATCACTGAAATAAAGTGTGTTGGTTCAAGTGGCCTAAATGACAGCAAACTCATGTGTATAGTCCTGGATTATAGGCTTTCTGGTATATTTTATTAGTAACTTTACTGCGAGACTAACTTCCAGTGATTCACTTAATGTTAATACACAAAATATTTTGCATACGCGAGTTTCAGGAAAATCATAATTATTTCAAATTATTCCGATCATAGTCATTATGTTGTCTCGCACTGACACCTAACTGCGCATATTACTATTGAACGTTCCACCGACCACCTCTGCAATGTTTGTTTATGATCATCGAATATCCTTATGCATTAAGTGATCTCAATGTCAATAACAAATACTATTGCAAAATACATAGTACAAACACATTAGAGTCTAATATATGCTCATAGCGTATAGTTGAGACAATAAACAATGTATATCCTTAACCAATAAAGAACAAGTGGTTATTAGATCAGCGGTTGGAATTCGCCACACATCCGCATATGGTAATGACAGAGATAGCCCGCCGGGAGGCAAGTGCGTTTATAGCTTAATAAGGCGAGGATATAAACACACTGACCCAAACAACTACCTTATGACTTATATCTCTAATATTTTACGATTTGCTACAAACATCAGTGACATAAATTCATAGCTTTGTTTAAACTGATACGTTTAAAGCAAAAATACAACTGATTAGTAAGCGACGATAAGGATACGGCTTCGAAGCAAACATTTACATATTTTAAATCTAAATATGTCAAGAAAGACACGCCGCTATACAATGTACATAGTCATAAAATATACGCGATTAGGCACACTTTCACGCGGCCGACGCTAAGATCATTTCAAAGTTAAAGCCGAGATCGGTTCGGTTTCAGGAGAAATCATAACCACAGCATAAGGAACAAGAGATAGGTCGGTAGTGCCGCTCGCGCCGGTCGGATGGTGGCGCGTGCCGAGTTGAACGACCATGG
The DNA here is from genome assembly GCA_949752805.1 of Deilephila elpenor. Taxonomy (NCBI): domain Eukaryota; kingdom Metazoa; phylum Arthropoda; class Insecta; order Lepidoptera; family Sphingidae; genus Deilephila; species Deilephila elpenor. Next base: position 7,688,973 of record OX457111.1, read on the forward strand.
GCCCATGCGCGCGTTTCACTTTCATCGCATCCCGGCGCGACCGCGTCGCGGACGTTACAGAACAACATTATTCAACAGATCATCAACATGGACCATCCGACGCCTATGTTAAAAACGTCCCAGCTAATGATCAATTCTTGGTTTTTCAACTTCGTATTCTAAGCTAAGCTATTCCCCTACTAATGTGTTATGTCACGATAAGAATAAATTGTTGAATGAAAGAAGGGAACCACAAGAAGAACCTTTGTTGTGGTTTTTATTAATCGCACAATTATCTAAGTTAACTCCTGACTTCCGAGGGACAGACACCGACAAATATAACGCAGCGCGTAGTCTTTTTCTAAATAGCAACAAGCAAATTTTCTATAATTCCTATCATCCATCATCATCCATCCATCAGCCAAAGGACGTCCACTGCTGAACATAGGCCTCTCCCAATGATTTCCACAGTGACCTGTTGGAGGCAGCCTGCATCCATAATTCCTATAATACAATTTAATCATTAACGTACAATAATTTAGTAGGAATTGGGCAACTTTCGCCACTATTAGTATTGATTGATATACTTGCAAGCATAACGTCATTCCGGCGGTTTGACCACAAGAACGTAGTAAATACAATATGCTCACTCTCACAGAACCGGTCCCGCGGCCATTAGTGCTCGGGTGACACAATAATCAAGTTTCGAAGATGCAATCATTTTGTTTTCTGTTATCAATTAATTAATCAAGAAGTTTTATTGTCTACACTTCACAGAGTGCACTGCTGCCTTCCGTCTTTGACGATGAAAATCATGCGATAAGAACAACTAGAAGCCGTAATAAAATTCTGAACTCAAGGTGAGCTATGTCTTGAAATACTTAGGGTGCAGGGAGGCAAAATATCGTAACTTCCTAGACGTCTAGTAGGAAACCAAGTAAGGATTAAAAACAGCCAAATTATTGAATAACAAATGCAACTTAAGTACAAAAATAACTTGACTGCCTCGGTGGTGTAGTTGTCTAGTACATCTACAACCACAAAACTGAGGCCTCGTGTTCGAATCCCGGGTCAGGTGAAGTGATATTGGGTTTTTCGATTCATTATCAGCCCGGAGTCAGGAATTTGTGTCCGATATGACGATAGGCTCGCCCCCTATCACACCATGGGATGGAACATACAAGGCGAAATGTGGGTGTCCTGGTGCCGCTTCTGCCTACCCCTTCTGGGATAAAGGCGTGAGCTTATGTATGTATGTATTTAACTTGAGTACAAAAACAAACATAGACCATATCGTTACGTGCACCGAACACCTGAATGTGTAAGACATCGTATCATGACATTGAATAATATTGCGACCGCTTGTGACATTTCGTATTAGAAATAGATCAAGGTTAAACACAGGTGCTCTATTTAGACGACCTCTGTGTGTGTTTGACATTAAACACGGTAAGATAATTCTCAATAATTTGTACTAAGAACACAGATATCTGCGATCACGTTCTGGTCATTGGACTTTAAACTTTTAAATAAACGTAGGAAGTAATAAGCGGCAGGCACATAATCACATTAACCACTGTTTACGTTAACGCCACATACATTTCATGTTATTTTTAGTGGTCATGGCAGTCACGTCAAAAGAATGTTTCTGTCGGGATATTGTCATGTTACGAAATGGAGTTATGTTTTGAGCATCGTCTTCTCCTTTTGCGACGACTTGTTTTATGAAAAATTGTTTTTTCGTCTCATTTAACCTTAAACAAACATACATATACTTTCCATTCACCGGCCTTAACATGTCTTCTCGTTGGTCACATAATTGGTTATGTGTATTGGGTATGGTTGTTATGTTGTCATAGTTAGTATAAAATGGAAGAATCTGAGTTGGGAACATATTATGTGGAAATTGATTTTCCATATTAGACAAAAACCAATATTTTTCCAGATATTGGATAATAAAACGGTCAAATCATTGCAAAATGAATCAACATTTCTATTGGACGATAATCCAAGAGATGAAATAAACTTCAGAAGTTCAAATTGGTTACATATTTTAAGTAACAACCACAGTTGCAAGCTGTTTAAGAATTTGCTTTTTATCGCATTTTATCTGAGGCACAGTCCCTGGGGAAGACATATTATTAACGAGACATTTAGATTTGACAAACACAAATTGAGACGCCCCTGGGCTATGCCGAACAACCACGTAAGCAAAATAGTTGGATGTGGAAGAACCATATCAATCTGAGTAAATAATATTTGAATGTGTTCACATCGAGCACGAGACTTAACAACTGCTGATGATGGCGAAAATGAAGACATATTTTGTCTTGTAATAATTTTGTAAACTTTTATTTAACTAGACAAAATAATGTTGAATTATAACTAAAATATTGGATTTTATAGACTTTTCCAATGCCTCGTTGTCTTACTAAAGAGGATCAAACTATAAGTACAAATCAGTAAATTGGCAAACAACAAGTGAAATCATGATTGAATAAATCGTCGGGTGAACTCACTGCAGAATAATGTGGCCTTATTAGTAACGAAATTACTTCCTTCCCTCGAACGAGGTCTTTGCAAAAGGAAACTCCGTGTTTGGGCGCGACGTATCAGCCGCGAAACATCAAGATGTGTATCGCCTTTTAAATATTAATTCCCCACTGACTTATGAGTGTTACTGATCGTACGTGGGGATACTGTTCATTGTAAGCTGGTAGTTTCTGTGGGTGCGAAATGCATGAATGTTCGCAATTGTAGGAAAAATAAAATTTGACGTTTTAATAGGTCATTAAAGCAATATACATGGATTATTATTTATTACTAACATTGAAGTTATAGTTTATCGAGTCAAAGTCGGAAATCCACTTTGTTCAAGTTTTACAAGTCCTCCAAAAAACATGGTTTATGTTGGATTAAGTTTTGTATTTATCCAGAGGCTAATAGCAAATATAATGTTAGTAGTAAGTGCCCGCTTTAGAAACAATTTGGCTGACTCATTATTAGCATATATGTACACAGTGCAATCGCAAGGTTCTATCTACCAAGAACATAACTTGTCATAACATATAACATACTATTGTATACATATACATTAAATATCTATTAATAAATTGGGTTTGCCAATATTAGTTTATTTCATGAGAGTTCATAAATTGAAACACAAAGGAATATAATAAACTTAGCGTAATCATGTTGATTGAAAGCCATTTTATACATTCATTGTAATAATATAATAAAAGGAAAAAAGTAGGTATTTACATTCTATTATAGAAACGCGAAGAAACGCACGCTGTGAATATTACGTTTGCCAACGGGCCAGCAAAATTATTTTTTTTTGCCAGAGCGTCTTCACTACTGGCTGGCTAAGTGTACTGGGCAATTTAATAATAAAAACGTTCCGAAAATAAACTCAGCGGCACCCTTTCCTTTGGACACGGCAGTCATAAACGTACTGCCTATTTCCGGAGGGTAATTCCATGTTTGGCGACCATTAATCCTGTTTTGGCAACGGACGCCCCAACTCCGCGTCATAACTCTTAGGAGTCATACCCGCTTTTCATTTTATTGCGATATGACTCAATTAAATATTCGCTTACGATGGAAATGCTCTTTTACAGCTTTGCATCAATAGACGTTATAACAGAAGTATCCTTATTTGGTTGGGGAAAACCGACGGGGTATTATGAAGAAGTATTTTTTAGGTAACTACAATACAGGCGATAATGTAATTACAACATGGCTGCGCATATTCACATCAGTTTGTGCATATTAATTAAACTAATTTATAATCTAAACGCCATTAGCAATAGAGTAAACATCCCACGTCGTACTAATCAAGGTGGACATGTAAAAGCGGCCTCGTGATGTGTAGAGGAGCGCGCTGCATGGCTAATATTGCCATAGGTGTTCTATTGAGGTGCGACCTTAAAAACGAATACATTTTTAATAGGTTAAGGGGAAAATTAACATAATTGCCGACGACTTTACAATACAATGCTGCAGACGCAACTTAAAAACAATAAGTCCTTATGTGCAAATGTACTCACCTTAAATATCATCATTCCAATATGGTAAACCTCCATGTGACATATGTTTAGTAGCACCACAAAGTTAAAACACAGGCTCACACTAACATCACACAAAAAGTGCACAGCAACACTCCACTTATACACTTGAAGATATTCAGCAGTGAGTCAGTCGCGTACGAGCCGGGCCCCTTTTGTTTATTTACATCAATGACGTGACAAACAGAGCGACAAACAGGCACAAAATATTTCTGCGTAAATATTCGTAGCCGACGAGTTTAGTACGCTACGGGCGTGCGGATGTCGCGTTAGCCAATCTCAAACTGTCGGCGCGGGGCTTGCGTAGTCTTGTGCCCACATACGAATGAATTTCCCTATTAGAACCAGCATTACACAAACGACCATCTTTATCCACGACATTCGTCTTGACTGCGTAATCGAAATCTGAGGTCGTGGATTTACTTATTGAATTTCTAATCTCCGCTCCGAGGAACATTGAAATTACTTCTACACGCGACGTATGAAACATAGCACTTAACTTATCTAAGACTAATATGTTTGGATTTATAAAATCACTGCAATTATGTTTCACGTAAACACTATGCAGGGGAATATAATAAGCAACCTATATTTTTTTAATGCTTACATACAGCGTCGACGGAAAGAGACATAATTAACACGCTGCGAGCTAAAGTGATGATGGAAGACACCATTTCCTGGCATAAGTCGTTTCCATGTGTGTAACTAATGCTTTCAAACCGATCTAACCCATTAACAACGAACAAAGAAATCAAAGTCGAGCAATGAAGATCTCTCCGTACAAAGAACACAAGGAAGAACCAAATGAGTGTCGATTTCATGACACGGTTGCTACAGTTCTCGGGTTACGGCGAGTCGCCAGCAGTTGAGCAGAACTGAGCACAGGAAGCAACCGACATACAGATACCTTGTAATTGATACAAGTGTCACACCACGTGTCCAGCGAATGAGCTAACACCAAGTTACGGAAAATACATGAGTAATATAACAGGGCATTACTAACGTCTATTGTTCATAATATATTAACCGACGTACAGAAATACAGTAATAACATAATTTGTGTTTATTTTAGATTTCTTCGCAATATGAAGTGGCTGGAGCTAATAAGGTAAAATGAATACAAACAGCGCGCCGTACAAAACATTTTACGACATAGGACATACATACGACATACTTTAATTACACATAAACGGGAACAATTGGTAAAATAAAATCTGAAATTGCTGGGATTCTATTGCTTACTGGAATCACTAGACTTCTTAACACTTTGACACGCATACTACTGTGGTGAGGTTATTGTATATGATTGCCATAAGGGTTGAGAAAAATACTCCGATTATCCAGGCAACAGATGGAAATCGAATCACAAAATTAGCACAAATTGACTAACTTTTGAATTATCAGCAACACGTTAAGCAAAGGAGAATGTTTCCGAGACTAATCAATAATTTGTGTTTAACGTAACGGTAGATGTTGCGTTGTTACTTTGTTACTCTTACGATTTCTTTTTCTTAGAGACGACTCAAGTTGAAATAGAAAACGTAATTGCATAATGGTTTCAAATCTAATTTTTGAGATCAAAAACACAAAACATAGTTAAACCTCCGTACCATTTTAATATAATGATCAGGTAAGAATTAAAATATGTTATTTTTTTTTCTAAAGGTGTGAATCTAGCACTAAATCGTCCACAGTTCTACATCCAAGCAGTGGCAAAATGCAATACAATTAGTGGTATTTGTGGCAACTGGAGCGTGAGAGGAATCCGGCCAGTACGGTAGTGTTCGCGGCGCATTGCCCCGTAACCGAGTGCCGGCGTTGTCATCGAAATGTCCTCAATACAACCAAGTAAATCGCATTAATCTTGCTCTATAAGCGGTCAACTACAGGCGGATCACAGCGATTGATATGATAAAACTTTTACAATTACCACTTTTGCGGAAAGATCTCACCATGTAACTGTTACAAATTGTTTCTCTATCGATTACATGGTAATCGTTGTATAATAAAATCTAAGGGTGATTAGTCAAACTGTTTATTAAACGATTGCCAAAATGAGGTATTAAATGGCAGCAGTTTTGCTCATCAAATTTATACGGCAAACAAAGCCGACAGAAGCTATTGCGTGCGCGCGATGATGTCACCGCCACCATATGTCAACACAACGCTGAATAATGATTTACGATCCTAACATCATTTTTATTAATCGCAATACTTAACGAAAATTCACTACCGAGTGCGCCGGCACTTATATGCAGTTTATCATACTTGTTTTTTATTGTATTGACGATTAATTCTGATTCATCATACATATTGGATTTTACATAGTTTAGAGTTTAGACTTTTGGTAATCATTTAGGATTTTAGTGTTTTTGATATCTACTATTTTTGTTACACTGTACGTGGTAAATAATCATCAGTCATCTGACACTAACATCAGTAGTCCCGCGTAAGTTTTTCTTAAATTGTCATCATTGCTGCACTTAGAGGTCATTTTACCATGAGCGGTGACTGACTCATAAAAACTTGAGTCGTTTTAATTGGCTTATTATACGACGTTCGTAAGATAATCTGTGACATTGTGTGGCAAAATTCCTCTTGAACACTGACACTCGTGTTGTTGAATTATCTCTTGGGCTATTGACTTCATACCACAAAGATGTCTTGTATCCACTATCATATTAATTGTTACATTTAAATTAGCTGGACAGTTGAATGCCTGTGTCGTACATTTAGAACTAGTTTCTCTAAATGTAAATGATAGCTTTTGGAAGACTCTTTGTTGTCTGGTCGTTATGAAACAGTTTCTGTTTCAGACGAAATTTAATACCAGGATTGTAACTCGTCTAGCATGGATAATCCTTTATGGTATAAAATTATAAACATTTATTTTGTTACTTTTTTATACCGTCGCAAATGTTTTACCTGCCTGTTCCTGTTACAGAACGAATTAAATCTCATTCTTGGTGAATAAAAATTGTATGTACTTGCTTATATCGGGTTTTAAAAAGGGCTTAATCCAATTTTTATGGGATTTACCTTCAACTTTATCACTACTGAAGTCATGTTTTACTTCTTGAAAATAATTATTAAGTCATGATTTATTTACTTTGCCGGATTACCCAAACTTATAATAAAGCTCAGCCAAGATCTTTCTATGATCATCACAGAGTCTTAACGCAGTAAGAACACCATTAATACTCTTTTTGAACAGTCATGTCGGATTCCGTCTTTAATGCGATTAAGGTGACGGTCGTATGTCCAACTGTGATCAATGGCAGCAAGTGAGTCACGATTTAAATCGACATCTGCGCAATGATGTCTACTCTAAATATAGAGACAGACAGAGAGACTGCATTTAATTATAATACCTACGATTTGCATTTGGTACCAAAGTTAAATTAGGATACGGGACGCGGTGGCTGTAGCAGGATCGCTATTTGCATTATTACTAAATGACACAAATGAAATGAAGCAAAATATATTGCCAGTCGCGAGGATATAAGGAAAAGAACACAAGGGCACGTACTATCAATTATGTGTTTAGAAATTATTGCTTTGTTTCTAATGTTACAGAAATCTGCACGTGATATTACGAAACAGCTTAATAAATGCTCAAGTGTAATTCCGCGTATTTCATTAACGACGACTATGGAGTGATAAAAAAATTATAGACATGCCCGTCATATCAGACTCGCACTTTGTTTTCCACACTAAAATCTTTATTAAGTTGACCAGAAGCTTTAGAAAGTATCCATTTATTGTGGAATCTACCATTTTCTTGTAGCTCTCTAGAGTTACATACGCGTGTATTGGTCGTATGCGTGTATAATTATTGAAATCAAATTACTCAGATGCTGAAAGCACTGGATATTAGTATTTCTATATTAAAAAGTGAACTGTTTACTTTCGATTGCAAGTGAGGATCACAATACAATAGTTTTGCGTGTGTTCAGTATGTTACTTATGTCATAGTAAAGTAGCTCCATGGCAACTGTGCATTGATGACAATGGTCTGAATTACCTAATTGTAGTTTATGTGATCACTCACTTCCTATCAGTTATGTGAAAAGTTATAGGCGTCTGCCATAGCGCACCACTGGGCTAAATATTCAGCCTATCGTCTCCAACCTCTACCAGAGAGGGAGAAGCCTATGTCCACCAGTGGAGGCAGAAGGGCTGATGATGATGATGAATAGGTAAAAAGATAAAAGTGTTGTATAATCCGCTAGGTGCTAAGTGTGTTATATCTTATGAGTTACTTATACTATTAGCACTACTGACAATATATGTAGTTAAATAAAAATTTAATACTGTTTTATTTAGAGAATCCAAATGCAAATGGACAAAATAATTTAATGTATTAACTTTTTAGCATTATTAATAGCATCATCTCATTTGCAATTATGTACAATTTAATAATGTGAGATCATTGAGCCATTTAAAAAAACGAATTGTATGATCTTAAGAAATTGTGCAAAAAATGAAACCACAATATATGAGGCACATAAGCTTATGTACCATTAATATACTTAGTATAAAACCACATTTTGAGTATTAATTTGATACATTTTGTTACTAAATTTGATAATGTTGTAATGTATTAAATTCAATAAATAGGCATGGTTGTTTCATTAACATGTTCAGTGTGGCACCAAGACGTGACTTGGCAACATAGTAATTCAAATATAAGGATAATTAACATATATCTGTACAATATACATCATTGTGTTGCAAATTGATAGATATCATATTTTTGGACTGATTCAACAAGGATATTGAAGCTGTAATATACTCGATTCTAATGACAATTGTTATTCCGTAAGACAGACATACCTAGCACTTGTTTATATAAACACTTGTTTGTAATTTGAAACAAAATAAGAAAGGAACCCAATGTGTTGTAGACATTTAATTTCATTTATTCTTCTTTCCCTTCATTATTTCTATAATAAAATTGCTAGGGTTTTTGGTAATAATAAACTAAAAATAATTTTAAATTAAATTTGTAGAATAAATTAGTAATTAATGAATGTTGTTAGTTTATAAATTAATTTTTAGCATTAAGTTATTGTGGAGGGTGAGATCATTTTTTAACCCAACCCGACTGTAGTTACAGCCATGCTTAATGATGCCCTTCATTTTCCTTCACTATTTGTTAATATTCCCGTAATATATTATTTTACACTTAAGTTATAAAAAAGAAGATAATCCAGTTTCATCAACATATTCAATGTTTTTATAATAGAAACAATACAAAGTTTCCATTCTCACAGACACTGAATAGTTGGTGCAAAAAAAGTTCACACCAGCAATTATTCAGATATATAGCAATAAAGGAAACTTATCATCTTTACACCTTCATTCTAATGGGTAAAAGAAAAGTTATTTCTCAGCAACAGATATATTATAATAATAGTCATATGCTGGTGAATAAAACAGCAATTAAATGGTGAAGTTTCTCCATTTTGGTACATGACTTACAAGAAATATTGTTAAACATTTTGAACTGTAACATTTAATATCACAAGTATAAAGCAAGGTAATCAATTAAAATTAACCCAGGTAAATACAACCAATACTGATGTCTTGACTGTTTTTATGTTAAAAATCATGACTGTACAAACAAAATTAAAAACACATTAAATGCGTAAAATCAATTTATTAAATTAATAATACGCTTTATAACCGCAGGTAAATACCTGAACTGTAAGTAAATGAAATACAAAGGTATATCGTTTAGCAATCGGCAAAATAATTACTGCTCCGTAAACGGCGAATGTAATATGGAATACTCTTAATTTACATGGTGTCCCGTCCTTACATTCGATTATGAATTGCTTTAAATTATTAAGAAATAGGAGCCAAAGTTAATATTTGGCTTTATGCAACGAACAAACGAGGACGTCTCATCCCGCCTACAATCTATAGCCAACCACCTAAAACCGTGACAAACCATAATATCGGTTTAACTGCTTATGACTCATAAAGATATATTACTCACCTAAATGACGACTAGATGATAAGATGATAATTCGATGAAAAAGTCCTCACTTCATTATATAAATCAACGTATTAAGATAAATATTCAATTCATAAACACACAACACATACGTCACTCAGAAGTCCGCCATTTTATAAATTTATTATAGTCAGTCGCACTGTCAGAAAAGTAGCAATGGTATTAAAAAACAGGGACTATATTTTAAATAAATCTTAAAAATTTTAATAAATAAAAAAAATCAAGATGAATAATTATTGTATATAACCATTTCTACAATTTATTATCCGAAAATAAATCATACATACTATTAAGCGCAATTTTTAATGTAATTAATTAATTCATAAATAATATGGTTTATTTTTCTTTTAATTAATGAAATTAAATATAACATCAGTTTATTAAAGATTTGTACTTTATCACAAAATAAATACAAACACTTTAGGGAAAAAAGTATTTCTTACAGAATAAGACTGTATGCACTTTATTCGTTGGCTAATTTTAAATTAAAAGTCTTGCAGTAAAGTGTCATTTGAATTTTTGTGAAGGAAAAATATTTTTTTTCCCGAAAATTATTTTATTTTGAATAAAAACATAAGCGATTCCTTAAATTCGGTTATGAAGTGTGCATGTAGCGCTTAAAAAATTGCTTTAAGGTTTAATTTACCATGGTAGATATTACGCTTTGTAAATTTAAAAGGTTTTATTGAGAAAATCTGTTTTATTATTAAATAGCCTTAACAATGGGCAAAATAATCAATACAACTTTTATTAATTTATTAATTTTTCATCTCTTTCTGTTTGCAAATTGTAAGTATATTGCATATTTTATGAAAACTACGATAACCTGTTTTTTTGATTACTAATGTTTTTATGGCATTTAGGTTCCTTACATCGTAATCTAAAATATTTTGAAACTATACACGCATCCAGTTTAAAGCACCATGTTGTGAAGCGTGGTGCAAAGCTATCAAACCATCCTTTCAATACAATCAAGGAAGTACATTTTAAAACATTGGGGAAGGACTTCAGGCTTATCTTGCACCCACATAATCCTGTTCTACACTCGAATTTTAAAGCATATTCAGTGGATGCAGACGGTAAAGAGACCACAGTCCATGTTGGTAAGTTATGGCAAAATTATCCATAAATACAATAAAAATAATGCCTTGTTCTGTTTTATTTCAAGACAGTTTAAGTAATAAATAATTGATATTAAGTTACTACATGAATAATAACTTTGTGTTCTTCTATTACTTATTACCATCTATGTTAAGTAGAGCATATTCTTTAAAAGCATTTTCCTTGACTGTATAAGTGTAATATGAATAAAATAAGAAATTAATTTACATGAGTAACATTTTTGACATAATTTATCTTGAAATTAATAACATGAGTACAAATAATAAAAATATGTGTTTTCTTTTAGATCGAGAAAATTTCTACTCTGGCAGAGTATTTGGTGAGACAACATCTGATGTAAAGTTACACATGGAAGATGGAGTGATCACTGGAATCATTCACACACCAGATGAAACATATCACATTGAGGTATTTATTCAGTATTAAAGGTTTGTATTGATATTGTTATGTACATATTGAATAATAAAAAATATATAGGACAGCTTCTGTGGCGCAGTTGGTTAGACACTGCCTATAAAACGAGAGGCTGCAGGTTCAATCCCCACACTGAAACAAATAATTGTGTGATCCACAGGTTGTTTCGTAAAGTCTCTCGTAGCTTCTGATACCCACAACACAAGACTCAGACAAACATGTTTAAATGTATCAAAATAATCAAATGTTTTAATTAACAAATACACCCAACAATCACAAACAAAGTTCTTACGCCACATTAAGATCTATTTATTAGTCTTGTGTCATGGGTATCAAAAACTATGAGACATTTTTCGGTCTCACAAACAACCAGACCTGAGACAAATACCTGTGAGTTTCACAAGCATTTGTCTTGATGTGGTCTGTGTTTGTTTCTTTCATAAACATAATCTCATGACAGTATGTCTATTAAAACAAAGGATGTGTGACTGCCAAGTACTTGTGGCGAATCATTCATTTAACTCAACCAAGGAATTTCCTTCTTGCATATAGACTAATATCTACTTACCACAATATATATTTCTTATTATGCTTCAAATATATTGTTTGTCATGATTTCAATTGAAATTAATTTAATTTCATTTGAAATCATTTCATATTTCAAGAAATCAATAAGGATAATGATGGAGGTTTTTACATTTGTGTTATGCTTAAGTAATTTAACTTAAATAATTATTAATAGAAAATACTGAGAAGTTGAAACAGACTGTGTGTATAATTTTCCTATTATGTTTGAATTAATTCTGCATACTGAATTTAAATTTTATTTCTAACAATACCTTTATTATTATTATACAGACCATCCTTTTGGATATTACTTTCCTAAATCCCAGGTGTTACAATGTTTATACACTCACACCATCCCTGTCACTGTCAGTCACTGAAGCATCATTACCTGAAGTGAGATAATAATAATAACAAACACTCTTTATTTAAAAACCCCACACAGTAAACAAAATAAAAGATAATTACTAAAACCATAAAAATTAAAGTGCTCAAAATCGGCGGTCTTATCGCTAAAAGCGATCTCTTCCCGACAACCGTGCAAGAAGAGGAGACAAGCATTTTAACTGGACTGAATTATTTACATATTACTATATATTCGATTGTTATGATATTATGCTATATATATAGATATATAAAATGAAGCCATGCTCTTTGACTTAGTATGCAAAATTTATTAGAATTCAGCAATACTTTGTTATTGACAATATAATATGTTTCATTTTCTATGGTTTATAGCCCTCCTGGCGGCACCTGCCACATCTGGATGATAAAAGCATGATCACATATCGTTCTTCGGACATGCTATTCAAAGGCTCCAATGCTGAACCATCTGAATTGGGGAAACCACGTGTTTGTGGCTATGTTAAAGAGGGGAAAGGTAAGGAAAACTTATAAAACTATTTTTTCTTCTTTATTGCCATTGCAGACAGACTACCTAGCGGTCCGCCTGATAGTAAGCGGCTACTGCTGCTCATGGACCGTACCATGCCAGGGGCATAGACATGCCGCTGCCTACCGTCCGGTGAAAACTCTCTTTAATCCTCGTTTAAGGAAGAACATGTCATAGCTTTCGAAAAACAGCGAAGTGGGGAGTTCATTTGGTTTTGTTACTATTTGACGACATATTAAATGAGACTGCTACGCTGGGATTAACCAGCGCAGGCCTAGTAACACATTCTATGTATAAATCCAATAAATGCTCTGAGCCTATTGCCTAATGAAATTTCAATTAAAAAATTAAGCCCTAGTAGTCCCTAGTAGCCCTAAGCCGCTTAAAATACAAGGTTTATATGACATTTTTGTCTTTTTAGAATTGGAAGACGACGACGACGAAGAAGAAAGCGAAGAGGAAAAACATTATGACATAGAAATAGAACACGAAGGCTTGGAGAAAGCTAAATACCTGGACTACGCAAACATTAATCATACTAATGACCACGAGATTAACGCCAGTGGTACGAGCAAGGAACACGGAAAACGAACCAAAAGGCAAAGCGATTATGAATACACGCCGACGAAAACTAGGTGCCCTTTACTTTTAGTGGCTGACTACAGGTTTTTCCAAGAAATGGGAGCGAGCAACACTAAGACAACAATTAGTTATTTGGTAAGTAATATTATTGAACAGAATAAATATGATTGAGTGTTTTCACATAGAAATATTTATGTAGGCTGATTAAAATTGTTTTTCTTTTCAGATAAGCTTAATCGACCGTGTTCACAAAATATACAATGACACCCTCTGGCAAGACCGACAGGTTTGTATGAAACTAATTAATTAAAAACAGTTAAAAAGTATATTTACTCTACTGTTTAATGAAATTGTTGTAGGATATGGATGGATTTAAAGGCATGGGTTTTGTGATAAAGAAGATACTTGTACACTCTGAACCAACGCGTGTGAGAGGGGGCGAGGCGCACTACAACATGGTGAGGGAGAAGTGGGATGTTCGGAACTTACTGGAGGTAAGGACATTACAATAGCTTACCGTGTCTTTGGAGAAATTATCTAATTTTTACATTTTTTAACTTCCCGACGTTTCGATTACTTTACAGCTTTCGTGGTCACGGGGCGGACTGAGGTATTAGTCATCCGCTCAGTGACTGTTACAATTAAACTACCCTTAATTTATAAATTTTAATTTAATAATTATTAATATTAATAAATTAATTTATTAATTTAATAAACCAAATCGCGATAAAATCCGTATAAAATAGTTTTATTTCAATGTGTAACATTCGCGTAAATCTAAGAAACCATTATGAGAAATTAACTGCTCAATAGTGAGATTACTGTGAGTTGTTACTGTGGATAATGTATCAAATTATAAATTATAAACATAGCTTTAAATGATTAAGGGGGTCGTACTATAGAATTAATAATATTTGGCTTTAAAAGTTTGCCATTGTCATGGCGAAATTAAAATTATTACAACTAACAACAATATTTTTTAACAATAAAAATAACAATGAAAATTGAGCTACTAATTTCAATTTCATTAATACAAATACATATATCTTTCTTTTGTTATAATACCAAGGTTGTCATGTTATTACAGCTTACTCGTAGTAATTTTATACATATATGGTAAATCTATGTACACAGGTGTTCAGTCGCGAGTACTCTCACAAGGACTTCTGCCTGGCGCATCTGTTTACTGACCTCAAGTTTGAAGGAGGTATTCTGGGGCTGGCGTACGTCGGATCGCCGCGACGGAACTCTGTCGGCGGAATATGTACTCCTGGTACTTTTATAACAATTTTAACTTGTGCAATATATTTTAAATTTCTATTTTTTGTTAAATAGTTAGTATTTTTGTTTGGTAAATACCAAGGAAATAAATAAAACCCAAAAATCAAATACAATCCTGACTCACAGTAATATCCGTGTCTTGATCGTAGGTATCAGAAACTATAAGAATTACATTCCTTAATAACTAGATCCGACACTGTCCGGCCTTCTTGCACATTACGTTATATCAATCAATCTGCCTTAATAGAATTGAGAATATTGCTCAAACGAAGATTTATTACAATATCTCAAACCAAGATTTCTGACGTGATTTAATGTGTATTGCCATTGCCCAACAGCATGGCTAATGTGCTCTTTGATGCAAAAGAGTGTTGTTTTTATATTTTTTGTTCTATTTTATTTGTTTTGTTTTCAGTTATTGCGGTGCCTAATGTGAGTGTTTTTATTTGTTGCTTTTTTGTTGCATTCACTTGCTGCTTGTAGCTCTATTTATGATTTGTGTTATGCCTTTAATATTTATAAGTTATTTGGTACGTACATATGTATCTATACGTAATTTATGTATCAATTGTTATGCCAATCGAATGTTGCATAAAGTGTTAGATTTATGTATGTGTTTACATGTTCACTTCCGTCATTAACATGCTTACTTTCATTAATGTATGTGTTTACTAACATTATGAGAATTGATTTACAACGAAGTAATTATTTATGTTAAACGAATCACTATAACTGAGACTAGTGGCGTCTGTTATATTAGTAATGTTAAAAGGATAATAAGTACATTTAACTGCCTGAAATTGGGTATTTTTACTTAAATACCATTTTTCAAGTCTTATTCATTTCTTTATCTAATTTAAAGTCTCATTTTCTATTAAAAATCTATCACCAAAAAACTGAAATGTTAATGTACCGTAACTTTCATTCACTTACACCACCACTAATATTCTAACAGTTTTTGAAGAATGAATGCATTTTTGAAGAATTATACTCGTCAATAACTACGATATCTGCCTAACAGAATACTTCAAAAACGGGTACACTCTATACCTAAACTCGGGGTTAAGTTCTTCCCGCAACCACTACGGGCAGCGCGTGATCACGCGCGAGGCGGACCTGGTGACGGCGCACGAGTTCGGCCACAACTGGGGCTCCGAGCACGACCCCGACGTGGCCGAGTGCTCGCCCGCCGCCAGCCAGGGCGGCTCCTACCTCATGTACACCTACAGCGTCAGCGGGTACGACGTCAACAACAAGGTACGTACGCACGCGGCGATATACAGGGTATATCAAGACCGCGACCGAAAACGAAGCCAGGTGGTAGTATTAGTGACTTCAGACACAATGCAGGTAAAAATTTCGCCTTTTTTTTGTAATTTTTTACTTATCGTCGTATTTGGGTGATAAATACATAGTTTTCCTAAAATAATGATGCAGACCTTTTTATTTTTCAACACTCAATGGTACGTAAGGGTTTAAATTATTATTTTCGCAAAAACTAGGATTTTACCACCCAAACAAGATGACTTTTAAAAAGTTCTAAAAAAATATCTGTCGATGTTTTGGTGAAATTTTTATTTGAGTCGTGTCTGTAACCACTAAAACTACCACCTGGCTTCGTTTTCGGTCGCGGTCTTGAGATACCCTGTATGTATAAGGCCGACTGCGGGTGACGGAACAGGGCTTCGTACGTCAAGAGCCTCGCATAATCATCTTATAAAATTAGAAACGTTTTGCGA
Organism: Deilephila elpenor; assembly: GCA_949752805.1. NCBI lineage: Eukaryota > Metazoa > Arthropoda > Insecta > Lepidoptera > Sphingidae > Deilephila > Deilephila elpenor. Next base: position 7,705,635 of record OX457111.1, read on the forward strand.
ATCCTTTAATGAATTTTTCTGCCCTTTGTGGAGTCAGTATAATTAGTAAGTTAATATTTGCAGAGGTTCTCCCCGTGCAGTTTGCGGTCGATAAGGAAGGTGTTGCAAGCGAAGTCGGGCCGCTGTTTCTCTGAGCCGGAAGAAAGTTTCTGCGGAAATCTGCGAGTCGAAGGCGGGGAGGAGTGCGACGCCGGGTTACTCGGTAACAATACTAGAGTCTATAGCTATATAAATTGAATTGCTGTAGCTTCAATGAATATAGCCATAGTGCATATGGGTGTAAAATATTATAAACTGATTTCAAACCCCGCTCAGGTGTAACAGTTTACATTAGCATTTAGATACACAAGAATGACTTAAACTGACTTTCTGTTTGTTATTGTGAGGGAGCTATCTAGTAGTAAAACTCTAAGCGAAACCATTTTGGGTTTGGAAGACTGTCCAACTTATTGGTGGAAACTGACGCTCTGTTTGTGCCTTGTATAGTGCTTTTATTTAGTTTATGATTTTTTTATTTAGGTACTGAAGACAATGACATGTGCTGTGATAAAAATTGCAAGTTGAGAAAGAATCAAGGAGCTGTTTGCAGGTAAATCTTGTTTTTTTAACGTAATAAAATTTAGTAGTTATAAGTTTGTAGCATATATTCTGAGGAACCATCTAGAGGCGTACTACACAGCGCAAATGTACAGATAAATGAACGGGTGAATTTAAACATTTAGTAATAAGATACTTGTAGCGAAAATATAATATGATAATCGATAGTGTATCTACTATCTATTCAGGGATTAGGCATATTATAGCTGAATTCACCCGCATAAATGTGTATAAACATAAGTGGTGATGTTTTAGCGACAAGAACTCTCCGTGTTGCGCGGGCTGCGTGTTCGCGCCGCCCGGCGTGGTGTGTCGCGAGGCGGCGCACTCGGCCTGCGAGGGCGAGGCCACCTGCAACGGAGCCTCCGCTGACTGCCCCAAGGTACGCACTACTTGCACTATCATATAAACTTTCTACTTATATTTCATTTAATAAATAATATCATAAGTTTCATTTTAATACAAATAAACGAGAGTGAGAATTGCGGGTCCTAATCCGGATCCCAATCTTAAAATACAATAATACCTAATTGTGACTGGAAACTTTTACCCATGATTAATATTTATTTAGCTGCAATTACAAAGGTAGTTTTTATGTGAAGGCTCCAGCGATAGCGGACGAGCACGAGTGTGCGGAGCGCGGGCGCTGCCGCAACGGCACGTGCGTGCCCTACTGCGAGACGCAGGGGATGCACAGCTGCATGTGCGATATCGGTATGCACAACACTATATAAATAAATAAATAAATACACACAACAGTCACATACATAGTCCTGACCCCACACTAAGATCGAGTCTTGTGTCGTGGGTATCAGAAACTACGAGAGACTTTTCGGTCTCACAAACACCCAGACCCGAAACAAAAACCTGTGGATCACACAAATATTTGTTTCGGTGCGGGGATCGAACCCGCGGCCTCTTATATTTTTAGATTTTTTTAACGACCTTCATTGATGCCACTGGATATTTGTACGAATTAAAATGACGCTTTACTTTGTCAAAAGTATCTAACAAAGGCCAGTAAAATACTACTTTGATACTTTGCATTACTTCAGTGAGTTTCTGTGTTGAAGATTTCGGGCTTTTTCCCCATACGAATGAATAAATATTTATGAATTATGTGTTATTTAATGTTGTTATACCTAGTTGCGGATGCGTGTAAGCGGTGTTGTCGTAAGAGCCTGAACAAGACTTGTTTCCCGGTGGCACATAACGACATTCTGCCAGATGGCACTCCTTGCATACAAGGATTTTGTAATAAGGTAACTTTTCAAAGTATTATTTCCTTCAGCCGTTTATATTTATTCTTCTATTGGTTTGTTAATGAATTCAGCACAGATTAAAATATGTGTTTTTTTCCCATTCGCTGGAATAGCAACAGTTGAAAGTTACAATATTGGTTTTATTCATGGTTTTTAAATTGATAATTTATACCACTATTTAAACTGTTTCAGGGAGTCTGCGAGAAAACAATACAAGACGTGGTGGAGAGGTTCTGGGACATCATAGAAGACATCAATATTAACAACGTGCTCGGGTTCCTACGGGATAACATCGTTGGTGTGGTCGTACTCGTCACTGCGTTCATATGGATACCCGCCAGCTGTGTTGTAAGATTTTATCGTCGTGTTTATCATAGCACTACTTAAAGACCTAAAAGATTATGATAACTATGTTTTTTGTGTAGATAAGTTACGTGGATCGCCGGCGCCAGCGTCAGCATCAGAAATATCTCGACTGGGAGAGACAGCACGATCTTATTCATCCGTCGTCTCCACGGAAAATCATACATACGCGGTAAGTGCATTATAGCCGAGTAGTCTTATTTAATTTTATAGACACTAAAATGCGGTAATTAACATTACAACATTATTGTTATATAAAATATGCCACGAGCATTATTGCTTATTTATAATTGTTCTGTAGCATGCCAATTGCCAAGTACGAGGTACAAAATATCCTCCTATTATGTTCCAGGTTGCCAAAACAAAAGCCTCCAGGCATTAAGACCGCCATTCAAGGAAGCAGCCAGCTGTAGTTTTCTCCAATACTCGTCTTATTATTTATTTTTAAGTTACGTAAATTAAAAGATTTTTTGTTAAATAATATGTGTTTTATTGCATAAATACTGGTTACATGCGTGCTAGCAATAAATACTAACAATAAAAAAACAATATAAATATTGATTATAGAGGATTACAAGCACTGGTGCATAAAACTCTGAAAGTGTGAATATTATGAATTACAATTTCCTCAACCTTGCCGTGAAGCGTTCTACGCTCAACGCAATTAAATACAGTTAAAAACAATCTCTTGTATAATTGCACAGTTTGACAATGTTCTACATTGTTCTAAATGTAGTTAGCACGTCGACACGTGCGTGCGCACGCACACGTGTTTTTGTGCGCAACACGTATGTATAACTGCTATCATACGCCCATCGTATTTGTTATCTACTTAATACATATGATTGCAGGCGTATATTTAATTGTATTGACGCAGTCATATATGTAGTATAGGGTTGAGAGTGTGTGAGGGTAGTTAGTTGAGCGCGGTGGAGGTGAGCAGCGCGACGCCTCGTTCGTAGAAGGCGTGTGGTTCTTGTCCGGCCGCGATGGGCAGGCGCACTGTGAACAACAGCTCGGAGCGCGCGCTGTTCAGGTACACTGGCAGGGTTAGCGTATGCGCACCTGTTGCCGGCTCGGGACCGCTGAGAAAGAAAATGCTTGCGTTATTCATACCGGTCAAATGATGGAAAAATAGATTAAAATAGACATTCATCAACAAAAACTTGACTAATGAACTCATTTTTTTAGTTAAAAAAGAATTAACTCCTCTCCCTCGATTGTTGAGGAGGTCCATGCCCTGCAGTAGGATGGGTTATTATTATAACTAGAAAAGAATGATTATCCCCAGTAAATAGATTATATATCTTTATTCCTACTTTCTTATATTATTGTTTCTCTTGTGACTGTATTGCGATTAAAAAAATATACATACCGAATCCAAGTAAGCACCGTGAGGGGCAGATCGACCATGATGGTGTTTGTCAAGAGTAGACGATTGCCCTTCACTGTAGCACCTTGTAGTTTCAGACCAGTGACCGAGAACGACCATTCGGTCTGTGCGTTTTCAGTCGGAGTACCTGGATCTGGGATGGTCACCTAAAAGAAAAATAGGAAACAAAATTATCATGAATAACTTTGCAATCCTCATTTCTAGAACCTAAAAAGCAATACATATTTTATATTATTATTTACCTGCAAATGCAGTTCTTCGAGTGACCATGAGTTGGCTTGAGCCATACATTGGCGAGTCGCCGTGATATAAGCCTCCGGGTTGAGAAGGCCTCCAAGCCATATTGGGATACTCTGTAAAAAATATTATTAGAGTATTTCAATAAAGATTACTATATTATCATTGAGGATTATCTGAAGTTTATTATGTCAATTATTATTTTAGAATAGCACAGTTATGTTGATTTTCGGAGTGGTACACGAGTGTGTGGTTGCGCCCTGTATAAATTTGCAGTATAAAAGAATATACAGTTAGTGTGCATTACGCAAGTAGTCGTTACACTTGTCTCTCATTTGTCATACAACACGGAGTGATTATTAATTTCAGTGTAAGTATAGGAGCTAATGCGAATGATAATTTATATGGGGGCTCTTATTCATTATGAACAGTTAAAGATGTACTAGAGGCGTGTGTACCTGCAGCCGCTTGGCGCCGCTGGCGGCGACGGCGTCGGACACGTGCGCGAGCTGCTGCACGCGCTGCGCGAAGTCGCCCACCCACTGCTGCACCGTGCAGCCGCGCGCCACCGCGTAGCGCCGCCACGGGCCCGGCAGCATGCCGCGCACCAGCGCGCCCACCATCGCACGCGTCTCGTTCGTCTGCTTCATCTCGCCCTGGGGTACACAAAAATATATTATTCTATTTTTTGTGGTTTTGTATTTAGCGATATATAGTAATAAATTACACAATTAATTAAACTATGGAGCGTTAATTTACTCTTATGTTTTTATGGTCGTTGTAATTATTTTTGTTTAGAAACTAAAATATCTGACATTATACATACACATAGTTATGTTAGTCAGCAAGTTATTTCTCAGTTGCCTCTTATGGTATTATCACATTAAAAAAATTTTTTAATACGTCGTTAAAAGTATATTAACATACAACTAGTAAATAAGTTTTTAACTAAATATCGTTCTGATACTTTGCAATTTTATATATTTAAACATAAGGAGGTAGTATAATACCATACCTGGCAGATAGAGATGACGCAGCGCAAGTCATGCAGCACTTGCTGCAGCAGCGACGCTCCAGCGGCCACCTCGCGCTCGAAGAAACGATACAACGGGTCCTTGATGTTCTCCACCGTACGACGCAGAGTCTGAAAATTTTCACTCATAAATAACACATCTTCAACGTTCACGATCTGGTATAAAGATCTAAAATTCGTGTAATTCCCTGGAACCTAAATGATATAGATTTTCGCACATTTTCTGCCGTATTGTCTGCAGTGGCGTGCCTAGGGTTTTGGAGTAGGGCAAGCCGAATATTTTTTTACGTTTAATTAATATTGTTTTAGAAACACAAAGTTACTAAGAACGAAGAAAATTAATTTATAATACCTACGTCGGCAAACCTACCACACAATCAATATTAAGATTAAAACAATTAATATAGATTACTTGTGAACATGTATCCGTAACTATTCATTACATTTCTATTGCCGTCACTATTCTGTGGTGCCGTGGTCGACTTCGAGGTTTACCGAAATTGCAAGCAGAAATTATTATTAACGCATTCATGTTTAAATGTTTTTCTGAATTTAAAATAATAGATTGCCTTTTGAAAGGACCACCTAATTTAATGAAAATTTAAAGCATTATAATCCAAACAATCTAAGACGTGTCGATTAAAAACATATGAATCACGATTGTTTCATAGCTTTAAAGGGAGTATGTAGATTGTAGTAATAAAAGTACGTAGTTTATTAAACTGAACTGAAGAAATTTCTATTGTGATTTATCACGACTTACTAAATGTACAAACCCGGCATAGGTTTCGCGCCGGTTTATTTTTCAATATAATTGAATGAATTTACCTTTTTACCGGCAATGAACGCTTTCACCATCGCACTCAAACCATCACAGAAAACAATACAACTCATAATAGTATCAAAAAGTTTAAATAACATAAAAAACTAAACATTTAAGGTTTAAGGTTATAAACAAAACACATTCACAACTCATAAAATATCATAATACAAATGAAGTTAGTAGAAATATGTGCTGTATTGCCAGTAAACGTGAAATAAACAATACAAAAGATACAATTTATTAAAAGAAATATTAAAACTTCATTATTTGTTCTAAAATAAATATTAGATATAATTTCTAAAAGGAACCAACTTAATTTAATAACAATTGATATAATTGATTTAACAAATAATCACGTGACGACCATGCAACGCACGATGTTTTTACATCACCAAGGCCGAAGCCGGGCATATCGTCTAGAGTAAACTGCTATATAACATATCTATAGCTATACATTCGTAGCGATCGAGTAATATCATTTCCCCATACAGTTCACGCGTTGCTAGAAGCCCCGTAAAAGCACACGAGAGAGAAAAGGATAGATGTATGTGCTGTGTGCTCCGTCTTTTCAAGTTCAATATAGTTTTAATGAATGAATATTACGCGCATGGAATTACGCGGCGCTTCGGCGCTGGCGTCTCATTGAAACGAGGCGCGGTAAATTCAAAAAATTTAAATGTTAGATGTTTTCTAATAAATGACTGTTGTATTGAATGTAATAGTTTGTATTCAGTATGGAGTATATACGTATTATGTAGGGCAAGCCGGGCTTTTGGGCTTGTATGGAAGTACCGCCACTAATTGTCTGTTGGGTAATAAGTAAAATCATTAACTTTTGAATAAAACTAAGTGTCAACACTACTTATTGTAAAATGGACAAGTAGTGTAGTATTGTTAGGTTGGGTAAGTTGATAAGCATCATACCGGTAACTGTTGCGGCAGTAATTGTAGCCAGTTGGTGGCGGTCTGGTGCAACACCTTCATCCACGCTGGTCGCCCGTCTCCCAAAACCACAGAGCCTGTTAAACATAAAATACCTCTTAATCAAATTCAACCTTTATATTTAGTCTGTTTATTAGTTGAAATTATAAGCGATCCTCATCAATTCTATCTTAAGACCTGATCCCATAAATAAATTAATAAATTTACGTCTAACGTGTCAATAATCTCTGACCGGATTATTTTCACACCATCCTAAGCGATCGGGAACGTTTATTAAAAATTGGCTGTATCTATCTATAAAATTTGTCAGACCACCATAATAACAAAGACTCGACCAGAAATTATAACAAATATCTTGCTTTGAGAAGGTCTAGAAGGTCTTCTTGCTCTTAAATCTTTGAAAAATCTTCTTGAATGTATAAAAGAACAGCTTATAGCTTACTAGAATCATGGTCCTGCGTGGCAGCGTTGTAAGCTAATTCTTCTTCGTCCTCTAGCTGTTGCATCTTGAGGAGTTTTGACACAAGGTCGCTGCCTTGAGTTGTTAGAAGCACCTGAAAACATTACCATATTTTAGACATTGGTGTATAATAAATTAATACAACCATTGATTGTTCGTACTGCCTGTTTTATAATATATTATTTAATTTTCCTTTATAGTTGGATCTTATACTTTGAATTTTAAGGTCTTATGTGTTCAGCCCTAAGAGTTGTCGCGTCATTGTATTTTGTTATTTTTGTATTACTTAAATAGTATCACTGTTATTTAGTAATTCGAATACTACACTCACCTTTTCTGCATTGTTGGGAAGTCCAAGCCAAGAAGGTGTCTGTCTGTCCGACAGTTCTTCAATCCATTTGAGGAAGTGATCACGCCGGTTCCCGTCCGGCATTGTGATGTGGCGTTGATTTCCTGAAGCCTATATAACATAAAAATATATAATCACAGTAATGCAAAAATATATCCTGTTATATTTTAATTTTGTATACCGCAAATTATAATTTTGAATTTGGAAATAATCAATTTTATCACCACCATGGTATGGAATTACCATTACATACACACACTAAAAATATATCTTAATATATTATTATCAACTTAAATAAATTACACTGTCATAAAACAGACAAATAAACACCAAATATTATAAACATCTATCATCATATCTATAAAAATAAAAACTCATAAATTATTTTCGAAACCACTCACCCCATCAACATTAGCGACGAGAGCGAAGTCCGCCTCGAACGACTTGGGCGTGAACAGCTTGCATAAGAACGAATGTAGCAACCTCTGGTCGAATACGTTGTCGATCTTGCCGCCGTAGATGCACTGCGAGAGCAGCGTCACTAGGGCTTCCCATGGCACCTTCTCCGGAGGTAAGTTGGTACGACCCTGTGAAGAAAAAACAATAACGTAAAATACAGTATGCATGACCCTACAATACGGGCTACTGCTGGGCAAAGATACGAAAAAAACAAGTGTTCGGTTTCAAGTTGTCTATATCCATTTTCAACCAGTCTGGTATAATTATTGATTGGTGAGAGATAGTGTTTTTCCCGTGGATACTCTGGAATGCACTATCAAATGTTTTGCAGTAACCTTGTCGCATTGGTGTTAATTTTCAAGGCTATGAAATTTCAAAGCTTACCATAGCAGTGGCGTCGATCCAGGTGTCAAGGGTGTCGCAAGCCACACGCAAGTCGGACTCGTTGAACTCGTAGTACTTAGCCCAACCCAGCGGCACGTAGCGCAAACGTTCTTGAACGATACCTGCGAGGAAACAACAAAATCAATATATCGTTACAATAGATTAATAGTCAGAAAATGTTGAGAATTGGTGTTTTAGTTTAATTAAAACCGTTTCAATATGTAGTAAATGAAATAAAACTATATTTAAGGATTTTATCGCGATTTGGTTTAATTTTTACATTGCTACACTACAAAATGTAAAAATTAATCCCAATTGCTATAAAATCCATAAAATATAGTTTTATTTTAATGTGTAGCATTCGAGTAAATCTAAGAAACCATTATGATAATAAATAACTTACCATGGAACCAGGCCAACAGGAAGTACAGACGCGCACGCTCCGAAGGCTGCTTCATCATACGAGCGGCTGGGACCTATGAACATAATTATTTGTTGTGTAAAAAATAAACAAAACGAATAGTTTATCTAGTTGTTAGGGACATGAAATACTACTGTGGACATAAATAAGTATTTTATGCCATAGATAGAAAAGGAAGACACACTACCATAACTCTATTAAATCGCCATGATTATTTTACTCAAGAATTCAAGACATCTCATACAAAAATAAATTACGATAAATATAACTTGTATATTATGATTAAATATAAAGTAACACATACAGTAACAAAAGTCCTGAGCAGGTTGGCTCGTATACCGGGCGGGGGCTCGAACACGAGCACTCTGCCCGCTCGCAGCAGGTTCACCGGCAGCTTGGGGCTGATCTCCGTGGTGAGGAACAGCCTGAAGTTGGGGTGCGGCTGCAGCGAGTGCAGCTTCTTCTCTAGCTGCACCAGCCACACGGGAGCGAGGTGCACGTTCTTTAGCATCACCCAGCTGGAAATAAAGTTGTATTAGAACTAGGAACTTTTATGAAGTTAATTAATGTTACAAGAAAGATCTTAATTTTTATTATATTTGAGTTAAATATTGATAAAGTAATAGAGAGGCCTGTGCTTAGCAGTGGACTTAATGTGGCTGAAGTATCGCAGAGAGAGACAGCGAAAGTAATGGAACAAAAACCTACAACAATCAAGGAAAATTTTGTGTTCAGCTGTTTTCCAGGAATTTAAGTCATTTTCATACTTTACTTAGCATTCTCGCTCATATTTTGGGTAAAACTTACCGTCCAGTCTTGCAAGCGGTGTTAATAGCACGCTCAGCTTGATTGAAACCTTCAGCGGAACCAATAGCAATACTAGATAGAGGTTTGTTCAGCTCAGTTGCCATGTCATCCACACGACCTGCAATGCAAATATTTTATATCATGTTAGTTTTAACTTAACTATGTTTGTAGCTGATGTATAGATTATTTGTTTTTGTGATATATTGCGTCAAAATAAATTTAAAAAAAAATAGGATTGTAGTTTTTCGTTAATTTAAGTTTACATTTGAAATAGATAATACGTACCGCTAGCGTCATATCCGGGAACGGAGCACAAAATGGCCGGAGTAGTGGCGTTTAATTGGGTTTCGGTGATGGAGGCAAGATCCAACTCGGTCTCTGCTTTAGCCATGAAACCACTGCCTAGAACTGCTGCTGCGAGTTGTGTAGCTGCGGCGATTACACGATCCGGACGGAACGCCTACAACATTTTCAGTAGCTTTTGTATTTTAAATTAGGACTTGTTTTATTGATTGACTTTGATTACAATATGGCACAAATATCATAAGATCGCTCAATTACTTTTTAATTTTAAAATGTTTTCGAAATGAACATTCTATATACAGGGTATATCAAGACCGCAACCGAAAACGAAGCCAGGTGGTAGTCATAGCGGCTACAGACACAATGCAACTAAAAATTTTGCAAAATAAGCAACGGATTTTTATTTACAATTTTTTAAAAATCATGGTTTTTGAGGGGTAATTACCTAGTTTTTGAAAAAATAGAAATTTAAACCCTTACGTACCATTGCGTGTTTAAAAATTAAGCGATGTACGTCATTATTTTAGAAAAACTATGTTTAATCACTCAAATACGACGATATGTAAAAAATAACAAAAAAAAAAAATACGATTTTTTTTGTAAAATTTTTACTTGCATTGTGTTTGATATCACTAATACTACCTCCTGGCTTCGTTTTCGGTCGCGGTCTTGATATACCCTGTATATATTATTAGATTTAAATGCCCATATTAGATTTAAATACCGAAAATTTATTTAAGAATAATCTGAAAAAAACACTTTAGAAGTGATGAGTATCGGGCCTGCTTGTATGTGTACCTGTATGAGCAGCAGGCGGTACATGGCGAGCGTGTGCGGCGCGGGCGGGTGCGCGGGCTCGGCGTCCCACAGCGTGGGCACGCACTGCTCCGGCGCCGCTTGCGACAGCCACGCCGACAGTTCTGGCAGCTCGCTGGCCTTCTGCAGGAGCCGGCGGAACGGACCCAGCCTGCCAACACACACATTCATTGTAGTATTTCTATGTGTGCATGTGATTTATGAATGCGTGTGAGTGCGTAAATAACCATAAATATTTCAGCATCTGTAGTGCAATGGAGAACTAGATTTGGCTCGGGAAACCGCGTTTTCGTTTCCAACACTGTGGTGTTGGAAATAAACTTTACACTTTAAACCTTAACAAATCAGGTTAAAAGTTACTGATTTCTCGTATGATTTTTTTGACATCGCAATTTGTTTTATTACAGATTACGCACAACTCCAATGTAAACGTTTCTGGACGACTACTAAATCGGTGATTTCGAATATAATTATTCATTTGTATGTGAACATACCTGGAGCTAAGTCTATCCGCAGCATCGTGTTGTTGGTGCGAGAGAGGTTCGAGAGGCTCGGATTGAGACACGAACCCTTCTTTGCCGCGCAAGAACACGGCGAACGAACCCTCCAGCGTGTCTTCCGCGCCCATGCCTTTGAGATGTATGCGACATAGCAGCAGAGCGAATGTCAGCCTATCTGTGTGCAGCATACCGCGAGCTACGCGTTCGTACACCACCTGGTAACGTAATATACAGACGTATAAACTATATCAGCGCCATATAAGGCATATTGCATATGCGAGGCGTCCAAATTCTAAAAAGGACTCTGCAATCACTTCTGTATGCATGAAATTGTTTTAGGCGCAGTATGATTACCCTTTCATCGTAACAATGTACATATTCCAATTCAACCAGTGTTTGTTTTTTTTATAATCAATCACCTTGCTACAACGTCCTATGGACTTCACGTTATAATGGGCATAAAAGCTTACGGTAAACAGTTCTTCAGTGATGATCTTCAGCCTGGCGGTGTAGTCAGTGACCCCGTTTAGCAGAGGACATATAAGCACAGAGCTGAATATGTCGAGGAACATCTTCAAAGAATACTGGTATAGGAAATGGACTTGGTTGAGAGAGTCCATTGTGAAGTAGATGCTGCTGCACGCCTGAGAATAAGATAGATAGGGTATAAAATATGAATCACTAATTTGTGTCCATAAAGTATTTATAAGTTTAGACATTCAATGACAAAAAGGAATGACTTATACATAAAGAAAAATAGTTTATAAATGATTGTGGTGTGTTTTAGGAATAGATTTATCCTTATTGCTACAGGAAAATAAACCAGAGTTTATGTGTCCTTTTCATACATAACAATCGATATGTGAGGCAATAGTTACTTACTTGAGACAGAGGTAGGTATTGCTGACTGACAGTTTCGATTTCTGCAATGACCTTGTCGGTTTCTTCCACCTAGAAAATAAATGATTTTGTAGGTTTTTATTCACTTACTAGATCACTATTGTAATGAAAAGTCGATAGTTTACCTTCTGTCCAATATCATCGGCTTCTTTCTTAAGGGTCTCTAGTGTAGCAATAACAGAGTCGTCGTCAAGGATTTTACCCTTGGCGTCGTTGAGCGCTTGCAGAAGAGACTTCTCCAGTTGACGCAAACGTAGATGGAATTCACCTAAACAAATGTAAACATTACTAACTTAGGATCTCCGATCAAATATATACTAGATACAGTGTCGGGAACAAAATCACATGCCAAAAGTGGCCGAGGTTGCTTATACTTTAACATTTGTATTTCGAACTACGGGATGTAGAAAAATAGGCTTAAAATATGAACGACTTCAGGGAACAATAAACTTTAAATGTTTGAAGTAAGATTAATTATATCTTACAATATATTTGCATTCAAGACGTTATGGCAACGAAGAAAAAATAAATCCATAAAACAAAAATGTCACTTAACAATAAACTGTGCGCATTTGATATTCTAAAATAAAGCGACACAAAGAAACAATAAGGTTGAAAGTAAAATGTTGACATTTAGCGTTCACGCTGTTTTGAAATTCTTCTCTTCTTTCTTTCCCAATATTGACATCCATACTGCACAGTAAAATGAACTAAAACTAAATTGAAATAGGACCAAACTTCTTTTTGTGGCCGTATTTTGAAAAAAATATTTTACACCTCTAGCTCAGTTTGTAACAAATTCGATGTACATAAAGTCGATAAAATTAAGAGATAAATTTGACTAATAAAAACTCGATTGTGGTTTGAATTGGCAAAACATTTCAGTACTCAATCTACACAAGTTTTTTTCTGATATATTAATACATTACCTTGCAGTTTAAGTAGGTCGGATCGCTTAGTATCGATGTCAGGTCGTTCAGCCTTGAGCACTCTGTGTAGACACTGAGACTGCAGCGACGATCGTGTCACCGTGAAGTTCACGAACGTCACTCGAGAGCACATGTCTGGAGGGAACTCTACTGTCGGATCCCTGGGGAGGAAATAAGTTTGCGTCTTTAATTTTGTATGGATTAGTACAGATAAAATTGATATTAATATTTACTAACAGGTATTGCGCTAGTTATGTTAATTAAGGTACCGACTGATTGAATCTGATAGTAAGAAGTATATGGGGTCATATACATTATATGTCCTTATGACACTTTTAGACTACACTTACAAACACCAAGCGAAATGGTATTGAGCAGAAAGAGTTTGCACCGCTTATGATAGCGCTAGGTAGATAGAAAGAATTTAATTCTAGCTAAAGTATTACCTGGTGCTAAGGAAGATGACGAACGAGGGACTAAGATCGATGTCTTGGTCTCCAAGGGTGATGAGCACACGACCTCCAGTGCGACGCAACTCTCGGTTGAGCACCGGGTTCAAAATAGGATCGTAATTCTCCACATCCTATTTGTGAAATAAAAAATATTAAATTGATCAAGTCGATAATGTATATTATTCCCACTTAAATAGCTCATACCGTATACAAGGCATAATATTAAATCAATCAATAATTTAAACATTATTGTTTGAAAATTGACTTGAAAGAATAAATTATTTAGTTATTATTTGTAAAAGGTTACCTGAACAAGCAGTGGGTTTCCGAATCGTAGTGCAGACTCGAGGTTCTTGCGGAACGAATCATCCAAGAACGATGTTTTAGTGATCTTCCGCTCTTTGAATTCTCTCATTATGAACTCTGTGGCTTGGCCGGATGGATCGATAATCAGTGGATAACGGTTGAAGCGCTGAAATGTAAATATTATAATAAATGCATCTCTTTATAACATGAGTTATGTTCAATTAAAGTATTTTGTGGATTTTAACTTGATAGTGAAGTAAAATCAGATGTAACGAGTTTTCAATAAATATTTGTTCAAATAATTTATTTGCACAAATATATCTTTAGCACAGGGTACGCGTCTAGTAAACATAAATTCTACATACCAAAGCACCAAGATATTTATCCGGCGCAGCACGCAAACATGCCCACCAGCAGGTCGTAAAATTGAAGCAAAATCAAGTTTTTCACAAAAACACTTACCCTAAGCATAATAGCATTCTCAACACAGAGTTCATCACTAGGCAGCGCGTTTGCTTGCCAACGCAGTCTTTCGTCTGGATTACTGAGGTATTCAGTGCGCGCTATGTCTGCGCGGTATTTAATATTGGCCGCTGCCAAATGGGCAGTCCACGTAGAAAACAAGTTTTGACGGTACTGAAATGGAAAAAAAAGTAGTATTATTTAATTCTAAAAAGACAATTATTTAATCAGTACATGTTCCGACTTACATGTTGATCGAAATATCCTCCATACGCGATGAAGGCAGCTGATAGAAGTACGTCGCCGACAATGGTGCTCATCTGTGAGCGGAATGTTTCAGAGCTCGATTCCCAACGTTCACGTTCGATCACCAAGCTCTTTAGCAGAGCAATTGACCTGTCCACCTGTGAATTAAATATATATTGATGTTTTAGTACAGATTTCGTTTACTATATTACTAACCCAATAATACATTCAATGAGTAACAGTACAAATTACGAAGAACTGCTGGGAAATACTGGAGTAGTCACATTCTATTATAAATTGAGTAAATTAAAAGATGAGTAGAAGCTAGTTTACGATTCTCTCTCCAGCCACAGGAAGTCCACTGCTGAACATAGGCCTCCCCCAAGTTCGATTCATCGACCCGTTGGAAGTGGCCTGCATCCATTTTACGATTAAGAGCTTTAATAGCATAATCATATCGGATTGAAGATGCGATATTATTTATTGATTCTAAAGGTATATTTATACAAATTTTCAAACCTTAGCCTGCACATTCTCGAGGTCAGTCTTGATGGCTTGCGCTTGACTGATGAGCTGGGCATATTCTTCTTTGTAAGAGGCGATGGATTTCTCCAACTGCGCAATGAGTTCCCGCACCTCGTTGCCGGCCGTCACGTTGCTCTGGGCCTGGTCTTCCAACGCTTGCAGTTCGTTGCGGAGAGGCTCCACACGTTTCAACATGTCGGCGTATTCGATCTAAAATAGTAAAAAGTAATTGAAGTTTATAATGTCGATATTTTACTCGCTTATTCTTGCACTGATTTTAAGTTTCAACGGTTTAATTTTGAAAAATAATATATTTCTCTAGAAAATAAACAAAAACAATTTTTACATATATCCGGTATATCAGGAATGAAAGTTATGTCTGTGTAAATTATATTAATAGTAGCTTACCTGAGCGATCGCCCATTTAACCATAGGACCGCAAGCCATACTGGCACGGTTCACCTTCTCGAAGTTATAATCAGGGTTACTGAGGTAACGAGTCTTCATCTTTTCACGCACGTCGTCACTGACAGACACACATAATCGATTAATAACGGAATTAACTATCATATTGGGTGACTTTTACGTGCTAACGTGCAATGCCAATGAACCAAACTATGACGTGAATGATACTTGACCCTATCCCAATAATATAATCGACTGTCTCATGCATTTATAATCCCATTGTTTTTTCGAAATAAAAGGACGTCACTTACCAACACACAGCAAACAAAAAAAAATAACAAATAAAATGTGACTCTTCCAACGGAAGACACATTAGACAGCAAAACAAAAAATAGAAAATAAAGAAAAGCTAATATCACCGTCGGTAGTGACACATCAGCTTCTTCGACCACGTCGAAGTATCTTATTTATTGGCAAATACATTCATGCTCCTGACCCTTCGTTCACAATTATTTGTTATCGATGAACTCTAAAAAATAGCTCATTATTAGTATTTGCATTAAAATTATCGATATGAGTCGTCTAGTATGTTATGTTCGACTCGAAATAATTGTGAATAGCTCTTGTTTATATTGTTTAAGTTATGTAATCGGAGTGATATGATATGTAGATATTTTTTCTTATGTAATTTTTTCTTTAGTGTTACTTTTGTATTTGTTTTCGAATTAGTTGATAAAAGCAAAATTCAAAATTATGCAGTTTCAACAGTAGTATTGGCTGAATGTGTAAAAAGTGTGTGTACAAACTTTGTTACGTTTATCTTTATGCAATATTAGCTATTTATAAACCATCACCAAACACATTCCATTACTGTAACGTGCACATTTGTCAGGCGCATCAAAATGCATCAAAAACATACATCAACCCAAAAGCATGCATCAAGCAATTATTTTCACATATTTGCTGTTATTCTGATTATTCCATCTCACATTTCATATACTGCTTCACTATAGCGCCTAATAAATACAGTAATTAAAATAACTTTCGAATATGTGAGGTGCAATAATCATATCAAAATCGCAGTACCTAACTCGCCAACACCAAAGAAACCAAGGGATGAAATAAAACGGGACGGGTGTGGATAACAAGCGGGCGGTGCTCACGTTATGTCCTCAGTGGAGAAATTGGAGACGATGCTATTGATGAAGTTCTCCCGCATGATGACGGCGCGGATCGCCTTCCAGTCCGTGGCGTTCTCGCCCAGCAGCAGGCAGATGGACTCGAGCGCTACCTTCACTATCGCCGGCGGGTTGCCCATAGACCTCACTTCCACCAAATGCTGCTTCTTTATAGATTTCACCGCTGTACAGTTTTAAGTCGAGTGACGTCGATGTGTCCGGCCGCCGCGTTCGTCGCGTCCGTCACCACCACGAAGCGAGAGCGAGATAGTACAAAAAAGAGAGAAACAAAAAAGGCGTTTAGCTGGTTTTCTGTGACCATGCGGCTGGCTATATTATTGTAATAAGAAACAACTGTTTACTGCTACCAGCGACGAAGCTGTGAAAAGTGTGTGAGGTTTTATCGTGGTTTTTGGATTGTAAATAATAGTAAATCAATTTCGATAAAAATAACCAATATCACTTTTCAACAGACCTCAGCCACTGAACGAAACAAATATCAAGTAAAACAAAAAAACAGTTAGGGTTTCCATTGGTTAAAACGGATGTTAAACTAATCGTTCACGACAATGCTCAGCGGGGTTAGTCACGATATTCACGTTATATTAGTGTGCCTTACATAGATGCCATTTTACATTACGTACAGTGTTCACAGCGTTTAATTAATCATAATATTAATAACAGTCACATAATGCAAGCGAGGTTTGCTTATATACAACAACAAACTTAACTAAATATATGTTCATTCAACAACAATAAAGAAAAAATAAATAGTTCTCATAGCAGTATATAAGTACATCTAAAAATATTAGGAAAAACAGCCTAATAAACTTAAAAAATAACAGAATTAACATTTAAAATTCGATGCATGATATTACACTGAAGTACAAATGTCTTTGCCAATAAATAGGACTAAACGTTTAATATTCTAAATGACTCTATTTGACTCTAAGAATTATAATTTCTACAGGAATAGTACGCTGTAGGTACACCAATACTCAGAAACTGTAATTTCTAGTGTTTTATCTCTGTATGTCCAGAAATAAGGTTATGCAAAATCGATGTTACTTTGATATTTTACTCCCACAGCATACTATTCCCGTATATAAAAGTAAACAAAACTAACGTGATATTTTCAGTTTCGAAGTTAACAATGGTGGATATGAAGTTGTCCTTCATGACAACGGATCGGATGCCCTTCCAAGTGTCGCCCTTCTCGCCGAGGAGCGTGCATATCGACTCAAGCGCCATCTTCACCACCGACGGCGGGTTCGCCATCGAACGAACTTCCACTAATTGCTGCTTCTTGATTGACCGTACCGCTGTATTTTAGGAACATCTTGACGTATAATTCTATTTGGGGTCTCAGTCAGAAATTTGTACCACGAATTCGACATTAATTAAATATTTTGTCAATAATCGATATTAGGTCTGATACTCGAAATAAAAATTTATATTAAAACAAACTGTGGCTCAAATTTCAGACTAAGCTGACGACGCTGTGGTTGTTTGTTGATGTATTTCATACAGCTAAACAGAATATAGGAAACGCAATGAAATTATCGACGTTAGTACAACTGTAATGATCGATAAATACATTAGTAGCATATCTTTGCACACGTATCGTAGTGAAATCCATATTGGCATCTCTATGCTGTGACTGTTTTGATTCAAAGCTATGTTAGGCAAAATCAAACTACATATATAGGATAGGTAAGCAAATATCTGAATACGGACTAACTACGAGCAGCTTATCGATAAAATCCTGTCATTATTTAGTTGATTAGGTCTAAGATAATAGCAGAATTTTATCCTCGTGGTATCGATTCAATTGTTATAATTGGTATTATAGTTCAAAAGGTTTCCAATCGAATATAAGACTTCAGGTAACAATAGCTGCCATGCATATAGAGTAAAAATTCAAACCGTTTTGCGCTTCAATGACAGCAGGCTCCACTTGCGCCAAGTCGGCCATTACATCACGACGTTTCGCTTCAATTTCCTTAGTTTGTTTCTCTAAAGCGACCTACATTCATAAAAGAAACACATTATTGATCACTTTCATAATAATGTTGGTGGATCACGATCATAATCATCGACGAAGTTCAGTATGGTAGTGGTAAAAAAGTTGTGTATTTCTGCTGTACCTGAATTTCCTGGCTTTCCACCTTCTTCTTTTCAGCCTCCTGCTGATCTTTAACCATTTGACGAAGCTTGGCGTTAGCAGCTTCATTCTTAGCTTGCAGTTCCTAGAATAATAATATGCAATATGTTTTAAAACACTTGTTCATATATTTTGTTTAACAGATGGGCGCAGACTACGTCTGGTGGTGGCTTAACATGAATTTTTGCATACAAAATCGACATTTCCTTACCTGTGATT
The DNA here is from genome assembly GCA_949752805.1 of Deilephila elpenor. Taxonomy (NCBI): domain Eukaryota; kingdom Metazoa; phylum Arthropoda; class Insecta; order Lepidoptera; family Sphingidae; genus Deilephila; species Deilephila elpenor. Next base: position 7,724,570 of record OX457111.1, read on the forward strand.
TTACAGCAAGACTCTTTTGCATCTCTTCGACTTGCTCCACGGTTTCGGCAATCTTGCCCAAACCAACATTCAAATGCAATTGTTGTTCTTCGAGATCAGCGCGTTTTTCCGCGTACAATTTCACCATTTGCTGGATGAAGTCTAAGTAGTGTCTGAAAATATATTTTATATTACAAAGTTTTGCGACACTTGGTTTTAATCAGTGTAGTGTGATCCTTATTAGCAACATTATGAAATGGTGTAATAATACAGCATGTAATTTTTCATCAAAATCATTGGGTTCGATTCTTCGCTAGGAATATTGATTTATCAAAAATCCAAGTATGCAGTTTTAGTTTTCATCAAAATCGGGCTCGTGACTCTTTTCAGTATTTGGCTATTCCTCATAACTTCGGATTTGACCATCCACTCCCACTTGAAAAATTCACCTGTATATATGATTTTTAATTGTCTTTTAAAAGCAATTACTTGTCCTTTTAAATAGGCATAAATACTACTGATCTATAATAGTTTTTAGAACTAAGTTCAATTGTAATTAAATTTGCAGTTCTAAAACTACTCTAAAGTTATACATAAGTAACAATTTCTTTAATAAATATATCGCAAAAAGTTTGTACCTGGGCGTGATGGCCATGGTGCGGTTGGCGCGCTTGGCGAGCCTGGCGTTGGCCTGGTGCAGGGTCTGGTGCACGTACACGCAGGCGTTGACCACGGCGTCGCGGTGCGCCGGCCGCGCGCCCACCTCGCCGCACGCCGCGGGGAACGCCTCGGGCGGCGAGTACTCCGCGCATTCCAGGTCCATGCGGCGCGTGAACTCTTTGCCCACCTGATATACAATGTACACGTTACTCACCATATTTCTTTACACTTACTTTACCTATGTGTTTGTGCCCGAGAGATTCAAATATTACAGAAACAAAAATATAAATCATAGTAATAATAATACTGCGGCGAGTTGTAGTGTTCCGCCCGCAGATGTGTGGATATCGGAAGATTTTTTACTTCTTTATATAGGCCTACACCAAACCACCAAATATATCTATAGCCACCAAACACGTATACAGCCTCTTGCATTTTAAGAATGTCATACTGTAAGTTACTGTTATTGGCTGTAACTAATGAATTTTACTCACTTGGAATAGAGCGCCATCGCTCCAATCACCAAACCAATTGAGTACACAACGATTGAACAAAGCGGGGGAAGTGGCGGCGCGATCTTTCAGACCTTCTGACGACGGGTTCATTGTGAAAACCACGTGTAGATTACGCATTACTTGGCCAGTGAACCTGCAAATATTAATTACAATTTTAATATTCCAATTACAGACAAAGACATACAGTATATTTTTTTAATGAAATAAAAGTTATTCTCACCATTTATAAAGCTCATCATTGGAATCCAGCATCAATCCTTCCCTCTGAGCACCCTCTTTACATTGAGTCATCAGAGCGGCGAATTCATCACCTTCGAACAATCCGGGCACCTGAAATAATAATTTTAATGAAAACCGACATAATATCGATATTTATTTCCGATTAATTATAAATAACGTGTACGTATATTATATAGTGTCATTTTCCATCAAGTAAAATTATAGCCAATAGCCAGCACATGAAAAGAACATTTTCGTATTGATTATGTATATTGTAATATTCTTTTACACACCTCTCCGTTAGCCAACAGTGTGTTCATTCTCTCGAGGAAGCCGCTGTCGAGTACGTTGGACTCGTCGAGTATGAAGGCGACCTTCTCGTCGCGACAGCCGGCGCGGCGCAGTACTGATCGTAGATCCTCGTCGAAGTCTGCACCCGTGTATTTGTTGTGCACCTGTTGTGGAGAATAGAACGTAAAATATTTAAGAAAATTTGTTTTGTTAATATAGTTAATTCATACAGAAATTTTTGCCATTTTAATCTTGAAAGTCTGTGAAAATTTTCGTTTCAAACCTTTGGAGTGTAAAAACAGTTCTGAAAATTCATAAAGTGGATTATATTTGTGTGTCAAAAAAACGTGATGTGATGGCCCAGCAATTAGTAGGTACATTAGTTACAGTAAAAATAGCTAGAAAATGTATATTCAGTTCTAAAATATTACACAATATTAAAAAGTAAATTTAGTAATCGTGGTCGCTTGAATCAGTAACTGTATTGGCTGGAGTATTAACAGACCTTGATCTGGAAGATGCTCAGGCCGTTCATCCAGGCGACGAAGCGGCTGAGCGTGGTCTTGCCGGCGCCCGACACTCCGATGAGCAGCAAGTGTCCCTGCGGCTGCCGGAAGATACGGTCGATACGCAGTACATGGTCTAGTACTTCATCGAACAGGACTAATGGTACGTCAAGCTCTTCCTCGTAGAACACCTGATGAAACAATCAACATCGATCATATTCATAAGTCCTGACTCAAAATACAACACAAGTTTTATATCATAGGTATGTAAAAGTTCCATGAAATTTCAGTTGCGAAAACAGCGACAAGTATAAGCACATCTTTGTAGATTCTAAAAAAATATACCTAGAATAATGGAAATAATATGACAAAAATATTCGAACCTTGAGTCTAGCTTTGACGTATTCGCGGAGTTGGTCCCTCAGTACCGGCACGTAGTCCTTGCTCAGCCAGTTACTGTAAAGTATGGGCCGAGCCAAAGCTTGCTCTCTGTTGATACCTATTAAGAAAATTAAAGAAATTATAGATGATGAAACCAATTCTTTCAGTAACCTCATTACATTTTTTGGTCTATATTTGTTCCAGCTATAGGTGACTGCACTTAAATAAAAAAATTATATCCGAAATAGGTAGGTGGTTATTTTTAAAAGTAACTGAATTCTCAGAGAAACAAGTTATTTTTATTGACGTAACAATAATATTGAAATGACTGACTTACCAGGGAAGAACCTCATGGCTACGTTATCGATGTTCTCATCAGTCCATTGCCTTTCGGTGTCGTCAACCAAACGATCTTGGAATAGACGTAGCGCCTCGTGAGCCCATAATCTTACTAAACCTTCTACGCTCAGATTGTCTAATGGCCTGCAAACAAACACATGATTTAGCACAGGCATAAAATATTTCGATTTCCTCTCGTCATTGTAATTTTTCAAATATTCCTTGGATACACAAATTACTAAAATATGATATAAAATTGTTTTATAAACTAAATCTTTCGAGTGCATAAAAATACTTCTATTTGGGGGTAAGTAATACATAGTAATTACACTGGAATATACAGGAGAAAATGTGTATTAGCGAATGGAGATTAAAACAAGAGTATATAATTCAGAAAGTCATTAATTACTACCCATTTCTGAAATAATTGTTCTTTCTATGTATAACATATATTTTATTTTAACTTTACCTAATAGCTTCGCAAATACCCCGCACCCATCTGGTCATCTCTCTCGGAGAGTACACGTAATGCGGCTGCATGTCCTGAGTGAATCGTTCTTGTGACGCGAGGTACAACTTCACCATCGCTTGGGTGAGAGGTTCCGCGTAGCCTCGGAGGGATGGTTGCATACGTAGCATGGCGCGGGTGAATGTGCCGTAGATCTGAAATAAAATTAAATGTTATAGAATTATTTGATGTTAGATTTTTTCGGATCTGGCACACGAAGGGCCAAAAATTTCTTCGTTGAGTTCAAGTCACTTGTTCTCAGAATCAAAATTGATTAAAAAATTGGAAATAGTGGAAATAATTACGGCTGTGGAATTTTATAGCAATTACTATACCCAAAAAAGTTTAAAGATTGGAGATACAATTTAAGCAATTGATTACGAGTTTATTAAAAACGTAATATTGTTACCTGTTCCAGTGAAGTTTCGCCCGGATAATCAACATAAATGACAGGCACATGACGCAACAGACGATGAGAGAGAGGTTTTCGTCCTGGATCGGTGGGCGGGTTACACGCGCCTACGAACTGAATGCGCTCCAGGTGCACCCACGAGTGATCTAAGTGGAATGTAGAAAATATTTAGTTTTTCATCTTCAAAACTACACGTTGGGTTAATTGAAATAATTTGTCGATATTGTGAAACAAAACAAAACGTGATTTTATTAGCCACTTTTGTTAGGAAGATATTTTAAAATAGACAACTAAATAATTAAAAGTTTTACGACATTCAGTAGCATAGCATAATGGTAAAATTAAGATTATTGAAACATTTACGTACCACTTGCACGGTAGAATCCTTTGTGTTCCAATAACTGGCGCAAGAACGAGATGACACGCTGCGTTCCGTACTGATCCATATCAGGCAAGTTGATTTCGTCGCAGAACAGCACCAACCATTTGCCCAGCTGCAACAAAGGCAATGTTCACAAATGATGCAAAAAATATTGCATAAATTCACTCGTTATATCCAGTTTCAAATAGTTCGCACTACTATGACTTCAAGAACTATGTTCACCGACGATATACGATGAGTATACAGCCATCTTTTATTTGGACATTATAACACATCCTTTTACGTTGGGACCTGGTTATAAAGTAATAATAAATCTCGCTTGATTAGTTTTAAATGCAATGACGTACCTGAACAGGCGCAAGCACCACTCCATTAGGTGTCTTCCTGTACTCGCAGTAGTGGTCAAAGGTCTTGAGCAGCAGCTCAGGGGTGGTAGCCGAGGAGAAGTTGAGACCTACCACCTCCATGTCGGGTAAGGCTCGCAGCGCGGAGAACAATGTCATCGTCTTGCCGGATCCAGGCGGGCCGCACAACACTACATACAATAAATATGTTGAAATAGGAACGAAGTAATTTCGACTGCATTTTAATATGTGATATCAGCCCTATTATTTATCAGTTTAGGTGGCGCCATAGTCACACATTTCTACATTTTGTAAAGTTATGCCCAAATAGAGTTTTGGGAGTCTGAGGATGATCTCGGAGAGAATATGTTTAATCATTAACAATTTATAGATGATGACGAAGTGCAGTATTTTTAACTCCTAGTAACTAAACAGTAGTTAGTAGTAACTAACAAATCACACATAAAACGAGTAATCGAGTTAATTATGTTTCCTTACCGAGAGGTTTGTGCTCAGCCAGCCAAGTGTAAAGGAGCGCTTCGTGCCGCACGGTATCGAGAGTAGGTACGACCACATCCGGAGCAGCCACCTTATGAGTTTCCACTTCGATTTGAGGCACCTTAGCCGACCATGGTACCCATTCACCAGTTATGCAAACCTGTTGAATAAATATTACTTACATGTATTAAACTATCAACTACATTTTTCATAAAACATAAAATTTACGGATGTTTCTTTAGTAATAAATATGCATTACTAATAAGTAAATTAGAAAGGTTACAAAAATCGGTATACACACCTCGAAGTCGATAATATGCTGATTAGCGCCACAGTTAGGCAGCAGCATTGTACTTGCTGATCTTATGAAGTCGCCCAATTCGTTGCGATCCTATAACACATTATAAAAGTAACATAATGTTTAGTTCAATACTTCTACATTGTAATAATAAGATTAATATATATAATCGCTGATTCTTATTTTTCTTTTATCTTGAAGACTATTTCAAAAATGCAATATTTCTGTACCTTCAATTTAGCATCGCCAGCAAACGACCAGAGCAAGGAGTACACGAGCCACTTAGGCACGTAAGCCTCCAACTGCTCGCTTGTGATGGGGAAATCTGGATGTTGACGATTGTAGCCCAAGATATTTCTGGAATTAAATGTATTATTAAATCACCCATAAATGATTAACTCAGATAATTTTCATTTTCAGTCATATGTAAGCGCAATTTCGAATTCATAGAAGTTTTGGCAGCGTATATTATGATTTGCACGGATAATATAAAAATAAATAGAATTATTGACATCTAAAAGGCCAACACTAGTTTAATGCTACAAGATAATAGACAAGAAACCTACCTAACACCTCTGTTGAGCATTGAGTGCAGTGAAGAGAGAGCACGATGGCGCGTGAAGTCCATTATGTGGTCGAGAGACGCAGCTCGCTCCAAGCATTTAACAACGAGTCCATCACCGAAGAACAATGGTTGGAGTATAGCGGCTACGTCACGTTGAGTCTAGGAAATTAAATAATAAATAAATACTAACACCTTCTTAAGAGGAGTCCTAGATATAGTAGGGTCGGTAGAAAATATATATTTTTTGCAGGAATATTGAGTTTATTATTTTACGGCAGATTGACGAACACAAACTCTAACGGGAAATATTGTCAGAAATAAATTTAAAGAAATAAATGGTTAGAGCCTACCTGTAGGGCTGGCGACAAGATGTTTTCAGTAGCAGCCTGATCGCTTCCAGGTGTCGGAGCTGCCATAACAATGCTGAATGAATCCTCTTCTCCATCTTCCAAAGGTATGTTCCTCAATCTAAACAAAGAAATATATTAATAAATAGTCACTGCAATACATTCTTTTTATGCACGTAATAAAATGAATACAATTAATATTACCTCATCAGATAGTTTTCGAAGATCATTTCAGTGGTTAAGACGTCTTGTGAGAACCAAACCATACCGCAACGAGAAACAGTAGCGAGAGTGGCATATTTAAGATCTTGGACCTGCAAAGACAATTTTTACTGTAATTGTATTGGGCAAAGCAGTTAAGAAAACTCAATTTTACAATTATTCTATAAAGAAGGTAAGTTAAATACACGTGGGTAAAAAAAATACTATTTTTAATTTTCGACAAGTAACGAATAAGCTCCCCGGAAAGTACCCTTAGAAATGTTTTGGCCGTTATTAAAAACATAGAAGTAAATTAGCTACACCAGCCTGGACTTAAATAAAGCAGAACCATTCTTGAAACATATAGAAACTAATAAGGTTCATTGATGTACCTCGAACATGATCCTGACGTTAGGTGGTAGCGACAGACGTTCCCCATTCGGCAGCGTCAGCAACTTGTTGTCGTCTAGCACAGAGTTCAAGTTCTCCACCCACTCCGGGTCGACATCGCCGTCGAATATGATCCATTGACGCTTGTTGATCTCGCCACGGACGTTGTCGATGATTTTTCTATTGAGTCAATTATCGCGTAATATTATTTGACTTTTTGTTGGGTTTTATTGTAAGGTAAAAATTTAAATTGTATCAAACTAGGAATAGTGTGAATCGATTTTAGGGTAAAGTGTACAATATAAGCAAAACTAAATTACGAAACATTATTTTCGATTTACCTGAGAATATGCGTGAAGAGACCATCGGTCCATTCGCGAGTGTTGGGATCAAGTACACCATAAAGTGTTTCCTTGGACATAGCTTTAGGATCAATGACGTGTGCCACTCCTTCAACTCCCTCGTATCTAAAATTAAATGTCATTTGTAACTCTTGACCAACATTTTAACATCAAGACTTTACTTAGAAAAATGCATACCTCTCCAAAGCTTTCAGTAGTACTCGCCAGGCGGTAGACTTGCCACTTCCGGAAGGTCCGACCATCATGAGACCATGGTTTAGCTTGCAGATCTGATATAGCTGAAGAACCTGTATAATTTTGTTTAAGTTAATACAATATTTAAAAACATAATATATGCCTCAAAAAGAAAACTACCTGCTTAGTCACTTTTAAAGCGTGATTTAAATTTGGAAAAATAGTATACTGTGAATTAGTTAATTTAACATTACTAATTTAAGCTGTATATGACAAAAGTTTAGGGATTGCAATATATGTAACCGTAAAGTTTACACAGATTTGTCTGTACAAAGCGACTCATTGGTGGAGAAAGCGAAGGGTTTCGTACTCGACACAAAAGGAAATCTAATATCGATAAATTGAACAAAGTAGGAAACGAGGTCATTAGCTTAGAGTGGCAGGAGACCAGATATCAATAATCCGTGCACAAATGAATACTGTAAAGCGATGATACGAAAACGGCGAAGAAACTAACATTTAAATCGTCTCTAGATTTCGATAAAACGAATGTATTACAATAAACAGTTTTTGGATTTTATCTTTTTACAATTAGTTTCCAGCACCACATTTAATTATAATACATTTTTATAGAAGACAAATAAAATCCCCAAACTCTTTACAGATACTTACTTTAGAGCGTGAATATTGCTAAAGGAAAGGAACGATACAAGCGAAATACGTCTCTAATATCGTCATATAAAGTGCACATTAACACACACACACATACATCTCGGCACAAAGAGTAAAAGTGAAGATGTAGGTGTCCCACGGCCGGCACTGACCTTCTCGATCCACGTGCTGTGTAAAGCGCGCGACGCCGCGCTGCGCCTCTACGTGCCGTTAGCGGGTTAGCATGGAAACGCATATGCATTCACACTCACATACTAACGTTATATGTTATACAGGGCCTCCACTTTATGACAGTAACGTTTCACACCCACCCCCTATTGTTATAACTTGTTAAGTATTATGTTGTTAGTATTTTATTAAAATAATGATAGAAGTCGATAAATACTACATCATAAAATGGGCACCCTGGGATATAATAATATATATTAAATAATATTATTTGATAGAACTGAAATGTTTCACATTCATGGGGTATAGTAATAGTATATTGATAAAAAAATAACATTATTAATGTCAATTATGTGTATAATGTAAAGCAGTTGTCATGAATTTCTCTGCATTTTACGTTTTTATAAAATAATGTGTATGAATTGACAACCACAATTTGTTGGTATTTACTTCGTTAAAACCCATGTGATGTAATACATCTAGCACCACCAACACTGAATGACAAAGCATAATATGTTAAATCATTATGTAACCATAATGCATGACTTCCATTGTTTTACTAATCATAATATGTCATATAATACGATATATGCCGTCACCTCATCGGTTATATATTATGTAAATGGTAAAATGTAAAAATAAAACATTGTGCATACAGAATTCATGTTTCAAATAATTGTGCATGACGATATCACTCATGAAATGAATGCTGTATGTCGTTGATATGCTAGCAGTTAATTTCCGTGACCGTTATAAGATGAATCTTCCCTGTAAATTAATTTATCTAGCCACCATATTATTGAAAGTTAAGAAATCCGAACATACCTTGTCCATCCAAGTAGAACCTTGTTCGTCACCCTCGCCGCAAACCAAGAATTCTTCGGCGCAGACTGCGCGAATTTCATTTTTCAAGCCTTTGAGAATAAATATCGATAAGATACATTGCTTAATGGCACAATTTCTTCTCATTTGACACCGTCTCTAAGTCTGTAGAATTTATTTTATAGCATGGTCTATATGCATTAAGTTGTTATTGTGAATTTACTCACCAGTCATCTCAGCTCGAGTATATCCAACATTGGGGAACACATCATTCAAGAGAGAGAACAGCAGCGGTATATCTTCAGCCACCAGTTTAGGCACCATAGTTTCACACACTGATTGTATGAGAATATCTTGCTCGGGAAGAGACTCTGCAATGGATGCCTCATCCGGCACTTCTTGGCTGCGCTCAGTTAGATTTTCCTACACAAAATAACGTTGTTTACTTTATGTTTCGAATACATTGATTGCAAAAAGCAATTCGGTTACATAGACATATAAAATTTGTACGTAATGCATATATACCTCAAATTGATGTCTGCTATGCTATGGAAAATAAAGTAGATGTAAAATTTTGTATTCAGTTACTACGAATTAATTTTGATATGATGAATTGCATGTTGATTGTTATACAATGATGGGTAATGAGGGGTGGATAGTTACCTTAATTTTCTGAATACGGTCGCGCTTCACGTTACCGGCGGAAACCAGCACTGATTTGAGAGCTCGAAGGCCGAAGTCGTAATGCGACTGGTTTGATAGTTGCTCGTCGCATAGCCTTGGGAAAGATACGTATGTTTTATATTAATGCATTTTTTTTTTGCTAAAATATGAAGTCAAACAGTATTACTATTGAAGTCAAAAATGTTTATAGAATTTTTAAAATATTTTTAAACATTGCTTAATCATAGCTATGTAAACTTTATTCATACATCTTTAACATTATAGGTCAGTGCAAAAATTGTTATATGCTGTCTATACAAAAAAAGTTACTAATACATACTTGAAGAACGGAACAATCTTGCAAGCAAGTTTCTCGGCAGTCCTGAAGCCCTGGCTGAACAGCATGACCTCGGCGATGAGCTGTCTGTCCGGCGTGGTCATGGCCAAGCTCCTGAACAGCTTCTTCAAGTTGTCCGGCAAGTTGGAGCGCCCAGCGTACCCAGGGTTCATGGTAATGAAGATAGCCATGTCTTGAGACACGCGCACTTGCTTGCCGACCAGCTCTACTGTTATCGACTTGGCTAAAAAAGATAAATATAATAAATTAACATTCTTAGAAGACATAATAGTTGGGTTTGGGTTTGATAGTTTTAGAATCAACATAAGTTTAGGAATAATCCTTTGATATATTCGACATGCTTTATTGAATTGTCGCTCAACTAGAAATTGACTTTCTGCACTACAAAGACCACTTTACAAAAACCAAATTAAACAATAACAAAGGTCGCCAATCGTAAAAATATACATAATACTATGTTGACGAATCTATTACCAGTATTATCGCCCTCCTGATGACTCTTGAGCGCTTCCTGAATAGTCTGCACTTGTTGCGACACGGCCGACAACATTCTCTCCTCCAGACGATTGAACTCATCGAAGCAACCCCAAGCACCCACCTTGTATGAAAAAGATTGTGAATAATTTTAAGTACTGTCTGTATGAAGTATGATGTCTCTTCGTTAAAAGTTAGTTAAAAATATTCCAAAATGTTGATACGTGTATTTAATAACTCTTTCTCGACTTTTTTAAAAAACTTGAAGGTATACAAATAACGTCGACTAAGTTTTGAAATAGGGAATTAATAATGCTTACTTGACAAAGACCTACGAAGATACGACCCATGGCTTGGAAGTCGAATGTCTCGTCGCAGTTGAACACGAGCACGAATCTACCCAGCTGGTTGCCGAGGGCTTTCACCGACTCAGTCTTACCAGTACCGGCCGGACCTAGAATAATTGAACAATATTATTATAGCTTCTAATAGTAACACATTTATGAATGGTAAAAATCGAAGTACTGAGATATGCCCTTATGTATGTATACGTACCGAAAGGCGAACCACCCAGTCGTGCTTCTAGCGCTTGAGTCATAGTTAAGTAGCAACGATCGGTCAGCGGTGTCTGTACGAGGCGGTCTTGCACGCCTAAGTACTCAAAGCCGTAGAGGAATTTCGCATTCGCCATGTGAATTGTGAGTTGTTGCAGCACCTATAAGACAAATATTATTAAATTATAATTGAATGCCAAATATTCTTACCAAATCCACTGACTTGTATTAGGTTGGGTTCGTAATCCACGGTTTAGACCTTAGGCTATAGAATGGGTAGCCCTCTATAAACGGAGATCCTTACCAAGTATATATGAATGTTTGTTGTCTTAGTAATGTACTATTACGTTTGTTGAAGACAATGTTATACTTAACTTGTTAAGGGTACTTACATCGTTATTCCTTGGGTCAAAGTAGAAGCGCATCTCACACAGCCACTCGAAGGAACGAGGGCTGTTTACATTTGAGGCGATCAGGCGACGAGTCACTGTACGTTTGTGCACGAATTCGTTGATCTAATTAACAATTAATAAAGGATATCAATTTTAATATTACAATACACAATTGTAGCCATGTCTTTTGTGTTGAAGTATTTTTATCTGTTCTATTGTTTCTTTGTTTTTGAATAATGGTGTACAATGGATAAGCAATGTCATTATTCATTACATAATAATATATTACTTTATTGAGATATAAAGAGCGGTAATGACATGAGTGATTTAAACGCGTCAACAGTTTGCGCCAAATTTTATTGAATTGTGGCGACAAGCCACATACACACACACATACCTACATACACACACGCATTCACACCACTTTATTTTATAATAAAAATATAATAATAAATATATACAAATAAAAATTGTGCAACGGCAAACCAGCTGACCGCCGCACAGCGACTCAGGTAGCTGTGACGTCACACGCGCCTGAGCCGACGCGCCGCTGCCGGCCGCGCCGGCAGTTCGGCTCCGAATCACGCACGGTGCGCACGGTCAGCGAGGCTTGAGTGTTTCTGTAGTTGCTATCGGCTTGAATTCCTATACGCTTTCTGGACGTTCTTCTTCACGCCTTCTTAGTTTATAGTGGACAATTTAGAGTGTAGTAATAGTGTACTGATTGACTGTTCCTAGTTGTAGTGTAGTGTGTAAGATATATATTATATTAGTAGTCCCTACATCAGACTATAGCTTTATATTTTGGGCTTTGTGTGCGAGCCAAATAAACTGTCTCCAAGCTATTGCTTTGAAATTTTATTTCGTCTGCATCCTGGACACATCTCACACGTGACACGACGGTGACCTCCACAGCGGTCATCCGTCACGCGCTATCCGCGCGCCTGAGTACACGGCTACACGTGGTCACAAATCACCACCGCTAACCACAGAATCGTAATCAATTTTATAGCTACTGGTTATTTTTTGTTACTTTACCCATTTTAACATACCTGTAAACAACACTAAAATATGGACCAAGTTATTTCCTTATATCAGCCTCCATATATTAGCTTTTGTTTGCTAATAATAATGTGCAATGCAAAATAAAAACGGCGTCGCCGTTTCCTTGTTTACAAATCTTAATTTATAACTTAATATACGGGGTCGTTTATTTTTTGCGTTGGTAGCACACGTCACACTTGTCAGGGAGATTTCCGTTTACATAAAAAATATGCTTTTAAAAAAGGGAATTTTAACAAAAATAGTAGCCATAAATACCAAATGCTCGAGTTTCCTCCTCCTCAACGGCGGTTGTTCTTGCAACACCGAGTCAGCCAAGATGTTGAGCATGTTCTCCACATGAGCCAGCACCCTCTTCAAGCCATCGCCGCCGCCACTTGCAAGCGCTGCTTCTACATCTTCAGACCACAGGATCTGAGCGGCTAGCACCACTATTTGAGCCTGTGTTGGGAAATATGGTGGTGAAATTAGAATTTGTAGGATTCTTTTTTATGAGGTGTAAGGTTCAAAATAATTGCATGTTATTTTATATTGAAATATGTGGGGTATTTTAGTAACTGTTGGGCGCCATTAAGTGTTACGTGTTTAGGTAGTTATATCTTTCCCCTATTGGAGGTATAAAACTTAATTTACATTCGTCTGTGGTAATAGTATTGTAATTACTTCAACAAACATAGTATAGATTCGTTTGAGTAGTCTCGTTACCGCCTACAATAGATTTGCGAAGACTTTATTTGACATAATAATCATTTGTACACAATATTCCCAACTTACCTGATATTTATCGCACCAATCAATAAACTTCTGAGGGTCGACGTTTCCATCCTTGAACTGTTTGACTTCACCCACGGCGTCTTTAAGTCTACAAGCTAAAGTTACACGCATCTCGCGCTCGACCATCGACAGCCACGAGTTAATCTTCGGATTCTCAATAGTCGATACTGGCGATGTGAAGTACACCTATAGAAAAAAACAGTTATTATATCTTATTGACATGCAAGCTTGAAGTAGTTTGAACTCGTTGGTCCCGAAGCACGCATTCGTTTTATTTGGGCGCAACGCCTGAACGGGTTAACGCGGGAACGTCAATTAAATGTTATAATTTAAATTCACCTCTTCGCCTTCACGCGAGGCTATTCCGTTGATGACGGTGTTGTCATCGTTAAGAATTATGGCTGCGACGCCGGCGAACATTTTCTTGAAATGTTTCTGCAGACGGGCGATGTTTTTGCTGTTACCGATGATTTCCAGAAGATCTTCGTCACCCACGAAGTAGAACCTAGAGAAAGACAATAATTACCAAATTTTATTTATTATAATATGATATGAAAATACGTGTATAATTGTGTACTTATTGACCTGAAAACAATTAACTGGTTTCATAAGCAAATCATAAGAGTTGAAGAAGGTTTGCCGCATCATTTAAAATTGTACTCTAAAATCTAAGTTTTTTATACAAAACAATTTTTAAATTATAAAACCACTTACCGTGGGAAGCTACTTCTTTCTCTTTCCAAGTATTCACCAAGAGCCTTCTGAATCTTGCCCAGCAAGTCGGCGAGACGCTCCAACGAGCGCTGCACGCCGGGAATGTTCAGTACGTCCATAACCATAGGCGACTTGCCTACTTTCTTCATCAGACCGAGGAATTCAGAGCTACAAAGAAGAAACAAAATTAATATTAAACATATTTTTTTACTTACTTGGCAAAGTGACTACACTACAACAATGACACGCATAGTGTTGTCCAGATATCATTATTCGTCGCAATTATGTTGCCCTCTTTAATGGCTTTTACTTTTTCACTAGTTCAATTCGTGACAATACAAGCCTATTGCTGCCTTGACCATTAGGCGAAAGGTTAGCAATAAAACGATATTTGCAGTTGCGAATTTAGTATCAATCAACTCCCCAACATAATTTTACCTGATACTCTGGAAGCGGCTAGTTTCAACAGGCAGCAGAGTTTTGATATCAGCGGACCCGCTGAAGATTCCCTCGAGATACACCCAGCGGCGTTGCACGTCGATCCACACGTCGAATAACGCGTTGATGCGGTTTAACTTTTCTTCCCATGTTAATGCTTCCTCCTCAAACACCTAAGCAATGAAAACAGTTGACAAAGTGTCAATTTAGAAATGTAATTTATTTTGTAATATAGGTTTATCAATGACATGACAATTGTGAAAGGTAGGCAGTTAAGTAAGTAAGATAAGTGGTACAGTTAAATAATAAATAAATAATAATAGATACAAGTAGTAAAAAATTATACAGTGTAGCATGTTGTAAAAAAGTTTTACCTTGTAATAAGGCGAGAGTTTCATAGCCGCGACGCTGTTGATGTGCTCCTTCACTTTGTTGAACAGGTCGTCCCATCCGCGAATGATCTTGCATTTGTTCTGGTAGTTGATGAGGTCCAGCTCGTAGCTCTGCCACGACTCGCGCACCTGTTTATATCCATGTATTTGTGAATTATCCAATACACAAAGTATCAATATGCGCTAAAATCAAATTTAAACTAGTTTTCGAGATCTTAACATGTTGAAGGCGGCGCCAAAACAACCAATTCAAGCCATCCATCAGTGTAGCTCAGATTTATTATTTATCCAGAAAACACACCAGTAGTGTGACAGCTGCAAACACGTTAAGCCCGGAAGAGCATGCATCTGATCCGCAGTTAACTTGTTAAGTCGATTTAATTTACCGAAATTACATAATCGGTGGATGCAAGCAGTTACCAACAGACCGCTGTCGACATTTTTGGGAGGCATATTTACAGCAGCGGCCTTCTCGTATCCTAAGAATATAGTAGTATATAAAGACCTGCTTCAAGAACTCCTCGAGCGCCATCTCCCCCTGCGCGACGGAGACCACGTCCTTGACGGTGTGCTCGTTGTGCAGCAGGTCGGCGTCCCACACCTGGCCCAGCGTCAGCTCCGACAGCGCCCAGTCCACCTTCAGCGCGCGGCACAGCTGCCGCCAGTGACGCTCTTTGAGCGCGTCGGATTTTAGTTCCACGATGAGCATGTTCACCTGGGGAGTGGAAGTGGTTGTTTTATTACAAAATATCCATACAAAAACATTGTACAGACTATATAAATTATTGAAGTTGTAAATTACAACACATAGAAACAAATATTAATTACCTTGGTGTAAGACTGCAGCAGTTTACGGACATATTCATAGCTGTCGTACATTCGCAGACGAGCCGGCAGTTCTTTCAGTTCGTTCAACATCGCCTCCAATTGTTGCCTGAAACCGAAACCGAATAAATTCCCAATAAATTCTCTAAAATCCTTCTTATAAGCTTGGGTTTATACAACACACTACCTGAGTTTTCTCGGCTGGACAGAAAGCCATGGCTTCTCCCTGATGTCGTCGATCTGGATCCAGATCTTGCTGAGCGAGGACCATACTCCACGGAGGTCTTGCAACTCTTCGAGGGCTACGGTCATGCGCTCGTTGTTGACGGAGCTACCTGTTAATCAAACGTCGATTGTTATAGTACGAATAATAATAACAGGTACAACACATAACTTTCTAAATAGGATAATATTTTTACTAGCAAGTTTTTGGCTATAACTGTACGTAAGTATAAGAAAGTATTATTCCTAAAAATGATTTCAAGAAATAATTCCTTCTATTAGTGAGAACCATCTATAATCTAAATACGTTCAGAAGTCTTCGAGATAATCGCGGACAAACAAACTTGTGGACGGGTCGAACTAAAAAACTAATTCTTTTGGTCCAAAAATCGAGAATTCTTGCTTTAATTAAACCATTTAGAACAGTATTATCATTTACCAGTGTCATGCAGCTCCAAAGCCTCCTTAGCCTTAGCGACATTGTCTCGCTCGTCCTTGAGTCTAGTGTAGCGAGTCTCCATGGCTTGCAATCTAGCCAGGGCATCCTCAGGTCTTGTAGATCCATCTGTGGGCTTGCTGCGTTCCCACTCAGTGAGGAACTCAAGTGTACGGGCCTCCACCGCTTTATCCTCCGCTACGATCTTTTGCTGGAGTGAAGCCACCTAAAGAAATAAATTAGAGGGAAATTGTAGTCCTAGAGAGCAAAATATATTCCAAAAATTGTAATTTATTTTATAAACATACTTGAGTCTGAATGGAAGAATCCTTCCTGCGCATAATCTCATTGAACGCGCTCCATTCGCCTTCGATGTTATCGACATGCAGCCATTGAGCTGGGAACTGGAATCTAGCGTAACACATAAATAATAATAAAAATCTATTCTAATAAGTATTTAAAAAAAATAGTTTCCAGTTCGATGTGGAGATCTTTGGGAGGTCTTTTTTTAACAGTGGACTTCCTGTGGCTGAAGAGATAGATATATAGTAGTTTCCTTACCTCTGTCTCTCGAGAATGCGTTGCGCCTCCCTGTAGATGTCAACTTGTTTCTCCCAAGCTAACACTTCTCTCTTAAGCTGTTGTACGTATGTGATGAGAGATACCGCATCACTGGTTGAAGCTGCCTCTGTTAATTGATAAAATTATGATACACTTCCATACAATATTACATTAAAGGAGAATTGTGGGTGTTTGCAGGATTTGAAAAAAAAAGGAGAAGGAATATTATTGCATCTCGTTCTATTATAGTCTCCAGACATGCTAAAAGGCTACTTGAGTGTTGGAAACGATTTTTAAAAATTCTGTTGCTTCTGTCCTTGTCGAAATTGTCATATTATAGGATAATTTTTACTTCACAAATATCTAGGACATTAGCAAAATTACCTAACTCTTCTAACAAACAAAGTATTTTGGTATGTTATTCAAACTATTTAATTATTTCTGTGATGTCAAGGCATACAAAGCAACAGCTAAAGTAAACCTGTTTTTTAATATTCCTTACCAATAGTCTGCTGTTCAAGCTGACTGCGCGATTTAGCAAGTTGCGAGTGGAACTGCACCATCTCTCCGCCCAGCAGTGCTCCGAACTTGCCCAGTACTTCTTTATGCCATGCATCATACTTCAGGGCCACCTTGCTCTGCACGCGGGCGAAGTCGATCACCACGGGCCCGTACTCACGACGAGTGTCTGATGTGTCGAATGTTGTGCGAGATTTCCTGGTGAGAACAATTTGTATTTGTAAGGAGAACGTCCATTCATGGTATCGGTAAAAATATCCTTGACCTTGAAACCGATACTACTTAAAATTCATTATAGATTTTTTATGGTTTGTCGGTAAACGTTTTTCCCTGTTATCCCGGGCGACAGATTTTTATAAATAAAAGTAATTATCATTACATTTTACGATATGTCAGCCATTACTACAAATGGGGCTACCAGTGACTGGATTTCAAATTCATTTTTCCAGAATTCCGGGCCTGGGTCGCAATTATGTTTATTGAAAATATATGTTTTTGCCTACACAAAAAATTAGGTTTCACCGAGGGACAAAAAATCTTAGCACGGATACCAAGGTCCATAGTAAAATGGGCATTCAACTTTTGTAAAATAAATACAAAAGTATCGGTGTTTACATAATGCGATACAATACTCATTTACCGATATCATACTAAAACATATGGGCAATATTTTGGTGTGTTCCATCTTATGTAGGCAGACACTGTAAGATCTTGTTGAAATCGCAATGAATGCAAACCAATATTGGAGCTCAAGTACTCGAAACAAATAAAATAAACGGTAAAAGTTTTACATTGTTTTAATCTGATTGTATAACTTACTTGATATCATTCAAGCATTTGATCCATAGAGTAATGTCTTCGCCGAGGCGTCCATACAGGCTTTCCGGCTGCAGATCCCATAGAGCTTGATAGCTGCAGAAAAAAAGTATCGAGTTAAACCTCGATTAACAACGGTACAGTGATTAATTAAAAAAAAATATATATTACCGTAGCCATTCATCGACATATTCCCGAACTTGAGATATTTTTTGTTCGATAGCGTCGTACGCACTTTCGAGAGGTGATGATCCACCGGGCAGTTTTGTCAGCAGGTTTCTATAAGTCGCTGTTTGAGCGCGAGCTACGCCGACTTGGTATC
Organism: Deilephila elpenor; assembly: GCA_949752805.1. Lineage (NCBI taxonomy): Eukaryota > Metazoa > Arthropoda > Insecta > Lepidoptera > Sphingidae > Deilephila > Deilephila elpenor. Next base: position 7,743,125 of record OX457111.1, read on the forward strand.
TGAAATAATATGCCGTTTAAATTGTATGTATAGATAAAGAGAAAATATCGATACAGCTTACTTAAATATCAGGAACAACATATGGATATATTTTTAAGTTATAAATAAGTTTAAATACTTAATCCCTCTGCAAACCTAGTATTATCGACATTTCTCTGACTCATTTATAAAAAAACCATATTATTATACCATTATTATTAATAACATTTTATAATATTTATTTTCCAACCATATTATTATTACTATAGTCTATCTAAACTAACAGGTTCCATTTGACGTTTCATACTTTTAACGTAAATAACTTTGTGCAGACGTAACCCACACCATTTCAATAACACTTTCCGTAAATCCATGGAATTATGAAGCTATTCTTATTTTATCACTAGACTTACAATCCATAATCACTAAATTTAAACTAGAATCCTTTAAATAAAGCAAAATAACCATTTTAAACAACAATTTTTTTTTCTAGACGTCATTACAAAGTCACCTCGTTAGGTCTTTTACCGGTAGAGTCGAGACTATTCAAACGCATTTGTATACGCATAATCGGTAAAAATATTTAAATAATCGAGCAGATATAAAACAGTTGTGTTTTAATTTTTAAAAATACTGAACTTGCAGCTAATAATAGGTATGCTGTCAACGAACATACATCAATAAATAATGAAATAATAATATTAATATAAATTCATTTATTATTAAATAATAGATTTGGATATTACAATGGAAATGAAGGCAGTATTGTAGGATACGACACACATAGTGAGGAGGTTCCTCACTTTGGAGTATATGTATTGTATTGTATGTATGTATCATGTGTTCATAAGCATGTGCGTGATGTGGACTGGACTCAAAAACTGTCTGCACCCGGGTGAAGCCGGGCCGGGCCGCTAGTAATAGATAAATCACTCCTTTTGTTCCTAAATAGTAAAGTGACTTATGCAATTGTTGATGTCTCATTAGAATAAAAATGTTCATGAAGAAATAAACGAAATGATGTAAACTGAAAATATAAACCGTAATCGATTAAGAAATACAAACAAATATTATCGATATCTCTATATAATCGGATATTGTAAGAACCGATTTATTTGACAGCATCCCTATTTCCCAATGTCAAATGGAACTTCTTAGTTTAGATAGGGTATAATAATATTTCATACCTGGTGCTCTGCAGGCGGTGTTGGCTAGTAACAATTGCCTGCCAGGCGAACATCTGCCTCATCAGTTGGAAACGTGCTTCCTCGAGCGAAGGGAACAAGTACATCTGCTGGTTGGTTATGCGGACTTCATGCACCACACGCGTGATCTGACAGAAATAATACGATTAAATATCGATAAATAGCAAATCAGTCGATAATTAAAATATTTCTCTTTTTATTACACAGCTGAACATCGATAACATTGAATCTCTTGTCTATAACTCACTGAAAATGTTATGTTTGTTGCATGTTATACCTGTGGTTCGCCTCCAGGCTTGTGCGTAGGTTCTGCTGGAGAATAAGTGTCCATGGACAGATCGAGCTCGTTGCTTTTGCCGAGTAGTGCGGCAGTCCAAGCTTCGATACCAGCTTGTAAACGCGCGGCGAGGCTTTTCTCAACCTGTTGATTTTATTTGAATACAAATTGTATACTGATACGGTAAAATTGATCAAATAAAATAAAGTGATGATAAATAATAATTTAATATTTCTGGGCTATTAAAATGACTTTTCACACTTCGCTTAAAGGACCTAAGGTTATAAGAGCGAGAAAGACAGAGCCTGCAACCTGTGTCAAACGTAACATTTTTGACATCATTTTGACATTGATTATAAAAACCCACCTCTTCATCGAGACGTTGCACCCACAAATGCAAGTTGCTGTATTGACGCAAAGAGAGATCGTCGATGGCGCGTTGCAGGCGGATCAGGATGTCGGCCAAACTTTGAGCCGAGTATGGGCATGTTTCCAGAGATCGAGCGTCGACTGAGATTTGTTCTTCAACAGCTAGCAAATCTTCCACCTAATAGAACGAATACTATAATTGTTTACAGTATATAAAAATACCATTTGTTTATATCGAATGTATGATTAAAAAACTATTATTCGTTAAGTTGTATACACACGATTTTGCAAAATTGAGTCCGAAACTCTTAAGCAAAAATGAAAGTAAATATATAAAAAAAAATAAGTCTTACCTTCTCTTGGAATAACAGAACTACTTCACTCAATTTCTGTACGTAAGGATCGAGTTTGTAAGACTCCCAGACGAGAGCCATGCCTTCAGACACTTGGTTTAACACGTCACGGCGCAAACCGGCCACCAGAGGAATAATAGATGCTTTGTCGCGTATCTGAAATATTATTATTACTTATTGATTAAAAATATTATTTAAATAGAGCCAACAAAATCCATGCCATAAAACGATGACCTGATGATATTTCATATGCATGCGTGAGCAAAGTGATATAAGAGGCGTGCGACTGATATTCTTACGGCGATATTCTAAACCTACGTATTTTCTATACGCTAAGTATTAAAACATAAAAATACTGCTTAAATAAATGAAGGCGATGAGAACATGCGATGAGAAAATAATTTATTAAATAATAAATACTAAAAAAATATGGAAACAAAAAACTCGAACTGAAATTGAACTGTTAACATGCAGCCTATAAAATTTAAACTACCTTAGTATGATTCCTATTATTTAGCTGCACAAATAAAACGTACATATGTTAGTAATTGTAAAGAGGGTATTACTGTTTGTCCACTCCTAATATCCTGGGTTCTCTCGTGCCTATATGTTAATATGTGTCTAGTGCTGAACTTTGTGAATACATACTGAGTGGGGAATGTAAATAATAATTACGTACCTTTTCCAAAGTGCGTTCGTACGTACGCACGCTTTCAATGAGCGAGATGGCGAATGGGTAGAGTTGGTTGGCCTGGTGGGCTTTGTTCACAATAGCCAAGGGGACTCTGTAAGAAATTATATTCATTTTATAATTTGTTCACATTTATATATTTATATGAATGCGTTAATATTTTTATTTCTGCATACCTAGGATATTGCAGACTAATGTATATTTTATTTTTTATTATTCCTCAACTATTAAATGAATCCTATTTTTACCTGAATCCCAAGTTCTTCAAGTTGCGGACTTCCTTATACAAGGTGATAATTTCAGGGAGGAAGTTGACTTTCAGCTTGAGTATTGTTCCTGTCTTGCTGGAACGCGCTCGTACTGATTCGATAGCGAAGATACGCCCAGAGACGCCCAGGTTGCGTTGTTGCACCTACAGTGATTATAATATCTTTGTCATTGTGACTATAATGGTTCTATTAAATTTCCTATTTGGTGCTTTGATTAGACAATGATTGGTTTGTAATGAAAAAGTTACCAAATATGCAATCGAATTTACCTTGCGAGCCCAATCATCGAAAACCTCCTGCGTGTCCAACTTGAGTCGGAAACTATCGCCGTCAGCTTTCAACTTCTGTCCTTCAATATGATTTTCCCAGCCTTTGCCTAAAATAAGAACCATTGCATTAAAACTTCTATAAATGAAAAAAAAAAAACCTACATTAATCGCGAAGTATTTTACCAACACAGATCACTCCCAATAGATACCGCATTACGATAGTTTTGTTTTGAACTGAAAACGCCAACGAAGGGCACGGTGCAGGGAAGTGGGCGGGTTGCAGCGCTGTCACGTGGACTTCGATCGAGAGATGAGGCTTGTCGATAAATAAAATAAAAAGTATCGATAGTTCGATTTGCCAGTAAGTTTAACGTGTTAAGACCGCTTTTATAACTTGATTACCAACTTGTTAAATGTTTTATAATATGTTTTCACTGGCCTGATCTAATAAATTATACCAATCGCTAACACGAATAAAGTAGGATTAAGATTTATACTTTAGTATGTAACGGTTTTATTTCCATTATTCGCCGTTAATTTTGTATACCATAATGCCGAAACACCCGAATTAAGTGTTGGGTTAAAAGATCAGATAAAAATATGAAATATTAAATGATTAATAACTTATTCTGTTTAATTGTTATTAATGGCTACAATAACTTATTCTGTTTTTTGAATTCCGACGGCGGCTGTAATAGATGGTAGGTAATATCGGCAAGTGACAATGAAACCCACTTGACGAATTATGAATGTTTTTGGGATGATAATACAAAGTATGTTGAAATTAGTGCAACGGCTTGTACTACTCATTCTCAATAAATTTAGTATACTAATAGTTATGTTAAATACCTTCCCATGATATTTGACAAAAGGCGGTTCTAACGCCACGCATCAAGCACGAATTTCTAACATTACGTTTTAGTAATTAAGCAGAAAACCCCAATATCACTTATATCAGTCAAAATAAAAATGAATGTATTAAAACACATAGTCAGTAGATACTTGATTCAAGAAATAGGACCCGAAATACCATCAGACGAATACGCTTAAACGAGCTTCATCTCAAGGCTATAAATGTTACTCTTGGATGCTGGACAAAATCAATATAAAATTATAATATTATTTGATAATCATATTATTCTATCCACACAGAACTACGAAATTATAAATTTTTAAATAAATAAAAATGTACCAGAATTGGTAAATATTCTGTCGGTACAGAAGTATCCATTAAACGACGACGATTTTTCATTGGGAAAAAACATTCTTGGGTAAAATGTCGTGAACAAATTACGCTATTTTTTGTAGGCCACCAATCGTCACCTCGACATGTTGCATCTACCCATATTTTTAACTTTCGGGACATGTGGGGAATCTAAAATAAAAATGGTATTATTCAAACATAATGTTATATACTAACCCACAGTTTTTACCCGACGATAGCAAAGCAAGAAGAAACAGAAAAGTGCAATTATTGAAAAAGTACCTAGTTAAAAACTTGACCTTTTTCAAATTACATTAAATAACGTCGTCATGGTGATTTGCAATTTTTATTTAAATCAATATACATTTCGTGACATTGTCATTAAATCAAATTATTTTACATTAATGTTTTAAAAAATCGATATTGCTTGGAATTATATTATAAACATGCGTCAAGCACTAGAAGAACGCGTGATTTCACCAGAAAAAGATGGCTTATTATGGTTATTGCTATGCGAAAAAGAGACGGCTGATTTTCGATTCAAACTCGACTGTTTGACATCGATACAATTACCAGTATAAATTGAGCTCGCTCGTGAGCAAATTAATTTAAAGAATATTAGTTACCGATGAAAAGTTATTCCGTTTTTTTGGATACTTGAATTTTTTGAGTTTTTTCCACACCATTTTATTGAGCAAGTCATTTTTAACTGTAATATGATATTTCTAAAACTTAATTTTCGCCAACGCTCAACGATATGTGCGGGTCCACTACTTGGATGACACTGATGACGCGACATTTGGAATCGGTTTATATCAGTCCGATAGCTTATACGTGTGGCGCGCAACCGCTGCCTTGCATTAGGTATCTAGTGGGAGTGATCTGTGTTTACCAAGGACATCTTCCACTCTCTTCAAGTAAGCCGTAAGTTGGTGGTCGATTTGCTTCGCCCAAATAATGGAACCAGCCACGGGCGGCAAGTCACGCACTAAGGAGAGGCGACTGCACTTCGATTGTGGATATTGCACCTGTAAAACAAATAATTATGAATATTCATATAATTAAATAATTGGCTTTATGTTAATAAAAGTATAAATGCGTGAAAATTGCAAAAAATAGCTGAATAATTTAATTTTAATTTGAAATTAAATAGCTTATTACTTAAATTTATTGGCAAACAAAATAACAATACCTGTCTCTATTTAGAGTTTGACGGCATGCAAAATTACAGCGAGAATAAAAAAAATATTACAAACGAAACATTAAAAACAATGCACCAATATTTCAGAACACTTATAAACATTTTTATAAATTTGGCCAGCAAAGGATAAAAATAAAGTAGATCTACTTCAAACATAGTTTTTAACATAGTCTATTACGACTGCAAAAGCTGACAATAATAACGTAATATTTAACAGAAGCTATTAGTCCTTTAAAATAAAGCAAAGGAATAAAATGTAACGGACATCAGCTTTGAAAAAATAAAATTATTTCATCAATAACGCGACATACAACTTACGGTAACCCAATCTTATTTTTAAATAACAAAACATTTGTCAGTAGTTTTTTTTAAGGTTACTGACAGCTGTACATTTTTATAATAAAAAAAAACTTTTTTGTTTTTATTTATTTTTTAGGTAACTGCTATATACCTTGAACTTCTCATGCAATGTCTCGATGTCATCCTTGACTCGCTGTATGAGCTGCGTCTGGTACTCTCGTATGGCGCCGCGGATGTGCGGGCGCACGAACAGCGCGTTGAACCGGGAGAAGATGCGGAACATCTCGTTGGCGTTCTTGGCTGTTCCGAGCTGGTCGCGCAGGTGGGCTGTGATGCGGGTCTCCACGCGATCTGGTGTGCGATAATTAACGCTATGATATAGTGGTAATGGTCTATTTTAAAAAGGAAGTTACTACATTTACGAGTAAAGGAAGTTATTTATGCTATGATTTTTTTTCGCAGCCCATAACCATGGGACATAACAGTCCCAATTTTACTTTATATTGAAGAGTAACAATTTTGATGATCACGCGTGTCATTAAGGAAATTGTGAAAACATACCGATTCTATCTTCGTAACGTCGCACGGCGGCTTCCCAGGCATCGCATCCTTCTCGCGAAATGTCCAGACAATCGACTTCTTTCACGTTCTCATACGCGAGATTCACCTGTAACAAATGTTTGCGTAATAATTAAATACGAAAATTGAAAATGTGGTCTCTTAAAGTCTGTGAGAGAACCCAGTCAGCTTTTCACTTACTATGCCAGCAAGTGTCAAAATAACATTTTTTGGAAAATAATGAGCAGTGTGAGACTGGGAATATGAACGTACCTCAGCAATAGCATTGGCATCGGCAGCATCCATAGGCAGGGAATGTGGCTGAGCGGGTTCACCACCGGCTCCTGTCTCTGTGTTAACTGTAGCACGCGGACGTAATACCTGCACGCAGAAAAAAATACATGGTAATATCTAACTACACAATAAAGAAGATTCACCTTTAAGATCACGGATAGTTTAGAAAGCATATTACTTTTACAAGTATAATATCAGGTCGTTTTATTTATTAAAGAAGTGAATTAAGTTCTTTTCATTCTTTCATTACAAACAACAAATATTTAAATTTTTATGCCAACTGCCTTTGTATAATATAATGGTTTAATTAATTTCCCTAAACATTTTTCATATAGAGTTCTAAGGATGCTTACTCTCAGCATGACAGTGCGCAGTTGTTCGTGGTGCCTGCGGAAGCGACGCATGTGTTCCATGCGCGCTTGCAGTCTCTTGTGAGAGGGGGAGACGCGCCACACCATCTTGAGATGTTCGTCACGCTTCTTCTTTACTATATCACTGTAGTAACAAATATTACAAACCCATTTAGCAAGTGCACATGTAATATAAAATTGCAGCATGGCAGCCACAAATATAAAATTGAGTATTGAATATAGACGAATTGAACGTCGGAAATTGGATTTAATCAGCATTGCATTTGAACAAATTGAATGGAAAAAATATCCAGTTGATTCCTTTGCAAAATATTAGGCTAAATATCGGACCATGTATATATTTCCTGCAGCAAATGTCATTTTGAGTGTAGAACAAGTTTTTAAAATATTTACCGTAAAAGGCCCTGAAGTTTCTCATACTCATCATCCCAGCAAGAGAAAACTTCAAAGCACTGCGTCATCACTCGCTCGAAGTCTTCGAAAGGAATGTGCATGAGTCGCCGAGTTCCTAAAACCTATACAACAAAAACAATAAAATAAAATATTTTACAATGTGTACTTATTCAATACACTCAAATAAAATAACAGAAAAATAATTTAATGATGTTACCTTTAATAGCTGTTGTCCAAGATCACGGGAGATAGCTTCAACAAGTCTCAAGCCACGCTGGATGGGATACTTGGTGGAACGGATTTTCCGAAGGTGGGAGAATATTTGCTGCACAGCCAACCTAAAATAAAATTTGTTTTCTAAGATTTTTCAACTGTGTGAGATTTTAAATTTTGTTAACAAAATCATACAAGTAACCTTTCGAAAAGATATATTTTATTGCTATTGTCATAATATTAATATAAGTTTTTAAAAATGCACGATGGACCGACGGATTCGAAAAGAGCGGCGGGTAGCGTATGGATGACCGCTGTTCAAAACCGGGATGGTTGGCGCTTACTTGGGGAAGCCTACGTCCCGTAGTAGACGGCGACAGGCTGAGTAATATAAAAAATAGTATCCAATACGAATGTAAAATAATTAATTGGGATGCTAAAATAATACCAACCTGATTCTATCAAGTTCGGTTGCACTAAGCAGATCATTGATGGGAAAATCTTTCATCAGAGGGTTGTAATCTGATACTGTTGCTAGTGCTTGTTTCAGACCAGTGTCGGTGTCGAAGGATACAGTTGCATGAAAACGCTTGCCATACTTCAGGATCTCTAGAGTAAGCGCCACCTATAAAGTGTGTAAAAAAATAAGTAGGAAAAAAAGACAAGTCATCAAATAACTTATTTTGAACAATCTAAACTTATAAGTTACAGGCTCCATGTTACATGTTGTAGGAGTTTAAGCCATATTTTGTTTATAATCTTGCCCAAAAATCAACATTACAAGCTTACAAATTGCAAGTAATATCTAAAATTAGTAATAATATTTGTTACCACTATGTCGTGAGTGTTGATGAATTTATTATTGTACAGTTATTATTTAATTTATATTGGTAGAATAAAAAAAACTTTACTATCTATAAAGATAACTTACTTCAGTGCTCTCACGTTTTTCTTGTATGCGGTGGAGTGCTCTTTCAAGATTTAGCCAGAATGAGATCTCTTGAAGAGCTGTGCCATTTGATGGATCGCGATCTAACTTTGTTACCTAATAAGTACAATAACAAATGATATTAAAATGTTTAAAACATAGAAAAGTTATTTGGTAAATTCATAATATTAAATGAATACTTTTTGGATCTCCTTAATCCATCGATTGACACCAAACTGCAGCTGATTTAAGAAGGTGGAATCTTCAACTTTGTCACCAAAGTCGGCAACCCGAGCTTTTCGGCCCTCATCAGCAGCCCTAAGGAAATACATAATTTCAATACACATTTTTATGGATGTACATAGTCCTGAGTAACCAATGGAGTTTAATTAAGCTTGGTCAAGAATGAGTAACCACTCTTTACAAAGAACAGCTGTGATTTTTTTTTGAGGTATTCTGTCTTTCATTTTGTAATCATTTGATTTTTCTTGGCTAATATAAAGTTAAAGTTAAAGTTAAGTTAAAGGCTTGGCTAGTTGAAAACAACTGGTCTTGGGCATTTGTATTTGTTTTTTTATTATATGCAACCAATGCAGATTACAGACAGCTTGTAAGTGTTGGGAGCTAGCCATATCATCATCATCATCAGCCCTTCTGCGTCCACTGCTGGACATAGGCCTCTCCCATAGCACGCCACTGGGCTCGATCTTCAGCCCATCGTCGCCAACCGCTACCAGCCACCCCACGAATATCGTCGCTCCACCTGGCTGGAGGGCGTCCTACACTACGTTTGCCGGCCCGCGGTGCAGAATTTCTGGTTGCTTTACACGGACAAGAATCTTACAACTATCAAACAAACACATAATTTGTATAGGCCAGTCAAACGTTAATTGCATAAAGGTATATAGATTGTATATATAAGACGCTTGAAGTTTATTATAACATTATGCTATTGTTTATGATTTCCAAATATGGGATTGGTATGCATGAATCATGTTTGCATATTTAAATTCAAAAAGGCATGTATAAGAAGTGCTGTATAGTAATCTAGCATACATTAATGTCAGAAGTATTGATTATTGGGTGAGGGTTATAGAAACATGTTATATCATAAAATTATAACCCGAGTTCATTTGTACAATTTGCCAAAACGAGACTTTAGCAATCTGCATACATTGAAGTCAAAGTATTATACACAGCATTGAAAATCTTCTCTCATTAAATCTCAATGTTCGAAAATATAAGCTTTGAGATAGAAAAATAAGATAAAAATAAAATGTAGTTTAAATAAAACTAGTTTTACGGATTTTATGGCGGATTTGGTTTAATTTTTTTATTTTTTCATTCCCAATGTTTCGATTGCTTTACAGCTTTCATGGTCACAGGCAGTGCGCAATAATTGGTTTTTATTTCAATGTGTAACATTTGCGTAAATCTAAGAAACCATTATAAAAATTTAGTACCTAAGTTGTGATGATCTTGATTGTACATTTGTATGCTTCATATTTTTTGTACTGTAGTGATTACATACATAATTCATAACTTCCATGGACTATACAGAATACGCCCTATGGTTGTATAGTTTTCTCTTTTGAAGGTGCAATCAACATGTTAAAGTCAAACTTACCTTTTGATGACTGCTGCTACTAGCGGATGGACAGGCAGGGTAATTTCAGGGATGTCAATGTTCTGCTGGAGGTGAAGAAGACCCATCTCCAATTCAGCAATCTTCTTCTCTACCGATGGTGCCATCTTATCACCATCCCTATATTCAGAATTCATTATTTATTAATAATTTTTTAAGGCAAGGAAAAATAATTTTAAATACTTAATTATTAATGTATCTTTTATATTACAAATTAGACCTGATTAAATTTAAAATATGAAGTGCATACAAAATAAGCAATGTAAAAATATCTAATTTTCACCTGTCAGCTCTGCCACTCTCTTTAACATAACTCTTGAAAAATGGAGCCATAGTTTTGCTGATGAAGGCATGAAGAGTCTCATATGGGGACCCATCGGATAAGTTGATGAGACGCAGCTGACTATGGATAGATTTGTCAGCCTCAATGACAGCTCCCCTCTTGATGCAGACAAAAGCTGCCACTCGTGGAGATGTGAAGTGCACCTATTAAATTATTGTTTTCTTTTTTTAATTTACGTACATAAAATAGTTTAATAAAAAAAATTAAATACAGAATATTATAATTGAATTTCAATATTAATTAATTATTATTTTTAATGATTGGGATTTATTAAAATTATATTTTTTACCTCATTGCTTATCTGATAAGTGACGGCTTCTTTCTCTTCTTCCCCTTCCGTGGGCTGTTCGCTGTCGTCTTCTGTAGGCAAAAAAAAAAAAGATATTTAAAAACCAACTTGAAATAAAGAACTAAGTTTCATATCATTTACAAGAAAGAAAAACATTAGCGCTTGAAAACTGCAAGCATGCAATCGTGATGTCATTATCGATTGATTCACTGCAGTGGCGAGACAAACGAGTAGAAAGTTTTTCGAATCATAAATGTGGGTACGGCGATGTACCTTTCGATGAAAATCGCTGGACATACAGCGAAGAGACTTGGGAATCGGAGATGAACTTCCTGATACAGTCTTGGTTGACTTTGTCGTCAAGCGCGGTGTTCAAAGCCGGTGGAACGATGTCATCTTCAGGCAAAAGTACCGTTGCGGCCCTGCGCAGGTAATTCGCGAAGTCTTGAAACTCCACGAGGACGACATTTTGTGTATCGGAAGCATTTTCACTCCCATCTAGGGAGTCTCCCATGATTGTTCTAGATGTTAACTGGGTTTTCTAATAAGAATCAATAATAATTAACTGGAGTAAATCGTCTGCATCACACAACTGTGCAGCCGACTTTTGACAACTGAGGATGACGCATACAACACTGTTGTCAGCCTAAAAGCTTAATATGTTACCACGAATAAAGCATAATATTTTATTTGTTCGTTATTAGAATGAATTGGGGTAACTTTGGCCTAGTCTGTGACATTACTTTGACAAAAGTGTTTCTAATTTATCTTTGGCGACCCGACAAATACAAATTGGAGGGATAAAAACATGTTTAAGCGGTATAAATAATTTATATTTTTATTTATATTTTGTTATAAAATAAACCCTCGCAAAAAAAAGAAAATAGTTATAACTATTGTACACGCGATAGGTGGTAAAAACGATTGGAAATCAGGGTATATTTGGCCTAACAGCTCTTATTTACATAACTTGTATCGGATATTGGCGCAGTTGATTAGACGCCGCCTGTGAAACGAGAGACCGTGGGTTCGATCCCCGCACCGAAACAAATATTTGTGTGCTCCACAGGTATTTGTTTCGGGACTGGGTGTTTGTGAGACCGAAAAGTCTCTCGTAGCTTCTGATACCCACGACACAAGACTCGATCTTAGTGTGGGGTCAGGACTATGTACCTATGTGACTGTTGGGTGTATTTATTATATTTACAACGTTTCGTAAGACGCGCGATATTCAACTTTAGTTTCAGTGTACCTGTCAGTTGGTTGTGTACCAGCATTTTACCTAGCGTAGGTTTAAAGATATTAAGGAAATACGAACCGTCTTTCATATTCACACTCGCCTTGAGTTTACATTTTATTTGTCTCTATTATTTATCCACTCTGCCTCGGTGGCGCAGTTCTATTACGGTATGATTGCAAAGCTGAGGTCTAGGGTTTGAATCCCGGGTCGGGCAAAGTGACATTGGATTTTTCTATTCATTATCAGCCCAGAGTCAGGAATTTGTGCCCTATATGGCGATAGACTCGCCTCCTATTGATAGGATGTGATGGGACGGAACAGACAAGGCAAAACGTGGGTGTCCTAGTAGCACATCTGCCAACCTTTTGCGGCAAAAAGGCGTTTATATGTATGTAATTATTCATCCTCTACGTGACCAAATAGTCTTAATATTCCTTTATCAATGCCTGTGGCTATGTACATCATCTTTCATCTCGTAAATTTCCATCACAAAGTTATTTCGCACGCTATTTATGTGTACTCACATTTTCTAGCGATATCATCTCCAAAGTCCTGATTTTACTCTTTTTTTTAAGTGTCGCAAATATCACTCTTTTATGAAGAGCCAGTCGTGTCTTTTAAAAGTTCTTTACTGGTGACCGTCACTTAACAATACCCGGAGAATTGTAAGCATATTGCTATCTGCAATGGTTGCCTATTTAACCATTCGATCAAAAATTGACTGCAATGTTATTAATTTTGATACAACATTGCTCTACCACATATTAAGATGTGCCAAAAATGATAAGTAGGTAATGTGCACCCTGCTAGCCAACAAACGAACTTCAGCTCCGACGATCTACCAATAGGTGAAGTAGCATTGTATAGATGCCGATGTCCAATGAGTCCGTCTCGCAATTGCCTACTCACCTGTCCTAAATGATCCTTGGGAGAGTCTACGGTCAACAAAGTACATTCCGGGGCTACAGATGATACATTTTTAAAATCAATTCGTTTAAGCTTCAATCTCAATTAGTATTGGGGTTATGGAGTTCATTCGTGCTATCTAAAAAAAGGGGATATTCTTTTCAATTTAGTAATTGGGCATTTCATTTATTCGCTACCAAAACAAAGAGTTTGTAGGATCGTCACGTTTCCTTACTCGTTTAAAAACTCCTCAAAGCACCTCTTTCCTTTAACGGCGTTTTCAATCAAGTCGCCCTCGACTCCTTCGCTTTATCCATCACAGTCAACAAAAAATCTGCCTATATCAGCCCACACTGCTTTATCAAATCCGTTATTGAATTTTCGGCTTTAGGTTATGGTGCATACAGGCTACATTAGAGTGGATAATATTTCGTTAGAAAAGTACAAGAAGGTGAATATCGGCAGCGCAAGCCATAAAGGCAGTGATTCGAGGAGCGTTTCGTCAGTTTACAAGCTCGCTGTAATAAGATATCGGACGCTCTATCACCCTGGAAAATGTCTTTATTATGCTCCCTGAAATACTGTGACGCCGAAGAGTTCTCTAAAATAATAATATTAAGGGTTTTTTTTATTTAAATTCCATAATTTTTACTTGTGATTATTGAAACATAAATACGTGTTTATATTATACAGGGTATATCAAGACTGCGACCGAAAACGGAGCCAGGTGGTAGTTTTAGTGGTTACAAACACGATGCAAATAAAAATTTCGCCAAAACAGTGAGATATTTTTTTATAATTTTTAAAAAATCATCGTGTTTGGGTGGTAAATACCTAGTTTTTGCGAAAATACCAATTGAAACCCTTACGTACCATTGCGTGTTTAAAAATAAAGAGGTGTACATAATTATTTTAGGAAAACTATGTATATATCACCCAAATACGACGAAAAGTAAAAAATTACAAAAAAAAGTTGACGATTTTTTTTGCGAAATTTTTACTTGCATTGTGTCTGAAGTCACTAATACTACCACCTGTCTTCGTTTTCGGTCGCAGTCTTGATATACCCTGTATCAAAACTAAAATTATGTACGGAAGTAGGATACGTTTAAATAAAAAAAAGCAATTACATAAGAATTAAGTTTACATTACACAGTTGAGTATACAAATTACGGAATTCAGTGTGATAAATAGATTTAGAAGCTTTTGTTTGCATTGTGCCAAACGTTCGTAGGTGTATCCTATTTTCACTAAGTTCCCAACTTGCCAAGAAAGGGTGAAACGTTTTCGTGTGGTAATTTGTCGCTAAAATCCTTATTTATTGCAACAGAGAAGTTGGATCGGCCCCGGGGGCGAATTCGCAAACTTTGCTCCTTTAACTTCGCTTCACTGAATACCGACACCTTGAACACATATTGAGGTCGAATCCTCGTTTTCTTGTTTCACTTGAATTATGGACGAATAGCTACTTTAATACAATTCCAATGAAACTTTCTCTCATGGAGTTGTTTAGCACGTCGACTTTGTTTAAAAGAGTATCCGTTGTTTGTAGATTAAAATAAAAGTCTTCCTGCAGCATTATCCTATTCGCGCAGGAAGTCCAGAGCTAGACATAGGCCTTCCACCTCCCACCTTAAAAGTTCCATATCAGGAAACTTCCTGCAACCATAATTAGGTCATCCGATCACCTTATAATTGCCAAATATCGCCGTAATTATAATGCAACCATCTTTGCAATTTCTTAAAAGTATACAATGTTATTTTGTGCCCCACCACGTGGCGATAGTATGAGGTATACCAGTCGCATTTATGAGTACCAGTAGTAACACCTCTGTCTACCACTTTTTAGATACGGGCGTAACGTTGTGTAAGTATGTATGCTTAATGAGGACGTAACTCTGTGTTTTAGCGGTGTTTTTGTATCAAATACAACAATTTCTGCGTAAGTCCCCGTTACTAATCTCTATGTCAGGCGGTGTTTATTAATAAATTATCATGCTAATGGATTTATTTGGCTTTAGTCTAGTTTGCATGTTAGTTATAGTAATTGTGAGTAACGTGCCATACATATATAATGTATATCTCGGAACATATAAATTAAGACGGAGTGATGTGGGTTTAAACGTTTAAACTCAACCCCGACAGATAATAAAAGTAAGAGCTCTAATATTACAAATATAAGCCAGTGTGGTTTGCCTGTGTTCCCGGGCAGGTACTATTGTTCTAAAATGCCCAGTGTTCATTGTTGCTGTTTCACAACACCTACAGTATAATTTTCCAACTTGTAGACGCTATAGGCAAGTTGTATGCGAAACGGACTTTGCTGGAGTCTTCATATGCATAATATATTTTATTTTGTTCGTATCTTGGCGAGGGACACAGCTCGGCTTACTTGCTTGTATTCGCTGCTCGATTTTGCATATCCACTGTTATAAGATTGTTGACTCTCAAGTCCTTTTACAAAACCTCGCGCCGCACGGTGGGTCGAAACGGCTATTTTTGTGACATAGGATTTTTTTTCGGATTTTCCAATTTTTTTTGACGCCAACGTTTCGATATTATCATTCCTTACACTATTCATTCTTTGTATTTTTTTGCTTAACCCTATAATTTCGGCAAAAAAAAATATTTTAGGTTTTTAATGTATGGAACGCACTATAAAAACCTAAATTTCTACGAAGTCCTGCTAGATCCTGCGTTAAAACCTTATTTTTCTGAATCCTGGCCAGTTCTACTTTACTTGTACATTTCGAATGTCTGCATTGACTTGCAACTTTTCCAGTTATAGGGATCGGAAAAATGGTAAAAATAGTACTATTTCTAATTTTGTAATTGACATTTTAAGTCAATTTAACCACAAGATAGTAAGACAAAAACATTGTGGATATACAAACTATTATATAAAAATCTAATAGAATAACACAATAGAAGTAAATAAGTAAATATTTATTGGCATAATTGGTTGTTGTACCCAAAACATGTGGTTACACAATTAACGTAAACACAGTAATAAATCATAAATGCAAATGGACCACCAGATGGCAAAGGATTGGAGAAGGAAATGGATTACTTTCAGTCATTAACACTGATGACATCTGGAGATTACAGGTGCATTTAGTTAATTGTTTTACAACTACTGTTTGTTTATTGTCTTTAATTAACTAAAACAAAACAAACATTCTCGTGATATCGATTGTAAACATGTTTTGTCCTTTTACTTAGTTCTATCATTAATGAGAGCATCTAGGGCAATAAAATTTGTTTATTGCCCAGGGTATAAAATGACTTATATTTTGAATTCGTTCTTAATGTACATTTATCCGTGCTACGATCCATACCATTTTATTTTGAATCCTTGTTTCGGTATCATGGAGGGTCTAGTTACTAATCTCGATTTGTTTGTTGTTTTAAGAGACCAGCTTGGATCTCTATCAGATAGCAAAAAACTTTCTGATTTTCTGCAACAGAAAATAAACGTGACTGAAGAAAATAGTGTAGTGCTTCAAAAGTTTTGTGTAAAATTCTGTTCTTCTATAACTGCTAGATGGCAAAAATGCAATCGTATATTTTCTAACTTTATTAAAAAAAATGGTGATTGGCTAGAAAGTGAAATAATTTGGCCTAAAGGACTAAAATTAAACGAAAGACACGAAGAACATGAAGTACATGAAGAACACGAAAGACATGAAGAGGACTTAAGTCTTGAGAATCTGTCTCCATCCACATCGAAAGCTTCTACAGCTTTGATTTGTCCCAGAAAATCATTCGATGATTTGTCCAACAGACAAAAACGAAGACGAGTAGACCAAATTCAAAATAATTTGTCTCAGGAAGAATTAATTGCAGCTACATCAAATACACTGAAATGTAATGGACAAGAAGCCATCGCTAATATAATAAACCATTTACTTAAAAATCCAGAAGATATAACAAAAGTGAATAATTGCTTGAATGCAAAAAAATATGTTCCATACACTGCTGATAAAGCGTTGGCGCTACTTGTTTCCCTAAATTTGTCGAAGGCACAATATATAAACCTAAGAGAATCAGCAAGCGAAAAAGGCTTTCAATTGTATCCTTCTTATTATAAATTAAAAGAAGCAAAATTGAAATGTTACCCAAGAAAGGAGGATATGACATTTAGTGATTGCACGGCATCAGTTAAATTGCAAGCTCTGCTCAACTTGACAGCCTCAAGGCTTTTGGATACAATTGAGTTCGATTTAGATTCTGCAACTGACCTGAAGCTTATCAGCAAATGGGGCTTTGATGGATCCTCGGGGCAAAGCAATTATAAGCAGATCTCTGAAGTAGGCGTGGACGATTCCAGTATATTTATGGCAAGTCTTGTTCCAATAAGACTACAACATGATGATGGAACGGTTTTATGGGAAAACGATCGAAGTTCATCCACATTTTACTGTCGTCCCATTATGTTTACGTTCACAAAAGAAACACAAATTACTGTAGCAGCTATAAAAGCTGGTATATCAGGAGAAATCGAGGCACTCCAGCCATCTATATTTAGGAAAGTGAAAATTGCCCACGAATTAATGATGACAATGATTGACGGCAAAATAACTTCATACTTTTCTGAGACTTCAACAGCAGTTTGTGACATTTGCAAAGCGAAACCAACAGAAATGAATAATTTGGAATCCCACAAACTGCGATCTAAGAATGAAGAAATGTACCAGTATGGATTGTCATCATTGCATGCGTGGATAAGATGCATGGAGTGCCTACTCCACATAGCTTACCGTTTGGAGATTAAGAAATGGAACTGCAGGGGTGACGATAAAGAGAAAATGAAGACCAGAAAGTCTGCAATTCAACAAGAATTTAAAGAAGAATGTGGCTTGCTAATTGATATAGTGAAGCAAGGAGCAGGCACCACTAATGATGGTAATACGGCTCGAAGATTTTTTAAAAATACAGCCATGAAAGCACGTATCACTGGCATTAATGAGCAGTTGATAGAGAATTTTTATATCATTCTACAAACCATTGCGTCTGGAGAGCGTGTTGATATTACTAAATTCGCTTTATTTTCTACCGAAACCGCAAAACTATATGTTGATTTATATCCGTGGTATTATATGCCTTCCAGTGTACATAAATTATTAGTTCATGGGGCTGACATAATTAAACATTTTGGGGCTATACCCATTGGGAAGCTGTCGGAAGAAGCCGCAGAAGCACGGAACAAAGACTTCCGAAAATATAGGGAAAATCATTCCCGAAAAATTAGTAGGATATCTTCGAATGAGGACATCTTACATAATCTCCTTTTGTCATCTGATCCAAAGATCACAAGTCTTAGATCACGCATGACAAAAAAACATGTTATGGTTCTCTCAACAAAAGCTAAAGAGCTTCTGCATTTGCCATCAAAACCAGAAGACTTAGAATTTATTAATGTAGAGAGTATTTTAGAAGATCTACAAAACAGTAGTGATAGTGAGTAGTATATAGGTATAGGCTTTATACTAGCCTTTTTTATTATTTTTTTTTAATTGGGGTTATTTCCATCATTTGTTTTTTTTTAATCTGGCACGGCACATATACAAGTTTTCCTTGGTATTTGTTAATTTATTAGATTAATTTATCTTATTTGTGTCAAATTTACTGAAGATAATTGTAAAAAATATTTTGGGAAATATTGAATTTTATCATTTCTTTCGAACTGCATAACTGAAAAAGTTGCAGTTCGATGCAGACTTTCGAAGTATAGAAGTATAGTAGAACAGACCAAGATTCAGAAAAATAAGGTTTCAACGCAGGATCTAGCAGGACTTCGTAGAAATTTAGGTTTTTATAGTGCGTTCCATACATTAAAAACCTAAAATATTTTTTTTTGCCGAAATTATAGGGTTAAGCAAAAAAATACAAAGAATGAATAGTGTAAGGAATGATAATATCAAAACGTTGGCGTCAAAAAAAATTGGAAAATCCGAAAAAAAATCCTATGTCACAAAAATAGCCGTTTCGACCCACTGTGCGCCGGCTCTGCGGAGCACCGACAGGCAATAAATTTTGTTAAACTTCTTAAGGCGTCGGCATTAGGTTTGACGGCTTAGTTGAAAACTTAGAAACGTTTGTTAGGTAATTAGCCGCAGTTGCTACGGGCCTATTTCTTTAATAAAAATCGCTAATATTTACAGGTTTTATAATTTTATAACTGTTGTGAGATTAATTTGCAGGATGTAATAATCCCCAACCCAACAAACTCAAAGTGTTAACGTATTGTGCTCTGCTAAGAACGCAACACATTAGAAAGAAAAGCTAAGGAGCACATCGAATAACTTAAGCTCTTAAATATGTACATGTAAACATTCGTTCCGGTAATGTAAGGCACGTTGTTTTCATTTCCTTTAATTTATTATAATCAGTGCTAAGCTCCTGGATAGGCGTGCCGCCCGCATAACGTAGTAACGAGAAACAAATGATCTAAATAACAAGGCCGTTAAGTTGTAGCGTCAGCGGTAAACCGAAGTACATAGGATCCCCTAATCACGGTGATGAGGCCGCAACAGAGACCTGAACGCGCCAAGTGCGCCTTCTATAACACAAATGTGCACTCTGCTTAATTATAGTTAATGCACAATGACGGCCGGATTTACGTTGCTGTGTTGGGAAGTGTTTACACGTAATATAAACACCCTCATAGGGGTACAGAAAAGCTCTTCAGAAAATTACAGACATACAAAAGAAGCAATAACACAGGGCAGATACGAGCGAGGAGATTTTTCCTAAGGCGTGCGTATATGTTTTAATCTGAACGGGTCGCTGTTACTTCTTTGATTGGAAGTGGGATCCGTAAACAGGGGTTGAGCGCTGAGTTGGAATTGAATTGATCCATAATTAGGAAACGTATATAGAACACGCTATCCACAATATAAGCAATATATTAGCCCCTACAAGAAAGTGTGTTACGTAATGTCAATAGTGTAGGATGTTTGTTGATATTTTACGTTATTCTCGTGGGATGGATGTGTATATTTTCCTTATGATGGTTATAAAAAATATGCGAACGTAAAATAATATATTCTGACTTTCTTACCAACTGCTTTTCCTATCTAACTTATACTAGAAATTGATTCAAATGCAACATGATTAACATTGCTTTGGTAAACAAAACAAGTAACAAACTAATGGAAATCAATTATCTATAGCGTTCCCAATTAATAATTCTGAAGACGTGTATGTTAAACGCAACATGTAATTTTGCCGTTGGAGTGTGAAGGAACTTGTTCACTTAAAACTTAATGACATACCCTCTATACCCTACAGGGTAGTTAGCGTTTCAATAACTCCCCTTATTGGTTATTTTAGAAGCGGTAATTACAGTGCATGTTTAGCGTAATAGAATTGTAAATGATATTACATTTCTAACGCATTAATACCTACACAATATTTACTTTAAAATTGTTTGGTTTAGAAAATAATATAGATAATTGACATACTCAACAATTAGTTTTGTCTGACATAGCTTATTTTGACAAAGTAGTCTTTAACTTCACCAAATACATTCAAATTGTCCGTACTCAATGAGTTCTTGAGGTTTCAATAATACCTTCGCTTAGCCTCATTTCTAGTCAGCTGTTCCCGGGGCTCAGCGTGAAAGAATATGTAATCAAACAGAATAAAGTCTTATATGCTCTTTCTGACCTTTCTTTACTGTCGTTGAACTCTCACGTAACGTGTTTCATTTCATAACTTAACTTTGTACTTTCCCATTCCGATAGCGCCTCAAAATAATATTTTAAAATAAGTGTTAAAGAAGCATTAGTTCAGCAATGATTATTTATTATGCTTTGTTTTCCTTTCACCTATAAAGCAAGCTTTATTCAATTGAAAATACTCATATTTACCGTAAATTCACAATCATCAATAAGTAATATACCATCCTTCACAATAACTCCCAGAGCTTTCAAAATACTTGAAAACAAGTACACACATCGAAATTATACGAATACCTACTTACCTAATTTGCGACAAACTTGTAACAATCGTCACACAGTTCAGCCTAATATTATGGTTCGCACCAATATTAATAACAATCAAATAAGCAAAGGATGCTTCAAATATTGAAAAATATTAATTTAAAATTAAATTAAATATAACATGATTTCAAAATAATGACAAAACAATATTATTTTTGCGTCCGGTGATTATATACTATGATTACAGCTTATAAATTAGTCAAAAATATCTTAAGCCAGATAAATGTGCGGCGTTATTATTAGCGCCGCATTTAGCACCAAAATGGTGTCTAATTACCGTACGTGATTATTTGGACGTACAAATACAGGCGCGTTGTGGTCATGTTAATTATTGACGGACCTGTATATACCTAGTTTAGATACATTTATACCATATTGCGCTAATAATTACACTGTCGTATGGGACCAACACACTCTCATTATCCAGTTCAGTTAAACTAAATGCATGTTGTAATGTGATATTACTTGCGTTCGTGTTTTGCGGTTTAAATAATATGTACGCCAAAAGTAAGCAGAATCATTTCATTAACCGTCCTATATTGCCAAATTCCTGAAAATTACCGACGTGTATATGATTGACTCAAATGCGTCTTCATGGAATTCGTGGCAGAAGTTATGAAATTCACTAAGATGTATAGAGGTAAAGATTGATATCGTTTCAAGTAGAACATTGATGTTTTTATATTAACTGTAACGTTGGCAAAGGAACTAGGGTCCATCGGGTGTTCTGGATATTCACTAGTGAGTGGTTGTAACTAGGTATCATTTATTTAGTCCCTTCCTTTTAAAAGAAAAGACGCAACATTACGGAACAATTTGTGCTCACATAAAATTGCTTATTTAATGCATTATTGTTTTTGTTGTTCCTTGGAAATAGAATGTTAAACAAAATAAGTTTCATCTTGGTCAAAGTCTATATTTGAATTTTCAATGTAGCGTCTTGAGCACGAGCAGAATTTTTGAATATTTCCACTATGAAAGTTGGTCCAATCCGGGATTATTGTGGCAACCCTGAGAAATGGAAGGATGGAATTGGAAAAGTTGAGGCACGCGACGGTGGCGGCTCGCGAGGATTATTGCTGTCTGTAGTGGTACAATGCGACATGTACAAACTTTCAGTGTTGCCTACATCTCAAGAGTAGGCGTTGCCGTCTCATCGAATTTTGGCATTTCAATTTGGAATGATTGCTAGCTTTGAATAAAGCTTTGGGGCGGGCATACCAATAGGTCTATGTACAAACTTATAGAGTTTCAAAGTTAAATAACATATATCTCATATTCAGTTGAATATGTATGTGTGTTTATCGCATTCTGGTTGATATTTGCATTGAACCAAATTATGTGGATATATCTACCTTAGGACATTGGACATCACATAAAAATACTTTTTTGTCACTAATCTATGGCATTTTTAAGAAACTGCAATGTTTTGGAAATTTTTGGCAACAGCTTGTGAATGCCAAAATATTTTTTGGGTCGCAAAAAAATGTTTTTGGTAAGTACAAAAATACAGTGTCTGCACGAAACGTTGGTAAATAGGAAACCTGTAATTTTATGTGGTCCAGCTTCCCCACAGACTGTGTCTATTGGCAGTTCTGTCGTGTACTTACATAATGGTGGAAATGTTGTTTTTTAAGTACTATAGTTAAGGGATAGTAGAAGTTTCAAAAGGTCTCGTCACCGTGACAACGCATATATTATTATGTTTTTTCTTTTCGTAATTTATTAGTACGCAAAATACAGAAATGTACATGCAAAATATACCATCCACCTAGTAAAACAACGTTTCGCTTTTGTAAAAATGAAGCTGTGTTCATTATTTATTTCGTGGTTCATTGGGAATTGATTATTCATTATGTTAACCCGCTTAAGTTAAATAAATTATCACTATTAAGTACCAATATATTTTTCCACTACGTAAATTTCCTTGTAGCTTAACGTTAATTAAATATTTTCCAATTTTCCTTATTTAAAAAACATATTTTGTGGCCTTACGAGCATTTCATCGACTAACCACACTGAATAGTACGAGTATATCTACTTATTTATATTCAAAATATTTTTTTGACATTGTTACTCGTCATTATAATAAATAAAATACTTTTGCTATGAGATTTAATTTAACACACTACAAAGGCCACTTTAAAAATACCCTTTTGTTTAATGTGCATACATAATGTTAATGTGCTGAAATTAATTGGGGTGAACCTATTCATGCTTTGTGCAACAGTGCAACGTTATTACATTTGGAAAATTAATTTGAGCATTTGTGCATGTTTATTTCTTCATATTTCTCATGACGGCGAAAGCTTTGTACGACCAGTTGATAAGCTGGAACAAACAAAAAACCGCTTTAATCGCATATACACTTTGCTTTGGAAGTTATTGATCTGCGAATACATTTTAATTATCTATCTGACGTATGTTTGCCTCTAGATTTGAAACAATATTTCTTAAAATCGATGTATGTCGCTGCAATTAGAAATGTTTTTATTAATTATTTTAGTAGAAGTTGTACATCGTGTAAACAGAAACACATGTATAAACCGATAAGATACGGAGTAAATATCTCTGGGCCAAAAATTCGTTGGTATGGGTTCGATCTGCTACTTAGAGCTCAGAAAGTCGACTCGTCAACCGGTATCGCAGTCATTCATTAGTTTTATTATATTTACCGATACGTCAATTTTATTATTATTTTCCACTGATACTTAGGTACCTACTCAGTTAGCCTTAGTCCAAAGATTGAGTTGTAATAATACAAAATAAGCTATCTCTAACTTACAACAGTATATGTATCTAACGACAGTGTGAATATTTTGCCAGCGGTAACTTTCATAGGTCGCTTGCACCGTTCCATGAAGAGTACAATGTATTTGCCGTTACTGGGACTAGTTGCCAACCAAGGGCTGTCAAAAGCAGCTTGACGTAAATCGGTGCTCTGTAATAAATCAATAAATAATAAATAAATACACCCAACAGTCACATACATAGTTCTGACCCCACACTAAGATCGAGTCTTGTGTCGTGGGTATCAGAAACTAGGAGAGACTTTTCTCACAAACACCCAGACCCGAAACAAATACCCGTGGATCACAAAATAGTTTGTTTTGGTGCGGGGATCAAACCCGCGGCCTCTCGTTTTACAGCCGACGTTTAACTATCTGCGTCACGGAGGCTGTCCAATTAATAAAACGTAATATTACATCTGTGATTACATAACCCAGGTCTCTTCCCACGCTTGAGGTTGGTAAAGTTTAATTATATCGCAACGAGGCTATCTGAAGTCAACCTTGCAGGAACGATCATTGTATAATCATGTAATAATAGTTACATAATATTATGCTCTTTTTAACTTTAATGCTCATGGAAAACAGACACATTTTCTTTTCAATTGACGGATGGACAGAAATGCATACGTCCGCGTCATATTCAAGCTTATTATTAACTTTTATAACAATAGCATCCATATTTTGTTGTACTTCTTTTCTATCGTAGATACAATATAAGATTGTGAATAAATGTAATATGTATGTACCTTCCAAATCAGCTCATTACCAAACCAACACAGTATGAAGACCTCAACCAACATACAGGTTAAATATATAGCCATCCACACCATCTGCATAGGATGGCCACTTGGGTCTTCGATCTGTAAGCAAAATAGAATATATTTGTGTCTCATGTAGATGTTTTTTACTAAAACCTTCTTTCTTTCATTGTTATATTTTTCATAATGATATATGTTATTTTTGATTTATTTTGTAGTATTTTATATAGTAGAATTTTTTTTAGTAACATACCCCTACAACCGGTATTAGTAGGGATCCTCTGTAGGTGCTAGTATGACATTTAGTAAAATTATTCTTCGTGGTTTGGGATTCGTTTTCGTTGATAGTAGCTCGTGATTCCAAGTTGTGATAACATAGTTATGCGACATGACTTAACAGGTAGGTACTTGCCAGATAGAATCGATTTTTAGAAATTTATTCATGAGCATATTACCTAGTACTATTTACATGTGTGCGTAATTTATTTTATTATAACGCCATGGAAGCATAAATTAATAATTATACATATTATGTGTATTATAGTTAAAGTTTACAATACTAGTGAAATTCTAAAATACAACAGTACTGTTTTTGCCTTTCATAATCTATATCTTACAACAGTACTGTTTTTGCCTTTCATAGTCTATATCTTACAAGTTAAAATCTAGATTGTTTGAAACTACACTGCCTTTGTCTAACTTACCAAGACGAAAGTTATAAAAACGCATTTTTGGATGTAATTATTCACTTTAGTAAAGACTTGGTGCAATATTTCGACCGCGCTTATTGTAGAATGGATTCAGATCTTAATTTAGTCTAATTCCGCTTGCAATGACATCAACATATACAAAATATGTGGATCAGGATTGCACTATTCAAAAACGTATAAAACGTGGAGTGTCTGTATAGAGACCTCAGAAATCTAATCTAATAAAATCGCAGCTCATTTAGGGCATGAGTATTACAATACGCCGTCAATACCTACAGTTTCACTTCTTAATTTTTCCAAAATATTGCACCAAAGCTCAACGTATGGTTAATATTTGAGCGGTAAAATATAGACAAAAAGGAGTCAGAAAGTGCACTGTGTTATAAAGTCAGGATTTAAATTTATATAATCTCACCGATAAAAATTGTATTCCGATCAAACAGAGTACCATAACGCTCAACATGAATTGTAATGCAGATGCCAAGCTGAAAGCGTTCTCAATCATTGATACGTATCTGAAATGAATAAAAAGCAGTTGAAACGTGGTTTAAGTTTTATCAAGAACTATAAAATAAATCCGTACTCAACCGTAATTTCTAGCTGATATTCTATGAAAATAAATCATTGTAGTGTCAAGATTAACTCATTTTTATTCAAATTGTAAAGACCTACTTTACAAGACGTTTCTATCGGGCATTGTGGAATGGAATATGCAAAACTATCGACTGAGAAAGCTTTGTTAAACATAAAGAAATGGCGATTAAGGAACATTTATAGTACTAGATATAAAACTAATACATTTGAATGAGCTAGATAATGAGAAACGTCTGACTTCCTCTTCAAAACGTTTCGTCAATGCAATGTCATTAGGTACCTATAGCAGATATAGAAAAGATTCAACTACAGTGTCATATATTTTCTTAAAGATAAACTTACACTAATCTAATTCGCAACAAGCACCCTATTTCCGTTAACATATAGACCGCACCATTCTAGGTATTTGCAACGGCAATATTGTAGCAACACGGGAATAAAAGCGTACACCGCATATGTTAATTGAATTACAATTAAAATATTAACCGTATGATGTGGTTGTGGTGAACAATGCATTCCTTCAAAATACATTTCATAAAATGATTTTTGTTGTACTGTCCAACGTACTCACTATCTTTAATGGCATTTACGCGTCGCCTTTCCGCAACAATGTCGAAATTACGGAGATTAAAGGCTAATATTTCTATTTGGCCGACTGGAACAGGAAAAAAATAAATAAAATAAAGTCTTATATTACATGAACATTATTCCAAGCATACCTTCTGGCTCCATTTTGAGGAACAAATTTACTATTGCGGGATCGCGATAAGATCTACTATATCCTACCTAGGGAATAGTTATCCGAAGCGTTTCAGAGCCACATTTTCGTTTGGGTACTGTTTTTGTCGTATATGATTTCCGCATAATATCATATTTATTTATAAGTGTTTGTTATTCACTGGGAGCTCAATAATTGTTAGATAAATTGTTATGTTGGTGTATTCGGTACCTATAGCAGATATAGAAAAGATTCAACTACAGTGTCATATATTTTCTTAAAGATAAACTTACACTAATCTAATTCGCAACAAGCACCCTATTTCCGTTAACATATAGACCGCACCATTCTAGGTATTTGCAACGGCAATATTGTAGCAACACGGGAATAAAAGCGTACACCGCATATGTTAATTGAATTACAATTAAAATATTAACCGTATGATGTGGTTGTGGTGAACGATGCATTCCTTCAAAATACATTTCATAAAATGATTTTTGTTGTACTGTCCAACGTACTCACTATCTTTAATGGCATTTACGCGTCGCCTTTCCGCAACAATGTCGAAATTACGGAGATTAAAGGCTAATATTTCTATTTGGCCGACTGGAACAGGAAAAAAATAAATAAAATAAAGTCTTATATTACATGAACATTATTCCAAGCATACCTTCTGGCTCCATTTTGAGGAACAAATTTACTATTGCGGGATCGCGATAAGATCTACTATATCCTACCTAGGGAATAGTTATCCGAAGCGTTTCAGAGCCACATTTTCGTTTGGGTACTGTTTTTGTCGTATATGATTTCCGCATAATATCATATTTATTTATAAGTGTTTGTTATTCACTGGGAGCTCAATAATTGTTAGATAAATTGTTATGTTGGTGTATTCGGTGCTTTGAATGTCAATAGGGTTGCTAGAATAAAGGATTGAGGTCATCCACATCGTATTAATACCATATAAACGATGTAAAGCGACCCGTGGATTATTAGGGACAGTTGATTTGTAATTCCTTTGCCGTAATTTAGGGACTGTAAGCTATACGGTTTCTAACTCGATTGTATTGCTGTTACCAATAAACAACATCAAGAAGATTCAAATTTGTTCAACAATTCGTAGATATTATTTCAGGTGTCCACCTCTATTATATGCCATTTCTTTAATTCAGAACTATAAATCAGTTAGTGTTTGTTAATAGTGTTGTAATTAGTTGAGTTAAAAAGAAAGTTTTTAATATTAATCTTTGTGAACTTGCGTCCTTTGTTTTCAGTCAATTATACTGTCACATTCACCTACCAACATTGTTCATCAAAATGAAGCCTTGAGAGCTAACTAGGTAAAATTAAGGAAAAAGAAAACTGGCGTTATATCGAAAATAAAACAAATAATGCACTAGCACAAATAGGTTATTATCTTACTAGCAGAAGCAACAAAGGCGGCGAGCATAGTGTCCATAACAGCGTCGATTATGCACGTCGCTGGCTTGTAATAAATCTGTGAACGCAATCGGCAGTTAATTATTCTGGCCATTATTCTCATTAGAATGAGCGCCGATTAATCTTCAATGTATTGGGTTTGCTTAGTTCGGTTCAATTATTAGATAATTAGTGCCTTGCCAACTGTTTCTGTTTATAGACTCGGCACTATTGTTTATCTTCAATAGTGCTTCACTAGGTTTTTGTGCAAGTAATCATATCTAAAATTTATCGCTGTGGAAATATTTGGATAAGGCCTGCGTACAAACAGTGGACTTTTCGCCCTTGAAGATTAATAGTAACTGGTTAAAACTAGTGTAATGCTCATGATAAATGAGTAGTTAAGTTATACTTTGCAATTGTTAAATTTATTTTGTATTGAATGATATATGTTACCTTAGATAGTATGTTTCACTGTTAGTGAGAGGCTTTCCTTTCTCATGAGAGTCTGGGTAGAATGACTTGGCAGAATTTTTAGTTAAGTTAACTTTAATATGAAAATAGGTTCAATATGAAAAAAACTAATACTTACGTGATGCATGTATACGAATGCATATGACGGAGTTGTATAAACATCGAAATGCGGATATTCCACATTCGTCGGCAGAATGTCGAAATTCTCGGTTAAAGGCATAACAATTCCAACTGAAAATTTGAACATAAACACAATGGATTATTACATGGACAAACCTAAAGAGGATCTTGTTTATTAAATGGAAATGTTTGTCGTTTGTAAATTCAGTAGCCTACGCAAGTACGCCTGTGCCGCAGGATTTTTTCACAATATTACATTTTTTTCTGACAAGCACTTTATGAAATTCGTTATAATCCATAAAAAAACGTTTACCCGAGACCGCTCCGACGCACATTGTGGAATAGAATGTCATGACGAAACGCGCCCTTCTAATACTTTTACGTATAATCTCTCTGTGTTCAATCTCCTTTGCTTTGAATTCTTTGCAATGCAAAAACTCAAGCAGATTTACTACTTTATTCTTGTTGAACCAGAATACGACCACTTTGACATAAGTGTACATCTCACTCAGGAATAGGTATAATCTGAAAAATGTATTGGTTAGTTTTCAAATCATATAAAATAAACGTGAGGAAAGATGATCGTGCAATACCCTTCGGCGACGTTTCCAATATTTTCTCTTCGCTTCAGTAAATAAACGACTTCACCAATGCCGGGAAATAGACACACTAGCCAAAACACGAGAAGCGTATACAGCATTTGAAGCCAAAACTTTGTTGTTTTCCATGAGAAGTTGTTGTACCACATGCCGTAGAACCTGAGCCAGTATATGTGGACGGCGTGGTAGAGCCTCGGGTCGAGATCATTCCGCGGCTCTATCACGCCGTAGGGCAATATTACCGACAGGAAGGACAACTTCTTCTTTGTGTTTTCAGTGTAAATTTCCATTTTTCCCTTCTTACTGAATCAATGTGATGCCTTTGACGTGTAATTTAAAAATGCCACTCGAAACTCATTATATTATGCTGCTTTGTATGAAAGCAGAGCTCCCTCAGAGCGATATTAAGTATTATACATTATGTCGTTAGACTTATTGTTAAGTAGAAGCTCTTCCATTATGTCATTAACATGAAATTAGTTTTCTGATAATATAGCGCTCTTGAATATTTTGTTACAAATATTCATAAAATATATGTACATTTTTCACGAACTCCGGGCTGTTTCTGCTGTACTTTCGTGTTTTATCGCGTTATTCTTTCATTACGCATTCTCACTGACCAGTACGGCTTGACCTTATCAGGCATTAAACAATTTATTATATAGAATACATATTTCGTTTATGGCATATATAATAGTTTCTGTGACAGGACACAGTAATGAAAGGAAATCACTTAGGTATCATATAAAGCGTAACTCTAGTAAAACATAGAAATATTATGTTTTTCGTATTTTAATTTGGTTTAATTAATACTTTCCGATATTTCGATTACTTTGCTGTTTTCGTGGTTTCGTAAAAAATAGTTTTATATTAATACGTTCGCATAAACCTAAGAAACCATTACGCAATTTAGTAAAACACTTCAAGTACGCAATATTTAACGGTTTGACTGAAAAAATCTATCTATAATATTTTATTACTTCGCAGTCCACATTTTCTTCTACCGAATATATGCATTCCCTTAAACGAGTTAATTTAATATGTCGACAAAAGCAATTATAATAATTACAACAGCAATGTAATTACCGCTATAAGAAAAGGACCGCTCTCTTAACTACGGATAATTGTGTTTTCAAAGAGGTTTTCAGATATTCATAATTTTCAAGCGAAATACAAAGAAGAAATAAAGGGGTTGCTGAATATTGGAACAAAATACATTAACGTGTATTAATCACTCTAATTATCCACCAATTTAATTAATAGCGTCGAATGTCTTTTGCAAAAGTATTGTATTCGTGTCCATTGTTTATCCATATATGTACCAAGTAGTTTTTGAATTTATTATGTTATTTTATTCCAGTGCACAAAGTTAGTCTAAAAATCTATGTTAGTAACTATTATACATTAAATCTAGAATTAATTTAATGCAATTACAATTTTTAAATAATTCACGCTTTGCTTAAGGCACTCACGATTATTGGAAGGAAGGTGAAGGAATGGTGGTTGGTGAGATAGCAAAATGGGAACCTCAAACATCGAACTAAGAAGTTATATTCGAGGAGCCAACTTTTCTTCTTGAAATAGTACGAGTGGTTTTGTTAAGGAATGAAGAGGAATTTATTTAAAACTACGTCGATACGTACTGAGATTAAAATAGAAGGGGTTGATGAAACGGAAAATAATTTGTAACAGAGCAAAGTAGGGCTGTTGTTCATAATAGATTATAGGACTAAGATTCATTCAGGTCCTATATCCCCTGGATGGGGCAAGGGGCATCCACAGTGACGCTCCATCTCGCATAGTCTTATAGGAGTAAGATTGGGATACAATTATTTTGGGAACTAACTTATTGAATGAAATAAAAATAAATAACTGCAAATACTTGTAAAGGAGTAGGAATAAATAATTGTAAAGGAGTGTGTCACGCGCGCCGAATGGAAGAAAATCTAAATGGCAAAATACCTGTTTAGTGGCTAAATCTCGTACGACATCAAGAGCACTTGAAATCTGCTGTAGTGGCGACGACATGTTGAAGGTTATACTAGTCTTTTTAAATTTGACCCCTAACACAACCATTTAATAGCAAATCATAATTTTTCCCCGTAGTATTTCTATTGGTGCCTGACATCATGATGACTCTTTTACTATCTGCTGCAGTTTGTTTTTGCTTTATTTCCCCATTGATTTTTGTTATGATTTCAGCCACGCCGCTTGCTTCGACGGGTATTCGTTCTGTCTCTGTCTGTACATTCAAGGATATAAGCATTATATTTATGTATACAACCGAAAATGACATTGAAACTAAGTTTTGTTATTACTATATTACCAAAATAGCAGCGTACCCTTAACTAGGTTAGATAAATACCAAAAGCGAAACTTAATCATAACTGTAATTAATACCTATTCCAATTTTATTTATTCTTTTTTATATATTTTTGTGAAATACAGAATGAATAAGCCATTTAAGCACAATACAATTTCTAATACATGATCCAGTGAAGTTTCCACAGTGCCAATAATATATAAACAAAAACTAACTTATACACCAATGATGATATAAGACGTAAATATGAAACACAATAAAATTTAACGTGCAATTAATTTTAAAAGGCTTTCTAACTTTTATGAAACAATAATAATGATTGATTACGGAAATTGTGGTTAAAGGGAATAATTAACAAAACAAACTTCCGGGCAGAATTACATTTAATTGCGGTGCGTGGAATAAAAAAATGAATAAATCATTTGCCGAATGAGTTCATCGCTGACGGGCCCTGACAGATCGCGGCCTCACACAAAATATATTATGCTAAAAAGTGATAAAACATGAAATGATTTATTTGATTCGTACAGAGCGATCCCATCTGCATAATCACCGTTAGACCTCGTTTACAAATACCTAAAGTAAAAAATAAGAACTCGAATCAAACTCGGGCTAATCCGTCGGGGAATTTAAATGTTCAAGCATATGTTTGAGTGATGACAATTTGCAAACTTTCGATGAATGAGAATTAAATGAAATATTTTTATAGAAACTTCATTAAACGTATTAGACATATGTGACGAGATGACTTTAGGAAAAATTAAAGTAACCGAAAGATAACTAATTTAAGGAGTTATATATTTTATGATAATTTAAAATATCAATATAATACTTATACTATTTTCTTGAACATTTATATATTCATACTTATTATGAAATATACTTACAGTATTCTATTAAATGAATGTGTAATTTAGCACTGTATAATAAATATTATAATGTTTACTTCATTATTTTGGGGTAGCTGTAGGAACTTGAGAGAATTCCTGATACTAAATCATTGCAGGATAATTTTAACATAGATACCAAGTTTTGGTTGTATATTTAAACTCAAGGCTTTTAAGTTATACATAAGAAAAAGCCCTAAATTAAGAATAAAAAAAAAAAAAAAAGTTATACATATACATACGTATATAAATAAAAAGAGATTTTTATAGGCCCATAGTTGAAACATTAAAAAGCATTTACCCATTTTCGCGTTAATTTCTTTACGAGCTCATCAAAACGTCCGCCTTAGAGCAGAGAGCCTTACGTCAAATTACATTGTCTAGAACGAGGGCAATGAGCAAACCGCCACATCATACTGATTCTTTCAAACTCACCGAATTAATTAATTTAACAATGTTAGTGCTGACGAGATAATTTTTAATAAATATTTTTTGTGTTGTGGCAGATTGTGTTGGTATTCTATATTGCACAGTGAGATGAAATTCTGTTTTTAGAATATTGCAAATTAATGACCTTTGAGAAATAAGAAATTAACGATTTTGTAAAATGTTAAGTATAAAGTAGTTATTTTATTGAAGAAGTAAATTAAAACCTTATAATATAATAGACTTATACAATAAATCAATATTGTTGTTTTCGAAATTTTTTAGTATTTTATAGAAAGTTATGGCCAAAGTCATGGCAACACTAACCTAAATTAATCTTTGGCTGCGGTGAATGTTTATTTATTGATGACGGTTGTAAGATATTGTTATTGGTCTTGTTACGTGTCGCAACGCTTACGTAACGAAACTCCCAAAAAGTTCCCAAGAATCTGCACAATCGGCAGATTCCATACTAATAACTCACGCCGATGACCCACCAGCATCGTCAGACCACCATCACCGGGCAGCAGCGCTTTTCTTCTTCGATCGCCGTCGCGGGAAGTTGCGACAACCAAATTTATTAGTGCCTATAATTAGTTTTAGTTCAATTTGTAATAATTGATTATATTCTATTATGTCCTAATTAAATTTGTGTTTTTAATAACCTCCTTTCGAAGGCGACTAACGTAATGTCTAGTCGGCAGTTCTTATTCAATCATAGATGAGTTTAGGTTGATACTCCTGTTGTGTACTGTGTGTTTTGTTAAACAATGACTAATACGACGAAATCAAAGTTTCGCGGTTAAGTCAGTTTACAGAAAAATTAAGTTGTTTGAGTTATAAGTAGTGAAATAAACAATAAAAGTGTTACAGTCACAAAAACATTACATATAGAGTGATTTATTCTCCGGCCAAACACAAACGTAGGTGACTACATCGGGATTACTACGTTTTTATTGCACTATAAAAAAATACAACTTTTATTATTACTCAGCGCAACGATTCCACTGAAAATGGTATTAAACGTTCTATTTATAATCTTGATATCGTTTATTATAATTGCAGATCGCGGGTGGAAATTTCAGCGGGAACGGCAGGGTAAGTGTTTCAAGACATTTAAGGTATTTGTATCGCGTACAATTCTTCTGTGAACATCCGACGGCGGGGGAGACAAATGGGTCGTTTTCACGCGATACACCCACATTAATTAGAAACGCGTGCTGGAGGGACCACTGAGGTTCTGATTGCTATCTGTCAGCGGGCACGCGACTGCTTATTTGTTAAACTGATCGTGACTCACTCCAGTGCAAGAAAATTATTGTCAGAATACTAATAAATACTAATACAAATAAAATAACTATATCCTGTCGGTATGTAAGATACGCTAAGGTACATACATACATAAACTCACGCCGTTATCCCCGAAGGGGTAGGCAGAGGCGCCACCAGGATACCCACATTTCGCCTTGTATGTTCCGTCCCACGATGTGATAGGGGGCGAGCCTATCGACATTTCGGGCACAAATTCCTGACTCCGGGTGGATACTGAACAGAAAAATCCAATATCACTTTGCCAGACCGAGGATTCGAACCTGAGACCTCAGCTTTGTAATCGTACCGTAGTAAAACTACGCCATCGAGGCAGTCATATATTATGAAACATAATATAAATATATGATGTTATTGATAGCTAGTGTTTATGAGACGATAGTTAATTATAAAGTGGCCAGTGTATATTTAGTAGACAGAAATGTAACAAATTCACGAAGAATCAGTATACACGCTCAGGAACTCTCACGAGTACATTGGCGTCCAAATCGTTATACCCCTAGTTGAATCGACTGGAACACCAAACAATAACTACGGTATATCTAGGACAATCGTAATGGCCAATCAAAGGATTAGGAGAGACTAAATCGGCACGGTACTTGAATTTGCTGGGATATCGATATGCAAGCGTTAAAAGCCGTTGTAGTGAGTCATTTCCGTGTGCTTGTGAGTCATGTTAGTTGATACCATTGTTTGTTATATGAAGCAGCTTTATTGTATTGATGTCTTAGCAAAAGTTTCAGGTTATTTAGCAGAGGATGAGTTTTTTGATTCATAATGGAGGATTTAAGATGCCCTCAATCATCTGCAATATGCACAACCGATGTGACGTCATAGCTTAGTTGTCGCATTTTGTATTACCTATACTAAATCTATCCGCTCTCCTCTGCGTAAAAGATGGAAACTAATCTACGGTTTCCAGGTTTTATGGGTGTTTAAGGACGTCGGTGAGTGATCGTTTCTCCCAGATAAACCGCTCTTGTGCTTTTAAAATAACGCTTTACACTTTTCGGATAGGAACATTTCAGTTAACTGTCTTATTAGCAGAAAATTTTTAATATTTCTTTTTGATATAAACCTGCCTCAGTGGCTTAGTGGTATTACAGTACGGTAACAAAGCTGAGGTCTCGGGTTCGAGTCCCGGGTCGGGCAAAGTGATATTGGATTTTTCTATTCATTATCAGCCCGGAGTCAGGAATATGGCGATAGGCTCGCCCCCTATCACATCGTGGGACGGAACATGCAAGGCGAAATGTGGGTGTCCTGTTGACGCCACTGCCTACCCCTTCAGGGATAAAGGCGTGAGTTTATGTATGCATGTGTGTAATATAAACCTCTGCGTATTCAAAAACATATTCGTATATAAAGAAGCTTCTGTAATCCATATTCCCACACGGACAAAATCAGGTACGCACATAAATACATAATTAAATGTACGGAAATAAGATTTTTTCGGTCGCGGGCGGGGTGTCAAAGGATTTGTGACGTAAGCGTGTGCGGGTGAATTGACGCGTTCGGATGCCGATAGCGGGCGCGATTGCGGTCGTGATAGGGTCACTCGATCTCCAAGGACGAGCTCGGCGAGGGATCGGGCTTGCGGCTAATGATAAATTAATAATAAGGTTACACGCTTTTTCAGAACGTGTAATCGCTGAGGAGATTTTTCCCAAAATAGATGTTGGAATCAAGTTAACAGTGATCAATATTGTAAAACGTGTAGATATTTAATGGATAAATAAAAAATCTTTTAAATTATGGGGTGAAAAAACAAAGGTTCAAAACCAAACAGTTATTTTAAATAAACTGACTGTCCCATATTGTACTGATGCCATAAAATACTTTTTTAGCACGGTTTTTTACTATTTAATCTAAAACAACAAAGGCTCGAACGAATACAGACTCTCCTGAATTTATTTTTATTAAACTCATGTTTTTTAATTCATAAAGTTGACAATAGATGGCGTTACAAGTAATGAAAATGTTTTTAAGCAGCGTGAAGAAATTGTACTAAAATATTAAATAAATAAAAATATTTAAAAATTCTTTAATACGCGCAACGTGTTATACCGGAATAGGTTATTGGTATATTTTTTATTCAGTGCAAAGTATAAATACTTTGCACGCCCTCCGAGGGTAGAGGCCATAGCTTTCAGTGCTTCCGTCGATTATTGTACGACCTTGTATACTAGATGCTAATCACAAGCTCGGTCAATTGCAGTGGTCACAAACTTTACTAGCATTTACGACACTCCATAATAGATTATGGATGATCACTTGGACGTGAAGGCTACATTATAAAAGCATATTATACAAGTATTATAACAAAGGTTTATT
This sequence comes from Deilephila elpenor, assembly GCA_949752805.1. NCBI lineage: Eukaryota > Metazoa > Arthropoda > Insecta > Lepidoptera > Sphingidae > Deilephila > Deilephila elpenor. The sequence goes on from OX457111.1 coordinate 7,779,911, forward strand.
TTAAATCGCTCAGGTGTCTTACCTGTTGTATACAAAAAAATATGCGTAGTCTAAATATTGCAGAACTTACATGATCTTAATTATAATCGATTTTTAATTATGAATTTTCACTAAGACTACTAGCACATAGTTTAACAAGACTTACCTTTGAAGAATTAAATGCTTACTTTATGCGTCATAAAGCTCTACCCATTCCAACAGAACACGAATGTGATATCATGCATGTTTATTCCAGGCACTGTTATGGAATTCATCAACCTTTATTCATTAGCAAAGCTTGTCTTTATAACCATAGCGTCAATAGTAAAGTTAGCTTTATTTACTAAGCTTATCTATTTGTTTCCTGTAAAATAACTGTCAGGCGGCCGCCTCACGCCATTTGCTTTGTCATTACATGCTTGTCATTACAGTGACGTGTAATCATGCATTGAAGTTACGAAAGCAGTTAACTTTGGCACGCCATGCCATCGGTTTTCAATCAATGCTAATGTAGAAGCGAAAGTGTGTTTGTGTTTTCTCGCAGTAAACAACCAATAAAATGTATTTTTTCGTAGTATTCGTGAATTGGAGCCTGATTATGTAATATATACACAGTCGCTGGATGAAGGATAGACAGAAGGTGAAATGTGGGTGTCCCGGTGCCGGCTCTGCCTACCCCTTCTGGGATAAAGACGTGAGGTTATGAATGTTTGTATGTGGGTTTGAATGGATTTTATCGGTGTGGTGTTATTGTGTGTGGTGTAACAGCTTTGTTGTCGCATTTTCATTTGCTAGTGATAAATCTAGTGGTCCAATAATGCCAGCGCTTCCCTTTTCTTACTTTTCCTTGTAGATTGACAAATTATTGGTAATCTCTCGGGATACCTGATTACTATGGATTTTGTTAACGGCCTTGATCAGTATAGTATGTAGGTATACACAGTTTGAATCTTTTACTCAGCGTTTCATACACAAATCGGATTGAACTGTGATCTATCATTTAAAATCATGCAAATACTTTATGATATGTTTTATTTAATTTTGTTTCATAAACTTCTTTCATTTTAGTGTACAATAAAGCATTTATAAATGATAAAAAAAAAAGAAAACCGTAAAGTATTCATAGGTTATGTTATGGCTTCCTCAGTGGCGTAGTTGTACTACGTTGCAATTACAAAGTTGAGGTCTCGCGTTTGAATCCCGGGTCGGGCAAAGGGATATTGGATTTTGCTATTCATTTTCAGCCCAGAGTTAGGAATTCGTGCCTGATATGGCAATAGGCTCGCCCCCCTATCACATCGTGGGACGGAACATACAAGGCGAAATGTGTGTGTCCTGGTAGCACCTCTGCCTATCCCTTCTGGGAAAAAGACGTGAGTTTATGTGTGTATGTAGGTTTTACAATGTTTACCAATACTTCGCGTTTGCGAAGCTTTAACGCTCGAAAGTTGATCTGCAAAGGCTGCTCACGTAGCTATCAGTTGAGGGCCCGACTTTGTAAAGCTTTGCTTACGGCTAGAAAGCGCAGGCCTTTGTGCAGGGAACTTATTTGAGTGTCAATAGCAATCGTAGCTAACAACAATACGTGCTGCTCGCGCTTTATCGCCGTGAGGCAGGTTTATTATTCCAGTATGGCTTATTTTGCTGCGCGTTATCAAATATATTTTACTTCACGAACTTATAAGTTTAAGGTTTTTGCATTTTTGTTTAACCAGTTAAATAACTATTTCATGTGAAACAATATTGTACCGCAATGGCAATTGCAGCCTCCGTGGCGCAGTTGTTTAGACGTCGCCTGTGAAACGAGAGGCCACGGCTTCGATCCCCGCACCGAAACAAATATTTGTGTGATCCACAGGTATTTGTTTCGGGTCTGAGTGTTTGTGAGAGCGAAAAGTCTCTTGTAGTTTCTGATTCCCACGATACAAGACTTGTCTAAGTGTGGGATCAGGACTATGTATGTGACTGTTGGGTGTTTTTATTTATTTATTTAATGGGTTGATATATCGGTCTAAGAAACGAGAGGCTGTCTGATTGATTCCCGCATCGAAAATTTATCTCAAACATTATTTTTGGGTGTAAGTGTAATCCATAAGCATTTGCTAGGTTCTGTGAGACAGAAAGTTTACCAAAAATTTCTAATGCTTATACTCCGAAATCAAACTGAATCACTACAAAAAATTATGATCATATCGTATTACAATAAAAATGGCAACCTTATCTTTAAAGTTGAATTTAGAAGAACTAAACTATATTATATTAGTAGAACTAAAGACTCTCTGCAAGCAAGCAGAGAATGCACAGTAGCAAAACATGTACGTAAACAATTTAAATATTGAGGATGTGGTTGAAAATTAGAATCGTAATAGGTGGCAGTTGTCATTTCAGTGCGGCAGCAGTTCTCAAAACTCGCGCAATCTATTTAACAATGTTCATTAGTGAAGTTAGAATTTGGTATAATGTTTGCTAATTAGGTTAACGATGCATTTTAGTTTGTATGCACGGTAGTGAATATTAAATTTCAATATTCATTATGCAGCCAAAGTAACCGTCCTGCTTAGAATATGTGCCGTGCAATGCCACGTATTGTTTTCAGCTGCATAGAACATAAATGTGAACTAATTATGAGGTATGTACCTGCTAGGGTTATTGTATTAAATTACCAGTAATATGTAAGTTGTAACTTGCAAAGGATGTAAGCATGAAATACTCAATTAAAATCGATTCTATTATTTTTTTGTAATAATATATTATATATTGGCAATCACTAGACTGATTTTTCAATATCAATAATTACTTCATCACGCAACGTCGGAAGGACGCGGGATTAGGAATAAGAAGAAGAGGAAGGAAATGGGAATAGGAAGGAGAGAAAAATATAATCTGTACGGTACTGTATTAGCCCACATAAGTCCGAGGCACGAGCCTCCTCTACAATTGAGAGTACGCTTGAGAGGGGCTAGACCATATAGTCCACCACGCTGGTCTAGTGTAGGCTGGCGAACTTTACATGCTATAGAAATGATTAGAAATCGCTATGGCATGCAGGTTTCCTCACGATATTCTCCTTTACCGTTATAGTGTGTGGTGATTGGCCATCGATACACACATGAGTCCGAAAAGTCAGAGGTGTGCTCTGGGGCTCGCAACTCGTAGGCAGCCGCGTCTGGTCCGTTTACTAACAGGTCACCACACACTTAACACCAGAAATATAATCACAACTAGAAAATTATAATCACTTGTGGCTCTTAAATCAGTGCGCATTGATGTCAATCGGGCGAGGCTTTGTTTATTTTTCGGAAGACAAATTTAATTTAACAAATTTAATAAATGACATATTTTTAAATGTTTAACGTATTTTATATGTTGCTAAGAATTTTTATTAATTAAAATTGGTTTGAAGAATCTACGCCTAGTTCAATAATGATGTGTATTAAAATGTGATAGAGTTTACAGGTTCAATATAACTCCACAACTGCCCTGTTACAATGAATGAAATCGGGTGTTAAAACTATACTAGTGTAAATAGGGCAAACATTCATTGATTTTGTAAAAACTATGAATATTTTTGAGAAAGCAGTTTATCTGTAGCTCTGATACTGGCACGTTTCTGAATTGAAATTTATTTCGACACTGCGCTGCAAAACATTTCGTGTCGTATATTGTCGCATATGAGGGAAAACCTATAAGTAAGTACTAAGTTTCTACTTAATACGATGTAGTTCTGTACAAATTTCTAGAAATAACCTTATATTAATTATGTACGATAATTTAATTAAATTTATAGGTCCTGTGTTTTTTATAAGAATTGTCTTCGATTAGTTTTGAAGGAATTCATTTAATTTTTTTTTAAATACATATGTATACGGTATGTTTGCCAATATTATTGTTTTTATTACATTTTATTTACTTTGATTTTGCCTTGATTTAATATGTTACTGGAAAAAATGTTGGCTTATGTTATATTTTATGTCGTATTAGTTATGTTATATAAAATAGAAAATAGAGACCCAAAAATCGGTTCGCTGCAAAGAATAGTCTAGAACTATTAATTAATATGTAGTTTAGCGTGCTGAATCCAAATCTAAAGCTGAAAATGCATTCTAACACGTAACGATTTTTTAACATGTCTGTATGAAAAGTTTTCGATGAATTCTAGGAGCACTATTAGCTGGAATGAGGTTTGGCTGATCATAGAACGGAAATAGAGCCAAAATATATGTGCAAATTATCCACAGTATAAACGTATGTGTAGTTTTATGACGTTTGCTATTACCTATTCTATTTTATCATATTCTTTAATATTTTGAGTTAATATATACAACTGTCCCCTATCAAACATTTCGCTATGCCTGTTTCTACACTGATTTGAAGTAGAAATGAGAAACTAGAAAGTAAGAGGGCATTTGTTCCCACAAGTCCCGGAGTTGGCACAAATATTTGCGGATTATACAAACATTCATCCCTTTGCGGAAATTGGACTCACAATCTCTCACCGAGATCGGAGTCAAATTGTTGTATTGATTCGTAGTAATTCATTAACAGACAAATAAACGTTGTTTATAATTGTGTTACCATTTTTTTAGGATACATGTTTTGTAGTTAAGCGAGCGATAGCTTCGTGAGGTTAGTAAACTGCCAATCAGGAAGACGCGAGTTCAAATCCAGAGCATTGTCATTGACTTTACAAAGTTGTCTATTCTTATTGCTTGCTTTAATGGTGAAGAAGATACAGGCCTGCATAAGTAGTTATAATATATCTTTAGCCGTTGAAAGCCAATAATTAAAGCCTTAAACAAGCGACATAAATATCAGCCTTTATCAGTAGGTTACAGCCGCACTTACGAGTACGTCTATAAATATCAGCACTAGTATAATTCCGGTACAATACACCAACATTATGATTATAAAATCGGCTAAAAGCAAACCGATTTATGTTAACATCTATAAGGCAGTAATTTATGTAGGCGCGGCGTGGCGAGGCAGAGCGGGCGGCGAGGCAGGCGAGGTAAGGCAAAGCAGGCGAGGCGAGGAGTAAACGCCCTTCGCGTCATTAGTGTTAGCCGAGAAGCGTCACTAGCTAATTACACAAGATTGATGAAGGCACCGCTCTCGCCACACTTGACTAGCGACGTTCGGCACACTAGTCACGCCTCAGTTTGTTTATTAGCGGCAGCGGAAAGCGTATACCTCTTCATTATTGAAATAAGGTGCGATGCTTCTATCACTTTTGAGTTGGGATTTAACTTCGAAGTAAACTTGCAGAAATTTAATTTATTTAATTAGATTTAAATGATGTTTGTCGCGTTTCGGATTCAATCCTAACCTTAACGATTTTAATCTGTACTATACTGAATTATTCCATAATCGTGCATTGCTAAGCACGGGTGTTTTCTACAATCGACTATTCGATCGAAAGGGCATAGGCCATGGTTCACCATACTGACCTAGCACGGGTGGACGGACTACAAATACCATACAAAATCCTGTTGAGATGTCTACGGCATAAAGGTTTTCTCACAATGTTACCCATCGCCGTGGTAATTGTGTATCAATAAACACATCATGGGGCGAAAATTCGAAGGTGGACCTTGGGATTCGAACATGCGATCATCGTCTCAGCAGCCGCGTCCAGTCCGTTACCACCACAAACTTTTTTATGAGGCTGACATACGTGGTTGTGAAGAGAGATTACCCCTCGCTCACTTCTCATACTCTCGCTCTCGCATGTACATGTAAGTTATAGTGACTGTCGTTCTCTTATAACAAAATAAAATTTTAACCCAGAATTGAAGTATACGTAGAACTCTTGTCTGAATTCTTTCTGATAAATTTGGCCCAAAATACGTAACTATTTTACTCGAATTACGTTAGATAAACTAGTCTATAACAAGTCATCGAATTTTCTACAACTTAGTTCTATTCATAGGGTGACTGACAAACGTATTATTTATTTATTTATTCGGAAAACTTACAGTAACATATAGTAAATGACGGTAATACAGGTATACTTATAAAAGCCATTTACAAGTTTTCGCTATTATACCTATCACTTAAATAGCGTGACAGTCAGTTTAGTCTTAACTTTACGAGATATAAACTAGGCACCACAAACCAAGACGAATTTTGTTTATTACACTTTAATATTATTTTATTATAACCGAATAATTTGTTATTTAATTAGAAATCATATTTTTTCATCCGCTATAAGACTTCATCAGACCGCATCCTTAGTTTAAGTGCGTAACAACGTTCCTTGGAAAAATGGTGATCGATGGCAATTTTTATTAATGAAGTTCTGGCGCCTAAATAGGCATTTCCATTATTGTGTCTACTATTCATATTTTACTAGCCCTGAGCTTTCGTCACGGTGGGTAAGGCGGTACTCACAATGAGACAGTTCTATTTGTCTGGAGTGTGTATATATAGATATAACAGTGCGACACTTAGAAACTATACTTGCTTCTAAGATCAACACCGAAATTGTCTAATGCAAGATTCTTTACAGGAAGATTTAGTTTTCTAATAGATTTTCTAGTTCATAAGAAGTAACAAAGTAGACACACAGAGATAATAGCAGCCATTTAACTTGTATGAGGGAAATTTGAATTATGATCTGTATTTCCGTATTTATGTTATGCAAACCGCTTGCATTTTACGACTGTGGAGAATTCAAACTATAAACTTAACAAATTTTACCTTTCTCGAGCATTTCTATTGTATTTGCGGATAAATATAAAAAGGAAATAATGAAACGCACGCCTGGGAGCTATTTCCGAAGGCCGGATACGGCGCGGGGTACCGGCGAGGCTGCGTTTTCACTCCACCCGTTTACGTATATTGCATTCACCCTTGCCTCTCGCCTATACGCTTTTTTCAGATAATTATTAAGGCTCTATTTATGCCACCGAAATCTGGAGTTTTCTCAAGAAGTTTAAACGAATCGTTACATTACAGTGAATATATTAAACGTTTCAGCATTGGTTTAAAACCGTATTTGGGATCACAGTACGGTTGATTATGAATTATAATGTATCGTTTTTAATTTGAACTTCATGTAGATTTTAAATTATTTATTACAGACACGTAATGACAGTGTTGTATATTTATAATGTCATAACATTGCCAGGCGATTGAAGCCTGAGTAATTACTGGAAATAATGGAACTTAACATCTTATGTCTCAGGATGGCGAGCGCAGTGGAATGCCAAGCATTGCTTTGTAATTCATGGTGTTGTTTGGATTTGCGCCTGTCCTTGAGAAGTCATATTGCTTACTATCAGGCGAATGGTATGCTCGTCTGACCATTCATTCAAATATAAATAAATATATATCCACTATACTGAATATAAAGGTATTATCATTCAACTGTAGCACCCAAACATTATTCTCGATAAAAACAAAACACAAACATTTAAGTTCTTTACATAAAGTATGTTAGAAAAAATACAGTATAAGAAAAACTCGCTGAAAGATACTCGGGGAATGTAAATACATGTTTTCTACATACGATTATCAAATGCTTCGTGAAAATTAATTGCGTGGAAACATAGCGGGCCTGGTGTTGTGCCGCAAACACACTCATTCAATATCTACTTATTTTTCGCTCTACATATATTTCTGGTCGCGGTAACGCGCTTCAAATAACAGATAAATTCAGGCGTATGTCACAAGTATTTATTAATGGTGCGATACGTTGTGCGTATTTACTTGTGAGAGCAGCGGCGAGACGGATAAATAATTTGTTGAATTTGTTTGAATTCGCCAATTCTACGCTTATTGTCGAATATATTTCTTTTGGAATAAAAATGACTATAACTTAATTTAAATGCTTTTCTTTTCATCCCAATTGAAATTATTCATATTATATGTCGAGCATATAATTTTAAATATTGAAGCATTACTTCACGTTATATTTAAATACCTACAATAAACAGGAATTCAAAACTTTGCTACCAATCGCCCTCTACAATGCTTTCAACTATTACAACAATATAATAGCATTAAGAAAATTCCGGAAACTGAGCTCAAACCCTTCTGGTGCATAACCGAACATAACATCGCCGAACTTCGGCTAACAGAAGCAACAATCATATTAAACACAAGTAGCATTTCGCCTCGCTTCACTGAGCGCAGCCGATATTTTGATTAACATGTGCAGCTACAGTATACAAGTCGTGCCTTTGTAAGTAATTATAACTTTTGTGTTGTGTGTGATTGTGCAAGCCGCGCGTGCATGCAAAGCCATTTACATGTTAAAAAAACATATACAATGCACTTGACATACATACGAGAGCTAATGCATGTTCGCTTATGGACGCATTTTACTTCAGTGACTAATGCTGCTCTTCTGCGTGATGAAAGGGACCGATAGTTTGTATCGCTATAGAATCTAAGTTGTATAAATTGTTACGGTATTATGATAAAAAACTAATTTAGATCGGTTGTATTTTTTGGGTAAAGCTGAGTTAGTAATGCTTCTCTTGTGTGTGAAAGGGACCGATAGTTCTAAATCGCAACCTTATTGAATTTAAGGCCTAATAGATGAAATTAAAATGAAACTTCGTAATTTCATATAGATAAAAAAATATTTAAAATATAATGTGTGTCAATGTTGGTCAATTTACGCAAGAATGTCACCTATGACTATTGTATAGGTGACATTCTTGCGTAATTTGTTTGGTATATTAGTCAACAACTATTCTGCAATATAAATATTTTGTCCATACATTACATGTAAGTACATAATTTAAAAATAAAAAGCACCAAGGGCAAGTGGTAATAAAATAATAGCAAGACAAGTGCGGCCTTCTTTGGAGTGGAAATCTTGCCCTTTCTCATTGAATGCTTATATTAAAATGTAAAATCCTAAACATCCGCTACTAGTTGTGGTGATTTTCTTTACAAAATCCTAAACGTGTATTAGTGTAAGTATATATTATCATGGTATACTTTGAAACCAGTAAATATTTGTATTTAAGCGCCATAGGGAAATTTTATTTTATTACTATAAAGGAAATTTGAAACGTACAACAGGAGCAGTTTAAACAACAATAAATGTAAAAGGGAAAAGATTAACTTGGACGAAAAAATACCTAGGAGCAAATGAAGTAAGAAAAGCGACAAGAGTTCAAAGGTTTGGCCTCGCCACGAATAAGAAACGACCAGAAAAAATACAGGAATGAGAAATGACTTGAGTTTGTACAGACCCGGAATATGACAGGGCCGAGACGAAGTTTGCTCAACCTAATTTTTCTCTCGTATTCTTTTTATTAAACGCCTCTTATATTACGAAGCCTAATATAGTAATAGCAAGGCTATGATTTTATTTATGTATTCCTCAAACTTTATTAAAATATTAACAAAAACAAAAGCATTTGTTTGGGTTCCGTCATGGTTGCGGATATAGGTCATGCATAATTTATGATCAACATCTTTGGACAAATTAGAAATATTTACCCTTTTGTTCTTGCGGAGTAAACCACAACAACAGAAACGGTACAAATCAGCTAAACGCGGGAAACCTTACCAATTCCAAGGGGGAAATTCCGGTGGGAAAATATCTTTGAAATAAATGTGAATAAATAGGGCTTGCGAGATTAAAAGCGGACCGCTTGATATATGGCTGGCGTCGGCGGCACCCTTGGGCGCTAGGTCACGACCAACTGCGCAACAGATAAAAAGAAATTCTAAGATTTGTAAATAAAACAATTTACATTTTTCTCCTTTCTAACATTTTCAAACATTACTAATTATTTTTGTCTGCGAACTTTGCTTTAATCGGAAGTTTCTATTTTCGGAGGCGACGTTTAATTTAGAACATTGTTTGTATCGATGATTCTTAATTTGGAATACAAACAACGGGCAAAATGTTTTCCAACTCATCGGAGTCGTCAAACTTTTACTTTTCATTACCAGTCCGGGCGCTGCGAATACCGAACGAAGATTGAAACACGAGTTAACAATTTCCGAATAATAGAATAATATACGGCGTAGTCCAGGAAAAGGAATATTTTGTTCGCGATTAAGTAGAATTTTAAGTGTGAAGTTGTACCCAAAGTCCTAATGGAAAAGTTCTTTGTGAGCTGGAGATGAAATCGACGAAAGAAGGAAATACGCTAGTTCAACTCGGCAAGAGAATTGTTCGGGGTTGTAAAACATATTCAAATTAATTTAATGCTCTTGCTGTAGTCTGACGCCGGAATAATGATTAATTTGTACGTAGTCTCGTTGTTTCGGCTTAATTGGGCTGACTTAAAGTTCTTCTTTTAATACGCGATAACAATTAGTGCTAACTGGTGTATAAAGCATATGTATAATAATCAGAACGCATTTGCGAGCTATTGTTAACATTATGCAAATTAATGGCGTGGGGCCGTGTACGTACGTGGGATGTTATTTATGTGTTCCCATGTATTTTATACACGAACCTCGTTTGAAAGCCACAATTTTGCTGGAATTTGTGCATTCTACATGTACAGGTGCAAGATATCCGAGCATATTTAGATTTTGCAGGTGATATTTTAACGTACAATCCCAAAGGAAATCCGTGAGAGATACGTAACAACATTTTACATTGCACTCGAGCGAAAGAATCCTTTCGGCCTAATTTTGCAGTTGTCGAAGTTGCCGAAGTAGGTAAAGATAATGTAAGTGTTCTTTGCACCTAGCCGAGGATGGGTAACTGGATAGATACCATAGTGCTGAAAAACTTGTTTCGTTAGAGCAGTTCATTAAGAGGGCGCCCGGCCTAGAGAGCAGTTTGTGAGTATCGCGCTTGACCTAATTAGTGTTGCGCCTCTGTCACTGCGAGGATTTGTTTTTGTAAGTTCTTTTGTTTTCGTAATGTTTATCACACTGTGTCACTCACTGCGATACATTCATTCCGCGCCGAGTTTGCATTGCTTTAACAAGTTTTTTCAGATGAGTTTTAATCAGAGCTTTTTATATTTTATTGGTTTATATGAATAATACTCGTATGAACGAGTGTGACATTGTTATAAACTCATATTGACCTACATTTGTATTTGGGGTTAAATTCCCCTATATTGCGTGCACGAGTTTTGTTAGGAGTCAACCATTTAAACATAATTTGGTTTGATGAACTCGTGGACTCTATGAGATTAGTGTCCCGTCAATATCACCCACATCACCTTGGGGGCTGGAAATCCACCACAGTATAGTTTTCCCGACCTTTTCTTCCACGTACTAAAAATCTGTGGACCCAATTGCCAACAGCGGCATTTTCGGACAAAGACGACCTGAGGACCTTCGAAAAATGAGCATATTCCGACTTAAAAAGATGGCAATGCATTTCCATGCCCTATGGTGTTGCTGATGATCATGGGCGGCGGTGATCACATACCATCAGGTGAACCGTTTGCTAGTTTGCCCCCTATTATTCTAAAAAAAATGTTAGGAATTTAGACACTACTTGATAAAACAGACAAATGATTTCAGCCACGTCTGATATATTACTTTGGCCTCTGAGACAGAAATGAACAGAATTTTGATATATATAAGTAATGACTTTCTATCCCAGGTATATGAATATATCATGATCTTGTTTTTACAACAATATTTAATTCAAATTGTTACTTGTGTAAAACAAGTACATTAGTACCCTTTTGGCTAGGGTACGGCATAGAGCTTATAGAAAATGTTATTGGTTTCTTTATAATTTATCGTCTATAATGTAAGTACTGAAGGCCCTTGAGAGTTTCTTGCCGATACTCCAGGGCTCCTTTATGGCAGATTCACTAATTAGTTAAATGAGCTACGTGTGCTATCAGTTACCATCAGTCTACAATAGTGCTGTTTTTAAGATACACCTCTCGTATAATACGTTGCTAAGCGGGAAGCACGACTTTTCTCATCCATCTCGAGGACGTCTTACAATCGAGTCTTATCTTAAAAAAAATTTGAAAAATAAAAAACATTCCACTGTCTTTATTATGACGAAAACTTATGGTTGGCACAACGAGGAATTAATAATGTTAAAATAAATTTTTATTTACATTCAAGTTTCAGGACAGTATTTTAACTCGGAATTTTACCCTTTTAGGGTTGCCACATGATAGAGGATGAGTGTGAAAGGGAAAAAGTGACTTTTAAATTAGACGACCTTCTTTCTGCGCGTAATTTATTCACGGTGACTTTTTGCGGCCTCTTCAGAGACATTGTGTTTTTATTATTGTTTCTATTGTGAGCAATCTTTGCCGTGTTTATGTGACGACGTGCGGAATAATGTTTTAATTTTATTATGCTGAATATATTTTGCAAGAGCTCCCAACAAAGGTTTTGTTCTTTTAAATATTTCTGTGTAGTTTATTAGAGGATACTCGTTTCCTAAATTGTTATGTCTCGTACCTTTGTAATTCTTTATTAATGTAAGACAATTTACAACAAATATTTTTTCATGGTCGCTTTATTAGGTAAAAACTTGAAAGCTCTAAAAGGATTAGCGTTTTATTTAAACCGTATATTTACCGACTTAGCTAATGGAATTTGGTACTTCAATTGACTGATTTATATTTTGGAGAGGTATATTTTAATTAAAGAAATGTTCTAGAGAGAACATTTAGAACGCTTTGTTTAAAAGGATTCATTCGTTTCCAAGAACTAAGGTATGTTTCGACGATGTTTCAAGAATCGATGTTTATTGTAATATGTTACCAACCAATATACTACTTGTCTTGAATTGCGAAAGCCCTAATAATTATTATTTATCTAAGGAATGGAAGTCAGGTGCACAAGTCAATCATACTGACATTTAAACAATAGTCTAATTTTAAATTTTGGTTAAATATTACAAAAGTTTTCGAATAGATGTAGTTTTATAAACAACATAAACATCACGTGTCGATTTCACGATGCTCCAGTGACACTAATCCTATGATTACACTAATCAATACTTTACTGGCTACTTCATCTGCCAATTAGCGTATTTACTTGATGGTTAAAATAAAGTTAAAATGTCAATCGCTATAATTAATTTTTAAGAAAAACTCACCTTGACACTTCACCGGGAGGCAGTGTGGGGAACATTTGACCAATGATTTAATAATAATATTCTATAATCTTTGCATTTGACGCAATATTGAACTAATGATTTGTTCAATTTCTTATATCATTTACTTAACCAGCACGTTACTTTATTTTCACTCGTGAAATCGACTGAAAGATACTCTGCACATTTACTTGACAAATAACGTTAATCAAAAAGTAACTAATCAACGGTTTACTTGAAGATGGTGAACGAGGCCCTAAGTCTATCCTTTTGGTCTATCTTTTCCATGTATTTTTACCAATTACGATTAATCCAACTGAATCCAAAAATCTATAATCCAATAATGATAATGCAATATCAAAGTTATTTTTGATTTAGTCAGATAAAACCAGCGTGTCTAATTGACCTCCCTCTTACACTCGCCTTCGTATATTTGATATATTATATATATTATGATACGAGATTTGAGCTTAAAATAGTAATTACTCCAATCTGGATTTCTATGCGGAAGGAGTCTGCAGGAAAATGATAGCAATGAAAAAGTAAAAGTTAATAACTGATAAATAAATGTGAATAAAGTATATTTAGCTTTAAATATGATTGTATCATTAAATTTATGTTCGTTATAATATTTCCTGGTTTATTTGTTACTGCTTGTTAATGTTTTGAATTAAATATGATACTATTCGATATGATTCCAGTAGTAATTTGGATTATAATTATATTAACAAAATTATTTGGACGAAGCAGTTAATATGCTGTGTTAATAACATTTTCATGTGACCTATGTCCGCGAAGGGGCAGGCTGTAGTGCCACTCGCGCCATCCATTAATTGACAGATTATTTCCGTCCTAATATATAAAAGGTATTCTATCGCCATTCCGATCAAACCAGTCACAGGCACTTAAAATAAGATTTTTCAAACACATCAATCCCGAGAAACTTATGAATTGAAGTTTATTATCGCCAGCTTAAATAGAATAATAGGATAGATTTTGTGAATATAACTGCCGAAGTTATAAACACTCATTTAGGGTTGTTGAAACAGAAATTTATTGCGTTGAGTGGGTATTAGGTTAATATCTTAATGATCTTGATGAGCGGTCTCATGATCATCTCTTTATTTATTTATTTATTTATTTATTTATTTATTTATTTATATGAGGTTCACCAACAGCGCCACATATCATACAGTGTAAAAGAAATGGTATAAAAGTTTTAGTCCGATATGTGCGCTAATCACAGGTGTACACAACGTTCATAGAAAAAGAAAACAAAAACAGCTCAACATAATTACATAAATAAAATTAAAATTAAAACTTATCCTCAGAATAACAAAACAATGTGCAGTCTTGAACTACAAAATAACTAATTCTAGGAAAAAGGAACAAAGAATGATGAATGAAATGTGAAATTCACATTAATAATAAGTAATGAGAACAATTAAACAAAGATAAATATAACACAAGAGTAATAATTATTTTTTAAGACATTCTATTATTTTACGTTTGAAATGAGACGCGGAATCATTAAATATATCAATGGCTATTTTTTTATTGATCACATTGTATTGGGCACAGATTCTAATCAGAGGTGCATGTCGGCCTATGTTCGTCTTACAAGTGGGGATTCTAAAAAAGTCGGTAATAGGCCGCCGAGGTCTGTTGTATGGAACGGATATGTTAATATGTTCAAGAATGTGATGACATGATATTTTGTTATTTAAAAGTTTGTGAATAAACATAGCATCGTGGATTTTACGACGGACGGATAAAGATGTCATATTAAACTCAGAAATCCGTTGGTAATAGGGGCAACGGTGAGAGATATCGGGTGTGACAAGTGCCAAGTTGCGTGTAAATGTGCGTTGGATGCTCTCAATTCGTTGAGAATGTACACTTTATATTTGTGCTTAAGAGTTAAATACGCGTAATACCGATTTATGAGTACTCTTGATTTTATTTGAAGAATATGAGCGCCGTCGCTCAAGATCACGTGCAATGTTTAAAGATTTGTAGGTGCGTTATGGGGTTTAAGGATGTGAATGGGGATTCAAGTGCAGAAAATACCCCCATCGACGAATAGCAACCTCAAAAACTGAACTTAGAAGCTTTCTACTAAACATTTTTGGTGAAACGTGTATTAAGATGAAATACCCTGTATTTAATATTAGAAAGGACTGTGCGATAGACTACATGAAAATTCTAGAATACAAAAAAAACAGGGTCTCGGCTGGGCGCGTAAATCGCCGTCAGATCAAGAGACTCTTGAACCGTTCCCCTGCGGTTTAAATACGTCAGTCGAGACAGACACCGGGAAATACTATCAAACAATACGCGTGATGGACAGGTGCCACCGACGTGTAGAAATATTCACCCCACGGAAAAATTGAATTCTGAACTTACCTACCTTTGTATCTCCGCGAATGGCAAATTGAGCGGAACATTACACCATTATTTGTGATTTTGTCGACGTTCCTTATTTATTAGCGTTTTGTTGAAGGAAAATAGGATTTTTATGGTATCTTGGAAGAAATTTCGTGTAAACTTGAATACAATATTGTAGTTTATAAGTATGAAATTCATAAATTGTGAACTTTTAAATTACGTAGTCTCTAACAAAGTGAATAACTTACGAGACCCTGAATATTGCAAGCTATAATCCACAAAATATAGCCGTTTAAATTGGCGAACATTTGCAAAGTTTCCAAGTCGATTCAAACAGACCAAAAGGTTTCCAGATAGTAATAGTTATTTCAACTTATTCTCCGTGAAATCTTAAGCTTTACAATCATAAATTGTAGTGTGCGCGAACATAGAACAACTAGCGGCAGTGGAGGACGTTCACTCAAATTTATGAGTCGCACTGCGGAATATAAATTCTTGCGTGCCTCTCTAGCCGGGAGACCGCGAAAAATTTATAAATTAGGCCCGAAACTACGGATCCGCCATGCTTTAATGAGATAATTTAATTTATTATCCCATATCCGTATATTCTCTGCATATTAAAGTTGCATTCCTCGGCTGCCTAGTTTCCATTAAATGTAGTTTTGTTAATAATTATGCGCCGCGCCTAAGGGCATTGGGACTTTTTATTCTAGTTTATTAAAAATGCCAGAGTGCGAATAAGGCTGTGTCCTGATTTTACGGGACAAAAAAGAAAAGTATTTTTTTTGTGTAAATGCATATATCTATATGATATGGCCGTGTTGAAATGAGTGAGTAGCCGGCAATATGACGAGAGGCTGGGGGTTCAACACATATTTATTTCGTGTTGGTTATTGTGTAACTGAAAAGGCCCACGTATTTTCTGATTTCAAGGCCAGAAAGACTCGTAGTTCATCGTGAATGTAGATTATTAGAATTTTTGCATCGACTTAATGGATAACAAGAAAACATCATTCATATTTTATTAGCCCCTGAAGGTAATATATACAAGAACATTTTCTCGATGTCTGCTTATTTCTGTAACTTTCGATAAAGATGGTTTAGCTACCGTATGCAATGCATACTTAAGATATCTACACAAAAATTTCAAAGATATGTTAGTACGCCAACCCGTTTTAGGTGAGTGCGGTGGACACATTCTTCTAGACCGTAGAAGATACCCGGGCTGAGCAGTTAGAATTATTATGTTGTTCACTGTCTCGGTAGCGCAGTAGTACATCGGGACGATTACAACGCTGAGGCGCGGGTTCGAATCTAGGGTTGGAGAAAGTGGTATTAGATTTGTCTATTCATTATCTGCTTGGAATCAGGAATTTCCGCTGGTTTTCCGCTCAGTTTAGTAAAATGTCTTAATTAGAAAAAAATACCTTAATGGAAGATGAACAACACGAGTCAAAATGTTTCCCTTCAAAAAAAAGTATTGTGTTAAAAAGTTCATTCATTTGCACAATATATAAGTTGTCACTATTTAAATACCAAGAATTCCAATAAAGCTTACAACAGAAATATTCTGAATATATCGTTGTTAATTTTCTCTCATTCGACATCATGCATGGTAAATATGTCACGAAATAATATTTTAATTTGGTAAACATCATGCAACGAATTGATGTCCAACCGCACTTTAAAAGTGTCTGAAATACGCAGTTTATATTTTACTTTTGCAGCGCTCGAACAATTCGACAATCGTTTGTTACGTGTGTGTGGATAAATTGGTGAATGATTGTTTCCAGCGCACTCGATAAGCCAAAAGTATTTGTGTTAAAAAGTTTACGAATTGTTTACATCAAAAATTTAATACCTGGCCGCTGTCCATTCCGGCGGGCTGCTCGCGTATTTATGCAAAGTGCCTGTTCATTTACATAACTTTTATACATTATTGTACGCTGCGCCTGTCTTTCATTCGTCAGACCTCAATATAATGCGGAAGAACCCTTTTTATCCGTTTATCTATTCAAAGAAATTTCTCCATGAATACGAATAGGTGAGTTGAATGAAAATATTGAGTTGAAATTGACTTCGAACGATTCTTATCATTTGCATTTAAGACACAATCATAATATGAAGATTCACATATCGCTGCTATTTGCAATTTACGGGATTGCAGGGATTATAATATTGCTTTTATATGGGGAAAAAATGTAATAATCGTCATTTCTATTTACCTTTATTATTAAGTTTATTAACTTAATAATAAAGGTAAATAGAAATGACGATTATTACATTTATGATAACTATAATGTACTTGGCAAACAGGCATTATAATAGATATAAACAAGGATTTATTTCATGAATAAATTTTAGTTGTGCCCATTGAAACTTTGTGACTAATTGTAGCCCAAAACGTGTTTTGAACCGTGTGTGGGGAAGGGTGTATGTCGTACATAATTTGAGATATCTAAATTGAATAGTTCATGTCACTTAACTTATCAAGTTCTGTATATAGCCGGGTACATATAGTTATATTCGGATTGTTGATTAAATAAAAAGTTAATCTGTTAGGCTACAGATCCATTGTAAGCTAAATTTATAACATCGCAAAAATATATTAGGATATGTCGAAAAAAACCTTAATCCTACATGCACGACCAAATTTGGCATATGTATTCTATCGAACATTACATTACATAAAGCAGACCATTAGTATCAGACTCTTAAGAGAATAAAATGAGATGTTGTAATCACGACGTCTAACGTGTTAATTGGTAGCTTACTTCAATGACCATTAATTTCTGTTTAGTGGAAATTGCTGTCTTTTGTTACTAGGACTTTTGTTAGGTCTTTTTGATATTTTCTAGTTAGGGAAATGCAATTGAATGGTAACATTTCGAATGCAATTTGACCTCCATTAAGTATGAATTAAAAAGAGATATAGGGTGTTGTCCAAAGACTCTCGGTTAATGGTAAAATAGTGACATAACAAGAATATGTACCTGCTCAACTCGACTGCCTCGGTGGCGTAGTTGTATTACGGTACGGTTACATAGTTGAGGTCTCAGGTTCAAATCCCAGGTCGGGCAAAGTGATATTGGATTTTTGTCTTCATTATCAGTCCGGAGTCAGGAATTTGTGCCCGATATGGCGATAGGCTCGCCCCCTATCACATCGTGGGACAGAACATGCAAGGCGAAATGTGGGTGTCCTAGTGGCGACTCTGCCTACCCCTTCGGGGATATAGGCGTGAGTTTATGTATGTATGTATGTATGTACCTACTCAACTCTTTTGCAGAAAGTATTACCAGTAATTTAATTCAAATTGCATAGTAACAGCAACGCATCTCCATGGCCTATGGTGTTGCAGAAGTTCATGGGCGGCGGTGATCATTTACCATCAGGGAACCGTTCGCTCGTTTGCCCCTTATAATATATTAAAAAGTATATAGTAAACCTAAGTAAAAATACAGTAAAAGGTCTTTGAAAATCGCAATATTTTATCCTTTTATAGCGAGTCCAAGGGACGTGTAGGCGGGGCGCATAGCTTACCAAACCGAAAACCGAAGGGACAAAAGGGTTTTCGAGTGGCCACCACAAGACAACATGGGATCAGTCCATATTAGATGGCGTAATAAAGATTGTACGGACTCACTTTACCGAATATTTTGGATATCTATAAGGGATTCGCAGTTATGTGGCAAATGCTTGTCTAAACGTTATTGGATAGGGAAGTGAGTTTATTAATACCCAATTTTAACATAAGAGTAGTGACATTTTCCGTTTAATCTTATTTATTTTATATATATCATTTAAAGAATGAAAGACAATTATTTACATCAATATGGTATTGACCATGGCATCAATACGGGATACGCATCCGCGTAGCATAGGTTTAGAAAAACAATAAAGGGACCACCAGTAAATTTTACCAAAATATAAGGATTAAAATTCTAAATACATACAAGGAATTAAAATATTTAGTAAAATATAACTTAGAACGAATGAAACCCTTGTTAAATAAGTTTTGTAAACAAGGTTCCTCGAACACTATTGAATAAGTGTGTTAAGGGCGCGAAAGTTTGCTTCTAAATATAAAAAGGATAATCTCCGATGGAATAAAAGCGAGTTGTTTCTATTTCGCGGATGGCTTCCAATATCTTTTTCGCGTGTTCGGGACCAATCCTCGAGATTACTTTTCTTTTCACTACTGTGTGTATTGAATGAATAACAAAAGTGAATTTATTGATTGACAAAATAAAAAAAAAACGTTTTACAGGTTCCTCTTGTATCACTTACTGTTGTTCACGCGCTGACAACCCTTGAACATTCCTAGG
The DNA here is from genome assembly GCA_949752805.1 of Deilephila elpenor. NCBI lineage: Eukaryota > Metazoa > Arthropoda > Insecta > Lepidoptera > Sphingidae > Deilephila > Deilephila elpenor. The sequence goes on from OX457111.1 coordinate 7,799,615, forward strand.
ACATATAATGAAGTTTTTTGTGGCTTCGGACAATTTTCGGCATAACTAGGTATACATTCACAAAGAAACGCTGTTATTAACTTGAGTGTAATGTGGTTCGCTGTACGCTCGTAATGCTTTTATTAACATCGTAATTTCATTTATTGTTATTATATATGAAGGGTCAGAAAACCAATGACGAGTGATGTGTTGGACAGTTAATCTAATGAAGGTTGCAATAAGTTGCTTGATGAAGGAAGTTTCTAGTAGGCCTCTGTACTAGGTAGTAGGAAATCTTTGAGGGGTACATTGTTTCAGCAGTAAATTTTTTGTACATAAAGATGATGTTTTTATCACTAATAAATGAAATAACTCGGTTACTCTGTCGTCCCAAAGTAATCGTTGTAATCGTTTTTATTCATGTGTCTCAATCTTTCCTCTATGTTAACATGAGATTAGCCACAACAGAGTGCATTATTGTATATATGCCCGAGACATAGGTTGTATTGCAAACGTTGTGGATGTTTATGAGCAGCGGCTGTTTGCTCGTTTGCCGGGCTGATTTAATATGAAAAAAAGAAAAAGAAATAAATACAAATGATTAACTAAATCCCGATGTCTGTTCAAAACTATCACCTTATTTAAAAAAATTGTTGGACAAAATATAAAATGGACTCAAAATAGAACAAGAAATAATTGGCCGAACATATATTGGCTGGTTGATCGTTGATAGATTCATGTTAGAAGCGCGCTCCGCTTTTCATCCGAGTAAAGGGAAGTGGCAAAATGAATAAAAGCGAGTACTTTTTCTTTGCAAAACGTGACAAAGAGGTGGTGCGGGATTTCTCAACGTGAAGTTATTGTCTGTGACGCAAAGTCGTCGTGACATATAGTGCTGCGTTTTGCAACATTTTTAACTAAGAGTTAATGTCTTCTTCGGGTACGTTTTTTAGTCCCATCACGGTGTTGCGCAGGTGGACTGCGTTCTAGCGACTTTTGTAGTACTCTTTAAAAAATTAAATTCTCAGGATTTTAGCTGGAATTTAGAGAGGAAAATCTGGGATTTTAGGTAAATTAAATTGTTTTTATAGAAGAGGATATATTTTTTAAAACTTAAGACCAGTTTTTACTTGCCGTATCGGCCGTAGTGCGTGATGGCCTGTTGGTAAATGGACCAGACGCGACTGCCAACATGTTCACGGTGGTATCTATATCAGCCCATATAGTCCCACTGCACGGCACGGGTCTCCTCTACCATCGAAAGTATGATTGAGAGGGGTTAGGTCATATAGTTCACCACGCTGGCTTAGTGCGGGTTGGCGGACTTTACATACCGAAGAAATTCTTTAAAATCGCCTGAGTATGCAGGATTCCTGTCGGCAGTTGCGTCTGGTCCATTATCAACAACCCAGCACGAACTTTGTTCACGGTGATCGTGGGTTCAAATTCCAGAGCACACCTCTGCCTTTTCGGAGTCATAATAATAAATACACCCAACAGTCACATACATAGTCCTGAACCCACACTAAGATCGAGTCTTGTGTCGTGGGTATCAGGAACTACGAGAGACTCGAAACAAATACTTGTGGTTCACACAAATATTTGTCTCGGTGCGGGGATCGAACCCGCGGCCTCTCGTTTCACAGCCGGCGTCTAACCAACTGCGCCACGGAGGCTGTCAAAGTCATGTGTGTATTGATAGTCAATCACCACGCACTATAACGGCGAAGGAAAACGTCTTGAGGAAACCTGCATAACATAGCGATTTGTAATAATTTCTATGGTATGTCATGGTAAAGTCCGCCGTTCGTGTTACATTTTCTTTTCATAATTATTTTTTTTCGTTTTATACTCAACGATTACACTACGATTTTTATAGAAGTATTCACTTCAATAAAATTAAATACAAGGCCATAATTGCACCAGTAACCTGAAAACATTCACCGCAGTTAGCTGAAGAATACTCAATATATGGAAGTAATTATATATAAACTAAGAAAACAGTTTTGAAATGCATGATGTATGCGTTCTCGTTACAAGAGATGAGTTTATTTACTCACTCGCGACGCAACTCAAGTGCCCCGGTGAGGCAGAGCTCAAATGAAGCTAGATGCATCTCTAAAACGTATGAACCAGAGTATTTGTCAGCGTTTCAGGTTCTTGGGTTAAAGTAAATTTTATTTTTCAGTGCAAAGAGCCAGGCTGGAAGTATCCTATTTTTCTTTGTCTTAGTCGTACTCTTGAAGAAATAGTCGTGGGACCTCCGAAAGGTTCGGCGGCTCTTGCTAGAATTCGCCATGTTTTCCGTGATATGCCATAACTCGTTATTGGGTATGGACTTTGATAGTATTGGTACCAACGTTGGCACGAACCATGTATATTATGTTAACGGAAATGTTTGGTAACCTTCATTGTATACAATTCCTAGGACTAAATTCCTCTACATTCATCATTTGACAGCCTCCGTAGCGCAGTTGGTTAATCGCCGGCGGTGAAACGAGAGGCCGCGGGTTCGATCCTCGCACCGAAACAAATGTTTGTGTGATCCACAGGTATTTGTTTCGAGTCTGGTTGTTTGTGAGACCGAAAAGTCAATCGTAGTTTCTGATACCCATGATACATCACTCAATCTTAGTGTGGGGTCAGAACTATGTATGTGACTGTTGGGTATATTTATTTATTCCAACAAACAAAATAGGCTTTTTTGAATGTTTACGAGAATGGCTGTTTCTTGACTAACTATCGGGGATTGCACAAACATTTTTTTTGTTGCTTTACCGTCATGGTTTGGTCTATTTCCCGTCACTAGTTTATCGTCTAGTTCTAGGACATCTTGTATATTAGATCCACGCCTTCGATGAGAGGCGCTAGGGCTAATATGTGGAGCTGGCATTACCGTGATAAAATCTTTTATAACAATAAACATTGGGCATTCTTAGTTCATTCTTGTATATCTTTTATTGCTGACTAATACGGTTCGGAAAACTTTCGGTACATCCATATAGTGAGTTACATAAACCATATTCTTGGTTACGGTACCTATTATTCTTTTATCCCTAACGAGTCAGTAGGTTTTGTGTAAAGAACTTCTCGATAGTTCCGTACAATACGTAGACAAGATTAGTCTTCGGGTTGATTTCACTTGAATTATAATGGAAAATTGGTATGGTTTTGTGTTACTGGGATGTGGCTCAGTACTTTATGTGTGTTTTATTAATATCAAGTTTTAGTTGTATTTATTCAGATACTTGTACTTTTTATTTTCGTAGAAATTCCTATAAATTCTAAGAAATTATGATAGTAACACACTGTAGGTCATTATGAGGATTTTTTAGACAGTCGTGCTCGGTTATTGGGGCATTTATATGAATATCCTAGCACTAGTTTAACCTTACAAACCTGATTTATCTACCACAATATCCATGGATTCTTATTTATTAAACGACGCATGCTGTAGTCACTAGTGCAAAACAAAAATATCTTTTGACCTTTACGTTTTATTCCACCGACGAACTTTGCGTTTTATAGACCACGCTGGTTCAATTAGGTATAGACAACTAGGTTTGAAAAATAGTCTAGTATTTAAATTTTCAAACTTACCTATGGCATTTCCAACGCAGGATAAATATCTATGAAATTCAAGTTCAAGGAATTCAAGTTCTTATATCAAGTCCCGTGACGGAAATAAGCTCTGCAAACTAGGAGGTACTTATAAAATCTCTGCTTAGCCCTTTGGGAATTCAAATGGGTACTTATGAGTTTATTAGTTATAATTTACTTGAAGTTTGTTTTTCACAATTGTAACTATTAAAGTCTATAAAAATTACATGGATACAGAACATTTTCGTATAATTTAGATTACAATAAATATCTTTGTTCGCCCAAAATAGAATTCAAATTTAACCCCTAACATTATGTCTGTAAAAGCAATGCTAAATATTGGCTCCGCCATCTAAAACTTTGGTGAGACGAATCCACTTGAAGTGTTTGCTTGAATCGACAAAGGAAATTGGCGATCTTGTCTACTCGACAGCTTTGTTTAATTTCCACTTGCTGATAGATTGAAGTTATTTCAGTTCATAGATATTTTTCAATAGTACAAATGTCTTTGTAAAAATATTGCATGACATGACTGAATTTAATAATTTTGAGAGTCTGCGGTGCAGTTACTAATAATATCGGCTGTGACATGAAAGATTAGAAATGTTAAAATCTCGTAGTTTCTGATACCCACCATAGAAGAGTTGTCGAATTAACTGTTATGGCATTAGAACGCCGTGTTAGACAAATGCGAAGGTTTTTTCTAAACAGTCAATACGGTAAAATGGTCGTAAAATCATAAACTGAATCGGTCTGCAACACGCATATAAATCACGTTTCAGGCTATACAAACAAGAGGTTTAGGCTAGACAAAAGCGTGGCGTGCCGGCTATGCTCGGCTAAGCTTGTGAACTGGATGTGTGGTGACATAATTCAGACACGCTGTAGCTTGGACCGTTGTGTGAACAGGCAGGCTATCATTGTCTGATCTGGACAGTGTTGAATTAATTATTTCAAAAAGAATCCGCTGTTAAATGCGGATAGGTTAGTTACCGAGTCTGTCTTCATTTTTCTTCAGCCATAAGAAGCAAGAATTGAACATGTGTTTAACACTAAGGTGAACCTATGTTTCATTCATTGCCTTCATTAATTCCCACAGGTTTTCAATAGAATGCGGGAGGCTTCGCGATTCAAATTATGGTCGATATTCTAGCATCAAATTAGCCATCATCGCCTGGACATGTTCGGTCATACACTAAGCTAGTAATGCGTGGTACAATTGAACGCGTTGATATATAGTCCAATAAAGCCGTGATGTGAAGAATAGCTCCTATCCCATTAACGTCACGCGCACAACGATTCAGCCGCTGCCGAACACGATTTGTAGTGGCAGTGATTTGTGTGTTCATATTGTGAAGTTGAAGTTTCGAAATAACGGACCATTTATACAGAGGGCAAAAAACGCGTAGGCAGCACCGCGCAGGAGCCGCGGATGCACAGAATCAACCATTCTATTTGTGCACTCGAGTTGACTTCATCAATATTGGCTGATCGGTTTTATAGGATTAAAGCTATCGATTCAATCACCTTTAGTGATGGATTTGCGTGACTTTGTTGGTGTTATACCTCATTAGGAATATTTCTTATTTGCAAGTGTGTTTTCAAATTGAGTGTAATTACGGGCAAAACTACATAAACAATAATTTAGTCCCGGAAAATACTTGTAAGCTACCAAAAAATTATCGATGATGAGATCGGATTAGGCACAAAATAGAACAATATCCGATACAATCGAATTATTTTAGTCGCTATAATCAAATTAAAATAAATTGCAATTTGAAATACATTAGCTTTATTTAGTCCTGTAATATTGAAATAAAAATTGGAATTGAATGCCTTTCAATTATAGATAAATAACGAAGATTAGTTTTACAATACTAAATTAGGAAGAGGAACAAAAACTTTTGGAGTTTGGTCGTTTAGATATAAATTTATCAACGAGAATGATAATCCAATCTATTCTATTTTTAATTTTAATCCCACTAAATAGTTAGAATTTTACCGATTCTACTAAAAACCAGGCTTGAAACTTAAATCAAAACCACAGATAATGTTAGTAAACGTTTTACCCTATACATACATACATAAACTTACGCCTTTATCCCAGAAGGGGTAGGCAGAAGCGCCACCAGGACACCCACATTTCGCCTTGTACGTTCCGGCCCATGCCATATCGAGAACAAATTCCTGACTCCGGGCAGATAATGAATAGGAAAACCCAATATCACTTTACCCTACCCGGGATTCGAACCCGAGACCTCAGTTCTGTAGTCGTATCGTAGTACAACTACGCCACCGAGGCAGTCGAAACGTAAACGACTTACTCAAATTATTATAAAATGCGTTTCTTCTTTTAGTGTTTTAAAACACAAACACGTTTCCATTAGGTTTTCAATATATATTACTTAGGGAGACTAAAGTGGAAATGATTAATTCTTTTACGCTTTTCAATCCGTAAGCTCTTTTTTGTTACAAATAAAACATACGCTGGATGGGAAAGAGGTTAATCCATTTTTCACAATGACAATAAAAATATATGATAATACCACACATAAAGAAACCTTATTATGAGTGAACCTAAATGTTTATTTTCATACCGTACGCTGTAAAACTAGCAAATGAGTCTATTAGCAGATGGTTACTGCAGCCAAGAATGTCGAGTGGTTGTGAGTTAGATCCCAACACTGAGAAATTCGTATGCCACATTTTTGTTAGCCAAATCGCAACTTTTAATTTCAATATTTTGTAAATTACGCTAATCAATCGATTAAGATTCGATCGAACCGATCAAGATGAATTAAGATTAAAATTAATATTGGTTCAAGCAGAAATAAAAACGATATAAAAAACTTTATACTTTATAGCAACTATTAAAAACTAAACACTCGACACATTTCCGCTGAATGTTAATTTTAATAAAACTTATTTGAAATGATGCGCAGTCAATCGCAGCACGTGGAAGTAGGTAGTTAAAGTCTGGAACGGCGGAACACTAAAATGACATCAAACGGGAGAAAGGAGCAGGTGCTGTGAACTTATTCGCATCACTTTTCTCACCAACAACCTAATATCCAGCTGCCCCGGTTGCTCTTGCCCACTTTTATAAATGCTTTCAATTGCACAAATTGCTGTAATTTAAACTTGTGTAAGCATTTTTATTTGAACAAAATCTACAATTTGTTACGAGATTACGTTGTTATTGTGCCTGAGATAAATGAAAATATGTTCTTAAGACCCGACGCTGTACAATTGTATTATACATGCCCGTAGAAATTATAAATAAGTAGCGTAATATTACATTTTTTTTATTTGAATTGGAGACAGGAAAATAGGTTGCTTTTTGTAAAAGATTTTCTATTTGTGACGGAGTTGTATCATTATTTTGTGAAGTAGTATTGCTCTTATTTCAACGATAAGTCTCTCGTTGACCCGACTGTGATCAGAATTATATGTTCCAATTATTATTTTTTAGAGTAAACATAGTGGTATATTTGTTGAAGAGTACGTCAGGGAACTATGTAACAATTTTCTTATCTTTTAGACTATTTGTTATACTAAATTCGGTAAGTTAAACTGGGGACAGGATCTGGATATCCGTCCAGACAGCAATCACTCTACACGATGGTGGAAAATCCGTTAAAATGACTCGGGCAAATGTGTCATGTATCGTTTTTCGTCTGAGTATATACAGTTTTATGTCAGGCCGACATTATTGTGTCCACTGGCTACTACTAGCCATATCTCAGGACACTCTATTTAGATTTCACTACATTTACCATCAGCATACTAGCATAAAAAATACCACATTCTTGTCTCACTAATTTGTAGTCTTATTACACTATGTTCTAGACGCACCTCAAGCAGTATTCTCTTGCTAATTTGCTTTGTTTCAAACGGTGAAGTAGCCGGGTATAACATTATCGTTATAACGTTGCGCTCCCACCGCATTTCATTTACATAAATAGTTCATAACCAACTCATGTAGCCGTCCAGGCTACCTCACTAGTAGCACATAATAAGCGCTTAATTAGTTCCTTTTATAAGTCACTTTCTACTTGATTTTGCCACATATACAACGTTTAGACTGGTATGTATAAAGAATTACCTAATTTTAGATTTTCTGCTAGTTTTTTGTGTAAATTTTTGGATAGTATGACATATTTTATTGAACAAAAGAACAGACAATATGTGAATAATTGGACGAAGAATAGTAGTTACTATTCAGAGTGTCCATTTGTGTTCTTTTATCTAAAGAGATAGCTGTTACATGCTCTAATTTAAAACTTATCGTCACAACGCGCACAACCCAAAGGCGCCTCTTAAAAGTCCCTAAACAATTGCAACGTCAAACGAAATGATATTTAATTTAAGTATATTCATAAACGTCATTCGTTTTAATGCACTGTAGGCAGATGTACAATGGAAAATATAATGTCTCGGTGCTCGGAGGTCTCGGAAATCCTGTCCTCATGAAATGAAATATGATTCACATTAAGCAAAGCTCTTGCTGTGTCCTGTTTTTGTCGCCGAAACGTTTCGCACGCCTGTATTTACAACTGGATTCACTTCGAATTGTAAAATGAATGCGAGTCGGATATACCTCCTTTGTTTTTAATTCAATTATTCTTTCTTTGCACGTTCGGACGTTTATTTTATCGCAGAAGCTTCGGTCCGTCCGCTTTGTATTTTAAATGGCAAAGTTCAAGATGTCACGTTTTAGTTTTTGTAGCGTTAGTTGCTCGCTTATAGGATTCGAGTACTTTCCTAATAAGTAAACAAGTATTATTGGGATGTCATTACTTGTTTAATAGAAAAATCCTATTGCAAACGTTTAATGTTTGATACAACATCGATTAGGTGGTGATATGATCAAAATGTTTGTCAACTTGCGCACATACAAATCACGCAATTCCTGATTGGATCTAGATTCGAAATTGGAAAAGCAAAACCAAGCTTGGTGTCTAAAATCGCTAGGTCGTTTATGCCTTGAAATGCACTATTAAGCGTAGGTCTCCCTTGTGACATTTTAGTATACATACAAGCAATAGCGTGAGTGATAGAACTGCGTATCCATACTACAATTTTCCTATTTAAAAAATATGCCTCGTGCATGTTTTATGGTTACACCTACGTCACCTAAATAATTACCGTATGCAGCGTCACAAGGTAAATGTTGGCATTCACCACTAGATGTCGCTCCATATCTCCACGACAATAGCGCGGCCATGACGGTTACAAATTCCGCCAGAATTTGGGTCGCTTTACAAACCACGGTCCGAGGGCTTTCCAACCGAATTGATTGAAAATATATTACAACATAAATTATAATCATGTTTCAGACGAAATATCGGAGTTCCATCTTCATCTAGCAGGAAGTTGTTGGGTGTAGGTCTCCAACAGTACTCTATGACTATGGATTTTTAGGAAGGCCTATCTTCATTACTGTAGCTGAAGAGAGAGAGACAGAGAAAGGTAATCATGTTTAATGATAAGTATTCTTATTGAAGTGAAACTTCTTTATCGGGGTTGGAAAAATTTTTGCGTTACGCGCCATCTTTTTTCTAAGTCACATTTTTGCGTTACGCGCCATCTTTATTTATTTAGTAAATTAGTAATACTTAGTAGTAATCCTGTGTATTGTAACTGTATTTAGTACGAATCCCACACTAGTGTATCATCCCACATTTGGACATAATACAGTGTATACCATTAGAACACATTCTGTACCCACTTCAGTAAGCCACACCCCCAACCGTTTCCAAGCCCCACCCAAAATTTTAAGTCCCACCCACTTTTTTGTAATTTGATCCTTACCCCCCCTCTGGCCTTCCCCCACCCTAAATCCAAAACAGTGCCCAATAGCCTCCCCACGAAACCCCCCCCCCCCCCCGCTTACCCCCACCCTAAAAATTTTACCTCACCCCCCCTACTCATATCTCCGGCATTATCCATCGTAGACCCACCGACCTTGGGTTCATTGGAACCGGCTCGGTGAGGGCTACAATCCTGCCCAAACAGAATTCCCGAATTCCCCCTCCACAACTTTCCCCACCCAAAAATATTTTAAGGTGCCCAATAGCCTCCCCACGAAACCTAACCCCCCCCCCCCGCCCCTACCCCCACCTAAAATTTTTAGTTCTTCCCCCCCTATTCCTATCTCCGCCAATATCCATCGTAGACCCATCGACCCTGGGTTCATTAGAACCGGCTCGGTGAGGTCTACAATCCTGCCCCAACAGAATTCCCGAATTCCCCCTCCACAACTTTCCCCACCCAAAAATATTTTAAGGTGCCCAATAGCCCCCCCACGAAACCTAACCCCCCCCCGCCCCTACCCCCACCTAAAATTTTTACCTCACCCCCCCTAAACCTATATCGGCCAATAAAGGTCGTGGACCCACCGAGCTTGGTATCCTCGGAACCGTCTCGGTGAGGGCTACAAATTGGCCCCGATAGAAATCCCAAATTCCCTCAAAAATGTCCCCCCTCCTAAACTTAAACTTTATTTAATTTAGCTTTATTTTACCAATTCTGTAAATTTGTAAATAGTAGATCATTTTTCGAAAAATGATGTCATAAAGAAGTTTCACTTCTTACGTGTGTACACTAATACACACACACATTTTTTTTATTTAAAAGAAGGCGACTGCTGAGCATAGCTCGATCCAACCTAAAGTCAAAGCAACTTGTTGAAAGAGGCCTGCATCCAGCGATTGTTTGCAATAATTATTAGATCATCAGAACGTCCTGTGGGTGTATACACGCCGATGCTCTAGCCCGTACGTAGCCTCTTGAAAAGATTTCGGCGCCTTCAGTATTATGTTAATTATTCATAAATCATAAAGGGATTCGTGTAAACGACGTCTAATAACTTTCACCTTTGTGCAGTGTGTGGTGTTTGATACTGCCGTTGACAGATGTGTATTGTTGTCACATCCACGAGTCTCATTCATCGCTTTGATAAGCCCACGTGATAAATTACTCACTTGGAGGAACAAAAGCTTTAAAATTCGCTTTCATGAAAACATTTATTTGCGATAAGAGGTCCTTTTTCGGTATAACGTTTTTGTGCTTGGATTTGTACGTTACGCTGGAAACCAGGATCCGTGATGTTGATCATAGTGAACTATTTATAGCTTTTATAGCTAGAATGAGTTTAAAATTATTTTCAATGTAGATTTTTTATTTTGCTTATTGCCTTTCGTTGTATGATGTAGTTGTTAATGTTTGCGTTTGAAACCGTTTATCAAAATATGCTAATATGTCAATTTATTCTAAGATGCTTTGGTTGTATAATTGTATACATAAATATGGAATGGAAACCATTTTCCATCACTTGAAGGTGCTTCTTTTGAGCTTGATCCGATTCCTATACTAATCTAAGCTTTGTCTTTGGCTAATTGACTGTGAAAATGTCCTGCTTGCATATAATTTCACTTTCTTTACAGAGAAAAACGAAGTGTAACGCAAACAACTTGAAAAATTAAAATCTAAGTTTGAGTTATTTAGAGCCAAACATCAACATTAGTTTTAATAAAAACGTGTCTGATGTGTTCAAATACCTCTTGTTATGTATCAGTTCCTGTCCTCAAAACTGGCATTATAAAAGGACATTATACATTTTTTTTGCTTCACTTACGCCCGAAAACCCTAACGCCATTTAAATATTAAGTTGAACTTAACTACCGCCGTCCCACTTTACCAGTACATTTAAGTGGGACTTGCGTAGTTAAGTGCAACATAAAAAGTACTTCCATAATAAGAGTTTTATGAGTTGACGGCAAATTCAGTGCTGTCCAGATAGAATTATTATAATTATTGAGATTATTCAGGCGAATTGAAGACAATTGACAATGAATGGCCCGCATGACGTCGAGTATGAAAAAAGCAAGGTTATTACCCAGTTATTTTAATGTCATAAACGTTTCCATTAGACATTAAATCAACAACTAGACGAAACATCAAGGCATTTAATATTAATAGGGATTCATGTACACAAACATTTCAGCCAAACTCACATAATTATCCATCCATCTTTAAAAGCAAACATTATGATTTCAATTAGCTAAGTATGTAGTATGTACACAGGTAACCTGTGTAGTGTGTAGTCATCTATTAATGAAGATGGCGGCGTCCCCACATGTCGGCGTGACGTCCCTTAGATATTTCTGGAATGATAAATGAGTACACGTTATGTTGCGCTTCGGTGCTCCCCGGTGTCCGAGGGATTCGTATCGTAATGTTCGCTGATATTCTATGCTGTCTTGTAGCACTGAGGTGCCACACTTTCTTTGTACCTTCTCACTTGAATTCTTAAGAGATTAAATAACAAGACGCATTGTGTCGTGAATATGGACCGTTTGAATATGTGCAAACTGTAAAATGCTCAAAGCGGGATTTTGCATTGACGTTATCTGTATCTGGAGTTGTGTCAGACGCCCGTGTCTCGGCGTGATATATGGAATATGTTTTGAATTACTGCCGTGTGTAAGACAGTTGTGCTTCGGAACGCTTATGCAAGTTTAATAGTTTTGTTTTGAGAAATGTGAATATGTTATATGAATTTTGTAAACGTAGAGTCGTGTGTGATATTACGAGGACGTTAATGAATTATGGCCAAATCTAGATAGCCATTCGAAGATATCGATTTGATTAATTAATTTATTTATTTTTAGTAATTTATAATAGCTTAGATTTTTTATTGGGCAAATGTGTTAGCAAATATTTATTTGATATTTGCGTAAAGGTTGTAATTTCATTAAAAAAAAAAATTTAAATACGATTTTAATTATAAATTACTAAAATTATAATTTGTACTGGTCAAATGTGTTAATTGCCTGGCTGTCTGCTTACCATTTTCATGGGTTTTAAGAAATCAACCTTTTAAAGACCTAACTCGGTGGCGCACTTCTACCACAGTAGGACTACAACGCTGAGATCTTAGGATCGTTTCACGGGTCGGGCATAGTGATATTGGATTTTTCTATTGATTATTAGCTCGGAGACGCGGAGTCCCTTATAACGTCACGTGGGTGTCTTGGTAGCACCTCTGCCTATCCCTTCTGCAAAAAGGCGTGAGGTTATTTTTTCTTTTTCTTTTTCTGTATGTTATTTTACTGTGTACAATAAAGATTTAAATAAATAAATAATTAAATATTTATATTAATCCTTTATATAGACGTTTAATTCATCGCGCCAACTTCGTCTAGGCACACATGATCGTTGTCCCTTCGTTCTCTAATCTATGGTAATCTTCGCCCACATTCCTCCAGTATATTACATACATACCCACGCGGTAATAAATGTTGTATTTTAAGAACATATAGGCATATTGTAAAGGTCGCAGGGCACCACGTAGCCGCTGGAACTCCAATTTGTAGCACAGCAATCGTAAACAATAAAACACGAGTTTGTACAGTCGCGTCACTTTATTTGGCCAATTAATATTGCGGTCATTTTGTGCATACGAAACAGTGAGGCAAGCCTTATAGATTTTTTGCAGTATCTCTACATACATCGGTGGATAATTACTTCCCTTTGGTTATTTACGGGGACCCTCGTCACAGCGAGCGCTTGTTTTACACGTCATTCTTGTTTGCTAATGAAAAAAGTGCGCGGGAAAAAATAAATTGCTTTTTATTGTCCGTCGGTGCGCAGTCGGGCGGGTGCGTAAATCAGAGATTATACAGGTTTTTGAAATACTGTTCACTTTAAACCAACGTAAACATTTGTCATGGGCACGATAACACACGTGGCCGACTGAAAAATATATTTAAAGGCATTTTTTGTTGAAGATTATTATTTGGTAGGCTTTATGACGTAAGTGTTTATAGTGTGTAATGGTTTGATAATTGAGCTAGATGTGGTTTTATAGACTTAGTAGGAGTCGGTAAAATTGGCTAATTTTGTGTTGTTTTCTGTTACTACGACCCTTAGCTTAGGTTATTGAGTAAGTGTAGTAAGTGTTCTTGAACAACCCTTTTCTTAAGTACCTTTCTTATAGCATATTATTTATTTACTCCTATTTTACCTCCAAAAAGTAAAAATGTATTTTCAGGGGCGTTTGCTAAGTTCAATTGATATTAAACGGGGTTTTTAGTTTGACCTGGACTCTACTAAAAAAACAATACTTTGTACTTAAATTCGTATTATTTTATCCTTCATTTCTCACTGAATATCAAGCTACGAAGGGTACTGTATAACCGTCTTATGATATTGTCTAGCATGAGCTGATCCTTTTAAGAAAACATGTTTTGCAGATCAAAAGGACTCGTAGTTGTTTACCTAAGCCGGCAATCGCACACATTTAATAACTTATATATGTGTGATTTTCTTAGTAACCTAAGAAAATCCTGAGGCTAAATTTTGAAACAGGCTTCAGTAATGTGTCCAAGATACCATTAATACAAGTGAAACCAACGTATTAATTGTAGAGAAATCTCAATCCTTCAACAATTGATGCCTAAACGTATCGTCTACTGTTTGGATTAAATAATTCACTCATGCATGGTTACGAGCGGACAGAGAATTGAGTTTGGAAACTCTTTTATCTCAAGGTGACGAGTGTCACCTTTGTCTGAGCTAAGGTGAATTACTTATGAACATTGTGTTATTTAAACACATTACGATATTACAAAAATGCTATGACATTGTTTGTCTTTAGTCCCATTTTCTAATGGAATTAACTTTTTTGTACACAACATTTTACGACGGTAATGTAGATATAAAGGCCGGTCTTTGAGGATTAATAAAAATAAAGATTACACAAATAGTTTCAATTCAGTCTGAGTATTTTTAAAGTGAATATAAATTATAATTAGACTTTTTCATGCTAACTTCAGAATAAAGTTGCGAAATCTAGCTCACATATAGGGCATAATTTTTGTTTTTAATTTTACAGAATATTATTTTCGTGCGGGGATTTCACTTGACATCTCTCGTTTTGTTGATTACTGACTCATTGCATCATGTATGCTTAAATAACTAACATTTATTTTGATGGACAAGGTATAAATCGGGCACAAATGACATTGCCCAGCTATAGGTCTCCAACTATCTAGAGAGCCGGGGCATGAAGTGAGGGGAGGTGTGCAGTGACAGCTATCATGCAAAGACCAAAAGAGATAGAGAATTTACGATTAACATGTAATACAACGCTTGGTGTTGCACGACTAAAACTATTTCCCAATTTTAGGAGAGATCTCGAAGTAATATTTTTAATAAAGCGTTTATTGTTTACTAGGTAGATTTTGGTGGCGGTTCCGCCCACGTACTTGAAACTTATAACTTGGTAAAAGTGTCTTCCTAAATATGAGATTTTCGACGAAGATACCTCAACACCTCCCTATTAATATTTAATGATATTGTATTGTATATTAGTAAAAAAAACAAGGCAATAATAATACTCGATACTTTATTGTCCAATAAATACAAGATATATATTTTGAATTGAATATTCTGAGTTAATCCTGAGTATAAAATTATGTTTTATTACATTTTTAGTGGAGGTAGAGGCAGAGGTTAGTAGAGAGAGCTAACTTTATAATATTTTTTAACCAGTTTAGAGCTCTTTTACTTTAAAAGGATTCTCATCTATTACGAACAGATGTAATTATCAATTTCGTGCAGTGTAAAAATATATAATATAACAATTATGTCTTATTTGTAAGTATTGTTTATACAAAAAACTGTTCAATTCATATTTATTAAGCGCGGCGCATATGGGAAAATTAGCTGCTTACTGTTGGCAACAATAATAATACGTAAGGATATGATATTTATTGCAGGATTTTTTTATATTCAATTTATCACGAATACTACGGGTTGGAATTGGGCCGACACAAACAAAAATACCAATAGAATGCTTTCTCTAAGTAAAATGAATCAAAATACTCATAAATTCGAATGAAAAGGAAGTTCTGTATTATTTTGCAGGCTGATGCTTTTATAATCATTTAATCTTTGATATTGTTGCTTATGTAAATACATATCGACATTATACACTTCACTTGATTATATTATACCTTTAAATACTTAAAACATGCGAAAATAAAGTAATTCATTTACGACGATGTGTCAAACGTCATGTTTGTTTACAAAATGTTTGCAATGACATCGCACTGACATCACACGAACACGAAGGATGGACATAGCGATATTTATAACATAAAGAGATGCTCTCTATCTTTTTCCATTGCGTTGATTATATACGTCGGCGTGTGGAAACAAAACATTCACCGGGCTATTGACAGTTCCCCTGGACGGTGCAGACCTGGAATGTAAGGCCCTCTAGATAGTTGGAGGGCTATAGAGAGCAAGCGCAAGTTAAAATATTTATTTAATAAAATAAAAGTGGCACGAATAGTCGTATTTTTATATAAAGAAAATCCCCCATAATTTTATATGTGTATTGCAAGGCCAGTATATTCACAAAGAAAGGGTCTCTACATAAACGTTTATAATAGTTTATAGCAACAACTGGTAATAAACTCCGGAATAGACGGACCCTTCCGTATTGTTATAACCAATTTGGGGAGTGCCTTTTTAAACGCGGTATTCAAGATGATAAGATGAATGTACATTGTTTTATTATAAAGAATGTATGTTTTTCGTGCGTGGAATATATATGAAGAATCCGAAGGTTATACGTATATTATTGTGTACATAAATATACTTTTTTTCCCTTTCTGGCGGGCTCTTCAATATATTAACAACATAATTAATTAAATTATGTCGGTATGATGATTTATTAGTTGAGTCTCGAAAAATATGTGAGTAGACTATTTTATACAATATCTGATAATTTTTTGGCATAGAAATCAAACGAGTACTTCATATAATTACGAAATTATTAAAAAAATCTATCGTCAATATCAATACATACAATATGATCGATATCTGTACAGATAGAAGATATTTGAGAAAAACTCTTCTAGGGGAATGTATGATCGTAATAGAAGCCAAAACAATGATTGTTACAATTTTTGTCTGTGCGGCCGGAGCCGGGCTGGCCCCTAGTCTAAAATATAACATACAACTATCACCCGTCTATATGCTTATGCTTTTGTTATCCTCACTACTCAGATCTTAACACATAAAATAGGTGTAGGTCCGAAAAAGGAGAATTGAAGAACCACTTAATACAACTTTCTTTCTCACAAACACAGAAAAAGTATGAAACTTATGGGCTCTTTTAAATTAAAAATGTGCCGTCCGAAAAGTTTCAGAAAGAACGCAGCCGTGCGGTTTTCTCCGCTAAATTGGACTCCGAACAAATTAAAACATTCGAAGTGATAACTGGAATTTTAACGTATGCTCAAGGAAGTTTTAAAACCTCTGCACTACTGTTATTTACTATTTCTCAACCGTCACTCATATATTCTTGATCCTATTGCAAGATATAGTACATGTTTTAGTACAAGATATTTTTATATTTTTCCAAATACAATTTTTTTGATTTAGTTTAGTTGAAGACATTAGCAGAGACTCGCTGAGTATTAATGCTAGTTGTCGAAATGACAATATCGATCCCACTTTACAGGACTTGCTTGACTTATGAGGGCGGTATAGTTTGTTAAAAAAGTTATAAGAGGCTTTGCCGTCCCATAACTTATATGCCCGGAACAAATATTTGTGGATGACTTAAACTTTTGCCAGGTTGTTGGGATCAAACATGTGCTTTCACATCCGGCCTAAGTTTAAAAAGGGTTAAAACTTAAAACTTTATCTACTGGCCTATTGTACATTATTCTTCTGGCCAATTAAATTTCTCATTACTTCCTTACTTGAGTTTTTGTAGTTTTTAATGCAGTAAATCATACTATACTTACACTTTATACTTATAAGCTTATCGATAAAAGCATCAAATTTTCTTCACTATTTTTCTTTCATTAATGTAGTTATATTAACTAACTAATAATAATAGTAGTAAACGCGTTAAAGTGAAAAGTCAAAGGTGTTTGTGCTGGAGCTCATACTCGGCCGGCTTCTAACTAGGTTGTCACTCACCCTCATGAAATTACAATGTTGCAACTAATTTCAAAGCCAATCCAAACAACAATGTGAAACAAGTGGCGTGCTTTGAAGTTTTTGTGCCGCTGCAACGTGCAGTTGCACCTTGTTGGGGTAATTTGTTGTTTATAAAAGACAACAATTCCCGAGGTGTGACCGCGATGTTTAGGCACAAGTTATGTAGGGGTAAAATAATGACGGACGGAACGGCCGCCGCGCCGGAAGCGGAAACGACTGCGTTGACGCGCGCTACACTCAAATTGTTGAGCACCTGACGCACTGCGCCCGAGCGGCACCATGCGCCCAAATTGTGTTAGCTTCGCAGTGTTTTAGCCGATTACTACCAACCCAAATGAAAGTAAATATTTTAGAGTTTTCACTTTACGTAACATTAGTTGTTATTTATGGTCCAATATCTAACCCTTTAAAACAGATTAAACCATTGCAATTTGACTGAAGTCATGGTTAAAATAGTAGTTTTTAAAAGACATATAATTATAGAATCTGTAATATGTGTTATGCCATTAAGAGCTGAGGGCTCTTATTGAGGAAGTTCACTCATTTAACAAGTATCTTTGTGTAGTGGTAAATATGTAATTTCAACCTGGTTTGCGATTTGATTAATCTACATTTGAGCATATTATATTTTCAATATTTAAAATAGAGTGGTAAATTATCGAGATACTTCGTAAAGTAATGAAAAATGGCTTTAAATAATTACATCACTTTGATTTTCTATATAACAGTGGTTCCTTGATTCAGCCTGCCCGGCCGTGGTAAATTTCGCTACGTCTTATTTCTATCTTATTGACTAAGATTACGGGAGTGAAGGTATGTTCCGTAATATTTATACGTCACTTCGGCAGAGTGGTTGCACAAATTGGGTATTACTAACTAAGCTACGGGCTCCTCTAGAGGCCGGGCCGGTCCATAAGGAAAACTACTCAGTAGTCGCTACACCAACTGTTTCGTCATTCGATTTCGTGCTCTTTTAGTTTCAGTGACCCAAATAATTTTTATTGACGTATTATAACTGCAATAGCTGTTAATAGTGTTATATTAGGGTTGAAGAGTTTTTAGCTTTGAAGTGTAATATTCTGCGTTCCACACTTAGGTTTAGAAATCCATTTTATGTAGTGCAATCGAGATAGTGGATCCAATTTAATGACTAAAGAATAAAATGGCTATCTCTTGAAAAAAACTATGTCAGCCGGCGCGAAACCGAGAATGTACAGGGTGTATACAAAACACGACACACCAGATTTTTATCGTGCCAATATACACATAGAAAAGTAATTTATAAGCCATAATCAAAAGTGGCACGCAAAGAAATCACACCCATCTCGGCAAATCTCTTAGGAAAGCTAGTTTTTCTTTAACCTAGTTAGCAGTGACGTAGGCAGCAATTTATCTGCCTCTGGCACTGCCAAAGTACATCGGCTCAGCTGTTCAAATATCTGAGCCGGTGACGGCCGTTTAGCATAAGCCGGATAGATAGCTTTTCTATCTTCGCAAGAAATTCTTTAATATAAAAAGTACTCTGCCTAGAGAGCTACTTGTACAATCCACAACTTTTTAATTATCTTGATTTATGCTACCTCCGTTGGCCTTTGTATAGAAATAAGCTGTAAAACAATTTCCTTAAAGCCAAAACTACCACTAATATAACCAGGGGCTAATAGTAGACATTGTTGTTCAATAATAACAGAATACAAGCGCAAACCCAGTTTGGTGACTAAGTGACGCCCACGTCCGGTGTACGAGGCCTATTATGTTTACAATATTTGGTTTATGTGTCGTATTGCGGTCAGCGTGCAACACCGCCGCTTGATTTGTGATCTTGCTCTCTGCATGACGTCACTGTGAGGTGATTCTGATTAAGGTGCTGGTTAATTGACTCTGAATATTGACTGCATTCAAGTTGAGACTAATGAAATAAATTATTGCTCGTATATTTCCAATCGGTATTATTCTTTATATGTTTTTTAAAATTGTACTCGGTAATTCGAATAATTAGTAAGAGGGAAATTCATGTCCCTTAAGCTGGTCAGGTTTATATTATAGACAGCCATAGTATGAGAAGTTATATTATGTAGTAGCGGTCATCTGTGTGTTTATTTATAATAATATAAATTCTATAACACAGTAATGCATTGCTGGGAACAGGCCTTATCAAAGTTTATGAGTGGTTAAGTTTTAGTCCACTGCAAAGACTAAAGTGGCTTACTTGACGGCGAGTGAACATCAATGCGCCCCAACTACTAGGAATAGATGAGATACCTTCTGTCACCTTTGTGCCTAGGCATAAGGGGAATCCTAGGATTTCTTGAGTCTCCAATAATTTATTGGAACATTATAAAAACGCCTTTACGAATGTATCGGTTCTAACCACATTTGGCACATTTACATAACGTTAATGAAAATGCAAATAATATTGAAATTGATTTGAATAACAATATCATTGCTCGATATAATGTTAATTGATACACGACGACTTTATAAATATTTCATATGAGTTACAATAATATTGTTTTTATCCTTTTGTTTACTTGGGGAAGTTGATATCATAGAGATTTCTTATATACTTAATTACGATTAATTATTTTGCACGATTCATATGGCTATGTTATCAGATAATAATTTGCTATTTCAGCTTACATTAATTAGATAAACGAGATATAAAATTAAAATATCCTTTCATAAAACAATCGTCGATGGATGTATTTTATTAATAATACCGTATCGTCTCATACAACCTTTTTGATATAAATAATAAGCCCTAAACACCAGGTTTGTATTAAGAGCACGAGACTTGAGTGTGTTCTGCAAGAAGTACAAGACAAACGGGCATTTGTCATCAGTCGACTGGCCTTCGAATGCGAGGCTGAATGGCGCTCCTGGCCCCATTGTCTCAAGTATAATGACCGCCGTTATTCCATTCACTAACGATTAGAGAATGAATATGTCGTAAATTAGGCTGTAGGTCTTAATGTCCTAAGAATAAGAACATACACAGGCTGAGAGAGTGAGTTCCGAAGGTCAACTTCGACTTTCAGATAAGATAATTCGTTTTGTGTAAGTTTACCACATCTTGATACATTTAGAGGTTTGGCCGACGGTGGGAGATAGTAGTGGCACACCTGCTCATCCCTTTAGGATTTAAGTACGAGTTTATATATACAGTGTGTTGAAAGCCATTTCACAGTTAAACTCTAGCATTGGTGTCAATTTAATGCGCCAATAACAATATTTACCGCAATAAATATTCTATAATCGCGTATCCAATCCGTTTAATATGTTAATCCGGGTTATTAACTGCCTCTTTGTACAGTTTTGGATTGTATAATTTCATTCAACTGTGACCTAATTATAACATTTTCTATACTGGAGTTTAACTTTTTGTCAAACTTAATTAATTTGTACGTGGCACGTGCTCGTGCCAATAAAGAAAAGTTTATGGAATTTGTAAAGGCACCAGTTTTGTATTAATTCAGCGATAGGTTGTCTTTATTTACTCCGTCTGAATCGCAGCGAATAGTTTAGTTTATTCGTAAAATATTCATGACGCGATACGCGCTACCGCAATAAATCGAATAAATCCGCGTGAGAAGTTTACCTCCTCTAATATACCCCAGTTCTCGATCTCCAAATAATTTTACTACAGATTGAATAACTTATAGGCCAATATTTCACGCGAAATTAAAATTTGAATGTTCGCACTTTTTCTTCGGCGCCCATTAGAAACAGCTGCAAAAGGTTTCAGGGTAAGAAACTACTTGAAAATACTGTAGCGTGTAAAATAAAAGGCGGCAAGAAAAAATCACTTTGAAGTTAAAGTCAGTAAACCGAGCTGATTGCCATTTTTACGGTATTCCGAACGAGACCCTCGTCACTCCTTTTGGCTCTTTTTGCTGTGTATTTACAAATGCAAATGAGAATTGTAGCGGCCACCGCCGACGCTTTTATAACGCCTCCATAGTTATTTATCTGATACACCCAATAACTTTATGAAACTAGCACAAGTTCGTATTATTTCCATTTATATTAAAACGTTCATTTTCTAACAAGCGTGGTCATCTGCGTACATTATAAGTTCTGAAGCAGAGTTAGGTAATTTTAATATGTATTTTTAAGGCAGAGTAAAATAATAGATTGTAGATACAATAACAACATAACATTAAATAATGTTCTAATATAATATACAGTTTCATATTATAATTCGTGGGCTTAATAACAACAAACAAATTATTTTTAAACAGAACGTTGTATTATTCACGGCACATCATTTAATAGAAATATCACTTTATCCGTCAAAGCCGTTCAAAAAGCTTCATACTAACAAATTAAGAAGATAAAGAGTTTAAAGAATTCTAATTTACAATTATTGTAAATTAGAATTCTTTAAACTCGTAAAAGCTAAAATTTATTTGCAATTAAGTACAGCTAAAACGTATTTGAACAATTTAAATGTTTTTAAAGTTCATTTAAAAATCAGAGGACCCTTGTCATGTATCCCTTGCTTATATTGGATTATGAGCAGATTAATGATACTCTCGCATAATTTATACCTTGTAGGTGTAAATGTATAATTAGGAGTAAAAATTATACGGTGCTTATACGGGTCGTGGTGTATTATTAATTTCTTTTTGGTGAAGATATACGGCGAGATTTGAATAAAAGACCGTAAAGTGGGGTAAAAAAATATGGGTATATTGTAAAGCGATGGTGCTACTGGCTTAGAAAATATTTGGGATTTAGTGCAGTGCTCTAAAATTAATACACATTTTATATTCTGAGATTGTAGAAGTAGTAGAAATAGGCAGCAGTTAGGGCCGCATCAGATGTAGAGATTAAATGGAAGCCACTGCAGATATTGCAACCAAAATTTCTTCTCCCTTGAGGTCTTGGGATCGATTCCCTGGCCAGGCACCGCATTTGAAAATTTTCCTATCATTGTTCGATACTGGAATATGTGCTTGGTACAATAGACTCCTTTACACTTTTAGGACAATAGTTCAGCAAAATGTAGGAGTCATTATTGGTACCTTTCACTAGGTACCCTTTCGGGGACTTATTTATAAATAGTTATAGATATTGTATATACAATACACAATACTTTATTTATTTTTGACAAACAATGTAAAAAATAAATTTCGGAAACAACACAAAAAATGGTTTTACAAGTGGCGGTCTTATACCTTGGAGCGATCTCTTTCAGACAACCTTTGTATGGATAGTATCAGAAGTTGGTGGCGGTGCACAACAAAGAAATTACACAGGATTTATATAAAAAGCTTAATGTCCTGCACAATACTTAAATGAATATCCTAGTATTTAATAGTTAACTATCTGAATCGTCGGATGAAACCCTGTAAATATTTAAATAGACCCTTGTAGTTTAATTGTTCACAATATTTGCAAAGAAAGTAATTATACACAGAGTGATCATATCGGAGGGATGAGTTTAAACTTGCCCTTTGTTGGCGATGATTAATAGTGTGGTGTTGGGTCCTTTCATTACACTGTGTCTTCCCGACGCTAGTGTTAATGGAATATACATAATGGAAATAAACCATTATCACATCTACACTTCTATTGTAACGCAGTGGAGGAAATGTATAAAATAATATCAAGGTTTGTTTGTGCGCAGTAATGTCTAGAAGTAGTTCTTCACAACAAATTGTTACCGTCGTAGCCACAAGGATAAGCAACTTGAAGTGGCAGTGGGCCGGGCATACAGCGCGAAGAACTGATGGCCGTTGCCCGTTGGGGCTGAAAGGTTCTGGAGTGGAGGCAACGTACGGGCAAGCGCAAGTCGGACGCCCGCCTATAAGGTGGATAACGTGGTTAAGGTTGTAAGAAGGCGCTGGATGCAGTCTGCTTCCAACAGATCTATGTGGAGATCCCGGGATAGGACTATGTTCAGCAGTCGACTTCCTGTGGCTGAAAAGAGAGAGAGAGACAGAGAGAGAGAGTTACTCACTCGTAGGAGTGAGGTTTAAGAAATATCTTTGCAATTATATATAGCCCTATGTTGAGGATAGTTTTAGGTTATTAGCACAATGCTACGATGGAGCAGTGCAATAAGTTTTTTTTTGTTTAAGTTTTATTTAAATATTAGTATTAGTGGGCGTGAAAAGCAGCGGAGATTACACCTGGGCAAAGATATGCTTCGCAACTAGTTGTATGAAAAAATGTGGAAGATTATTGGGGAATGGGGAGCGATACCGACAGCCGTGCAGGAGATTAAAGATATCTGATTCAATTCAGCACCATATACCATTTAGATAAATATACAAATATTTGTTGTCCATTTTAACAGCTTACTTGAAAAAGAGGGCTTAATCTAGCTGCGAAACAAGCGGCGTAAGGCTCAAATGACAAGTCACAACAAATGTTTGCGTAATGAACAGTAAATCTTTGAGGTTCCAGTTTTATGATCTAAAATTACTTTTTAATTCTGAAACCCACTCCACAAGATACGATATGTAACGCTAAACTACGTGTATGACTTAAGTGTATTTATTTTTAAAAGGAACTGGCTAAGCGACGAGTTTAAAACGCAGCTGTAGTTTACATCGCGGTTATCGTTTAGGACACATTTATCTTGTTCCGTCACAAAGTTTCCGTCGGATTTTCATAAAGTTAAAGAAACGCAGTCGGCCAACGTCTTATATTGCAGTATAAATTTATATTTGTACGTGAATTAAATTTATAAATAAAATGTTATTGCATTAAGTGCGTGGTTAATGGTTACGGTGCGTCTGTTGGTAAACGGACCAGACGTGACTGCCAACATATTCACAGTGGTCGCGTGTTCAAATCCCAGGGCACACCTCTGACTTTTCGAAGTTATGTGTATATTGGTAGCCATTCACCACGCACTGTAACGGTGGAGGAGATCATCATGCACAGTAGCGATTTTAAAGAGTTTCTACGGTAGGTAAAGTCCGCCAACTCGTACTAGGCCAGCGTCGTGGACTACATAGCGTGACCCCTCT
This sequence comes from Deilephila elpenor, assembly GCA_949752805.1. Lineage (NCBI taxonomy): Eukaryota > Metazoa > Arthropoda > Insecta > Lepidoptera > Sphingidae > Deilephila > Deilephila elpenor. The sequence continues at coordinate 7,824,205 of OX457111.1, forward strand.
CAATCGTTCAGTCGATTGTAGAGGAGGCTCGTTCCCTGCAGTGGGACGTATATGGGCTGATACAGTACAGTGCATTATAATAAACAAGCAATTAGTTGAAATTGTGGTAAGTCATCAGTACAGAAAAGAGAGAAAAAAAAAGAAGACAGTTCGTGTTGCTGGGGGAGTTTCTTGCGCCGTTTCTTCTTCACAGCTACAACACGTTCCGAAGCGGTGGTAGCAGAAATTAACGATTCAAAAGATCTTGTAAAAGGCTACTTGAATAAAGAATATTTTGATTTGATTTGATTTGATTTGAAGTGCGTTACCACACACACCTACATGTTCATACTGTTCTGTATCCAGAATTCAATGTTATTATTTTACTTCCGAAATGACACGGGCGCTCCATTGTTTTTTTTTAATATTTATTAGTATAGTTACGTTTACCCCCGCCTATAAGGTGGACGGACGACCTGAATAAGGTTGCACTATGTCGCTGGATGCAGGCAGCTTTCAACAGGTCAATGTGGAAGTCCTTGGGGGGCCTATCCTCAGCAGTGGACTTCCTGTCGCTAAATAGATAGATAAATCAATAGTTTACGGTATAGTCGATTTTTTATCACGGACGCTTTATATTTCAGTTTACACAAAGGTTTACTACTAGAATAGTGGAACCCCACGACACAGCACCGGAAACTAAAATCGGATTGAATTAAATTGTCAGAAGAAACTTTCTCTCAAATTGAAAAGAACGGGAAAAATGTTAACGTTTTGTTTGAAAATCTTTTGTTTTGTCACAAAAAACGGTTCAACAATACGGTCAGGCAACTGTTGTTCATCAAAATATTTTTGCGAATACATTAATACCTTGCCTGGAGAATAATCTTCGCGATTTGAGTTTTTTAAAACACGTTTGAAAACGATTTGCGCAATCCTCCGTTATTGGACAGCATTTTAAGAATTTAAAAAAGGAAAGATTCGAATGCATTGTGAAGCAGGAAAGGAAAACAAAATAAAAAGCGCAGGTCGCGCTAAGCCCGGCTCAGGTCCTTGGCTACAATGGTTCTATCTAGGTATTTGTGCGCGTGCCTCTTTCTGTAATAAGTTAGAACGTAACGTCAAAGAAAGAATAAAGTTTGCATTCTCACAGAAAGTTTTAACAAATGCTTGCAAAACGTTACTGTCTTATTGCCTCCCAGAGACTTATTTCGCAACTTTTCAATCCTCCGCCTACTTATAACTTTTCCCATCACGATGACTCCGCTTAAGATGATACAAATAACAGTATTCTAGAACAAATCCATACTAACTGTAACGAGATCCCTTCGGAACATGTGTGTTTCGAAAGTTTTAAGCGAAGGTTTTCCACATTGAATTACATGGGCACAAAAATTGAATCGCTCTAGTTTGCCGCTCGGTGTGTTTTTTGTATGAGATAGGCTATATATTATGTACGTACTCACTACGTTAGTGAATATTAACTTTTCGGGGAATCGAGGTATTGCTTTCATTCTAACAAGGATTTTTTTTTCATGTAGGCACTTTTCCCAAACAAGTGGTACACACAATAACAAGTAATATATATAATGGTTTCCTAGCTTTACGCGAATATTACACATTGAAATAAAACTATTTTTTACGTGGACGTCATCACGAAAGTTGTAAAGCAATCGAAACGTCGGGAAGTTAAAAATAAAAATTTAAACGAAATCCTCGATACAATCCGTAAAACTTAGTATTATTTTAATAAGTAATAATATATATTAGCTCATTGCTGGGTCTATAGGACCCAATGCTCTTTTGAAGTGGCTTTACATCGGACTTGGAAAGCAATTATAATTTTCCAGCACGTAAAAGTCTTTTTATTATGGCCATGCCGAGAACCATGCTTTACAAAGTTTATTGCCCGATATTTTCTGGTGGAAACCGCCCGCTGAACCGTGTGATAATGTGACAATTTATACATTCAATAAATTATTTTGTTTTCTTTTTCAATATACTACATTACAAGGATGTTTAGTATTTGTTTACCACACATTTTCAAGGGAAATTGGAAAAGGTGTAGCTGTTAGTTAATTGTTAATCACTATTCGCGTAATCTCTTGTCTCTGGAGAGCAGCGCGTGCGAGTGCTGTTGTGACGGCGCGGCGCATTAAAAATATTCAATTTGCAACATTTCGTCTCGCGACGTGGATGTTTTTGCTTTGACCCACTTTTTATTTATGCGTCAACCCAGTTGCAGTAAAAGTTATGTTTCGGTTTAGACGAGGCCTAGCCATCACTATAAATGAAATATCTGAAAAACTTGCCCGACCCCAATTGTAATTTAGTACGACCGTTACAACTTTTACGAGCGATCTTTCGATTGTCCCGGCAATAATCTGTTTCAGCCGCCATTAAACCAATTCGTTTGCGATTGTACGTTAATCTCCGATCAGTAAATTGACTGAAGACATTGCCGATAATTTTTCCTCTTGTGCGAAAGGAAGCTATAATTGATGTTGTTTTTATTATGACCGTTAAATTCTTATGGAAATTTCCATCAACGCGGCAGACAGAAATTTTGCTTAATTAATTGTAGGATATTATTAGCAAAACACATTTTGTTACAAATCTAAAGATAGTAAGGATTAACTGACAATTTCTTACTTATTTTGTTCGCATTAATTTAATTTGTATCTCGGCTTCCCACACTTATCCTCGGCGCTAATTTGATTTGTTTCAATTAATGAGCGCACAATTTCTTGAGCCCATTAAATCGCTCGCTCTTAATGGGAAAATAATTAATGCACTGATTAGCGCTTTGTCGCTTCAACCTTTTTTATACAGGCTATTAAATGGACGAGCTTTAAATAATGTATTTTAAAAACGCAACATTGACTTTAAAACATTCTATATATATATATATATATATATTCTATATCAGCCCATATACGTCCCACTGCAGGGCACGGGCCTACTCTACAATCGAGAGAATCGATTGAGAGTGGTTAGGCCATATAGTCCACCACGCTGGCCTAGTGCGGGTTGGCGGACTTACATACCGTAGAAATTCTTTAAAATCGCTACGGTATGCAGGTTTCCTCACGATGTTTTCCTTCACCGTTAAAGTGCGTGGTGATTGACTATCAATACACACATAACTCCGAAAAGTCAGAGGTGTGCCCTGGGATTTGAACCCGCGACCACCGTGAACATGTAGGCAGCCGCGTCTGGTCCGTTTTACCAACAGGCCACCACGCACTAACACATTATTGTTAAATATTGACCAAGATTTTCTTGGTGGTAGCATATTCGAATATCCTTCAGTAGTGACCATTAAACACATTCACACATTCATATTGCTCACATTTTGTATAAAGCTGGCAAAATTATACCGTTTGGGAAAATGTCTTCATTAGTGAATCTGGAAATCATTGTACTTTACCGTCGGGTGCAAAATTAGCCAGCAACCAAGTAAAAATAAAAAGAATCAACTGCGAGTGTATGAACAATATTAACGTACGAACATGAAATACGTATTACGTAACAGCCACAGTACACGAAATTCAATTACACTTATAGCAGGAAGTTATTGTGTTAGAGATTATTGTAAGCTGACGGCTCTGCTACAATTACGCGGCTTGATTGAATCATTATGGAATTTAGAAAGAATTTTACGAGATGAGCTCCGAAATTACTTGGAGACAATGTTTATTTATTTGTCTAGAATAATTATTCGAAGTCTAAAAGTATTTGGTAGTATAGTTATTAATATCTCACCGTCTTGCAAAAAAACCCTTGAACATTAATCTGGAAGAAGTCTATATTAGACAAGTAATTCGGTCGTAAAGGCACATGGTAAATCTTTTTATGACACAAACAATGTTGCACTGACCACGCGAGCAAATTAGTTTTTACACTTAGGTGTATTCTGTTTTCATCTATGTAATTAAATTTTATAAAATGTAAAAAAAAAATGTGTATATATTTCGACAGCCTCCGTGGCGCAGTTGGTTAGACGCCGGCTGTGAAAAGAGAGGGCGCAGGTTCGATTCCTGCACCGAAACAAATGTTTGCGTGAACCACAAGTATTTGTTTCAGGTCTGGGTGTTTATGAGACCGAAAAGTCTCGTAGTTTCTCACGACACAAGCTTCGATCTTAATCTGGGTTCAGGACTATGTAAGTGACTGTTGGGTGTATTAATATTACATATTTTCTTCAACATACTCTGAAGATAAATCAGCATACATCTCTCAAATGTTTTGTATTTAACGAGTACACGCTGCCGGTTGAAGCTGGGGCATTGAAGCGGCCACGGCTTCAGTTTATTTACCGAAATAACATAAATCCCGACACAATCGCACACTGAACAACATTAATAACACAAAGTTGCTTTTTGTTCACTCGTCCCTGTCCAGGTACATCGTAATAAAGTTAATAATGAACTTTTGAGGCAAATAAAACTGAAGTTGAAATAAGATGCGGTTCCGTAATAACAAGGAATAAGTTGGTGGGAGTAAAGTTGAACAGTTGAGAGTGGAGTTAGTTTTTGAGAGGTCTACGAGTTTATTAACTACTTGCCGGAGCATCTACCTGATCCAAGAAAAACCCGGCTTCAATTGTCAGCTCACTGTCCACTTTATTTCGATTTACTTTTCAAATCTGTGCCTTGTTTCTGGAACTTTGTTTAAAACTCTTTGTTAGTGATAGCAGCTTTTTACGAGTATCCTTTTATTACGCGTTTGTTGTGGAATAACATATTTTACAATGTGTTTTTAACAAGTAGTTAAATATATTTTATTGTTGTTGTGGATGATAATATTATACCCACATTTATTTGTTTATTTTCGGATTTGTTTAATATTTATTATAACGTACTCTATAATCCAATAAGTAGTGTATGCCTTTTAAAATATTATTGTTAATGTCCTACTTACAAAGCAATATTTTACTAATTTTTATTATTAGTTGGTTGAATCTGACTGCTTAACAAAGACATTCAGCAGTTTCATTTCGCTACATATTACGCTATGCTACATCAGTTTACTGAAAAATATTTAACCCAACGTGACCGTGCTTTAATGTCGTAGCCAAAACGTGGTTTCGACACTTAAATTTGTTAGCCATTGTGGCGAAAAACTGTGACATGAATAACCAATCCAATCAAACGCATTTCAAGCGTTCGAAACGAGGTCGTACATTCAACTTTAGTTTTATGAAATAACATCGCGAGTCAATTACAAGTGACGCTGTAACAAGTGGCTTGCTATGGCAAGCGTAACGAACGGCTGAATTACTCCAAACTTGGACTCGTAGTCCAATTTATGAGGGCGGGAATAAAAAGCGGTGCGGTGCGCCTGCCGGCCGCCGGCCGCGGGTCCAACGACCATTTCATGCTAATGGCACCAGCTTACAATGAGATTACCTACTAAATGCTACCACTCTGAGGAATTCGCTTATAATTCGTATTCGAATGGCTAGATCCTTGTATTTGTTTACATGCAAATTAATTCTTTTCTTAAAGGATTTCTTGTAGGATTTTAATCTTATGGTATCACGATTTCGTATCAGTTGTTTTTTATTAGGATTTAATGTTGTCTTATTGATGCAGAGTATGAGGTGTGGTAGTCATCGAAATAGATTCGATAATCAAGTTGCATAATGTTTGGATGTTACTGCGAATTACCGGGATTCCATTCCAAATCCTCTCTAAAATACGTTTAATGGAACTTGTTGCATCTATTGATGGAGTTGTATGGAATGAGCATAGAAAGGTGTTAGCTTGGACACAATATACAGTACGCGTTTTGCGCATACAGTATTTCCAAATAACATTGTTGCAACACTAACATTGTAATGCGAATGGTCATCGTAGAAATGATAATGTATGCAATGTAATCTGTGAATTTTCGGCAGAGGTGCAGTTCGTATTCGTCAACACATTTCTATGGCAATATACATCTGTATCAGCCTATATACGTCCTACTGCTGGACACGGGCCTCCCCTACAATCGAGAGTATGATACCTACGATAAACCTTGTGAATATCCTATAGAGACGGATTAGTCTGCTTAAGTGGTAGTGTTGAGCGTTCTAGTAACCCTCGTAACTACAATCTATATAGACTATTGATTGATGAAACATGATTATACTGCTTGAAACCCGATTTACTCTAGTTGATCTTGGAATATCACATACATACATGTATACATGAACTCACGCCTTTATCCCAGAAGGGGTAGGCAGAGGCACCACTATGTCGCCTTGTATGTTCCGTCCCACGATGTGACAGGGGGCGAGCCTATCGCCATATATCACAAATTCCTGACTCCGGGCTGATAATGTATATAGAAAAATCCAATATCACTTTGTCCGACCCGGGATTTGAACCCGAGACCTCAGCTTTGTAATCGTACCGTAGTACAACTACGCCACCGAGGCAGTCAATAAGCACATAATCAGCAATATGAACATTCAGTTATACTATGCGTCAATTTCCCTACATCATAAACTCCTTCTGAAATACCATGTTCATAACCTTTAACGAAAATAATTAGAAGCCTAAACTGGTTTTATTTGCATTAATTAAGTTGCAAAAAGAGTTCACGTCACTGGCGACTTGGTTAAGTGTTGCTTACATGGCGCTGTCATAGTGACACGCTGATATTCCGGCTAATGTGACAGGTCACGCCAACAATAATGTAATGCATGCATTAATAATGACTTACAACGCGAGACGATGATTATGTTCTGTGTGCCAATGTACTGCTCAGATTTGCGTTTAATTTGTTTATGGTCTTTAATTCAAGTTCGATAACATATTTTGGTGAAGTAATGTTATGATACTAAACTTCGATATTACATATTATATTCGATATTATAATGTTTACATAAGTATTTTTTATATGAACAAAAGGCTAATATCGCTCGAGGCAATCTCTTACCGACTACCTTGGGATGGACATGAGAGTAGGAAAAAAAAGTATAATTCCGAAGAAATATAGTTGCGCGTAAACAAGTCTTTCCGAAGAATGCCTTAACACAAAATACAATAAGTACTGAATATTTGCTGTAAGCAAGACATTCGTATTCGGCCGGATGACCGCCGTACACAAAGGTAGATTTGCTCTAGTTACATCCCTTTCCCTAAGTGTGTCATGTTTTGGGTTCAGCCTGTGTATATCTGGTATGCGTGATTCTTCCGACTTATGGTATGTATTAAGGTCTCAGAGGACTTGCCCAACACTATTTGTGCTGTGAAGTATTTACCACCAGGTCCAATGTAGACAGTTTGAAGAGCCTGCATAAAAAATCCGGACCGATGGCCTCACCAGTATATTGGATGCAGGTTTCCATTGGTGGTAGGTCTTTCATATGTGAGAGGCCATCGGAGGTACCATCGCGATGTCTATTTCTTCCGCCAAACAGCAGTGTAAATGCACTGTTGTGTTCCGGTTTGAAGTAGCCAGACTAACTACTGGACATAATGAGACTTAACATCTTATGTCTCAGGATGGCTAGCGCAGTGGAATACCAGGCATTGCTTTGTAATTCATGGTGTTGTTTGGTTTTGCTTACCACCAGGCGAATGGCATGCTCGTCTCGCCATTCACTGCAATAAAAAAACGCAGGTTTCCATTGATTAAATAAGTTTGAAATTTCGATTTAGAACAAAACAAAGCGAATAACAAAAATCATAGTATTTGAAGTCAGTGAAGTGTTAGCCGTCGAGACATGAATCGATAGCCGTAGGGGTTAGAAGTTAGAGTGGCGAGTACGCCCCGGAAGAAGCAATGTATACCGCCTACATTATATGGACCGTTCTGTACCTATAAATGCGGAACTTGATTTCTTTGTTACTATTCATTCTCAGTGAAACATTGCTTAGTTTATTTTTACTGGGTGCACTTTCATACTTTTAAGTAAGGCAAATCTTGTGATTTAGAAACGTGAAAAGCAAATATAAACCTTTACAATTGACGATGCCAAAGAATGAAGCGAAATGGCGTTAATTGAGAAAGAAAGTGCACCGTTGCATCAGTTACAATAAAGCTAGGTAGAAAGAAAGAAGGCTGAATGAATCCTATAATCTTGTAAATTCATTTCTATTTTCAGAGGTCTTCAAGACTGGAAGATTATTAAATCCACGAATAAAATATCTTATATCAGCTAATAATCGGGTGCGGATTATCATTTTTTAAAACTGAAATAAATCCCACGACAGACTTTCTTAGAGAGACCTGCTTACAAAAATAGCCAAGTTGTTCTCCGTGTACGGGACGCAAACTTACGGGATCAGTACAAGATTATTTAAAAAAATATTGATTTGAATATTGTAGAAATATTTGGGTTCTAAGATTATAACCGCCCACTATTTCACGAAAAATAAATGTTTATAACACAACAACCGTACTAAAATACATACAAATAAAATAGCATCTACAAAACCCGTGCGTCCAACTAAAAAATCCAACCCACAAAGGGATTCCAATTAAGTTCCCGAACAATACGAATGTAATTGATTAACAAGGATTGCGACGTTTTGCGCAAACGTTATTTTTGCGACGACACGCCGAAGATAACAACAAAATGAAACACGGTACGGTCTCGCCTCGCCGTGGAAAGGCAAAGCGAGCGTCGGGTGTCTGATCACGGCGTAATTTATGTGAGAGGCGACGTCGAATAAAAATGTTGCGGGCCTTCGCGACTAAGCGCAATGTTAATATTTGTCTCGCTTACAAACTGAATTTGATTTTGCAACGTTGCTCTTTTATTTGTTTATTTTTACTTAGTTTATGATCGGAGCTCAGTTGGAGAAAGCGCTTTCAGAAAATTAAAGATGACTTTCTATTTATCCAGGATAGGAAATGACCGTAGATGATCTATAATGCTGATTTTCCGTGGAAATCGCAAAGCAGGCGTCATACGTCTGATCACAGCATCATTAATGAGAGAGGCGACGTCGAATAAAAATGTTGCGGGCCTTCGCCAGTAAGCGCAGTGTTAATATTTGTCTCGCTTACAAACTGAATTTGATTTTGCAACGATGCTTCTTTATTTGTTTATATTTACTTAGTTTCAGATCGGAGCTCAGATTGAGAAAGCGTTTCCGTGAAATCAGCGAGTGACTGTATTTATTTGTAGGAAACGACGTTTGGTAGGAAATAATATTGATTACCTTCATGCTTTGGTGAATACCTTCTTATAGTTGTTAGATCTATATTAATTTCTTGCTTATACACCAACTAACTGAGAGATAAACGCAATAAAAAAACAGGAGACTGCTTCGGTGGCGTAGTTGTACTACGGTATGATTACAAAGCTGAGGTCTCGGGCTCGAATCCCGAGTCGGGCAAAGTGATATTGATATTTTCTATTTATTATCAACCCGGAGTCGAAAATTTGTGCCCGATATGTTGATAGGCTCGCCCCCTATTACGTCATGGGACAGAACATATAAGGCGAAATGTGGGTTTCCTGGTAGCACCTCTACCTACCCCTGCTGAGAAAATAACGTGAGTTTATGTATGTAAGTATGAGAAGTATTATATGTATAAAACACAAAATGCACAGGTGGAGATGAAAGCTTAACGTTTTCTTCTTTAATTTTTTAAATATTGCGTCACAGTAGAATTTCTGCTGTACGTGCGTTTACAAATAGCAATATCACATGCACAAACACCCAGAGGCTTGACAAATATCAGTTAGCGATAAAAATATTTATCCGCATGGATATTGGAGTCGTTTCTGTAAAAATCAGACTATTTAGCCACTACGTCAGTTGGCCGAGAAAATAAAATGTGGTAAATTTGCCGCGGTGATATAAAACTATATAGATTTTTTATTTGTGTGATTAAGTAGTTGTATATTCATCATCATCAGCCCGTCGCTGGACATAAGCCTCTTCCAAGGTACTTACGCCACAGAGCCCGGTTTACTGCTTTATGCTCCCAGTCGCTGCGGGCCCTCTTGTGCAAGTCGTCCCGCCATCTGGACAAAGGACGTCCCACGCTACGTTTGCCGAGACGCGGTCTCCACTACAAAAAAAGCTTACTCCAGTGGTTATCTGTTTAATAGCCCATTGCCACTTCAACCTACTAATTTTCAGAGCTATGTCGGTCACCATGATCTCTGGCGGATAACTTCGTGCAGAATTTTGTCCTTTTCACACCGACGACTCAATGCAAGTTTCCTTTGGAACTAATTATTTTTGGGCTACAAAACGAGCTGCTTATTTCTGGATAATAATTTAAACAATAATATACACTTAATAAAACAATGTGTTACAATTTTTGATCATCACGATCCATGTCTTATTATGTTTATCCGGACTAGACACAATTTATTTATCATATCCAATAAATTCTTTATTAAAATGTTCTAAATGTTCCACAAAACTATCCAAATATTAACACAGTTGACCCGAACAATATAATTAAGCCAACTACACATTAAAACGTCTGTCATGACTTTAAATTTCCAACTGAATTTTGTAAATTATGTTATTAATTACACGATTCATTATATCGTACACGCGTTGTTGAATTACGAACTGACAAACACTCTTATGTCGAATTTAAATATGATTTACTAGAATTGATTGTGCTACTAACGGGTAATTTGTTTACCGTTAAATGTTGGGTCGGTTGACGAAAAATTTTGAGGTAGTTATTTCGTGAGGCAATTTTTGTTTAGAATTATTTTATTACAACAGTATGGTCCCGATGTCAATTGATATTTGCGTATTTGCTCGATATGGGTTTGAATTCATGAATTTTTGTTCGGGCCTGATATACTGACTATATTATAACTGGATGGTAAATTCAAAGCAGCTCAGACAGCGCATCTACCAGCAAAAAATGTTATCTGTCAAACAATGAGATGTGTTCAAAATTTGGTAGTGAAAATCTAGGTCGGTCCCGGCAAGAGTCAAACAAGAGTCAATATACTATACTCTATCTTTACGGAACTCCACAAAATATAACAATCATCTATTCGTTGTATTAATTACAACGATCGGCCAACAAAAGCAAAGAAATTACGCGCCAATTATGACAAACTAACTATAACGTTATTATAGCGTTATATCGCATTATTTACACGGGTCGCATCAGCTCAAACATGTCTTTCAAGTGGAATTATGAAAATATCACGGGGATAACAGGAGGCGGCCACTGGCTCCTCAATAAGGGCAAGATGACAAACGAGCGTCCCGGTGACGGGGCGGAAACTAACCGAATACATGTCCCGCCTAACGGGACAAACTCATACATCGCTTTTTATTATATAAATCATGCGCTTATCGTTTGTGGTAAAGAAAATATGTTCAATAACATTTATGAAGAAATATTTTCCGCTTGTGATCACGTCAGAGCTATGCTTTAATAAAAATGAAATTACATCGTTATTTCTATTGTTGTAAACGGGTAAATGCTTTGCCATTTCAATGAAGATTCGTTTCCGCGGTCCTTTTTATTCAGCGCGCGTCGTTAGTCATTTATAAAGCACTTTATTTTTAACTACATTTATAATAAGACATTTCAGGTGCAGACGTATTCAGTATTAAACATTTTATTAATTTATGCAGAAAATGGCTACAATAAATTGTGAGTAACGGCCCAGTTGCGAACCGAATGGACTGTCGTAGGACCAAGGACACATTATATTTTTGTTTATTTACAGTTAATTTTATACTCGTAGCTCTTATTACGGTGAAGAAAAATATTGAAAGTAATTTGCATACCTTCTTGCTACAAGAATATAGAAGACTGACATTAAAATTAATTTCTAGGAAAACTCGTAGCAGCTTGGTAGAACGACGCCTATTTTTCGCAATTGTTGACATCAGGACTATCATTTGGGAAATCATAAGTTCAATTTCTGTGCGTAAAACCATTCTTGGTTAACCCCACATTAGTGTGGAATAAGGCTAGATTGTGGGCTAGATAGAAAAAAATGCATATATGTCTCTATTTGATTAACTAAGTCATTGCGTCACGTATGAAGCTGTATGGCTGTCTCTATCAGGACATGTGACGTGTATATAGAACGTTAATATTTGATGTATCTACTCACGGCACAGCGGATAATCTCATGGAACTTTAACGCTATATTTATTTATCAGCTTTCGTAAAGCAGTTAGTTGGTTTGTTGAAGCCCGGTTGTGATATGAATCGCCGACTGTTCGACTCATACACTGAGATCTTTGTTTCGACATTCGGGTGTAATTTTTTTTTAATTTGTTTTACAGTGTATTTCGAGACGAGTACGTCATTTACCTGACCAAACAATACCATGCATTACAAAGCAATGCTTGGCATTCCACTGCGCTCGCCAACCTGAGGCGTAAGATAGAGAGGTTACAATGTCCTTCAAACCGGAACACAACAGTGCATTTACCCTGCTGTTTGGCGGGAGAAATAGAAATTGCGGTGGTACCTACCCAGGCGGCGCGGCATCTCACATTACATATGTAACTGACCCACAATCAGTAAATGATGTTGTGAGAACAAAAGAGTATTTATAGTTTTTGATGCCCACGACACAAGACTACATCTTATTTTCAGGTCAGGTAGGTAAGTATATGACTATTGGGCATATGTATTTATTCGGACATTTTAACACAAATCATTACATGTTTACCTGTTCAAATACACAAACGAAATGAGAAAGTCTAAATAAGTTTCTTTTACATTCGCGATAGGAGTGTTTATACAAAACTCTTCACGAATACGACTCGAAAGAGTTTTCCCATTTAGTAAGAAAGGTTCGAATGTTGGATCACAAAGCGAAAAGCAAAACATTGCCTACACACAGCCAACTTTACAACCCGTGGGACACTGTACGAACGTATGACGTCCACGGAAAATACCATTTGGAAGTACAAAAATGTGCATAGCAAATTTCATGGCACATTGTTTCGCATTTTGTTGTGCGAAAACCAATTTCTGCTTTTAACACTTTTGTACTCGGATGTGTTTTAGAACAATACTCGCTCGCGTGACGTAAAACAAGTAGGCCCTTATGACGGTTGCTGGTAGTTTAGTTCTAATTCTGTTGTTATGAAGATTTAAAAATAAGCTACAGCTTAATGCTACTTTTGTTGGTGATTATGCCTGTTCTATTTTTTCTTGCTTACGAGTATATAGGCAATTAATCGGCATGAAGTGCAAAATGTAAAAATATTGAATTTATCGATTTATTATCAGCCCGGAGTCCGGAATTTGTGCTCGATATGGCGATAGGCTCGTCACTATTACATTGTCGGACGGAACCTACAAGGCGATATGGGGTGTCCTGGTAGCACCTTTACCAATCCCTTTTAGGAAAGAGGCGTGAGTATGTAATATAAAATAGAGATATCATTTAGTCCTCGGAACCATGAGTTGTTCTTACTTTAGCAAGATCGAGCAGCATTAAGAAAATAACCAAATATAAATTTCATTTATTTGTAGTAAATTGCAATTATCAAGACACAAACTTACATACATAATGTTTCATAATAATAATTATTTAATAATGTTAAATTAATAAGTAAGTATTTAGTATATTCATTTCTTATCACATTCATTTCTCACGAGTAAGCATTAATCCAGAATAAAACAGAATTAAAGTGATGTTATTTCACGGTTTCTTCCCTCGCTCGGCGTCGGAACACACGGCATATTCATTTTATAATTCATGATCTCGCGCGGCGATGAAATGTAACTCCTTACGTAGGCTATTATGATGAACGTCGCAGTCACTAGGGAATAAACCCTATTATTATATTTTGTGATACTTGTTATTCGGATTTTGGTCTTAGGTAACTGTGTTTTCGATTAGTGGTTTCTTACATTTACGCGAATGTTACACATTGAAATAAAACTAATTTTTACGGATTTTATCGCGGATTTGGTTTAGTTTATACATTTTGTAACTTCCTGACGTTTCAATTGCTTTGCAGCTTGAACGTTGTTACGTCGCGGATGCGGGTATGATAAAATCCGTAAAAAATAGTTTTATTAAAATGGTTTTCGACTGTCTGAGTAGGCAGGATGAAGTCTGCCTGATGATAAGCGGGTACCGTTCCTCACGATCTTTGCCAATTCCTGGAACACAATAAAATCGCTTCCTACCTATTGTTTTGTAACTGACATGAAATATATAATATACCGACAAGCATAAGGATTTTTTGCATTTACGGTAAATTTTTATCATCACATAATATGAATATGTGTACTTTAACTACTTTTTCATCCGCACTTAGAAGGACTTACCAATTTGCTTGCGCAATCATAGGACAACACCTCAACAAATATTAAACAGTGTTTGTTTATTTTGAGTGGACAATAGCTTTGTACGATCAAGCGGATTTTATCGTCATCGGAGTGATGAGATTAAAGCATTATAAACCGTCATATTAGGTCGGCTTTGCTATTAGCCTAATACGCAATTTGCATAATTTGATTGACTTTTTCTCGTTTTTGTTTGTACATTTTATCGCACTTTAAAGTATTATTTTTCAACTCATATCATTAGTTTCAAATAGTATTAAATCATTGTTTAACGGCTTTATTTATTAGACACACAGTTTTTAACCCATTTTAGTTTTCGAATGTTTTTCCCTTTCGAACGACTTTTGAATACAGTTTGAGCGAAGTAGGTAAAACATTGGAAAACTAAAATAGATTTTAAAACTGTCTATGAATAAGGACGTGTTAAAATAAAGATCGTATTGTTAACTATTATGTTTTACTACGTTTATTTGTTTAATCCATGCCATATAGCCAGAATATACAATTATCATTCAATGTTATGTTTACATGAATGTTACACATTGAAATAAAATTAATTTCGCGGATTTAATTACAGTTTTTGTTATATTTAACTCAAAATGAGCGATGTAAATATTTTAATTAATATTTGTGCTTGGTTTTTATATATTTGTGTGATTTACTGTATCAATAATAGTCGCCAAGCCGCCTAGTGTTCAACGCGCATTATTTTAAATGATATAATTTATTCCTAAGCAGAATTTCTTCGCGTTCCGTTTTACCCAGAATCTGAACACAGTGTGCGTGGATGTCGGTGCCGATAACTTTGTGTGGAATAGTTGGCAGAGTTATCGGTTAACCGTCAGACCAGAGTCGACCGCGCACCAATATCGTGATCAAATGCTCTCGTCATATCACTTAGTATGCTTATTAATAGGCGTTATTTTTGTGATAGATGAGTCCATTGATTGTCAGGAAAAAGGGTCGAAATATAAACATAGAAATAGTCACGAAACATGGTTCAACCGTAGTAAATATCTTCTATTATGGGTATTGGAACAAAAGTTCATGTATTACATGGCTGAAAGGTTACAATTAATTCAGATTATTAGTTTATTCAATGATATATTTTATAGAACATAGTTTTTTATTGCATTCATTAGGCAAACAAGCAAATTGGTAGATAAGTTTTTACCCTAGCATATGAAACATCAATAACTCCTGGAACTTGGGTGTGTAGCCTGTAATACCAAAAACCAACGAACTGAAAAAAATAATCCAAAAATCCATTGAAAAATCTCTTTATCTTGATGCGATATTTGCGAAAAAGTATAAAAAAATTCGTCGGAATGATAACGGTAGTAGCGGGGCTTACAGCGCTGATGCGAGTTAAAATGCCGCGCCGAGACAAATATTTTTTGCGCTAAAAGTAAAGTTTGTTCGGAGTTGAGGAATTTAACCGCGCTGCGAACTAAATCTCGTATTACAGGGATATACTGGAGGGCTGTATGTTTATTTTACTTAGGTTGCTGCCTGTTCTCCTGTATTTCATATAGTGGCTTAATGACTGAGGTTTTTTTAAGTATAATTCTTTTTACCTTAATTTCTTATTTATCTATGGTCATTCCCACGTATTTTAAAGTTGTAACAGGATTTGGATAATTTTATGACTATAGGACAGCCCGAAGCAGTTATTCTAATTTACACATTTTTAAAAACATAAAACCCGAGCAATATTTAGTTTTTTTCTATATGCACAAAATGTTGTGTGAATATCATCTGCAATCTCACGTATCACAATCGTTAACTGTGACATCGGGACGGTCACAAATAATGATTTTAGTATATCCTAATGGTCACGAAAAAATAAATCTTAATGACCGAAAGACATTCCCAGACGAGAATAAACAACTAAATCACAAACAAAATTAATTATTTACAATATAAATACACAAGTACCTACAACTCATTACCAATAAGAGTATCTCATTTTGTTATTCTATAATTAGAATACGTCGAGGATTCCATTGTTCGAAACTTCATTACGGAGCGAGTAATGCCGCTTCCCTGACCTTCAAATATATTTTTGCTCCATCTCTAAGGATTGTTTCAGTAAATTAAAAAGTCAGGAGAATTAGGGCTTAATACTGGTGCGTGTTTGAATTTATAATTAAGTTAGGATTTAGGCTTAAGTCTTAGTTTATACTCACTTGGTAGGCCTAGTCATGAATAGTAAAGTTCCTGGATAGAATTATCTTTTATAGCTTATTAACGTTGGTGGTAAGGGGTCCGTTGCATAGAGAGTTTTGTTAAACATACCATACAGCCCGCATGCGAGAACACTTTAGTCATGAGGCCCGATTTGGAGTATGCGAATGTTTTGTTTCTATGAAGATGAGCCAATTGTAACACTCCGTATCACTTTGTCTCTCTTTTCAGCTAATTCCACTGCTGAACATTGTCCATGATTTCCATGGAGACTCTCGTGCCAGACGATAATAATTAGTTGAGTATAAATTTATATATTCAGGTGTTCTTTTGCTTTCACACAACTACTACTTCTTTAAATTATACAAAAATATCTTTGTTACAAACATTTTTTTCCACATTTATTCAACGTTAAATTAAGGCTCTTACCTGCAGGTATTGCAATGAAATTCTTATATAAATAGTTCAGTAATATCTTAACCAATTAAAATACAAAAACCTTATACTAAGTGAGAATCGAGAATCGGTATCGTAGAGTTTCTTGGAGTTTCACGGAAGCTTATTGCTGTGATTAAATTATTAATGTAGTAATTTGCAGTAATGTAAGTCTTTCGCTGCGACATTATTACCTGAATGGTAATTAGGTTTTTTATATCATCCTAGCCTAATGTAGTAGATAGATTTCACTTGCCTCCGAAATAGTTATCAGAACTGTCACGTATGTCAAGGAAAATATTTTATACCTTCCTTTCCTGCTAAAGTATGAGGTTATCGACTAAAAAATATCAGTAACTTTGAAAATTTAGTTGTGTGTGAATGATAGTCCAGTGGTTTGAATTCGCGAAGTCCTATTTGACAGACCAATTGTCATACAACTGAGCATACACATAACCAGAGTTCCTTTTTTAATAATACGCAGAGAATCTATTTCTAAACAGCCTATATAAATAAAACAATGTTTACTATTGTCTTCGGTATCGAACGCTGGTAATAAAGTTTCCAAGAGATCAATCTAAGGAATTATTAATACCAGGAATTCGTAGACATTCACATACATGACCGTCTGCAGTGTAACTTTATTTGTCAGTGATAAACAAACCTATATACAGGGTATATCAAGACTGTGACCGAAAACGAAGCCAGGTGGTAGTATTAGTGACTTCAGACACAATGCAAGTAATTTTTTACTTATCGTTGTATTTGGGTGATAAATACATAGATTTCCTAAAATAATGATGTAGACCTCTTCATTTTTAAGCACTCAATGGTACGTAAGGGTTTAAATTATTATTATCGCAAAAACTAGGTATTTACCACCCAAACAAGACGATTTTTAAAAAAATCTAAAAGTATATCTGTCGCTGTTTTGGTAAAATTTTTATTTGCATCGTGTCTGTAACTACCTAAACTAACACCTGGTTTTCGGTCGCGGTCTTGATATACCCGGTATAATACAGATGTCTTTATTTAGTAGTTATCTTTATTTTGGGACGTACAATACACCGATGTCTATGGAGACGACTTTCTCTCGTCCACACAATAGGGTATCCAAGGTTTGATTTTAAGTAGTATTTAATTGATCCGTAAAATATCGCTTATAAAATATACATTCGCAAACAGCATTATAATTGGTTGTTAAATTACTGTAATTTTTTTTAATAGTGTAGTGAGGACACTCGTTTACCCTTTCGCACGCATGCACCTTATGAAGGATGACGTCACGTCGCGTCGTGCATGTTGTATTCTTTTCTATTACTCCTACTACCAAATTTAAATATTTGTACATACATACATACATAAACTCACGCCTTTATCCCCGAAGGGGTAGGCAGAGGCGCCATTAGGACACCCACATTTCGCCTTGTATATTCCGCCCCACGATGTGATAGGGGGCGAGCTTATCGCCATATCGGGCTATCCGGGCTGATAATTAATGAATCGAAACATCCAATATCACTTGGCCCGACCCGAGATTTGAACTCAGACCTCAGCTTTGTAATCGTACCAAAATTAGATATGATGTAAATAATTTTTCCTCATTACGATTATTCACTACGTAATCTTTCGATATAAACAATAATCAAAATTGAGGCAACTAGCCTATAATTATGCCAGTCTGGTTGTATCCGGATACACAGGAGATATAAACAGAAAAGAAACAATTACCTGGTGCTCTATGATGGATTCTGAACCGCGGTGCACAGGGTTGCTATCTGAGCGAGTAACCACCAACAAGACCCACAGCACAGCGAGTCGTAAGTTTCCTAAGAGAAAAGTTATAGCTTCATTGGATAGGATGCGGGTAGAATCTGGAATTTCGAAGCCCACCTTTTTGATACGACTTACACAATATCAGTTTAATCCTGAAGTAGGTTCGGTAGCATGACCAGGATAGAGATTAAGATGTTTCACTACAAAACATTTGTTGTATAATTTAGGTTTGTCTCCTTTTGCAACGTAAGATGTAAGAAGATCGCTTTCGAGGCGCTAAAAATAAATGCCTTTACATTATCAGTAGACATTTAATTGTTTAGTAATTTGATATTTTCTAAGCCCGTGATATAAGCCATTCAAATACCTATACTGTCACCCACCGATGTGTCTCCACATTTCTTTCGAGATAGCTATGTGCTATTGTAAAAATATGTTATTTTAAATAATTCTATTTCTCCCGCCAAACAGCAGTGTTAATACGCTGTTGTGTTCCGGTTTGAAGGACATTGTAGCCAGAGTAACTACTGGACATATTGAGACTTAACATCTTATGTCTCAGGATGGCGAGCGCAGTGGAATTCCAAGCATTGCCTTGTAATTCATGGTGTTGTTTGGTTTTGCTACTGTCCATGAGCGGTCGTATCGCTTACCATCAGGCGAATGGCATGATCGTCCCGCCATTCATTGCAATAATAAAAAATATATATATATGTTAATATCATTAGTAACTGTGCTGTTTATACGCTTTCTTAGAAACACCTTCGATCGCAAATTAGTTTAGCGTGGGAAATTCGACGAATGGTACGTATTCGAGGAATAAAGGTATTTTATGCGTGGAAGCACTGCCTGGTTTATATTCTTTGAGGAACAGAGGGGCTATAGAATATTGCTGCCAAATACGATCCCTCCTCTCTAAATTCGAATCCAACAACTAATTAATACTAGCAATCGAACTACGCAGTACTGCAGTCCGTTGATAAAGGTCAAAGGTACGTTTTATTGGACTAGTAGTAAGGCCGAGTTGCATTAAATACGTTTGACCATAACTTTAAAGGGCCATTTACACGATGAGAGTTTCCCGCGGCGAGAATCGTATACCATTATCGCATGACATAACCGCCATATGATTATCGGGTTCTGACAATGTTTATAGGATACAACTTTTTTATAACTTTACGATAATCATATCTTTGAGAGTGCGTGGTGGCCTGTTGGTAACGGACCAGATGCGGCTGCCTACATGTTCACGGTGGTCGCAGGTTCAAATCCCAGGGCACACCTTTGACTTTTCGGAGTTATGTGTGTATTGATAGTCAATCACCACGCACTTTAACGGTGAAGGAAAACATCGTGAGGAAACCTGCATACCGTAGCGATTTTAAAGAATTTCTACAGTATGTAAGTCCGCCAACCCGCACTAGGCCAGCGTGGTGGACTATATGGCTTAACCACTGTCAATCGATTCATTCGATTGTAGAGTAGACCCGTGCCCTGCAGTGGGACGTATATGGGCTGATATAGATAGATAGATAGATATCTTTGAGGCGAGAAGCTCTTCCCGAGTAAATGGGGCATTACGTCAACCCCATACATTTGTCAATTCATACGTATGGCGTTAATATGGCTGAAGTTAAATTGATGGTTTAAGATACTTGATGCAACTGGACATTAGAATCTGTCTCCCACACAAAAGTAATTACGCTAAACATAGGAGGACAATGATGGGTATGATGATATCCTAATTCACTCTAAATTAATACTAACATTTAGCATCTAATTAAAGTAATAATCTTTGCTAGGCAACCTATCTTGTTGGGATCCTATTAAATTAACGTTCGGAGTTTATATTTCAGTAGCTGGAACAACTAAGATAACAAGCATTTGTGTTGTTGATTTTGCAAATTGCCAGCAATAACGAAATGAACTAATTTGTCTTGCAAATTATACTGTTGGCAATCAACTCAGACGTGATTAAGATATCAGATTTTAATAAGAAGGATAATTGCTTTATCTAATTCTACGTATCTATGATATAACCTTTTAGCTTTATGCTGCTTACTAATTAGTTTTGTGTATTTTTCATAACGGTTTCTTAGATTTAGAGATTATTTCATTGTGTAAATTTCGTTGAAAAAATGTTCTTATTTTGCCCTACTCCTTATAAATGTGTGAAGTGCACTGCAATAGAAAAATTGCCAGCGAG
Source organism: Deilephila elpenor (assembly GCA_949752805.1). Classification (NCBI taxonomy): domain Eukaryota; kingdom Metazoa; phylum Arthropoda; class Insecta; order Lepidoptera; family Sphingidae; genus Deilephila; species Deilephila elpenor. The sequence continues at coordinate 7,845,050 of OX457111.1, forward strand.
AGGTGGTTCAGCTCTTCAGTTGAAGCAGTAATGTCAGATTTTTGAAAACAAGATTTACACGAACCCAAACGCGTCACGATTTTCGTGGATATACTAAGTATACTATAATAGGTTTCTCACAATCGTGTCTCATACTAAAATGTCAACTATAACACTTGGTAATATTATCTCGGATGACCCTATAAAGACGTTGGTAATACGATACACTTATACTAGTACTTGAGTCTGAAGCACGATAGTAATCTGAAGCTTCACTCAGCGTTCGACCACAATAAATAAATACGTAAGCAAGAAAATCAAATTCATCCCGCCTATACCTTATCAGGTTAAAAGACGAGACGGGAATAAAATAATATTGATTATGATGAATAAAATATTAGATTGAAAGAGACACTGGGTTCAAGGCTGCGACGTACGAGATCGTCGGACATTAACTTGAATAATTAAATAACCACGGAGCACATTAACGTCTCACGGGCTTGCAAAGGTCTTTCTCGTTGACAACCAGATTTAATTATACAGCATAATGAATACGGCTGCGTTACGGTTGCTCTCAAATCCGATTGTAGCTTTTTGTATATATCTGTGGCTGTGTGTATTTATTCTTTATTATCGCTTTTATTTATTTATTAAGGCCGCTTTAGAACTTACTACTACTAACTGCGGTATGTAAAGGTGGCCTTGACTGCTCGGCGACTGCCTCGGTGGCGCAGTTGTACTAAGGTATGACTTCAAAGCTGAGGTCTCGGGTTCGAGTCCCGGGTCGGGCAAAGTGATATTGGATTTCAGCCCGGAGTCTGGAATTTATGCCCAATACGGCGATAGGCTCGCCCTCTATCACATTGTGGGACCGCAAATACAAGGCGAAACGTGGGTGTCCTGGTTACACCTCTGCCTACTCCTTCTGGGAAAAAGGTATGAGTTTATGTATGTAAAGTCCACTAACTCGCACAACGCCAGCGTGGCGGACTACATTTTTTTTTTTTTTTTTTTTTTCCCCGCGGGGAAAATCCCTTTACGGACCATCCCACCCCCGAAGGGGCGAGGGTGTGTCGGACTCACCGGCGCCTTCCGAGCCCAGCGAGATGTTGTGCCGCCCGTGGATGTGGACGGGCGGCCGCTGGGTCGGGTCCCTACCATAAACCTACGCGCCGAAATACCGACTAAAAACCCCGCGTCGGCCACCATCGGTGCACTTGAGAGACGGCCCCGGGATACCGTTTAACAGACGCGCCAGGACCGCCTCTTTGTGCACCGCCGCTTAGCGACGCGGCAACAGACGCGTGTTGCGTCACGTCTCGGGGGCCGCCAAGGTAGGGACGGCGGCCCCATGTGGCCTCTGCGGCGCCGGGTTAGTTGGCGTCCCGGCGCCTCCTACGTCTCCTGTGGCGACGAGCGGGATCGGTCTGCTCCCGATCCCGCTCGGCGCTCTCCTTCTGCGACATGACACGTTCGCAGAAGGAGAGCATGGCTCGCCACGAACTCCGGCTGCCGACCATGGCGGCGACCACGGCCGGCAGCGAAAGGTCGCTTCCCACGACCGCGACGAGAGCGCTGCGCTCCTCGTCCCAGGCTGGGCACTCTTCCAGCGTGTGCTGGGCCGTGTCCTCACGGCAGTTGCCACAATGGTGGCACACGGCGGACTCCTCGGCTCCGGCTATGCGACACAGGTACGCACCGAAGCAGCCGTGCCCGGTGAGCACCTGCGTCAGCCGGTATGTCGGCGCACCGTGGCGCCTGTCCAGCCACTGCTCGAGGACAGGTCGCACTGCCGCGACGGTCCTCGTACCAGCACTAGGGTTCTCCAGCCTGGAACGCCACTCCTCCACGGCGGTCCTGCGGAGGGAGGCCAACATGGCCTCGACCTCACGGGGGACCAACCTCTGCCCACGCCCGGACGCCTCCTCTCGCCGGAAGAAAGCCGACGAGAGGGTCCTCGCGTCCAGCACCCAGGGCAGAGTTCCCGCCAATACGCAGGCCGCCTCGTGCGAGACCGTGCGGTAGCCCCTGATTATTCGCTGCGCCACCATGCGCTGCGGACGATGCAGCAGGCGGACGCAACGATCGCCCAGGGACTCGGCCCAAACGGGACACCCGTAGAGGGCCATGGACCGCACGACTCCAGCATAAAGGTTTCGGCAAGGGATGCCAGGACCATCAGTGTTGGGCAACAGGCGCCCCAGTGCGCCCGCCGCCCTCACCAGCTTCGGCGACAACTCCTCAAAATGCGCACGGAAATCCCATCGACTGTCGAGAACGAGACCGAGGTACTTCATCCTCGAGCCGACGGGAATCCGCACGCTTTCCACCGTGATGTGGGCCCCTGGCGGTGGCCCACACCGAGGACCGTGGAAACATACGGCCTCGGTCTTGTTGAGGGCCACCGTGAGGCCCAGTCGCCGAATCCTGCCCACCACCAGTCCAGTACCGAACGAGGCGAGCAGGGCGGACCTCTGGAATGTCCTGGCCGTCGCTGTCACCAGTGTGTCGTCCGCGTAGCAGACGACAGCGACGCCCCGAAGGTTGGTACCACGTAGCACCCAGTCGTAGCCGATGTTCCACAGGAGCGGCCCAAGAACCGAGCCCTGTGGAACACCGCACGTCACTTCCCTGCGGTGCCACCCGTCGGCGCCCGGATACACCACGTACCTATCAGACAGGTACGAGTGCACCAGACGCCGAAGGTAGGGCGGAACCTCGTGGTACCGCAGTGCTTCTTCGATGCAGGCCCAGGGCATGGTGTTAAACGCGTTGGCGATGTCGAGAGACACCGCCACCACGACCCTACCCCGGGACACCGCACGCTCCGCTTGTGCCTTCACCCGCAGAATCGCGTGGACCGTCGACCGGCCCCGCCGGAACCCGAACTGGCAGTCTGCCAAATCCGGGCCCGTACTCTCCAAATGCTCGACGAGGCGCGCGTGGTGGCGGACTACATGGCCTAACCCCTCTCAATCGTACTCTTGATTGTAAAGGAAGCCTGTGCCCTGCAGCTAGACTTATTTGCGCTGATACAGATACAAGGCTGCTTAACGTAGGTCAATAAATCGGTCGATATACATGAGGTATGCGGAAACTGGCACAAGTTCTATATAAACCTTGTTTGCGGATTTCTCCAATAATGTAAATCAAGGAATCCTCATACTTAGTAGGGAACTTGGTGTGGCTAAAAATGCTAATGGTAATATCGTTTTTTGAGTATAAAGTGTTTCAAGAACTGGTGTTGCGTTTCAAGAACTGGTGTTGACAACGTTGCTTCACATAGGTACTTGTATAAGGCTTAATAAACGAGTGAATAGGCAGACGGAGAAATATTGATCAAATATAACCGTGCAGAGATTGAACCCGCATCTTCCGGCACATAAATAGTTACCCTGCTAGTTTTTTGCGATAATTTTTTAATTTCGCCATTTTTGATGTAGAGTCTCTCATGACGTCATGAAATAGGACGCCTAATGCGAGAATCAGTCAATACATATGTTGGCTGCTATTTAATCATATTGTGAAATAAATACTTGTTTGATATTTATTTAAATATTACTATTAAAGTAGCAATTTGATTAGAATAAAGGTCATACAGTGCTACAAAACTAGTTTAGAAATCTTTCTGTCCATTTATTTTCTTGTGATAAAGTACTATTGATATATCCAAACTTATTCAGTACGCAAATGAGCCACCAACATAATTTGAATCCGCAGCAGAGATCAGTATTCTCGATCGTGTTGCAAGTAAGATGTTTTGCCTTAAAAACAACCGGATTTCTTTATGTGGCCGCCTCCGTGCAATAGTAGGCCACCCTTGAACATATATCACTCGAAATGAATCCCTCCAGTGGAATACATACTGGTATCTGTCCGCGATAGGCTGTACGGACCGTGTTTTCTTTGCTTCTATTCATTTAGATTCGCTCCCTTTGGTCCCCTCATCCTTTTTTCCTCAATTTTGTCCCCATCTTTTACAAAAAGCCTGCCATATTTTTTTCTTCGACTTGTAAATTATTTTTTATTTTGCTTCATTAGGATTTCCGTTTTGAGGGTTTTGTGTTTGAAAGTTTGAGACGGTGAACAAAAAAAGCACTGACTTTTCTTGTAAATCGTAGACTTAAAAACAGTGTAATATGTGACTCATGTGTCTCACTTTCTCTAAAAATCTTACGAATTTATAATGATAGTCGTTTCCTAGATTGAGGAAAAATCAAACAGAACTGAATTTATGTGTGTTTTCATCTGAACGCAAAATCATATTATTTGTGGCGCAATTCATTTGTTGAGAATGTGCGATATGTGTTATTCGTATACGGAAGGTAAACACTGATAATATATAACATTTTTCAATCGCCAACAAAGACAGCACATATTTGAAACGAATTCCGTAAACCGATATAAGAGTCAAACGCAGGAATTGTGCATGTAATATTAATGGGAAAGCGGCACAAGAGGAAACAAGATACTTTTCGTTTGCCCTCGGGAGTGAAACTCATTTTATTCTTCACTGTTTTATTTCTATGTTTTTATAAATCATTAGTTAACATATTCAATTACGTCTACAATTTGATAATTTATTACACAACCCTTTTGTAAACTACGTTTCAAAGACAGCGACATATAAAAAACTATCGCGTTTTATGTAATACACAAGAATATTTCTTTGGCTGTTAAGAAATTACAAATCTGTAACATTTCATTTATTTACATTGTTCCATATTTACAAGGCATTATCTAATATTTACAATTCTAACAATAGCAATTAAATATCGTGATATAATATATTATACCTCTTCAAAGATGTACAAAGTACAATAGCAGTTACCTATAATAAACTAGAGAAAATTAACGTAATTTTTTACAATTTACTTGTCTTTGACAAGACTATTATTTTTTCTTTTTAACAGATGTAATATCTACAAACGAATACAAGACTTATCTTCGATTTAGTTGCTTTCAACATTGTATATAAAGGAGCTGATCTTTTCATTAGTTTTCTTGAAAACAGGTAACTTTGTTTGGATCTTTTAGTGAAATGTATACACTCAAAAAGCTAAGTAACAGCGCATAAACCAACTAAAGAGCGCTGTTAAATGCCAATCTGTCAGTTTCGTATGAAGTTGGACGATCTTATCTTAGTGCCTACTTAATCCCCTCCTTGTCACTGGAAGTTTTTACGAAACCGTCCCTTTATGTCCGTAATAAAACAATCCTATTTTCGACTTTGTTGAAGTAATTTTATTATTCTAAAGACTTTGTTAAAATGTCGAAGATTTTATAAAGGTAGCCGGTGTTTGATCTTTTGCAGGATTTCGCTTCAAAATAATGTTTGAGAGAGCAATGTAGTCGTATTTAGTTTCAGCGTTAACTCTCATTTACATTGCGATAGTGAAATAAAAATGTAAATTAAATTACAGAATAGTGAGCCAACATAAGCGCGGATATTTTGTTTAACGTTTTAGGAGCAACGCCGGGCTGTGGTCATAGAGAAATCGGCGCGGCTTGAAATCTTTTTACGATTGAACGCGCAGTCAATAATTTAAGAATCAACCCGTCGCAGCTGTTACGCCTTAGCCGGGTAACAAAGTTTTAATCAAGAAGTCAATAACGGACTTGCGACGGAACAACAAACCCAAATGAAAACATTATGTTCTTTGTTTACGACACGCGTTATTATACACTAAGCTTGTAAATGTAGAAACTTAATTCTTTACAATCCGAATATAAAAAGTTAACGTATAAAACAGCTTATATCCATTTACCTAATTACAAGAGAAAACAATACGTTATGATACAGAAACATGGAGTTTTAATTAAGTATTGTTATAGTTGGAAACGCGATTGAGTGGTGGGAAGAAAGATCGTGTAAATATTTATTTCAATATAGCGGCGGGCGGTTACGAACTCGGGATTAACCAAGTGCCACGCACACCGCACCAGATATGGGTTATATGCCGTTTATTTGCCCAAGTTGATATGACGCAAATAACGTGGCAAAGAGAGCAACTGCCGGATTAGATACGGCATGCATAGATAAGCTTCTTGCTTCGATTGAATCTGGGTTTATTCCAGATTGCTATAATGAAATCAGTTCGATTGCAATCCCTATACCAGATTAAGCCGATGGAATGTACTTGGATGATATAAATAAAAGAAAATCCACTCAAAGTAATTAAGTAAACGGCTATATGTTTTCCGCCCAGTTATTATTTATCCAAGGCCAATTCCTATTTTTATAAAACATTTGATGAATTTTACAATATTTTTTTAAAGTATATTTTATTCGTAAACTAAAAAAGATATGGAATTATCATCGATAATTTAATTTAAATTATACACTTTATCGTTGTACTTGAAATCGTAGCACATAAAATACAAAATCAAATATAATATTTTTCTATACATTACTCTCTATACTTAAACCGTGGAAGTTCCCGCAACGCAATTAGGTCATCTCGAATATCCCGTACAGCTTAGGAATTTGACCGTATTATAGAGACAGGTAGACGTAACTAATTTCACGAAGGATTGTGCAATGAGTGGTAAAGTGATGAGGAACGCCATCTGGTGGGATCTGATGGTGGTGACGGTGACCAGCGCTACCAGCACCACCTTGTTGGAGTGCGGGGGCGTTGACCCCGAGCTCTGCATGGCAGCCGGTCGTTCCCCACTGAGCACGTGGACAATCACAGACGCTGACTCTGTAACAAACGCCTCACTGAACATTCTTTGTCTCCTACAAATATGTATACTTTAAACAAATAGATTTCCCTCAAAGGGAAGTCAATTTATAAACACTTCTGAAAGCTATTAAAGTACTTTGCCACAGTTTTACAAGTTTGTCACTTCCGTGTTCAACTTTGAATAATTAATCATAAAGTCAACTAAATATTTATAATTTAAAGTCTTGGGTTAAGTTTGGAAACGTCTGTAAAAGGCACACGTGAAGTAAATCCATTACTTATTAAATATTTTATACGACATGACACGGACTTTTAAATGTATTAATTTTAATTATACGTATGGATTTATTCTGTGTCATTAATACGCTATAAAGTGTATACAGGGTGTGTTTCCGGCAATTATTTTGTTTGAATCGGTAGTCGTTACTGTGAAATATTAACACATATCCTGACGTAAATCGGTTATTAAATTTATGTTTGTTCTAATTCTGGCCGGCGAGTGCGACATGACAACTCGCTGGCTCTGTTGTTTTATTACTAGTATTATTGTTAGCTCAATATTGTATTAATGTAGCACAAACACACGGCTGTTACTTAATTAAATTTAGTTGCATGACAAACATTGTTCAGTTATACTTTTTTATTTTGAAGGATAATATTTACGATGGCGGTAAAATTGTGATTTGGCTTTTTATTGTTCACAGCTATAATCGTGAGGAGTGTTTATGCGATTTCACCGTCATTAGAATGATTACCGTCTGCTTTTTTTAACTTTTAGATAGAATAGCGTATTATAACTTCGTTTAAACGTTTTTGGTAATGGATAAAAGATTGCTGGTACTACACGGTCGATAATGTTCAATTAACGCTGCTGTCATCAAATACGTCATCCTTTTGCCCTCAAAGGGTTTTACTGCTTTTGCTTACCAGCAACATTTTTGTAGTGCACTTACTATGAAAACATGACTCTCTGATAACTGTGTGCATCATAGCTTAACATAAAGTTATCGACCTTTTCCTAAAAAATCATTTGACAACCACTGCAAAATCCCTCTAATTTTAAATTTGAAATTCAGCACATTAATTCTATAGTAAAATGGTTTGTTTACCCGAACTGCTAGGCGCGCATGTATAGTTCCCGGAGTCGTGCGGCGCGGCGCGCGCGATGAGCAGCCGGCTCGTGCGCGTGCGCTGCTCTGTCTCCACGCTGATGCCGCCGCGCTGCGCGTAGTTCACCACTTGCTCCCCGCGATACCAGTAGATGAAACTGTGAGACGGTACTTGTTAGAAATAGGTAAGGAACAAATCTATGGAAATCTTTGGGGGAATTATTTGTAGTGGAGTTCCGGGGGCTTAAGAGTGTAGGGAGAGAGAGAGAGAGAGAGAGTGATGCAGCAGTTCTTCCAGCAGTGTCAAAATTTGTGTGCAGCCGTGTCTAGCTATTAAGCAGCCCGTTAGATTCCCAGTCTGTGTAGGCAAAAGTGCTATCTATCAATTATATGCTTTATGAGTAGCACTGGTGTGAGTAAAGGCTTGTATTAATACCAATAAGTCTAAGGTTTTTAAGCATCATTTTGATAAGATAGACGCATAATAATGAAAATAATAAACTCTATTATTATTACACCATGTAAAATGTAAATATATAAAAAAAAAGAAAAAAAAATACAGTAATCATAACAGGAACACATAAAACTGGTGGTGAACGCATACTAATTTCCTAGGCAATTACGAATATAGCTTGGTAGATTTTAGTCCATGTAATTTTTAGTACACCGTTTCGTGAGATTGAATGGCGATTTGGGGCTATTTAACACTGGTGGAAATCCCATGCGGGCACTAGCGGATTGACTAACTAATTTACTTGTGGTTTCGGTGTTAAATAGTTCCCACTTGGGTTAGCTGCTTACTATGTTTATTGTACGCAGCTTGTAACAATTTAAAGATTTCTGACACGTCTCCCATAGTTAGGGTTTTTTGTAGGTTAGTTACAACGCTGCTATTGCGTTAGGGCGACGAGGGTTCACTTTTAAGTGCGATTGCGTAAGGAGCCAAATAACTTATGTAATTTAGCTTTCTATGGATTATTCCAATGGATGCTGTTCATAAGTTGTTCTAGAATGTCTAGGGTTGGGTTGAACATATTGCTTAAGCATAATGCCCTGCAGGTGGATTCAGACCCAAATCCCATTAAATTTAACAGCGAGGTCTCTCATATGAGAGGCCGCTTGGGTAGGTATCAACGCAATGTCTATTTATCCCGCCAAACAGCAGTGTAAATGAACTGTTGTGTTCAGATTTAAAGGGTATTGTAGCTAGAGTAGTTACTGGACATAATGAGACCTAACATCTTATGTCTCAGGATGGCGAACGCAGTGGAATGCCATCGTAATGGCAGCCTCGTCTCACCATTTACAGCAATAAAAAACAAATAAGGGCAAGAATCCAATAGCGGGTCATCATCATCATCATCATCATCATCATCAGCCCTTCTGCGTCCACTGCTGGACATAGGCCTCTCCCATAGCACGCCACTGGGCTCGATCTTCAGCCCATCGTCGCCAACCGCTACCAGCCACCCCACGAATATCGTCGCTCCACCTGGCTGGAGGGCGTCCTACACTACGTTTGCCGAGGCGCGGTCTCCACTCGAGAACACAAATCATGGTCATGGGTCATAATCTACAAATACATTATAAGTTTATAGAATATAGTATCTATAAATTAATTGTACAAAATAGACATGTGTAATGTGAATAACCTAATTCAATCATAAAATTCAATTGCTAAACATGAGATGAGTTCATGTTGCAAATATCAAGCTTGTAAATTGACACAATTCAAATACAGTTACAGCGATTTGAAAATTTATTCAGTTAATAACAGAGCACGAAATGTTTTTACAGAGTTAATAAGCTTTGCTCAACATTGTTCAAATTAAGGTAATTAATATTACAGTATATTCTATTGCGATTTATGTATCTCTTAATGCTAGGAAAGAAACCCGTAGTTTCTTTCCCGAGGGAGCAGAAATAAGCCTACCACGTTTGATTAGATTGCCTGGTGGTAACACAAACTCTTAAAGTAGTAGAAAACTATGAAGCCTGTAAGTTTTCGATGTTTCCTTTACCGTTAATGTGAGCGATGATAAACTATGAAAACAAATCAATTTGAGGAGTTATAAGTATATGCCCTGAGGTATAAACTACGACAATCGTTTAGCTACTAATCAGTAATATTAATATTGTAGCTTACGTTTATATAACTAGCAAATAACCCTTCATTGACAACACGGCATAATACATACTTTATGATACGACATTAATTGCTAGTTAGCTATTATTGACGTTAATCTGAACATATTACGGCTATTAATTATAACTATGAGACAACATGGAAGACATGTGAGACAATTAATGGTGTCGTATGTGGGTGAAACGTAACCCACGTTCGTTTCGGCCAGTCAGAACATCCACCTTCTTAAAACACGGAATCGACATAAATTTTCTATCTTTTATCGCGTAAATATTTTATTTTCTAAAACTCCTAAATATTTCAGTAGTGAGTTAAATTATTTACCCCGACGTTTCAATTTACTACCCGAGTTACATTTACATGAAAATAAACTTAACGCTACCTGTGTCACGTATATTACTCACTTTATTTCAAGGGCGGTAGCCTAGTTCGTAGCGGATTGGGCTGGTGAAAGGGAATTTGCGGGTTCGAGCCGAGTCAGAGGGTGTCTGACTTCTCCGACATCTTGCTTAAAGGAAGCGGTGAAGTAAATAATTACTAACTACGAATTCCCACGTAATTTCCGAAGGTCAGTAGGTGTTAGGGCAATCCTTTCGCTTGTAAATCCCGTCCGCTATCAAACTCAGTTACATTTCCGTTATACAAATTCAAAAGTATATGAATTATACACCACATCAGGTTAGTGTGGTTAACTGAAGCCCAGCGTCTTGAACCTAGAGAAGGCTCGTGACCAGCATTGGGAGAGTTAAATGAAGGGTGATATGATTATTACACATTACACCACGAAGCGACAACGGTAGTTTAATATTTTGTCGCTAGCTATAATGCGGCGAAACTAAACCCTTTGTAAAACACAATAAGGCAAAGTTTTACACGAGCTATAAAATTGTACAATAAGTCAAAAATATTTACATAAATAAAAAAACAAGGACAACATGTAGACCCGAGTTTTACTGGGAAACTTTATGCAAGGGCTTACCGCGTATTATGTTTGTGTACACTTTTACAACGTAAGATGCCATACATAACACATGAGATGACCTGAATAAAAATGTCATATCTCCACGCTGAGTATCATTCTATCAATATTCAAATTGGAGATCCTCAGACACAGGGCGCCATTAAACGTTGATACGCAAAGAATGCCTCACTTAAGCCGTCCAGGCCGACCCTTTTATCCGGGAATAAGCTTATTGTGTATAAACATGCGAACACTAAATGTATAGGTTCGCGGCATTAAAGGTATAATGTAACACGGCACACTTCATAACGTCGGCATAACTCCTTTGCGCGCCGCCGAACAATTTGTATCGCGTATTTCGAGTTACGGCCGTACTGGGTCTTTTAAAGCGGCATTCATTGGCCATGTTTTATCCCTTTTGGTTAATTAGAATTGCTAAATAAATGTTCAGCTGGTGTAGTACATGTTTATTCAATACTCGCCTCGTAGTTATAATTAATATTTAACAATGCTCGTGATTAAATACTACAGTTTTGTTTTAATTAAACCGGAACACAAATTGTGTTGTATATTTTTTGGTATTGTGTTACATGAAGAATAACACTCGGCTTTGTAACTAAAAATCAAAAGTTTTTGATTAAAAATAACAAACAAAAACTGAGGTAACTGATTTGATTCAATTACTCAAGATAAAAGCAAATTTAAAAATAGAACCGTAGTAGAAATTGGATTGGAAACATTGCATTGATCAAATGTAATATATAAAAATCCATAATGCTATTTTCTCGTGCAAACACATTAAATTAATCAGGATAGATTTAATACGGCCTGAGGGATGCGAATAACCGCGCGATGAAAAAAAAATTTAATTTGATGTTATAATATAATAACCAGTTGGCAAATGGCCAGTATTTTTGCTAGCACACGCGAAGTAATGTCAGATATGATGATACGGCATGAGACGGTCTCATTACCTATATGCCGCGTCACGTAGGCGACACAGAACGTCCCGGCGGAGTGTTATTCTCTATAAACTTTACCGAATAATAAAAAAGAAGTGTCCTTTTATTTTTACGAGTACACTTAGAAATTAGAGAACAAGGATGTACTCTTATTTTTTGCAATAAGAATTTTCAAGTGGCTATTCTTTTTGAGCACTGGGTGCTTCACTGGGCTTTAATGTGGGGCTTTGAAGCGAGCGATTTCACATGATATTTTTTATATTCTAACAAAAATGAAGTGGTTTTCAAGATAAATAAAAGATTTTTGCACCCATAATTACTAACAAACTGGTTCATTCTTAAAAATATACAATTGAAACAGGTAAGAAACATTTAGTTATCAATAATTTTTAAGTTACATTGCTGCCACCTTAGAGTTTATGCAAGTGTGTTACATAAAACGATAGCAAAGACTTATAAGGAATGGAAAAAAAAACTTATCTATAAACGGAATCCAACAGCATAGAAAATAAAACCAATACACATCAAAAATTTCACACAACAAACTCTCCAACACCTGAACAATATACATGCATCAATAACCCGCTTAATCTTAACAAATCGCTCGTTTCGAGGCTGTAAAAAGTGTTGGCGATGGCATATTTGTTACCTCGGCGGGTCCGGGGCGTGTTTCGCGACGCAAGTGAGATTGATGTCGGACCCCGCCCTGACGAACAGCTCGGGACCCGACAGGATCTCCGCCTTTGACACTGTTGAAAAACAATACAATTTATTACTGTTTATGTTGTGCAGGATTAATATCTGAGAATGTAAAGGTCAAGGTCAAAGGTCACTTTATAATGTTTTTTATGTTAATTATTGCTATGCCCAGCAGTGACAAATTGTGTCAAATTATGATTAAGATGCTGTGATTACAACATAACCTAAATATATTTTAATACAAATATACGCAACCAAACTGTGTAATGACACAGTAAAAAGTAACATGATTCAGTAAAAAGCATTTGCTTGTTTTTCTAAATCAATCGCCAGCGACCTAAAAACTTTATGCCCAATTCAATAGGCGCCTGGACAAATACAATTTTGTTTTTTGCCTTTTAAATATATCAACATTTGGACAAGCATGGACGAAATCCTGAAATAATCCTGATAAGGTCATTTATATTTGGCAGTTATTTTACTGGCATGACGAAGAGACTACAATGTGTGGTAATTGCAGTTATAGAACAGTATGAACATGTGGGTGTGTGTGGTAACGCAGTGTGCTGATGACTTACCGTAATATAAACTAATTATACTTGTTTATCATAATGCACTGTACTGTATCAGCCCATATACGTCCCACAGCAGGGCACGGTCCTCTATAATCGAGAGTACGATTAAGAGATGTATCGCTATATAGTCCACCACGCTGGCCTAGTGCGTGTTGGCGGATTTTATATATCTTAGAAATTCTTAGTAATCGCTATGGTATGCAGGTTTCCTCAAGATGTTTTCCTTCACCGTTATAGTGCGTGATGATTGACTGTTGAGTTTAATACAAAGTATTTATATCCATACACACTCATTTCATAATGACATAGGCCTGGTTTAATAAGGGTGTATAAAAATCAGGAATTTGTGGCCGATATGGTGATAGGCTCGCCCACCATCACATCGTGGGACAGAACATACAAGTCGTAATATGGGTGTCATGGTAGCACCTTTGCCTACTCCTTCTGGGAAAAAGGCGTGAGTTTATGTATGTATGTTAAAGCTGACTCCGAAACGCACTTTGCTTGTGTGGGTGAATATTTGACCACCTTACAGTCACCGTAAATCTCAATTACTGAAGGAAAATCAGCAATGCTGTATCGGTTTTGCTGTATTGAGTGTTCACTTCAGTTTTTTGTGAGAGAGCGGCACCATCACGGTCGAGACGATCCATTTCTACTATACCTTCAACAAGGCACAGGAAAGCATTACCACTTATATAATATTAATATTACGTAAGTCTACTTCCACATTCACCGATGTACAAGCTGTTTATATACATGTCAAACAGAGATTTGTTCTTTATTGCCAAGGAGATAAGGAATAAAATGCCGTAGGAAGAAGATTACGCGACGATAATCTTCTTTACGTTAAAATTAAGATGTAATCAGTCATACTCGTATTCGACTCGCTTGGTGGATTAAGCCTCAAATTTATGTAAAGGTTAGGTAATGAGCGTTAGTGGGCTTAGATTTTTTTCTGTGAATCTGGTGTCAACTTATTAACTAAATTTTTCATATAAATCATAAGCACAAAAAGTTAAAGTTAAAAGAGAAATTGAATACTTTAGTCAAAATATATTCGTAAGTTTAATATTTATCTTTTAGTGAATGGAAATGTCTTGTATAATGGGTGAACCTTTTCGCGAAGATTTCTCTCGGTTAATGGATTTTACTAATAGCAAAAGAAAATAGTCCGGTTAAGAGAAAATATAATAATTAACTATCTCTGGGACCTAAATACAGCGTCGGAAAGTGGGTCATTTCAATCGGGACTCATATTTTCCTACCTTTTTTGTTTAATAAAAGACGTGAAAGAACAAAATGAAATGTTCGTTGTATTAATACTGCGAAGACTTACGATATTCAGACTCGGACACTAACAAAAGAATATTGCTACTAACATGTCAACTTGTTTGTTTTTTCTTGTACATGTTATTGTTAGATAATATAATAGTATGTATGCATGATACAATGATATGAAAACTATGTTGATATTGTCATCTCGCAATACTGCTACACGCGAAATCATTTTTTTTTCATAATTATAATAATGTCATTCACACCTCAATTATTAGTCGATGTATCAACATAATTTATCAAACTATATCGATATTTGAGTTTCTCAAAACCGAATTGGTATATTGTTAAAAGTACCACTTTCGTAGAAACAAGCTACGGCGTAGCCGCCAAGCTACGGTTCACGTAGCTGTAGGTGTAGCACCAACAATTTTAGATTATTATTGTATTAATATTACTCACGGTTTGCATGTTAAGGGGCGCTTTAATTTACATTACATTAATAAAAAACTTGGTTTAATTAAATTTTCCGAAGATAATTACAATTGTAGGGGTTATTATATTTCGTTGCTGTATTTTAGTTTATTTAAAGAAACCTTACTAAAAGATTCACAAAATCGGTAGGAGCCATAACGACGCATTGGGGCCTTGAAATTCACAAATTGTGTCAAATTTCTATCAATGAAATTCCCCCATCCATTTGTAGGATTGTTTTTAGCGACATTGTTTTTGTTTTACACAACGTGTGAGTGAATAAAGCTGATCCATGTTTAAAATGATTAAAATAACGTAATCGTATTAATATTTTTCCAATATCGAGATGAACGTGTAAAAGCGTAGGTTGAACTAGGCGTGGGTAATTTTCATATTTATATTAACTGTTAAAACTTAAAATATACATACATACATAAACTCACGCCTTTATCCCCGAAATAAAATCCCCGGGCACAAATTAAATATATGAAATATATAAAAACGAAACCATAATATCGACAACTAAAAATTTCCAGTTCATATGATGGCCCAAAATGGACAAAAAACTAGCAGTCATCACAAATTCTCTCAGGTCAATTGATAAAGGCCGACGTAGTAGTAAGTACGTTTGTTCCTAAACCTGTGGCCGAAGTTTCGAATTTCATCGCAATTCGCAGAGCATAACTAGTTTATGGCTCTCGGTTCTTTTAATATGCCATGAGCTGGGCTTGAGAGCTGTGACTGGTTCGAAAATTTCAGGTAAACTAGCTTTACGGAGTCTATTCATTTGCCAATTTCAACGACTGGATTTTTGTGACAAAGCGGTGGTTGATTTATGCTATTGAAGTTGTCGTGAGCCTAGATATAGGACAGTCATACAAATTATATATAATTATGGTAATAAACATCAATTATACTATGTTAATTAAGAGGCGCATAGCATACTTAATAATATATGAATACATAATATCTTACTATTTTAAGAATGGTCATCAGCACCATAATCATTAACGGACCAAAGCCCAATGCTAGACATATTTCAATTGTAAGTCACTAAATATGATCCTCATTCATCCCTCCACATACAGCTACTTCAAGAAAAATGAATCACAAATCCTAATATTATTTTTAATGTGTTACTTTAATTACTCACCAACAACAGTAAGCCGAAACGACAGGCTGATCTTCGGCTCAGTAGACACCTGACACTCATACGCGCCTGAGTCTCTAGGCTGGGCGGGGGCCACCCGCAGCGTCCACTCATCAGAGCCGTCGGCGTGGAGCGCGGCGAACCGAGCGTCGCTGCTGTAGGTATGCACTCCCACTGTGAGGATGTGCAGGTCGCGCTTGCGGATCCAGGACACCTGGGGACAAAGACAACATGAGTATGGGATACTGATTTACTGAACTGATGATTTACAAAGGTCTCTTTGGAAATTCTTGGTACGGGTCTGTGTTTAATAGTGGATTTATTGTATTTGAAGATGATGAGTAAATAATAGGCTAGGTCGTAGAAGATTAGACAGTCAGCTAGGTCATAGCCAGAGTACCAGCCACTTTTTTCAAAGAAATGTCTTTTCATAGTTTGTTATGGGTTAGTCACGGGAGTGAAAGTTAACAGAGCGGCATAATTAGGTCGTTGTGGCGAGATAAATATCCCCCGCCCGTGGATGTTTTGGTTAGATTGTACTGCAGCATAAGATTAATTTTGTGGCTGTTATGCCAGGACATAATAATATCTACGAATTCTCTGATAATTATTTTAAAGGCTATTTGATCTATTTATTTTCACCGGCCGTAGCGAAATAAGACCTAAACTCCTCATAATCGTATTAAAGGCCCGTGTCCAGCCGTTGCCTGTACATCACAAAATTATAATAAGCAATATTTCATTTATATAATCTGCTACTGCGGACATTGCAGATTAGTAAGCGCTTTGTGAAATTAGATATTATATAAATTAAACATATGATAGTTTAGGACGCAAGCGCGATGTATGCGGACCGCAACCGCACTGCGAACAAAATCTGCATTAAACAAAAAATGAACTGACAAGTGATGCTCGACTTGGCCCAACATAGTCGTGTACACACTCACATCCTTTGAAAAGGCGTAATTTAATAAAGTTTAAAATTTTGAATTCAAATGGAAACTTCGTCAAATTCATTTTTTTTATTTCTGTTTATCATCAGGCGGCGGTAATTGTAGTTTCTTCTCAATCAATGACAAGTTATAATAAAATTGTGGTAACAGAAATATTTGTTAAATGGAACTCAAAATTAAAATGTTTTCAACAAAATTAGTTTAGCCGTGATATGTATTTTTTTGAGGATTTGAAAAAATGTCAAAAGTTTCTACGATATTAAACCGCAGAGATAAGACTGCAGCTTCCAAGCACGTAGCAAAATATAGCTCACAGAAGGCATAAAATTTCAGACAACAGAGCATAACTACACGTCCACAAATCCCCAATTAAGAAGGAAAAAGTCGTAATTCCCAACGCTCTCATCCACTCAAGTAATCTGTTTTTGCATTTGAATGCGGTCGCATCATCAAGAGAGTTTCATTCGAATTTGTATTCGAGACTATTCGCTGGCGGCGGTTTTAAAACTTTCTTCCTGACACGAGTTTAAACCGTGGCGGAGACAGAACTAACTGGATATAACTGGATATTCCCAACCATTCTTTCTCGCAGCGCCGAAGTTTTTATGGGTCAAGCCTAGATCAAGCAGGATTGGAACCACCGGAATAAAATTTAACAGTGCCATTACTGTTCCAAAGATTTTGTATGGAAATTATTGTTGATTTCTTCGGAAGTTTCCGCGTCGTCTTACGCGTGTGTAATATAAACATCGGCATTATTGGCTCAAAAATTTCAACGTATTTTTATTTCGCGAACAAATTCGGAATTAGAATATTGGTTTTTGTCACGGCCATTGGCAAATGACGATTTTGTATCGTATTTGTACTGTTTCAGATAGTGGTTTTGTGGCGGACTGGGTAATGAGCGGTTGCTACGCGATCTACCTCAGTACAAACTCTTAAAAAAAAGTGTTTGCCATACATTACGCTGTATAAATGAATACATAACACAAATAGTCTTGACTACATAGCAGAATGCAAATCTTGAGTGCTGTGTATCATAAATTGTTTATCAATTATAAATATTTATTTCTGGTCGGCGTTTTGGCGGGCGTGTATTGAACCCGCTTACTCGCTTTGCATAGCCTGTTTCTTTATCTAGTGTGTCTATGAGAATATCAATCGCTTTTGGGTATTCTAATTAATATATATTTTTTTTATTTTATTGCCGTATAGGCAGACGAGCTAGCGGCCCGCCTGATGGTAAGCGGCTACCGCTGCCCATAGACCTTCGCAATGCCAGGGGTCCAGCACAACAAAGTCGCTGCCTACCTTAAGGATAGTACTCTCTTTAAGCCTCTTAAGTTTAATATCTGACCAGTTGAGTCCACTTATTCAGGTGTAATCTCAAATTGAGATAATAATTTACATCATGTTTTTCAACAATAAATAATTATTGTTTGTAATAATTTTAAGATCTATAAAACAAAGTAATAGATAAACTGCATAAAAATGTTACATATTAGATTCGAAAACCTTATAGTAACTTTCTTTATCATCGCATTTTGAATGCAAATAATGTCGGTGTGCGAAAGGCGTATCGGCTTAGTCTAGTCCTCAATATAAGGTTGAGATATCGCAAGTGTCGCGTTACTAAGACTCCTTTTAAAAAGCATATCTAATGGTAGACTTGGTATTTGTTTACATTTTATTTGAAGATAAAGGAATATTGATTGAAACAAAGGGGTATTTGGTTATTTGATATTCGTGTTAAAATTTATTTTGATAATATTGTACATGCGCTGAGTGCAAGAATAAAACACAAGATATCTTAAACGTTTTTTTATATTTTTTAATTATTTTATTAAGTTTTCTTTTATTAAAATTTCAATTCAAATTATATAAATCATTTTTTATTAGAACAACGAGCAAAGAAAAAAACGACAACGTTAATAAAAGCTGAATATCGAGCTAGAAACAGAGTAAATAGTAATCAAGTAAAAAGCGATTGGACGGGAATTTAATAATTGTCTGTAGCGTTTAACGTAAAGCAAGCAGGTTTTAGTAAAACAGTAACTCGTTTGCAATATTCATAATAAAGTTGAATAAAGCCAACTCAACGATAGCGGGAAAAAGGACGGGTAAAAGAAAAAGCTCATTAGCACCTTAAAACAGTCTTTTACGTATTAATAATCCCCATTCCCTATTTCATTTATTCGCATATTTAAAAGTGGAAAACGAAAAGACCAAATGGAATAGTTTCTTTCATAAGTGAAATCGTTAGATAAAATGCGAGACGAGTTAAGTGAAGTGAATCGGTCGCAATCCGCGCCGTGAATGAGTCAGCCCTTCTCTGGCAATTTGACCACCATTCACACAGCGCTCGCAGCGGAAACCACAGAGAAGATTACCCACTCTCGAAAATAGTGCCTCGCTGGGAAACCTTTAATACCGCTGCAAATCTTTTGACAGAGCTCGCGAAACGCCACGAAATATTAAATTGAACAAAAATTAGAGTTCCGTTCTCTGTTTACAATGAGCGGTGATTGAAATGTTGGCAAGAATTAAACCGCAAGCTTTACAGAAATTAGCGACGGGAATTGTCGAGATTAAATTTGTTTTGTTTGCGTTTTGTGTTGTGGATGCTGTAACTTTAAAGTTTTTTTGCAGTTTCGCTCTTCTTGCGTGGGTAGCTTACGACAAGTATACTATATGTGTAGCCTAGTCTTTAAGTCTTATCTAGTGTTTACTGAACTACGATACAACATGATTGTAATTTTATAGGCTTGAGCTTTTAACTGATATAACACTCAGAGGCATTTAATGTCTGATTAATTAGTTCCGTGAAAAAAACAATCTCTAGATTGAATTAAATGAGTTTATAAATGACAGCCTCCGTGGCGCAGTTAGTTAGAAGCCGCCTGTTAAACGAGAGGCCGCTAGTTCGATTCCCGCACCGAAACAAATGTTTGTTTGATCCGCAATGTCCACAAATCCACAATGTGTGTGGTATTTGTTTCGGGTCTGGGTATTTGTGAGACCGAAAAGTCTCTCGTAGTTCCTGATACCCACGACAAAAGACTCGATCTTAGTGTGGGGTCAGGAGTGACAGGACTATGTATGTGACTGTTGGGTGTATTTATAAAATAAATAAAAATATGCGTAATTAGACTTTTAATTATCGGAGGAATTTTTCATGCCTCAGTCATACTGATGAAAAACTTCTAACTTCTAATTTCTATTCAGCCTTTAGAAAGTTGCGAGACAAATACTCCGAATATTGCAGTCAAAGTTCGCAGCTATACGTCGAAATTGTCAAAAGCTGTCCAGCGTGATAGAAGGTTAAATGGGCGAAAACTAAAAACTGCTCCTAAACGATCCAATCGATTGCTGTCGGAAAAAGAATTTTTAAAACCGTGTATCCACGAACTATAGTTTTGTTCATCAAATTGTGTCGGACATGCTTGTTTTGCTGTAGTATCAAACTGGTCACTGTGATGTAGGAAAATTTATTTATTGAGTCTCAGCAGACAAATATTCGGCCAGTAGGAACGGCAGTCGCTTATTAGTTTTATTATTTATTTAGGCTCATATAAAGATACTTATTACAATGACATTTACTTTTTGCTCAATAGTCTGTTTTGTGACGTCACGCCATTGAGCCACAATTAGGTCATCAGATCTACAAATTCTAATGTTTATTTTATTTTATTGAAATAGGTACAACAACGACATGTACGTATATTGAACAGTTAGTGAAACATTCGTAGACAAACTACTGATATATACAATTAAAGTTATATATAACATTAAATTATCATTTAAAGAAGTAAACAACTTAAAAGCGTGAGATATTCGCATGTTTGGTGATACCGTATATTATATGACACCATTAATTTACCACATACAGGATATCACGTCATCAGTTCGTACAGCAAAAAACATTAAATTATATTCAACGGTATAGCTACTGGGAATTTATTTTGCCAGATAAATTATTTTCCCATTTATTTTGTAACATAAAATTGATTTTTGAAATTTAACACATATTTTACACATTTGGTATTTTGGTTGATTGGTAATCGCAAAAACTGCTTTTATCGTCATCTCTCAAACTCCCTGAATATTATTGCGACATATAACTTCTGGCAATTCCGTTTCATCACAGCCCAACGCAGGTTTTAAACTCAAAGCCTAGGAAATATGAAAAGAAAAATATCTGCTAAGTAAAGATAAGGCCAGAGAATGAAAGTAAACACAGAATAGCCACGCGGACCGCGTCGAAAGAAATCTGCATTACTCATAAACCGGCCCGAGGCGTTGCAGATTCAGCCTCTCGTTGCCGCTATGCAGCGTTTGGCGCAGTCATTATTATGGTGCGTAACTGCGCTTTACTGCACAAATATTGTCTTTGAAAATGAATACAGGCCTATAAGGCCTTATATACGACAATGTTAGGTAGATATAGATGAGTTTTCTATTTCTAAAAGTCTTGGCGTTGGTGTAGTGGTTGAGGTCTTCATTTAGGCAAACAATTTTGAGCAATCTTTGGTAGAAGAACGTGTTTTTTATTCAAAATAGGCCAAATGCAACCACACTGGTTTAGTACGGGTTGGAATACTTCACATCATTTCATAGAGCCAGAGATGTACGTTTTAGCTCGAGCCTCCGAACCCCGGAGAATAAGGTTACACTGTAATATATTATAAGATGAAAATATGCATACATTTACTGTTCTTCGTACTCTATCAATTATCAAGTCGTGAAGAAAAAGTGCGAAAATAAAATATGACTGGATGAAATAAATTTTACTGCGAACAGTTGATAAATAAATTGATTCTAAAACATTCCGCGAAGGAAAAAGGAAAGGAGCGGAATATAGAGCACAATAATTGTCCTTGTCTGAAGACAAATAGATGGCAATTTATCTCGACCGTTGACATTTATTATAAGGAGATTTCCTCTGTATGATGCATGATATTTACTGGCCTATGAAGATCATCTTTCTGATACGGTTTCCAGCCAGTCATTTGTTTGTTAGATTAATTGTTTGATGTACGGATTTGTCATGGGAAATACAATATTAATGTGTTCGGGTTTTTTCATTAATGACACGTTTGAGTGTTTTTGATGTGAACGTATAAAATATTACGATTAAGAGTTTATTTTGGATAGAACCGTCGTACGTCCCACTAACCCCAGATCCGAAATAAAATATTCGTGTATCAAACACTTTTTATGGACCTCGAATCCACGACTAGTCCCTTGTTTTAAAGTCTATTGTCCACTCTACGGCAGAACATATAAATTATATATTATTACCAAATATTTGTTATAGTAAACTATGTTAAAGTAATTTAGTCAGTGTTTTCTGAACATACGCCTAACACCATTATTATGTTACGAAGTTAAAAGCCAATGTGTAATGTATTTTAAACAGCGGCTTACAAAATATATTTCGGTACTATTCCGTAAGTAATAAATTAATAATAAATAAACAGCGATAAGATCGCCCTCTTCAAAGAGCTTATTGTTTAAACCATGAAGTATGTTTACGTACAGTATGTGTGGGCTTTGCGAAAATTATATTTGATTTTAAGCTTATTTAAGAATGCTTACTATAAATATAGGGTAAGTTGATTAGGTAAGAGATTTAAAAAAAAATACACCCAACAGTCACATACATACACATACATAGTCCTGATCCCACAATAAGGTCGAGTCTTGTATTGTGGGTATCGGGATGTACGAGAGACTTTTCGGTCTCAAAAATGTCTATTATTGTAATCGGAATAATGAAATATCAAAGCACAGATTAAATGGATAAATAAACTGCGGTACTAAAATATTTCAGGCTGTAATTATCTAGATCAAAATGAATTATAAATTCGGTTATGAAATAATTGTTATGTTTCGAACTACAAAGTGTTACGTATCATTTAAGTTAAACGTACAATAATAAAAATAAGTGTTATATCAGTTATATGTAAGCATGAAATATTTCTATTCATAATATCGTATATTTGTAATGGTCTCAAGGATTGTAATATTATAATAAGTATAATGAGTCGCCGGACGGCAATTTCAGATTTGTAAAGCAAATTTTTTGCGAGACTTCAAAGTTCTTTTCTGTGTTCCTGTGCAAAGGTTGTTTTGTTATGTCGTTTGTCGTTCTTTAAAAATGTAAATCGTCGTGGAAACTAAAGCTAAGAGAGCAAAGAAATAGTTCTACTTTTATTTATCCTTGTATTTATATTTTTAGTCTGGAAATGTTCTTGTCCGGATGTTACCTTGATTACGGAGGAGAAAAAAATTTAAATGTCTACGTAGTATCTTTATGAATGGAGACACATAAAAAAAATATAAGTACATGAAAATTATGAATCGTTTTCCGTCTCGTAATCGAAAAATAATATAGCAACCAAAAAATATTTTTTCAGGCAAATGATTATTCGTATTAAGTATAGATATTTTCAAACCCAGATTCCTGTTTTAATTTAAAATTTACTGTTCGGATTTTGGATTGACAGGCGCGGTTACCCTGATAAGGGTATTTCTTTGTAGGATTAAAGCTATGGAGGCGGCTGGTAAGGAAATTTTAAGCTAAATGAAATTTAACCGAATATATATACCATAACAACAAGGAGAAGGATATAAACTTATTTTCGTTTTAGTTTTAGGGCTAATTTATCTCCATAATGGTCACTAAGTTTTATCCCTGGCATGCAGACGCATGATAAAATAATGGAATTTAACTCTGTATTACCTTTTAATGGACCACAACCACAGAAATCGGTCACTTGAACATTCACTAAAAGCCTCTTTTACTCAATACTCAATATTACTCGTTGTCTGTTACGATGATCTATGTTTGAACAGAAATTAAAACGGTTTTTTTTCTATCGGAAATAAAATCCAAATTTCATTTTATACGACTACGATAATTTTGACTACAGTGCGTCTGATGTTTAATGCAATACAAATAAAGTATGCTTATCTTTCACTGATCGATATAATGGTTTAATATAGGATATATAAACACTGAATTCAAAACGCGACAAACTTTCGCGACTATGGCGAAAAATCAAAGCGGTTATAATTATACACCACGGCTGATAAAATCAAAGCTTAGTCCCATTATTCCTTTAGCGATATATTCTAAAACATTTAACAAGCAAAATCACACTTATCAAGTAGCATCGTTGAAATAAAACAACTGCGGACTGTTCAGTCCGCCCCATAACCATGAAAACTGTAAAGTAATCGAAACGTCGGGAACTTAAGAAATGGTAAAAACAGGTTTATTTCAATGTGTAACATTCGAGTAAATCTAAGAAACCTTTAGATACGATCGTTAAATAATTTAATTTAGCATATTCACGGTAGTCCTAATTACACAAGTAACAGACCCCATCTGTAAATGCAATGTTAACTCTAAGTTTATCGAGTGCAATCCAGAAGTTGGAAACTTAACCACCTGGGGTTTTAGATGTGCACCGGCTAATATTACTACCGCCCGAGTTTCCGAACTGCATTATGCAATTGTTTTTTACCGAATGTACGGTAAGGCGAAGTTCGGGGAGACGTTTCAACTCTCGGCAGCGGTTCCTTATTCGATTACTGAAGAAATTGAATCTCGTATTTATTTTTGAAGACAATAAATATACATACATAAACTCACGCCATTTTCCCAGACAGAGTAGGCAGACGTGCTACCAGAACACCCACATTTCGAGACGACAAGAGAGAGGGCTTTCCCTGATACAATCACAAGATTATTGTGCATCGAACATCGACTATGAACAGTATACTTCCTATGTCTTTTAAGAGTACGATACTCACAGCCCTATCAGCGAGGTTCCGCACCCTGCAGTGCAGGTAGGCTGGCTGACCGACGGCAGCGGTGGCCTCGCGCTTGGTGCTGTTGTCGAAGTAGGGCTGGCCCAGCGGCTCCCAGCCCCCACCGCCAGCTGACACGCCTGAAACAGAAGAGAGGAAATCATTGTAGAGATGAGATGAAATAATTATAATATTCTTTTTTTATCGAGAAGAAGGAAGAGCGAAAGAGCCGTTGTGCCGCCGACATGCGCCCAGTGTTAACGTCCATAGTTTGTGTGGCCACCTATGATACGGATAGGTGATACCTAATTACCTATGATAACAGATCAAATAGGGGCTGACCCACACACATGACACACTTGCGTAGATAGCTGTAACAGGTTTTCCGGGATGCCAATATTCTAAAAATGAGATATACAATCAACGTATAGTAGAAATTAGGAATAGTAGAAACCACTAGATATAGAATCCCTGGTAATCGAACCGAATCGTAACAAATCGAAAATCACTACCGTTTAAAATCAACGGATAATTCACGTATTTATAACCAACAAGTACGGGCTCTTACCTCCTAATACCTCACTGATAAGCTGAGCTCAAATCTATAATATTAAGTTACTAACTCCATTTACATTCACAAAGCCAATTGGTGCAGTTATATAAATTCCTATCATTAATATCAGCCCGATATTGCTATACAGGATGTTCGAGATATGATACCCCCAATAGAAATCATATACGGGATCTCGCGTAAGATAGTTCGAAAACGAAAAAAGTGTTTAAAAGGTACATTTTCTATGATATATTATTTTCTGTGTATGAAATTTTTAATTTAAATTAAAAATTATAAGGATTAATAAATGTGGCCATTGTAGTCGTAGATTAAAAACATCATATTTTCACTACACTTATCATTATAATATTTTAATACATTCCTACGGCTTAAAATCCTTTTATTACAACAAAAAACCTAAACGGGCTTTTAATTGAGCGGAGTCGCTTTGCTTCACGTTAACATAATTATGTGCTTACGCGAGGTGTGCCTTTGAAATCGTAGAAGTAACAAGACCAAAACGGTCGAGTATAACATATTCAAGTTTTAATATCTTTGATGTTAAAGAGATTTTTAAAGTAACTTTGTAAGAATGTTTTGATTTTGCTTCTGATGTTCTCTGTTCAAACGTTCTTTATTTGTAAGAATTATTAAAATGGTAGTATGTGAGTATGTGAGGCCTTAACAAGTTTTTAGCCTCAATGTCAAATACTGGAGATAAATTTCAATGAAATTAACATTTTTCATGTCCATATTTGGATTGTCTTGACTATATTTGGGCAAAAGCGGTCTAAAGCCGTGTTATCTAGATTATATCTGCGCATAAGTCTTCGGAAACTGATCTTAGCACTTTGTAGCACTGTGTATCTAATGCTACGGGGAACTGCAAGCCGTAAATTGGATTTCTCTAGGTCCTATTATATAATATGTAATTATATTGTTATTCGAACATATAACTAAGTAGGTGGTACTATATTTTCTTTGACTGACGTATAATTAGGCTTTGTTTATGGTCTGGGGATTCATGGTAAGGATATGCCGAATAAATTGTACAGTTTAGTTTTTAATAGCCTGGCTTTAAACAAAAATATGTATAAGTCGAAATATTTAACAATTTCAATTATTTTCTGGCACACTCATCGCTTCGCATCGGTTAATAATAAAACAACAAGTAGGTAATGTTTACCGCAGCTTAGTTTTCTTGTTTAGCGGTTTGTGAAATAACTCATTTTTGTACCAATTGACGTAAATATGCCTCGGTGGCGTAGTTGTATTACGGTACGATTACAACTGTGAGGTTTTGAGTTCAATTTCAACGACATTAGATTTTTCTATGAATTATCGAAGTCAGGAATTTGAGCCAAATAAGGCAATAGGCTCGTCCCCCATCTCATCCGTATCAGTCCATATATGTCCCACTGCACGACACGAGCCTCCACAATAATCGAGAGTACGATTGAGAGGGGTTAGGCCTATCTCATGCGTGAGTTAATGTGTGTATGTATGTTACTTAAAACTTTTTTATTACGACGAAAGTGTAGAAGTTTATGTCGATACAATTTCTGTAAAAAGCACGTCATAGGTATCAGAAGCTCTTTTGTTAGTATAATTTTTATATTCCGTTAATAGACAAAGATCTTTGTAAGGCATTCTGTCGGAGTAATAGATTTTGGATAGCCAAGCCCGCTGGGCTTAAAGCCTGCGAAAAAAATTATAATAAATGTATGTTTTAATAATTTTTATATTTCGGAACTTCGTAGCCCCGCTCTTAATATTCTTGTTCAGTGAACTCTAACATAAATTGTAATTTATGTCCAAATAATGGATGTGGAGGATTCAATGTTAGGAATTAATTTGGTGTAAGAATTATTTAATTCGATTTTTTTTAAATTTCGAATAAAAGTTACAAAGTTTTTGTCTTGACAACAAACAAACACTGACAACAAAAGTTGCTAGCTACATCGCTATATATATTAAACATAAATATTAAGGAGGTTTTGGAAACTGGAAAAATAATGCTATAAAAATTATACGTTGCTCAATATGCTATTTTAATTAAAGTATTTTTTAAGTAGCTTCCGTAGCGCAGTTGGTTAGACGCCGGCTGTAAAACCAGAGGCTACGGGTTCGATCTCCGCACCCAAAAAAATATTTGTGTGATCCACAGGCATTTGTTTCTGTCATTTGTCTGGGTGTTTGTGAGACCGAAAAAGTTTCTTGTAGTTTCTGATACCCACAACACAAGACGCGATCTTAGTGTGGGGTCAGCACTGTGTATGTGACTGTTGGGTGTTTTTATTTATATTTAACATCTGTTTTGAGAGTAATGTATATTGTATACTGTGTGTCCGTCTTACATATTGGGTTTTTAAGAATAGTTGTCTAAAGTTTATTTTTTGAGTATCTATTGTAGAGCGAGGACATTTAAATGTGCAAGTTGTTTGTAAAAGATTATTTCGAAACATGATATTGAATTATTTATCTATATTGATATTGAACGCATCTTTATTTTATTTCTAATATAGCTTTGTAACTTACAAATTGTAAGTATGATTAAAATTAATTTATTTGTTTTATTTTAAGGTTTTCGTCCACGACGCTACAACTAGAAAGTGCAGGTAAGTGGACTACACACATAGTTTAAACTCTTTGGCAGAACTTTAAGTTTCCTCGCTATATTTAACTTAACGATAAAGTGACCGATATTAATTAACTGTTAATTCAAACGTAACTTCTAAAGAGAGTATTGTGTATTTTGCGCCCGAACCTGCGATTCTGGTCCTGCAGTTCTGTCCACTTCCTCTTTAATATAACTTAAATGTAAGCGTAATATTTGAACAAACCAATTCTAAATGGAGTTGTAGCAAACGGCATACAATAATTGTCTTTCTTTATTTATCTTACGTAATTTGAGTTACGAAGTTTGTGCCGAGTCGGAATTTGTCAACTTTTTTTTTTTTTTTTTTTTTATTGCAATGAATGACGAGACGAGCAAGCCGTTCGCCTGATGGTAAGCGATACGACCGCTCATAAACAGTAGCAACATTCCACTGCGCTCGCAATCCTGAGACATAAGATGTTAAGTCTCAATATGTCCAGTAGTTACTCTGGCTACAATGTCCTTCAATCCGAAACACAACAGTGCATTTACGCAGTGTTGTTTCACGGGAGAAATAGACATTGCGGTGGTACCTACCCAGATGGCCTCTCACATATGAGAGACCTACCACCAGTGATTACTTACTGAACTTAGGCTTTGCCACACGAAAATGTTCCGTTTAATACAAGTTAGATTTTTAACTTTATTATATAAAGTTTGTCGCTGTGGAATGCTTTCCGTGAAATATATTGGACATACGTTTGCTCGTATGAATATTTTATCACCCATGGATTTTTGAGCGGGTGATTCCGGAAGGTGAATTTATTTACTTCACTGCGGCAAGCTGAATATTAATGCTTTTAGTACATTTTTAGATTGGTATTATGGAATCGTTGTGACAAGGGCTATCAAGGGTTAGTTTTAGATGAAACCAATACTGGAAATTTATTTAATTTGGTGTCATAAGGACTTGAATTTAACTTCTTCTCTCTTGTATATCACAGTTAGGTAGACGAAAATTGGTCTTGATTTTTGTTGCAGAATCATCGCCTAATATTCATAGTCGCTAGCCCAATATCGATCCATTCTGGAATAGGTGTTGTGTAGACTTCTTGCTGGTCAAGTGCAATTCGAAAGGTTTCACATACCTCATTATAAAAGTTACTATCGAGATTTACTTAAAATTAACATTAAAAAACTATGAAAATAATATAATTAAATAACATATCAGGATATCTGTTTTTAATACTTCATTTGCTTCCGAGGTCAGTTTTTTTGATTGTGTAATCACCAGATATAAATGAAATATTTTAATCATTTGGAAATTTACTGAATATTGACAAATATCAAATTATTTGCGCGATTATTTATCAAACATCAGCTAGTATTAGCTTATTTGGCTTTTGTTAGGCATAAATGCAGAATGGATAATACACGGATTGTTTGGAAATCATTCGTAAACGAGCATCATTGATAATATTATAGACGGAAATAATACTATTCGTATTGAAATAAAACTAATTTTTACGGATTCTTTCGCGGATTTGGTTTATTTTTTAATTTTTTAACTTCCCGACGTTTCGATTACTTTACACCTTTCATGGCCACGGGGTGGACAGTCCGCCGTAAAAATCAAATTAATTTCAATTTCATCCGTTAATTTCAAATGTGTAACATTCGTGTAAATCGAAGAAACAATAATTAAATTCATAGTTATAAAAGGATTATCACTTGAATTTAGCATAATAAACGAATATTGCATACCTCCCCGACTTATGAGTGAGGGTAACACGTGCAGTGAGAGTAGGTATTAATTTCCAGATGCATATTATGTACAATATCTAAATTCAATTTTCATCCAACTTGTGATATTGATATAATTAACAAGCCCAATAATTTGAATCTTGAACCAAGCCAAGTGTTTACTTATTAAAATATTCGCTGCACAAAAATTCACATCTAAAATGTTCAGCGCTCAAAGTCCACATAAACGGAAAAACCCCGGATACGCATTGATTTAAATAAACAGCTCGATTTTAATGAGGTGTTTATACTGAGCTAACACGGCTGCCCTCAAGGCTGTGACTTCAGCTTCCTCACTACCAATATAACAGCGGCGAGTGTCCGCCCACTACTAATTGGCTGGCACAGACACAAAATACATATTTTAACAGTGTAAAAGGTTGACATTAGCGACCTGTGTACATTTTAATGAAGACAGACGAGCGGACATTATAACTGTTAGAATAAATCGTTAATGTACTATTTATGTCACGCTCGTAAATGATTTCGTAATTGTAGGGACATTACGTGAAAATTAGAGACCAAAACAACTAATGGTTTGAGGTACGAATCGATTTCACCAGCTAGAAATGAACTCCAAAGTTGTATCACATCAAGTAGATCTTTAGGGTAATATTTATTTAATATAGGCAACGGCAGCCAGTAAAAGTATTTGTGTAATTAAAAGCTGCATATTTAATTAATACGCCACTAATTGCTCCTTTCATAATTGGATCGAAGATCGCTGCGCGCGAAACTGAACGAGCAAACTACATCTAGGGTTACACAACTTCAGAAGAGAGGGAATGCAATAATTGTCTCGAAATGGTTATACATTCGCTCGAAATGAAAAGTTCCATGTCCCTATCGATGCTGATAAATATGCTTTTCGTTTTGGAAGTTTTGGAAAACGTTTCGATAATAGCCAAGTCCATCCGAGCTCAGCGTCCATTAGTCCGATCCCTTTCAACGATAAAAACGTGCTTTGTTCCCGTCACGTACCGTTATTTTTAACACCCCCTCTTTTTGAACATTAATCGGGAGAATTTGCAAATATTTCATTATGCAGTCAGCCTATTGAAAAAGAATTTTCTGTTGTAGCTGAGATAAAAGGGTTTTCATTTATTTGAATTGGAAACCAAATTGCGTTTGGGTCATGACTGTTTTCTTTATTGTTCATCTGAAAGCAAACAATGTGCTTTTATACCTGAGTAATATACGTCCATTGTGATGTTAATGACATCTAGATGTGTATTTTAGTTTGTGAAAATTTTAAAATTTGAAGAAGTTTAATTTGTTATTTACAAACTTGTTTAGATAACGACTTTTGTGTTGGACTCTGGCGAAGTTCTGTATATCTGCGCATATTTTTTCACCTGTTTTTGAACGTTGCTTTAACTGACGAGAAAGTAATTTATTTAAACTACATAATTCTGGTAAAAGGGTTGGATGTTATAATTATTTTTATAAAGGCCGGGGGCGTTATTAATCATGCGCTTTTTATTTATTTCTATTTCAAATCACCTTTTTGTTGTAGACTTACGCGGACTCAACACAATAATTTTGTTAACTTTATATTTACATATGCTAGAAATAACAAAATATTATTGAAACAAAAGCTTTAGTATATTTTTCACTTTATTATAAGCCTTTAATTTCCTACAACGATACATCAACTTGCATTATAAGAGTTGATATATTAAATACGTGATTTTAACTTCAAACATATTACAAGTCGAATCGTCACCACCCCGTAATTGCTCAGTCAACACTCAGCGTAAGCAGGTCTCGGAGAATACGCACAAATACATTTCAGAGTTCACGTACTGATTTATGTGTAATGGCAGCAACATTACACACAATTAAGAATACATTAAAGTTACATTTAAGGTTTTATTGCGTGAGTTGTTTGCGTAGGCTGAGTTTTTGTTTGTGCGATTTCAGTATGTATAAATAAAATATTCTTTGATTTGGCTTGAGACAGAACATCAACAATTTAGTTTCGCCTTTTTCAATTTATTTTTCTTGATAGGTACAATACTTGAATGAAATTGTGTTTGAAATTGTTTTTACATGGTTTAAGTGCATAGAATTGTAATTTGTTTATTATGATTAATCCATTGCTTGTTAGAAGTTTAATTTGCGGTTATTGACCTATTACCACTAACTTTACAAATCATCTACCAACTTGAATTTAATTATTAGTTTACACACGGCACTAGGACAGTGTTAATAATTTATTTATTTTAAAGTGTCATGCTCACTTTAAAATAAATGAATTATTGATTGATAAGGGACTTTTTAGTCTCCAAAGCACTCTATCAATATAAGATATAATGTTGATCAAGTATTTATTTCAACTAGTATTTAATAAATAAATACACCCAACAGTCACCTCAGTCACAGAGGCTCTGTCTCGTGTTTCATAACCAAATCTTCACCTCACCGTATTTTTTATAAATATATTCACATAAAATAGTCTACAACGCTAACGTCGCCTTAACTACAAATAAGTATGAATACTCACCGAACAATATAAATATACAGCTCAGCTCAGCGGCCCACATTTTGTTTGCGAATGTCTCTTCACATCATGCTAACACTTGACACTTCACTCACACCACGCCACGCCACACGCAAATAATGTGTTTGTCATAGTTCAACTGTCTATCACATTTATGTTTATTTATTTACACTTTCTACACTTATTGGTTATTTATTTTACCTGTAAATTAGATAAAATTCTCATGTAGTTATAGATTTATCTAAATATTTCCTGTGCAGTAATTGTGTGAATAAAGCCAGCAGCTCATTTGATGGAATAATATCACTGCTTCTTATAAGAATAATTCTCCTATTCCGATTATAATCCCTATGTTATATCGATGGACATGTAGTATGAGAATCACTTTTTCATTCTATAAAATCCATTATATACAGGGTATATCAAGACCGCGACCGAAAACGAAGCGAGGTGGTAGTATTAGTGACTTCAGACACAATGCAATGAAAAATTTCGCAAAAAAAAATCGTCAACTTTTTTTGATAATTTTTTAATTAACGTCGTATTTGAGTGATAAATACATAGTTTTCCTTAAATAATGATGTACACCTTTTTATTTTTTAAGAAGCAATGGTACGATAGGGTTTAAATTACTATTTTCGCAATAACTAGGTATTTACTACCCAAAAACAATGATTTTCAAAAAATTGCAAAAAAAAATCTGTCGCTTTTTTTGCGAAATTTTTATTTGCATTGTGTCTGTAACCACTAAAACTACCACCCGGCTTCGTTTTCGGTCGCGGTCTTGATATACCCTGTATATCGAAAGCTGCAAACGAATCTTGAGCCTGATAACTCCTTAGTATCTACTATTGTCATTCCACTATGGTGTTGTTACTTCAACTAAGCATGAATGTCACAAAGCCAATTTGAACTAAATTAATTTAGTTAAAGCCACATTATTCAATAAGCCCAGTATAAATCAATATAATTGCGTCAAAGATCATTCGTCACTCGTTTTCGGCTTTATTCAATCTTTTATGTGGCGAGAAATTGGTTGAAGGCTGTCGATTTGTCAATTACTTGTAGCGGTAAACGACGGTACAGCGGGTGACGGGAGACTAGCGTACGATTCAACTTTACCATAATTTTTATTTGACAGGATTTATATTAATATGTATTGCAAGGCACGATACTGTACAGTGTACAATGTATATTTTGTTACTAAGTAAAGTATAGTCTAGATGGAATACCAGAAGAGAGATAATTAGCTTTGTTTCTATATTGGAGTGTTAATTTCATATTTTTTAACGTATATGAATAAACTACGATAGTATTACCTTTGGTCACGGGTTCAAATCCCAGGGCACACCTCTGACTCGGATTCGGAGTTATGTGTGTATTGATAGTCAATCACCATGCACTTTAACGGTGAAGGAAAACATCGTGACGAAACCTGCATACCGTAGCGATTTTAAAGAATTTCTACGGTATGTAAGTCTGCCAACCCGCACTAGGCCAGCATGGTGGACTGTATGGCCTAACCACTCTCAATCGATCCTCTCGATTGTAGAGTAGGCCCGTGCCCTGCAGTGGGACGTATATGGGCAGATATAGATACATAGAGATTACCTTTATAGGTTTATATAATGAAGACAGCTAGAGCAGCGTTAAATCGTTGAAAAGTTAAATGATTTTCCAAATAAATGTAATCTAACGCCAAGTTATATCTGCGATTGTATTTCACCACAGCCAGTAGGTCTGCATTAAGTAACTGTCAGAAAAATACACCGACACAGACGAAAATTCATTAAAGTTTCATAACTTGAGCATTCAATAGGTCGACCGATACCTCGTTCCAACGCGATGGAAAAGTAATATAGAAGTAATATCAGCCGCCGTGCGGGCGAAAGTTGGCACAACTCAATTTTCACTCAGTTTCCCAAGTTTATAACACACTAAAAGCATTTGGCCTGCAAGACCGGCCGCGCTGCACTCGGCACAATTTGCCACTGAGTTGTGGTCACACTTGTTCAAGTACCTCTTTCGTGAGTGTCTGGGTAACTGGTAAATAGGTTCTAAACTAAAACTACCGCCGCACATGTTTCCCTTCACATGTACTCTGTAATGTACGCTGTACATTTTTAAGATACATATTAAGGATTGGGATTGTCGCGTTTAGCTGCGTTGTAATAATTGTTTTATTATAAAATGGGTAATAAGATATTTGTGTTCGTGACGAAATTAAGCAAATAAACTGAATGTTATAATTATCATGGCTATATCAGCCAATAATCGTAATCGATATTTCGATTGTAAGGGCGCAGACCTCAGTGTACTACGCTGGCCTATAGAAGGTTTGCGGAGCTCAGATACTTGGAATTAGCATTATGACAAGGTGTCCATCCATATAAATTAGTTTTAAATAACTATGTGAACATTTCATTGTTGTATATTTCTGTAATAGAGTTTTGCGATTTTTATCAAGTGATAGTTACATATGAAAACCGATAACACATTCAATATGGAAACACGAGTTAAGAACCATTACGCTATAGTTTTTACAAACTATTCATGTAATGTACACAATTCCCAGGAACACAGTTTTTTGCATTTAAATTTTTCAAAATCCTTTTGGGTTTTTTCGTAAAAAAATGTCCCGTTAAAATTTCAGCATTTGTGTGATACACGAAAAAATGAAGCTATTGGCTAAATGTTAGCGCCTTTATATGCATAATGCACATCGACCGTTCCTAAACCGTGTGTGGAGAACATTGCACTTTTATTTTACCATATAGTGATGTTTATTTTAACATTCACGAGAATATTTCAGTGTACGTTGATGCGAGCAACTGGAGCGTGTGTATGAACGAGACCGATGTAAAAAATGTGTAGCGTATATCATTTTTATACGGGCTAAATGTAAGTCCAATGGTCCCCAAAAAATCCTCAGCGATGTAAAAAAAGGGGAAAACAATAGGACAAAAAGTAAATCTATACAGTACTAGCTGCGATATTGACGAAGTTGTTCGCCAATTACTATTTTTCTGGCACAGAAGCTGTTCAAATATAAAAACATGAATAATTTAAAATTGAATACTGGACTATCCTTTGTAAGGTTGATAATGCCTTAAACGGCTCGGCAAGATTTTAATTTTTCCCGAGCACGGTCAGCGGGTAAAGTCAAAAGTATGGAGATAGCGTCCTCAAACTATAGTTAACTTTCATTGTTTTGTTTAACTATTCTGGCTGTAATTACAAGTGTAAGCTCTGGGTGGGTAGTAGGTTAGTTATTGCAATGCTTTGAAATAGGATCGAATCCGTGGAGGTGGCGGGTATAATATCAGGGTTTTGGGGGCATTGGAAGCCCAGTAAGACATTGGTTTTGGTTATTATAAATATTTTCCTTGTTTTTAATACTTATTACTTAATATATTATTTAAGATATTTTTTCCTGAGTCCTTTTCCTTTAGCGTGAAGAAGCAGATGATTAAGCTGTCAAATGGCAAGAGATAATATTCGGTTGCCATCTAGGTATGCTTTATATGGATAACATTGTACTTACTATTGAATTCTGCCCTACCGCGTTGCAATTTGAACGTAACTTTAGGATAAATAAAAAAAAGAATTCAAAATTAAAAAGGAACTTTCCTATTCGAAGAATTATGTCAGTATAGTAGAAAACGTATTACGTACCTATCCTCATTACATACGAGTACGAGCGAACACTCTCCAAATAGAATGTAACAATAATAATTATTAAATGCATCGAACATTCCAGAACCGGGGAACGTAC
This sequence comes from Deilephila elpenor, assembly GCA_949752805.1. Taxonomy (NCBI): domain Eukaryota; kingdom Metazoa; phylum Arthropoda; class Insecta; order Lepidoptera; family Sphingidae; genus Deilephila; species Deilephila elpenor. Next base: position 7,881,076 of record OX457111.1, read on the forward strand.
GTGAGCTATCATATTCAGTTGTTTCTACCGATTTAGAAATGTTCAGTTCGAAATGTTCGCTTGAATAATTCCCTTGCTATCTCGACACTTGTGTCAGGGAGTGTCCATTTATCCGCCGCTCTGTGCGATTGTATCATAACACGTACACAATATAACGCTAGTATCCGTCATTATTGAGTTATGCTAGATGTGTCATAACAAATTATGACTTTGTTGCCCCACTAATTATGTGTAATTAGCAATCATGATTATTGCGTTTGGATTTATAATTCAGTAACTTATTCGATAGAAGAATGTTTTGAAGATATTTAAATTAAGATTGATATGTTTTGGCTTGTACATTATGATGGTTTGACATATTTTGAACATACTGAGGCGATCAGAATTGTACTCGTATGTAACTATTAATTTAAACAATAAAAGTACTATAAATTGTGCCACTTTATATAAAACATGGCTTATCATATACAACGGGTATATTTTTTATATATATATGTGTAATTTTATTATAAGAGTACGGTTATAGAATCCTATCTTTTATAGTTACAATGAGCTATGCAAGTTTATCGTGTTTCGGGTTCAGACTCTGTTCTGTCTACTTGTTTAGCTGTTGGGCAAAAACACAGGAATAGGGAATAAAGCTTCTCGACGAGTAAAGGTGAATTCGTGGAAAAAACTATTGCATCACTTTGTCGCACCACACACAATCAACTGAAACCCTTTGTCACTATTTGGTTTCGTCAATTCCGATAGATAAAGCCTCGAGCTTTGCTGAAAATGTATTGATATTACAGTTTTTTTTTAATGTAACTACAATAGGACTTATTTTGTTGATAATTCTACTTAGTGGTAACGATAGAACTTACGGAATCTGCCAGAAAAATAGATATAAGCGTTTAGCAAAAAATAAATGATTTATGTAGAAAATAATTAAAAATAATCAACATTATTTTTGCTAACTAGTCTCAAATATAACATAAATTACAACCAACATTCAAGAGATAATATTTACATTGAATTTTGTGAAAACTGCTCCGTCAACTGAACAGAGCACTTTTGTACCCCTGATTCGGAATTATACTTTGACTTTTTTCGCACTCACGAATCACTGGCCTAATTGAATTTTTCGGCTCATTCTAACTTGCTCGTAATCCATAGCCCCCTCTCTTTCTACTTTTACTTACTTTGGACATCCTAATAACATTTATTAGTTCCGGACAAACAATTTTCATAATAAGCTTGTTACCTGTAGAAGATGGGCTTGTTTACAGAATCTAAACTGAACTTCGATACGGACGAATCTTTCCCTGTAATAATGTAAGCTTTTGGATCGCTAAGTATACTTAGTGTTCCAAAGAGGTCTTTAATACAAAGAGTTAAGGTTCAATCTGGTTTCTGCTGAAAATGCATCGTTGTCATTTTATTAACGTTGTGGTCTGGTAGCGACCCGGGACTACGTATGTGTTACGTATATCCGGATAATTAGTTCACGAAAGATAAGTGATTATTTGTTCATTCCTACCTTTATTCTGCATTGCAATATTGCAGAATGATTGTACATTGTTGTAAAATTGTGATTGCTTTCCAAATTCTCATACGCCAGTTAACTCCATTTCGAAATATGATATTCGATACAAGCTAATACAGTATGAATACATTATAATTATAATTATAATTATACAGTTGACAGTATGTGTATAAACCGACTGCCTCGGCAGCGCAGTTGTACTACGTTACGGTTACAGTGCTGAGGTCACGGGTTCGAATCCCAGGTCGGGCAAAATGATATTCTAGTTTTTAGACGGAGCACACAAGGCGAAAAGTGGGGATGGTTGTTGCAGCTTTGCCTACCCCATCTGAAAAAAGGCGTGATGATTGTGTGTATACCTATGTATAAATACATTTACAAAAAAAATATTGGTTGACGAATATAATCCTTAGATTAACTCTATAAAAATGCGACACACTTCGATATTCCCAAACTTCAGTTTTCGCTAATCTACCGGAATGTAATTAATAATATATAGGTATGTTATGTGAAGTTGCTACATCATATATTTTAGTGATTTCAAATCTGTATAGATAATTTTGAGACGAGCAGTATCGTGTTATTTGTGAATTGTGAAGTCTCATCACTAACATTAGATTCAAGTTTTGGTTTTACTGTCACCAACGATATTAGGAAAACCATTACAAAGCATTATTGGTATTCCATTGCGCTCGCCATCCTGAGGCATAAGATGTTAAGTTTCATTATATCCAGTATTACTCTGGTTAGAATATCTTTCAAATTGGCACGCAAATGTGCATTTACACATGCTGTTTGGCGGGAGAAAAAAACATTGCGGTGGTACCTAGTGGTACCTACTTCGAAAATACATACAAAGTCAGATATGCGCGGTACTATGTTAAAAATTAAATGCGAAATGTAAAAACTTTATCTTATACAAAAATACAAGCTCTTTTATTTTCCTCTTTTAATATAATAAAGCACATGTAATAAATATAAAATGTTGACCGTGCACGCCATTAAGAATATGTAAAGCTGGTAAAAATTACTCTTTTATTCCGACAGATGGCTGTGTTAATATTAACAGTAATTACTTTGTACAGATACGTGAACACGGGTAAAGGAGATTGCAATGAGTTTTCTGTATTAAACCTAGAAATATCAGGCAAAGGCACGTTATTACTCGCCGCCGAATTACGATTACGTATTTTGAAAAAGAACATCTATTAAATTAGGTACGCAATTATTTTCAAATATCAAAGGGGCCTGATTTTTTTACTTGAAAGGGTGTAAATAACAAGCGAATGATACATGTGACCCTAATTTGATTTATACAAATATTTATACCACTATAATTTCAATATTAAAGAGCGTATGTACACAGGTATATAGGTACCTATATTCTGTTTTTGACACATTTTACTTTTTAGTTTTGAGGTAATAGAACAATTGTTTTATTTTTATCTTTCACTTTTAAAACGTATCTGGTATTTTTCATTTCATTTGGCCTTTGTTGGATTTGATTTCCAATTAAATCACCTTTTATCTGCCCTTACGTGGGGTCGGCGTTGCTATTCAGCAACATGATGGATCTCTCAGATATGTACGATTCCTACCCATGTTTTCTTTCGTTGAAAAATTTGTGGGAATAATTTCGGGTTGAGTATTTTCTATAATACAACTGTATTATTATTGATGGAGTTAGTTTGAATTTGTAGCGGTTCTCGGGTCCGTAGGAAATGCGTTTGTATTGTTCCATTTATGTATGCCACAAAGGATTTTGGGTATAATTTGCTAAACTTAGTAGATTAGAGTAGCGGGTCTAATCCTTTGCTCAAATATGAAAGGTCTATGCACAAACTGAAGGTATGTTTCGAAGCTTTACGTAAAACTAACAACGTTGGGAATTTACATCAATAGTACCTATACTGGAAAATTAATTCAATATTGTAGGAATATTATTTTTCCACGAAATATTTTAATTATAGGTTATGTTAATTGGGACGGAATTTCGAAAACCAATTAACATCTATATAAGCCCATATACGTCCCACAGCAGGGTAATGGGCCTCCTCTACAATATAGCATATGATTGGTAGGGGTTAGGCCATATAATCCACCTTGCTGGCCTAGTGCGGGTTGGCAGAGTTTACATACCATAAAAATTCTTATAAATCGCTATGGTATGCAGGTTTCCTCACGATGTTTTCGTTTACGTGCCGTGTGCCGTGGGATTTGAACCCGCGACCACCGTGAACATGTAAGCAGGCGCGTCGGGTCCGTTACCAACGTCAATACTTAAGACATTGTCTTTACTTTTTAAAGAATAGTCCATATTTGCAAAAAAAAAAAAGTTTTTATATTTGGGTTCTATTATGAATACTTTTCAAAGGATAAACGTTTGACTCTCTTAAACAAGTCGAAAATAAAACTCCAAAACGAATCGGCAGAGCGTATCAACAAATTCTCTTTGTATATGGTTTATTTAAAACATCAAACGGTTAAAAATATGAATGTTAAATTAAAGAGCATAGCGACTTTGCAAATATAATTTCTATTTTATTGTTCAATTTTTATTTTGCTTTGTAACTCAGTTATCATTACTCAGCGAAATTTATTTGAGAGACCACATTGAGTTGTTTTTTATGTACCGCTGCTTTTAAACTGTCATTGAAGTCTAAATAGTTAGCTTTATTTAAAAAAGCTTTGTGTTTAGTAAATGTGCACTAGTCGGAAATATTTTTATACTGTCGTTATGACAAATATTTGTCGGCTTTCATAGGTGTTAGTTAAACAAAATAAATTTTTGAAAAGATTTGAGAAATGTTGTAGTTCTATGTAAATAAATATAAAATAAGAAGAGGTAGTAGTAGTAAATTATAACAATTTTAAAAGGAAGGAATCAATATGTAATTTATATATGATTTAAAAATAATATTAAGTATTTGTTAATTTCGTAATTAAAGTTAATTTAGAGTAATTAGCATTTAACAATATTTTATATGTAATTTGATAATTATTTTATAGACAGGAAATGTATTGATTTTATATGGAATAAAAGAACCACCTTCATGAATTGCTATAAATACCGAGTGACGGATGCATCTCGATTCATTCTAATTTCAACAGTAACAACAATGAAAGTTATACAAGTAAGAATATTGCCTTATTTCTTGTTGAAACTCTGCAGGATTGGACAGTTTAATATAGGTATTTTAAATACGATAAAAGTTTTTGATTATATTATTCTTATCGCCTTATTGATGTACTTGCGCAATTTATACCTATGCTGGAAACCCTGAGGTCCTCGGTTCTATTCCCAGGACGGGCAATGCAATTTTATTTAGTATTTTGGTTTGAAACTCTCATATTGCCTGGGACTGCAATTAGTTCCCGGCATGGCGATAAATTAGCACTCTATCGTATCAGTGGCAGCTCTACCTATCCCTTTAGATGTATAAGCTTGATATTATGCTATGACTTACTATTATATGAAAGTAACAATGATGTCGAAAGCGCTATGATTTTTAAGCAAAATATACAGGGTATATCAAGACCGCGACCGAAAACGAAGCCAGGTGGTAGTTTTAGCAGTTACAGACACAATGCAACTAAAAATTTTGAAAAAACAGCGGCGGATTATTTTTTACATTATTTTAAAAATCATGATGTTTGGGGGATAAATACCTAATTTTGCAAAAATATTAATATAAACCCTTACATACCATTGTGTGTTTAAAAATAAAGTGGTGCACGTCATAGTTTTAGAAAAACTATGTATTTATCACTCAAATATAACGATAAGTAAAAAATTACAAAAAAAAAAATTGACAATTTTTTTGTGAAATTTTTACTTGCATTGTGTTTGATATCACTAATAATACCACCTGGCTTCGTTTTCGGTCGCGGTCTTGATATACCCTGTATATAATACGGGTCCTCTCGCAATAAAATATTTACAGCACGCTATGTTACTGGATGTTTGACGTTTGGACTAAATCGAAAAAAAAATACAGTATTTAAAGGCTTACGAACAAAGGAAAATATATGGAATGTTGTATAGCGGTTTAATAAAATCGTTCACTCGATACCGCGATAGTCAGGCAAAAATTAAAAAACATTTAGTATGCGAGTAAATGACTTCGGTGTGGCGATAATTTTATTACTCATCTCGTTGAAGCAAAAATCGATTATATTGAATGCATTCGCAATATTCACTGAAACAGTTAGCACCTCCTCTTAGCTGAAAATATTGTCATTGTGGGAGCTTTTTTCCTCATCAGATAAAATTTATTTGTAAAATTAATTTTATTAAAAATATGTTCTTGTTCATTTCGTACACACTGAAAGAAGATAAGATATTAAAAAATTGTCTTATTTATAAATAATACATCATAATATGATTCAAGCACGATCAAACAATTTCTAAGTAAAGATTCTCGATAATACTCTGTAGCGGATATATTATATTTTCGACCTATGACCTTTGAAGCATTTGTATTACTTTAAGAGAACTATCTACGCTCTGTTTCAATAAAGGGAAGTTTATATCCGGCACACTTAGACAATAGACGTTATTAAATAGACCTTTTGTACTGTCAACACTATAAAGACTGGAGAGAGTACTGAGTTAGGAAAGCAAATATATAATTTTATTTAAAAGTATTTTTGTCCTACACATATACATACATAAACTCACGATAATTTTCCCAGAAGGAGTGGGCAGAGGTGCTATCAGGACACTTACATTTTGCCTTGTATGTAGTATTTTTGTCATATGTGATATAAAATATTACTGTGTAATTTACCGACAATTCAACTTGAACTACAAAAATTATCTCACAATCATTGATCTCAACGGTATACACATCACATAATTTCCTATCCTATACAAAACTAGCAATGGCCTAACAAAACTCATTTGTTTTATGTTATTGAGCAACTTCGGAACATCCACGTCCAAAGCACCAAAACTTCGCGAAAATAACCTGAAGATAAGCCATTGTTTCGTAATTACATCCAGATACAGTCCGAAATAAGAGTGAAGATATAAAGGGTTAGAGCTATGCAAATAGCGGGCGTGTGGCCGACATGTCGCGAGAGCTATGCACTGCGCACGTCTGAATTTCGAGCCGTTTTCCCAAATACAAAACCCGACAAATTGTTTTCTATGACAGTGACGGGTCACATAAGCCACGTAACCAAGCATTCGATGCCAGTTTTTGTTTCACGTACGTGCCGAGGGAGTGTGTGTGATCTTATTTAGGTTTGATGTGAGATAATGTTTTTACAAATTCAATAGAACACCTGAAACACCGACTTTGTAGTGTTCGTTTTTGATGTGGAATAACAGATTTTTTTTGTCAAGGATAATCTTAGTATATTTTTTGTATGTATGTTTTTTTTAAATTGAACAAAATCATAATAACAAGCATGTCGTGGGTATCAGGAACTACGAGAGACTTTTCGGTTTCACAAACACTCGTACTCGAAACAAATACTTTTGTTTCGGTGTGGCGATCGAACCCGCGGCCTCTCGTATCACAGCCGGCGTTCAACCAGCTGCGCCACGGAGGCTGTCGTTTAAATAAATAGTGAACATCTGTAAAATTATCCATTAACTATCACGTTATATTAATTAATTGACTTTCGGCGTACCAACTACTAACACGATTCTCTTTATTACATTTCAATTAATGTGATATCTCGACCAATATAAGTAAAGCAATAGCCTTTCTTACAATAAACCAATATGGCAATAGGTCAGAGTTCTAAGAATCAATTACTTTCTATTCTAGAATTCAATATGTTCCCTCATATAGCTAAGCAATGTCAACAACAAACGGTTTAATAAGACTTTTCTTGTCGACCTATTTACTATTTCATTCAAAGAAAGGTGCCAATTTGCGGCTGAGCTGGAGTATGCTGGTATCAAACAAAATATGAAAGTAGGTTATTAAAGGCAAAAATGTGTAGGCACACCTATACGTCTGCGAAATTGTATTAAAATACGAGTATATGAGAATATTAAAGATACATCGACAACCGATGTGGTAGAGGTATTTAAGGACTTGGTTATGAAATAAATACCAGTGGGTTCGATTCTCACACACGTTTGTGTGATACTATTATTTATTATGATATTAGTATATATCATGTTTTGGATGTTGTGACACTTGAGTTTTTAACGTCTTCAGTAGATTTTAATATCTACGACGCCAGACTAATATCTTGTGTATGTGTATAGAGTGAGGTTTATGTGGGTGCCAGTTGAATGGAACGATTTATTTTTTACATAATATTAGGTAGTCATCGTATAAAAATTATACATAATATTTAATCCCTGAAGTAGTAGCTAGCCTTATTTGATTTCATATCATAAACGAAAAAGAGGAAAAGGATGTTTAAGAGGCAAGATCTAAGTACTATTTAAAAACAAACTCACATTGTTACACCCTCCTTTTTATATCATAAAACATACCTTATTAATCCATGATACATAGAACTAGCGTTTCAACATCGGAATAACAATCTGTGTTTATACATATATAGTACAGATTAACACAAATCCCGAACACACAATAATACAGTCCGTGTTAATTTCATTCCACCGGCGTCTGCACTGGATGTGTAACGTTAGTATGCATGAATTTACCAAGAAGTTCACAAGGCTTTTGGTTTTACATACCCACTGTGCTCTGCAAACATTGTACTCTAAGGAGCGGACCGTCTCAGCGCTCCGCCCGGGGCATAAAGAACCCGCTATGTTATCCTATGCCCGACTGTAACTTTGTAAGGAGAATTTTAAATATATTTAATTTAAATTAATATTGTATACAGACTGAGCAGTGGTTCTGGTGGGGAAATCTACTTTGTGTTAGTTTTATGGTTTGAAAAGTGTGTCTGGTATTTTTGCTTGGCATAAGGAAAGGTTGAAATTCTATTATATCTTAGGAAGGAAATTATTTCACCGAAATCGAACTAAGAGCATTTTAGATCAGGTTAAAATCAAATGAAGTTTATGTGAACGAAATAACTCCGTACTATTGGCTAATGGATTACACTTTCTCGTATTTTAATTTGATTATGCCTATTATTTTGTGCTTGATAAATCAATAAACTTATTCGTCTATCACATCTTGGGACGAAAATTGATTTGTCGCGTTGTAGGTGGTACAGGCGCTTCTACCGCCCCTCTGATGAGTTATGAGTGTTACATTAAATTGCCTCGAGTATAAAGGATTTTTATTCAAGCTCAACAAAATCCCTTTAATGTATTTGATGAATGTAGTACCGTTCAGATAAGTATCGACTAGCAATAGAAGATACTCTCCCGGTTGATATATCTTTGGACGCGCTGCACTTGGCTGGGTCACTAAGTCGTTTGTTCAATCATATAAGTATACAAATATTGTTTAGTTAATGGTTTCTTAGATTTACGCGAATGTTACACATTAAAATAAATTTACGGATTTAGTGAATTTGGTTAATTAAATTCTCTATAAAATCCGTAAAAGACAGTTTTATTTCAATATTGTTTTAGCACAGAAAGGTCTTTGTGATCTATTTGTATTCAACTTTTTTTTGAGTCAATGTAAACACGTTTTATAATTATTAACTTGTATCTAATCCACGTATTCAATATAATTACCGTATTTGTAAAACGCAGGGAAACGTACTTTTCAGTTACAGCGGCGTGGATGCTAATTACAATTAATTGTGCTTCCGAAGACAAAAATTAAGAATCTTATATTTATTTTTAAGGAAAGCTATCTTTTCAATACCTTGGAATAGTAAAGCCGTCGGTCTTTAAGTGACAGTAGATGTACTGCAAAATTAAAAACACTTTTGGTGATCTTTTTAATTTTGTCTCTAATCCGAATTATTGTGAGTGGCGGTTTAATTACCGAGGTTCAAGACCAAAACTATTTGCGATAGACAGGTGGCCGATTTAAATAAAATATGAAAAACATATTTTCTATATGCATAAAAAACATGGTGAGCCAATTTTAAAGTCAGTTACATAAGTGCGTAAATAGAAAAAATTACCGATTATTGTGTTCTGAAACTCATTCTTCAGATTATAGTAATCATCATGAATTTATTGATCAGTAAATTTGCATTTTTACTACTACATTTTACTTACAAATACTAATAGTTAAAAGTAATTAGTATTCATGGTTTCAATCCTGATACCCTAAGAAAGTATTAATGTGAGTTATAGGTATCCATTAAAAGTACAATAATTTCTATGGTGTGTGAAATCTGCTAACACGTAGGAGTCTCCAGCTCTAGCCCACTCAACCGTAGAGGAGATCCGTCCTCGTATACAGGCTATTAAGTATCACAGCAGGCACCAGCAATCTAACTTGAAAAGGTCAAAATTTCCTCGTATAATTTTACTACTGATTCCAATATATTAAATAATTACCCAACAGTCACATTCATAGTCCTGACCGTGGGGTATCGGAAACTACGCGAGATTTTTCGGTCTTACAAACACCAATATGGAGAATATGTGTGCTAGAAAGCATTATGTAGCACTGCAGTGAAATAATCTCGCCGTTAATATACGGGTGCGGGTTCGTGCGAAGTGCCAAAACGAAGTGATCCTACGTGCCTCGACGCTGCATTGCGTGGCTTCATACTTTTAAGGGCCATGGCACGACCCTTATCAGGATTTAAGTGAAGGCTCGCCCATTTCGTCTAGTGGCAACGTCTGTGATGTGTGAACTAAAAGTTTTAATTCTTTTTGTGTAATTATATTGAGCTGTTTCTGTTTCTATGTACCATGTGTATACCTGTGATTGGCGCACATATCGGACTTAAACATTGTTACAGTCACTTTCATACTGTATGATCTGTGCCACTGATGTTGGGCCTTAATAATAAATAAATAAATGCACTGTCAGTTTCCCGGACTGGTGTAAGAAAGTTGCATTTACAAATAATATTTCAAACAATGCCAATTCGATCACCTTTATGGAAGTCAGTTGTATCTACATGATCATAAACATATCTTGATTTTATATCAAGTCGTAAATGCTAGCTTTAGTTATAAAATATATTATTGAGAGACAAAAAGAGCAATAAATATGTATTATGTAAATCAAATAACATTCTTTATAACTCACGAATCGTAAATATGAATAATATGGTCCCAAGAATACACAAAGGATGACTGTAAATGTATTGATTCGAAATATAAGAACAATTTTAATGTTCTTTTGATATTTGTTTGTTTTACAATAACAAGAACTAAAGATAATATTGTTGACTAATAAGCGTAATATTGAAGGGATTATTAGGAGCACTCCTACTCTAGGTAGATGAGCCGTGTAAACTTTGCTTTATTATACAGTGCTCTTGAATATGAAATCGTGAAAATGATAAAGCCGTCTGATGGTTTATCATTTTTATACTATTTTTATGCAATTAACATATTTATGTGTCACTTACAAGAATTTTAAAGGCTTTGTACACAAGTACGTAATCAAAAAAAGCTTCTTTTATATTGGATTTTGTTTTAGCTTCTTCATGACGCGTGGCGGCAAACCATTTTCAAATAGGTCAACTATTTTGTAATGAACCGAACCCCTCATACAAGCTTCTAAATTATTAATGGATTACAAAAATCACATTACACTTTGTCATAAGAATAAAATAAACAAGAATCAGATACGAATAATCCCTGTCAATATTATTACAGGCAATCTTTTAAAATTTTGTTCTAAGCATAATGAAAAATGCTGCGCCGACGAATGAGCAATTATTTTAGGTATTCGATTTAATCAAATCACTGGGGATTTTTCCTTCTTGAACCCAATCACAAAAGAACGCCAGATTCCAGATAAAACTTTTACGCGCTCGGATTTGAATCCTTGCCATCAATTTCACGATGTAATCATTAATACGTAAGCTCACAGCTTTCTCACACTGAGTAAATTATTCTCGAGCCTACTATATATACTTAATTTTTATTTATTTCATTAATCCATATTTATGACACAGTTAATAATAATTGTAGCAAAAGATACATAAAATTTACTTTATTACCACGTCCGCGGCACAGTCCGCTTGCGTGAAACACTCCAGTAATGTTGTTAATACTCATTAAAAGCTATTTTTATTTTCATTTAGCGTAACTACGCGGCGTTGATATAAAAAATTACCTAATACTTTTTAACTGCGAAAATCACTTTACTTGTGTAGTTTTAAAACTTTTTGTCCACAGTTTTTGAGTGTATGACTTACAAAGTCAACTTTTTAGAATCACACACGTAGTTTGGGTGTCACAAATATTTCCTTTGCACAGACGATAAAATCGTTTTGGTGTTTACATTGCGCGAGCGTGTTGGTTGGCCGCGGGACACGATCGCGGCGCGGGCGGGTTCCGTGCGGACTGGAGTGGCCCTACTTGAGGCGGGCGATGTGCTGCCGCGTACATGCGCACTTGGCTACCGTCCCTTTGAGACCATTGTGGAATACGCCTGTAAACGCCACACTCCCGCATTAGTTCGAGATAAACCTTTTCGGAGCAGCGCGCCATAGGTTTTATCGCCCTCGCAGTGTTAACACTGATAGGTATCACTCTAAAAAGATATTTGTCACGACTCACGAACCTTGTGTGTGACTTTAAAATTTGAATAGTACGACTTTGAAACTTGGGGATGTACCAAACTTGTATAAATATACTTGGTTGACTGGTGTCCCTCTTTATGTTAATGTTTTAAATTTAAAAAATGAAACATAACGCATTTAGTCTTTGTGTATTGTTAAAAGAGGCATTGGACAAAAAAGAAAAATAATACGTTACAACAAAAAATATTTTTTGTAAGTTGTTGCACAAGCGTTTATATTATTGTGTAAGTTTGTAAGGATGGATGTTTCGAACTCTTCTAAGCAAATGAAATGAAATGAAATGAAATAACTTGTGAATGAAATGAAATGAAGCAAATGAAATGGAATTAAATGAACGGTGGAGCCATCCTATAATGATAAGAAGGAGAACACATGAATTGTAATTTATAAACGTATTGACTAAGTTGATAATATTATATGGTAATATAATCATAAATTGCAACAGGATGTCACAAGCCTTCGTCCAACATTCGGTGGGACCCATTAGTATAGACTATAAGAAAATAACTAAAATTTCAGTATTTTTTTCCTTTTACAAATACAAAGAATAGACAGAAGATACAGTACAGATATTGTTTGTACATAAATAAATAAAAATCCGCGAGAAAAATATTTTACAATAGTACCTACTTGAGTATAAATATGTACATAACATTGAAAAGTCCGAGGTGACCTAAACCTTAGCCTCACCAAACAAACTAAAAATATAAATTAAGCACATACATATAATATAAACTCACGCCTTTATCCCAGAAAGGGTAGGCAGAGGTGCCACCAAGACACCCACATTTCACCTTGTATGTTCCGTCCCATGACGTGATAGGGGGCGAGCCTATCGCCATATCGGACACAAATTCCTGACTTCGGCCTAATAATGAATAAAAAAAAACCAATATCACTTTGCCCGACCCGGGATTCGAACCCGAGACCTCAGTTTTGTAGTCGTACTGTAGTAAAACTACTCCACCAAGGCAGTCGGTGTCGTAGTCGGTCACTAAATTATGTTTAAAAATATGTTAAATATTTTCTTAAGGCCAATAAAATGCTAATTACCAAAAGGTTATCTAATACTTAAGGCGCAGACATCGGAAGCGTTGACGGAGGCAGGCGATAAAACCTGCTCAGTCATGGCTCAGCGGTCATTATTCCAAGAACAATCTCAAATCCATAACATCACAACATTATCAAGTATTAAATAATTATTAACTTGCCAATTAAAACTTTAGATACGTCGGACAATAAATTTTATCAAAGATTTTTCTCGTATTATTTTAATTTCTTTAAATAATGCGAGAAAAATAGCACCACTAAAGACCCCAGACTTGAAATAAATAATAAAAATAGCACCACTAGAGACATCAGACTTTAAGTAAATAATAAAAATAGCACCACTAAAGACCCCAGACTTAAAATAAATAATAAAAACACGTTCTCGTACAATGGGGATTAGTTGCATTTGTTTCATTCCATTGAAGATTAAATTCTATATTGCTAAAAGTATATTCGAAATTCAAAGCAAATATAATTTACTTTTTATAAAGCTTTGAAAAAGAGCCATTGTTTGTCTATTATTTGTTCTGCCTACGTGTCTCAATGTCGCCTGTTATTTTTATTATCTAGATTTTCATTATATCACAGACAGGTTTAATGTGCTATGATTTATGATTAAGATAATTATTCTCGCGGGGGCTTCAATGTTAAATATTAATACGTAGCCTTCGGTCTCAAGATAATATCTAGATTAACTATTTTGTTTGGCTTCGGCTATGTTTTACGGGCTTAATATATTTTTAATAGTCATTGACATAGATAATATCAATAAAATGCTTTATTTTGTGCAGTTTTTAATCATTTGTCTTTGACTATAAATGTTCCCCTAATATATTTTTTGTAGTCGGTAAATTAAAGCAAGAATTCAGTTTGTCCATGTGATTTTAATGACTCTTGTAATTAATACTGCATCTAAATCTTAAAGAGAGTAATCTCCACAGAGTATTTATAAAAAGGCAGCAGTGAGCAGCAGAATTACGTAATCTATAAAGCAGGCACTAAAAAGTAGCATTTATACTGCCTTTCTATACGTGTAAACTCAGCATTCAGTAAAATTTATTCAGCGAATTAAATATGCTCTAACACATTTTCCCTCGCTAATAGGTGAGAATAGTTAACTATGTAACTTACGTGTTGAATGTTCCCACTTTATAAACCAAACATCGACGCCTAAGGCTTAATGTGTTTAGCGTAAGTAGGACAAGATTTTAACACTATGAAATAATTTACTAGAACTGCGCCAAACGGTGCAAAACTGCACCTTTTGTGTTCGCGTAGCATAGTTGCCATTTCGCAACTACGCTACGTGATCGACATTAAGCTACGGCAAGTTCAGTTAGATACGAGAATCTAAATTAGCTACGCTGCTTTGATTGCTCGACATTGCATCGGTTTGTTGTGTGCTACGAGATTTTTGTAGTAGTGCTACGAGACTTCTACGAGTATTCTGTACGGCTTCGAATTGGCATTGAGCGAGGAGATTTTATTTAAGCTACGATCGGTCATCACTATGCTACGAAATGTGCGCTACGGAATTATTACGGAAAAATACATACATATTTGAACGTCTACTTTCAATTTATAATACATTATGATGATAAATATAAGATAAAATTTGGACGAGAATCAAAATAATTAAGACAATAATTTAATGTTAACAAGATCCATATTTCTATGTAATATCCCGTTACACGGCATTACCATGTAGGTGGGTTACATAACTTGATATTTCGTAAACAGATTAATGCGCCGCCCCGTGGCAGGCCGACTTAATGCTCTAATGAAAATAGCAATCTACCTCGTAACTTATGAACGACATAACGGTTTTATTGCTGCGTACAGCTACAAGATTATCATCAATCTTCCTCGTCAGTAATCGCAAATATATAGTGTATTATAGTACGAGTTATGTGCGGCGGTGTCATAATATTATCTGTGGATGAAAATAGATGTTAATTATGGTTATCGATGCTAAATACTGGTTACAAGCCAAGTATTATTCTAATTGTATACTTTTTAATACTTTATGGGCTTGGAATGTTTAGTCCGTTATAGTATATACGATCACACTTGTAATCCCATAATGAAATGTAGACATCTACCACCTGCCATCAATGACAACTACCACACGTGGACCCATATTTCACTGAACTTATTTACATGCCATTCAGATAATGAGAAATTCGCATATGGCATTGTAGGGGTGAAAAGGATTCTTATATAAGTTGGTAATAACTTGTTATACCTGTCGCTTGCTGTAGTGGTAAAGAAGATCATCGTTGGGTAAAATCGTATACCTGTTAGTTCTGTGCAGGAATTTCACAGATATGTAAGGTCTTACTATAGGTAAACTGGTGTTAGGTCACTCATATGTAAAAGGCCGCCTGGGCAGGTACCACCGCAATGTCTATTTCTCCCGCCAAACCCCTTCTATCAACTCTATTCTGTAAAGGTCTAAAATTACAATACATCAAGCATTTTGAAACCGCTTCCATCTTAAATACTTTAAGATGGAAGTTCTTTCACTCGGACTTAATAAAAACAAGATAAGCATTTACATTTAATCCACAATGGGTTTGCTTTTACAGCTCTGGCGAAGTGCTAAGGCGCATGCAAGTACAAGTGCTTCTTGAGACTACGTAAATTTGTTCAAACGAATTAATTAGGTTTGCTGTTAGTAGTAATCCATTTATTTTATTACAAATATATATATATAAATATATATATATATGTATACCGCGTTGATACGACGGATGGGCATTAAATTACACTACGTATACTATACGTCCTTAGTATTAATTCGACACGGCACATAAATTAATAATACCAAAAATAAGATTTTGTTTGTTTCAAGCAAACTAAATAGCCTACAAATAAGAGTAAAACGCAACCATCCTTTGTAAATAAATTTCACTGACCATTGATGAACTGAACTGGCAACGTCGCACGGGGCATGTGTTATCGTCGTGTCGTGGCGGGACGCCGCGCCGGCGCACCGCGCGTAGTTACGTAGTTTTGAAGGTAGTTTTAGGTCTAAAATTCGTTCTTCCCAAGCAGCGGGTATTTGCCGCGCTGGCACTCCCTCCTGTTGCGGCACTATACTTTTGTTGTCTCGTATCTTTGTACTGCCAATGTTATTGTGCGGGCGTTCCTGGGGCAATTGTGGCTGTCACCATACCTTTCGCGGTATGTACACAGGACTAAAGCTGTTTTTCCATGGCATTCGCCGTAAATAAAAACCAAGCAGTGTATTCTGACGCAGTGTATGTTACACGAGGCATTGTTAAACAGTTTAATTACAAACACAAACACAATTTAATTACGTGTCCTTGACAATAAAACAGTCAATAACTAAAAAACATTTACTAATAATTATCCCAAGTTACGTGTTCTATCACAATAACAATACAAAATCACAATTGTCGGCGCGAGATCGACAAGATAAAAGCGGCGCGGCGCGGCGGCGCAGGAGTTTCCGTGTTACATCCGTTCCGAAAGGATAGCGACGGCGCACTAAAATAACAATTTCTTTAGCAAACAATTTTTATTTGTTAAGATGCAATAGCAACACACTGACCTATTTCTACTTCTTTTACGCGCGGGATGTTTTGCTATGATTTGTCTCTCTCGTAATGAAAGTGCAGGTGTGTATTTATTGCTTCCTTATTTGCATCGCTAACTTTTTAAGTAATTTAGTTGTACTTTATTATGTGACTTGTGTAATAGCGGCAACAGCGCGTAGATTTTAGTAGGATCTATCGTTTTAAGGTGTTTGACCTGTGCGTTAGACGTAATCAGCTGTTAGAAAAGCTACATCGTGTTCAAATGGGGCAAAAACTTACAAAACCATTTATGACTAAGCTACTGCTCTTATTTAATTGATTTTTAGTACAGAAGTTTGAAATGGTACCTAGTATAAGCAGTTTAAAAAAATGCCCATCGGTCGTATCAACTTTGTATATATACAGGGTATATCAAGACCGCGACCGAAAACGAAGCCAGGAGGTAGTATTAGTGATATCAAACACAATGCAAGTAAAAATTTTACAAAAAAATAGGTATTTACTCCTCAAAAACGATGATTTTTAAAAAATTGTAAAAAAAAATCCGTCGCTTATTTTGCAAAATTTTTAGTTGCATTGTGTCTGTAGCCGCTAAAACTACCACCTGGCTTCATTTTCGGTCGCGGTCTTGATATACCCTGTATATTTATATTTATATATTTTAAATTAAGTTGCAATGGTAGGGTGCTTGCACTGTGGTTAGTGGACGTAAGAATTCTGCTATGGTATCCCCTGCCCGTTTTAATAGGCCAAATATCTTAAAGTATACCGAGTTGGACAATGACACCGGCATACCCCTTTTGGCAGTCTGAGGGCAAAAGTTTATAGTCAGTAAACACTGTATTTTTTTACTTTTGTAGTTGAAGGTGGCGGATGGATGAAGGCTTAAGACCGGGATGGTTGGTTTGCCTACTTATTTGATTAGTTTTATAGGCTTATAATCTTCAATATTCTGTTAGCCAGACCTAATTGAGGAGATCCACAATTAATGAGATTTAACAAAAAAAATTCACCCGTTTTGCTGCGTGATATAGTGGACAATTACTTGATGTCAACTCCTCCTATGTGTTTTTTTTTTCTAATTAATTTTAATACGGGTTGAAGACAAGCTGGTGCCTCTAAGTGACGAGAGAGAGAATCGCCGAGCTCCGGAGCTCAGTGCCAATTCTATGCGTGTCACTGTTTATCCTGGCTGACAGTGACAGTTGCAGTATGGGTTGTGTGGGCGTGAAAGTCTCTACTAATGAGACTTAGCATCTTATTTCTCAGGATGGCGGGCGCAGTGGAATGTCAAGCATTAGTAATTCATGGTATTGTTTGGTTTTACTATTGTCCATGAGAGGTCGTATAGCTTACTATTAGGCGAATGGCGTGCTCGTCTCGCCATTCATTGCAATAAAAAAGTAGTGAACGGTGATAGGCTAAGTTAGCAATCAAAATAATAATAAGAGAACTAACCGTTTCTACATACAATTAAATCGAACTAGCTTTAATTGGGTTAACTGTGTAATAATAAAAGATACTAATTATGCCTAACCACATGTTAGGTTCCATTGAATATGAAACTCGAATGTACTATTTAAGTGAGCTAGTTTTGTTTCAATTCGTTAGTCCACGCACAGTAATTACTGACAGGAGGTTCGCATTGTTCATTCATATTTCATTTCTTATTAAAGAGCGACATTCACAAAATTAGTTCACGAGCGTTGGGTTTTTTGTCAAAATCGTGCAAATGTTGCTGAGTGCAGTGCAAAAATTCTTTGCATTATTATAATAGGCCTCATTTACAATTGGAAATAACAGCTGTAGTTGCAGTGGAGTCGCACAATCGCCGTCCCGATCTATCGCGACAGCTATTTTTGCTATTCGTTCCGGATTCGCCGCTTACATTTGCGTTATTACCGCTGCTCGAGCTGATGACTGTTCACGGTAAAGCCTTTTAATTAATTCATCGTTTTTCATTTCTTTTGAGAATTCTTTATCTTTCTTGGTTTGAATTTTGTAGTGGATAATAGTGGTGACTGTCACGATTTATGTCATGAATAAAATTTGCTAGCGGCGACGTTTAAAAGATAACGATGAATACTTTCTTCTGTAAATATATTTTATTTGTTTTCATAGAGTGTAGTAATGTTACTATTTGCCTAGAATAATGGATTCGTGTGGGTTGATCATTTACCATCACGCATTTACTAATTCATCAGACATGTTCTAAAAATAGTTTCCAATATTAGGGTCGCTAAAGTAGACCTTTTGATGACCTTTACTAGATTATGTATTGGTTCGAAAGATCGTTCACATAGACACAATATTAGATGCTAGGCATAGAGACCCACGCAGTTGTCTCTTGTTCGCATTATTAACCGCGTATATATCATGAAGCAGGCCGTCAAAATAAATTAAATCAAAAAAATTATAAAGAACTTAGAAAAAGTCAATGGCCATTTTTACCCGAAGCGACGGTGCAATACAAAAAAGCGTGGAAATCGCGGCGAAAGTTCGTCGACAATAACATATTGGATTATGATTGAGTCATGCTTATTACGAGTTTGTAGGTCAAGTACTTAGCTGATGGTGTAAAATGATTTCGTACATTAGCAACACGCGATTTTATTTTTAATATTTATTTGTCCGCTGTAATTTAGCTGTCAGTCTGGCAAAGGCATAAATAAGGAGGTTGTAAGTAAAAACGGTAGCGCCCTCAAAGTATGCTTTTTCATACTGGCATCATAAACTATAACTTGGCGTATTGATGGTTATTGTATAGGATCGGACATCCTAGTAAAATATGTACCGACGAGAGATGGTCATCGAGAATTCGAATTGACGTTTCTGTAATGGTATTGTATTCTACAAATTACAAAGTAGCCATATAAATATACCATCGTAGACTCACGCCGATGCACCTACGAGTATATTTCGCTACAGCACGGTTCTAATTCGAGCCTTTGGCCTTAGTATAAATACAGACAACAATATCACTCTGCGTTTTTTCTGACACCGGCGACACGTCCATCTTACGTATGTATTATCCGTCCATCCATCGTGTTGTATTATCCTTCCCACAACATCCTAATTATAATTACAACAACAACTATATAACAACCTCTTAACAACTATATAATTAGACACATGTATGTAAAAAAGAAAAAACATGGAACTCGCAGGCAAACCAAGTAGGTACTTGGTTTTGCGGGCCTAATTTTAAATTTTCTGTATTTTTTAAATATAATAATAATAAAATAAAAAAACATCGCGGTGGTAAAAAGATTTATCTCGGAGCGGTGATGCTACAAATATGTTCTTTTACTATCAGTATTTTTATTACTCCACAATACCGCTGATATGAATTGAAAATGGTTTCTAATGCTGGAAATTAAAACTCAGTATAAGTGTATACAAAAATACAACAAAGCGACATGCTAATATTCACAAACTTTACTGACCTACATACTAAGCATTTGCCAGCAATAAGCACTTATAAGTAGATTAGTCGTTACCTACTTATAATGCAGTTAGCAAAGTTTTTGCCGGTCTAGTCGGAAGCCAGGCTTGCCTTAATCGCTCGTAATCAATGATATCTCCATTATAATGTAATCAAGCCGATGAACAATTAATATAATAGACTATCGATTTTGATTAATAGTCCACGATGTGTAATTATCGCGACAAGTTTACACGTATTTATGTATACTGGTATATTATGAGCAATTTGTGATCGATATTCGTAAGATTTCGATTTGCGATCGCTGTATGCAAGGTATAATACGGGGCAGCTATTTAAGTAAGTCCTATTTAGGGGGAGTCAATGGACATTTAGTTTTAAGCAAGCTGGTGTAGTTGTATCAAAAAGAAGTAAATGTTAGAATGTTAGATGAATAGGTAATTTACAGTTTTAATGCATAAACAATAAGGCATCCTGGACAACTGAAGGTAGTGCGATTTAAATGGAGTATCTACCGATAAAAGATAGTTATCTCTCATTGGTGGATTCAATTATAAATAAATAAATACTACGAAAACGAGAGACTTTTCGATTTCACAAACACTCAGACCTGCAACAAATAACTCTAACATAGATAATACAAACATTTGTTTCGGTGCGGGGATCGAACCCGCGGCCTCTCGTTTCGCAGCCGCCACGGAGGCTGTTTAACTAATGACTCAACTTATAAGTATGGTATATTAAGACTGTTTTAAGCATAATCTGCAAGTTTTATTCGATGGCTAGGATATGCTCACACGAGTAGAATCTGTCGGTTTTCGTACACTTTGACGCGTTATCCACCATATAACGAGCCAGATACAATATACTGTCACCGGCTAAAAGCATGAATATGTTTATTCCAATATAGAGAGGGCGTTGCACTCTATCGTATTTGCCGCCGCATAACCGCCCAGTAACTCGTAACATCAAAATATCAAGAACAAACTTGAGCCTTACATTTCACGGCCATCGTAACTTTTATACAGCTTCCGTGTGAAGTTATCAAAGATTTTAAGCACGTATGAGTGTCCCTTATGAATTTCGAATAAATATTCACGTGTAGGTCAAAAGGAAGTGTTCATAATCTTCGCGAGTCGCGTGTTTTTGCATTGTGGGTATTAATAACTCTTCGTGGTGATATCAAATGATGTTTACATGTTCAGAATACGTATGCCGCTTGGAGGACAATATATTTTAGGTAAAACTATACGTCTTTTATTTTGTGCCTAAAGTAGCGATCATCATTTGTTGGGACGGAATGAATCCGGCGGTTTGTAGGCATTTGTGAATCCTCTGCTTACCTCTACAGAAATAAAAGCGTTAACATATTGTATGTATTATAAGAAAAATATTCGAATTTTTTGTTCAACTGACATTAGAAGCCTAAACAAATTAATTGTGTTAGGAAAAATAACAATGGATATAACTTATGTGGTTTACAATGTCAATATTGGTGAATTGAAGTACCTAATTTATATTGGCCTAGTTATGACGTACAACGAATCCAGCACTCGTAAAACAATAACTGTTACTGGACCTAAAATAAAAGTTGAAATACGAGTTGTTACAATCCTATTATTGTTTTTGGGGTCAGGTTTTATAGGCCGAGACATTTTTTCTTAACATCATATTCCAGTGGATTGAAGGAGGATGTAAATAAATAATTGGCTAAATACTTTTATATTCTTCTTCTGTCCTTATCCCTTATAAAGGGTGCACCACAGTCTTTAACGGGTATAAACTATAGCCTTTAGCCAAACATGATTTTCAAATCGAAAGTAATAAAAACTAAAATGAAAAATAATCAACCTGACTTGAATCGAATCCAAAACATATGTTCACAACCTCTTAATTATTTAAAAAAACCAGTAGTATAATATCTTATAAATTCATCCTTAACTATAACATTAATAATTCACTCAACAATTATCTTTAAAGAAAATTCCGTTGGTTTTGCGTTGAAATAAATTCGACACAAGTTGGAATTCATCTCCTCGTTGGTTTATATTAAGTTAGCTAATTGCACTTCCCGATCCTTGACTTGGATCTGGAAAGGCTCTCTTCGGAGAAACTTCTTTATTATCTATAACATAAGCAATATGGGGATATCTAAGAACTCATATCATTTAATATAGCGTATAGAACTTAAAACTGTATTTAATTCTACATAACGTAGCTAGGCCCTCATCCATACAAACCCACGCCTTTATCCCAGAAGGTGTAGAACTAGTTCCTACTGCCACCTAAGTCGAAATTGTTTCCGACCCAAATGTTTTAGAGAGCCATGCCTGGCACAAATTCCAGTCCCGCGCATTTCATATAAAATATGCCAAGATTAAAATGAACGAATGAAAGGAAGTAGGCAAAAATATGATTGCCAGGTGTATGAGTACAGGCACCCTTCGCAGATTGTTGGTGCAGTAAGTGCTGAAAAAAAAAACGTAATCCTTTAACCATAACATTGTTGTGTATAACTAAGGGCTCAAGAAAAAGTATTTAATTCAATGCAAATTACAGTAGAGTTATTAAATAATTGCTAGGTATTCAAGATATTTTATTGTACCTTGAAAGCAACAGCAATGCTATTATTTTATGTAAATTCTATGAGACACTGATACCATCTAGCCGAGCGGGCTCCTCCAGTAGTCTTTAGTCAATTACAATAATGATAACAAATGTACCCAGCATTAATGTACGTATTGTCGACCCCACATATAGATAAGAAACTTTGGTCGAGGTTATCAAACTACAAGGGATTTTGATCCTGCCAAGTAATCCCTAGTCTTGCTCTTCCCAATCATTCCGTCTTTAAAAGCCAGCAATCCATTAAGGATCCCTAGGTGTTATCTGTGCTGAGCGGCAAAGATCACTTTCCATAAAATGAGGGAGGTGGAAACTGCAGTCCATGGAGTCATGTTTTACAGCCAGACCTTCGGCCACTGGCCAACGAATGTAGACATAATTGTAAATTAATTCATTATTATTTTGTAAAAAAACATATATTTGCTAATTTAGTTTCCCAATCGATACGAATTGCGATTCGGACTCATTACATCAACCAATCAATCCAAAGGTGCAGTATTTTAAAACGCAAGGTGTGGACTCGTTAAAACTATAACTTACAAGCCGACAGCCGAAATGATCGCTGGACAAACTTTATATAGAGCAGCGCAGACGCTGCGGCTTTTAGCGGGTAAAGTTTTAACTGCACGGCGTTTACTCAAAATGCAAATTACAGGCTCCATATACGCGGGGTGGAGTTAGGCACCCCACAGGATGTGATACACGGGACCCCAATATTAAACCACACGATCGCGTCATAAATTTCAACCTGCTGTGTATATACGTTGTAATTTCGCGTGCGTGGTGTTTACACGTTTTTAAGTGCTCAGACAGTGGAACTGAGCACGGTGTTGTATCGGTTTATTGTGCTTGTTGGGTTCGTTGAATTCACTTTTTCGTATTTATATTATGTGTCGAATGCTTTTGTGCTACAATGTTCTCTGCGGATGTAGGTTATTGAGTTTTTGTTACGGGTTTTATTGGTATAATTATGACGTGATTTTTAGGCAGAGAGTAACGACGAATATATTGATTATTTACACCGTTTTTGTCCATGCAGTTTATTCCTATTAGCGGTATTTTACAACATGATTTTGTTAAGAATGTGGTAAATGCAAGGCTTCGGCTGTTAACACTTATGACTCACCGCCGTTTTGACGTAAACCCATTAAATCATGTTCGATGAAAATTTTAAGCGAAATTATAAGCTCCCTTTCCCAGAAGCAAAAAAGAAACAAAAAAAAAGTTAGACAATTATAATACTTTTAATCTCTTACTTTGCCATATTTTCGTGTTGGAGAAAGGGTTGGTTGAATTTATAAAACGGAATAAGAATAAATAAATGACGTAGAATATCATGCAATCCGAATGACCAATAAAAACATAAAATATTTTAATAAGCTTATCGCCTCATTGGTGAAGTGGTAGCACTTCATAAGTGAGGCAATTGAATTTTTATGAGTTTTTCAGTATCACAAATTTAATATGAGTTGTCCTGGACTAGGATGTGCACCCCATGCTGATAGGCTCGCCCCCTGACATATCTTAGGACGGAAATATGATTATTGAACTTTGGATATCATCTCTGCTTACCCGTTTCGGGATGAGCTCATTTATGTATAACCCAAGACTAATGATGGTTGCCCTTTGCCTAATCATAATAATAATGTCTGTCTACGTTACCATTAAATGATCATAATCAAAAATAGCGCTGAAAGTTAGACCATCACGAAATAGTCGTAATTGGCAGCCGATACGAAATAATATAGCTCGTTGTAGTTTTTTACAGCGAGTAAACTGCACGATCGCAGTTATCGACAACTTACCGAAACGTTTACGGCATAGTTAAAATTTCATTGATTTCGGCACGGCAATACCTCCACTTGATAGCATTTGTTCTTCTTTTATTGATTATTGGAATTTATGGTTTGTTTTGCTGTGTTTGAAAGCATGGAGTTACATAATTGCTGGCATTTATTCGAGTATGCACAATCGCGAATGACCGTGGCATGCATTGTCAGACTTGCCCGCTATGTAAGTAATATTTGGGACGCTCATCGACGGGTACCTTCCTTTTTATGTGGCGTTATCGCAATTGGTGCCAAAGTCTGCTTTCCGGCTGAACCATCGCCATTTTCTTAAATATCCTCAACAGTATAATGTAATTACTGG
The DNA here is from genome assembly GCA_949752805.1 of Deilephila elpenor. Taxonomy (NCBI): domain Eukaryota; kingdom Metazoa; phylum Arthropoda; class Insecta; order Lepidoptera; family Sphingidae; genus Deilephila; species Deilephila elpenor. Next base: position 7,906,061 of record OX457111.1, read on the forward strand.
CAAAAATAACAATCAAGATTGACAGCTTAAGAGTTTGGCTCCAAGGGACAGAAGCTGTAGATATTTTGGATCAATTGTAAATCCGTTGAGCTGTCCGCTAGTTTTATAACATTAACGTTTTCTGTTGAACTACAGCTCCTAGAAGCGTAACGAATAAATAAATATAAATAAATAATAAATCCACCCAATAGTCACATACATAGTCCTGACCCCATATTAAGATCAATTAAGTCTTGTACCGTGGGTATCAGAATCTACGAGAGACTTTCTGATCTTACAAACACCCACACCCGAGGCAAATACTTGTGGCCCTTACAAACATTTGTTTCGTTGCGGGGATCGAACCCGCAGCCTCTCGTTTCACAGTCGGCGTCTAACCAACTGCGCCACGGAGGCTGTCTAACTAATGAATCAAGTTATAAGTATGGTATATTTAGACTGTTTTTAGGCGTAGTCTGCAAGTTTTATTAGATGGCTAGGATATGCTCACAGGAGTAGAATCTGTCGGTTTTCGTTAACAATCAAAGTTGTTGTGTGACGTGGGTATGACAGTTTGTGATGCGAACGATACGTGTTATTACGTAGATATATATTTTATGAGATTACATTTGGGTAGTGAAATATACGATTTCAATGAAAATGTTAGAATACTATTAAATATGTAGGACAAAAACGAATAATAATTTATTTGCATTTAGAAATGTGTAACATTTGAATGGAGAATATTAATTACTTAAACCGCATGTATGCACATAGTACATTCTTCAAAGTTGAATGGTAGCCAGATTAAATATGAGATGAGGTACCTATAGCCCTGAACGCAAAATAATGCGGTATGTTTTGATTGAATCGTCGCTTCCGACTCAAACACAAGCTCGATAATTAAATTAATATTGTGTCAAGATCTCTAAGCTCTATTTTAAATTTTCCTTATCCGGCGCAAAAATAAATTATTAACAAGTTGCTAATGTAAAAACTACATGTTGTGCTTTATTATAACATACTTTGACACTTCAAACACTATAATAGTTAATGTTATAGTTATAAGTACAATATGATGTAAGAATCGAATCTAATATGCGATAGATAATAAGTGTAGTTATAAGTACAGTATCATGTAAGAATCGAATCATATACAATTAATAATGAGGTTTGATATCCAATATAAGCATTTCACAGTACGTTAGTAAATGCGTTATAATGTCCAATCTGTCCCGAGATTTGCGAGTAAATTTTACTCCACGTCCATTCCAACTGTCCTCAACGATTTTTTATTATTGGCTGAACGAATTTAGTATCTGGGGAGATATAAAAGGAAATGAAGCTAAGCCCTTTGGAAATCTCAGAAATTGGTCTTTCTCTCAGAGTGCGTGTGAGGACAATGGTGTACGGATCAGACCCAATGAAACAGTTACATTCCTTGCTCTTGGGAACAGTTTTTACGATCCACTGCGAGATTTACGCCAATGGCATTTCGAATACTTAAATATTTTAATAAGTTAATAATACCTTTCAGGGGCAAGTGCGATGGTTTCATGTAACTTTATTAAGTCGAATGGCTTTCACCCTTTTATCGATAAAAGATATCGTAAAAATAATATTCGGAATCGGTTGCTTTTATAGGTATGAATTGAAGTTTTGAATAAATTGTTTCGCGAGTAAATCAGAGCTGCGCCGGCCGGTGCCATTGTTGCGAAATGAAAAGTTTAAAACTAGTTAGTGTTGGTGGGTCTAACTCAGAAGGAGGGTGACACCGGCCCTAACATAGATATAAACGCAGGTAAGTATAGTTGATCGCCCTCTCGGGTTCCATTGTGAGTTTACGTGTCCGGTGGAGCTTGTAAATAAGCGGTATCAAATATTCATCACTTGCAGATTAAATTGTTAAAAATGTTCGAAAGAAGTAAGGAAGCAATCTCGGTGCCGTTATTGTGCTAGAGAGACTCCTTTGGCGTGAATTACACGAGTTAAATTTCAATTTTATACAAGTTTTGGGTAAAACATCATTTTTAGTACCATGCTTTTTCATTTGGCTGTGAAAAATGTAACTGGTGAATTTATAATCGTAGTAAAAAAAAAAATTAATCCAATAGTTGTCACTTTCAGCGTCATTTTATTTCATAGCACAGAGTCGGCAAACGAGAAAGCGACGAACCTGATATAATGTGATTATTGCCACGGAAACAGCTGGGGATTATAGATGCGTGGCCAGTCTTTGAAAATTAATAGGACTAATGAGGAAAAGGGAGGGTGGAAAAAATGGGGTAGTAGCATGCCGTTCATGACTCGCCAAATATTTATTTGAAATTTTGATTTTATGCTCGATGCAATTTCACGGAGTAGGAGATAATTAAACAAATAAATAACATTATTGTATTGCCTTTGGTTAAAACAGGTAGTTGTGCATATAAAACTTGAATATAATTTTTATTAGCAAAATTTTCTATGATTTAAATTGAAATTGTATAGGATTAGAATATAAATGCTACAAATAAATTCTGCTGTAGCTCTATGACATAATCATAATAGTTATATATTACGCTATATTATTTTGGTTAAACCTTTGATATCATTAGTTGACTCTATAACTGAGGACAAAGATGACAATGACGTCATATCGATGATAATAATGTAGAACTATACACATAATTCACGGTGGTCGCGGGTTCAAATCCCAGGGCACACCTCTGACTTTTCGGAGTTATGTGTGTATTGATAGTCAATCACCACGCACTTTAACGGTGAAGGAAAACATCGTGAGGAAACCTGCATACCGTAGCGATTTTAAAAAGAATTTCTACGGTATGTAAGTCCGCCAACCCGCACTAGGCCAGCGTGGTGGACTATATGGCCTAACCACCACTCTCAATCGATTCTCTCGATTGTAGAGTAGGCCCGTGCCCTGCAGTGGGACGTATATGGGCTGATATAGAATAGAATAGAATACACATAATAAGATTACCTGATAATATTTTTACTGGTGGTAGGTTTCTCTTTTGTGAGAGACCGCATGGGTAGGTACCACAGCAATGTCTATCAGTGTAAATGCACTGTTGTGTTCCGGTTTGAAGGACATTATAGCCAGAGTAACTACTGGATATATTGAGACATAACATCTCATGTCTCGGGATGATTAGCGCAGTAGAATTCCAAGCATGCTTTGTAATTTCTGGTGTTTTTAGTTTTATAATGTCCATGAGCGGTCGTATTGCTTACTTTCAGGCAAATGGCATGCTCGTCTCGGCATTCAACGCAATAAAAATAAACCTTACATGATTTGTCATGATACGTCTTAGCTATTTCCATATTTAGTAGTGTATTTCTAAAAGACTCTAATGTGGTTTTGAGTGCATTTATGATATAAAATCTTAGTTTTAAGAGCCCCAACGAAAAGTCTCTGTAGAAAACAGTTGCCCCATATATTTGCGGCATATTAGAACGGGGCGCTCACCTATGCTAAAATATGGAAGTTGGTGCTGCGAAAGCGCTCCGTTAATTGTAAAATTTGGAGTTCGATAACTTCACGTGGAACTTTACGTGTAGTGCAGACAGCCGAAGTTTTGATATTTGAACAATTTTATGATTATAGGTCAGCGGGTTCTGGTCCGGGTTGATAGGATCGATATTCGGTTTGCAGTTTAAAGAAAATAATTCTAGCTTCATTTTGTATTCCGTACCTTCTGTTTTATAGCGTCAGAAGATTTTGTTCATTGTTGTAACGGCCTTTGTATCCATGTTCTTTTAGTCTGTGAAACCAGGAAATATACAAGCGGGTGACTTCATAAATAATAATTGCCGCCATCACTGAAGATATGCAATATTTGGTCAATTATGAGGATGGAAGAGCAGGGAAGGTGGGATTACTTAGTCTCGAGAAATGTCTGTGACTAAGTGATATAAGATTTTTCAGATAGGATGACTAAGAAGTTGTGGCATCGTACCTGTTGAAATGTCAAATTCTAAATATTGATCACAGCTTTGTCACTCCCGTTATTTAATGAATTATTTTTCTTTATTCATTCAAGCACAAGTAGTCATGAAATTCCTTAGGAACAGGTATCAAGTCCAATCTTTAGCTTGTCTCATCTAGTTTCAGCCAGCTGTCTTTTACAGGTTACCGTTCTGTGTCCTCCGGGAATTTCTAGACATATCTGTCGAAACGATAACCATTGGAGCAAACGACTTCTAGAGTACCTATCTACGTCTATGCGAACGTGTAGGTTCCACGAGGTAGCGGGCTTTAAATTACATTCATAAAGTTTGTTCTATATTGTTTTGGTATCGTTCTACAAATAGTACTTTTTGTTCGATTTTTGTATTGGGCCAAAAATTGGTGTTCTTGGCAAATATTTCTTTTATTGTATGTATTTTTTTAAATTGCGATAAATGGCGAGACGAACATGCCATTCGCCTGATGGTAAGCGATACGACCGCTCATTGCAGTAGCAAAACCAAAAAAAACCATGAATTATCAAGCAATGCCAGGCATTCCACTGCGCCCACCATCCTGAGACATAGTTGTTTTAAACTGTAGTAGGTATTCGTGTATTCCTTGATATCCGCGATTAGAGCAAATAATTCATTTTGGTAGAATTTTATATATTTTTTGAACCCGAAAAGCGACACACTTGCGCGGGTAAATATTATAACGGGTCTTCAACTATCGTGTGTGGCTAGCGCCATCCGAGTAGGCACGAATATCTTATCACCTTTTTCATCGCCGACGATTTCACATATCGAACGAAACAGAAAGCTGTTATAAGAACTTCACTATTTATTACACAGACGTTCCCTGTTGGACCGACCCATTTTTACTGTAGTTTTACCGGCCACGATCCTCTATCGCATTTTAGAATAAATCTATAATCAATTATACATACATTCTACAATCGAAACGTTTTGAATGAGCCGTAAAGATACAATTAAGTAAGCTCGCTTAATTAGCATTTTCTTAGCATGGTGGGTCTATCCTCAACATCTGTTATGAGGTCTTTAGGTATTCTTGAGGTCTTCGAAAGAAATGCGTTTTATGTATTGAGAATAATAATATGTCCATTGCTATATTAGCAAATTGTTGTTAGGCTTCGTCAGAATATGTATATGTATAATTTAATGTTGTATACTACAGTTACATGTATTGTTTTTACGATACAAGCACGATGTTGTTTTTGAGTATATTGTCGGATCGTAAGCCATTAGAGGGGACTTAACTATTGTGCCTTATCTATGAAATAACATGAGGGAGGATTTATCAAGATCGCAATATGATATAGATGTAATGGTCATGCAATCCAAAGATTTACATTTGTACTCTTTAAGATATAGTTGATAAAGCCATAAAATATTGAAATAAAAATATTTTTTACAGATTTTATAGCGGATAAAATAAAACAAAGCCAGGTGGTATTTGTGTGATAAATACATGGTTTTCCTAAAATAATAACATACACATTTTTATTTTTAAAAGACGCAATGGCACGCAAGCATTTAACTATTTTCGCATAAACTAGATATTTACCACCCAACAAAAAAAACTGTCCCTTTCTTGCGAAATTTTTAGTCGCATTGTGTCTGTAATTGCCAAAACTACCACCATGCTTCGTTTTCGGTTGCAGTCTTGATATACCCGGTATTTAAATTGTAACTACAGAGATTAGTTCAAAAAGAGGATAAGCCAAGTATTTATGCACCTTGCGTACGATTAACAAAACACAATTAGAAATTGCGTTCAACCTTTAGGTACCCTTTCAGGGAATAATGGAATAGGACAAATCACGTTGTGTTTAACAAACTATTTATGTCCTAAACTAGACATCTAAAATATATTATTGATTAAATTTGGCTACAAATTATTATTCATACCGCAGAGTAAAGGTTATGAATTAATTCGATTCTTAATTGACTCCACAGTCAATATTGCTATTGGTTTGCCAAGCGGACATTAACCGGATTTAGGTTTTAATAATTGATTTAAATGTGGGCATTAGTTATGCATTGTTTTTATTTTTGAATATCATGATATTCTGAAATTGAATTGTATCGGTATTCGACTACAAAATAGGGTTTTATTATTTTTACCTTTATGTATTTGAACACTGGGGTTATCTAATCAATTTTGTACTTCTATATTTTTATGGTACAGGAAGTTCATATTTAATTTTTCCTCATTCCTATTTGAGATCTCTTAGTCGCCTTAACATCTTGTAGACCTCAGACACTTATAACAGAATGGGCATCCGTAAAATGCAGTAAGTTGAGGCTGTCTGGGTCCAGCGCCGTGACTTGGTCGCGGCCGTAGGTGCTGCGGGAAACCTCTCGCTTCCGGCCATTGTGTCAACCATGGTCGGGAGCAAGGCAGGATGGAAAGCTGTCGCCACCTTCTGCGAGTTCGTGATGCTCGCAAAGGAGGTGGCGGAAAGGGAGAGAGAGGCTGCCTCCTCTCTCCCCTCCCGCAGCAGACGCACTGGGCGTCGTAGGGTGGCCGACTTCCGGCCACCGTAGGGCGCGGCCTCGGGGCGTCTTGTCGTCCGACCAGCAGCAGGCCTTGAGGCGGCGGCGTCGTGTTCCGCGCGCGCCTCGTAGTGGAGTCCTGCGGCCGGGGTGACGGCCGCAGTGGGTGACGGGGCCCGCCTGACTATGGCGGGCCAATACCCGTCGGGGGGTTGGGACGAATGCTTCGGCGATACCCGACCCTCCGACACACGGGTACGAGAGGAACACGGGTTGGTTTTTAGTCAGTAAGAGTCTGACAGTCCCCTCTGCGCCTCCCCAGGGCGGAGGATGTCCATGAGGATTTTCCAACCCGATACCAAAAAAAAAAAAAAAATAAGGCTGTCTGGGTCCCTCAAATTGAGGCAACATTTCTAGCACTGAGCTGACAAGTTATGAGGAAGAAAAGGTGAGCTCTTTTCGTCATGTGATATCCACTACCGACCCTAATACGTGCGAGGGCGTTTGAAGAGTTTATAGGATTTACTCCCTGGCAAATCGCCGAGACCGGCCGTGAAATCTGCAAGCGTGTGCGTATACCACACGGTCTCCCCAGGGGTGCCGTAAGGGGACTTGACAGCTTTCTTCTCATTAATAAAGAACGCTTATATCCCTCGTTTTATCCATTCAGAAATACGAGTTTAAAGATATTGAATATGAGTTATAAATACATACTATACTTTCCCAAAGGAACAGGTTATCTTGATTGAAGCAATATTTTTGCAGAAAAAATATCCTCGTTAAGCTCAAATAGAAACAAAATAAACAGCCTGAAGTGATTATACAGTTCGTCCTAAATATAATATCATCTTATAGGCCTCTCAAAGAATATTAATATGTTCTATTTCTTTCTACTTCATTTATTTGTCCTCAAAATAAATTAGATTTAATATTATATTTATATGTATGTAGTATATTTATTTATGTACGTATTATATTTTTACGTATGTATATTAACAGTTTAAAGACGTATATGTAGTATTTTATATTTATATTTGTTTGTATATTTATGTCAGGTACTTCATTAGGTTATTGTTTTTTATTTTATTTTATTTTTTTATTAAGTATTTTACTTTTTTGGCTTGTCTACCCCCGTATTCCTACTTATTCCATTCACTCCAGCCCATCCTATGGTTGTCTGGAAGATATCGCCGACAGCGATAAGATCGCCAGTTGTACTGCGCATTTAGTTTAGGTGTTTTTTTTGTGTTTTTATTGTTTTATGAACAATAAAGTGTAAAAAATAAAAATAGGTTTATAAATATTGACAATGCATTCGCGAGTCCTGTGGATATGTGAGTGTTTGTGGGCGTCGCTGATCCTTTACGGTCAGTCATATAGCTGGGTCGTTTACCATAAAAAAAATATTAAATTTATTGACATTGAAATTAAAATACATGGCACTATATTTAAATTTATATAGCTATATTTGAAATGATAAGACCGGGGTATCAAAAAGTTGATTGAAATAACCAGTGTTTACATGCACGATTAACTTAATATAATACCAATAAACAGGGTAACTAGGAACACAGGAAATATTTCATAGTCACTAGACCAGTTTAGTCGATATAACTCTTGCGTCACGATTTACCCCTTTAAGTCGTATCAATGGATACCTGATATTATCATTCATTGTCGCAACACACTCGTATTTCAAGGTAACGAAAGTTGCTTATCGAATCTCAATTAAATTAATTGTGAATTGATTTCCCTAATTTCCTTATATCAATGGCCCAAATCGTATTATGGTACGCTACAAGCATGAAATGAATTTCATTTTTAAGCCATCAATATTAACTATGGTTAATTTGAAATTAATTGACAATGTGTCCTCGAAAAGTACCTATGGGCAAGTCGAACCGATTCACTAGTGATGAGAGTTCACAAATCGTAAATATGTATTAATATTTGTATTTGGTCCCAATAGTTTATTGTGTGTTGTCAACTCGCTTTTTATCCACGTAAATTGTACGGAAATTGGTGTTATTTAATAAAAGTATTTTGTATCTATTGGCAGTTGTTATAAATATGTTTTATATTTGCGTTTTGAGATAAAATATAACTTATTTTGTAGTAAGTACAGGTAAATTAAAGTGTATAACGCATATACTTAAAAGCGGGCTTCCATCATTAATGAAAGGTGCATTGGCCTGGATCGTATGTGGATTGTCGATTTTTTTAAATAGATTTTCTTTAAAGAGAAAAAGGAAGAGGTTGGAGGCAATACTTGCCTAGGCGATTGGATATGTCCTCTTTTTTTTAGAAGAATGATATATGGCGAGACAAATGAGTCATAAATGCGTAGATTCGTTTTTTATCACATACATACATCTGGCGATTATATACGTACTATAACGGTGAAGGAAAATATCGTAAGGAAACCTGCATACCATGGGAATTTGTAAGAATGTATATAGTATGTAAAGTCCGCCAACCTGCACTAGTCCAGCGTGGTGGACTGTATGGCATAACCACTCTCAATTGTATCCTCGATTGTAGAGTAGGCCTGTGCCCTGCAGTGGGACGAACAAATATGGGCTGATCTAATAAAACACAACACAATACAAACGTCTAGTAAACGAGCAAACAGCTCTCCTGGTAATAAGTGATTACCGTGACCCATCTTTGATCGTAGGTTAGCCGGCCTCTCAAAATGGAATCAGACAGATAGGACTGATTAAGTCAGTCTGTTACACTAATAAGACTGACATAACTACCAGGCCTCATTCACGGATGTTTTGCGGAGAGCTCCGAGGTTCGCAATCCGCCACGAGTGCCGGAATGACGATTCACGAACGCTATTTCTGCTTGTTCGTTTGCTCGATCAATAGCCGTGCCGTATGTCGCCGTGGCAGATTGTGGCGACATCCATCACAATAGTTTGCTTGCAAATTTGACGTGCGCCAACCGAACGGGATTACGGGAATGTTCAGTTCAAGTGATACGTTAATCTTATTTACTTTTATAAAGGTAAAGGCTTAATTGAAATAAATATTTACATTTTTTAACATCCCGGCGTTTCGATTGCTATACAGCTTACGTAGTCATAGGTACTTTGGGAAGTAAAAAAATGTAAAAATTTAACCAATTCGCGGTATGATCCGTGAAAATTGTTTTATTTCAATGTGTAACATTCGCATAAATCTAAGAAACCATTATGTAAAGGGTTAAATTTAGTCTTTTTATAGTGGGTTTAAGCTACAAATGTGTGGGATATGTAAACCTCTTTATATTACTTTTCGCAATATAACAATATAACATGTTCGCACTATAACAAATTCGAAATATAACATGACATCAGCCAGCCAGCGAGTCAGAAAATAATTATCCAAATCTTTCAGAAATTTTAAATATAGCAATAACCCCACCAGAGTATGTACGAGTAACAATTCACCAATAGTCTTCAATTACATTTCATTGTTTTGAATCCGTTTGTGAAAAAAGTATTTTATTGTTCGTAATATAATATCAATCACGATTTCATTTCCCAATTCATTCCATTTAATTCCACCAATACGATATTCTTTACCACACCCTGACACTAAAACTACTCAAATCCCACAAAAATACACCTGAATTAGGTAACAATAGCTCGTTTTAAATGAAACATCTAATTGCGGGCCTGGGAACGAAGTCCTTAATCTCCATCTAACACGAAAGCCTGTCTCGCAGGTCAGGCCGATGCTCATTAACACCCAGCCTAATGATGCAGCCGCTTGTTAGCGCCATCTTGTCACGCCATGGAAAAGCTTCGTGTGTAAAAAATACACTCCGCCGCCAACTCTTTTTTTATTTGTCTTTTTAAACATTTTTGAAGAAAGGTGTTAAGTGTACGTTTGACGATCACAGCAAATATTTGTTTTTATTTTCGGCTAGAGTGTTTATGTAGAGTTCTACATTTAAAATTAACAGTATGTTCAAGTGCTGATATTTTTTTAAATTAAATTCGATATTTTGTTTTTTTGGCCAGTGCGTTTTATGCCGAATTCCATATTTAAAATAAAACATTGTTTCAGATATACACAATAAATTGGTGAGTGATTTACATTAAAATAATAATACTCATTTCATTGTATATTTTATGGTTCTCAACTCTTCAGATACTTTTAAAACACGCCATTTGTCACCAAATTCACAACAAGTAATTATTACTAATTAGATTTATATTTTTCGTTATCGATGTATACGAGTAGTATAGTAATGTATAACTCCTTTGTATCTGAGAGACGTCTCTTTATAAATAGAAGTCAATAGACGTATTCCGTTGTGACTAAATACCCTAATTAGACACGGTTAATAGTTAATTAGGCTATAATTATACGCAATGATATGTGTTAATTCATTAATTGTGCACTGACGCTTAATGTATATCCATATTAATATATTAAGTAAATCTCGTTGTAAACAACCAATTCTGTAACAAATCGCCTGGTAAATTATAGGAATTTTTTTTTGTTATACAAAATATCGCTTCAGGAACTTTAATATAATCTGGACTCAATATACAAAAATTTTTAAGTTTGATTTTCATATATTACAATCTATATATTTTCTCACTAAAAGAAATCATAGAAAAACGTTCAGTAGAATTGAGTATTTTTTTTGGTTTAGTATTGTATATTCACTGACATACCCCTTTCGGCCTTCCCCGGGGTACCGAAAGGGGAGCTTAATAGCTTTTCCTCTTGGACAAAAAAAAAGTATAGTATATTGCCTACTTTATTGTTGTATATCCGGTGTACAATGAAGCTTTAAATAAATAAATAGGTGTTTTAAATCACAATATTTACATATATCTTTGAAAAGGTGTAGTAAAATTGTATACCTATAAATTAAGCTGACAGGAAAAATTAAAACTGAATTAAATCGTCGAGAGGGGACAATAAATGAGAATTGAAGAAGTAGAATGCTATTAGGCTAATACAGCAGAAATCCGCATTCGCCCGCAATGGGCCATTTAGCCAACGGTGGATTTACAAAACATTGCCTCGTAAGCCTCCGCCCGAATAATGTTTATTAGGAAAAATGTGTTTACTCACACAAAACGTAACGCATATTTGAATACGTGTCATAATACAAAGCGTCATTGTGTGGATATTCAGTTCATTCGCTTAATATTACGTGTAGGGAGTTGACAAAGTGCTGGGAGTTTGTGCAAGCTCGGGGGCGACGAAAATACTTTTATTAACCACATTTACACTTGCATGGTTGCTTGTTTGACGCTGGTACAACAAATTGCTTATATTGCAAATTAGTTGTGGTTTTAATCATTTGTATTGAGGTATCTTGGGAATTATATTTAATTAAATTGGTATCTATGTCATTGAGGTCCATAAAAAGGGTAGGTGATGAATTCTTAGGCCTCGATTCTTAAGCTAGCAAAACCAAACAAGACCATGAACTACAAAGCAATGATTGGCATTCCCACTGCGTTTGCCATTCTGAGAGATAAGATGGTAAGTCTCATTAGGTCCAGTAGTTACTCTGGCTACAATGTCCTTCAAACTGGAGCACAACAGGGTATTTACACTGCCTTTTGGCGGGAGAAATAGACATTGCGGTGGTACCCACCCAGGCGACCTCTCACATATGAGAGATCTACCACCAGTAACTATAAATATATAAGTATGACTGAAAAAAGTGTGGTTCGACCATTTCTCAAATATAAAGAAGGAATAAGTACATATAAAAGACGATTGCGGAGATAAATATTCATTACAGTAGAGTATGTAGTGATTTGACACTAACCAAATTCACAAAAAATATTATCAAAACACATCTTATGAATTAAACATTTAAGTGTACACAGCGTAAAGGTAACATTATACAGTTCGTACAATATTAACAATATCAAAGGTTGTTCAGACCGATTTCAGGACGAAATTAAAGTCGTCCTGAAATCCAGGTAGTGTCAATAAATTTTAGCTAAATCTTCAACGTCATTTTAAGATTACTACGAAGTATAAAGTTTGCGGCGCGTCAGACTGAAGGCTAATCTCGGTGACTATTAAAAATATTTTACGAAAGCCTTCACTGATAGAGGTTTACCGAGAATTTTCTCGAAGTTATATAAAATAATTTCTCTTTTAAGGTGAAGTTTATCATCGTTTTCTAGAAGAAGTTGTTAGTGATAAACAATTTTTGACACTTAAGATTGTTTTGCTCAGCGTAATGTACTCGTATTTTGATTATAAAGTGCTATTGTTATTGAATAGAACTGGGACGATATTTTCAAATCGGTTTAGCAATAACGTGGAACGTTTATTATAGTTTATTAGTAGTCATGATCCATTAATTTGATTCATTATGTAATGCAATCTCCGGCCAATACTGTAATATAAAAATCTATGCACATGCATAACATTGCTAATTTATCATATTCCTTGTGATTAATAATTCCCGATAATAATTAAGCTCATATTTTCTAATAAAACATCAAGAAAGTAATGCTATTTTATACCGCGATGGGAATAAATAGTTTGTTTCGTGGAAACTATCTTGCTAATTAACGCGGAGGGAACCATTATTAATTTCTTTCCTCGGAATGCCCGTAAATATGACCGAAGTCAGATTTCAAGACTTATTAATTACTTCGCCCGGTTTGACATCTTCACGAAAATTCTCTAATTGGTTTAATTTATATTTTAATCATTCATCACATCGAATACTGGCTAAACATTTATAAGATAAAGGTGAGTAAACGTAAAATAATTAATTAATAAACTTCTCAGATGCTTCCCATCAATTTGCGTGATGTCAGATTTTGTACTTAATTTTGTCGGTTTTAATTTACTATCGTTACTTCGGGAATATTAACGTCACTGTTAGATTCTTACCTTCGCGTAAGTTTTGCTCTTCGTGATTAATTGCTTGTTTAATGAATACCTGTTTTTATCGTGATATATATTTTTAAATGAGAAAATCAATTACAATAAAATCAATTTAGTAAATAACTCGGAACCAGTTTATGATACGCAGAATTTGAAATATTCGATCAGCTTTTTAGATTATAAAAAATGTAAGGCAAAAATGAAATCATCATATTTTTAGACGAAATTTTATTTTTTTACCACACAATTTTCTTGCAATTCGCTCATTTATTAGCATTGCAATTACCAGTGCGTGTATATACGCACTTATACAACAACGCGGTTTGAAACATGAGATAAAGGAAAAGAACAAAATAATAAAATTGATCTTTGCTAAATAAATAATAGAGCATTGTTGTATCCAAATGAATAGTTTTGCCAACCAGTATTCTAAGCGTGATTCTGATAGATGTCACGCGCCTGTGAAATTGAAACAGCGAAAGGGCGAGGGATTCAATACTAAACACTTCTCAATGGAACTCAAATTAAAGGGATTTATTTGAATGCCAACTAGCAATAGAGCTGAATTTGCTATATCTATTAACGTGGACTTGAATAGATCTTCAACTGCTGAAACACAAGCAGTGGACTAATTTCTCCGAAGAGGTGTTCGCTTACTCTTGATTAGAACATTACGTTGAACTTTAACTATTTAATACAGTTTTCTTCAAAGTTATATGGACTGCCTCGGTGACGTAGTTGTATTACGGTACGGTTACAAAGCTGAGGTCTCAGGTTCGAGTCCCGGGTCGGGCAAAGTGATATTGGATTTTTCTATTCATTATCAGCCCGGAGTTAGGAATTTGTGCCCGATATGGCGATAGGCTCGCCCCCTATCACATCGTGGAACGGAACATACAAGGCGAAATGTGGGTGTCCTGGTGGCGCCTCTGCCTACCCCTTCGGGGATAAAGGCGTGAGTTTATATATGTTATATGGTTATTCACATAAAATATTTATAATCCAAAAGATACAAAATAAAAAAATGAATTTTCCATACCAAATAAGTTGCTGTTGTTTGTCTTACTTTGGTATAAATGTATGAGTGTTGAAATAAATGAATGTTTGTGCGTGTCTGTTCGTATTATGTGTGGGCCTAAAATGTATTATGTTACTTATTTCTTACTAGGGGCGGGCTCGACTCCACCCGGGTGCAGATGCTTCTTTGGTCCTGTCCACATCAGCAGCATATTATTTCCCGTACTGTTATTTATATTCAAACTCATTGCCGTCCTTTATACTGCTTTTCCGTCCCATCCCGTCGTGTCCTATCTAGTTATATCCCGCCCCGTCCCATTTAATTCTCACCTAAGGCATGTAAGCCTGTCCCATCCCAACCTTTTTGAATTCGTTGCTCATCCCACGGGAACCCTACACTACTAATCGTTAATACATGGTGTCAGCTAATTCCATACTAAATTTAAGCGAAATTGGTTCCGCCGTTTCTGAGATTAGCGTGCACAAAGGCACAGATAAACAAACAGATAAATAGACAAACAGACAAAAATTCTAACAATCATTGTTTAGGGTTCTGTTACGTTCATACCGTCCCCCCATACTAGTTTTTCTCATTTATCTTCCATCTACAGACATTGATCCGTTACAAATTTATTATATGCATAGAACATTGAATAATATAATATAAGCTTATTACATTTCATAATTTGTCACTAAAACCAACGAAAGGAATAGAAAAATATATTTATTCTTTGATTTAATTTAAGTTACCAGTGGGTTAGTAAAGTGTCAACATTTTTAGCTACGACCCAATTTCGTAATTTAAAACTTTGCCCATTGTGCAACTACAGGGACGGTGGGAATTCGCTACTAAAATTGTAATCACTGGCTACTAACTACACCGCTTTTCAGAACTTTTTGTTAGAGAAAGAATAGAAAGAGAATAATAATGAACGTTTGAAGTAACTGATAATTATCTTTCGTAGAAAGAACTACACGTGGAGGTTGGGAGTATATTCAATCGTTGATGATATTAAGAATTTGAAATATATGCCAATCATACTATAAAATTAGCCACTATTTGAAAGAGTGTTTCCTTGTGACAGCGAATCCAATCACCGCACCGATTTCTTTTACATGACTAATAGTTATGTATTTGTGCCCAGCTATAGGTAAACACATGTAGATAGGCACGTGACATGCATGTGCATTTAGAATACACACATTTTAAAAATTCGATCTCGCTTCAGACCTCGTTAGACCTTTCATTCCACACTTGACATTTTATTTGCACCACCACAGATTTTAGTTCCAATCAAACTCGAACTAATAAATCACTTGACAGCCTCCGTGGCGCAGTTGGTTACATGCTGGCTGTGACTGGCTGGCTGGGTTCGATTCCCGCACCGAGACAAATGTTTGTGTGAACCACAAGTATTTGTTTCGAGTCTGAGTGTTTTGTGAGACCGAAAAGTCTCTCGTAGTTTGTGATACCCACGACACAAAACTCGATCTTATTGTGGGGTCAGCATCATGTATGTGACTATTGGATAGATTTATTTATTTTATTTACCTTGTAAAAGAACAGTCACCGTGGCATACCTTCCCTTTAAACTCCGAAATCAGTAAGAAAAACAAACAACGCCAGCTTACTCCTATAGATATCCAGTTAAAATACAGCTACAGTTTATTTAACGATCCACGAGCTTTTGTGTAACGATAAACATTTGCTCGGCGGTGATGTACACGAGATGTGGCCACGTATGTAATATGCGCCACCGCAATTCCGAAGCGTAATTAAATGAATACTTGAGATTCCGCATATTTCTTAAATGGTATCATTGGTTTGTTGTCTTTGCAATTTAGCAATCGTTGTTGGTTGTAGATTACAATTATGTAATGTTGTACGGTTTCGTTTAAGGTTTTTAAGGAAGTTACATTTAACTCAGTTCGGTCTCCATTTTGCGGTAAAGGAAAATAGACAATTATTTATTTCTTACTCGTGCTATTTGTTTCCTTCCCGATTCATTTCGTTGAGGATTAAAGGTAATTAAATTGTATGAGAGTCGCCGTAGCTTCACTGCTCGGTGATAACACATTAAATTCCACTTTCGGTCCTTGCTGACAGGAGATGCAGTGATGAGTGTTTAGCTGAGATAGTCTCATCACAATGGATCTGAACTGTACTGAAATTGTAATAAAGAGAACTAGAGTCATTGCTGTGGTAGAGTACAAATACAAACGTATAATAATAACAAACTAGGATGCTGCCATGCGATTTGTTACCATACAACATTCAATTACATCTCAGGGTTTATTTCCCTCCACTTCGAAACAACTACAAGAATACGTTGCGAATAAAATGTGGTAAGTCCATTTGACATGGCATAGCGGATCGTACTCGACACTAGCTTTGCAACGTGAGAAGAGCTCTTTGTGTCGCACTAAGCCATCCTCCTACATACGTAACTAACTGCGTACCCACTGCTGGTGGAGTCGGTCAAGTACCTCGTGTCATACGCCGTTACATTTTTTGTAGGACGGTTTTTCTACTGAAGGACTGTTACAATCAGGAACGGTCGACAATGACTTTTTGTTTTTTTTTTTTCGTTGTTGTGTTTTGTGCCAGTTATACTATTGCACATATTTTGTGATATGTTGTATTCATTGTTTCAGACACCTATTATGAATGATTTATGAATATGAAAATAACGTAGATTGATTGCCAGATTACTCAGTAAACGGTTAACTGCTAGCTTTAAACAAAATAATGCCTAAAACAGACATAAATTACAAAAATTAAGCATATTTAAATTGCAGTCATTAATTATTCTTATCAACTGAATAATCTTAACAGCCATACGTCTCAAAAAGAACGAAATAAAATTATCACATAATAAAACGAAATATCAGAGTTTAGAACTAGAGACAAGAGAATTAAGCGCACTTTCGCCACAATTGGAAATGTCTTCTTGACAAACGGTTAAAGTTTCACCTTATCTAGGAGTTAGCCGACGCTTTAGCTTTGCGAGTATTTTTATAATTATTTCTGCTTTTGGGGTAACTTAATGAATGTCTAGCTTAGTTTACGTCTGTAAGATAAAAGATAAAAGTATGGCAAAGAAATTGAATAAATATGTTATTTTCTACCATAAAGACACATGACACTGGAACAGCTTTTTGGGTGGGATGAACTTCTTCTGGAAGTAGTGGAGTCACGCTGTTATTATTCATGACTCAGTGTGAATGTGCAGGCTCGTCCGAGGCGGTACGAATGTCTCACAGGAAATCGACGTGAAGCTTCGCTATTGCGTTTCGTTCGGTGAGTGAGATCGCCGAATTCCCTATACCCCCCCTTATTTATTCCCATCGTTTTTCCTCCTGCTCTCTTCCCAATTTGATGGGTCGGCAACACATCCATCAGGATGTTCATGGGCGGCAGTGGTCATTTACCAACAGGTACCTATGAAATAAAAAATTCTACAGGGTCGCCGTCATTCTCAATGAATGAAACTCAATAGCAAATGCGATAGTGAAGTACAAAGGGGTCCCTTGTACTACACCTTTAACGATATATAGTAAGGCTCTCTCATTTTTTTAATATAAAATTTGTATACTCGTTTCCAGCAGAGGAATAAAAAATACGTTCACCTGATCCATCGGTGCATTTTTTAATAATATTCATTGTTGGTTTCATGTTCCAACATTTTATATTTGATCGTAAGCCGAAAAATATTTATTTCGAATTTTTCCATTTCAACGAATCGAATGTAGTTTATTTTTAAATAAATAAAATTTCTCGAAATAGTAGACGCAGTGAATTCTTAGTTTTTTGTTTAGACTAGAGCCTAAATTTAGTTATCCTCGGAGCAACAATAAATTCCACTCTTGTGTTTAGGGAGACGGGTCATGCACCTTGGGAAGTCATAGAAAACAAAGAAGAATAATGCCTTTCATCTCTTAAAAGCAAAATGGCGTAGCGACATCAGTGAATAAATAATTTATAGCATTTATTTTCTTATATTTTTACGCCTAGCTAGTAGCTGACTCGCATTTATAAAACATTTTATAAAACTTCACTCACCTTTTGACTAAGCGTGGTTTTTAGGATTTAAATTTTTTGTACCCATAATTTTTTATTTCTATAAATGATTTGTGCAAGCCACTTATATAATAATCAATAAATATAATAATACACTTTGAATATTTTTGTCACTAGTATTATTAATATTTATAGAATGTGAAGTCCACCGATCCCCAATAGGCTACTGTAGTGGACTCTACTGGTGTTAGGTCTCTCAGGTTAAGAAGCTGCCTGGGAAGGTACCAACGCAATGTCTATTTCTCCCGCCAAACAGCAGTGTAAATGCACAGTTGTGTCTCGGTTTCACGGAAATTGTAGCCAGAGTAACTACTGGAAATGTTGAGAATTAACGTCTTGTCTCAGGGTGGCGAGCGCAGTGGAATGCCAAGCCATGTTTTGTAATTCATGGTGTTGTTTGGTTTTCTACTGTCCATGAACGATCATATCGCTTACCATGAGGCGAATGGCATGCCAGTTTTGCCATTCATCGCAATTAAAAAGGCCCCTAAATCGTAGGATCCTAGAGGATGACCGTGTTCTGCAGCCGATCGTATAATAGCTTTTATTCATAAACCAGGTTTATGCGACTACATTAACAACCAACACGACAAATCCAAGCAAAAATTCAACCATTCTTGTTTACCTTGATAATTTCCATAAACAAATTATTTAAGTCCTTATCTCTAATTAGGAAACACAAATAACAAAATCCGACTTCCTCCACAAGACAAGAGAAACAATATATGCAATTATATATTCCGGCAGTGCTGGGCAATTAACATGGAAATTCTCGTTAGCGTTTCGCAAAGGGAAACTTTTGATGTTAAGGAAGTGGGGAAAAAAAATCAAGAGCGCCTTCCCGCCTCATTAACAGGCCTTTAATGCCAAGTGAGATGCTGTCGAGCCATGGACCCGAACTAAGCCTGTATTAATAAAAATGAAAGATGAATCCATTCAACACTGCATTGTTGATTTTCTAATTGTGCTGGGATTAAGGGTTGAGTCTTCATTGTAATTAATTTGGAGTGTCATTCAGATCAAGGACCTAGTTTTGCCGTTTGTGTGAATGCTAGATTTCTATCATTTCCATAATCTCGCCAGGCGGCCTCTTACATATGAGAGACCTACCACCAGTAAAAAATATTGTAAGTATATTGGAAAATGATATATATTGTGTCTTCTGCAAGTTAAATACCTTTTATCACGAAATTATTGTTTTTATACAAGTAAACATAGTAAGTTATGTGTTGACACAGTCTGTTGATGAACCCGCACAATAAATCAAAGTTAATAACATACGATATTGAATTTTGAATGGAAATATCGAGATACGACCACAATTTATCGGTCGTCATATAACTCACAGTGTTTGTACGTGCGTATTATTGTGATAATGATGTTTATACAGATGTAATGTATATTTATAATCAGATATTTATTAAACCAGCTCTTACCCCTGGTTCTACCCATATAAATATATTTTTTATTGCAGCGAATGGGGAGACAAGTATGCCATTCGCCTGACGGTAAGCGATGCGACCACTCGTGGACAGTAGCAAAACCAACCAACACACTGTGATCGCCATCAGACATAAGATGTTAAGCCTCATTATGTCCAGTAGTAACTCTGGCTACAATGTCCCATAAAACGGGACACAACAGTGCATTTACACTGCTGTTTGGCGAGAGAAATAGATATTGCGGTGGTACCAACCCAGGCGGCCTCTCACATATGAGAGACCTACCACCAGTAAACATATTATGTTATCTCACCATGTGCATATTATTTTATGTTAACTTGTGTTGTGATTTTCATTGTGGTGAAGTCGGTTAAAACGCTGAGTAAAACAAATGACTGCGAATCGATGTACGCACCAAAATAAATGTTTGTGGGATCCAGAAGTGTTTATTGCGGATCCGGGGGTTGAAACCATAGTTTCTTGTAGTTTCTGATACCTACTACATTATGTCTTACTAATAAATTTTACTACTAAATTAAAAAATATATTATTTCTCAAGTTTTTATAACTACTAATTTCATACCTTTGTATTTACACTGTAGTATTCTACTTATTAATTAAACCTAATACACTATTGTACGGTCCTCGCAATGGTCGGAGTCCGAGGCCCGGATTTTCTATTTTACCGCTATCTAAGAAGCTTGAAATTTTTATTTTGACCAGAGCACTAGAAGTGCCCGCTCACTTATCAGCTAAAGCTGTAAGAGGCGTTAGAGAAAAGAAAAGATTAATGGGAAAAAAGTGAAACTGGTTTTAAGTTGTTTCTTTGGTAAAATACTAGATTTTGTCTACATTGTACACACGAATGCAATATTAACGAAAACTTGTATTAAAAAAAATTAATAAAAAAATCCTCAATGGCAAGCTACATTCCATGTTGTTACAAAATGTGGGAAAGCCCAAAGAATTTGACGCCACAAAATCAACTCTAAGAATTTGTCGAGCGAATGTTTGACGGTTTTGATTAAAATCTAATTTGTAACTATTTCACCAACCACAGTTGCTACTTTAATTGCTTCATCAGCACCGCAGTTATATTCGTCCTCCTTTGAATCAATTTGTTTGTTTGTACGTTGTAATTGACGAAAATATCTCACTCCCAGGGACAGTTGTGGAAAGAGTATCCAACTGTATTTCACGCGAATACGTAAGTAAAAGGGGATTTAATCTCGGTTTTGTGAATTAAAATGGTAATGCTGTAGGATGCAGTGCACATTATGCGGTTATGTAATGGACTGTGAGGAATAAAACTGCCAGTCCAGTCATTGTTTTATGTGTATGTTGGGGCCTCGGGTAAAATAAAGGTTAACGGACCGACGGATAAAATTCAAGACTTGTTATTGTATTGATATTTTAACAGTGTTATGGTTATTTGGATCGGTTTGATAGTCTTCAATTTAATAATACACGAGTCCAGACACGTAGCCATGTATTTTTAAACACTGGCAGTTCAGTGTTGACACATAAACATTATATTATAAAACTACTATAATTTATTTTATTTATGCTCTTTATTATACATCATATGTTCTAATATTGCCACTATAAGAAACAGGAAACAAACAGCGGCTTGCCTGAAATCTATCAGTTATGATAACTGTTCTATCAAAACAAAATACGGGCACATTATTTGATTATGTTAGCCTTCTATTTGAAGTACACGATCTTTTTATGGCAATATTGCCTTAATTTTAAAAAACTCTATCTTCCATCATGTAATTTTTTTTTTATTTTTTTTACATGTCTTAGAAATTGAAATAAAACTATTTTTTCCGAAACGAATAAAATCCGTAAAAATAGTTTTATTTCAATGTGTAACATTCGCGTAAATCTAAGAAACGATTATGGTTTTAGAAAGATACAAAATTTAAGATGGCAGTATCTCAAAGACCATCCTCCTATTCCAATCTGGCTTACATTAATAACATTAAGTAACATGTACACACTGAAAGAAGTATTCCAACAATTTTAGATAAGTTTTCTAAGCGCCAAATCTTAAAAATACTGTGAATTTTCGGCGTGTGATTATTTATTGACCTGGCAAATATTAAGCACATTATACTTCGAGAATCAATATACTATAAACCCTTATTAGGTAGGTGTATAAAACAAACATTTTAATCAACGTTTTGTTTAGAATAAGTCATGATAATTTATAAATATATTTCAGCATATGAAATCTTTGAGAAAATTTTTTTTCTCATAAATACATCGTTTTTTGCCATGCCTGTGTAATGTTGTGCTCGCAACGTTTGATTTTTTTAGGTCATTAAGCAATGCCAACCTATTAAGTGATTTGGGAAGAACAATTTTTCGCTTAAAAAGTTCTTGTTATTTCTAAAAGGAAAATTTGTTTCAGAATTATAATTTTATTGTACTTCCTTTTTAGTGTTGTCTTAAGGACTGAAGTATTTTAAGAAGTTTTCTTTTTTATCGTTATCTTAAACATTGACGAACTTATTATTGATTTTACTAATCTGTTATACTTTATTTTTTTATTCAATGGTATAATCTGTAATTACTTTCCCGTACGACCTTCCGTTTTAAGTAGTTCTGCCTTGCTATATACAATACTACAACAAAATAAAACCTTATGTTTTTTTTTAAATGTAATGTACCAAGAATTTGTTTTAAATCTGAATCCATAAATACTAGTTAACATGAGACAGGCTTTATAAAAAAATTAAAAATACACCATTGAAATGTTTCATGACGAATAAATTTGTAAGAATTCACGTTTGTTTTAAGCCCTTATATAACTTTGATGTGGATAATAGCGGTATACACTATGGCTTTAAAGTGTTTTACCTTCAATCAAGCTTGTGTGATTTCGTCAGGAATGTTAGGTTACATTCTTTTATAAGTTTCGGCGAGTTGGGAATTTTCGTGGCCGTGTCGTGTGTAAAGGGTAACATAAAATTATTTTCGGCCAGTAATAATAACGCGTTCTTTCATATCGATATTTGACCTTTACATCTTTATTCTTACTTCGAAAAGCCAGGATTTGCAATTTTTCGTGACTGATTTATCCATTAATATTGTACCTTTTTTTTAAAACTACGTTTATACTAGTATACTTAAGTCTATATAACTAGTCATTCTTGTTTCCATACCATAAAAACAATTTAATAAGCCTCTTCAGTATTATACCTATATAATTGTTAAGAACGATATTATTTTTTTGAGTTATATTATATTAAAAATATTTTGGTTGGTAAGAAATCTAAACAAAAGGCGTCAATCATACATGACTAAGTTGACTTCAAAGGCTTCATACAGGAACACGTCTGTTTGTTTACAATTTAAAGGACGACACAGACTGAATGTACCTTTGACACCTGTGTGGATGACTGGCAATTGTTTGTTCCCAAAATAAAGGCAAGATAAAAACGGCTATGCGACGTAAACTGTATACTACGATGTCTGTGAATAAACCGTTTCATAGAATACTCATGATAAGGGAAGTATGTAAGTTATGCTATTTGTGCTGTAGAGTGATATAACTTTAACACGCTTTGATGGCCTTTTTTAACACGCTTTGATTAGCTTCGCCTATATATATGTATGTAACGGAATTATCGAAGCCTGGTGTGCTTACAACAATTACTTATCCTCAAGCACCCTAGCTTTTCAACCATAAAATGTGTTTCACTCCATTTTCAATCTTAAACTTGTAATGTCAAATGATCAAAGGAATAAACATATAAAACCGGGGTGTAAGGGAAAATATTCTTCGGGGCCCAAACTAACTTCACCTTCTCGCGGCGCACCCTGCTGGATAACGAACGAGGCTCCAGGGACTGTAAAATGGCGGATTAATTATCACAGAAATCTTCATCTACGAATAAAAAGTATTCTCTAATTGTATATACACGAAGGTTTAATATAAACAAATATAGAAACGTATAGAACGTTTTAATGACCAATATACATGTCTAAACACAAGCTTCATTGAAACCACTCTAAACCCCGATATCAAAACGGTACAATAATAGTTATTTTAAAAATCATGCTTCCGGTAGGTTCCCGTATTGAAATAACAGTTATACCG
The DNA here is from genome assembly GCA_949752805.1 of Deilephila elpenor. Taxonomy (NCBI): domain Eukaryota; kingdom Metazoa; phylum Arthropoda; class Insecta; order Lepidoptera; family Sphingidae; genus Deilephila; species Deilephila elpenor. Next base: position 7,930,034 of record OX457111.1, read on the forward strand.
TCGGTTTTATAAAAAAAACTCCCGTAACAATTCACTTTTCAGTTGAATAAGCCCGATTGTAAAATTGTGTCTAGTAAATTGTGTTAGTTCGATGCAGGCGCAGTTTGTTTTGAATCTTGCGTTGGAATATAAATGGTTTTAATGATTTTTGTGCATGCTCTGATGACGTCTATTCTGAATGTACCTTCATCATGGACAGTCATTGATTATTGTACACTGAAATATAGCCATTATTGGCAATTGCGAGGAATATACGAGACTGTGTCTGAGTCCAAAATAATAGTGGTAACAAATATTAGTCCCGATGTGGTGATTAGAACGGTGGCACCACGTGACACAAATAGCTTAGTCTGCTGGATAACAATAACTAAGTATTAATATACATTTAAACTCTCTGTAAAGAATTAAATTTTTTTGTAAAGAAAATCAAATAGCCGCTTTTATCCTTTTAAAAATGCAAACCCAAATTAAAGAATATTAAAATTCAGGCTTCGCCTTCCGGCAGGATCTTAAGCCGCAATATTCATTCAGTAAATGGATATTATGCATAGTTTTACTACGGTACGGTTACAACGCTCAGGTTTCGGGTTCGAATCCTGGGTCGGGCAAAGTGATATTGGATTTTACTATTCATAATTAAACCGGAGTCAGGAAATCGTACCTGAGATGGCGATAAGTTTTCCCCCTATCACATCGTGTGACGGGAAACACAAGGCGAACCATTGGGGTCCTGGTTGATATCAAGAGAACGTCTGCCTACCCCTTCTGGGAAAACGGCGTAAGTTTATGTTTGTGCTCCGATGTACATACATATGGAAATACATATTTTTAATATGCTTTATAATATCCTGCACGTATTTCAAATTGAAACAAGATTTTGAATTCGCGTTTTATGCTCAACATATTGAATATATGTGTATTTATGAAAACAGAACAGGAACAAGTATTATTATAACTTCATTTAGAATATGATTTATCAGATTTTACTATAGCTAACAGTATAGGCTTGAACACCGATTTTTTTTAGATTGTTCTTGTAGGCAGATATCTTAGTTTTATATTTTGGTGTTTTTTTTGTTGCAGCAGATGCAAGTACCAACGTTTCAAATTGACAAAATTACCCAATGAAACTCATTTGTAAATTTACGAGTTGGAAGAAACATTGTTCCGCTAAGCATCGAATCGATAAAGGTGCGGTTCCAAAGAGCTCTTCGGATGGAATTCCTCAGCGGATTCATTGAATGCAATAAAATTTTCTGCACAATTGAAACCATTAAAGAGCGTCGCCACTGCGCCCCGTTGAATGTTAATCACAGGCTTGTGTGAATAGAACAATCACACTATGCAAGGCCTCGTTTCTATCCGATTCTCGTCGATGCAAAATGAAATCTTTAGTTCGGATTGTAAAAGTTTGAAATAATGTTAAAGACAATTTAATAAATGCAGACAATGTTATTTTGTGATTCAAAATTATTTTACACCTTTTGTTCCTTGCGCTACTAAATTTTATTGCAAAATGTTTTGTGCATTACGTAATATGGACTCTAATAAGATTAGAAGTAATATTTTCATTATTCTCCATTAAATAACGTTGTCTAATGAAAAGTATTCGGAGTATGATACTATATAACTAAAAATCAAATTATATATTTTACGTCGGATATTAGCATTTACATCGAGCCTTTACAATGCAATAAAAAAATATAACTACTAAAATGCTCCAACACTCGTTGAAAAGCTATAATTGTTCAATCAGCAATTATTTCGGATTCAGTTGCAATTGAAATTAGACTCCATTATTTTCTAAAAGCACACGTAATTGAGCCCACCGCGTAAATGTAAAACTGAAACTAGGTTTAACGCTCATAGAAAGGGACAAAAACCAAGCTTGCTATTGAAAAGTGTATTTAGTGGCACGCTTGTACGAGTTGCGTGAATTCTGTCTTGTAAGCAACGTGCTGCGAAGCTGGCAGCTGCAAGAAAAACGCTATTTTCTCTGAGTTCCTTTGTCATTAGTTGAGTAAATTGTTTTTCCTCTGCGAGAGTGCCTTGGTCGGATCTAGATTAAGCGGTAAGCTCGGCTAATTCTCTCTACTTCTTACATTATTCTGTGGCCTATTAAAGGCTTAAGAAGCTACAAGTCTGTCCGTGATATTGCTTGAGGAAATATAATACTTGTTATGTGTTAATCTAAATAGCGATGAGGTTGAATTACATAATACTTTTTGGTATTGCTTTTGGTGGTATTGGTGTTATCCTGTGTAGTAGTATCATCCGTCGGATGTTCATCCATTAAGGATGGATGACAGAAGGTTACTATGATATAGTTAACAATATTTAATATATAAATTATATTAATAAAGCGGCACGTACGCTGTGGAACAAGACATTGTTTTACGGATGCAAATATTTGGCAGATAAACAAATATTTAATATATTTCGTAGTCTTCATAAACACATTTTCTGTGAATAGAATATTGAACGTGTACTAAAACAATACAATATTGCAGAAGTATGTATTGATATTTCAGTGCAAGACAGTTATTTTATTGAAAGAATATAATAATTTTGATAGCCCGAGGGGAAAAAGATATAAAGAAAGGTAAAATTAACATAATATTTGAGTTTATGTTGCGGAAAACATTCGAATATAATTTTGCCACCGGCCACATGTTTGACGTCTAACCACCTGGAAAATTATAGATCAAATGATGTTCCTGTTTTCTTATCGATAAACTCGCAAAACGGATTGGCTGTATTCGGAGTAAAACACAGAACTATTACTTTTAGAATGAAAGTGTTCAACTTAAAATTTAGAAGGAAATAGAATTTAAAAAAGACTTAAAAGGACTACAGGTATCGTTACATTCATCCCTCTCTATAAGGGCAACAAATAAGTGAGTGACTTCTTAAATAAGTCACCGCATGCATGTCACCCACGTCTATTAAAGCATACAAGAAGAAATTTATGCTGGCGATGATGAGTCATTGATCCTTCTACAGCTCAATAAACAGTCACAGTAAAATTGATAATATCCGTTAATTTTGTGCTATGCTTTGCACTGCACCAATTATACCGCGTTATTCATATTGTAGTTAAAACATATAACTCACTACTAAAGTGGCCTATCTTTTAAAATAAATCGAAAAATACTGATGGTATATCCATTTATCGTTGGAGATATCAAATAAAGTATTATTAAATCGTACAAATGAGTAAATCCACAGGCCGAGCGAGTGGCACATAATTTCGTCCCCTGTAACAGAATAAAATGAGCTTCGTTCATTTGTTAGCGGCGGTCTCACGTTCCCGCAAAGGCTATCGGGTGTAACATTTTTCGTAGGGCCGGACCGGTGACTTTCCTTTCATAAATCAAAAGGGGCGCGTGACGTCACGTTCCACGGTCGATGTGTCGCCCACGAACGTGACAAAACACTTCGTTTGCTTCTACGAATTCCCTTATACATATTTTATTTTTTTATGAAATAAAAAGGAAGGCCTGGTTGTGTATACAGTGCTTGTAAGATATTGGGTGTAGGCTGGATTTGGTTATTTACAATACACTGAGATAACCAACCATTTCTCGCCGGAGGATACCCTATTTGAAATTCGGTACACTTGCCGCGTCTCAGTATAAAAAAACAATTACATATATTTTTTCATCTAATAAGGAACATAGATATCCTTAAACTGACTATTGTAATTGGCCAGTCTTTTTGTCATACAAATTCAAGAAGTGTCAAAACATGGTTATTAAATGAGAAATTTCAAAAATAGCACACGGAATGACGTTGATTGCCAATCTGGAATAAGGCTTACGTCATATTCTGCGTGCGTAGCTATGACCAGCATCTTATAAGCTGGACAACGAGCCTCTTCAGTTATGACCGCTTGGGAATGTAATATGTTACTTTATGTTCAACCGTTTAAAAGATCCCTGGAATTCAGAGATACTATTATTTGAAACCAATATAGTTATTATGATCATGCCTATCTTTTCTGTCAAAAAAGAAAGTAATGGAAACGATTCACAATAATTATTGAGTTCTTAAAGTGTATTGTATTATTTGGCTTTTATTTAATTCCTTTGAATTACAACATGACATTCTAATACAAATAAAACTTTTAGATTGTTAATTTGTATTTACTATCTACCTTTATATACATACATACATAATTTATACATCAGCCTCCATTGTCCCACTGCGGGGCAAAGGCCTCCCTACCTCCGTATATTAAACTTAAATAAATTTATTTAAAACCTCATCTCTCATAAGGCCTCCTTTATGTAAACATTCGTCTCATAAAAATATAATCCTGTTTCCGTCTAGATTAAACCCGCGTAGTTTTCGAGGCCAGGTCCTTACTATTTCCTAACAATCTATTATTATGAGCAGTTTGTATTCTTTATGGGGCGGTTCCGCCAGCATCCGGCGCAAATTGCCGCATCGACCTCCGCGGCGCAGTCGACACTACGGGAATGGTGTTGTCTACAGGGTAAATTGATATAAAAATTGCTCGTAAAGCATAAAATTAAAACGTGGATCGGTGCGGACGGTGTTGCACTGCGCTAAATACCTGTCGTATTTCAGGCGCCATCTGTCGGCGACGGCGTTGAGACTGCCGCTTTTAATTTATTAACCAATTTGCTGAACTCTCGAACCGCGCTCCACTGCCGCTATTTTGTTTCTTGACTTAATAAATTCGAACTCGTAATCCATGAAGAGTATTTCGAGACGGTGATGGCTAATTAAGTATTAATCTTTTAATTCTTGTTGTAATTTTATCAAACGGAATATCGCCGTGAGCGCTGACGAAGCTTCAAGGCCAGACTGTTTTGTATCTGAGTCTGTTAGCAATTTTAACTTTGTAAAGAAAATATTTTATGAATCGGTGTTTCTATTTAAACACATAAGCTTTTTTAACTTCGGCAATCCTATTATAACAAAAATATTTTAAAACTGTTCCATTTTTTTGCTTTGTACTAAAAAAATGTTATGAGTCAATTCTATACCCGGCGCGTGTTGAAAACCTTTTTTTATCTACCAATTGTTTTCCCGTATTTTAGCTCCGAAATATATGTAGGAGATAATAAATATACATGTTATATTTCGTACAATGGCTTTGTATTGTGACGGTCACAAAACCGCCTGTACATTCGTAAATGCTGGGTATGCCTACTATGAAAGCTAGTGACTTATTCATTGTGCTGGCCCAATGCTTAATACATAAACTCACGCCTTTATCCAGACGGGGTAGGCGATGGCGCCACCAGGATATCCACATTTTGTCTTGTATGTTCCGTTCTACGATGTGATAGGGGGCGAGCCTATCGCCATATCGGCCACAAATTCCTGACTCCGGGCTGATAACAAATAGAAAAATCTAATATCACTTTGCGCGACCCGGGATTCGAACCCGAGACCTCGGTTTTGTAATCGTACCGTAGTATAACTACGCCACCGAGGCAGTCCAATGCAGTTTAGCAAATAAAACAATTAAATTCGACTATTGGCCAGATTATTGACAATTTTGTAATAATCAAGAGAGCTATTAATTTCAAAGGGTACGGCTACATGACTGCACCACTTCTGATTGAGTGCGATTGAAAAGTGCTGATTGGTATCAGACTAATCTTTTGCCAGTCCACACAATTATGCTGGCCTAATAGCAGCCGCTCACAGAGTTCTGATGCAATTTAGTAATTACAGCGACAATCGGTTTATCGTACTATCCGAACTTGAATTACCGAATAATTACTTTTTACTAAAAAAATTCGTCCTGCATAAGAATCCACTTCCTTTTAGAGCCTCCTACCACGAAAATAATTCCTACCGACGTAACTACAACCACATCGTTAAATAAATATAATAATTTTCTCAACATATTCGTAAACACCATTAAGATAATTGTCGGGTCTAATTTCCTGTAATTTATTATTTTGAAGCAAATGTGACATTTACGATGCCTGTAACGCAACAAGCGTATTTTAAAAACGATAGATCGCGTGTTCAAGTTTAACATCGTTACAAATATTTGTTGGTAGTAAATAGTCACAAAATGAATGAAGCTAAAATCTGCCTAGTTGTAACTAACTACATGTGTTAACAATTTATACGATCAAATTTATTATGCGAATATTAAATGTTTATTTTCATTAGCGGCACGATAAATATCCTAATTAAACGTCAGTAGCGACATTACCACCACATTAAAGCACTAAACAATTACACCGAAAATTAATATTGAGGTTCAAAACAAGGCATTAACATATTCATTACATTTCGCGGAACAATATCGCATGTGTTCAGTTATTCAGCAAATAAAGAGAGCAAGTTGATTTCGCAATACTTTCAGTTTCTTTTTTCGATGCCGTGTCCACGTAACTCGTGTACTGCCATTGTTTCACCATTTTACACGGCGCCGAATAAAAACGCATCAAAAGCAATTTTTGAGCTGAAACCGAATACGCTCTAAATCTGGGACGGCTTAACGTCGACAGAGGTGCTCTGAGTAGTGAGTGTCACGCCCGAAGCGGATTGGGAGGATTTTCTGATTTTCCAACACAGCGGCAAGCTGTTGTTGCTTCTGGCTCGATTTTCTGCCGCGCATACGGACTTCTCGATACACATCTAAGTGAAAACACTTTCCATATGTCAATGAAAACAATAGGCGTTTAAGATACGATTTTGTTCACGGTAATTGTTGTGAAATTGGATGCCAGCGATGAAACACGCTCGGCGTCTCAATTACGTTTGTAAATTGCTTTACAAACCTTTTATTTGTATAAATTTGGATTTCAATGTTGATTATAGCCTTATTATTTGTATTCAAATAGTAAAGAAAAACAATTAATGAACAAAAATACAAAGAAGAAATGACAACTAATTCTTTTACTCCCCGAGTACTTCTCTTTAAATTTTATTTTTGAATCTAATATTTGAACAAACAAAAGAAAAACCTCCTTATCGTGGGCAGCTGTAAAATGAATTAAATTATATGACATTGTAAAAATGGATTTGAAACGAAATAAGCAATTCAATGCGAACAGCACAGCTCGAAGAGGGCAATAGTTGTGAAGAATAAGAGTGATATTTTCCTTAGAGACGAATATCCTTTAACCAAATGTAGGAAATTAACAGTTAGTAGGCCCATAAAGTGGCGACGCGACTTTGTAAGCATTGAGTGCTTTTGGCTATTAGGTTAACTCGCCCATTAACTGCGCTGGATTCAGTGTCTGTTGACTTTTCTGAATCGCTTGTGCTCGGCCTTCTCGTAAGAAGTATTGTCACGGAGTCTGCCTTATTTATTAGGGACAGTGTCAATGACCTCTCGTGCTAAAGAGTTTATCCAATTCAAAAAGGTTTAATTGTGAGATAAGTATTCAAGACTGTTAAGGTCTTTGTTTTTAGGTTCGCGTAATTAGGTATACGAAATAAATACTTTGACAATTTTGGAGCGGCGCCAAATGACAATTAAGGAATGTCGTACAATGATAAAGTTTTGTAAATAATGGATTGTGAGACAGATTCAATATGATGTCTATGTTTTACAATACGAGGTATTACTTAGAATATTCATGTTAAGATTACAATAGATTATAAATTACAATGGCGTTTATCGAAAATATTTCAAGTCCTGATCGTACTACAGTTTTATATACCATCAAGAGAGTATGCACTGTACCTGACGGTAAAAAGGACATGGTAAAACGGTGGAATGTCTACTGAAAAAAATATTATTAGCATAGATATAATTTGACACATTGCATTTGCATGTATTCTTTGTCCCTCCCTCTCTCTATCTCTATCTCACACACACACATTTATCAGCCACAGACCATAAACCTCTCTCAAGGATTTTCGTAGCAACTTGTTGTTGCCTGTTTTTACAAACAAGACTATATTACATCGGGCTTTATTATTAAAAAATACTTTATCAAATTATGACAACGATAAAACTCCGCCAGCACAATAAATAACAAATAACACAAATCAAAGTCCAATTTGTCTTCACTACCCCGTCAGGCGAGCGGGTTACATCGTTTCGAAAATATAGCACTATGTTCGAGCATCGTTTTATTAAAACTGATTCAAGCCGAGGAAAGCGACAAAGTTGACAAATTGTAGAAAGGAATACGGGCGAATATTATGCGGCAAAACTAAGTGTCGTTCTTTACCAAAATACTCGATGGTACAAGGGAAACTCGGTCTCGTGCGAAACTTTGTTTCACGGTCAGGGACAAATAGTTGAATAAGCCTCGGGTCTAAACAGTATTGGCTAAGAATAGTTTAATGGTGGAGGCGTGTATTCATATAATTGTAATCAAAATATTGTTCATTACAATAATTTTAATATGTAGGGTTGTATATCAGTATCACCATGTTTTATGTGATCAATTTATTATTTTTTTCTATTCCAAGAAAGTCTAAGAAGATGCCTGCAAAAATGTTCACATATTACTTTTAAAACTTCTTCATATAAATTCATTTACACATATAATCCCACGGTTATACTCAAATACATTCGCGGATTACGACGTGGATGTGCTTGCTTATATTTACCACGTCTCGAGGCAGTGCAAACGTTGACTCTGGAAAATAAATAAAAATAACATGTAGAGACGATCTGTCTCCCAGGAAGCGCGACGCTTGGCTGTTAGTACTGACGTCCCAGAGGATTTATTCGAATGACATCAGAAATAGTCGAGTGATGTTCGCAACTGAATCAAATTAGTTGCGCTGACAGTTTATTTGACTAGCTTATACGATGTTTACGTGTTAGTAACACGGGGATGGAGGGCGCTGTGTATAGCGTAGTATAATTGATCTATTTGCAATAGTGTGGATTAGAAACTTGAGAGCGTTTGTAGTTTATCTGCTCGAAAACTATGTAAAAATCCCAAACTGTTTTATAACGGCCTTTTTACAGAGTGTATCTGAGCCTAAACCCGTTAGCAATTATAGTGTTTAATACAAAATTTGTGAGCGGCGCATTCTTAGATTCGGAATCAAAATGACATTTTTTACGTCGCGGAAAGTGCAAGTTTATCCCAGTTAGATGCAAATGTGAACTGACAGATGTCTGTAGCGATAGAAAAAAAACTCCACTATCCCGGTTAATGAATTGAAAACGTTATAATATTTTTTAATGCTTGAAGAACTGTAGGCTATAAATATAAAATATTTATTCACACATATAGCACTTGAACTCCCTCCGTCAAGAACTAATTATTTTGCAAACTATAAAGTGAAACCGCAAGCAATAAAATAAAACGTAGTGTATTGTTTGTGATTATATGGGACCTAGATGCATGCATCGATTTCTCTCAATGGTTTTTCTATACTCGCCTGATATATCGACTATAATGCTACTGATGGTAAGTAAAAAAATAATTATGAATAAATAAATACATCCAACAGTCCCATACATAGTTCTGGCCCCACACTAAGATCGAGTCTTGTGTCGTGGGTATCGGAAACGAGAGACTTTTAGGTCTCACAAACACTCAGACCTGAAACAAATACCGAACCCGCGGCCTCACGAGTAGCAGTGCAGTGCAATACAAACAGAAAGACGTACCGGCAAGATATAAGTATATACATATACTTAGTGTTTCGCCGATCGATATAAATAGGCCTGGTACAAACATTGGCCTTTTAATATTAAATTATAAAATTACAACAATTACAACAGGTCTTTTGGGTACCGATTTAAAACATGTAGAATTGATATTTTAGAACTAATAAATTATTCCTGATATTTTTCAGAAGAGTCGAAACAAGGATGCACAGGCACAAGTGATTATTCAGTATACTACGGCATCCCTCGTGGCTGTTTTGTTGTTCTTCTGATAATACTTTTACTAGTAATATATCTAATGAACGGGCAAAAACAGAACGAACCTATGGTGGGTAAAATTATTCATTGAAGAAATCGTTGGTTAAATGAGGCCAACTTGCGTGTATCACTTTGACAGGATTTCAACTATATTTTACCCCTATTGACACGATCATCCACCAGTCCTTATTAAACAAAGTCTTGACAGAATAAATATATTAGATGTATCATCAAAGCGTCAAAGATGTGCAGTGTTTGTTTAGTAATGTTTACTGAGTGGTGGTGCTCTGCTCAAGATTGCGTTCCGCATTAGTCCATACATGTCATCAGTGATGCGTTGCTGATTGTGATTCGATCATGGGATGGTTCCATCAATCGCGTTACTGCTTTGCGATTGACAATGACCTATACACGAAATGCATTTAGTTAATGGTTAATAAATATTCATGATCGACGTACAATTTTCTATGCAACACGTTTTTAACCGATCAAACTGACTGTCAAGTTTATATTCTTTAATTATTATTCTTTAAACGCGGTAGGTACGTGTTTGCATCAGATGGAAGCAAAATAGATTTGCATATTATCTTCCATGTTATTGAAAGGATTCTTACGGAAATTAGAGTAAGGTAGCAAGTAGAAGTGGTTGTGGGTAGGTCATGTGACGCAGCGAAATAATGAATTCTATGTCATTGGAAAATCGGCTATAAAATATTTGGTTGAAGCCCATGCATGTGTAGCATAGTTAATAATTTTTCAGTATACTGCAACAAATTCATTTTGCAGCGTGGAAAATTCTGTGTATGGCCTGAAATTTTGATTCTGGTCTGGCCACTAGTCTTCTGAAGTCTAAATCTACATATAGAAGCGATATCACTTCAGAATGGAACACATAAAAAATAAATAATAGAACTCGATAAACTGATACTTCCACATATTACTATCAATTTGAGATATAAGTAAACCCATAGATCGGAAGGAATAGAAGAACTAACACAATAATAACGTGAAGATCAATCCAGCTAGTTTCTCGAAATATAATATCGCTGATATTTCTAATCCTCGTTTATTGGATTACTAGTCATAAATTATTTATTGAGTTGAGTTATTCTTAATATGACCTAGGAATCAAGTGGAAATTTTTCATTGCCAAATGTAAATATTTTTGTAACTGCTCCTACAGTTTCTGAGATAGGGCTGTAAATAAGTTATTTAGGTCATTAATTTATTATTAGATTTACACATGATGTGATTCCTAAATGTAAAATAAGAAATATTACTATATTGTTTCATATAGAGACTACATTTATTTTATAGTATCACGACATAATATTAACCTCACGTCATTGGGAAACCTATTTGCATCCGAAAAAACCTTTTAAAGAAATAAGGAGCAATGGCACTTCCAAAATCGTGATTCATTTCGTTACACCCAGATCCGAAACAAAGATACTGACCTAAGAGGTTACAAAAAATTGATTCAGTACGAGACTCTAACCCGCGGCTTTTTATTTCACAGCCAACATCGTAAACAATAACCCCACGAAGTTTGTAAAATACCTTCGTATTATTAGTTCGAAATAAACACTGGTTACATAAAGAAAACATTTCATAAATCGACGTACGTCAGTGTAAATCTCTCTGAAGAATGTGAAGATAGAAATTTCTCGATACTTTTAAAAACAAAAGCTTGCCTTAGCTCTTTATAAAACCATCGTCGGGAGAGATGATAGTATTGTTTATTCTGCAATATAAAAGATAAGTTGCGAAGACTTCTTTAGTTCTTATAAAGGAACCTTAGTTGGATTGTATAGTCTTAACATTGTTGCTTCGTTGCGAGTTGTAATAATATTAATATGTACATACATACATAAACTTACGCCTGTTTCCCTGAAGAGGTAGGCAGAGGTGCTACCAGGACACCCACAATTCGCCTTGTATACTCCGTCCCACTGTGTGATTGGAGGCCAGCCTATCGCCATATTGAGCACAAATTTCTGACTCCGGGCTGATAATAATTAGTAGAAAAATCCAATATCAATCGGCCCGCCCGGGATTCAAACCCGAGACCTCTGCTTTGCAGTTATACTGTAGGACAACTGCGCTACAAAGGCAGTTTTATATTAATAGCACATGTTATATGGCATTCTCTATCATTGTGAGAGGCTTAGAATTTAGTTCACTACACTAGCCCAGTGCGGTTTGGTAGATTGTACATTTAAATTGATGTCAAAATTTCTGAGGAATTTTCCTCCCGAAATTTTCCTTCACAGTACAAGAATATGTGATGTGAAATATACTACAATGGAAAGGCAAATGTAATTGCAAGATTCCAAATTGTGATTTGAGTTTGATAACTTTCTATGCTCCGGCATAGACCTCCGGGTCATGAGTTCGATCCGTTCAAGAATAACTATTTGGGTGGTTCACAAGGAGTTACGAGACGCTGGGTTATTGTGTAAGTGTATAGGTATGTAAAAATATACAATAACGAAATAAGTAATCCTAGTTTAAGATTTAGATAAAAGATATACGTGTTATTGCTTTAGTTTTATTGTTTACCTTTTCATAACCAAACTAGGCCTAAATATTAATCTCCTAGGAATAACTTTAAGCCAGCGATTTATAAAAACAAAAGTGATTAGTTTTCTGCGGTTTCGTGCGGAATAAACTTTATCCCCGGGGAAAATTTGAATTTTCTAGGATTAAAACAAATCTGTATAGCCTTAGGAAACGCTTAGCTGATTGGCTGCCAAGTTAAAAGGTACATAAACGAACTAGCTTTCACGGGAATTACCTAGCCAGTGAAAATTATTTATAAATTCGAAAATAGTTTGAAATCCTTTCGGACCCAATGTTTTACTAGTTTCGTTGGATGGTAGATCGAGAACTGATATCTTTTCTGGAAATTTTGCTTGATGATTCCTTTTTTATGTATTTTGCCTTTTTCGCAACAATTTATTAATAGGAAGCCACAAATTCTTATAGTATTATTACAGAGAGTTATTATATGTTACCTTTTGAGCAAGACTTTATTAATTTAGAAAGATCCAAATGCTTACTAGTATTCTTACAGAGAGTCCAATATAGACCTGACCTCGAAACCTGAAGTACGTAGCATGATTCTCAAATATTTCACACATTTTAGTACCTCAAAAGCACTTCATAATGCCAGTTTCATAAAGTGACCTTGGTACGGCAAAGGTACGAAACAGAAAATAAAACAGTGAAATATAGCAAACACAATTCAAGAAAATATAATCTTGGAATGTTCGGAAATTATTATTCTGAGTTACTTTACAGACGTATTTCATGATATCGAGTATTTTAGTCGAGTTTCTTATAATGGCAGAAAAGGGCTTTTTTGGGTTACAAAATAAAATGTGACAAATATTTAGATCAGACATTTCTTTTTGTATTTCGAAGAATACGATTGACTGTTTTAATTTCGATAACAAGGATAATTTAATTATCAGCTTACTTTAACTACAATGTGAATGAATTGGTTGTGGTTGCATGCTCACGCGTATCCCACGACCCCTGTTTTAAAGGAGATAGCGGTATATCACGGGGTTTTAGTCGGTAGGACGTTCTAATTAGTATTAGAACGTTGAGCCTAACATACCTATATGGATCCGTAAAGGGATTTCCTCCTGTAAGAAAACAAAAAATGAATGAATTAAAAGTTTGTAATCCGTACAGAACAAATAATGAAAGTCACTAACACTAAAACCAACAAAAACCAAAATTACCTTAAACGAATATTGTAACAAATAATTTTAAATTTCGAATAATATTTCATTTGGAATGCAGTAATTTCCGCATCCGTCAACGCATTAAACTTCGTCAAGCGATCACGTCTATTCACTGCAAGCCATAACTTACTATTAAAAAGTTCTGCACTGAAGAGTGCCGAGAGCTCTTACGCTTAAGCGATTCCTAGTAGCAAAATGATAGTTCCAGTATTGAATGAGTCCGCCTCGCAACTTCCAGTTTTATTACTATTTCCAAGTATTTACTTCTGTTTACAGCTTGTTCCATATGAGATTTTCAAAACGCCATTTTGCAGAAGCCGTGTTGCCTATTGTACATGGCGTACTTATATAGTGAGGTTAACTGATATGCATATTTCCATGGATTGGTTTGATATTCTATAATTTAATAAAACACGAGTCCAGTCACGTAGCCATTGTATTTCCAATATGACAGTTCAATGTTCACCTCCAAATATGGAATTATAAATTCTGCCATTATAAAATTAACTATGCCGCTCGTTGTTTTGCAATATAAGTTTAATGGCAATGTGGTAATCATTTCTATAAAATGAAATAAAATTCGTTAATTGGTCATGTAGGCAATTTAATAGCTCCTATGACAAGTCAATACACATAGTTACAATACATATTAGTTAGTAAGTGGTATACGGTGTGCTGTCGGTGAAGGAAAATCCTAAATTAACTTATAAGTAGATTCAAATTAAAAACCTAAGATTGGTTTGTCTTAAACATTAACACCTTACAATACTGATAATCTGGTTACTAAAAGACGCTATGAAATCAGATATTATAAAAAGCTAAATCTAAATTGATAATTATTCATAAACGCTTACCTGGTTTTACGAAGCGTAATTACAAAATATTCACCGATATATCTCCGTTGAAATACAAGTGTGATTAGATCTATAACTCTAATGGTAAACAATTTAACGAGATTCTGGAGAGCTATTGAACATGCGATATAATAGCACAACTCAAATATCTATTTACAATACCCGATTTGCTGATAATATGTTCAATGGAGCGACGTTCTAAGCGATTGTCCACAAATCGTTTTGTCTCCCGCTAAAACAACATTTAATCAAATAATCCTTCACAAGAACGTGTTTAGAGGGGATTTGTAAGCCGATTTTGTATGTACATACCTACATTATCGTGTATATATTCACTGCCGACGAGAACTATTTAAATATTCTTTCAAGATTTACCTTGGGAACGGTTATTGTTAGCTTTAACTTCGATTTTAACTCTAGTTTATGATCTTAATAATACTGATATTTTAGTTAGTACTAACTATTGCCAACTAAAGCTGTAGCCGTCTACGTGTTCTATTGTTGAAAGGGGCATGTTTTAATAGTGTTCAAACTGGTGGAAATGGTGGAAAACGATTGATGAAAAAAAAGTCGTTTCGGCTTTTTATGCACAGCTGTTGTACCGAACCAAAAATTCACACATCGCGTCGTTTGAAAAAAAGTGATTTCAGAGGCATGTAGTGTCATAAATTCTATAAACCATAGTAGAACCTATCATAGGATTGTAAAGAATCAGAATATCGGTCCATTGGTATCGTATGGTTCTTCTATATTATAGCTGTGAGCCGTGCGATCCAGAGTTCGGACAGTGCATATTTTCTTCATAAAATGTAGAGCTAGACATTACTATTCTATCTATTACATAGGATATAGAAATACAGATGTTTCAAAAGCATTATTTACCCTAGATATCGCAAACAACATCTAGTCAATACGGGTATGATTGAACCCAATATCTGCAGTATTAGAGACGGCACTGTCACCTGCGACCTAATTCATAGTCGATTATTAATACGCCGGCTATAAGCAATATTGTACAATGTATTAAATCAATATACTGCGATGTACCTTGCTCAATTAATTGATATTAATGGCAACTTGGATAATTAATATTCTAATTTTCACCATTTAATTGTTCTACGCATATGAGGTCACAATATTCGAACAGAATACATTTCGTTTTTAGTTGCTTTTTGCTATAATTTGCTAATAACTTTTGTTTAGTTTCGTGCTAGGTACTGTTCTGATAAAAATAATATCATTTAACTAATACCACAGTATAAACTGAGCTGTCTTAGCGACGTTATTGTTTTATCACGACGCAATTTTTTTAACAATTACTGCAATAATTATCGAGCAATTAATTTAATTATACAGGAAATTGATTAATTCCTGTAGATTATTCTGATATTAAACAATATCCATAAAAATTAGACAGAACTCGTAATTCAGCGGTATTCAACAGCATAATCGCTGCAACTTCTGAATTATCTTTCGACTTCAACATTTAAAAGGGTCCTATTCTGCAATGCACCACGACGCGTGACATATAAAATGTATAAGCCGTTAATAGGATATCGTGGAACGTAATTATTGTAATGTTAGGCGGCACTGACATGGCTGCCATTTCCTAGCTAACACCGACATCCGCCGCGAGCCTGTTAACAAGATATTACAATTACACACCAGTGACTACACACCGGATGCATTAAATCGGTGTTATCCATACTTCCTGAATGGACAAACACCATTAGCGTAAGTCCTTGTACAGTTGTTCGCCATGGAAACTTATAGTTAGTCATGTATGGATGTATGTATCAGCCCATATACGTCCCATTGCAGGGCACGGGCCTCCTCTACCACCGAAAGTACGATTAAGAGGGATGTGAGTGATAGAGTTAGTCATGAGTGTTATGAAATGTGTATTATATTTTTTAATGATTATCATTGTTGTGAGAGTTTTAAAAAATCAATATTCGGTACTGCGTCTATTTAATTAATTGATAGTCATATTTGTATTGTTAAGCTGGCGAGCAAGAGATATGGACGTACCTAGGAAAATAAATTACGTATAATAAAACTGTTCAAAAAGATTTCAATAGATGATAAAAAAGCACCGAATAAGTACTCGTTACTCGGTACTTTTTTATCAGTTGTTTAAGTAACTTTAAATTTCAACAATTCGACCCGGAACAATCATTAGCGGCTATAACAAACATGTGTCTCGCTGCGCACAGGTTATTTAAAGTTTTGTCAAGATCAGTAACTTTTATACTATCCATTCAGTTAATACCCTGTAAAAACCGCGGTGTGTAACTACCTTAACAAAGACGGTTCCAAATCCCATCCCAAGTTCGTTAGGCTAGTTACATACGTGAAATGTACAACTGCCAATATGTTGATTGAATTCGTGATTAAGTATTGATACACTATTCTGAGGAAGTCGGTGAGCGAGTTAACAATATCCAGCCGGTATTAGCTTTGCGATACCGCTGGCCATAAATTCATACCACGGTTCGTTAGTGAAAAGGAAAATTATCTCGAATTTGAAGATTGCCACTTTTCCTATTTATTGGAATTTTAAATTAATCCAAATTGGCCGGTGGGCACAAAGGGTTTCAAATTTTATTCGTGTTATGGTTGAATAATTTGAATAGAGTTATTTTTATGAACCAATTATATTATTTTCGTTTTGTGGAGATGAGCTGCATCAATCTTTAAAAAAATCTTTTGGTTTTTTTTTTGTTGACAAAGGACTTTAAATTTGTTGAATGTAATAAGTGGAATCTTGTTATTTATATTTAACTTTATCCAGTAATAGACTGTTCGTCTAATTAATATAGCGCAAGTCATCTCAGTTGTTAACAAGAGATACCAGTGACGACACTACACGGTTTTGCTGTGTAATTCATATATTATATGAATCGCAATTAATTACCACTTTCATGAATACAAAATGTCACGCAGACAATTATTGTAAGAAGAGACGTACTCACTTGTAAATTGATATGATATACATAGGTAGAACTACTACATTTGGTACATAACATCGAAATATAAAAGCATTTTGCTGACGCATACACTCAAAAACTAAACTATATTATGTAACCCATACTTTTTTAATTCTTTTGAATTTTATTGCTCTCTTTTATTTTGTCCCATGTTTTTGATCCTCATAAATTTTATTTTAAATTCTATTTGACACTGTCCTGGTTTATTTTCTCAGTTAAATGAACACTTAAAAATGACATTAAATTTCCAGGCACAAAGTGTAATCAACAAATGCACCGAGATTTATGTACACGTGAAAAAATAACGTTTAAATTTTGAAAGTAAAAAAAAAGGGTTTACAATTTCACAAAGAGCTGTGAACTTGGGCGCCCGGCCGGGCCATACCATGCCCCGGGCGTCTTACAATATTTTTGAGGAAATTGGTACAGCATAACTGCTTCACTAGTAAAGACTTATAATTTAAAAGCAATCGTTCAAACCAAAAGTTATTTTCCTACTGCTGTTCTTTCCCTACTTGTGAATAGTTATAATAAAATATCCTCAAAGTTTTTGAGTGTTAATTCCCAGCAGTGATGCTTAAATTTCTAATACAAGACATAATTAATTTAAAAAGGCAACAAATGAGATAGCCCAGGCTCCAGTCGAAAACTGTTGAAAGATGGGAATGATAACAGTGACAAAATGATGGATGTGGATTGAATATGACACACTATGCGTCTGTAAATGTGCTTTACCGACTGCGTTAGAATTACAAAGAAAATCTGATATAACATTTTGCTAACCGAATTTAATTGTGTAAACCAAAATAATACCTTTCATAGTATCGAAACCAATTTCCGGAATCTATTGCTTTGTACTCTAATTGTCTTTCATTAACCAACCGTTACTAATTTGGCTATGTATTCAATTAGTACAGTGAACCAACACAACCTTTGAAAGTCAAACTTCATCGCCATGGGATAAACTTTACCGCATAACCAAAGCCATACTTTATAAATAGTTTCGTGCAAATGAATTGATCCGGGCGAAGACTATAAGGTAAGCTAAATTACATTACGTAAGGAAAAACATCAACAAAGACTTCATAAGTTTCAAGGAAATTTTCGTCTCCTCATCGTGCCTCCAGCGCGCCCAAAATTGGGATGTTAGTACGTTACAAAAGCCAACTCCACTTTTTTCCATATTTCTCCGTAATAAAGCACTTAACGTTGTAGACTTAACAAAGTTTATAAAAGCGGAGTTCATAAGGCGGCTTTATGAGATGATTTTCAGGTGTGGAACAGCTGACGTCTCAAATATTAATTTCTGATGGATTTCGGCGAAATCCCCCGGGCTATACCAAATTTAAATGACTGTCCGTGACGCTACAGTGTTACAGATTTCATTTGATTCGCTCGTATTCGGTGTATAATTGCTGCGGATTAGGGAGAGAATGTGTTTCAAACTGTATATTGGAACTAGCCCATCTCATTACTCATTCAGATAGTTTGACGATTACGACTTTGTTCATTTGGTGCGGATTCTGTCCCTCGATAACAAGCCGTGAACGGTACTTCGCCAAGTTTCGGGATGAATCGCTTACAGTCATAATTTTGTTACGAATTATGAGAAACGAGATCTGTTTGTCATTGTCAGACAAGACGTCTAGTTTTAGAAAGTTTTTGTAAGTGAGACAAGTTGCGGAGGAATTGTGAAATTATTTTACGCATTTAGTGGAACCTTTGTTTTGGTTATGTAGTAGATATAGTTGTGAAATCAAGTATGTTTGTTTTACTAACGACGCAGGAGTATTTATGTGCGAAGCTGTAACTGTGTACACGGTAAGGGACCCAAATAAAAGGGTCCGCTCAAAGGTGTCCTGCTAAGCAGATTGGAGGCTACGTGACAAGAGAGTAAAGTGTCCTCCGCCGGTGTTAATCATCTGGTTACTTGATATTTGCTTTTCTACCGCCTTGTTGCGAGAATAGTCCAAACTGCTCCATACAAAAAAAATAAAAAGCTATCTAACTGAAGGTTGAATTATGCACAAGATTTATTTTTTTGTGCCAGATCCACCTGTATGCAGAGATATCATAGTTAAAAGGGGCACGAAACGTTCAGGTAATACCATACTCTTTTATGAGGCGCTCTCGCTTACGTTATTTACAAAGAACTTTAGTTCCGTATATTCAATAACTTAAGTGCAAATAAGTAGGTAAGCCATGTAGACAGGGAAGATATTAAAATTTTGTTTTCCTACGCAAACATTCCGACAATCCTAGACCCTCGTCATCTGCGGTCTCATGTGCACGCCCCGACACCCAGTTAAATATTGCTGTGATATAAATGTTATTTTCCTTTGCTATTTTCTCATGGCCATTTTTTAACATCAAATGCTTGTGTATTCATGTCACTGTTTAGGGACATTTTGCACTTTTTGCAACAAATCTTTCAATATTCTTTTGAGAACTTATTAGTTTTTTATATGATTATATAATTGCAAGTGGATAGTTAAATTGTTAATTAGTTTCAATGTGTATGTGTGACTTATGTAATTTCGTTATTATCATTCTCAAATACAAGAAGCCCTTAAGGAAACAATTTAGGTTGAATGAAAAAAAATATGCAAAGTTTTGGAAACACAAGCACAAAAAATGTGCACAAAATATCATTAAATATTTACACATCAATGAAAATAATATAAGAATGATAAAATGTTAGTAAATCCAATAGACATGGTTCGCGTCACAAGAATTTAAGCTACCATTGAGTTACTATACGAAATGTGGAAAGCCACTCGGCTTCCGTTTACGGCGCTAAGAAGAGCAAAGGTTTTCCCATACAAGGCTCATGAATATTCACGCCGGTTTTAGGATAGTGAAGAGAATTTGAATAATCGGGATTCTCCGGTGATTTTAATTTCAACCTTATTTCTTTTTGAGGATGTGTAAAACGTTCGCTTTAAAGTGTGATTTATGTTATAAAATCTTAATATTAGTTAAATTTATAAAAATATTACAGTTTCAAATCTGCTGAGCAATACAGAAATATTTTTCTAGATACAACAAGATTGGATGGTAAATAATATGATCAACTAGGGTTAAAATTAGGGTTTAGTTTGTCCAAAGCACTAGCAAAACATTCGATAGCACCTTTTTTCGACAGCACCAAACATTACGAGTATATTTTTGACGCACGAACATCGTCAAAGTTAAGAAGTGAAAAAGTGATAACACGCTTCTGACTGGAACTGTCAAATGAATACACACTATATAGGTATACATACCTTCAAAATCAAAATATCAGTAATCAGAATTTTAGGCTCATAAAACAGACAATGCTATTTAAACTTTGGCGCTTCTTCGGACAGTGCGAGAGATTGCCGGTTACTCAATAAACTGGATCACCTCACATTTTGTGCTATTCGCCATTTTTTAAAAGACGGTGTCACCTTTAAATATCTTTTTGGTATTACGGGAGATACATACACTATGTAGCGATCTATGGGGGAGGCCTATGTTCAGCAATTGACTTTCTGTAGTTACAGAAGAAAGAAGAAGAATTACGGGAGATAAAAGACCGTGATTATTCAGAGATTATCAGGCGTAGGTCACCAGTTGAGTTGGTTGTTCATTAGCCCGGTAGGTTATATCAAAGACTTGCATATTTGATGTTCTGCAGTATTTGTGTGATCCACAGGTATTTGTTTCGGGTCTGGGTGTTTGTGAGACCGAAAAGTCTCTCGTAGTTTCTGATACCCACGACACAAGACTCGATCTTAGTGAGGGGTCAGGACCATGTATGTGACTGTTGGGTGTATTTATTTATTTATTTCTAAACCCATACTGCCTAGAAACCTCGGAGGGAATACCTTTATTTCCTGGGCCAGAAACGCACCGATGATTCTTCTATTATAATTGGTAGTGTAAGTGTAGTGTAGTGTATAATTGGTGATGACTACTTACCATCCGTTGATTCATAGCACCCGTTTGTCTGTTGTTAAACATTGTTGGTTGACTGTAAGAGATCGCCTCGAGCGACAAGACTTCCCTTTAAAAAAAAAAAAAATTGTAGGTTTTTTCTTTCTTTCTACCTTTTTTGTATATCACAGATGTACAATAAAGTTTTAAATAAAATAATTAATTAATAAAAAAAAGTATGCACGACTGTTAATCGCAATTGAAATGACGGCGGAACGACCAAGGCCAAAGTTCCACGCTGCCAAGTTAAGGCAAGTTCCAATTCAATTAAAGCTTTTAGGTTTATTAGTATCAAAAAGCAACTTTCTGAGGTTAAATAATTTGTTTTAGAGCATTGAGTTAAACCTTTTACATAAAATTAATTTGTAACTGTTTTGTTCTTCAATTTATTCGATAACTGGCCGAAACGTTTGAGAATAAGAGATTTTCTGTAGCACAATGGGTATTTTTAACATCAAAAGACATAAATATACTGGAAATGGACTCGTACAAGTCGATGATTCAAATAATAATAATGACGATGATTTTGAAAGTGATGAAGGTTATTACAAAGATGATTCTATTCTATGTACCATTACTTTAATTATTTAGTTTGTGTGTGCCAAGACTTTTATATTGGCTTTAAAATACATAAATTAGTAGCACGTTTTTGGCCACGTCATAAATTTTGGAGGAGATATGGATCCGTGTTATAATATATCGGCCGTTGGCTTCGTTCTTGAAACCTATTTCGTAAGTCTCTCAAAGCGGCGGCCACGCTCCGGCGAATGAAATTAAAATAGGTATTTTGGCCAGACATATTTTCCATATAATATTTAATAAAACGCTAAATTGTGCGGCTATTGAATAGAAGCATTTTGTATGTAATAGTAATAAATGGCTTTGCATTATATTGGCTGCTATTTTTGTTGGTTAATAGAATCTATAAAAGGTTTTCAGTATACTAGTATTTATTACGTAAATTGTGGTGGTACGAATTTAGTATTAGCCTGTATAGCGACAACCGCGACTTACGCAAATGTGTCCGTTCCTGGTCCACTACATGCCAATACATTTTCGAGCTGCCCGGCATAATAATCTCGAGCGGGGAGAGCTAGCTATAGCGACACTCTTACCGTACTGCCTGCACTTACTTTCGAGACCGCTGTAGTCACATGGTTGATAAAGAAAATAAACATTTTTTTGGGTGACTTGCCTTTTCTATGCTTAAAAATAAAGTAGGGGCATTGTCGTTTTTATGGATGTTAATATTTGGTTCTATTAGAGTTTTTTCAAATAGACGCCTTACGTAGATTGCTGTCTACATATAAACTAATCAAGATACAATAGTTTGCAAAACGTACATATATTTATTTAATGATGCGATATTATTAAAATGTTTAATTTACATTTATCTTGTAAGATATTGTTTTAAAGTCGTTATAATATTATAAGCAACATTGTAGCTACATCATTACGCGTAGAGCAGGAACTTCTCTACAAACTGTATGTTAATTAACCACGAAGAATTAAGTGCGATTAACAAGGGGCCCTCATAACGCGGGTTGGTGTGGCCAAGCTTACAAAGGGTATCTGAACCACTGCGTAGGCCGGTAACGAGCAAACCTCATACCTTCATTATAGACTTCATGGTAGTATTTTTAAGATTGCTAAGAATTACAAAGTCTTCTGATCTCTTATTACGCGCTTCCGGTTAATGAAATTATTATTATTTCAGTGTATTAGGAAGCCTTTTTTGAACATTTTAAAACCGCGAACCAACTCACCAGTAATGCGAGAAAAACCGGCCAAACAGCGACCTAAGCTAGGCTTATCGCGACCTTCTTTTTGACGTTTAATAAATTAATTTCCAACTTGAGATGGTCTTGGGGCGGGTGTTTTGACAATTTGAAACGATGCAAAGCCGGTAGCAAATGCCGTGCCTACGTCTAGGGAGATTAGAGTCGTGGCCTCCCTGGCGTTGCGTGCGGGCGGACACTCGCCTTATCTTGTTACTGGCCTGTCTCTGTCACGACATGTCGCCCTGGTACTCCGGACGCCGAGCATTGTTTACTCCGAGAAAACTTTATTCGATAAGTAGAATAAAAGTTCAGTTAATTTAATAAGTAGATAATAAGTTTTAAATCTAATACCCATATGCGGCCCTTGCTGAATTTGGGACTGATTTAATTGAGGCAGCTAAAAACGTAGTTCAACACGCTTATTGTGGGCTAGCGGTCTTTACACTTCTTAAAAATGTATTTAACAAACATACGCAAATATCAAAACATTTAAAACTTGAACGAATAAAAACAGTTTTTCACATCCTTTTCTTATTTTAAACTTCAAATAAGTTGTTTTCTTTTAGTGTTAACAAGATACTTAAAAAACCCGTGAAGTGTGTGGAAAAACCAGAATTCTTCGTATAAGCTCCCCTATAAGCGAGATAAAACGTTCTCACATCTAGACTGGAGACAACCGCTGGAATATAAAAATATTTGTCCCGGGGCGACTATCGGAGTCGCACCTCTGCTTTTACAGCCACCATTTTGTGCGCATCACGTATTTTTTTAAGGATTGCTGTATTGCAGCGTTGCTTTTGTAATTGTGCATTTATTCAGAACTCGCCTTATAAGTTAATAAATGATGATGTGAATTTATCAGTCTACAGTTGGCATAGAACACCTCTACAAACAGGAGTTCGATTGGGAGGGCTTAGGACTAGTCCAGGCAGAGTCGCAGCTTAGTTAGACTGCGATCGCACATATCATAGAAATATACACGATTGATTTATTATTTGTTATTCAAACATACTTGAACCAGTGTATGATATGATATTCCTTTTCTAGTATCACTCTCTTCAGCCACTCATGAAGTGCACTGTTTAACATAAGCCTATTTCAAGGATATTCACATCGACCTCAAAGCGGCCTGCATCCAGCGAATTTTGCAACCTTAACTAGGTCTCCCATTCTCCTTGTAGGCTTCCGAACTTTCGCTTGCCTGTACATAATCTCCAACCGAGAACTTTTCGGTCCCATCGGCCATCAGTTCTTCGCCTTTATCTGCCTTACTAAAAGACAAAACATAATTTTTCATATTTAAAATGAAAGAAAAACGGTCGATTTGTAAACCAGCTTTCATTTCTTAGTTTTACTTTTTTTTTTATTCAATAGTATTTAAGGGACTTTTATACTAATAGGAAATACATGGCAGTCGCATCGTACCTTATAAATTAATATCTACACAACAAATTAAGAGAATTCCAAAAAAAAACAAGCAAAACACAAATCTAACATTTCTCAGCAACCAATTAAACTAAAACAAACTAAAATACTAAAGAGAACAAAAAGATAATATCGTAAAAATTAGAATCGTAACATTAAAAACTTAAATAACTTGTAAGCCTCGTCGGACGTTGGTATTAAGAAAGAAGAATATTAAGAAACCACTCAACGTCATTTTTATTAACTTTCAACTCCTTCATCACATGTTGTCTCGCATCTCGAAACCGATTACACTCCACTAATAAATGCATAACGTCTTCCACTGTACCACAAACCGTACAGTTGGGTGAATTGTTTTTTTCTAATTAGGTAGCTAAAGTTGTTAAGTGGGAGATGTCCAGATCTTAATCTCAAAGCAATTACAACAAGTTTCCTTCCTAGATTACTATTATTAAACCATGGTATACGAGGAGGCTCACAAACGATTAATTTGTACCATATTCCTTTCTCCTGAGACCGTTTGTTAAATATTCCTTCCACAGGAAGTTGCAATGATTTTTAAATTTAGGTAACAAATCTGTATAATCAGATTCCCTGTTAATTTTTATTCCTTCTAAGCTTACCTGTTTAGCTCGGCGATCAGCCTCGTTACCAAACAGTCCGATATGTGCCGGTACCTATTGCAATATCAGATCTTTCCCGCTAGATGTTATATCATAAATTCTGGAGAGAATTACATATGCTACCGAAAGTCCTCTTTGTCCAAAAGCACACCGAACTAGATGCAATAAAGCGCTTCTACTATCAACGAAAATAACTACTTTTCTGTTCTCAATTACATTTACATAGGACAAAGCCTCTGAAATCGCAAATTTCTTAGTTCAGCTACGTTATTTAAGCAAATAATTTGCTTTTTACTCTTTTTATTTTTAGATTTACTGTTTTAAGCTCAATGCTATCACTCAATTTTAAGTTTCATTATTTAGATTATCGATTTGTTATTCCAACCCAGTGTACCTAGTAGCTCTCAAAACTTATATTTTAGGAAGCAGCATTAATTTACTCTCAGTAATATTATTACAGTAACCCAATATTACAATTACTATTACGCTGGAGTTATGTTTGATTAATGAACCAATAATTATTCGCTAAGGGCCTGCGACGCACTTGCTCAGTCGCGCATCCTCCCCTAATTATAGCTTCACGATAACTTGGATATTAGACAATTATCTTGGGATGGATCCCGTCGTACGCATTACTTATGCCACAAATTATGTACACTAATAGGGACGGCTTTCTCGCCAAACGTACTAGCATTTGCCTCTCCATTTAATTACTTCCCAACCAGGGTAATTATTCCTGTCAAAAGGGCAATACAAAATGTTAAGTATTTCATGGTCACGGTGAAAGTCGCTCAGCGTGTTTGAAGACAAGGGCTTAATGTTCTGTCTCGATTTTATTTACGTTGTAATAATTGGATTGCTATTATTCTCGAAAACCAAGATTAAATCCTTTTATGAATATGAAACATTTAGTTTATATTGAATCTAGGCTATAAGGTTTCAATAATCTATATTAGCTTCATGTTTTGACAGCCTCCGTGGCGCAGTTAGTTAGATGCCGGCTGTGAAACGAGAGGCCGCGGGTTTGGTCCCCGCACTGAAATAAATATTTATGTGTTCCAGAGGTATTAGTTTCATGAGGTAGTTGTCAGGACAATGTATGTGACTGTTGGGTGTATTTTTTTTTTTATTTACATCAAAGACAATTGTGAATCAATTTTACAAATGTGGCCAAAAGCTGGTGTACTGTTATTTTATTGAAAAATCTATATCAGCTCTTATACGTCCCACTGCAGGGTACGAGCCTGCTCTTCAATCGGTAGTACGATTAAGAGGAGTTAGGCCATATACTCGTAATCTACTGAAAAATAACAAATAGAAATAAAACCTGAAATCCCATTTGGTGATGAAAGAAACTCTACAAATCAATGTTTTATTGAGATTTCCAGCTATATTACCCTGCAAAATTTAATTATAAAATACAATCCAACCATAAATCTTTAATTAATCATTGAAGGTTATGGAAGGAATAAAACGCGCCCCATTATGAAATTAAACGGCCGACCCGGTCCCGAATCAAGTTCAAACAATTGGAGCAAATTAACAAAAGTCAACATTTAACCGAGTGTAAAGAGGGACTATATACGTACAAGCCGCTGCAGCGCTGCAACCGCTATCATGTAAATGACGTACAATACATGTAACCGAATATTCATGAGCGTGTAAAGCTAAGGGAACGCGTGTCCTACCGCCAGAACGCGATAAAGCCGCTGAATGCTACTTACGCTGCATTTCAAATTACATAATTTGCTAGTGGAAAAATAACGCGGGCGTACGGAGTTTGGCAAATGCTCCGAGACAGCGCATTCTAGGAAACCGGGGTTTTGGAACGTTTACGTCAGAAAGCTTTGTCTCGGTGGAGGACTTGATCTTTTATAAATATATATAAATAGAATGTTCAATTATATTTAGTCTGTCTTTAAGGTCTGTCTATTTGTGATTTACAAGATCGTTATTCAAGTCTAAGAAATGTTAATTTATTGGTTTAAATATGATCTATGTACATTTTAAGGAGTAATACCTGCAATATGCAATTGCTTATTCATCATCATCAGCCCTTCTGCGTCCACTGCTGGACATAGGCCTCTCCCATAGCACGCCACTGGGCTCGAAGTCGTAAATAAATAAAAATCCATATATGACTTACAAATATCATATGGTATAAAACCACAAAGAGTAAAAAATATTTAGAAATCCAATTTACTCGCATATAATTCCTTTCCGGCTGCCATCGTCATTCGGAAACAGGATGTAATAAACACTTTAAGTAAATATTCGATGAGCGAATTTTTACCTCGTTATTACTCATTATAATTCTCATTTCATTTCGTGAAACGTGATTTTATTTTGTAATTACATGTAAGGGACAGTGACTCTGTGATGCAATTTTTAATTTCAGATTGCAATATTTTTTATTCATGAATTTACTATGATTGGTTTCTTGTTCGTGCTTTTAAAAGTTAATTTGTTCCGAAACTGCCATTGATTAAGGCGTCGGTCGTTAAGATGATCAGGCTAATGTCATTAGGATTGTATTATGTTTCTGCATGGAGAAAAATGTTAGTGTGAATTATTTTAGTATATTTGTTTATTTATTTGCCACTCTTATATAATTACAAATATTTGTTTAAGGTTTTGGTGTTTGAAAAGATGCTTGTATCATGCCTATGAACATTTTAAACACCTAAGACTTAACATCATGTCTCAAGATGGCGAGTGCAGTAGAATACCAAGTGTGGAGATGTAGATGAGGGTGTAGGTGATGCGTGTAGGTGAGCGTATCTCCGAGAAGTCGGATACGCGGGTAGCCTGAAATCGACACGGCTGCGTGTCGACGTGTGACGAGTGCGGTAAGCAGAGCCTATGCAGGAAGCGGCGGAAATAAAATGCTCCACACAATGCGTACACAGATTTTAATGTACACACAAAAGTCACACAAATGAAAAGTACAAAGTCACTAAGGCTAAGGTCTTATACACTACACTAATACTAAACAAGTCTTTCACTACACACTAAATCAGTCCACTAAATACTAAGAAGGAGAGGAAAGCGACAGTCTTATAATAAATAGCAAATGAAAATGATTTGCAAAGGCGCACGGTACGTAAGGCAAAGCGAAAGCGATAGGTACGGTGTGAAGCGCGCATCGAGCAGAAGCCGACTGATTTGGCGCTGCGACGAATGGCTGCGCCGGCGCGGGCCCGGTGACGTCACGACTACCTGAGCTCCGGCCGGCGGTCAGCTGGTGAACCGTTACATACTTCGCCTCCGAGCGAGTGCATGTGGAGGGTCGCCACATCACTCCCCCCCAGAGACCGTCAAGGGCGATAAAAAAAAACATTTTACTGTTATTGGTTAACATACACAATAAAATTAAATTATTTGGACGGTGGCAAATGCGCAGAACCTAACTTTTTTCGGTGTGGTGGAGGCTTCGGAAGTTTGAACGACGGATCGATTTGTCCCGTCGTGCCCTGTCTTTAGAGCAGGTTTTAAATTTAATTCCATCCGCGTTTCGGGTAGATTTGAATGCTCCGAAAATATTAAGCCTTGACGCGATGCGAAATTTCCATCTCCAGTCTTTAACCGGGTATTTTTTATGTCAGTCTTGCACTGCCGGGATCTGGATGCTTCCTGGATAGCATACTCGGTTCGGAACGGAGTGTGCGTTAGTTTGTAGTTAAACTTTCTTGGTTGGCGGAAAGATGTCACTGGTGTTGGCGAAATAAGTTTTCCGCTGCCGTTAAAATCACAGGGCTTGAGGCATTTCTGTGCGTTAGCTCCAAATTTGATGTGGTACCAGCAAATAGGGTATCGACAGTATCTGGAGTGGGACCGTGTCTTACTCCGGAGTGAAGAAGGAGACGATGCTTGCCGATGAGGTCTAGAACGACCCGTTGTCCGGTGACACCTGGTTGTGCGTGCTTGCTCAACGAGCTTGGCTTCGAGACGCTGCACTGTTTCTCGGAGCGTGGCGATCGCATCTGAAGAGCTGCCGCAGGAACACACGTGGGGTGTAGAGGCGGCTGCGACGTGGATTGGTGCTGTTATTTCTAGCACGCGGTCGGCGAGGTCTGCTAGTTGATCCAGTGAGCGGGTTGGCTGCGAGGCCAACAAAGTCTGGATGTCGCGCGGCAGTCGGTCACTCCAGATGGTGCGCAAGAAATCCTCTGGAACGCTGGGTCCAGCTAAGTCCTGGAGGTGGCGCAGAAATTGTGAGGGTTTTCTGTTCCCAAGTTGTTCCTGGGAAAGAAACTGCCGTAGCTTCATTTCTTTGGAAGCGGTTAACCGTCTAATGAGTTCGCTTTTTATTCGCTCATATTTGCACGTGGTCGGGGGCGAAATTATGACGTCCTTGACTATCTTGGCGTGTGTCATATCCAAATTTGAAAGGACGGTCGTGTATTTGAGTCCGTCGTTGATGATGCCGAAGAGGTAAAACTGGCTTTCCAGTAGCGCGAACCACAGTTCCGGTTCGTCCGATGAAAAAGCAGGTACCTTGAAATCCGGCCGTTGGACCTCATCGTCGGTTGTTCCGAGCACACCCGAAATCTTCGTGTTCGCCGTGTCATGCTGGTGCGTGTGTCACCATTACGTGACTCGGCGGTATGTGAAGAATCGCTGCTGCTGTCGCTCATAATGGTGTTCTCCCGGGGTCACCAATGTGGTGAAGTAGATGAGCAGAAAGAAGATAAAACACGAAAGCGGTCAGAGCGTACGATAAGCTAGCGGGTAAGCGGTACGTGGCGCGAAGCGAAAGAGATAGGTACGGTGTGAAGCGCGCATCGAGCAGAAGCCGACTGATTTGGCGCTGCGACGAATGGCTGCGCCGGCGCGGGCCCGGTGACGTCACGACTACCTGAGCTCCGGCCGGCGGTCAGCTGGTGAACCGTTACATACTTCGCCTCCGAGCGAGTGCATGTGGAGGGTCGCCACACAAGCATTGCTTTGTAATGCATGGTGTTGTTTTGTTTTGCTACTATCCAAGATCGGTTGTATCACTTACCATCAGGCGAACGGCACGCTCGTCTCGCCATTCACTGCATTAAAAAAAGTCCGCATTGTATCATCGGGAGTTCATAACATAAGAATGTACTACATCCCCGGTATATTTTATCAAAAAGCAATGTATTAAGTAAAGGGTTAAGGGATCACGTCGGCTACATATTTCGTAACCACTTTAAATAAACAATCTCTTGGCAGATGCCACAAAAGGTCGCTCGTTGTTATGGTGTGACTCACCAAACATGTCACGAAAAATATTTATGTTCAATAAGTATTTTCTGTATTTTACGTATACTTCTTTTGAACAGGAATGGAATCCGTCACACGTTTACAGCCTCCGTAGCGCGTTACTCGTGCAGTTGGTTAGACGCCGGCTGTGAAACGAGAGGCCGCGGGTTCGGTCCCCGCACCGAGACATATGTTTGTGAGGCCCACAAGAATTTGTCTCGGGTCTGGGTGTTTGTGAGACCGAATAGTCTCCTGTAGTTTCTGATACCCACGAAACAAGACTTAATTGATCTTAATGTAGGGCCAAGACTTTTGGGTGTATTTATTTATTTATACTTGTATAATAACTCATTGATCGTATGCGTTGTATAATGGTGCATCCACACCGCAGTTACCTTTTTTTGGAGTAACATTGTGCAACAATGTTATCGATTGTTACCACATGATAGGCAACATTACGAGTACTTAACTAACACGGCAACATGTACTAACAATAAATAATATTTTGGTAATCAAATGTTGCTGACTAAAATTTGGAAACGTTGCTCAACAAAAGTAACTGCGGTGTGGATGTACCATTATAGATAATTGTTCCGATATTAGGATGGAGGACGGAGAATGATGTCCAGGATCCGCCAGTGTAGATATAGGCACATTTTGGACTTTTAAACATTAATATATATATAATTACTAGATGTTAAAAAGACATTTTTACAAATCTATACTCAAGCCTAAATGATAACGTGGTAAAAATGTAAAGTGCACGTCCCACGTCCATTGTTTTGACTATTTGACATTAACAACATTGAGAAGACGTCAGAACTCCTACACGTGAAAAGTTCAGATAGAGAACAACCCACCAAACAAAAAAAATCAATTCGTCTTCAAACCACATCGACACGTGTAATGGATTGAGGACCAAAATACTCAGAAAAACTTAACAATGTGTAAAAAATATGGTTAGAATATTTATTTCCATTGTAATGCAAATACGTTTATTCAAAAGATCTGATAAAAATACTTGAATAAAGAAAACGTTTTGATGTATGTAGGTATATGTTTTAACAGATAACAATCAGGTATAAACCTAAGGTAATGAGGTGGTAATGGTTTCTTAGATTTACGCGAATGTTACACATTGAAAAAAAATTTTTTTACAGATTTTATAGCGATTTGTTGACTCAGTCCGCCCCGTGAACACGAAAGCTGTAAAGCAATCGAAACGTCGGGAAGTTAAAAAATGTAAAAATTAAACCAAATCGCGATAAAATCCGTACAAAAAATGTTTTATTTTAATGAGATGCTATTTTATCTGCCCTGTGTTCCGTTATCTTATTTTCACTTCTATTACTACCGAACTCAAACATAGGATTCAAGAACAAAATCCCACTTATCATCTCGCTTCTATCCCGAAGAAATAGGCATAACATGCACTAGTTCCCCCACAAAATAAACATGTAAAATTGCCATACGAGACTAAACACTCCACAGACATTTCGATGCCTAACTTGGAAATTGAACCCAAGACCTAGACCACAAGTTCATACCTGGTCCGAAAACAACTAACTTTTTAAAACAATCCTATTTTGATTCAACCGATGACAATACCATTTGACACAGTTTAAAAGACTGACTGCCTCGATGGCGTAGTTGTACTACGGTACAACTACAAAGCTGAGGTCTCGGGTTCGAATCCCGGGTCGGGCAAAGTGATATTGGATTTTTCTTTTAATTATATATGGCGATAGGCTCGCCCCCTATCACATCATGGGACGGAACATACAAGGGGAAATGTGGATGTCTTGGTAGCACTTCTGCCTACCCCTTCTGGGAAAAAGGCGTGCGTTTATTTATGTATGTATGTAAAGTTTAAAAGCAGCTCATAGTCATAACGTAATTACTCGGCGAACAAAAGGAAAGGCATTTTGAAATAACGATATATTTTTTCGCAAAGCCCACGTAAGCCCCCTCTGGCAATTATAGGCCGTTAGAGCAATAATGGATCTATTGGTGTACCATATCGAGGTTTATATCTTAATTACTTATGTACTGTAATGAAACAAAATCGTATCTGAGCTGGCATCTCGGTAATCCTTTTTTTTCGTAATTAAATGTAATCTTAATTGTATTGTTTTAATTATTATTTATTTATTCTTTATGTTTATGAAGCACTAAGTTTATGTTACCTTCTTAATACAATTATGTATACCTGGTATATTCTGACTGCCGCCGAAAAATAAACAACGATGATGCAAATAATAAATAAAATAAGCGTATTAAACCACTATATACAATTACCTTTTTATTGCGATTTCTATCATAAACACGTGCCTTATACATGCACAAAGATGTAGGACCCTGTTTAATTTTTTGTCTCTAGGCATTTTTAAGT
The DNA here is from genome assembly GCA_949752805.1 of Deilephila elpenor. Lineage (NCBI taxonomy): Eukaryota > Metazoa > Arthropoda > Insecta > Lepidoptera > Sphingidae > Deilephila > Deilephila elpenor. The sequence continues at coordinate 7,962,887 of OX457111.1, forward strand.
AACATTTTATAACATGCACAATAAAGATAACTTTCATTGACCATATTAAATAGAACTGTATTATTTGAATGTATTTTAATTAGTAGAAATTAAAATCACACCATGTCTGGAAAGTTGTGTGTATTCGAAAGCCGGAATGGAAGAGATCTGTTTTTTTTAAAACGCGGCCAGATGTGGATGCTATGTGTTGACAAAAGTATTTATGCTCAATAACACTCTCGGTTACAAAGTTTTGTACAGAACCAGTCAATTATGCTTTTAATCTAAGAATAGTTGCAAAACTAATAGCCTATCGTGATAAAGAAGGAATCATTAAAAGTATTGCACAACCATACGCGAAACTCGGACATAATTAAAGTACTCATTTAATATAATAACCGTCATACATTTTTCTCTCTATCTCTCTCTTCATCCACACAGGAAGTCCACAGCTGAACATAGGCCTCCCCCAGGGTTCTCCATAAAACCTGTTGGAAGCAGCCTGCATACAGCGACTTCCTGCAATCTTAACCAGGGCGTCCGTCCACCTTGTGGGTGGGCGTCAGACACTTCGACTACTTTTTTATATTTCTTTTTATTATTATTTTTTTCCCTTCTTGTATGTGAATAATAAAAAATAATTCAGCAAATGTGTTGCTGGTAAACATGGCGTCCGGATGTCACACTGACCCTCCATTGAAAATCAGCGCTGCAGCACACTTGCGTTGTATTGCAGCATATACCTGAATGGGGGGTCATTGTTGTCTGGCCATGCGCATATAACGGCATATTGTTAAGTACCTTATATGTTACATTGTCCTTGTTGTATGTGTTGGCCATGCAATAATAAATATTTTTTCTTTCTTTCTTTTCTTTTACTTATACATTGTTCAATAAATTCAAATTTACAAGTATTCAACCGAAGCCCCTAGGTGAATAAACTCACGCCAAATACCTGAGTTAAAAAATTCCCTTAAATCCAAAAATATCCTAATATTAGATTATTAACACTCTGATGATAATCGTGGCATCGAGATAAACAACGGAACGCTACACAAAAGGAGTGCCAAACACAATGGGGCTTTTCTCTTTAGAATCACTTGACAGACGAAGGCAATAGCCTTTGTAGGCAGTTTATGTGCTTTGCTCTGTACTCGCTAGGGTTTATTAATCCCGAGCATACGACCCTAGAGTTCCACAGCTTCACAGGGGCCATTAAACCAGGTCACTTCAGTCAAATGAATCGAATATTAGAATGAGCTATTGACGTCACCTTTTGTTCATTTCTTCTATTGTACTCGTATATAGATCATATCTATTAAGCACTTGTATGGTATTATTGAACTTGGAAGGGACTTCTAGAATGAGCTGAAGTAATCCTTACAGTACATTGAACTCCTCTATAATGAGTATCAAAATGGAATTAATTTCGTAAACGGAAGCTGTAATGTAGCACCCAATTTATTGGATGCCGTGATTGTAATATTTTATAGTTAATTTAGCAAAACACACTCTTTACCTTTTTGAAAATTGTAAACATAGATTTATCTATTTATATTTTACTGATATTTATAGAGTTCACTTAATAGTCCTTATACCGCATCAAAAATCTACTGTTTGCCAATGTCATCAAACATAGAAAAATAACAATTAGACGAGATTCACATCCCTAAACAAACATTTCAACACAACAACAAATAAATATTATTGTCTCAGAATAAAGTCAAATTTCTCTGTATTACCAAGAATTTTAAGTGAAGAGCGCAGCGATTTTTCCCGAAACATTAAAGTCCGCAACGAGGAGAGTTTTTTATTCCGTATTATGATTTATATTGCGTTAGAGACCTTCCTAGTCAGAATGGGACCGGCTGCAGGCATCACGACAGAACATAAACTCGGGAACCAAGACGTTGTTTGATAATTTAAAAAGAAGACCGACATGCAAACATCTGCACATAATCTCGAGAGCAGATACAAATCTCCTTTATTTAATATCTTTATTTATTAAATAGTATATCGAATAAGTGTGTACATACTTTTTTCTCATTTTCTAATATATTCACACATTCACACTTTTAGAAAATTAAAGTAATGTTCTGGATTATGAACTTCATTTTCACAAAAAAAAAATCGAACTTAGTAATATGAATTAAGAATATTAAACTTACTTCTGTGTTTCTTATTTCCTATAATGACAGGTATTTTCGCGGCAGTATTAAGAAGTAGTTAAGTAAGGTATAATTGTGTCGGAGAAGTTAAGTGAGCCGGTATAATTGTGTCGAGTGGTAAGAGATTTGCTACCAATCAGCTTTTTTTTGCTGTACAGCATCGCACTTACCATTGAGCCCGGTGCAGTAACACGCTCCAGGTTAAGAATAAAGTCGTTATATCAAATTTACATTCTGTCTCTATATAAAGTCTGCTGACCAACCAGTACTCAGAAAGCTAAATTTCTATAGAAACTCCGTTTAGGCAAATACGTATGGCCATAATACGTGTGGCGGGTTGTCGCCGAGCGCCGGACGCTGCGGTGGCCGCGCGGACGTGCGGGATATGATCTGATAGTAACTTTGTTACATAGTGCCGTATAAAAGAATCATTACAATGATAAAGTCTGGAATTTACCACGTAGATGTATGATGGCTTGTGTCGTTCTCGTTTATCTTTTGCAATATACAGAACCACAATTAACAGATATAATATCTATCACCCTATATATAGGTATACAGGGTATATCAAGACCGCGACCGAAAACGAAGCCAGGAGGTAGTATTATTGATATCAAACACAATGCAAGTAAACATTTTACAAAAAAAATCGTCAATATTTTTTTTGTTATTTTTTACATATCGTCGTATTTGAGTGATTAAACTTAGTTTTTCTAAAATAATGACGAACATCGCTTAATTTTTAAACACGTAATGGTACGTAAGGGTTTAAATTACTATTTTTGCAAAAACTAGGTATTTACCCCTCAAAAATTTTTAAAAAATTGTAAAAAAAAATCCGTCGCTTATTTTGCAAAATTTTTAGTTGCATTGTGTCTGTAGCCGCTAAAACTACCACCTGGCTTCGTTTTCGGTCGCGGTCTTGATATACCCTGTATAATTGATACCAAGCATTGAAAGCGGATCTCTTAGAAACATTAGCTTATCTTTAACTCTCAACAATATTGATCGGAAAAACAATACGGGCATTCATTGCATAGAATTGTTTACCCCTGTGCCCCTACGCATTGAAATTCAACCTTGTATTTTATAATTTAGTATTCGTATTATTTAATTCAGCTCAACTCCGCTTCAGCTTAATGCTACCAGCATTAAGCATAAGAATAACATAGAGCGGTAGTTTAGCTTATACACATAAGCTACGGACCTTAAAGCAGACTTAAAGTTATATTGAAACCCCAGCAGTACATAAGAGAGACGAGAAAAAAATTGTGAAAAATTCCAACCGCACTACTTAGCTCGCGTATTAAAAAGGAGAGTCGAAGGGCTCCGCGGCCGACCCGACTTGAGGGCTGTTACTCTTTGAGCAATACAAACGGGACACTTAATCGTGGAACCTTGACGAGTGATCTGACATCACGGCCTCACTTAAACACTCGACGGCGGAGTATCAAAGGCCTGAGTTACCAACTCGAGACCCCAAGGACCGACTTTCTCTTTATAATCGCATTTGCTCTGTAATTACTGGAATGTTTACGTTAATGAATTCTTATTTTGAGTGCACGTTGAAGCAGAATAAGTTATGCGGTATGGAGTGAAGGTTTGATATTAAGATATTCGTTTTAAAATATGCTTAAAGGGCATAATTTAACCGTTCTCGGCGAAGTTTGTAACTTTTAAAAATGCATTATAGTTCACCGAACTAATTTAGCAAAATGTTTTTGAAATATAAAATATTTTTACATCATTACAGTCTATTAAAATTATATTTCTTTGGTAAGTAAATTATATTACAATTGTAAGAACTTAAAAAAGATATTGCACAGAAACGCGAACACAGAGACAAATGAGCGCGGCGTATTCTGTGGTATTCAACTAAAATTATTCAACTAAGATTTACACTTAACCCCGAAAAGTCCGAGGTGTATGACCCAGAGTCCGAACCCGTGAAAACCACTCGCAGTTCGTCTCCTATCTACCATAGATAGCCGCCCACGCACTTTTCAAAAACTCACGCGGGAAGAAGTCGAAAGAAGATGAATGTAGTTTGGTTAGTTGTCACCGACAAGGCGTAGAGGGTTACAACAGGCAATAGTTACGTACAACATCGTTGTTATTTGAGTATAAATCTCATTGAAACCGCTGGTGATAGTAATTTCCGTCTATCACACTGCGAGCCACAATAGACTATGATAATGCGCGTCGACAGTCGGTGTCAAACTGGTTAGCGGCAAATGCCAATGTTGAAATTTAACGCAATCCATACTACTTCCGAGTTGAATTATTGGTCTTATTTGACGCTATACATAATACTGTACTAGCTATATACAAAAATAAATATTGTGATTGCAGTTTACGTTTAAAAAATATATATTAACAACATGAAATTATTTTATTTTATTAAATTATATTAATATAAATTACGGTCACAATACATATTTTTGTATAAATCCTTACCTGTCTTTTTTATTGCAGAGGTCCTGCCATAGTTAATCTATATACTGTTCTATAACACCCGAATTATAAATAAATAAATACACCCAACAGTCACATACATAGTCCTGCCCCACGCTAAGATCCAGTCTTGTATCGCGGGTATCAGGAACTACGAGAGACTTTTCGGTCTCACTAACACCCACACCCGAAACAAGTACTTGTGGTTCACACAAATATTTGTCTCGGTGCGGGGATCGAACCCGCGGTCTCTCGTTTCACAGGCGGCATCTAACAATTTCATCATCAATTACTGAAATATTCCTCTTTTGATTAATCTAACCACATACTCTACAAAATCAAGCTATACTGAAGTTACATTTAGTAATTTCGTCCGTACGTTCAGCGTGTAACTCTCCAAAGCCGATTAACTACAGATAATTCGGATTTAGCTGGATGACACATCAGCTCTAATGAGGAGCGGGAAACCAGGTGCAACTGCGTACCCTAAATGTCTACCCCCCCTGTCCCCTACGTGCTTTGAAAGCATCGGCCATATTACAGGAGTTTTGTGAATATAAGCTGTGATATAGTAGGAGTTTCACAGCTCTAAGTACGGTTAATGGGGCAACTTTAAAACACAAAATAAAACTTTAGAACACACATGCCAAAAGGTTAGGCGACACGTGTGTCTATTTCAACGAAATGGGAGTTATTAGTCGTGTTGGTTAAAAGGTAAATCTTGATGTAATTTAGACTACATATCCTTCACCGGTGTTCATGAAAAAGAGGCGTGAATTAATAGTATTGGTTTCGCGTTACATTGACTCTTTTCTTCCTCTGCGTCAATGAAAACCATTACAAGCATTGAAAATGACAAGGAGGTGAATATCTCATAATTTTGCCCTATTATAGACTTAGCTGCAACCAAGCTGGTTTACACGAACTTCATATTGTACACTAGTGGTTTCTTAGATATACGAATATTACACATTAAAATAAACTTATTTTTAACGGATTTTATCGCGGGTTTGATTTAATTTTTACATTCTTTAACTTCCCGACGATTACTTAACAGCTTTCGTAGTCACAGGGTGGACTGAAAAAAATGTGTTATTTCAATTTATATCATTTATATTAAGATGCAATGCAACCCCAAATGACTTCTATAAAAAACTTTTTACATCAATTCTAAACAAATAAAACGCGCCGTGCGCATACAGCTAGCACTCGTGAACGAATACCTCGGCATAGCCAACATAGGCAGAGATCGTTGCATATGGACAAAGGAATACGACCAAACTGCTCCGGTATGTAATTGTACCGAAAGTGGACGCTATATCTCTCGAGCCGGCTGATTTAGTGTCGTGTCGAGGCGTTTGCAGAATAACGCCTTGATAGCTTAAAGCCCTGATGTCCTAAAGGCAACAGTTTAGTATTGGGACTAATGTCGAGTGCGACACCTATTGAAGCGAGGGACAGACTGACACAGAGAACAATGATTTTAAAGTGAGCGGCTTTAAAACGTCTCGATATTTTTACACATAAATAAGTAATAGCCTTATTATTACTAACAGCATTATGTTTTAAGAACAGGAGCTTTAAGTACACCAATTTCAAACATTAAAATTAAGCTGCAGTTTATGTGTGTATACATAAACTTACGCCTATGTCCTATTGGGGTAGGCAGAGACTATTGAGCACCAAGTGCTAAGGTCCATACAATAATATGGTAAGGTCTCTTTCTCATAATTAATCTCTTCATACTCGCTCGTCGCTTTCGTTTCTTTATATTAAGTTGAAGATTAATTGGTGTAATGAGAGCAGGTATTAGTTGCGACGACGGACCGACGACTTGAAAAGAGCGGCGGGTAGCGGATGAACAACGACTGCTCAAGGTCGTGATGGTTGCCGCTTACTTTGGGAGGCCTACATCCTGCAGAGGATGACGACACGCTGGGTATATGGGTTTCGAACTATGAGGTGGCGGGCACTGTTCACGACCAATTGGGAGTGAGCAATTCACTGTGCGTTTACGACTTGAAAAATCTGATGTGATTTATCCAGAATTGGAGTTCGTGCTCGGCGTGGTGATATTATCGTCTTTCGGATTAACTATCTTGGGATATATAACTCTGCGACCTTTAGGTGGCAGCTCTGCCTCTGCATATCTCTTCGAGAACTCTTATAGGATGTTAAGTAAGTCATTGAAAAGTTGCACGACACATCATTCAGAGAGTAGATAATTCGTTCGAATATTTTAATTCTAGCTTCATTTATCTTTGATACGATTTTGAAAGGAAACTTACTTTATTACAATAAATTAATAAAACCTTTTATCACAAATAGCTTACGAAGGCCGAGTTGTAAATGAGTCATTATTCAAATATCATTTACTCGCAATGTTACCAGTCTAAAAATATGAGTTTATTATATCAATGCGGAGAGTGGAGATGTCGGCCGTGGCGACGACTTTTTATAAAATATGGAGGAAAATAAGTACACAAGGTCGCTTGTATAATTAATGTGACCTATTAGACGCTGTTTACTTAATTTCTATGAAAACTTTGTAGGTATTTTTTATAACGTTAATTATTTTAAGAATTGTTTTTAATGAGATGTCGTAATGCAGTGGCAATATCTAACTATCTCCCTCACACGCCCACACAGTAATGACGTCATAATACAATAATATATGTACATATAAACATGAACAATATACACAACTGAAGTGTGTTAAATTATCAATTTTCTTCGCCATTACTGCCAAGCAGATCTGTCGTGTGAATCCATTCTAGTAGATATAGCTATCTATTTATCCTCATTTCTATTCTTGTGATAAAATGGTATTTAAAATATAAAGCACGCTATTTAATGCTAGTTCTGAAGAATCGACTTACAAATAAATTTACACAAAGCTGAATTAAAATTGGCGACACGTTAATTTATTTTCAGAGGAATCGAAAAGTAATTGTACTTGTGGCGATTGAAAACTCTTTTCTATATTTTATGTTTTTATATAATCTTTAGATAAAATGGAGTGCAAGCGTCAGCGGCAGGAATAGTCTAAAGATCTTCCTTCCGCGCGCTGCGCATGTCGAGAAGAATCAGTGAGCGCGTTTCTGCCTCACTGTAGTCGACAGGTTTATGTTATGTTTCGTCTTTTATTATAAATTATTGACGTCTTAAATTATCTAGACGACGCTATAATATTTCTTCTCCTACTGATAGTATATTAAGATCAATGTAATGGTGATAATTACTACAATCCGAATTATGTAGGTCGACATTATTGTGTATATAGCAAATTATAACGATTTTGCATCAGCGTATATTAAAGTTGGACTGCCCTTACCATCAAGCGCGTCGTATCTATATCTTAGTATCATCATCATCATAATCATAATCCCGTTGCAATCCACTGCTGGACATGGGCCTCTGAAAAAAACTAGATCGGGCTCTGTGGTGTACCTTGGGAGAAGCCTATCTTAGTATAAAAATGCCAAAAACACAACATAGCCAGCGTTATTAATAATTAAATCCAATGTTTCGCAACTTAAAAATGCGAAACACCTGGCACATATCATTAAACGACCTCAAACACAAAGGAGAACATTACCTCGGCGTGCAATCCGCTTACGAGAACATTTCGCGGTTTCGCCATTACGTCCATTTGTTGTGCCACTAACGATATTATAAACGGCAAGCTTTCAGTGCTAATTCAGCATTAACTGTTACGTTTTTATTAAAAATCATGGGTATTGCTGATCCTGGTTACTGGAATCATTTTTCTGTTGCTGAAAATTGCTGAAAAAATATCCCGCCATTGCTGAAAACTGGGGTGAAAGAACAGTTTGGCGAAAATGTGTTTTGGTTCGTCTTTTCGTCCACAAGAATGCACTGCTGAATATAGAACTCCTCTAAGAATGTATGTCAGGATAGTTTTTGCCAATGGAGTGAGATTTCGGAGACTCTTTCAAGAAGTTAAGACTACTCCTCTGCGTTGTCTGCTATTTCGCAGTGCCTAACGTCGGTGTTTCTTGTTGACTGGGTTAAGTCGTCTTCTGGTGAATCGTTTCCTCGTTTGCTCTAAATGCTAGATGCAAATCATAAAATTATTGATGACGCAAATTTATATATATTTTCTTTTGTTTTTGGTTCAATTACATTAACACAGTACCCCCATATTAGATTTTCTCATTTATCTTCCATATACAGACATCGATCGGATACAAATTTATTGTATGTATAGATTATTATTATACACCAACAGCATAACATATTATAATTAACAACTAGGTTGTTGTGTTATGTTACGGATACATTTCAATATGCCTAATATAGTCGCATATCTTTGACCTCAATATAATATAAAACACTATTAATAAATAATCAAATTTATATATTTAATTATTATAAAAAAAATTCAAGGAAGAAAAAAAAAACTAAATGTAACAACAATCTTGAATATTTATTTATCTTAAAAAATCACTAAATCTAAAATGTACATTAAAAATCATAACACATAAGATGTTGAGTCTCATTATGTCCAGTGGATCCTGTGGCTACAATGTCCTCCAAACCGGAACACAACAGTGCATTTACACTACTGTTTGTCCGGAATAATAGACATTGCGGTGGTACCTACCCAGGCGGCCTCTCACATATGAGAGACCTAACAGTCCAGTATTATTACGAGAACATGAGTTTAGATGTATTTTATCACATGGCACGTAGCAAATTAAGTAAACTCATATAAAAAAAAAATCATAAGCTCCCATAGTAATGTTACGCAGAAGCCGCCTTAGGAATAATAAAAGAAATACCAACCCTTCTTTTATACCAACTTATGTTAATAAGGGTGATTAAGTTAGGTTTTACCGCTTCATTTCAGCAGAATCAGTTTACTCGGTCCAGTCATGTCTTAATTGCAAGCGATTTAACGAGGCCACAGCCTGGATAATTTCAACATTCAAACGCTTGCATGCACCTTTTACTAAAAGTAGAAATAACAAGACCTTCAAATAAAACCATGAACTCGGAAATAGTTGGCAGAAATTATGGATGGAAATATAAACATACCGTTTGTACATACATAAACCCACGCCTTTTTCCCAGAAGGGAAGGGAGTATAGGCAGAGGTGCTACCAGGACACCTACGTTTCGCTTTTTGTGTTCCGTCCCACTATATGATGGAGGGCGGGTCTATTGCCATATCGGACACAAATGCCTGACTCCGGGAACATAATGAATAGAAAAATCGAGCGTCGCTTAGCCCAAACCTCCATTCGAACCAGAGACCTCTGCTTTGTAATCGTACCGTAGTACAACTGCGACGCCAATGCAGTCGAGGCAGCAGAGTTAACGTCTTCAAACTGTGACAGATGAGAGTGACGATGAGAGCGAGCACAGCGACCACAAGCGAGGGTGATAAAGATCGGGCGCCAATAAGCTCGATGACACCAATAGCAGGATACCGCTGTGTAAAAAGAGACAGAATATTTTTGTATTGTTTAGTTTGTATCGCCGCGCCCGCGCCGCGCTGTTTAAAAAGAGACGGAATATTTTTATATTGTCTTACAACTAAAGCCACTAAACATCATATCATTAAGGCTTTAGAATGGGAGAGAAAATGAAAGCGACCCTAATTTATATACATGTTAAATGCCATAACATATAATTATGTATTTCCGTGATTAATCCCCACTAGAAAATAATAATAAACCAACAAAGTAAATCAAAACAAACATCAGCGACAATAAAACTGAGTACACAACAAATCTCTAAATCAAATTTACAAAACTACACACACTGCGTTTTCACAAAAGATACACAAGCGAAGTTTGAGCAATTTATGAAACGTTATAAGGTGTAAAGAGGGCTTTTAATAAAGGCTTGTTCCGGGAGCGACAAAGGCCCGCCGCCTTTGTCCCCGGCGACAGCGCGCTCCTATCTATACGATGAAGAACCTTTTATCATTGCCACAACATTTTCGTATAAAGACATATTGATATTGCGTTGCAGCTTTTAAATTGATGTATAAATTTCTTAAGAGCAATTACATGAATAATGTAGACATTGTTGATTATAATTAATGTATTCGATGTCTCAAAAGCATTTGAAAATCGCAGGTATTAGGTATTTGATTTGACGTAATATAAACAATAACTTATAGTGTATATATTATATAATTCAGAATGTCATATTATATGCATATTATGTGTTTATGAACATAAAGATAATGAAATCGTCTCCATTAAATATTCATACGAAATCTAATACCAAAGTTACTCATTCAACGTGACCCATTTTCAGCACGTGTTCAAGGCACGAAACTTGCAACAAAAGAGACAGAAACAAAACAAAAAATATCCTAAACGAAATGTACTCGGCTTAAAAGAATTTCAATTTTTTAAATAGTGCAGCGGTTACAATAAACTTCCGTACTAAATGTATTTTTGCTGTGGTGCGTCTGGCCGCAACATTTGTATTCGTTACGGGCAAGTCGGAGTAATCTATATGATAATACCCCCGACCAGTGGGCACATAATTGTCTCATACAATTGAATGCGACGTCCACGTTTACGTTTATATTCGTGTCTGAGAAAATGACTATTAATAACGGACTGGTCACTGGTGTAAATACACAGCAGAACGAATTTCATACCTACTGAATAGAAATTGGATATCATTTCTTGAAAGTGTCTTTTGTGTTACAGTAAATTAAAAAAGCCTATTTCCCAAATAGTTAAATATCAGGTAGGCCCTAAATAATAATTATTTGGGATCAGCCCATATTTACCCATTTTTGAGCAAGAGGGTCCTCCATAATCGAAAAACTTTATAATGGTAACTCAGTAACATTGGTCATAATATCACTTTAATAATTCAAAAGTTTGCAACGGGATTCGAATCTGAGACCATCTTCAGTACACAAGAGGCCATCATGCACTTCGCACTTCAAAACTGCGGTCATTAATTACCCATAATATCTGGAAAATGAAGGTACTTTGTCTTTGTGGAAGACGAATAAAAGGGGGGATTATTAATCAAAGGCCCAGAGGGCTGTCCATTGAAACGGCGAATGATCTTTTGACTACAATCAAAAGAGGAAGCATGTAATTTAATCAATTAAATTGATCCGATCGTCAAATATTCTTGCGTAAATGTTTCGTTTGCATCCAAAGTCTTTTTATCATTATATGAATTTGCAAAAAAAGTCCTGGATCGACTCGAAGGCTTACAATAAAATTAGCACATTAATAAAAGAAATTATAACCAAAAAAATCATAACACAGCCGGTAAAACTGTATTTTATTTGCTGTCATTGCCTTCAAACACCATCATACTGTCTATCAAACAACAATCAACCGCCATCTAACATGGCTCTTATTTACGTAAAAATCCGCTTGTCTTATATGAGATTCATCTAGGAGTTGTTCAACAGCACGCAACGGGCTGGCATTGTAGCCCACGATCTAAATTCCTTTACCTGTGTCAGGATAAGCTCTTTCGAGCATGGGAGCGCTTAAGCCGATCACATCATGTGTAAAGATATGCTTAAACGTGTCCCCATGTCAATATTTCCCCTACGCTTAGAATCAATAACACTATATTTACACTAAACCTACTGACCAATTTATGTCTATTTCAACTTGGCAACTTCTCATTTTGATTACAAAATCCGGAACCCATTTCATAACATCTAGCCTAAGCCAATAAAGCTCTTTCAAGTAGCCCTAACTTCGCTTCAATAAGACAAGGGCTTAGATATTTGGGTCTCGACACAAATTAAGATGGACGACACAATTCCTTCACCTACGGAACGTACACTCGAAACAAACAAGACAATTTGTAGTTAATAAAATTCCTCGAAGCAATAAGAACACCGCTCGCAAGGCGTTCACAGTTAAGTGGACAGTTTACGTGCGTGAACCCAGCAGTTATCCGAAAACGGTTTTTGGAACATTACTGTTATGTAACATTTGTATCGCCCTTTGATGTTAACTCGTCGAGTCTGTGCGTGGAATGAGGGAGCGTTAAATGACGAGAATCTTTTAATTCATCGAGGCTTCTGCGAACTTACCTCAAATTAATTAGCATTTTCTATTATTGTTTTTCGGGAAGTAATATTTTATTAGAATTTTCATAAGCTTTTCTGAGAATTTCTATTTACATAGGGTAGTAACAAATAACCGAATTAACCTACGGAGAAATATTTTCAATACTGTTATTATAATTTTCCCGAATGCTGATATGGTAAAACTTTAGGGTTTACTTCATGATAATTTAATATTAATATTAATTAATTTATGTTTCACAAATCCCATGCAAATTTTGCTGATATTATGAAACCATGCCATAATAAATAAACGTAAAGGTAAATATGTAAATTAGGTAATAGGAAAAAAAAAACTTCGATTAGATATAAAAAATGACTCAAATATTGCTCAAACAGTGCAACCTAACGAACAACATCTACTCGTACCTACTAATATTAAACAATGCTGGAGTGCAAAGTGCAAGGTTCAGTAGAAGAGTTATCTACAATTTTCATAGAACAAAAAGTAGTGGAAGCTAGGCCGGAACCATTTGCGCCGCGGCTTCGTCGCTCCGGGCGTACAATGCAACGGACCCCTTTTGTTCGATATAAACAAGATTTTATTAGAAACTTCTTAGCTGTATCGACTTCTCGGCGTTTCACAGATCTTTCGCTTTATTGCCACGCTCTATAACTAGCTTTATTGGTCGTGCAATTTTATATTTCCTTGTGATTTATGTTCCAAATACTGAGTTGTTTTATCCCGTATCATTTGTGATATTAAAACTGTTTATATGAAGTCTCAATATGATCTATATTTCTTTATGTCAATGAGGTATATCCACAATAAACATGTCACTGACATCTTAGCTACATGATAACCTTAACCTTGTTATTTAAGATTTGATCAAAATGTCAAATTAGTAATGATAAGTGATTATCACACATTTGCATAGCACCAGTCAGAATTGTTACCGCCGGTGCATATCATTTACATTATCATTAATAGTTATTGTCCACTGCTGAAATATTATGCGTTTAAATAGTCCGTCTGACAATATATAGCTCCATATACTTCCTGTTATCGCTTGAGCCAAAACCAATTTAACAGAAAAGCGCACGTCAAAGCGTCGCTGAGACTCAACCCAAAAAGCCAGAATACCTTCCACATCGATTTACGTTGGGCTTTTAAAGAGATAATAGATTCAAATTTCTCTATTCATTCTCTCCTTTGTTTACGTTCTGGAAAAACATTCAGCTAATTGCTTTTCACTTTATTATGGCTAAAGCGCATTAAGAGCTCATCCTTGCGCCAGGTAATGCTATAAAAACTATCTTTCGCTTAAACTCGGTTCATTTTTAAGAAAATTCTTTAGAATTCATAACGATGAATTAATATAAAATTGTACAATCTGTTTGTAATTGGACAAAGACACTGCAAATAGGGTTGTGGGTAAAGTTTTCATTCATTATTAGGTAAGTGCTTTGATTAAAAATGAAATCATAGTTATGCCTGTTTCAGTATGAAAATTTTCACAATTCTGTGACCTATTAAATTTTATTATTACATGGTCTAGTGTCAGAATGAATGGGCTGAGAACCGTAAGCATCTACGTTAAACGAATCACAGCTCGAGCATACCACTTTATGCGAGGTAACGATTTGAAATAACATCATATAAAGTTCCCGGAATGGTAATAGATTTCTTGGAACGGAGAAAAGCTTGACGTATTAGTAACACGTCTACCCAACCTCTCAGTGATGTAGACGTGAATTTATGTATGTATGATATTACGGCATCATGTAACATTTTGAATCTGGCAATCTTCTCTACGATATCTATATAAAACAGGAAACCAAACAACGCTACCGTTTGACAATAAATCCTTCGTTATAAGTTAAACAACAAAAGTAATTAAACTTTGTTTTAAACGTGTATAGCAGAAAAGTTTTGCACTAGATTTACTGCTCGGAACAAATATGGCGTGCAATCAGTTGTCTCCGTATTTTATTCTAAGATTAAGTATTGGAAGCCGCTTCCAACAGGTCCTGCGGGAATCTTCGAGCCTATGATGTTGTTCGTAGAACTCGCAATCGTCTAGAGCCGGCAAAGCCTTCGAGGCGCGGTTGGTGGACGCTGAACATGAGATAGAGGCCGCATGCTCGACTCCCGCGCCATACCAAGGTTTTATTTCGCCGTTAGTTAAACCGATTATTCTTTCGTAGTTTCTGATGCCCACGCCACAATAATATTGAAAGTATTATGAATTATGTATAGTATTAATAAATTTTATTACTTTTGTCTTTTGTCTCCTATTCAAAGTCCTGACACATTTGGTCGTCTGTATCGCACTTTTGCGTGTAACTAGCCTGTTATCCATTCATCGTGAGGTGAGGGCCTTACAATACGGCATAAATGACCCGATAAACTATTCTTAATGCCCCTTAGTGGGGTAACACATACTTTAATATCACATGATCACGCTTTATGCGTCCTGCTTGCCCCCATGCAGTAGTCTGAAGTGTGCAAGATATATTATGATGATAAATATCTGTCATATGGAAGTTAACATTTTAAGTGTCCCCGGTAAAGTTGTCTATCACCGGTTAATACAATTCATTGCGCTAATTATCGAAACTGGATGTACAGAAACACAGGTTGAAGCAGGAACATGACACTAACTTGGGTCAGTATGACAAGTTTCTTACAATCTGAACAGTGAACGCTATTGATTTTTATCTGTATTTAAACCAGGCATAACAATTTCAAATACCTTACGTCGAGGTCTTAAGTATGCATTCAACTTGACTTTTTAAAAACATACATACATAAACTCACGCCGTTTTTCCCGGAAGGGGTACGCAGAGGTGCTACGAGGACACCCACATTTTGCCTTGTATGTTCCGTCCTAAAATGAGATAGGGGACGGGCCTATCGCCATATCGGGCATTTTTATAACAAGCTGTATATTTATTTACTCTTTTGATGTTTGTCTGAACTGGCAGTAACAAGAATACTTAAATAAGTAACTTCCAGCTTTTAAGCCTCTTATATAAATTACTGGAATATTAGCACCACTTCTTGCTCAATAAAAGAAAGGGCGTTGTTTTATTTAGCCTCATTGCCCAGTAACAACATCAAACTGTAGGTTCTTAATTAATGCTGAGCACCAATTTATTACTTTATAAGAGTAATGGCTTCAGTGTATTGTGTCTGATTTATAATTATTGCGTTATGTAGAACTCTTTTTATACTTTGGATTATTGATGGTGAAGATAACTTCGTATACTGGTCACTGGTGGTAGGTCTCTTATATTGTGTGTGTTGCCTGGGTAGGTACCACCATAATGATTATTTCTGCCGCTAATCAGCAGTGTCAATGACTTTTGTGTTGCGGTTTGAAGGACTTCGTACCCAAAGTAAATACTTGACATTATTAGACTTAACATCTTATTTCTCATGATGCCGAGCGCAATGGAATGCCAAGTATTGCTTTGTAATTCATAGTATTGTTTAGTTTGCTACTGTTCATGAGCAGTCGTATCGCTTACCATCATGCGAATGGCATGCTCATCTCGCCTTTCATTACAATAAAAAAAATACTATTGTAAACGCTTTATGATACAGTCATCAATCATGGATTAACCTTTATAAGAACCCATAGATTTTACTGGTGCTAGTTTCTTCATATTCCTCCGAATGGCTGATGAGCTGTCAATAAGATAGCGGAACACCCGTAAACTAACGCAAGTCTGCCGCTTTTCGGGTTCTACCTATGTACCTATAGTGGTCAATATTGAATGACGTTTGTATTATGTATGCATGTTGTTATAATATTTATAGATGTTCAAGAACAACTGTGATAATGAAAATCTATACCAAGTATTTACTATTTAATTTAAGACCCAAACCTATGGGCAACAATCTCAATTGCTCCTTTTTCGTTAGCCATCAATATGTTGTCATTATAACCAATGGTTGGTTGACCAATTATCGCCAGCACAAAAAGTGGGAACATGTGTTGCAAATTGTAGCCACGAGGACACAGAGGACTAATATTACGCATAGCCATTAACCATATGAAATTACTAGTTCTTAATCCGTTTGAGTTTTTTTACACAAATGTAAATTTCTTACTAGTTTTGTAGAATTTGCTGATGACTTAGGTAGCATTAATTTTTGGTCTGAACTATGGAGATATAAAATATTGGTTATCTTAAAAAACTGTATCAATGCCGCCTTAAAGAAATATTTTCTTACACATTTGATAAATACTACCGATATATTTTAATATTAACAAACACACATAAACTCCAGAAGGCCAAAACAGTTGCAATTCGGTTACCTCTGAATAAGTATTTTCAGAATATTAGGATTAATTCGTCTACGCCTTACCAAAATCCATTAATCTTGGATATCTATTCGTCGTCATTCCACGCTTCTATCACTAAAATAATCATTCTAAACATATACATAGTAATAAACTAGAAATTCAAATTACTAAAACACGTTGTACAAATAAACACGCAGCCAAGCATGTAAGACAATGTACGTCGTCTTAACGCGAGAATGTAGCGAGTCAGATTATCTAACCTTAATGAAAAGCATTCACGACCCATATTCCAACTCATTTAGGTCTAAACAACTCATGTCTTCACAAAGCTGTATTAGGAAACTAACAACGTGTAACTCGTGTAGCACTCTTTACTATTGAAACTGCACTCGCCCTCATTAGAGCTTAGATTCCCTTGGCACCCTACTAATGTAAACACAGTAAAATTGTTTGTTAGTAATAACGCAAGGGAATAGTAGCGTCTTGGGTTTGAGAGTATAAAAAATATATTTTATAAATAGAATAAGAAAATTTCTCCCATCAATACGCATTAACACAGCAGTGTGAACACAATTTCTATGAGTAGTACTAAAAAACAGAGAGCAAATAAGTACCTTCAGCAATCGTCAACTCCCGTATATGTAATGGTAGTATTATAAATCCTGCCATCTAGTAATGTTTAATATATTGTAAAATTCAAAACCTTAAATTTTAACTCTACCCAAAGCTCGTTTCATCAAAATCAATACAGAAAATGGTTCAGTTTTACCTGTCATCAAATTCTCTTTGACTCTAGCCAACGTTCACAAATCGGGCAGAAATCGGTACCAGCCGTTCACTTTGAGCAGTTTGAGTTGTGCTAATATTTGTTGAAGCTCAGATAAGTATGTTGCGGCTTATGCGAGCGCCTAACAAAATCTCTCGCTCTTTACCGTACTACCTGCACGTTTACTATGCACTCCTGGTACAAGATTCGCAACTAAACCAAAGTCTCTTTTGTGCTACAAACGCGATTTTATTAAAACCTCTCTAGACTAAAGAATCGTTCTCCAGAGAAATATTTGTACTTTAAATTCTTCAGAAACTAATTTTAAAATGCCCCAGGCAAAATAGTCCAGTTTAATATCGAAATTCACATAACGTTGCACAGCTAAAATGAAAAATTAAGTCCATTTAGGGATATTGTCTTCAATTTGGTTTTCTACTTTACGAATTTTGTCAACGTTTCGCATTTAAAGTTTATTAGATTTTGTACTTTTTAGAAGTAATAAAACGTTTTTGAGTAAAAAAATAAATTAGCAATGAAATTCTTTGAATTTTTTTTTTTTAAATAAACTAATAAAACAGGAGTAATACTGGCTTTTACAAAATTAGTTCGTACTTCAAATGTTGGTACGAATATTGGAGAAAACTTCAAAGATTATTCATGCAAAATTTTTGAATGCACTGATGCCCATTAAATTATGGAATGAAGTTACATCAATTCCTTCTGTTAATCATTTTTTTTAATTACCGAGAAAGAAGCAATTTATCGACTCCGTATTAATTTAATGAGATTCATTACGCGCGCTCGATGCACTCGAATTAAACACAACGTGATTTACGCCAGCAATGATACGGCATTAAATCGTCACGTCGTTAAAGTATTTTTAACATTCATTTAATTTGTTCTTGAAAGCGATGTCTGCGTTAACACGTTGTAATTTAGGCGTTACGAGTTTACGACTTAATTTGAACTGGTAATCAGTTCTGCAGCACCTCCACTGCCGAGCGGCGAGATTGCCCCGCGCCAAACAAATGACTGCCGCATAAATCTTCCCATCTTGAATTACATGTTACATTACATTTTTAACTTTACCATCTGGTTTTACTGTCATATTTCTGTATAATCTTACTTTTGGTTGCTTTGGTTACTTCCTGTTATTACTGACTCTAGCTGTTCTAGGTAGAGAAAATTGAGGGATCAGGAAAACCCGTTTTGGATGTTTTTTTTATTAATCTGTTTCACGGTTTTCCCTGTGCTTCTCTAGTGTTCCGTTATATTCCTTATAAAGGGATTTTTTTTAAGTACTATTTTTAGTCCCGCCCTCACACCCGCCACTGCAACTCCTGTAGCCAGGATCAACAGTGGCACGCATTTGAATGACACTGAGCATTGAAACTCAGCGAGTCTCCGGGAATGTCTAACTTGTCTTTAACCCGCAAAGAAAATGCAGAGAACCACCACGGATCAAATAATTATTACATTTCAATGTGACCTAATATGTAAGCTGTTATACTTGATTCCAATAATAGGTATGGCAAAAACAAGGTCCACTGGCCTAACTGGTATACCAAGATTATCCTCTTGCTTATTATTTACACTGTCAATGGTTTTGAAAGGACCTTTTAAGCTTGGGATTTGGGAATGGATTAGTTTAATTTCTAAATGATGGTCTGAAATTTAAATTGTCCTATTTTGTTTTCCTAAGTACTACTGGTAAACATACGCCTTCCCCAAAAGCTTACAGAGCGCCCAGTCAGAAAATATTACATTTATCTCGCGTTAATTGTATAACTTCGTGACGTAGACTCTTTACAGAATGCAGTATTGTCTATGCTCCATTTTAAAACTCCAGGCCAGTACATTCATCTCAACGCTAGCACGTCGAGTTATAAAATAAAACGTGTCACTTGCGCCGTCTGTTTAGCGAGCAAATAAAGCAGTAGGTGGCACAAGGGGGAATAACAGAATACATTTATGCTATTTGGATATATTCGCTTTCACGCGTCCGGAGAGAAGTACAAAACATTACTAAACACTGACTCTTAGAATAGGAGCAGTTGAATGAGAGTTGATAGACTTTTGAAGAGACTTTTGCAAATTGATATTATAATATTGATATTCAGCTGTCATAGCGTTAACAAATTATTATAAAAAAAATTGCATTTTATGTTTTCAATTTGAAGTGAGATAAATATGAAGTATTAATTAGCTGTTTCAATTATTTTTATAATCCTTTTTTATTGAGAATCCTAGACTTACTTAGTACTACTTACTAATCTTAGTACGTCCAGGACATTATCTAAATTAACACGAGTCTTGAACATAAAACTTTTAATGTTGTTAGACAACGTAAAGTGTTAAATCATATAAAATTGTTGTCTGTAACAACACATTAAACAGGCCCATAAACATCCATTTAACTTTACATCAGACATTTTGCATAAACGTTTCACGTTTAGGTAATTAAAATTGTCGTTTAGTACACTTATTTCATAAAGTTGGATATGCAAATATTTTTATTGTCTTTAATACACTGCGTATAAAGAGGTACAGTAACAGGGTCACACAAAGCCAAGCTTATGCTATACTTTACGCGTTTATTCAAAGGCAAAGATTAGAATTTTCCTTGAGTAGTTAGTTTAATAGCAGCGGAATAATTGCACGCCTTGCGACGAAACATCTTAATGTTATTGGATCCTTAATTTATAGTTTTTTAACAAAAGAGAGAATGTGTCCACACCTGATGATTCTTATTTCCTTAGAAGCAATTTCGTAAGAAGCTACAAATGGCAATAGACCTAAAATACGACTACAGATTACTAAGTTGTTTTAGCTATTATTAAAATAAATTAAACAACGGTTTTACAAATAAAAGTGATATTATTTTATTGCGTAGGTCCGGCTAACGAGCAAACAGGTCAACTGATGGTAAGTGGTCACTGGCGCCCATGAACAACGATACCGCTGGGTTTATAGACGTGTTGCCGGATCGTCAAATTGGAAGGCAAGTGGGAAGGAAAGGATGAGAAGAGGAGTGTATTATTGGGCATCCGGCATATCATTCACCGAACGAAACGCGACACCAAAGCTGTCGTTTCATTTCTCCTGTGAGATAGTGGTTCCGCCCAAGACGACCCTGCCTATTATTGTTGAGTCATGACTGACAACAGCGTGGCTCAACCACTTCTAAAAGTGTGTATTTCTATAACATCAATTCTAGAAGCTACCTCTCAAAGAATTGATTAATAATAAAGGAATATGGTTACAGGAAATTGTTAACAACTAGCTACCAAATCTACCAACACTCATAGGAGCAAAGCGGCGAAGTTAGAAATGTGTTCAACATTTTGGCTTTGAAAACCTTTTAAAAATAATGAAAATCCAAACATCGAAGACTAAAGGTTGCGTCCTCTTGAGACTGGTCTAGTACATATTGATCTCAGTATATTAAGGATATGTTATCAGTGTAAACCCATAATATGTCCTTAAGATTATATCGTAAGGGGATAGGCTTCGTGTGGGAAAAGTAACCAAATTTTGGTTTCGATAATATATCTTATAAATAGTGAAACGTTTTTTGTTTAAGACAATACAGCAAGATATTAAACGAAGACTACATATAAAAACCTACGTGCGCTGTTATTCAACCAATGAACCGATGGATGACAAATGTGTCATCGGTCATTTCGTTGGGTAAATAATCTAACCAAGTAAATTGGTCAAAAACTCACACTTATCCATTAAAAGATTTCATTAAAACGGAAAATCTATGATCCCAACTTACACTCCAACTATACTAATGAGGCGACCAAGCATTGCTAGAACTAAAGAGAAAACTGCGACTTACGTCGAGTACTTGTAAAACAGCGTCGCTCACTCCGGCCAACTTGGTGTGTATTAATGTAACGTTACAAATCCTCGTCAAGCGTAAGTTAATTGCTCAAGTACTTAAAACTTGAATGCGCCTGTCTGGTCGTTAGCGGAGTGTGCATACATTATGCAGTTTTCTTAGTAACTGATGGATGTCCCCAGTTAGAGTTTTTGTACGTGCGCGATCAAATATTAAATAGGTTCCCTAAAAACCGTCTGGTAGGGGCCTTTTGTTTTCTCGTAGGGGAGTTTGAATGGAACTTGTGATGGGCTGGTTTTAAGTTGTTAAGTAGTCACGTAGTTTTTTGTTTGTGTTGCAATTATGGTGTTAATATTTGTAAAGCCATGAGCTGTCATTACTTCGACATTAAGTGCTCAAATATTTATAATTACTGGAGATTAAAAACTAGGGAGGAATTATGTGCGTTATTTAACATCACTTTTTATTGATCAATTGTCGTCCAAGGAATGTAAATAAAAAAACAGTTCTTTAAGTATGTTTAACATTATTTTATAATGATGCTAATTTTAATCGTTATTGTGCTCGACTGCCTATATTCACTGGTACATATATTTGATTGAATTTATTCAGACGTGCAAATTTTCGATTATCCAAGGATTTTATCAGCTATAGGTTAAATATTGTCCTAATAGCATAATACATTTCGATTTTCTGCCCTATTAATACGAGACTTATACAAATATTGAACATCATAATGATAAAGCTTATTTATATTTAGCAAAATGTTAATTTGAAACACATT
Organism: Deilephila elpenor; assembly: GCA_949752805.1. Taxonomy (NCBI): domain Eukaryota; kingdom Metazoa; phylum Arthropoda; class Insecta; order Lepidoptera; family Sphingidae; genus Deilephila; species Deilephila elpenor. The sequence goes on from OX457111.1 coordinate 7,985,242, forward strand.
TCTCCTTTTCTTTCGCTGCAGGATTTCTAATTAAACAATTTATTTTGTTTTAATAAATTTGTTTTGGCGTACACCCAATAAATTGCAATAACAATTTATTTTAGAGTTATTATTTAGTAAGATTAAAATATAAATGAGGTCCTTATAGCCCAAACGATTAAATGCATTTTTGATATACAAAGCGATGTTAGACGTGGGTATCCAATTTAGCCTGGGTGATCACCTCACCGTGGGTTGTTCAATACAATTATATTGAAACCTGTTCTAAAAATAAACATGGTACTTATCAAACTTAACGATATAAAAAATCTTTGCTAAGATGCATATTTCTACATGGCAAAAGTCTATTCATTTCGAATGCTTAATCCAAGACACTAAGATTTTGTTCAATTTATTCGTCGAATAAATTTTATTAAATGATCAGATTAAAGTGACATTTGAATCAATATAATTATTCGATGGATAAATTTCATTTGATTGAAATATCAGGACTTATTTAATTAATTCAAAGCCAATTTCAAATTACACATAATTTTATAGACATTTCCAACGGTGACAATTTGAATACAGAAAATTTCCAATATTCCAAGCAGTTACATCTGTTCACATGCGATATGCCATTTCAAATTCCGAATGTGATTAAAATATGAAGTTAGCACAAGCCGTCCGAATGTGAACTATTTATAACTCTCGGTAGACTTGCCCGAACTTCGTTGCTATATGACACGAACTCGGCCCGCTGTCTCACTAAACATCCAAACGCAATCTCAAATTCATACACGTATGGAAGTTTTACCGTGAACAAACGGTCTGGCTATACGAGTATGTATAAACTCGCTACTTGAATATGTCTTGGAAACAGTTCAGACTTTGTGTTTTAGAGACTGTATATTTTAATTTTAATCATTGTCAATGTGTGCATCTTCTGTAATTAATTAATTTGGCGACGAATCCTTTAGATTTATAATGTAAATGACAACTCTTTTGTGTGAGTGTTGCGAAAAATTAAAGTGCGGCAGTGTTGTCTACACTAGATACGCGGTGAATAAGGCTTCATTTGTGAAATCACACGTCCCTGTGATTATTATGACAACGGATTAATTTAATTAAAAACAACTGGGTTAAGTAACGAAAATAAACTCTCGTAGAATAATAAAAATAATTAATTGCTATCATAATATTTTAATTATTTAGTAATGACATTATTTCAAAACACCTATTTAATTCCATTAATGTAGAAATCATACGTTTCATTACACGCAACGCGACAAATTACAATTATCTGCTGACTCTCCATTCATTCACATGTAAAATTAATGCTCGTAATACTGTCCAGTATAAACTATTCGACCAAGCTTTTCATCTGGTTTTTAATTTAAAAGTAACAAAACAATCAGGATTTAAAATTGGAATCCACGTTCAAAACAGTCTTCATTACAGAATTAAAAACCAAGCCAGATTCAAATTAAGAACGAACAAAATTGCAATGCCATAAAAATGTATAAACACGGGGACTAGCAGTAGGAATGCAAACATGAAACAGCGGGGGGGCTTGCAGACGCCGTGTTCTTCACGGAGTCGAGTGCAGCAGGTGCCATGGCCATGAATATTAACGCACATGAATATTCCGACTATGTTTGCGCATTTCTTGTATGACGTCTACCGGTGAGGAAAGTTCCAGCTGTTGTGATTAACCTGACGTTCGGCTCAACTTGTAAATTCTTATGTTTATGTTAATTGTGTTGAATATATTATGGAGTGTAAAATTGATAATAATTGTTATGTGTACGGGGTGGGAATTTGTAAATGACACCGTTATAGGAATACTACTATTGCATATTGTAATGAAGAGATGGTCGGCATATAATTATTTGTATCCTAGCTAAGCCTTTCCCATAAAACTATACATAGTACGTTTACATAATTAATTAACATTTTTAACATGTTCAATTATTGTTTTACAATCAAAATACATTATCTTCGAATATAAGTAGGTAGGTACCTATATCGCTGTGACAATATTTTTAGCAGTAATGGAAGAGCTTAAAATAATTGAGAGACGAATTTCAATATTTAAGGTATCAAATTACTCTTCAAATAAAACCAGGAAGTATAAAATGCTTCGCAAAAATCATGTCTGTAAAAGATGACGTTCTCTCGTCGCTTAAAATATTAAAATGCTTTCACCTAAAAATAAAAAGCGTTATATTTTGTCACGTCGCCTGTATTATGCGTTTCTTTTATACAGGACTTACAAAGTAACCACAATCCTAATGGTATATGCAGGGTAATACAAATAAAATATTCATCGAGAGCCCACACTGCTCCACACAAATTTGCCATTCTGCTCGAAACAGCTACCACAACTAAACCCGGTAAATTACACATTTGCACTTTTATTTTTAATTATTCAAGTGTGTCATTTCTCATTTTTCACCATTACTGTGGTCGCTAACCGGATACGAATGCTATCATCAACTTACTTACGAATATCGTTTCAAAAGCTGAATACACTCGCGATTTACGTACATGAATTACATTCACGACTAAAAATTATACCCAGAAAATGCACAAACTATATTTCAGGTTCATGTTTACTTCCCGTGGCGGCAGATGAAGTTAGTATATTAAGTTTTAGTAGGTTTTCCATAATCACATAATCGGGCGAAGTGTAAATTTATTTAATAATTTTCGTTATAATGTTTGAATCATTGATACGGAACAGACAAAAGTTATGGTGCAATAAAACGGCATAGTACATGCCATAAAATATATTAGATAGTGTCGTAAATATGGTGAATTTCAATAGCGACAATAAATAGGTAAGTATTAAAACCGAAATACAGGATATTCCGTATGTCGCCTCGACAATAAATCCCACTTTATGGGCAGTTAAACGCTTGTTATACGCAAGCATAAGCAAGCTTGTATATAATAAAAGACAAATAAAAGGTAAGCACAAAATATATTCTGCACGTTTCCATTCTCAACATAATATTGTGTTTTACGATTGTATGGACTGTTATCGTAAATTAATGAGCTGTGGGCTATCTAGGTCTTAATCAATTAGCGATACTTCGAGGTTAATCGGATATTCAATGGTTCATGGTTCAAGCCGAAATATGCTTAAATACTTAATGGGAGTAATGTTAATTTTAATACACATATTTATTTACGCCTAAATTATAACTACTTATTAGCGGGCTTCGAAATTGTTCATTAATGACATTTCATCGTTTTTATAAATAGGTACATACCATGGAAATTCAAGAAAATTAATATTTGTACTTTTAAATTTTGTCACTAAAGGAAATATTCCAAAAAGTTATTTCACGCGAAATAAGCAAACATCTCATAGTGCATGGTAACCAGAAATTGGAATTCCAAAATACACGCTTTCAGCGTTCCTCCAATACGTTGTTTTTAGTTCGCGAAAGTCAATAATAAAGGATAGCCACGCTTTGATGAATTCTCTTGCACAGAACAAAAGACTGAAAAATGCAATTAGGAAATAAAGAGATTTGCATTGGCGGTATTTGTATATTAAGTATACTTATCCATTGATAAATTATGATCAAAACTGTTGTGAAAACCTCATGCAAAAGTTTCAGCTAATTGTAGTACTTAATTGTTGCTAAATGCAAGTATCCAAATCCATAATTTATTGGAATGGGCGTTAAATTTAATATAAGGGTACCATTCATTTTATATTTTAGGAAATTGCGATCCAAGGTGCGCGGTTTACTTACATAAAAAATGATAAATCTTGCGAAAGTTCCTGAGTATCTAGTAAGTAGACTGTAAATATATCCATATCTATTACGAAGTGGTGAGCAACGCTGTTGTCATTCATGACTCAGCATGAATGGGCCGGCTCGTCTGTACCACTGTCTCACAGGATATCGACGTAAAGCGACAGCTTGGCTGTCGTGTTTCGTTCGGTGAGTGAGATTGCCGGATGCCCAATACCTCTTTCCTCTTCCCATCCGTTTTCCTTCCCGCTCCCCTCCCGATTTGATGGGCCGGCAAGACATCTATTATTCAAGCGTTGTGGATGTTCATGGGCGCCAGTGACCACTTACCATCAGGTGACCTGTTTGCTCGTTTCCCGGACCTATAAAAAAACCTACGTTGGACATTCTATATAATTTCGAAAGTAAAGGAAATATAAAGGATAAGGATAAGAAGAAGGATAGGGAGGCCTTTGCCCTGCAGTGGGACAGTATAGGCTAGAAAAAAAAAGGATATGTAAAAATCCCCCACATCTCCATTTGACAGCCTCCGTGGCGCAGTTGGTTAGACGCCGCCTGTGAAACGAGAGGCCGCGGGTTCGATCCCCACACCGAGACATATGTTTGTGAGAACCACAAGTATTTGTTTCGGGTCTGGGTGTTTGTGAGACCGAAAAGTCTCTCGTAGTTCCTGATACCCACGACACAAGACTCGATCTTAGTGTGGGGTCAGGACTATGTATGTGACTGTTGGGTGTATTTATTTATCTTCACAGCATTATATCATAAAACACTAAACACGTCTTTCTTATACTAAAAGACATTCCTAACACTCTCGTATATTCTATATCGCAGTAAACAGATTTTCTTTGTTAACAACTAACTCTAAGCACGATACAGGAAATAAGGTGAGTGCCACAAGCACATGTTAGAATTAGTTGAACTGAACTCGGCGAGATTTGTGCGCTTTGTGGTGTAGTACAGCTTGTATTACCAGCTGAGTAATATGGCTTTATGTAAGCGAGTACATTTAACTTTAGCAAAACTTAGTTATTCCCGCGTCCTTGAGACTTTAATGAAATATTACTTGTGGAGTGGAATTAGTGATTGTCGTTTTCAGACTAGGTACTGTGTTATTATCTCAAGTAGATGTAAAATCATTTTTTGTGTTAACGTATAAAACTGCGGATCTGCAGTTGGTGGTCAGCACTCACTACTTTTAACATAAAATATGAAATAGAACTAGACAATTATCGTTCTTGAGTCGTGACACATTCTCATGAGCCATCGATGTTCGCTATAAGAGTATAAATAAATGGCTAAAAATAAGCGTATTTCTCAAGCATAAACTAATTACCAAATTACACAAAGCGGAAATTAACACAGAATAATTAAGATAAAGAGATCCGGATTTGTTTGCAAAATATATTTTCTTTTTAAATGTAGCGAGAAAGGAGATCCGAGCGGTGTTGCTATGGCTAAATCAACAGTTTATTTCAAATGTATGCGCTGTGTTTACGGCCAACTTAGTTTCTAAGCCCCCCACTAGAAAAGTCTTAGTGTGAGAATGGTTTTATTGATTACAGCTTTTAACCACGGCTTCACTCCTATAGTTCTAAGTACTGCTGTCTATATAACTATGTATAACATAGCAATGGCAGCCTTATATTTTTACGGATTAAAAAGTGGCTTAAATAGTCTAGTTCATTTATTATAATATATGCGAAAAATAATAATAATATTGATTCGTTTCTGGGTGAAAGCAGCGCCAACTAACAAGTTTCTACCTACCCTCTAGTTTACGATATTTTCGCAAGGTTCAGGACAGTCGTAATGAACAGGGTTTTTTTGTCGACACAAAAAATTGTGAAAGATTGATCGAAAATTAAAGGCCGATGGTGAACCGAAAATGTGAAAAGCTGCCGAATTAGTATGAAAGGTATTCCAGCATCATGTACGATCGCGACCCGGATGCACACATACAGTACAACATATAGCAAAACCATTAATTTCTCACGTCTTAAAAACTAACTTCAAATCATATATTATATATTACCCAAAACTAAAACAGTAAAAACAGTATACTTTAGAGAAATCGGTCGTAAATCGAAACATAACCTCGTAAAGGAATTTATGGCTTAATATTTGTCGATAGATTCGCTCCCGCTGTTGACAAATCTTATCCTGATGGAACTATTTCATGTAGAGATAAAACCGTTCAGTATTTACACTCAGTTCGGGAGTTTGTGAAGGTAAAATCAGCAAAACAACTACTTAATACAGATTATTATATCTAAGTACCTATATACACATATAATTAAAGATTAAATATAAAACTTCCTTTTTGTACTTTTCGGACCAATTAAATAAGGCTTTTGTTTAATTTCCGGATTTACTTGTAGAGCAACTAGATTTTACAGTTGTGTCATATTTATCAGTTGTAAATTATGAAGGTGAGTGTGGATTGTAAAGTTGTAATGTTGTTACAATGGCGGCGTTGAATTAAATTACTTGAGATGAAATACATAACCTGCATCCAATAAATCTTAGCAAGAATTTATATGATATTTGAAGTACGCCAACTCACACTAGACCAGTGTAATCGAAGCCCTCTCAACCGAACTCTTGGTCATAGTGTACATTTGGTGATTATAGACTGGCACAGTTCAATAAAAGCTAGACTTCGATTTCAAAACCCAAAAAACTTATTTTAAATAAAAAAATTCGTTCTCTCACTGCTGAGGATCGTCATCATATGTTTCTTCATCGTGTTCGGTCCTGGGTAGCGGGTGGCATGGATCTCGTGGTAAAGGCTACCACGAACCGCCTTCTTTACGTTTTCTGATCATTCGTCTGGTGTTCTGCCTCTGGTGCGCCCCAATATTATGAGCTTCTTTAATTCATGTCTGGGAGACCGCATGACGTGTCTGAAGAAGCTCAAAACACGTTCCTGACAAATGGAAGAAAGTATCTTTCGAATATTTAGCACCACCAAAATGGACTCATTCTTTTAAATACCTAACAAAACTTTATGTAACATGTCGAAATAATAAAGCGCTTGTTGCACAAACCTTGTCTGGATAAAAGACAGGTGGAAAGGAAAAATGCAACTTTTATTAAACTTGAAGGTTTATTGAATTCCCCGAAGACTGCCGATCTGACATGTTTAAAGTCTAGACTCTTCTTACATTATAGAAGGATGTCAGTCCCAATAGATTTAACTTAGCTATAGCATAACCATACTACTGAGAGCCACGTGAGTTGGGAACTGGGTCAAGAAAACCTGAGTTGTATTTTTTATAGATCTTTTACTTACTGGAATGTTAGAAGTTCTGCGTTCTTCTACTTGACCTCATTATTAGTTAAAGATCGCTGACATGCTTATCTTGCATATTACGAAAAATCACGATCAACCAATTGGATAACTTCTCCATAAAACTGTCCAATCCCCTAGTTATGTTTCTTGGATTGACTGACTTTCCAGGATTAACAAACAACGTACGGATCTAATAGACCGATGAAGTGATCACAAATTGTAATCAATAAAAGCTTGTGATACAAAACAGAATCTTCCCATTGCAAACTACTGTAATTGGATACACTACAATCGTCTTACAACTCATTCTACCTCGTTTCTACAGAACAAAAAATTAGAACAACGTAATCCCAGATAAAAAGAACAGTCAATTTCAAAACATCTAGTAACAAAACGGCACGCGATTGAACCAATCTTAGAATGTGAACAACAGCAGCCTCCCTTCGAGCACTTGCTTTGTTCCCAGAATCGTCGGAGTATGAACGGACCTACACCACCCACCTGATATATTACACTTATTACGTATTCTACATAGTGAACATATTTCCGAGAAATTGCCGGTTTTACCGAGAATCGAAACACGAGATGGAATGTGATAAGCAAAGTAATCCGAGACTTGTAGATCAAATTTGAGTCCAAGTTAAGTGCGCTTTGACTGTGTTGACTGGGTAGGTGAGTTTGTTTGTTACGCTTTCACGCCTTAACCGCTCAATCGATCTTTAATAAATTTTGCAATATGCGTCAGAGGTTAAGGAAAAGACAAATAGAAACTTTCGTCCAGAAAAACGGACTGTTCTCGATATAAAATAACGTTTTGCTTTTACATTAACACTATCTACTAAAATGATTGATTCAGCTTACGCGAACGAGGCCGCGTGAAAAATCTAGTTTAAGCATAAACGGATCTGTTTTAGTAGATATTGACATGCGATATTAAATATGCCGAGGCAAAATCAATCTTCAATGATGGATTGAGTTAGTTCTTGGTAGTGATGTATTAATCCAATACGCAGTTCGTGATAAATTAATAATTTGCCCTCAGAAAGTCAAGTGCGAAAGAAAATGGTCTAGCGCTTCTCAAAAGAAAATACAGACGGCTGGGTATACACATCTATCATCAATAGCCACTACGTTTTATTAAAATGTTATTTCTTTTATCTATAACTAGCTTCTGCCCGCTAACTTCGTCTGCGTGATTAACTTTGTTTAAAAAAATATACATGTATAGATTATTTGGTATTTCTCATCCCGTCCCGTCCCGTCCACTTATATCCCACCCGTCCTATCTCATTCTCACTCAAGGTATGTAATCCACGCCCATCGCATCCCTTTGAGTATAAAAAGTAACAAATATATCGGATTTCCGTCCTCATCCCAAGGGAACACTTAATTTATCTGGATAAAATGTAGCCTAAGTGTTAATCCAGTGTTAATATGGGGAATATTAGTTTTTCTCATTTATCTTCCATAATACAAAGAAACACCCTGTATGTAAATAAGACATTTACCAGTTTTTAAGTTGGACTTGTACCTATATAACTGTGAAACCGCATCTCATTTCGTCTTGTAGTTTTTGCGTTATGCGCAAGTAAATAAAAAAAAACACCCTGTCTATAAATAAAATATATACCAGTTTTCAAATTGGACGTGCACCAATATTACTGTGAAAACTGTATCTCATTTCGTATGGTAGTTTTTGAGTAATGTGCAAGCAAACAAAAAGAAACATCCTGTATGTTAATGAAATATATACCAGTTTTTAAGTTGGATCTGCACCATTGTAATTGTGAAAACTGCATCTCATTTGGTGCGGTAGTTTATGAGTAAAGTGCAAGCAAACAAAAAGAAACATCCTGTATGTTAATGAAATATATACCAGTTTTTAAGTTGGATCTGCACCATTGTAATTGTGAAAACTGCATCTCATTTGGTGCGGTAGTTTATGAGTAAAGTGCAAGCAAACAAAAAGAAACACTCTGGATGGCAATGCAACATATACCAGTTTTTAAGTTGAACCTGCAGCAATATAACTGTGAAAACCGCATCTCATTTGGTGCGGTAGTTTATGAGTAATGTGCAAGCAAACAAAAAGAAACACCCTGTATGCAAATGCAACATATACCAGTTTTTAAGTTGAACCTGCAGCAATACAACTGTGAAAACCGCATCTCATTTGGTGCAGTAGTTTTTGCGTGATGCGCAAGCAAACATACAGACAGACAGACAGACAGACAGACAAAAATTCTAAAAAAAATTGTTTTGGATTCTGTTGCTGTTGTAAAGACCCCCCGCGTTGAAATTTCTTAAATATCTTCCATGTACAGACATCGACCATTTACATTTTTATTATATGTATAGATCACAATACCATTAATGTAATTTACAATTTTGGAGCTCAGAATATCAGACATGCTAACATTAATAATATTACTACGAACTGAATTTTAAAAACTGTGTCGGAACGTATATTTTGGTTTATTGTTTGATACACTTGCTTTCTACCATATTACCATACACAGGTACTTATTATAAAATATCGAAGTTTTATCCGCGTGGTAAAAATTATCCGTAATTATATATTTAAAAAAAACAACCCGTACTAGGCCAGCGTGGTAGACTATATGGCCTAACCACTCTGAATCGATTCTCTCGATTGTAGAGTAGGCCCGTGCCCTGCAGTGGGACGTATATGGGCTGATATAGATATATATATATATTTTGATGGGGGCAACTTCTTGGACTACGAAGAAGGTCGAAGATTCAACTGTGACTTTTAACTTCTGTTACCTATCCAACATATCATTCATTGTCATTTATTTCGGTAAACATGAAATGCGGCATAATATTCACTTCTTTAGACATTAACCATTGTGGAAGCAGCTGAAAGCACTCTTTAATATCAAAATAAAAATAAATACACCCAAGAGTCAGACACATATCTCTATTTAATTACTACAAAATGGTACCGAAATACTATCCAATTAGAAAGAAACTTGCTGTGTACATAACAGTTTACAATCCAATGAATATATATTGTCACAAAGAAGCTCTTTCTCCCCACTGTAATATTTTCCAACGATACTCAGTTTCCAACCCGCTTATCGTCGTGCAACAGATATCAAGTGATATTATAAAGAATTGAACTCGACGAAAACAAAGGGACACCTGCTGAATATTAAGATATAATAAATAAAAAACTTTTCGCTTGGATATCTTGTTACCTGAATGGGGTGAGTAAAAAGCGTTTAATATAATAAATAGGTGGATAGTTTTGCTGTTGTCACCGTGCCATTCTAATTGAGCTTTTTTGTAGACGTCTATTATTTTATCAACCTACATTTATAAATGAATAAATACACGCCTTAAGTTTAAAAACAATCCCGAACTCACTCTTAGATATATATGTGTACTACCTGCGTATTTTGAACTCAGGTTGTTTCGACTCTACGTATGAATATTAGCCCAGATCCATCGCGTGAATAATTTATTTTCAGTGTTAATGGGATTCATCCAATTCAATGTAAAATAAGCGCGCTCCTTTTCACGTCATGTGTCAGAAATGATCGTATCGCTGTTTGCATCTATATTTATTCCATTGGGGATAGTCACAATGTTATTCCGTAGGTGTCTTCAAAGCTATAAAATACAAAATTATTGTAATCATTTAATGGAACACGATATTTCAGCACGAAATTGTAGTACAAATAATTTGAACATAATTTTCCTCTGCGGAGAAACGTTACGCCTGTTTCCCCAAAACGTGATTTTAAATACGTTGTTTCTTATAATAATTTTTCATTCCGAGTCCCGACGGCGACTTGGATTTATTGCTCAGTTCTTGTTTTATAATTTCCAATACCGTCCGCGGTACTTCTGAGAACTTATGTAAACATTACCCCACTAACAGATCTGAAATCTAGGACGATTGGCGAAGTAATTGCTATTAAAAATGCCATTGTTTTTTCTCAGAAAACGTTATTACTCGGTCACGTCTTAATAAGCAACATTGATCGATGGTTGGAAAAATAAATGGGAAATTCCGTAGGAGAACAGCAAAGTTGTACAATAGAAAAACGCTGATGAGAAAACGTTAGCACTCTAAAATAATGAAAGCAATTATTACCAACTGAAATAACATTTATCAACAACTTCATGAAATAATATTTTAAGCCATTCACGAACGAAACAATTTATGTTTTAAAATGTAATCAAATTAAATTAATAAATTAGAAATTTGAACACTGTTGTGATGCAGAAACAAATAAAAATATTATTTCTGAATAAAAAATATTAGATACAAGCGGCCTTGCCCGACTTTACCTGGGTGCAATACATCGTTCCATGTTCTTTGACAGCTGGCAGCACGGCAGCTGGCAATCACCAGCTGAATCGATCTTCGCGCTGAAACAAACGCTTGAAAGACCCACAAGTATTTGTTTCGGGTCTGGGTATTACTGAGACCAAATAGTCTCAACTAGTTTCTGATATCCACTGACTGACTTCATAACAATGTGTGGATTTTGTAGTGGATCACAGTAGTGTTGGGGTATTGTGATACCATATTTCCTGAACCATATTAATTTAATTTGTGTCAAAATTTTCAGAATCGAAGCAACTATATATATTATTAATTATTATTATATATTATATAAAATTACACAATAATGATATATAATTACACAAAAAATATTATTGCTTCTCGGTGCGGGTTTCGACACTGCGGTCACTTCTCCCACAGCTTACTTCTTAATGCGGCTAATAATACTAATTAATTGCGCCGCTGAGTCTATAGTAACATTTTTGTTGTAAGGCTGGGCTTATTACCCTATCCGCCGCATATTCAATCACACGAAAAAATTGTTATTAATTAAATCACAAACAAATGCAAACTTGCAACAATAATATCTCGATTTTCGCTTATATATAACTACTGATAACAGATATAAAAATGCATTGAAATATCCGTAATCGATACAAATTAAATTTATTCCTTGACCATGCGAGCATATAGGTAATGTTAAAATGTGCTAGTGTCGGCCGCGCAGAGGAACTATTAAAATGACGCTATTGGCTTTAAGCCAAATCGATTTGTAACTGCCGCGCAAAAAGCAATAAAAATTGGACGTGCATACATGATAACACCGGAAAAATAGCTGCATTCATCATAGCACGCTACTGTGATAACGTTTAAGTGCGTATTACACGAAAAGTAGCATATTAAGTTAGCCGTTATCGTGACTATTCAGAATTGTTATCTAAATAGTTAATCTGTAATAGCGTCTATGTTTAAGAATGTGGTCGTTAAGGAGTTCATTGTATCGATGACCCTTGTCCAACGTATATACAGAACATTGGAAGCTTCTTTCTTGATACAATAATGGCAGTGTATTGTTTTTAAAAGGAGTGCCATGTCATCCAGACTAAAAAAAAACACAATATAATATAAGGTAGGAATTGTCTTTTCATCATCATCATTCAGTCAAGGAATTCATGTTGCTTAACATCACAGACTTAACATAGATCAACCCATGTGTTTTCCACAGTAACTTTTTGACAGCGACCTGCATCCAGTGACTATCCAACATTTTTATAATGTAATCATGGTTTTATTCCAAAATTATTGATGTCAAATAAATTAGTTTTAAAACATGGAAATATTACGCATCTACAATAAAAAAGGGAAATTGTTCGCTTCCTGCTCCACACATCAAAATATATGTATACGTAACGTTATTACCAAACAAGATTATAAAACCGCAGCGAAGCGAGCAGGTACAGCGGAATAACTTCAGCCTTGCAGTGATAAATTACTATCTAGCTTAGAAAAACTCTGGATCGTTTGTATGCCACAGTTTACGCCCACTATTGATTGAATTGGGAACGTAGATAAATTGAGTCCTGACAAATCATCCCCAACGATCTGGATTTAAACCTAGCATGAGATTTTGGGATACAGACTGAAATATCAGGAGTTCAGTAAAAAAAATCAGGAGAGTCTATTGACATCTACGCAGTGTTGTTTTATTTGTGATGTCATTCGATTGTTAATACTCTAGACCTACACCACAGTCAAAAGTAGCTTATGTCTTGAAATCAGTCAGTCCGCCCCTTGACCACGAAAGCTGTAAAGTAATCGAAACGTCGGGAAGTTAAAAAATGTGAAAATTAAACCAATCCCGATAAAATCCATAAAAAATAGTCTTAATTCAATGTGTAACATTCGCGTAAATCTAAGAAACCATTAGCTTATGTCTTTTCTGACTGTTGATTTGTTTATTTAATCGGATTTCGCCAAAGTCTAAAACTATGATTGGCTTGACAATTATAATTGAGATCTACTTGGTCTTAGGCTTCTAACCGTAATTACTGTTCAAACTCTAAGCCCCACTCCGGTAATACTGGCAGATGTTCAGGCTTACGTTAGTTAGCAACATGTGAAAGATCAATTGTTTGTACACCTTAGTGTAGGCTCAAATCCGGGATGGAAACATTTATGGGATCTCCTCAAACTTGGTAACAGAGTGGGAGAATGACAGACAGCCTCCGTGGCGCAGTTGGTTTGACGCCGCCTGTGAAACGAGAGGCCGCGGGTTCGATCCCCGCACCGAAACAAATATTTGTGTGATCCACAGGTATTTGTTTCGGGTCTGGGTGTTTGTGAGACCGAAAAAGTCTCTCGTAGCTTCTGATACCCACGACACAAGACTCGATCTTAGTGTGGGGTCAGGACTATGTATGTGACTGTTGGGTGTATTTATTTATTTATTTATTATTTAATGAGACCAATGCCATGATTGATTTACTAAAAAACAACCAGAGTGGTTAAATATATATGGAACATCAGTTATTAAGTAGCCATAAATACGAGAACATCGCAGTATTTCACACATATCTCGAACATACATTGCACTACCAAAATAGCAACAAAAGTTTTCAATTCACTTCTAGCACTAAACTCAATGGCCTTATTGCGGCCTAACTCAAATACCTTTTATTTGCAAACAAACCACAATGAAGCGTCAAAAGCATGAGCCACAAACCCTAACTAAAAGTGTACCTACAGGAGATTATGTTAAAGGCCGGGCGAGCAGGTCCCAGCGAGTAGCTCCGGCCTTGCAATGATGAATTGGTTAGGACGCGCCGCTGCTGCCAACTAGAAAATAACCAGGATCATTTGGCTACGTCCGCCATTCCGAATTAAAGCCTATCGAATTATACTGATGGTCGAAGTTTGCCTGCTTTGTCCTGGTGGTGTTGGAATTGCTTGTGTCATTGTATGTACTTGCTTTATAAATTCTAATTGCTGACCTAATACAACATATAAAGCTAGTATTTAAATTATTGTTACTTGAACCTAGCACACGCACTATAACGGAAAACATCGTGAGGAAACCGGCATACCATAGGAATTTGTAATAATTTCTATGGTATGTAAAGTCCGCCAAACCCGCCCTAGGCCAGCGTGGTGGACTATATGGCCTAACCCCTCTCAATCGTACTCTCGATTGTAAAGGAGGCTCGTGCCCTGCAGTGGGACGTATATGGGCTGTTATTTTATAATATTGATGCATATATGTATGTTACAATGTTTATATATATATGAATATATTTATATATTATTTTAGGTATATATATTTATGTATGTATATATGTATTGCTGTATTTAATTTTTCGTACACCTCATGGTACCCCAAAACTGTTGTTCCCTCTCATCCATCCTATGGTTGGTTGTCTTTCAGAAATCGCCTTGAGCGATAAGACCGCCTTTTGTACATTTTTTCTTCTTTCTTCCTTGTAATTTTTTATAGTATCACAGGTGTACAATAAAGTTTTAATAAATTAAATAAATAAATATTAGATATATATTTAACTATAATGCTAACATAGTACCATTGTACTTAACACATGCACCCAAATCACTTATAAACATTAATAGATATCATCGTAAGTCCCTGGAACATTTTCGAAGATTCACGTATCAATAGCTACCTAAATTCCAACGCAGGAGTTGTAATTCAAGTACAAATTTGAAGACGGTACTTAAAACCTTGACTCATGCTACGTAAGCATCGCTCTTCAATACCACTAGCACACTTGAATTCAAAGTAGTTCCAAGATATGTTCTTGAGCGAATTGTCCGCGTTTTGTATGTAGAGTGTTGTAAAGGTAAGCGTCTACTGGGAGTCTAGCATCTTCTCTATACAAAAATACACTTACTGTTTTTAAAATCAAGACGATTTTCGATTTTGTTTGTAGTAACGAGTGCAGTAGACGCTTAGCTTTATACAACAAGTAGACACAACTGACGCTAGTAACTTTCAAGAAATTGACAATGAGTCATATTCACAAAATATAGGGCACCATTTGTAATCTTCATCTTTATTGGCAATTTCGCATGAAGTCAAACCGATTTACCAAGCTTGTGCTTTAAGCTTCACTAAAGCTATCTGTGTCTCAAATTTGTCTCTAGAGAATGCTGTATCAAATTTTGCTATATCTGGCTGCTTATTTAATATCTGGAATAGTTTAACCAGTGTGTCGTTACTAGCCTAGGTGATTTTACTCAACATTTATGTTATGTAAGAAATTTTAGTGTAAGAAGTGATCTAATCCGGGAAAATTTCAAGTTAAAAACTGTAATAAAACTTAACTAAGTTAATTTGTGGGAAAGATCACCGCTGTTCCTGCAGTCCTACACCTGAGAATTGCAAAAAGCAACACTGCTTTAAAAAAGTATGAATAAAAGTAAAATTAATTAAATATTGGTGGAGATTCACCAATATTTCCAACCTTTCTAAAACAACACTACAGATATCAATTAACATCTTCTGTTCGTCATCATTTTCGACTATAATGGGATCGGCGTAATATAATCAGAATATACATATGAAATGAAATAAAATTCGTTTATTGGTCACGTAGGCAATTAAATAGCTCTTATGACAAGTCACTTAGTACAAGACATAGTACTTATTTTCTATTTACAAGATATTTGTTGTAATATTTATACTAATTTTATTATATCAATATGGTAATTTTTATATACAGGTATGTCAGCGTAATTTAAACAGGTATATTGTAGAATTATTTGCCGGATAATTTTACGGACACCTGTCTGAAAGCAACCTCAGTAGGCATCTACCACGCTGGCCTAGTGCAGTTCACAATAGACTTCACATATCTTTGAAATTCTTATGGAAAAGTCTTAGGAAACCAGGTTACATCACAATGTTTTTGTCCGTCGAAGAAGCAAATGGTAATTACCTAAGAAAATTGTATAGAAAAGACCATAATGAGAAATTCAGGTGCATCGCATTAACAACTAACAAGGAGTAAATGAGCACAAGATAACGAGGATAAGAGATAAGCGCGATCGAGTTTACAAGAGGATCTCGTTCGACGTTTGGGACGACAATCACCCCTTACATCAAATTGTTTTGCGATTTTACACCTTAAGGACATAGGAATACACGATATCTATCAGTGTTACGGTGATAGAAAATTTGAATAGCTTTTAAACAGCTATAACATTCTCAACAATTATTGTAAATCAAAACACGTCAGAAGCACCATCGGTACAAAGTTGAGGTGAGTGTACAAGGTTTCTACGCAGATACTTCGTAATTTATTTTTATATAACGTTCCGCTGTCAATAAGGTTTCCGTGTTTATCTTTACGTCGCCTATTTTGCACATCGCTTCCTTTTGTGGAACAACCGTGATATTTCCATGAGCGTGGTTCAAATTATTTTAGATATTATTTGAATTAGCTTACGTTTACTGTTTGATAAGACTTTTATATTAAGCGACAATATTTGTGGGGTGGCTGGTAGCGATTGGCGACGATGGGCTGAAGATCGAGCCCAGTGGCGTGCTATGGGAGAGGCCTATGTCCAGCAGTGGACGCAGAAGGGCTGATGATGAATGATGAATGAAAGACTTTTATCTCATAATGTAATTACTTTATAGGACTTTAAAAATATTGTTGATATTATTATCACCTAGCTAATAATCTTTCTTTATCAGATTCCCAACAGACGTATTTTGTTATTAGCTTAAAAAAATCATTCTCATATATTACTTCGAACTTTCATTATTAAACCTGTAACATTCTCATAGCTATATTCAAGAAAGATTTGGCTTTCTGATTTGCGTTGGATGATCTACTAGAATTCAAAACTATTGTGAAATACCTAACCTCACAAAAGTGATTTTCAGGACCTTCGGCAATCTTTAAACTAGACAAATGTAAATCAAATTGTAAAATTGAAAACACAAATTAATGTTAATTTACTATAAACATCAATTTAATGCCAACGAGATACAATATGAAGACGCCCTAAGGCTATTTTAAATAAAACAACACGCGATTGTAGCAACAATCAGCGGCCGAGATCGCAGTAAACATTAGAAAGCAAAACAACCGCTTCCCATTATAAATGCAGTGAAGACAAAGGGTGGTTAGTTAACATTTTAATCTGCATGTTGGAACTTACTAATGGCTGCGCCGCACCATGATATATAACGCAGACGGGGCCGGATGCAAGCGAGCATTCTATTGCCTACCACGATGATCTACAGCGAGGTGCATACGACGTTTCTTGTCACCACGCCCCATCTCAGTTTAATCCACACTTAACTGGTCCTCGTGTCGAGCGTCTCAATGTTACACACTCTTGGCTGGAGCGTCTTCGTAATCTCCGCCAATCACTTTCATCTTAATTAATTTGATGGCTCTCACTACGCTCAGGTATCTTTTTTAATTTAGACGTAAGGGCTCGTCTAATGATCACTCTAATGCGTTCGTCGATTTACATAATTATCTCGCGTTACAAATTCGAGGGTTTACGATACTTTAACGTTTACGACAACCGAAAATGTATGATAGGTTTCAAAATTACTTTGCTTTCGCAGCGACGTTAAATGTTTAACTTGCGTCTACCATGTTATAGATAGCTTATTTAATGTTAAAGATTAATGGTAATCTGTCAATGAGTAATATTTGTAAGAAATAGAGGAAAATTTTGGGCGTATGCTGAATTTTATCAAAAAATTGAATGTGTCTGCCCTTGAAATAGCAACAAGAGAAATACAGTTATTACAATAGAATATTATATAAAATGAAAGAATGATCAAACAAAATACAAACTAGAGGTCGTGCAGGTGGCGAGCACGGTAATGGCTTTGGCAACTTGATGAATAGGGCGAAACGTGCTCTGAGTGCAAAACGCCTCATTCTATTGCCGTCGCTTCTAAAATATTGCCGAAATCGCCCGTTCAACATCAACTAATTCAATGTATAGATTGATTTACTCCCCAAACTCTGAATACGTTTACAAATGGTTTAATTTCGTAAAAAGATTAAGGAAATCTCTCTTTGTTTCCAACTCCGTATTGAATACGATCCATTAAAAGATAAAATATTTGTAATTTCGTAATGCATTTCCTTTACTCTTAAATCAATATTTGATACCGTAATTGCTCTATAGGATCCCTGATTACTTTTACCACAAAATTGAGTTATTTCTATTCCGGAATTAGAACTTCCGTTAGCGCAATGGTATCACAAAATTACGTTCTGCAACGTGTAATATTAGCTGTCCGACACAGAGCTAAGTGACTTTATTACCACCAGCACCAAAATAACTCAATAAATAAAGAGCTTTAGTAATAATGCCATGAGCTTGAAACATTACATACGTTACCCTAAATACCCTCGCGAAATATCTCGGGTCCTTACAAAAACTTCAATACGTCTTGGGCAAATTCACACGGAGTCAAGATTTATTGAGAAGGCTTTGATTTATGTTCCAATCCACACATGAGTCCAAAGGTTCAAAGACAAAAAGAAAGTTCATTTTTGAACAAAAACAAGGGCGGTTTTTATCCGACGTGAACCAGAAGTTGTTTTTTCGTTCTAATCTTAACATTTTGCTTCGTCACTTGTTTATCTCATTCACATGCGCATACCTAATTCATCAAAGTTGTAGCGTCACATAAAGGCTTAGTTTCACAATCGACGCAAAATTGC
This sequence comes from Deilephila elpenor, assembly GCA_949752805.1. NCBI lineage: Eukaryota > Metazoa > Arthropoda > Insecta > Lepidoptera > Sphingidae > Deilephila > Deilephila elpenor. Next base: position 8,004,319 of record OX457111.1, read on the forward strand.
CTCATGAAATTAATTCGTACTAACTTTACTCTTCAAGGGACTGAACAGTCGTTTGTCTTGTAAGTAGCGTCCAACATAATACATATATCACGCGGCAATTAGTGTTGTAAACGATTTTAAGACAGAACACAATACAGACATTATGAATCAATGTCATTTTCCATAAGCCCGCTGAACTTCCGAGGAGTGATTCCCGTTCGAAACTACTTCTTTCGCCTTTAGTTAAACTTATTTCAGAACCACAAGTTTACTGGAACTTTCGCTAAGTTCAGCAGAGCTCGACGTGAATCCGATCAAATCAATTCGAGTTGAAAAGAATAGACGGGCCGCCAGTCAAAACTTTAACTATCCCTGCTTCCGAATAACTTTTTCGGGATACGAAATTTAATTGATATGGAGGGATTTACTTTTATCTTTTTGTCTATCTCTGTTGAGTTTTATCTTTTGTGTAGTTTGGGTTATTTCGTTACGGATATATTGAAGCAAGCCATGTACGAAACAGATAGATGACCTTGCATTTATTGAGTAAATGCTAAAAAATACTGTTATAAAATATAAAATACTGTTTAATTTTATGGGAATAATTACGGGTATGATTTTAGTAGATGAATACCGATTAAAATTTTAGTATTTGTAAACTGGTACCCATCAAAATTATCGACGTTCAAACGTACCCAAAAAATCATAAACTAGATTACATAAATTTAATTAAATATCGATAGAATTGTAGATCGAATACAAAAAAAAAACATAAATCACAATTAGTATTACGTAATTTAAAATCGCCATTGCCCAAGCAACAATAAAGTATAACAAAACCAACAATAAGGAAAACTATACTAAATTGTAATATTTGATACGAATTACTTTGGTACCCCAAGCGGTTTGTCCCATGAAGTTCCGAAATATAATATTCACTGAGTAAGAACAAAAGACCCTAATAGATTCATCAATGTATATAAAAGGATAATAAAAACCAAGGCGGGGAAACGGAACCACATTTTCTAGCTAAGTTGAAGCCACTGTGGGAAGGAAAGCATCCATAAAACAATATAAATGGGACATGGAGCGCGCTCTTCGGATAACTTTACTCCGTCTGCGCAGTAAATTTGCGCACGTCTATTCGCTGGCAATTTTTTGCTAAATCTTTAGAGATATTTAAATGTTTGTTTGAACCACAGATATTTGTTTTGGGTCTGGGTGTTTGTGAGACCGAAATGTCTCTCGTAGTTCCTGGTACCCACGACACAAGCCTCGATCTTAGTGTGGGGTCAGGAGTATGGATGTGACTGTTGGGTGTATTTATTTGTTTATTATTAATTTATTTAAAACACGGATTTTAATAGCACTTTGTATAATTGAATGGGTGAAATGTGTTCTGTGTAATTCTATTTAAAATATTTATTTCGATTTTTCCTAAAACCGTAATTAAAACTGTTACTTTAAAATGTAAGAAGTGTGAAAATGAAAGTTAATTTGGCTGGCAACTTGTGGTCCTATGTAAATTATAATTAATTGTACAAAAGTTTTCATTTTCGTAGACGCTCTACCGTGAAACAAACTAGACGGACGCAGAATTATATAATTTACAAAACTATTTCATTCAAATAAATAAACTACAAAGCAATATAAATAAATCTATGTGGAATGAACTATATGGCCTAACCCCTCTCAATCACACTCTTGCTTGTAGAGAAAGCCCGCGCAGTGGGACGTATATAGGATGATATAGTACAGTAAAAAAGAAATAAAGCTACTAATGAAAATCCATTCTCAATATAGTTTCTCAATATAGAGTTTAGAATATGTCAATAGAGAATAGTAATATACCAACAGAGATATTGACATATTTAAAAAATGCAATTTACTATAAGAATCTCGGCTCAGTTGGAAATGGAGCAAATTGTAGTATTTACTAGGCACCAGTGCAATAGAGACGTAATGAATTCAAAATGCGTTTCCGCTTTAATACCCTCCTTTACACAAGGATCTACTTAATAAAACTCTCTGAATAACAGACAACGTTTAATCTTAACCGGCTGGGTTTAGACGCTGGAAATTTTTCACTTCATTTAACAGAATATAGACGAGTCATTTAGAATTTTTATATACCAAATGATAATTTGCATGGAAACTCATGAGTTTTCAGTCAGAATTAAGAGACGTGGTGTTGTATTTTATTATATATCGCTAAATATACCATGCAAAATGTAAAATACAAAGTCTTTAAAACAGTGCGCGTCGTTGACTACTATAGTTAGACAGTCTTTTTTCTCTTTTCAGCCAAAGGAAATCCACTGCTGGCTATATAGGCTTTCCTTAAGGATCTTCACATCGACACATTGGAAGCAGCCTGCATTAAAAGCCTTTTAGTAAAGTTATGTTACATTAGCAATCCAGCCCAACTCCGCCCGGATGCAGATACTTTTGGACTCAAGCCCACATGTGAAACACATTATTTCGCGTACTGGCTGGGTTATATTTAAACTCAACGTGACTACCGCCACACTATACAGTCTACACTGCTCTTTCCATCCCGTTCCGTTACATCCCGTTCCGTCACATTCCGTCCCGTTACATGCTGTCCCGCTACATCTCGTCCTGTCCAGTTAGACCTTTTTAAAAAAAACAATCCCGGTATACATGACTTAACGTACAGCGTAACTTCAACCGTTTACACAGCACACACAATGGAAGCTCTAAAAAGGAATAACATTTCCTCGTTTTTGAAACATTTTTCACTACTGCTCCGCTCCCATTGGTATATACTATATATATACCTATATATTATATATGTGTATATAGCCTTCCACGAAAAATGACCTATCCAAAAATATTTTTCAAATTCGAGCCAGCAGTTCCTGAAAATACTGTGAACAAACAAACAAACTCTTCAGCTTTATATATTAGTATAGATTATTCTGAAAAACAACTATGGTAGGTGCTTTATTTAATAACACTCATCTTAAAATACTTTCAACCAATGTGCTACTGAAATATATTGCATTAACAACATCACTTTTGGTCTAATGATTACACCACCAACCTCGGAACAAAATATGAGAACAAACATTCTACCTTCAAAAATTATTTGTTGCCGAGGAAAGTATCTTCTAACTGTATTATTTGCCGGTACAGATATTTCAGACTCAGTGTTACTGAAAATCGTGATGTTGCCCTCTCAGATACAAATATTGACGAAATCAATACAGGTTTCAGTGTGACAGAATGAACAAGGAGCGAACGAAATTCTTTCGTCATCCTCGGTAATCTCACGAGTAGGACAAAAAATAAAGAGATAGGTAACATAAACTGCAGTTACTCCAAATGACGGGATAAATTGTAACAAATAAAATTAATCTCAATTTATCATATATTTGTCATCCCATCCCATTATTCATAGATCGTCTTTTTATATTATATTTAATTTCAGCGAGTAGAATACCATTTCTTAAGTGTGAAATTGCACTGTTATAGCATATCCAGCCATTGTGAATAGGCAATATCATGTACCAGACACCTTCAGAACTTGGTTAAACGGCGTGCAATATCGAAAATCTTGTGAGATCTAACCATGCTGTCCAACGTCCAATTAAATCGAAATCCATCGAGCTAGACCGAACCTTCACACATCGATTTCACGAATAATTAGAAGTTTAGAGCTTCGTCCGCTAGAAATAGTAACTACCACTTTTCCACTGCCAAAAATACAACTAATACAGAATTGTAGTACCTAACGATCAAGTGATTAATTCCGAATAGTATGCAAAATTAGCCAATCAAGTGGATCATTAGTATGAAGTATCTCTGACATTAGTAGTAACAAAGGTATTGGTAAAATGATTGTCAGATTATTATTGGAATCAAATGTAAACATGAGTGATTGGGAAAATATTTTTTATTGAAAATAACTAAACTTCCACAACTACAATGATTTAACTAAATTGCATTTGAAGTTTTGGAAATTCAAAAAATATTCATTAATGAAAAATCTTAAAAATATTCTCTTTATTACTATGAGCTACAGGTCACAACTCTTCTTTTTTTTAACCCTAACACTCTATCCTTTGCATCCAAATCTTTTGCTAGGGAACATTTCGATCAACAATACATTAAGAAGGAAGTTCCTCTTAAGCTTTGCTTTGTTTCTATTGCTAAAATTATTGCAAATTTCTGAAACGAGATGCTCAGGATATCGTTAAATATATTTGTCCCATTTTAATCCCAATAAAATAAAAACCACAATATTGAATTTGCCTCATGAATTATTTGGTATTATTTAAAATATTTCGAGCATGCTAGTAAAATGCGTTGTGGCCACATGGCGGTCTACCATATCAGAGGCCTTAATTAACTTTCACGGGGTAGGTTGATCAAATACGATGTACCATTAACAGAAATGCAACAATACATTGTTACGACCTCATTTTAAATAAAGATATTTGTTGTACCCGATATGGCTATAGGCTCGCCCCCTATCACATCGTGGGACGGAACATACAAGGCGAAATGTGGGTGTCCTAATGGCGCTTTTGCCAACCCCTTCTGGGATAAAGGCGGGACTTTATATGTATATTTGTTTTCATAACATAACAATCACTGCATCACCCAAAGTGGCTTAGATAATGCCTTAGGCATTAAGCCCGCCTGTATGCAACGTGTATAAAAAGTTTCAACTAATTAATTAAAATAAACATCACTACCATAATTTACGACTAGACGCTACTAATAACTATAATAAACAAGTTCTAGAAAATTGACTTTCAGAAAACCTGCGTACAAAAATTATATTTTATAAGTAGAACACAGATTTTCAAAATTTAAAGCTCGTTATAAATACAACGTTAAACTCCCCATCGCTTTATGAGACCTTTAATTTATGAACTCATTTATTGTCATTTAAAAAGTAATTTCACAAAAAAACATAATTCAAACGATAACAGAAATAACTTCCCTCTTAGTAAGTAATTTAATTTAAATTTCCGTCTTCGTAATGCATAATTCTCTTCTCCTTTCTTTACGCTGCATTGGTGCGTAACTTTGCAAAGGAATGTGTGTTACTAAGTAAAGGGCCATTTCCTTTAAAGAAATTACGCGATACTTGCACGCCAAACGCCTTAAGAACTCCCTTACTGTCTTTATTAAAGTAGATGTTAAATTATTCCTTACAATTTTACTTCTAAGGACTAAGTCCTTTAGACTTTCATTATTGAGCAGGTATGACACGCTTACTTCATGCCTAATTAACCCGTAATTCTTTATTCTCTTTATTAAATCGGAAATATTTTGCTGTGACCAGGTGTATGTTATTTTAGAAAATATTTAATTTCCTTCGTCTTAAAACTTTTTTTCAATTCCTTAATATTTTGTTGCTTTCATTTTAAGCAAGTGGGAAAACATTCACAATTATTGTAACCGTTTTCCCTCAATTTATGCAATGATTTAATACGCCATGTAATTATTTTTAAGCTCTTTCCAGTTTCATATTTATGTAATGAATACGTTTTTATACAAACACGTTTAACATTTCATCTAAAGTTCAGTGACTCTTGGCTTATACCAAGGCAAATGTGGAGTCAATAATAAGTTCACGAATGAAATATTACTTTTGTTAATACACAATATGTCTGCCTACGTACCGCACACGCATAATCTTGATATATTGAATGTACGCCTTTATACGTAACTGATATCAAACTAGCACATGTACGGTAGAATATTTAATCTCTAGTCCTTCGTATAATTCGAATAGTGTAAGGTTCTACCGCAAGATGTCGTTGTAGTGAAGTTGGCTTTAATAACCCCGTCATAAGAGAGGAAACTAGTTGGTAAGACACCAATGGGTTGTCAATATGAGCTTTAGACGTTTCGAAGACTCAGCCTCCGTGGGGCTTTTGTACTACCGTACGATTACTACACTAAGGTCTCGGGCTTGAATCCCGGGTCGGGTAAAGTGATATTGAATTTTTGTATTAATTATCAATCCGGAGTCTGAAATTTGTGTCCGATATGGCGATAGGCTTGCTCCCTATCACAGCATGGAACGGAATACACAAAGCGAAACGTGGGTGTCTTCGTAGCACCTCTGCCTTCCCCTTCTGGGAAAAAGGCGTGAGTTTATGTATGTATGTATGTACATAATATAAAGACTGTAGGAATCTCCTTAGACCGGTGGAAGTTATTATTCACCATAACAGTGCTAACAATATGAAATCTAAATACCTAAGATTTAAAAACGACTTAAAAACTCAATAACACAAGTATTCTTCGCGCAGTAACAAAGTAATATTATCTCCTTCCAAGTCGACGCCACTACATTACGTAGTCAATAACTAAAGAACACGAGAGGTGAAGCTCGGAAAATGAGGCGTTTTCACTGTAATTGCTTGCCATACAGCGACTACAATACAATGAGACGCTCCATTCGCGATTAGGGCTTCCATCTCGAGAAATTCGAATAGATATTTGAAGTATATTTTTTACGATAGTCAGACTTTTCTGGGTTTCCGAATTAATTGGTACTTATACCGGGTATATCAAGACTGCGACCGAAAACGAAGCCAGGTGGTAGTTTTAGTGGTTACAGACACGATGCAAATAAAAATTTCACCAAAACAGCGACTGATATTTTTTTAGATTTTTTTAAAAATCGTCTTGTTTGGGTGGTAAATACCAAGTTTTTGCGGAAATTATAATTTAAACCCTTACGTACCATTGAGTGTTTAAAAATAAAGAGGTCTACATCATTATGTTAGAAAAACTATATATTTATCACCCAAATACGACGATAAGTAAAAAATTGAAATAAAACTATTTTTACGGATTTTATCGCGATTTGGCTCAACGAAGTCTGCAGTTGCTGAACACATCGAGGAAGGCTCCAAGCATTACCTTCGTTTTGATAAGCCCCAAATCCTCGCTAAAGAACACCGCTTCCTACCCAGGATGTTTCGCGAGGCTATTGAAATTAAAAAACATCCAAATTTCAATAGAGAAGATGGCTTGAAGCTTGCACCATCATGGGATCCAATTCTACATTTGATTAAATCGGAACCCAAAAGACCAGCTGCCAGACCTCATGACACAGTGAGCTCCTACTGCGTAGATCGGATCGCAACACCTAGTTAACTTTTTAAGTTAACTTTTTAATTTAATAATTGAAAATTAAGGGTAGTTTAATTGTGACAGTCACAGAGCGGATGACTAATACCTCAGTCCGCCCCGTGACCACGAAAGCTGTAAAGTAATCGAAACGTCGGGAAGTTAAAAAATGTAAAAATTAAACCAAATCGCGATAAAATCCGTAAAAATAGTTTTATTTCAATGTGTAACATTCGCGTAAATCTAAGAAACCATTATAGATAAGTAAAAAATTTAAAAAAAAATGTTGTCGATTTTATTTACGAAATTTTTACTTGCATTGTGTCTGAAGTCACTAATACTACCACCTAGCTTCGTTTTCGGTCGCAGTCTTGTGATACCCTGTATAAAACATATTTTCGTTAACCTTGTGAATATTCAGCAAAGTAAATCTTACAAAATAATAACAAACAAACCCACCATGATCAATCACCTCGTAGAATCAGCTTACTGTGTATTTTTTAAAAGAATACAATTTTCAAAAAATGAACATATAATTCATTTTGACAGCCTCCGTGGCGCAGTTGGTTAGACGCCGCCTGTGAAACGTGAGGCCGCGGGTTTGATCCCCGCACCGAAACAAATATTTGTGTGATTCACAGGTATTTGATTCGGGTCTGGGTGTTTGTGAGACCGAAAAGTCTCTCGTAGTTCATGATACCCACGACACAAGACTCGATCTTAGTGTGGGGTCACAACTATGTACGTGACTGTTGGATGTATTTATTTATTATTTTATTTATTTCTCTTCTATTGGCGCGTGGCGAAATTTAGAACATTTTTTTTTTTATATTTATAATACATTGTAAATAGTATTATCATATCCAATATAATAAAATGTTAAGAGAGAAAAAAAGAGCGAACTGTTCATAATATTTTGACAACAGCATGGCAACAACGCATTCGGACGCCAAAAGAGCGTAGACGATCCATACTTATTTCTTAAAAGACACAACGGAGTCATACCGTGTACGTCTAGAATCTTGTTTATCATGGGTGTTAGTGACGATCAAATAATCAAATAATAATATATGTTATTATTTGTGCCTGTAATAATTAATAATAATAATATATATTATTATTTGTGCCTGTAATTTTCAATTTTCATGGAAATATAATTATACACAACAAATAATTATTTTAATTATTTCAAAATATATTATATGTATGCTACATTAAACATTGTTTATTCACATAAATGTATCTCAATTAACAGAAAATAATAAGCCTCGTTATGATTTCTTAGTATATGATTAATCGCACATTTCCTATAAACTGTATTCGAATGTAAAAATAAATTGGGGAAATTTCAGCACTCATACATTTTCTGACTATTCCGGGCACGAATTTCCATGGATACAGAATGCCTAACTATTGTTACCAACATCCCTATGTAAATCCACAGTACAATGGATTCACAACTAACGGGCTATGATTTTAACTATTTGTCGGTAACAAAAGATATTTTTGGACAAAACCTGTATTGTCATCCAGAGACAATATAGGTGTTTTGACAGGCCCTCTGAATTGTGCGTTAGGTTAATATCCGCGGAATGGTGTTAGAAATATGTTCAAAACATACATATTGTATTGTTTTACTTTGTATTTTGTTTTGATCAACACACGATGAGGGGGTACTTATTGCAGGCTAGTTATATCAGAGTGTAGGTATATTTCGTTTTTTTACACACATATAACCATAAACATAAAACAATAATAATATACATTTATTTCTAGTTCATTAATTGGTTATGTATTACACTGTCTAGTAATCAGTGATGAAGGAACTCCACAGTTGGGGCAATTCACTTTGATGTGATTTTTCTTTCATTTGCACGATGTTCGGTAATTTCTATAAACATTACAAAAAATTTCAAAAACTAAGTTTGTTGGACTCATAATGTGTTAAACCAATTCATATCTAATTGTGGTCGTGCCACCACTTCGGAACAAAGCGAGTTATACGATCATTTATCCCATCATGAATCAAATTTATGATTGTTCAGCTGTCTACTTGAACACCGCCTTAGAACGCCCATTAATATAACTCAAATATATTTATCCTCTATACCTTTTCACAATCTAACGCTGGCGACACAAAAATTGCGATAATAATATAAACCCTTTTCCATCTAGAATTTCGTCGTTTGCTAAATCTGGACATGTATCAAAGAATTACATTTTTAGCCGACAATAGCAGTATCGACTGACATCTCTACATAATCGTAGTTTTAATAGAGCATTAACTGGATCCCGTTTTAATTTCACGCTAGAGGGCACTGATTTATTCGAATATTCCGAAAAGCTAAACTTTACCAACTTTTGATCTGTGATCATGGCATGCGGTGTGATTTATCTGACCGACCGTGATATATGTATTGTACACAGTGCAATACAGTAATGCAGGTTTTTTTTGTTTCGCCGCGAGATTTGATTCTTAACCCACATTCGTATCTGTGAGATGTTATACATAATAGTAAATAAATATACCTAACAGTCACATACATGGGTCAGACTACCCCACAAGATCGAGTTTTGTGTCGTGTGTATCAGGCACTACGAGAGATTTTTCGATCTCACAAACACCCAGACCCGAAACAGATACATGTGAATCTCATAACCATTTGTTCCGGTGCGGGGATGAACCCGCGGCCTCTCGTTTCACAGCAGGCGTCTAAACAACTGCGCCATGGAGGCTGTGTATTAAGTACTATACCCGTACTATTTCTATCTACATTAATCATATGGTCGTTTTAGGAGTTCCTTTAATTAGTAAAGTACAAAGTATTTTGTCGTAGTCAACAAAATAATGACTACCTGGTTTAACAGATTTAAATGCTGTCCGCATTGAAATGACTGATCGTCCCTTTCATCCTGAACTGCAGGAAATGCGTATCGCCCCAGCCGTACTTTACCTAAATAATAATAATACAATGTCCACAACTTTCTGTTTATAATATATAGTTAATTATGCTCTAGAATAAACACTGTTGGTAAATTCAATATAAGATTAATAAAGTTTCGATCGACAGAAAAAGTTAAGTATTTATATTTCAATTTTATGACTGATCCAAACTTCTACATTTCAGGTAAGATTATTACGAACATTACGGATTGTTCAAAGTTTGATAGGATTTGTAAACCTTCCTTTAAAAATGTTACACTACTGATTTTATTTTAACTGCGAACGTTTTGTAGAACTCTCGAAACGCCAATTCAACGAAAAAATGACACCATTATGACTTATGCGCAAATGGTTGACCGAAATTCTATCTCGAATGCGACACAAATCCTGTTTTATGATACCTAACAAGTTGTGGAAGGAATTTATGTCTCGCAAAAGTTATGATAAGTGAATACTCGGCTAAATATAAAACAAACTATATTTATTGAACTCCAATAAAATGGTAAACATATCTGGGACTTGTTTTGCTTTTTATGACGCCTTTTTATTCTTCCACAAAACTACAACAACGAACCTAAAGTTATGATACAATATAATCCTAACTGTAAAAAAAAACAAAACTAGAAACAAATGACAATCATAAGAAGGCATGGCTTTACTTTTTGACTTGTTTGAACAAGTAATTCATTATGATGGAAAGTTTATATCTTGGCGACAGGGTATGCAGATGAGTTCTTGTGTTCCCTGCCCACTCTTTAAAATTAAAGAAAGCAATCATCATAATACAATAGCACTTACATTAAAAAAAATATTGTATATCTTAACTAGTATTATTCACTTTTTTTTTTTTTTTTATTGCCGTATAGGCAGACGAGCTAGCGGCCCGCCTGATGGTAAGCGGCTACCGCTGCCCATAGACCTTCGCAATGCCAGGGGTCCAGCACAACAAAGTCGCTGCCTACCTTAAGGATAGTACTCTCTTTAAGCCTCGTTTGAAGAAGGACAGGTCATAGCGCTCAGGAAACACCGATGCAGGGAGTTCATTCCAGAGCTTGCACGTACGTGGTAAGAAAGAACGCTGGAAACGTACCGTTCGTTCGTCACTTTATTACAAATGCAGTGATTACTTAAATCCCTAAAATATATTCCGAATCAAAATTCAGCGAATAAACTTGAAATTTTACGATTAGAATATATTATTTAAAACACTGTCATAAACAAAAATGCAATGCCTTTTTACGAGTATGAAAATAAGCGGTAAAACAAAAAGCTTCTAGGAAAAACATTGTCTCGGCGGGTAGAGGCGGCCCCGTCCATCCGCTATGGCCAGCCATGATTAATTACCCAGGAGATTTATGACGCAGGAAACCGATTACTCGTGTCGATAACACAATACAGATCCCTCGGAGCTTCACTCCAAACCCTACGTGGAAATAATGGCTTTTGTACTGTTCACAGTCTGCGCTCTAAAAAATGTCTTGGTACATTTGATTTATTGTCGTCATCGAAGTCCTGGTTACGTTTGATATGATATTCAGATATGTATCTACATATTTTGGATAATTGTGTGGTTTGAAATTGAAGTGCATTAGGTTCAGTGGACAATTATATTACAATTAGGTATAATAAACCCATTGACAGTTATAATTATCCATGCCGTAATTAACTTATTGATTGCAACTAACAATTAAAATTTTGCGTCCAAAATACTCGTATATAAGGAATTGACTAAATATTCTATATACTCTCATTTTAATGACATTAAACTCTTATAAACGGTAAGTATACAAATAAAATATTTGTAAACAAAAACAACAAAAGATAGCTGTGGGACTTCATTACGTAAATGAAAAAGCAATTACCAACAACGCCGCTACGAAATAAACATTGAATAAATCCCATTAATAGAAAACGCAGGTTTGAATACTTTCATACCTCGGGGAGTTCTGAGTTATCATCAGCCGTCAATCGGATTCCATTACTGATTGCTGATGATTATTGACAAACAATAAATGAATCCTATTAAATTCCAACTTTAAATCATCTTGATAACAATCGATTTTATGAAATTCCTCAGGGACGAGGAGATAAATGAAATTTGTTACAAAAGTTCCATCGAATGGCTCTCCGTTACGATATTAAATTTATGCCATCAAGTGGCATTCAAAGAATGGGCATTTAACTTAGATTTTCAATCGTGGAATTCAATAATACCTGCGGGCCTTGGAATTGGGCGTTCGAACCGCAGGTTTTTTTTAATTTCCTTCCTTATTAAGTTATAATTTTCTTCGGTAAATATATTTTTGCTTTCTATGATTCTCGGATATCGGAGGTTGAAATTAATCTTTCTTGGTATTTTATTCCTGACTTACGTTCTACAGATAGCTTTAACACGAAATACAGACTTGTATTTTAAATTAATTTAGTTTTTAATCACTGAAGTAACTAATATCAACTTATTATTTTACTGGCAGCATGTGGATAGTGATGTTCTCGGTTCTATAAAGAACAGCAATTCACTTTATATGTCATAGTTTTTTTTTTGTTTTGTTTCAAATAATGCCTAACGAAGTTGCATGGGACTGAAGTTTGTCCCAAGCGAAAACTAGCTTGACGGATAATGATTGATATAAGTACCAAAACTGATTTAAATATATATAAACTGTTCACCCTATCAGGGATGCAGGTGTAAATTCATTGATGTATATTTAAAACACAACCAAAATCCGTTCTCACACAATTCTTTTTTTAGTATTAAAATCTGTTAGCATAAAGATAATTCTAGTTATCTTATGTTAATCTTATTATGTTAAGCATAGGAAGTTCGTGATGACATTACTAGGTTATTTTTATCTGCTACATATATATTTCATATATTTTTACGGTATGTCCCAGGTCTACCCAGGACATTATTGTAATTTTTACCTGTAATTAAGATATTAATAAGGTCTCTTTGATATTGGTTAGTTCCTTGGAAACGTTATATAAGTATGATGTTGATGTACTAATTAAAATAAGCAATAAAATGTTTTCCAAGAATTTTCATCATTTCTCAGGGTTTCACGTTAAATTTCAAAAGAATGTGCGATTTATCTAAGAATATTTAAAATCCTTCTATTTCATGCTGTGTATCCAACTCATTACAGATCATAAAACACAATTGTTTAATAATTAAAACCCGACGAATACCCTTCGGACCTCGGTCGAACACCCCGCGATTTATAACCGATTACGAACGCTCAAAGGCATTTTATAATAGAATATCGCTTCCCGTTATGAATTATTTCTAATACAGATAATGGAATCTGTTATTAAGTCGGTCAATAAGCTCCGAAGGGATTAACTCAAGCGATCAGTGGCTGATCGAACGCCGGAGCCACTGAGGGTATATCGCGTTCGTAATCCGGCGCTGGTATGTTTTATATCCGCAGATTTTCGACATGTCTCCTTTTATGTTTCGTAAAAATTTTATCCTTCCTCAACGTACCTATGGAATCCCCGGCCTTTGTGACTCGTATTACGAGTATGTACGCCCTTATATCGAATAACGGATATTTATGATACAGTTTCTTTGAGTTTCTGTCGATTTTTGTGATTATCTTCAATAAAACATGGTAAACACGATATAATGTTTATATTTTGCCCTTTGATCCCTTTGAACTTGTCTTGTTGTTTACATGAAACTGCTTATTAGATATGCCATTATTAGATATAATTTTATTGCCTGGTAGGTCCTTTGTATGAATAGGAATGTCTGGGTCGGTTTCAACCGAATCCCACGCTTTGTATGTTATACTCTGTTGTTTGATATGAAAAAACTGTGATGTGTTCCGGTCTGAAGAGAATTATAGCTAGTGTCTGCCGGCACTAAAAGACTTAACACCTAATTAACGACATAATGACTATGTGATGTGTGATAAACGCAGTGCAATGACATTCATTGTCTAATAACATTAAGTTCTGAAAAATATTGCTGCTTTTGAAACTGCTCTTCTCGTCTTTTAAGCTAATAATGTTACAATAACAAAGCAAACAAGGGCATATGTGCGGAATTACTTTACTGTTTTCATTTATGGTTCAAACGAAGCGAACGAAAAAATATATTCCGCCGGAAATACATTGTCTAAATGCAAATGATCCCTTTGATATGCCACATTCTTTTATAATGATATCTAAGACCTGCCGGTGACATCGTCTTCATGTCAAGAATATTTCATGCAATTTATTGTTTAACATTCCTCCTTATTCACATTTCGACGAGGGAGTCATATGACCGAGCGGCGGAAATCGCGATCCGGGAGCATTCTTGTCATAACAGTAGAACATTCAAGTACGTCTCTCATATTTGATTATTTATTGTCATGTACCATTATGACATTGTGGCATAACTACTGAACACAATGATACTTCACATCTTACGCCTCAAGATGGCGAGCGCAGTGGAATTCCAAGCATTGCTTTATAATTCATGGTGTTATTTTTGCTACTGTCCATGAGCAGTCGTATCGCTTACCATCAGGCAAATGGCACGCTCGTCTCGTCATTCATTGCAATAAAAAAAGCATTGGCTGCCTTATATATCTCAAAAGCGAGGAGTTTGCTATGGTTATACATCCGATTCATTGATCCTCAGGCACTATTTAATCAAATAATTCACTTTCCTACAATATTTTGATTTTTAAAATGCCATGTGAGTCGCTCTATACTAATTTATGTCCGGCCCAGCGATGAGTTAGTGGCTAATCACGTTTCAAAGCCAAAATTCCCTCGACTATAGGTGGCATTAATTAACAACGCCTCTGCCTAGCCGTTCTGGGATAAAGGCGTGAGCTTAATCCAACACAATCGCTTTTTATAATGAACAGAAAATATAATCAAATGTAAATAGACGAAATTGGATGAAGATGATAAAGGTTTCCAGTCGATTTCAATTTTCTGTATTCCGCCTTCTTTCTTCATAATAAAACGCGCGAGGGGTTTGCGGAACCATAATTTTATGCTATCCCATCTTGGCTCGAACTAAATATTAAATCATTTCGGGTGTTTACTGTGCATTATCTTCGTCGTGTTGTTTATTCTTCATTTAATATCTTTCTTTTCCGTGTTTTTTTATGACAGTAAATTTGGTTTTATACCAAGAAAAAATATGTATTTTTAGGCTCAGGAATATAGTTATTACTTGGATAATTGTGGTTTTATTCCTGGCCAGCAAAATGCAGGACAGAAGACTTGACCATCTAGAAACAAATAGTAACAGAGTGTATCTTTTTAGTAAGGTTTTTTTGCCTCTGTATTCCAACAATGCTGCACAAAATTTGTAACAGACTCGTCTAAAACTTAATTTTTAGAATGGACGACCAAGACACAAAAAATACATAATTAAAAAAAAATTAAGAAGTATAATATTTAAACATAAAATTTCATAAAGAGAAATTCACACTGTTTGCAGGTGAATTGATCTATAGATACTTGTTCTATAGCGTTTTACTGACGTTTGCGTGAATTACAAAAGGCAGACACAAACGAAAAGTAAGACCGCAGAACGGATTTTATATTGTTTTTCGAATTGTGAATTGTTTATTGGTGTGTTTCGTTCACGCCATTGGGCCCGCGTAATGATGTTGATTTCAAAATACGATTTGCTTAAGTGCAACTATTATTTTTGATTATTGCGTTTTATACGTGCCTATAATTACCGTTTAAATTCTTTTTAATTTTGCGTTATTTTTATTGAGAAGATAAATGTAATATATGTATTTCATTATTACAATGAAAAAAGTGAAAGTAGCAAATGTTATTGGTACGTTTCATGACGTCATCACCAAACAATCATTGTTTCAGTTTTTAAAATATGCTTGGTTTTTCATAATTCACTATTGTAAACTGTAAGAACCACGATGATGCCATAAAGGAAAATATGTATACTTTACGAACACTATTCACACTTCAATGTATCCACAAACATTGTAATTATGCCCTGACTTCATACGAAATAATGAAAGCGTTCTAATCGCCACCTAGCCAAAATTTCAAAGCTACCTAAAGGGCTTTCAACCCGTCTCTACAACTGCTGTAATTTACACATTGCAACTGCTTAACATAACCTCTGAAGCACGAAGTGGCTAGAAATTTTGATACTTTGACAATTTGTATCCCCTGTTTGTCATTTTATTGCGACAAAGGACTAAATTCTAAGAATTAAAATTGACGAAGCACCATTCCTTTGATTCAGGACAGTAAGAACCATTTTACTTAAAGGATTCCTGAAAGGGGCAATAATACCTGATCCAAAGGCAGCGTCAAAGCCGCTTGAAGTGTCAATGTACCCTGGAGCGTTAGTACCTTTGTCTGTAAACGTTGTTAAGACAATTTTACTACCACAAGGACACGACCCCTCTATATTTCCTTTGTTGTCAGTCCATCTAAAGGCTTGTAAAGGTCAATTTTCCAAGTAACTTCAGGATATTTGAGGTTCAAAATGTCAAATAGTCGAAAGCAATGAAAATACCAATGAGAATAATCTTATGATTTATCTGTTGTACCTACTTTTGGATTGCAAACTTATGAAAGTATATTTCAATTTAAATTTGAATTTTCCCAAATTATTGACGTTATGCACACGTCTAAGTACATTTATATATTTTGTATTGCAAAAAATCGGTGAATGAGCAAACGGCTCATCTGACGACGTATTATGGCATTACTGCGAGGGCCACCCAAGAATATTTACAAAATTTGGATCAGACGCCTACGCGACCTCTGAAAATAACGTTTCCTTTTCCAAGTGTGGGGTGCACAGTAAAAGACGAGAATATTTCTATGCACCAATCTAAAATCGATCATAGTATGCCAGTCTTCTTCATTTTAGTTAGTCCGCAACAAAGATAAATTACTCAACTACTCTCTTGTCGCCTGGTGTTTCGTTTCTATTTTTCCCACATTCGTCCTGTTCTAACGCAAATTTATTAAGATTGATGTTTGAATACTCTTATGCGAGAGCGACCATGTTCACTTATTTACAGAATTGCCACTACTAATGTCATGTCGTTTGGTGTAAGTGCCGTACCGTGTAGCTATTCTGAACGGACGGACAGAATGTACCATTTGAAACGTAGCATAATAAACGCCAGAGAGCTTTTCGATCTGAATTTGTACTTGCGCGATTTATTAATATGCTCAGCTATTTCTAAAGTTAAGAGCGAATGAATGAAGGAGAATATTGGGTGAACTATCCAAGTGGAAACGCTGATGCAATCTATTTAAGTTTTTAGTTTATTTCTGATACCTCTGATGTCTGATACTCGCTCTTTTTGAACGTAGGAATATGTAGAGGTATATTTTTGTATTCGTCTAAATAGCGAACACTGTACATGAGGAACTCGCTGGATGCAGCCCGCTTCTAACAGATCGATGTGGATATCTTTGGGGAAGGCCTACGTTCAGCAGTGGACTTCCTGTGATTGAAGAGAGACACAGAGAAAAAGTACATGAGGGTGAAAAAATGCCACAATGATCCACGCAAGTGCGTCACGTTCCGGGTTCAGCCTGCGTTTATTCGGTTTCAAATTATATTAATATAGATAAATTTGAAATGTTTAGCTCAAATATAGTAAGGCGTTCTTTGAAGACATAATTCCTGCGCCAAATATGTCTTCGAACCGCTTTCCGAAAAAAAAATTATGAGGACGACCAACATGTATCGTCCTAAGCTTTTTCTCACAGCGTGCGATCAACGATGGGAACAATTATTTATTTTATATTATTCAGTTTAATACATACATAAACACGCCTTTTTCCCAGATGGAGTAGGGAGAGATGCTACCACGACACCCACATTTCGCCTTGCATGTTTTGTCCCACGATGTGATAGGGGGCGAACCTATCGTCATATTGGGCCCAAATTCAGTTTCATAATATTAGTACAATCCAAAAGATGACTTATAAGTATATTTAAGCAATGAATTGACTACTAATTTAAAAAAAAACACGCTGTATCTTCTCATACATTTAAACGAGTATGAGAAGTCACACATTAGTGGATAGACCCAGCCTGAGAGATACAATGGATAATTGAAAAAAATAATTCTTGGTTAATGTAATAACTTTACATCCACATAAACCTTTGAAGAACTTTCCAAAAAGCAACAATAAATTAAAATAAAATTGTAAAACATTACGTCACAGTCCACTATACTGGAGATAGCGATTCACACCGTGAATATTCCAGAGCAAATCTGACTGCTTATCCCATTCTCCAAGTTATTCAAGTGTCCATATAAAATCCCTGAATACACAATGTAAAAAAATACAGAACAACGACATCGCACACGCATCACTCGTAGACCGCATAAATGTGCTCCCTGATGCGTAAACTTCGATACTATACACATAATTCGTCAAGTTTCCTGGGCAAAAGGCTTGTTCGGCGGTTTCGATGTACTCTAATGGAATTTTACTGTGACATTATTTTATATTATCCGTTTTTATTAACATAATTTTGCACAATGCCAAGTTTATAAAGGAATTCATTGTGTGGTTTATTTTATGGTAATAAATTTCGCCCTCAGTTAACGTCATACGAATTGCTACAAAAATGGAGTAATTCTTCGAATTCTGAATTACATTTTATAATTAATTCTTTATCAGAGTGAATTGTGTTTTTTAATAAATTTATTAAAATCAATCACTGCAACTGAATCCAATTCTTGCGCTTTGATTCAAAATACTAAAAAAAAGAAAAATCGAAAAATACCTACAAAACAAAAACCTCCGTTTCTTCCACACGATCATTTTTCAAAAACTGCTCATAAAGCACATATCCGAAATCCCCAACAGCCATTCAAGTTAATCGCCAAAACGCTGTTAGTTCGTTAAACTGGTAATCGTGTAGCAAAATTAGGTTACATAATAAATGTCTCTCGTAATTGTACGCGTTAGCTGAATCGCCTCGGACTGTGCTAAATCACCGTATTTCCATCAAAATATAACCTTTATTCGCCACTGCAAAACTAATGAACACGCATTATTTAACACGACGGATTTTGTAATGGAATTGTTTTAGTAGGCTTAGTAGTAATTGAACAAATGCTACAGAGTAAAGTACGTAAGATGTTCATTAATAGTATGGTACCTTTTTGGCATGATAGATTTGCTTTTTAGTTATTGCGATGAATGGCTAGACGAGCATGCCGTTCGCCTGATCGTATGAGATACAACCGCTCATAGACAGCAGAAAACGAAACAACACGATATTATTGATAGTTTGTATGTATTTAATATATTATCTACTTTTTTTTTTTACAAACACCCTTTTTGTCTCATTTCTGCATCTCCTAAAGGTTGAGTGGTAGAAAATGCCGTTGGCATTAAGTCCGCCTGTACAATTGCATTGTATGAAGTTTAATAAATAAATATTACAAAGCATTGCTTGGCATTCCACTGCGCTCGCCATCCTGAGATATAAGATATTAGGTCTCAAAATGTCCAGTTGGTACTCTGGCTACAACGTCCTTCAAACCGGAACACAACAGTGCATTCACACTGCTGTTTAGCGGGAGGAATAGACCATGCGGTGGTACTTAGCCAGGCGGCCTCTCACATATAAGAGACCAAAAACTAGTGACTACAAGGTATCTGACAGTAAGTAATGCACTATACTCTCTCCCGCTATTTGAACTGTAGTTTATTTGAATTAAATTATGTTGTCGTGCTCGAAAACAGCTACCCGAAACCCGACTCACTTGCGACTCTATGACGGGTAATCAACAATCGGGTATTTTGATCGCTATATTACTACCTACCACCGGATATCATTCAACCAGCAGTTTAAGCTTTATTTATTTATTTAGTCCATTTTTGTATAATAATAGTACAAGTGGCGCCCATATCGCACTAGACAATTTCTTCCAGTCAACCTTGGGATGGATATTCTCGCATATTTCAAAAGAGCCTTATAACTCTGCGTAATTCTTAATGACATAAGTCTGTATGCGTATTCACGACATCGTATTCGTGAGCAACTGTTGAGAATTCTGTTTTCACTCTCAAGCAAAACGTCTTTAATAGGAATGTTAGACAAAACGCACGCAGTTTGCAACGTCTTGTAAAAGAAACTTGATTTTAAAAAGATTCTACAATTTCTAAACGTAATTATCGCATGCTATACAAGGTCCAGGATAGGAGGAAATCTAAAGACTCTTTTGTTCTGATTCGCCGATTATACGGAATACAATAGACGTTGACTGCCTCGATGGCGCAGTTATACGTTAGTATGATTACAACGCTGAAGTTCTGGGGTTCGAATCCCGGGTCAGGCAAAAGTGGTATTTGATTTTTCTATCCATTATCATTCCGGACTCAGGAATTTATGCACGATTTGGCGATAAGCTCGCCCTCTATCACATCGTGATACATAATGCGAAACGTGGGTGTCCTGGTTGCACCTTTGCCTACTCCTTCTGTGAAAAGATGATGTTTCAAATTTGGATTGACATCATTTATAAATTTTAACGTATTTAGGATTCAGTATGAATAGCCACACATCGACTCAAAATGTGTGCAAGTCTGGACAAACACAGCCTTCCGGACTTACGTGGTGATACACACACGTTGTACTTAAACGCATTCCTCTAAACACGAATTGTGTTACATAAATCCAATTTGTGTGCGCTCAATTCTGCAATGCGCGTACAATTTACCATCATACGTTATGACGAGTATTCGTATTTCCAGAGTTTCATCACAGAGTTGGTTAATAAGACAAAGTCATTCAAAATCGTAGATAGAGAATACTTTCAAAATAATGCCGATTGATAACATAGATTTACTTAAAAAAAAAATCCTGACATAAATTTACACAAAAAAAATGTCCTGTACTTTAAAAAATATTTTGTTGATATAATTACTCTTCAATATACCTATACAAGTTTAGCCTATACCATAGTTACTTCTTAGCTCAAAAGTAACACCATGTCAGCAGATAGTAGCAATATTAATAAACTTATACACCAACCGATGTTTTCAAAGTTCATTCGTCTCCTTTAAAACTAAATTAAAACTTCAAGGCAATTCATCATAAAACGTTCACACCGATCCCATAATCATCTCATATTTCTAAAAACTTTTGCGATCAGTTAAAAAGATTACAAGATACTGAGTGCTTTCGACTATTATGCAAATAGGTACATTAAGCGGGCGATCGTGTGTACACGGCCCATTAGTTCGCCCACTTACATTTATTAGCGCCTTGTGCGGCCCGAGGAATTTCCTGCGTGCTATAATATCGATTATAATATAATTAATATAATATCGATTATAAAAGTTATGTTTGTGATCGCGAAGCAATTACTCGATAGAAGCAATGCGAATTGTTGACAAGGTTGCGGGTTGCGGTGTTGCAAAAAAGGAATAAGAAGTGTACTTGTTGCATAATTAAGGCCCAATTGCACAAACTAATTTCGCCCATTACTTTGACTTTGTAAATATCAATCCCATACGTTTTCAATCTCAAATACGATTCAAATGTATGGCGATTACATTGTCAAAATTAAAATTATCGTCAAAGTTAGTTTATGCAACTGGGCCTTGGATTTCAAAAATGTAAAAACTCTTCTAACTAAGGTGGGTAGATAACGTAAGTCTTGCACGACTTAATAGAGCTGTTCCCGAGTGGGTTGGTGTCAATCTGGCGACCTGAAATAAATTAAAGTTCCATTTATTCTGCAATCCAAATAGAAAAAAGGGCCCACTATTATCAATTGTGGATTAACATGACGCAGGATTAGGATTACAATTTAGATTTTACAGTGAAAAAATTACTGCATAAAATTAAATTTGAATAGTTTCTCACTACTAGTTAATATAGTTTTTAGTTTTGGTTAATATTTGCGAATATTTCGTTAGGAAGTACAAAACGTTTGTATTTATTTCATGAATTTTATCCTATTTAATAATTTTATTAGTAGTTACTAAACCAATTCACATTCCTATTCAGCAAGACCTGAATGCTAATAAATAATGAATACGCCATAATGCATATGGAACTTGAAAAATCAATTGAATAAAATCACACATACTTACATTTTAGAAGCGAACAAGTAACAATAGCCACGTGGCCACACAATCGGAACCAGATGAAAGGACTTTGTAGAAGTGTTCGATGTAAGATTGTTGCACTGGACAGCTGCTGAAAAGTACAAAAGTTTGTATTGCACGTGTAGGTGAATGCTGACCACGAAGGGAGGAAAATACGACGATTCCTGGTAAAGATTTATCAAGTTATATCCCCAAAGTTATTCTTGGATCGATGATAGGTATTATACTTCCAGGTTTTATAAAAAAGCAATTCTGTATTAAAGGGAAGGCGGAGGTGCCAATACAGAGTGCCGACGAGTCCTACGTACAGAGTGCCGACCTCGTTTTCTTTTCACGATATGATATTAATTAGGTGAGCTAAAACTGTAATCGACCCAATAAGCTTATATAGGTGATTAAATAACGGAATCGTATTAAAATATAATCCATTAATAAAATCAGGCAATAAATTTAAACCATGAAACGAATTTCAATTCACGCAATACTCTTTCGCCCGACTGATACTGATAGATAAAATAAAATCGCTTTACCGGGTGTGAAAATATTGAATCATCGATGCTCCGCTCAATGCAAATTGTTTATGTTAATATGCGGCCGGCCGTACGTGAAATTTTAATTTTTTTCTACTCCGCCAAACGTTAAAGCTGCGATGTGTCAAGACCAAATAGCGCGAGGCAAATTTCAATTTCCGCGGGACGTGAGTGCCTCTTTTCTATAGCTTTCTTCGTCATTATACTTGCTAGGGCAATACTTACTATGTTATACTACAAGTCTCTGGCTATTGTAGTGAAGTATAAAGTCCGTAACAATTTAATAACTATTTTAGCTCCTCACACAAGGACAGACATGTTACATGAAGTCACTGGTTGTGGGCGACATTTAGATATTTTATGGTTGGATTATAATCAGTAATGGGCCTTGAAAAGTGATAATGATATTTTTTCCCAGAAATAAGCTGAAATAAATTAATGGGTACTTAAAAAATTACAAATTAATATAAATTTATTTATTCCAGTGAAATCAATCAACAAAATACTTCAAATTCAAAAAGTTTTTTCAGAATGTTATTATTAAAATTAAATTAATTTATGCGAAAATAACCAGTTCTGCGAACGTAAGTAAGAGTGCTGTTTATGGGCTTGAAGTGATTTCTATGAACCACTGGACACTGTTTGTGCGCGCTAATAAATTTTCATAGAAATCACGATCACGTTACGATAAAATGCGGTTGACTTTGTTAATTTTACTGACGTGTGCTATTTCATTAAATTACTTCATTACATGTTTATATTATTTCATGAATGCATTTGAAACGAAGCGAGCTGGTCTGTTTATTGCAAATAGCTACGAATGCCTGGCAATACCTAAAGCAGGTCGTAATTGACAAAATCGTTAGATGTATGAAACAGGACATATTATAGCGTTAGTGAAATATTAAGAATTTCAGGTCCCTCCAGAAACACCAGTCTATGATTTTTTCACCAACCATTTCACTGAAACACATTCAACAGCTTGGAAGTGTAAAGTAAAATAGATCACACCCTCAACTGCATCAGCGAGAGAGCACAACAAATTGTAAAGCTTAAAAGCGGTGTAAGCAAGATAAAACAAGCGTCCGAGACGTACAGAGATCGATAACGCATACAACAACGAATAAAATACGACGTGTTACAAATTTACATACATAAACTCATGCCTTTTTCCCAGAAAGGGTAGGCAGACGTGGTACTAGACATGACATGGACAGACATGGACATCCACATTTCGCCTTTTATGTTCTGTCCCATAATGTGATAGGGGGCGAGCCTATCACCATATGGACACAAACTCCTGACTCCAGGCTTATAATACCAATACTGATTTTTATTGATATGTCGGGACATGAATTAGTCCTATTATTAGTTATATATCTTTTTAGTTTTCTTTAAGTATTAAGTTATGTTTTCCTTGTTTTTGTTCATAAGTGTGATATTTATAAGTATTGTGTACTCCTATAGGTGGTATATGCATCACAACGAGAACGTAACTAGCAAAGAATTGTATTAATTGTGATAATGTGTATACTGTGGGAGAACCTTGACCCTATAAATTAATAAATAAATAATGCCCAACCCGGGTTTCGAGCCCGAGACCTCAGCTTTGTAATCGTACCGTAGTACAACTACGCCACCGAGGCAGCCAAAGTGTTACAAAATTAAACGTACGTAATCATGAATTAATTCCTGAGCCGGTGACGAGTTGACGCTTGACCGCATAATATTGTTAACATTCGTGTAAAATTCTTTTAAATTAATAGCGACGCTCTTTCCCTGATTAATTTATGGATTATTTACTGTTAAGTCTGTAAGCCGGAACTTGCTGTTACCCAGAAATGTTATTAATTAGTGTCGGCAATGCTGACACTTGGAGTCTTGATTCTTTGCTCTTGAACCTGAGAGTTAGGAAGGAGTCTGTGGCAGCACATAACTTCACGCACGCACGTTACCAGATTAGATTCAGCAAAATTGTCAATGTCAAATGATTTAGATAATATCACGTATGCACGTATCACCTTAATATACAGGGTATATCAAGACTGCGACCGAAAAAGAAGCCGGGTGGTAGTTTTAGTGGTTACAGACACAATGCAAATAAAAATTACGCAAAATAAGCGACAAATTTTTCTTTGCAATTTTTTGAAAATCATTGTTTTTGGATAGCAAATACCTAGTTATTGCGAAAATAGTAATTTAAACCCTATCGTACCATTGCGTCTTAAAAAATAAAAAGGTGTACATCATTATTTTAGGAAAACTATGTAATTATCACCCAAATACGACGATAAGTAAAAAATTACCAAAAAAAAGTTGACGATTAATTTTTCGAAATTTTTCATTGCATTGTGTCTGAAGTCACTAATACTACCACCTGGCTTCGTTTTCGGTCGCGGTCTTGATATACCCTGTATAAACATCACTTGTACATGGAAATAAACAGTCTCATACAGGGTCACAGTAAGACTCACTACTCAGTGTTTCTATTATCCACCCTGGCCTAACCACTGGCAAATTTGTGACCCCGAAGTGATGACGTGACGTGAAATGGCGTTCTTTCGAGTAAATTATGGTACGAGATGTTCTTTCTTGTAATGACAAGTGTTACACCTGCTGATAATCAGCACACAAAAGTTTAATTTGGTATTGCAGTGCCCTGGTCACTCTTACACATTAGGTGTT
Organism: Deilephila elpenor; assembly: GCA_949752805.1. Taxonomy (NCBI): domain Eukaryota; kingdom Metazoa; phylum Arthropoda; class Insecta; order Lepidoptera; family Sphingidae; genus Deilephila; species Deilephila elpenor. The sequence continues at coordinate 8,029,672 of OX457111.1, forward strand.
AAGTATTATGGCCCAGTAGTAAATGTCTGCAATGTCCTTTAAATAGATCATCTTATTATTGCAGAACTTTTGTATGGAAAGTTAGTAGTTAGTCCCAAAGAACCCCTTGAATATGAAGAACCTGATGCTTAGTAATGTTGCTCAATCTCTAGAGATCCTCCCCATCACGCAGAACGCGTTAGTACAATATTACAACGCACATTTGGTTTTAAGGTCATAAGTAAGTTTAAAGCCTTTTGGCCGTCAGATATTCCGGAATGATGTTGGAAAATCTCATACTTATTTTTCTTCTTACACTTTACATAACTTGGGCTTTACTTTTTTATTAATAAGATCACACAACCGGCTTATGATTTTATAACTTTCACCCGCCTGATGTAAATCCTTACATGTTCATTGATCTGCCTGGGAAGCGCATTCAGGATTATGGTTCATTCAATTTACTATTTCTAGATTATTTATTTAATCAACATCATTATAACACGAGGTTAGCAGAAGTTCAATTGTCGTAAAATGGTTGACTGAAATAAAATAATAATTAGTAATTTTGGGTCTAAATAACCAAAGAAGCTTCTCATAGTTTCTGATACCCATTATTTAATAAAGGTAATATATAAATTTTATTTTTCCTGTAATTTAAAACAAGCATACTTCGTGGAATTCCTTACTACAATCAACAATGTACTTAAAGCTCGGGTTCCGAGATTAAACCCGTCAGGTAAAAGAAGAAAAGAAGGAGCATTAAATACTCGCTTACGAGATAAAGATCTTGCGCAGCGCCGTACAAGGTAGAGAAAATAGGATCTTATTTCGCTGTTATTGGCAGGTAATGGCCCGTAAAAACAAACACTTCTCAGCCGGAAATTGAACCCACTATCATTAAGTGCGTAGGTAGATCGATAAGCCTTTCTTGCCTTTTGTGCACTCAATTTTGCATGGGTGTAATTTCTAGTTATTGTACGGTGTTTTTTGTATTAGAATGTTTTAGAAATGTAAAAGAGATTTAGGAAGTGTGTGTTGGCTTTTTAGTAAAGAGCCGGGCGCAAACTGTTGAGATGGCGGTTAGTAGGTCCGGATACCAGGACGTATTGCACATTTTACGAAGTCATGAACGTATTATCATCGCACTCACTTTGACAAATTTGTACCACTTGGACGCGCCGGCTTATTCCTACCATAGTCAATGCCTACAATAGACTACTTACGTTATTGTCACAGTGAAGATTGTGACAATAACATTTTAATCGTATTAATAACATGCCATTATCAGTAAAGGCATGCATCCATTGCAACCAAAGACCATATTCATTCACAGAAAAAAGACATTGACGATAGAACATCTTATGTCTCAGTATGGCAAGCGCAGTTGAATGCCTAACATTGTTTTGTGATTCATGGTGTTTTTTAGTTTTGATACTGTCCATGTGCAGTCGTATCTCTTACCGTCAAGTGAACGACATGCTCATCTCGCTATTCACCGCAAAATAACGTATGCTATAGTAGGTATACAAGGACGTTCCCAAAATACCACCACCTCGTTTGTAAAGCACAAAAGTACATCATTAAACGTACCCGACGACAAAAAACGACTAAAAGTAAAGGACATACAAGCAAAAAGAATCCGCCGTTTGAAGTCACATAAGCAAATAATATTCCGATGAATATGTATGTAGACGGTCTGGGGAAACGTAGAAATTGACAATTGTGTGGCAACATGCGAGCCTCGGTCGGTCTGTCTTAACATCGTTAATATTTTTCAATGTCTATAATATAGTTCAGGGCATAAATACTACATATGAAATGATTTGTACATGATCGTATTCAAACCGGGTGATTGGGCATATACACTAAGAGCAGGATCAGCCTTAGATTATATCCGGATATCTTAAAAATAACGAAATTGAAAACATCTCTCGAAAACACTTAAATTAAGAAAAAATATTTTCTCTTAAGTACAATAAAAATAAGCTACAATAAACATGACAACTGCTATAATTTATTTATCCTTAGATAATCCGAGCTTAGAGACTTGAATGTATGTATGTATCAGCCCAAATACGTCCCACTGCTGGGCACGGGCCTACTCTTCAATCGAGAGAATCGATTGAGAGTGGTAAGGCCATATAGTCCACCACGCTGGCCAAGTGCGAGACTTGGATATATACTGAAAAATAATAGTACACAATTATCTTTTATCACAAAGCGCAAGCACCCTCTTACTATATTATCCTACGCCAAAGTCATAACAAAACCCACGTGCGAGCTCCACAGAACCTGTGAAAACAAATTTTCTGGTTAGCCGACTAACTTAAGACGCGACTTAAAGCAATAACCACATTGGAAGCCACAAAGAGGGCCGAGCAGCGGGATTCGATACAAAACATTTTGCACCGGTTGGATAACAATCTTGCCTTATAAAAACTAAGTAAATACAAAGCTCTTGAGTGTGCAGTGCATAAATTGCCCCCTATCTGGCCATCGGGCGACCCTTAATGGCCACAAGGTGGGACAGATCGTTATCGGTGAAATGGGAATTCTGGTGCCCACCCGCTTTATCGATACAAAGAAATTTTGTACCTCGTTTGCTTCAGTAATGTTTAATACTTAGTAATGGTCAAAGTTGCCCCTTAATAACCCGACTGCATTGTGTTCCTTGGAATAATCTTATTTCTATTTTCTATTATTCTCCAGATCCGAATTTACCCAAGTGAACCCAGTAACTATTATCCTGATATTTGATCTATAATACTGTAAGGTTTCATCAGAACCCATCCAGTAGTTTTTGCATGAAAGGGTAACAGATTTACACACATTCGTTCGTTCTCACCAACTCTCACGTACATATTAGTGACGTACATAGTGGAAACAAAATATAATTTAATTTGTCTTGAAGTAGAAATATGATGACGCCACACAATGTTAACGTACCTGTCATAAACAACGCCGAGCTGCACGTTCTTCGGAAGACAAATCGTTTTAAGGCAAAAAGTACGTAACATCTAATAACTTTGTTATATGCTTTGAAACAGTCTTGTTACTGAATAAATAAAAGAATAAAATAATTATTCCAGGTTCAAAAAAGTTTCTACGGAGTATAATGAGAGTATTATTCCAGCCTAGACTAAGTTCCCGCTAACGGTTGGTTTGTGAACGCTTACTGAGTAACTAGACAACCTCGGTAAAGTGATTGTTTGAATACGAAAACTTGGAGTAGGTACGAGAGGCTGCGAGGGGTTCAATAAATCAAAATTATTGGTAAAGTTTTGGGCTACCAAGCCACCTGAAATATTAATTCGTCCCATATTTCATTATATTTGAAACATTTCACGTCAATACCAGATAGTTTATGTTCCTCAATGTACGCTCAGGTTTAAGCATCCATGTGTCATTTCCTTCTATAATATGTAAGGAATTTGTAATCAATAACAAAAGTGAATTTTAAAATTGCTTTTCTCTAATCTATTGCATTTGGCTACTGAAGGAAAAGGTTCAAATCAATCAAAAAGCAATAAAAGTAACCAAGTCCATCAACCAGCGTCATGCCACAACTAAGCGTAAATTTTGCGAAAATATTTCTTTCGCGAAGAAAAACAAAAGCGACTTTATCCCCGGGTTGAAATTTATGAGATGCGCCGCGGATTAAAAATGTTTGCCGTGCCCTCGGGCGCGGCCTCGGCTTCATTAGAGCGTGTTTCTAGAATATTCTGATTAATATTTACCTTCCACTTCTTACAGATTGTAGTTCATTAACCTTTCGTTTTGTGATCGAGGTGTGCACCCACAAATTGGGCTACGTTGAATATTTTTGAATACAAAATCAATTACAAATAGCCTTTTTGAAATAGAATTCCGCCACAATTCGAACATACAAGTGCGTATAAATATACATTGATAACCATAATCTAAAGACGGATTGGCCGCAACTTACATTGTGTTATTACGAACTTACCTACAGCAGTTGAAATAGCGGTAATTTAGGTGGGTCTTGCTTATATATTATTCAAACGAGGATAAGTGTCGGTCTCGTGTCTCTGTCCTATTTTGGTGAATGGTAATTAGCATCGGACAAATAACATTCAGACGGTCCACAGATGAGGTTTGAAGAGGGTTTTAATTTTGTATAAAATTGCTAGTTGTTAATTATAGACACAAAGGCCAGTCTGAAAGGCTAACTCGCCGACAAGTTAGATCAACCGGGGCTGTTATCAGATTTAGCGCTTTGTATTGGCTAAACAAATTTAGTCTGTTTGTTTATTGATGTAAGCCTTGTGTACGGGCTTGGCAAACTCTTCTTTGACAACGTCCGAACACCTTAACGCAGTTAGACATTTACTGGAAGTTGTACCTGAGATTTAGTGTTAACAAACACGACGCAATATTAAAGGAGTTGTATGGAAAGATTATGAGTCCAATTGAAAGACTATAAATTACATTTGATAATACAAAACAAATTAAATACAAAAATATTACAATCATCACTTTAAAAGTAACCAATACAATGCTTGTATTTTTACTCAGTTAAAACATCAACAAAAAATTTTTGAATTATCCGCTACTTATTTCTTATAGGTATCTTAATAATAAGCGTATAATTACATTGAATGTTTGCATCAAAGCAGCACAGTAATTGACGTAGAAAGCAAAGTAGATAATAAGAAAACTGAATAAATTACATTCATATTGAATTAAGCAACAACAATTTGAGAGCTAAACTTTAGCAGACAATTCTTTGTAAGTTCAACCGCCGGCTTAGTTGAAACTCAATTTAGTTGTGGCGGAGCAATGTACTGCACATCCATTAGGTATAGCCTTGGATAATAGGCATGGACGTGTATGTAAACATTTGCTATGTAAATAAGCGTGTATTTGTAAAGTAATGGAACTGTTTGAATTTAATACCTGTTTTGCCTGTTCAATATCAGTTCGTCAAGAAACAATGCTATTGTACTGGAATTGTACTGGTTAGTGCTAGTCTTTCTCTTTTCAGTATCTGTTTTTAAGGACTTTGGAGTCCTTTTTATTTTTATTGCGTAGGTTCGCCAAGTGCCTGGTGGCCTTTTGGTCAATCAAGTCAATCACCACGCACTATAACGGTGAAGGAAAATATCGCAAGGAAACATGCATGACATAGCGATTTTCAACAAGTTCTATGGTATGTAAAGTCCGCACACCCGCACTAGACCAGCGTGGTGGACTATAATATGGCCTAACTCCTTTTAATCGTACCCTCGTTTGTAGGGGCGGCCCGTACCCTGCAGTGGGACGTATATGGGCTGATCTATATACAGGTCCAGCAAACGAGCAAAAAGGTCGCCTAATGGTATGTGAGCACTGCCGCCCCTGAACATCCACAACGCTTGGATCACGGATGTGTTGCCGGCTCATCAAATCGGGAGGGGAACCGGAATATTATGAGAACCTAGACAACCTATATAGACTACTTGGAGAATATAGATATTTAAATAAAAACCTATAACGTAAACATAATATCGATTGCCAATACGCTGGAATTGCTAGAACAAATACACGTCGAGATTAATAAAGAGCATGCGATGCTTCGACACGGCACTGCGCACTACGAATGCAGGGTGACGTCACATCTCTGGAAGGATGAAATAACGTGTGCATGGGACCAACTCTCTTAAAGCTACACTGAACTTAATTTTAATACTTTATTTCTATTAGATATAATATACTCTTAAACAGATAATAGTGTGAGTAGATGTTTATAGTGGAATACCTGTAGACGTACGAATAAAATTAAGATTAATAGACATTTTTGTGTCATGTAGATTGACGTAATAATTACATTACCATTGCTACCATTGCTACCTCAGTAGAATCTATTATTATGAAACACAACTTTGTATTAAAATTCATTTAATAATCTCATAATATGGTACTCTGACTATTGATAATGTTCATATGTCGATAAAGGACTTCACGATTAGTAAGCAAGCACTATGCTACAGTACCTACAGAACAATGCAGGAAAATTCATTATCGTGTGGCTTAGAAAGAGTGTCCTCTTTCTAAACTACACCGGCCCAAACAAAAGTTAACAAAATAATTAAAGAATAACATAAAATTTAATGAGTAATTCCTAAAATTCTTGCGAAGAGTCTTATCTGTAACCCGGTGCCTCAATTTGAAAGCATAAAAGTCTATGTTATAAACCCCATTCTATATAACCGGGCCAAGTAATGCAATCTTTGCATGCTAATAGCACATTATACGAAATAACTACCTATCAAATGATATGAAAATATTTTCGATGGTAAACTTCATAGTTCAACATGTCGTTACCCCCGAAATCCATAGATATAGGCAGACTTGCGATTGCTACTCATATGGACTTGATAAAAGATAGATATAGATAGATACAGAATTTAAAGTAAGGATTCTTAGTAACTTTACCGTAACATTTTCTTAAAAACCTCGAGCTTGTCTATGAACCCATGGATCTTAGGCCTAGGAGGAGGTATCCTAATGTATAAATAATATATTAAGTCATCGATGCTTCGGCCTATCAAAGGGCCTAAACGAAATAAGTACACATACATACTTAAATAATTGACAGACATACTTAAAGACTTCGCAATTAGTTTTGAATCTTTTAGAGAAATCTGCAGTGACCTAATTACTTACGACTTTCCAAACCCGTGGTATTTCTCAATATTCGAAAATGTTCAATGGGCACTGCAATCCAAGCATGAATTAGTTGGTTCAAAGCAGTTCGGTTTCAAATACCTCATATGGCCTAATTAGTATCTAAGCATGTAAAGCCATGGACTTCATTTGACGCAGTACCACGTAATATGTATTGGTCAAAGGCTCAGCACAGACCGAATCGGTGCTGATTGAAATGTCCAATTAATTCTCGTGAAGCCCCTGGATATTGGTAGATTGCGAGTAAGGCTTAACATTTCTTTGTAATAAATAATACCTTAATATGGTTTCTTTTCTTGGATAATTAGGCTCACGCGTCCCTAAAGTGGTAGGCAGTAGTAATATTTATATCGGAGACATTCCACTAAACCTATTGCTATGCTATTATCCTGTTTCTTTAAAAGTAAATAATTTAAAATAAGCTGTGAGTATTTTAAAACCTTAACTTTAAATCAAATAAATATTCTTTGCAATATATGGGTTATGACGGTGTCTGAAGAAATCCAATATCTTTTATTATAATTATACTTGCCATCTGAACACCTTGAGCGATATTTTACTCCACGCGCGATTTATAATAATAAATAAGATACGATTTATGAAAAATAATTTTAATTCATTTTATGTCAATGTGACTGAGGTAGACCTGAGCTTTTCATATTTATATTGTTTTAAGTCAAGTCAATGACCTATTTACGCGAGCACTCTATAAAGACGTAAGTCGTCGCTACTTAAGATTATCCCACTCTTTTATCCAGAATTAACCAGTCAGCACCGAAGTACATTTTTTCTTTTTATATTCGCACGCAAAAGTAACTACAATGAACCTTATGAATAGCTGGACACGGGATCAGATTTCCTTTTAAATTTTCGCTATTTTTCTCCGTCTTTAGCAACCTCGATAGTAAGACCATTGTCTCTCACCTTCCTTGAAACCAGCCCAACACTATTGGCCTAAAAACCTCTCTGTCCCTCTCTCTCTCTCTTTCTCTTCAGCTACAGAAAGGTTACTGCTGAACATAGGCCTCCTCCCACATCGACCTTTTGGAAGCGGACCGTATCCAGCGACTTCTTGCAACCTTAACTAGGTCATCCGTCGACATCGCATGCGGGCGTCCACCTTGTAATCGGATGTTTGACACTTAGCTTGCCGGTAAACCTCACCAAAGCTGTGTTTAGTCTTGAATTATTACACCAAAATAGTCAAAACAGTTTGATGAGTAGTAGCTTTCCGTGGCACGTATAAATAGCACTCTTAGGAAGCGCTAACTCGGGCCAGTGGCTGACAAGTGCAATTGCGGTGCGCGAGATACGAGATAGCACAGGCCCGCCCTGCTGTTAACACTTCCTAGGCACGCCACGGAGCACTGACCCTTGAATGTACTAGATAATCGGAGAGCGCAATTTTTAGGTGCTAATTTATGTGCAAGGGAATGTAGGCGGTAAATCAAGAAATGCGGGCGTTAGAAAAATTGAGCCGGGTTTTGAAAGTTTTGCAGTTGTAAAATATTCAGGGATTTGTAATTAAAAAACTTTGGGATTTTTCAGCTTTATGAGTAAACAGGAAATTGTTAACGGATGAGGCATAATCTGTATTAAACTTTTCAAAGATAAATATTAGTTACAGTTTAAATCAATAATTGTTCATAGCAGATTAAGATTATTGATTACAAAGAAACTTGGGTTTGTGAAATTTTTAAAGCTTTTAAAGTATGAGGAATTTGAACTTGAATGCCTACAAATCATATTCACTAAAATATTCACAACCAAATCGCAGGTTAATGCATGAACATTTGCCAATGAAAGCACAAGAGCATAAATATAGCAAATTCCATCTATGATAAAATCAAACCACCTTTATTAATTTATATACAAACAATACGAAATAACCCAAAATACAATTTATTACAGAACAACTGTAGCAAAATTACAAAAGGAAATAAATCTGTATCTGTAAATAACATTATATTATATTTACAAATAAGATGGCGAAGGGTCAACAATCTTTACCCTTCACCTCCTCCATCCCTTTTGTTTTCAACTCCTTACTTATTTCCTTTCGGTTTAATTTCGTTCCGGGTTAAAGACAAGTTATTGACCCCTAAAATTCGACGAGCCTTAATACTCTATCGTATTATTGCGCGCTTACGTCGATCCTGGTTCACACGACTTTACTGGTGGTAGGTTTCTCATATGTGAGAGGCCGTCTGGGTAGGTACCACCGCAATGTCTATTTCAGCCGCGAACTACTGGACATAATGAGACTTTACATCTTATTTATTTATTTATTTATTTATTTATTTATTTAAATCTTTATTTTACACAGTTAACAACAAAAATACACAATATAAAAACAATAAAAAAAAAAGTACAAATGGCGGTCTTATCGCTCTACAGGAATATCTTACAGACAACCATGGGATGGATTTTAAAAGAAGGAGAGAGAGAGGGCAGTGTAAAAAATACAGAATTAAAGCTATATAATAGTTATTAAACATATATAAGTACACAAAAATATTATACATACATAACAGATAATCATAAATACATATTATATACAAATAAATATAAACATACATATATATACTAATATATCTTATGTCCCAGGATAGCGAGCGCAGGGTAATGCCAAGCATTGCTTTGTAATTAATGGTGTTTTTTGGTTTTGCTACTGGCAAAATTTCAGGGGAATGGCAGGCTCGTCGGCCATCCATAGCAATAAAAAAATAGTGCTTGCAGTGTTGGTGAGGTAGGCCCGCATCATCGATCGTCATTCCCCAAATCAGGTGACGCCTTATTTCCCTCAATAGTACCGTAGATTCTCTGGGGTAGGTATTTGTCCAACAGTGGTCTTCCCGGGGCTCAGGATGAAATGTTCCCATATTCAGATGAATAGTCCCCATAATATACAAACAGCGTGCGTTCTATTCCGTGAAATAAAACTTCTGCTCACAGCTGCAAGTGTGTCAACAACACTACACCATTCAAGTATTTAAATGCAAGGGCTTAAGGCTTAATGCTACCTAAAACTCTCTAAACTCTAACGCCTGATTCTACCAACAATGAGTCTAAAACTTAGGTCTTAGAAAACCTGTTGTTAGATTTAAGTTAACCAATGATTTGAAAATTGAAACCGAATTCACTTAAGAGTTATATTAAGATCTTTATTCGTTTTTTTTTATTGTCGTACGATTCAGTACCTTTTTAATACGCAGAAAGTATTAGTGTACTTATGATGTGTTTTCAAGGCTGCAGATAATTTACATAATAAGATTTCTTATTCAGGTTATCACTACCATTAATTATTTAAAAAGGTGATATGTGACATATTATGATACATTAAAATCGATGTGTTGATTGAAATTTAAATTTATTGCAATCACTATGTACAAGTTACTAACTTTAAATTAGCAGATGATGTAGTTTTTAAATTAACTGTGTTTTTTATTTATATTTGGAAAATATTGTACCAAAACTATAGAAATGTAAAATAGTATAGCTAAAACACAAGACAATAAATAACTCGGCACAAAGAAATGATTCAAACTCTTGAAAATTATGTTGCTTTGGACATAAATCTAGACACTAATAATTTTTATGCTAAATCCGTTCATATTATTTTGTGTTTTGGATACAAACGGTAAATTAATTGCAAGTTCAATTTATCAAATAAACTGCTTACGTAAGCATTGCCATTACATTTCTCATTACTTTAGCTAGTGAAAGAGAATAGTTTTATATATTTATTTTCAGTGACCTAATAAGTCAGTTTACATAACACTTTAAAATAGCGTGCAAATTAAACATTTATTTTATTAAAATCGTGCAAATATAAACACACTTCGGCACGTAAAGCAACTTGACTAAGAGACTCTACAGCATACATATATTGTTTTTCTTATCTCAATAACCCTTAAATAAAATATTGTTAGAATAATCAGAAGAATTACAAACGTATAATTCGTAACATTTCAATTTATATTATCAAAACTCGTTTCGTTAGCATAATTCCAATTAAATTTCAACTCTTGGTTGTATTACAATTCTGTTGCGTTTCAATTACATTTTATGCAACAAGATTGTAATAGTCACAATAAATTTGAGTGTTTTGTTTGCATTTCGAATTGTTATACAAGATTTTATTTTAAAGACAAATTATTTGAGACATTCTTACATGGTTGCAGGGGACATTATGGGCTCTATTTCATTAGATACTCCCAGCAATAAATGACATCTTCCTACATTATTATCCTACACAGTATTATTACTATCATTATATTTGTTTCCTTTACTATCATAAAAACAAATACAATAAACAAACCCCACAGTGCTTATAAAATAAAAGAATCAAAAGTAAGAGAAGTGGACATAAAAAAATCTCATAAAGGTAGTATAGAAACATTCTGCGTCTATATTTTTAATTTGAATAGAATCAGCTGGCTTTTTGGGCTCAAAAACCGAGTACATACCATTAGCCATCCGTGGTCGCATGTGGCGTGGAATAGATTAAATTAGCAACGCGGCACTGAAATGGCCCAGTGAATGGATGCAACGCTCTTGTCAAAATGTGAATGTGCCACTGTAATATGTTATCTACGTATGACGTAAAAACGTTTTTCCTGTCAAAACTTACCTTTTTTTATGGTCGCCGACTACTATTTCATCATCTTTATACGGATATTCGATGGTATTTTTTGGATTTTAGTTTGTGGTAAAAATACTTTCTCTCCGATACTCGTATTGTATACATAGTGGTCGGGTGAAAAAGAACAGTTTTATAACGATTCCACAAAGTTAGCAAGTCATATCATACTAGGCTACTGTAGTAAAATAATTAGACTCTATAAAAATTATTCCGAATGCGATATGCTCATATAAATAACATAGTAAATAAGAGCAATTGTCCTTACAATTGATATCTATGGATTGTACCACAAAATATTGTAAAATCTCACACAAGACGTAATAATGAGTCATATACGTATGAAAACGACATAAGTACAAGCAGTTTTCCTAGGAACAAGTTCGGTACCGCCGACTTCAGTGCCGAAGTTAGCCACGAAATGTTGGTTGTTGGTCGGAAAGCAGCCACCAACATGCAGCCAATGTTTTGTAATATTGCCAATGTTGAACAAATCAGCAATACTCGGTAACTACAATGGGAAACCGCAAACGTTTTCAAACAAATAATAATATATACTCTAACGTTATTTACATATAAACCCGCTACATAGAAATGTTCTCGACAAAATATATCGGATTTACAAATAATCAACAAATCTATACTAATATATAAAGCTGAAGAGTTTGTTTGTTTGTTTAGACTTATCTCAGAAACTACTGGTTCGAATTTAAAAATTATATTTGTGCTGGATAGGTCATATATCGAGGAAGGCTTTAGGCGATATATCGTCACGCTATGACCAATAGGAGCGGATTAGTAGTGAAAAGTATTGGACAAACGACAAAATGATATTCCTTTTCAATATATTACGGGATTGATAATCTTAAAAACGTCTAAAAAAAAAGTAGCTTATATCTATCGTTCTAGATTGCCTTATCTTTTTAATGGTAATCAGATTTAATGCATTTTATGCCTTATTCAAATATATAAGATATTCATAACACGAGTATTTGATTTTGAACAACGTTGCCTAACATCATTCGATTTCAATGATTATTTCAGATTAGTTTTTAAATTTTCCGCAGAAAATAATGTAATTATGTACGCATTTTTATTAAAATGAATACAAAAGATGGGAGGCATCGGGACAGCATTTGTCAGGACGGGATGTCACGAGACGGAATGGGAAAACCAGTATAGAGAACGTTAGTCACGTAGGTATGAATATAAAACAGCACACGAAATAATATGATTCTGATGTGAAATGGAGTAAAAAAAGTATGTATCTGCAGTCTGCACCCGGGCGGAGCCGGACCGGGCCGCTTGTAGAAAATAATACAGCTTTTAAAATAATATTACTTAGAACTGACCCGGTGGCGTACTTTCCTAAAATAAAACAAAAAAAATTGTAGAGCATTTGGTTTACTTTTTCATTTGGTTCAATCAAAGTGTATAAATAAAATGTTTCATATATTTTATCGGTGGACTTTATGTTCGAAATATTATAAATATTGGTGGAGCCAATAAACTGAACTGTCAACACAAACCAAGCTCAGCTGTGATTGGTATTCATTGAATTTTAAAACTTCATACCATTCACTACGCTCTAGTAACAATTACAAAAATTGCGCCAACATTTCTCTTCCACATTTTACCAACTCATATTTTATAAATAAAATGTCGTTTTAAGTAAGAACAGCATGACAAAAAACGTTTACTTAGTACTCAACTTCCTTGCGTTTGAAAAAGACATTATGTAAATGAACACTTCAAGGCTTTTAGAGGGCCGTATCAAGAAGACGTTTAAAAAATTCCTTTTACACCTTATAATTACCAGGTAGCTGAAAATCACTGTGAGAGTAAAATTTCAGTTTATGTGAGCAGTTAAAATCAGCCCCTTGTTAAAATGACCACTGTTATGAAGTTAGAGATAGTTTTGAACTAGCTAAATTTGCGTTTAGAGAAATATAACATTTGGAACTATAAGGCTTTGCTTGCGAAAATATTTTGCTTTATTTATATTATAAAGATCGAGCATTGGTTAATATTTTAATGGATTAATCTTCGAATACAATGTTGGTTATTAAGAAGATAATTTATTGCAAATGTTAAAGCTATTTTAAGAGTAGTACAAACTACTTATAATACTCATTGTATCAGCCCATATACGTCCAAATGCAGGGCACGGGCCTCCTCCATATGGTCCAGCACGCTCACCTAGTGCCGGCGGCGGTTGGCGGACTTTTACATACCATAGAAGTTCTTCCGAATCGCTACGGTGTACAGGTTTCCTCACGATGTTTTCCTTCACCGTCATAATGCGTGGTAATTCACTCTGAATACGCACATGACTCCGAAAAGTCAGAGGTGTGCCCTAGGACTTGAACCCGCGACCACTGTAAACATGTTGGCGGCCGTCGCTGGTCCATCACGAATAGGCCTGGCCAATATTGTGTGTATTGATACATACAATACAAAAGCTTATAATACTTATTATTATTGTATATATTAGTAAAACACAGTTCGTACACTATTATAATTATACGCCATCTAGAATATTCGGATCCCCAGACACGGGCCAACGCACACAAGGTGTAATAACAGGACTGATTAGCGTGAATAGAAAATGTCAATGAATGAAAGAAAATTAGATTCTAGAACATCATCCATGTCGTAAATATGAAATTTTCAGCTTGGACCAATTGCAAATGGTAGCAAGCATTTTAATGAATATCAAAACGAGAATCAATAAAATGTACAATAATATATTAACTAATATTGTAGATAAAGGTCAAAATTTACACAATTTCAAGACAACTAAATAACAGAAGTGGAAGCCTGTTTAAATATAAAAGCCAACAAAAGAATTCTGGGCTTGATCCAAGCTGGAACAAAAGAGACACAAAAAGTCTATAAAATTGCAGTAAAGGCGACGAACATAATAAATATCTCTCCACATTGCAAACTTTAATAGCCATTTGGGGACTCTCTTAATCGATGCCAGTTATAAAAGCCAGTTTAAGTGTACTGCTGCAACAGACTGTGGCAGATTCGAAATAAGAGGGCAAATTTGAAATGAGAATGAAACGATGACTAACATGATTCTGTCCGAAAGAGTAAAGGTAGGTAGAATACCAGCTACCTTCGTCTCCCAGGAAAGCTGTTGAAGGTAATAAAACGTGTCATCTGTCTTGTTTAATGAGGTGAAATACTTACATTTCTAAGAGTTCTAGGCGTTGCTCTTTTTGTCCTTCCTGTACGGAATAAGTAATGAGCTGAGAAACGGAATTCAAGTAAATGTCAGGCGTACCTCGCGATCTTTGGCGAGAATCTAAAGTAATGAGAAATGGTTTAGTTTAAAGTGACGTTAAATCTGTTTCGCGTAGTCCGCAGTTTCAACGTATGGACTAATTTCGTTGCTAAATTCATAATGCAAATATTAGAATGCTCGATTATGTAAATGTGATGCGCAGATTAGTTCGTAATGGGCTGAATTCGCACATGTTTAAATATTAACGCTGCCGTGTTTGGCGAAATATGACATAATAAAATTTCAAATGAAACCATTATTGAAATCATCCACAAATACATGAAATATGAATACTCTAACGACATCTTTGAGAATCATAAGGAATATGTAAAACAGGATAAATATGAACCATTAATATTTTTGTTTATTAATATTATTTATTAGGTTAAAAAAACTAAACGCAATATTTTATGTTTATTCAAATGGTTTGTACAACCAAATGATACACGTGGCTACTTAATAACAGCTATGGAAAGAAATCGGAACCTCCTACTAATGGCCCGTGAGCTGATAAATTGGGGAGGGCGCGACGAGGCCGGTCATAAAGCATTTAACGATAGCCTGAAACTACTAGCCATTACGTGTTTCAATACTCCAATGTATTCAATTGCATTCGCGAGAATTACAAAACAGGTACACTAAATGCGAATTTTATGAAAACAAACAGCAATTTTAAAATCAATTGATGTATTCAAATTACTATTGAAATGTAGCAAAATTTTGACTGAATAGTTGATTTCAAATGCTATGTTGAAGTGCTATCGATAAAAATCCCTTGCATATTGTTTTCGAAATTGTTTTCGTTTATCATTTCTCAATGCCGTCTAAATTTAAATCGAGACGGTTACGGCCATTGTAAGAAAAGTTCCATTTTAGTTTTAGTACTTTTTGTTTTGAGAAACTCATTGTACGGCAGATATTGAAAGCACAAGATCTTTTCAATTGAGCATTCTTTTCAAACCAAACGGTGACCCAAAAACAGTATAGAATGTAAAATTTCACACTAACAAAGGAATGTCTTCCTGCTAGGCGAAGTCGAAGAGAATATTCAGGCAATTTGTTTGTTTGCGTCGGGAAACTAAGAGATTGCCTTAAAACATCCCAAGATTCCTTGTTTTACATCTCATTTGCTCGCGAATTGCAAGCTTGTGTTTGTTACCGACGACGGCTTTAACGGAACTAAGATATTAATGGAGTAATTTGAATATTTTATTGGCCCGCGTGAGTATTTTTAATTGGCGCGCTCGATTCATTTTTCTTTTGGAACTCTCGTAACGTTAGCACCCGAAATGGACATTTCAAGTTTTTTAAAACGAAATTGCAGGTACAATATTTTATTCTTGAACGTACTGAATATATTAATTCTCCTGGTGCTCTTGGCTTCGCAGCTATCGAAATGAAATACTTTCCCTCGGGATGCAGACTCGATTTCGGAATAAAAAGGGTCGGTATTGTTAATCCAGGATATGACTTGCCTTGTACAGCATCCTTACCTTTAGAACCGGGGGATTTATCGTAGGTCCCAAACATACTTTAAGATTGATATTCTAAGGTCGTTTACATTACAGATAATTGTTTGTTTTTGAAGAACTACTGCAGTTCATCTGACTTTTCACAATGAAGGTTTTCGTAATGTTTTCTGAATCAGCCCACATACGTGCCACCGCACTCTTAACAATCGAGAGTACGATTGAAAGAGTATTTATATATAGTCGTTGAATGATGCTCTAGTGGCAGCACGTTAATAAATAAATAAGGACGTCAAACGTCTGGTATCAACTTCCAAGTCGTGAAATCCACTACCTGTAAGTTTTCTGTTTGAAAATCGATAAAATTTACAGAATCACACGTTGTTTCCGCATGGTGCTTCCCAGAACAGCTGGAATAAATAAGTTTCTGAGAACACGATGTGAAATACATACAGTTGCTTTGCAGTTCAGCGAAATAAATAACGTATATTAATTAATTGGTTCCTTACTTTATAGTTTTTCACACACTTTATCTTCGACTTCTTTCTTTACAATGAAAATTAAAGAGTAGTATCCAATTTGAATAATAGTTTCAGCATAATTGTCTATTTATTACTTTTGGGAAAAGTGCAAAATACGATTCTCTAAGACTGAACTGGTCTTGAAGAAAATGAGAAGAATAAAAAAGATAGTCTGCATTGTTGAGGGAGTTTCTTGTACCATTTCTTCTTCACTGCTGTAACACGTTCCAAAGTTATAAAAACATTGTTTAACGATTACTTAAGCATAATATAACTAATTGTATTAGCCTATGGAGGTTGTTATTGGTAGTTGTAAAATGATGAATTGTAGTAGATTCTCTAGCATGAAAATTATTTTTCAAACGTGTATGCAATATCAACGTCGAAATGAGAGTTTAATGTTTAAGTAGTAGAGCCACGTTTCCTGCTAGTTATGTTTACAGCATAATTGGATACCGTATATCCACTTTTACGTCTTAGTTCATTTTTTTAGGTACCATTTCAGTTATCTGGTCTTGTTACTGTATTTTCACCTACAAGAGAGTGATTCGCGTACTAGCAATTCGGTAATTGACCACCTCCCTTTGAATAAAAGCATTACATAAAAAATATGGCCGACCTCAGGAGTTTTGAAGACGAATCATGGAGACTAATATTAGCAATAATATAAGAGAAATTCACTAACTTGGCGAAAGGCCACAGTAAAACTGCATATACTTTTCAATGAGATAATACTAGGATATTGTCTCTATTGTCAGTCCGAATTATTTGACAAATATAAACTACTAAATTCAGTCATTGTCATTCACAGTCGTTAAATTCTATTGAGAGGAGATACGCCAGAGTCCAACACGCTAGCCTAGTGCGGGTTGGCGGCCTTCACATACCATAGAAAATCTTGTGGCGATATCTATGCAGTACCGAAACTATAGCGCTGCGAGCACTATCCAGACACAGGGCGCAGACCCTGATGGGATGCAGAAATGGCTACACCAGACTACGATCTGGTTGATTAGGAGCGCAGTAATAGAATCTCGCACCGGGCGTATAAAAGCCTAGTTACGCTACTGTGTCTATGATATTCAGGTTCCTGGCGATATTTTCCTTCGCCGTTAACGTACGTGGCAATTGACTATCAAGCACATACTTGCTAAAAATAATTTCTAAATATATTAAATAAGGTCAATTCAATTGACTATAGCGCGCAGTTGTGACGTCGTCGCTAACTGACTTGGTCTAATTAATGTTCGAAACAATCCGGAAAAGTTTGTTAATAAAACCGGCCTAAACTATTAATTGCTCCACAAGTGGTATTGCAGCCTTCGCCCGTTTATTTCATAATACGATTATTACGTCAAAATTCGTACAAGACTGTGAAGTTTGATGAAAAGCCAAATAATGTAAAAAGGCATGGTGAAATTAAAAAAAGCTTAAGTTTAAGTTTAACTTCAATTAGACCTTGTAATTTTCTATTGAAACATAATTGCTGGGTGGTATTAAAAAATCTTTTAATGTTACCTGCTTTTCTTTTATGTCTTTTGTCGATAATCACCAACTATACTTTTTAAAAATAGCCCGCTTATACAGTCCATAATCTATATACAGTATGTGTTTTATTGCGATGTATTTTGAAATAAATAAAAACTTCATTTTAAATTTAGAATTATGTATTGTGTTTTAAATAATAAACAAACCTATCACCTCATTATCATCAATTCAAGTTTCTAGTAAATACTTTCCCCGAAGGGGTAGGCAGATGTGCCACCAGGACACCCACATTTCGCCTTGTTTGTTCCGTCCCACGATGTGATAGGGGGCGAGCCTATCGCCATATCGGGCACAAATTCCTGACTCAATAATGAATAGAAAAATCCAATATCACTTTACCCGACCCGGGACTCGAACCCGAGACCTCAGCTTTGTAAGCGTACCGTAATACAACTACGCCACCGAGGCAGTCTTAAATAAAAATAAAATTTTCATCATCTTATCAAATAAATACGGAAATCTTTGAATTTAACACCGTTTCTTACGAAGACATAAAACACGTAACTCGGCCGTAACAAGTAAATTTAGCGTTCATTTGGTAAGATTCCAACGTTTATGTAAAGTGGTGTCTTTTAAATGAGTTAGAGAGACTTATTCCAGTTGGCTTAAGCAGACTCCTGGCTAAGGCGATGTATTTTTATATCCGTTTTTACCTTAACATTTTGTACTAGCCGAGATGGGTAAAAGATGCTATACTAATCATGTTAAATAGGTATACAACGAAAAATCGTGAAATTGTGTGCTATATAAAGAAAAAGCAACCAACTTAACAATCTTGGTATAAATTAAAAATTCTATCAAATGCTATTTGACTGAAAACCGTAACCAGTAGTTGGGAATCCGTCATAGTGAAGTTTGTATGCCGCGTTTCGGATACATTTTTTTATTGCAAATAAAGGTAAGAAGAGCCATGATGGTAAGCGATACGACCGCTCATGGACAGTAGCAAAACTAAACACTATGAATTACAAAGCAATGCTTAACATTCCACTGCGTTCGCCATCCTGAGGCATGAGATATTCTCTACTAAATTGCTTTAGTAGGTATCACATGCATTGTTGAAACTTTTTCGTGCCTGTATAGAAAAACGAACACTGCAATTTCCATTCACAAAACACTAACATCGAAAAGCATCTAACACAATACAATAGACGGGTTTCGTAATATACGTCGGATCCCGCCAAAAAAACAGCTCTGACTGAAAGTAATATTGTACGTCGAAATATATAGCCATGAACAGTCAGTGCACCAACAAGCTGCTAGTCACATTACCAGAGCTCGTTATGGTCTTTATAATATAATGTCTGCTGAAATCAGATTACTGGTGGTAGGTCTCCCATGTGAGAAGCCGCCTGGGTAGGTACCACCGCAATGACGATTCTCTCGCCAAACAGCAGTTTAAATGCACTGTTATGTTCCGGTTTGAAGGACATTGTAGCCAGAGCAACTACTGGATATAATGAGACTTAACATCTAACATCTCATGCATTACTTATTACTTCATGATGTTTGGTTTTGCTACTGACCATGCGCGGTCGTATCGCTTACCATCAACAAATGACATACTCGTCTCGCCATTAATTACAATAAAAAAAGCATTCCATGCTGGAGAACAAAGACATGAAATGTTTATGTGAATATGACATGTCATTAAAAGCGGTGATGTCACATATTATGCATTATTCCACACATGCATTCTGTTGCCCAGTACTTTACTCAATCAGCCCATAATGGCCCAATGCTAACCATGGGACTAATCTACAATCGAGAGTTCGATTGAGAGGAGAGTTCTATTTGTGTGTGCACAAACTTAAGAATGGGAAGTGTTTGAGTCGAAACATACTCTTTTCGTTTAGTTAAAGAGATGTAACGTCTAACATCGTACATCGCGGGAGCGTAACGAAAAGAAGATCAGATTACAATCAAAGAATTTCTTTTCACCCTTTCCACGTTAAGAGCACAAACCCTTACTAGCAACTTACTTATAAAATTCATAAAATCCGGTTGAAAAAGTGATTTCGTCGTATAATATCTACGTACCAATTGACACACAACCAAATACATACTTACGCGACAAGTGGAAACAAGACGTCGACATTTTAATTAACCATAATATTTCTAGAAGCAACATAACAGTAACCTACATTAAATACAACACGAACAAAATTGAAGTGGAACGCACAGAGACAAACATACGTAATGTTAAAACAACTTTTTGAGGAGCCACTCAGCGAGACGAACACGCCTCCTATACGAAAAATAAAATGGAGTACGACCACAAGTGGCGGGAACTGCGCAATCCCGTTCTAGATATCAGCCTTACACTGCAGTAAAACAATGTAACGCTTTCCGGGGCAACTTATTGTGTTCGCTGCGTCCTTACATTTGTTGTACACAATGCCATTTCGGCAGTGTATCCTTTCAAATCCGAGGTTCGTTGCAACTCGCGTTATGTCATGCTATTGTGAAGTTCCTAACGTGAATCATTAAGTTAGAGCTCAGTTGTCCTCCAATACAGTTAGTTACAGTTGTTAAGCGCGATTGTGGAGCTCAATTGACGCTAATATGTGAATCAGGTTGTGTTTATTTACTTAGTTTGTCTTATTGAACTGAAAAGCGGGTATAAATCATAACAGTTACGTTTGGTTTAAAAGTAATCAAATAAAAATCATGAATAAATGTCCAATAAAATTATAATTTAATGAAGCCTTTGCCTTTGTAGTTCGTAGACGGACGCATGTTAACAATGATTCAGTACAAAAGCCGCAAAAGGCATTCGACAAAGCGAAAGACAGCAACAACCAAAAGGTAAAGTTAAACTGGCAACTGTTGTGAAAATCGGCGTACACCCTTTTCTTTATCCGTTTGCTTCTCATTTTAATTCAATTTACTGGATGAAGTAGAAAAAGTAATCTGCAGGGTTGGGTCGGGACACGCTACGGAGAGATTGGAAGTCATCGAGGCAGTATTGGGACGAACTCATATACTTTTATGGCGGCAAAAGTTTTTTTATTCGCGGCAGAAGAAAAAGATTCGCGCACCGCGTACCCTCCCGATGTGAGCCGCATACGTGAATAACTATGAATACTCGGATGAGGAATGAAAACATTAGTAGTCGGTTCATTTTTATCTCAAATAAATTCCATTGGGAGTAAACTTGCCTCACCGCATCATGTTATGATCCTCGCTTGATACATGCCGAATGGAAACAGAATAAAGAATTACTCGCACTCATTCCATAATCATTTTTATGTGGAATACGAATACAATTATTTTTGCAACTTCTTTTTTATTTTGTTTATTCTCATTTGAGCCGTCACTTGCCTTTTTATTCTTTTAATCAAAAGGACTGTAATTAGCAGAATGCTAATTCTAAATTTAAAAATTTCACTTTAATTATTTTCTCTTTTCAATAGCTATTATGGCCTTTAATTTATTTCTATTTTTGGTGTAAAATCTTGGCATAACTACTTTCAAGTCCATATGTAGTACGTTTCAGGCTTTACCCATAGATTTGCGGATTTTACAGGCAAATGGTAAAGAGGTCTTATGGTTTGTGGCAGGCACACTGCGCACGTGAGTCACACAGTTCTCTTTGTTCCTGGCGTGGCTTGCAACGCAAGTAACGCATTTCATATTGTAACTTTTTCTTCAGTTCGTATACCAATAGTACTTTACAGTAACTTTGAAAATTAATTGGAGCAATTATCGACTCAGCGTCCATGTTTTAAAGTACATGTGATAGTGTGTTTTGTTTAACAAGTGGATGAATCACTAATGTCGATTTTTCCATTTTGAAACAAAATTTGGGATAATTTGCCATTAGGCGTGTTGCCAATTATAAAATGACATTTGATTTATAGTAACATACCCATAAAATATATCTTGCGTCAATCCTTTATAGATAGGTAGGTGAGAGTGACGGGGTTTTTATTAAACTTTAATATATTCGAGTAATTCTTCTTTTAAAAAGTACCTAAAAATGAAATGGTATTAAATAATTATTCCATCAAAGTTTCAGCAAAAACATTACCTGGTAGCCTCGTGTACGGACGTTGGATACAAGGCTGTATTCCCTACAAAAATGTACAAAGGAACAAAACTTAATAAATAGAACCACAATTGCAGTATTTTTTTAATCATAAAGTTAGACCTCAAAGAATAAATATTTGAAACACGGACGGTGGAGGTTACCTACAAGCCACGCCGTGAAATGTTATTTCTCGGGTCTCTCCCGCAGTTTCTTATATTTCCGGCTCTGCGGAGAATTTATTTGGTCTTAGAGAGTGAGAGTAGTAGCAAACCGGACCCAAATAGCGAACACACGACACACGTAATATATCACACAGGCGAAACTTTAATCTAACCCCTTCAGCGTTTCCGCACTCCATCAAAAGCAAACCCATTTACATCGCACATAAGGACTACTTTACAATAATATTAATCTGATATCTTAGGAAATAATTCACTGGACCCTTCTTTGCTTCGACTATTCCCGCAAGGGCTGGTTTCAGCCTGGCGGCCGGTCGTAAAATTATAAACCAATTCTACTGCATGGAAAAATAAAGTTATGGTATATAAAATCCATTTAAATATGTGATAAGAAACTTCTTAGCTTTATGAGGCGCGGCAATCTGTTACCAACCAAAATTACTATTTGATTGAATAATTCTAGAATTGTAGGCAAATGCTTATTCTAAGTTTCTTATTGCTCTAAGTTCAAGAATTCCTGGAGATGAATCTAGTTCTAGACTGTTATGATAAGAAACAACGTTTGCTATAATTTAATGTTTGCAGCAGCCAGCCCGCTAAATTGTTACTCTGGTTGACAGGCAATATTAGTCTCTATAGGTACTAAGCCATTTAGGCAAGCAATACTTCTATTTAATATCCACGAAAATAACCATTTGCATATCTTCTTTTATGACGTCGAGTAAGCGGTTTTCGTTCGCTCGGTTTATAAACTAGATGTATATAGTATGCAAGACTATATAGCTCCGTTTTCAACCGCTTGCGCCATAAATTCCAACAAAGCCTTACTGAAGTTAAAACTTTTATCACTGCGATAGTCGGGACTGCGAAATCTATAGTCTGCGATTATTTTTATTTACTGAATACTTCCAAGTAATTGTAATGGAATAGACGTAAAATGAGAGATAGATGTACGCAACAAACAAATAAGTATGTAAAGGTGGATAGAAAAACAAAGTAAGCACCATTACCACAGTCCACATAATGCTATAAAATCACCTAACCGATTAAGCTAACAGAAATTATCAGCTATAAAAATATCTCAATAGACATTAATTCCGTACCAAAATGCTCAGTGAGTGAAAAAAAAATATCCCCGAAGAACGCCCGAGCAATCCCTGTTAAATAGAGCACTAAATATATAAGTTTGAGAGCCACTGAACTCGAACGCACTTTGCCGAGCGAGGACAATAAATCTTCCCAATAGGTCTTAGTCTTCCAACGTTTTATATCCACGAACCTGCCCTTAGCACGCAATGCGTATGTTGCAATACGTTTCATTTGCATACAAGCTCGTACGTTATACAACGATCTTAACGATACTTTTATCTGATTTCCAATTTTGTTTTTATGGCATACGTGACTCACCGTACGTTTTGACCTTCGTTATACAATGCTGATCGATTACGGTAATATTTCATGGAACATGTGAAAAATCGGAATGTGTCTAACTTATTAGGTTGTTTTACATGTAAGCTCATGTCGGTGACGCGGGAAGGGTAAACAGAGGTGTTCCTAGTGCCACCTAAAATTTACGTTTTATTGCAAAATGTGAGAGTTCGTGTCTGTTATTATAAATTATAATACCGTAGTATGAGTATATACCGTACTTCAGTTTCGGGTAAATCATATGACATTTAGATAACTAAAAACAAACACAGTTCATTGTTTACTCTTAAACTCCAGCAGAAATATGTGGGCAGCTGTTTTATCTATTTCAGCGGAGATGTAGGTGTATATTTGTTCCCTTCTTTATTCTTGATAAAGACATCTCGTTTTCATATTGTAAAAATAAGACCATAGGTATATAAACCGGCGTATGTGATGATTTTTAAATTACATACATTCTATATCGTGAATCTTATATTAAAATATATGACGCCTGATTTCCCGCAAATAGAAGTCCCAATTAAAACGGTGTTAACAAATTATAAGTGATTTTGTACAACGCTTCCGACAGATCCGACGTCGAAAGCACCGCCCGTCGGATTCTGTTCGATCTCTCTCTCTCTCTCTGGTCGGTCCCTCATGTCTGAGGATCGTGGTCAGCATCAGGGTTGCATCTGGAGCGATAGACTGTTCGATAGACGACCGGAATTCGAATGTCAGCGTCCGAATTCAATTTAACACGCAACATACAATTCCACCTACGGTCGTAAAAATAAACTTTAGTTCTGTAATCAACTAGCGGTAGTATATTTGTATCTAGATACCAACGACCATACACTCTTCTTCTTATACTCGGCTTTATCGCGGCCGGTGCCAGGGTCCGCCTTCAGGCTGAGTCCCCTCCTCTGGTCTCCGGCATCCTCAATATGCCATTGACTCTCATATCTCCCTTGACGACATCTAGCCAGCGCGTCTTAGGTCTACCTCTCGGCCGACTTCCAAGATCAATGTTCAGGCTCATACACTATAGTGAAAAAATCCATATAGAGACACCGAAATGTGTTTCACACGTTCGGGTTGACCATATACGTGTATATTGTATGTCAATCGGCGAGAGATGATGTCAACAGACTGCAATCAAGTCTATAAATGTCACTAATTCGAGCCAGTTTAAAAAAATAATTGTAAGCTATTCTTTATTCAAATAATTTAAGTGGTGATTAGCAAAGCTATACGAGAATAATTAGATTTACAGCAACTGTCCGCCCAGAACTTAAAATTTCCTCCGCAGTTTATTATTCAAATGATTAATATTCAAATAATTATTATTCACTACGTAATCACGTAGATAATTATAATTATCAACGTGATTACGAGATAGGTATAATTATCTACGTGATTACGTAGGTAATGACGTAGAATGTGCATAATTAAACGTTTATTTATCTTGCGCGTAAAATAATGCGAACACGGAATATGTTCCCCTCAGCACCTGAAATGAAACGAATTATTATAATTATCGTTCAATGAACTGAAAAAATATGAAAGTTGTGTGTAAGCATGCCAATGAGTGGAAGCCCACGACTCGTTGGAATTTTAATCGAGTATTATTTTAATTCTACAGTTTTATTGCGAATAATTTAATTTATAACTAATATTTTTATAGTACACGCGTAATATTAGCAGACTTGAAACGTACATGCGTATATTGATTATCCATTGTAATAAGTCATGTGTCAATAAATTATTTCGTAAAGCCAAGTTTATTAAATCACCTTCGAAATCCAGAAGCGAGAACAACATAAAATGGCAGTAGTTTGTAAGTAGATAAACGCATTACCATCATTCCAACAAAATTAAATTTCTTTAGTAACCAAATGTCAATTTGTATCAACGCTAGCCCATATAGTGGTCAGCAATTACAGAATTTTAGAAACCGAATGTCAATTTATGATTTATTTTACACTCATTATAATCTAAAAGATTCATAATCTAAAAGATTCACATCATCAGCTATAATCTAAAAGATTCCCGCTGCTGAACTTATGCTTCCCGCAGTGACTTATACAGTGCACTGTTAGACCTATATTATATGGATTTATTCAGCCTGTCGACGTACACGGCTGGATGTAGACCTCCCCAAGTAAGCGCCAACCATCCCGGTATTGAGCAGCCGTCATCCATTCGCTACATTAGTGTCAATTAAACAAATTCCACTACTTTATTTTTTAATCCATTAATAATAATATAAGTAGTAATAAAAACCCTAATACCAACCAGTATAAAGGTTCCGTAAGTGAGCTCGAGCATCTTGAACGCCTTCATGACGAGTGGGCGCTGCGCCTGCATAATCGCGAGTAACACAATCTTCCTTACGTTCCGCGACGAGCGACGGCACGCATGCCAGCCGCTGTAGAATATCGCGTCGGACAGCAGCGATGCCTGCGAATAAAGGATCGTGTAGATAAATTTGTAAAAATGCTAGTTAGATTTCGTCTATTAAATATATTTTCCACACAATATAAGCTACATTCTTGAGAATACTGGTGTGGATGTTGAACATAGCCTTAGCTGTTAAGCTGAAGCTGAAGCATGAAAATTCATGTGGTTTTCAATTTCAAAGGCAAAGCATCATTTGTCATTTCAAAATATCAGTTTTGTGCTCTGGATTTTTTCAAATGGCACAAAATAACTTGGATTATTGTTCTCTTGCTGTAGAGGAGCAGGATGCTCATTAGTGGTTGATTTTGATACATTATTGACAGGCTCCGTGGCGCAATTGATTAGACGCCTTCTATAAAACGTGAGGCTGCAGATTCGATCCCCTCACCGCAACCAAAATTTGTATGATCCACTGATATTTGTTCCGCATCTGGGTGTTTGTGAGACCGAAAAGTCTCTCGTAGTTTCTATTACCCACGACACGAGACTCGATCTTAGTGTCGGGTCAGGACTATGTATGTGACTGTTGGGTGTACTTCTTACTTATTATTAGATTTATATAACTTAAAAAGCTTGTGAGGGGCGATGGCACACGTGCAAGCCACTGTAGAAATCGCGTCGGATAGCAACGATGCCTGCGAATAAGCATTTACTGCGCGAAGATAAATTGCGTGGTTGTAAAAATTCTAGTTAGAACCTCGGAGAATATGCGCAAGTTTTACGTGCTCTTTATGGTGTGTCTACGTTTGGTGTCTCTAATCTTCTCGATTCATCTTAATTTAGGGTGTATTCGAGGATATTCTAACGATATTCTACAACTTTGGACGCCTGGGAAAATCTTAAACGAATAAATTAAAAGCCACAGTAAACTTTTTCTACATTATGGCCATTAATCTATCAAGTCAACTGGATTACTATGAAACAAACTCGACATAAAACTAATAATCATTTTCTGCTAATATTATACTTAATGTATAACATCGCACACACAATTTACCATAATAAAGTCACTACGTATAGCTCGTTACATAGAGAGAATAGTTGCAATACAATCTACAAGTTGCCATGAAGCAGATATCGAGTGCAATACTTTGTCTAGCCCCACAGCGCTTTTGACCTGGATTCAAGAAGAATGCTCCAGATTATCATTTGCGATTTATTCACTTGAAGGCAGGCGTTGTATTGTTACAGATAAAAATATATCGTCGGTTTGATCATGGATAAAAGATTCTAAGTACATCTAATCTTTACATATCAATTACGGTGATTGTATGCATTGTATATGCATTGAAAACGTTTTTGTACTAGCTTGTGATAAGCGCTATTTAACTGTCTAAGTGACCAATAAACTAATTCCGTTTCGTTTCATTTCGCACTTTGTATACGGCGCTAGCTATCTGGGCAATTATAAAATTCTACCAGCGGCAAGTACGTAGTCTTTTTTCATTTCGATTGATTACTAAATGGGAATTTTTAGCATCGAATGAAGCGTTTTATGTTGAAAAAATCTGACTAAAGTAAAAACCATAACTGCCTTATTTATAGACATATTCGATAACTATACGAACTACTACTAGCATTCGATAACTATACTAGGGTCTTTTGTCCCTTTCGCAAGACTTCGCATTCAGTTTGAGCGAAAAAGACAAAACAGTCGATAGCTAAAATAGGTGTCTTTGATAAGGTCGTAAGTATAAACGCTATAATATATTTCCTTTATATTAGAACTATTATTATGGAGCTATGGCTCATTCCGTTAACGCATAAAGCCCTTAAAGTAGTTTGTCTTTATTTCATGAGACCTTGAGGTATCAACAATACGTACGTTTGACTTAGGACATAAAAATAAATAACGCCCCCAAAGGCCAGATATTATGACCAGCAACATAAATCAGGAGTTTCGTAAGCCTTTCTTATTTATTTGTTATGACGCGCCGAGTTCTAGGTCAGAGCGTTTTGATGGTTGGCTGAAATCATATTTTAACAAGGTCTCGTTACCATTATTTTCGCTTGATTCTTTTTTCACTCGATTCAAAGAGTGAGCAAAGTTCTGCAAACTGTAAATCGTGTTTTAAATGACACACGCTTTGATCTAAATTTAGCAACTGTGTGATACACAATATTGTCAGTTTTTTACGCCTTTAAAATCCTTCCAAATTTAGAAAATGCGAAAGTTTATTAAATCTATTAGGTATTTAATATAATATTCTGATGTAATAACAAAAAATAGGCACATCGCTGTTTTGTATAGAATTGATGTGAAATAAAAATATGTATTGGTGTTATAGTCTAGGTTGTATTGTCTAGACTTAAGAACAATCATATAAGTATGGCAAGCCTCTTTATCGACAGCAAATTGATCGAACTCAAAATACCTTATATCATACATAAGCTGAGCAAGCTGACAAGCTGAGGTCTCGGGTTCGAATCCCGAGTCGGGCAAAGTGATATTGGGTTTTTCTATTTATTATCAGCATGAGTCAGGAATTTGTGCCCGATACGGCGATAGGGTCACCTCCTATCCTGGGACGGAACATACAAGGAAAAATATGGGTGTCCCGGTAACACCTCTGCCTTACTCTTCTAGGAAAATGGCGTCAGTTTATGTATGTGTAATGTGTGTATGTACGACAAAGTGACTACAATGCATACATGTGAAACCAAACACGACAAACTTATGGCCGCCACACACGTTACGGTATGACTGTGCAAGTCTCAATTTGCACAAATATACTGAAACGTGTGTGGGTAAGTAACTGCGCAAGTTCTTTCCAATTTTCGATTCGGGACTGGTGAAACTTGCGTTTGCGCAAACGCGAGACGAGAGTCACCATGACGGGTTCTTAACCACCATGTACGATGGTTGCATTCCATACATGTATATATAGTATATACAGGGTATATCAAGACTGCGACCGAAAACGAAGCAAGGTGGTAATATTAGTGACTTCAGACACAATGCAACTAAAAATTTCGCAAAAAAAATCGACAAATTTTTTTTTGTTTTTTTTTACTTATCGTCGTATTTGGTTGATAATATACATAGTTTTCCTAAAATAATAATGTAGACCTCTTTATTTTTAAACACTCAATGGTACGTGAGGGTTTAAATTATTATTTTTGCAAAAACCAGCTATTTACCACCCAAACATGATGGTTTTTAGAAAATTCTAAAAAAATATCTGTCGCTGTTTTGGTGAAATTTTTATTTGCATCGTATCTGTAACCGCTAAAACTACCACCTGGCTTCGTTTTCGGTCGTGGTCTTGATATACCCTGTATATATATTATGTATGTATACCCTACCACTCTCTCGACTTCCAGCTATGTACTTGCTTGAACTCGATAAGTCGAGGTCGCCTCGGGCTGAATTTTATAACGTCTTAAAATCTTTTCCAGTCGTGTCGCTCCTCACGATACAAGCTGACATATGGATCTAAAATATATCTACCCGATTTCACTTTAAACTATATCGTAAAATTATATTTTGCTCAAGTAATCTCTGTGAAACGTCCTGAGAATTATTGTGAGGAGTTTTAGTGGCTGGTCTAAACATTATGTGCATATTGTGCAACAAGATAAAAACTCGGATATCATGCATAAACACAGTACTTTAGAACCTTTTATACTGACTCACAAATGTATGTCACATTTCGAGTCTACCTGTATTTATCCGGATACCATCGGGCCGGCATAATTGTATCGACTGGCGAGAGATAACTATCTCATTTCGGTGGATAGTCTGTCTGTCAAATCTTTATATTATTCTTATTTTACAGTTTCCTAATATCAGTATATAGTCAAGCCTTTATGTCCAGCAGAGTAGGTGAAGATGCCACTGGTAACACTTCGCCGATTTATTTCAGTCCATAAATGTGTTACTGGTGAGCCCATCGCCTAACTGGTCTCAAATTCCACTCCCATTAAGATACTTTTGACATTGATAGCTTAATTTCCATGAATATTATATTTTAATATACCAATTGATTTTAATTTAACCCACATGTTTCTAATTACCCAGGTGACATTTTATAAAATTTGAAAAATTTCCGAGATATTTTTTGACAATAATCGTGGTTATAGTTTCCACTATACTTGACCAGCCCGTGTAGATACGAGTATTTTTACCGCTTTTCTGGACTTCAGTTCGGTTCGGGAACTTACCTAAGCCTTAAAAAGACTCGTGAAACTTGAAAAAATCTCAGTTATTGACAAAACTACTAGGCAGTTTTTCTTTCAAACTTGGTACAATATTAACTGAGGTGGTCAGGAACATATAGTTTAATTTAAATAATATATACTATATTTCAATAGCATCCAGTATACAACACTTATAACCGAGGCATTCAAATTCCTGTTTAGCATACGAAGAGCTATAAAACGTACCAATAATGCCGCGATCCGACCGAGAAAATTAAAATGCACTACTAGCGCACAGCATAGCCGCAAGGAATACCACTTAGCATGCATTTTCCTTTGTTAGCCTATAAACTCTCCACTTGAGCGTAATCGTAAAAATATGATTACCTAATCTGAATAACGCAGAAGCTGTTCAGTACTCTATAAGTTTTAAACTTCGTCGGTCTGTTCTTATGTGGGTTTTGAATCGTGAAATTTTACGTTTTTTCATCATTACCATTCACAGCGTTTAGGAACCACTGCTGGGTACTAACGTCTCTCATAGTATGCTACTTCTGTCGGTCTGTTCCAATCGGATGTAAGTTCATTTGAGTCGGATTTTAATGTCAGCTAAGAAAATTTTACACGAGTATATGTGGTGTGAAATGACGAAAAACTCGCTCCTATCCCATTAAGGAATGAGAACAGTCATCATGAAATGTGGACGCATTAGATGCGTTCCTAACTATGCCTTTACTGATGCAGGCATAGATTTATATGTCGGCGAGGCTGCATTAAAACGATAATAGATGTCGTTGTTAATATATCGGCGAAACTGCGTTAAAGCGATCATAGATGTCGTTATTTGCTATTACAAAGCGTCAAATGCTGTCTCTTGAAAAAGGAGGTGGTGTTTGAGTGAGGTCCGTGTGCGGTTCCGGTAGTCAAAATGTTTTAAGAAGAATTTGGATTTTTGGATACGTCAAAAGAATATATGGGTGGGCGGGCATGGTGCTTGGGAGGACGCTCGGCGGAATCGTGCGCGGAACTCGCTGCGCTGTACTCAGGATGCAAGGTGATGAAGGAAGTGGCGGCGATGGTTCTTGTGGCCACTGCGTGGACGCCCCTTCTCCGACATCAGAAGCGGGACGTAACCAACACGACCCACATGGTGACGGTGAAAGCAACGAAAAATGGCAGCGTTTGTTGGAGGCGCAGAATCGCAATTTTATGGCGTTATTGGAGACTATGAAAACCCCTCAACGTATCGAAGCGATGCATTTACCTGATTTCGATCCGGATACGCACGGCGATGCACGTGCATGGATTACTACAGCGAGCATGTGTATGGAGGAGCGACAATTGCAGGGTGCTTCCCTCGTTATTGCTCTGAGCAAGGCTCTAAAAGGACAAGCATCGCCGTGGCTTTCACAAGTGGCTTTTCCTGGAATGACATGGGCCGAATTTAAAGCGCTATTTGTCGCAAGGTATGACTGTCATGATACCCCCGCCGCGTTTCTAATAAATTTAAATAACACAAAACCAAAAGATGGTGAATCACTGGCATCGTACGCGGCCACAATGTTGACATCAATAATGTCAAGATGGAGAAATATGACGACGGAGGAAATAGCCGTTTCAAATGTTCTCGCGCATCTCTCACAATTCGAAACGCGTGTTCAACGTTTGGCGTTTACAACTGAAATTGCGTCACGGGGCAAGATGATACAAGAGCTGCAGGCGATGTCATTTTTGAAGAGAAAACCTAACGTTGTTGAAGAACCCGACACGAAACGATTTAAGAGCTCCATGGCTGGCTCTTCAACTGCTATCAAGTGCTTCAATTGTGGTAAGACGGGACACAAGTCTATGCAGTGCAAGTTGAAACGCATTCCAAGTACATCAAGGGAAGTGCGACATCTGGCAACCTCGTCCTCACATACCGTGACTTGCTTCAACTGCCGAGATGTTGGACACTATGCGAAAAATTGTCCAAAGCTGAGTAACGCGTCTTCAAGCGCCGGCCATGCTGGTGCACCTGCTGTGAAGAGGGTCGACCTGTGCGAAGTTGCAGCACCGCGAGGAAGGTTGAGTCACTCAGGTGAGCAGTTTTCGTTTTGCTACGACTCGGGTTCGGAATGTTCATTGATGAAAGAAACGATTTCTTGTAAATTTAAGGGCAAGCGATCACATGAGACCGTGACTATGACTGGTATAGGACAAGCTAGGGTAAATAGCACCGTGCAGATTCTTGTTGTAGTTGAGATTGATGATATTTGCCTTGAAATTTTATTTCATGTGTTACCTGACCGTTACCTGCGACATGACATAATGATAGGTCGTGAAATATTATCGCAAGGACTGACAGTCAACATGACTTTTGATCGAATACGAATTGAAAAAGTAAAGACTGTTTATACATGTGCCTCAAATGACTCGACCACATTAGACTTTGACAATATTATAACTGATGTTATCACTGACTTCCGTCCCAAACTTGTTGCAATTTTAAATAATTTTAGGGAACATTTTACTTCCGGTATCCCCACTCATCGCGCCAATGTTGAGCCCATGCAGATTCGTCTGAAGGATCCGAATAAAACTGTTTGCAGACGTCCTTACCGCTTATCCACGGAAGAGCGTAGAGTTGTTCGTGAACGTATCGATGAGCTTATGCGTGCCGATGTAGTACGTCCTAGTTCTTCACCGTTTGCTAGCCCTATTTTTCTCGTTAAAAAGAAGGATGGGAGCGACCGGTTATGTGTCGAATACAGAGAGTTGAATTGTAACACGGTACCTGATCGATTCCCATTGCCCTTGATATCGGATCAAATTGCTCGTTTGCACGATGGTTGTATCTTCACAACCTTAGATATGGCTTCTGGGTTCCACCAGATCCCCATTCAACAGGATTCGATCGAGCGCACTGCCTTCGTTACCCCTGAAGGTCAATTTGAATATCTTGCTATGCCGTTTGGGTTACGAAACGCCCCATCCGTCTTTCAAAGAGCTATCGTTCAAGCTCTTGGTGACCTTACGAATTCCTTTGTGGTTGTCTACATGGATGACGTCATGATTGTGGCATCCAATGTAGAGCAAGCACTAGAACGACTTGTTACTGTTCTAAAGCTTCTAACTGAAAAGGGCTTTTCCTTAAACATAAAGAAGTGCGCCTTCCTTAAGCAAGAGGTAGAGTACCTAGGCTACGTTATCAAAAATGGTGAAATTAGACCGAACCCTAAGAAAATTCAGGCTTTAACTGAGTTGCCATCCCCAGACACAGTAACACAATTGCGACAATTCATTGGCTTAGCCTCATATTTCCGCCAATTCGTTTCAAGATTTTCGCAGACAATGGCCCCGCTCTATGCATTGACCACATCCAAGGGGAAGATAAATTGGACTTTTGAACACGAAGTAATCAAACGACATATAGTTTCTGCTCTGACCAATGAGCCCGTTCTTATGATCTTTGATCCAGATTGTCCTATCGAGCTTCATACCGATGCAAGTGCTATTGGATATGGTGCTGTGCTGTTTCAAAAGAAAGACGGCAAACTTCGAGTAGTAGCTTACTTTAGTAAGCGCACAAGCCCGGCAGAGTCAAAATATCACTCATACGAGTTAGAAACACTTGCAGTGGTGAATGCTATTAAGCACTTTAGGCATTTCTTACACGGTAGGAGGTTCGTAGTCGTGACGGATTGCAATTCATTACAATCCTCGCGCAAAAAGTTGGACCTTACTCCACGTGTACATAGGTGGTGGGCGTTTCTGCAGGCCTACAATTTTGATATCGAACACCGACAAGGCAGTCGCATGGCACATGTAGACTTTTTCTCGCGCAACCCTTTACCGGTACCGACCCCTAAGGTTTTTAAGAAAGTAGATCAAAAACGGGTTGATTTTGCCGAACTTACAGGCAATTGGCTGCAGGCCGAACAGGAACGAGACGCTGAGATTTCTAAGCTCGTATCCGATCTCGCCGAAAACAAATTGCCTGGTGACGTTATGAAAACTTACGAGATGCGATTAAATATTCTGCATCGTAAAATTCAGCGCAATGGTAGGTCTCGATGGTTACCGATTTTACCACGTTCCCTTAGGTGGTCTGTTGTCAATAGCACTCATGAGGCTTTGATTCACTTGGGATGGGAGAAGACTTTAGATAAATTGTACTGTCACTACTGGTTCGAAAATATGTCCCGATTTGTTCGGAAATTTGTTGAGAGTTGCGTTACCTGTAAGGTTTCAAAAACCAACTCTGGCAAGCTACAAGCCGAACTTCACCCCATCCCCAAAGTCGCAGTTCCATGGCATACAGTGCACATTGATGCGACCGGCAAATTGAGTGGTAAAAACCATAAGAAAGAATATGTTTTTGTTCTTGTGGATGGTTTCACTAAGTATGTAATACTTCATCATACCCTCAACATTGACACGGCAAGTAGTATTCGCGCTCTTAGGTACGCCACATCGTTGTTTGGCGCCCCCACGCGAATTATCGCTGACCAAGGCCGCTGTTTCGCCAGTCGTGAATTCCGTGAATTCTGTGATTACAGTAATATTCAACTACACTTGATAGCTACTGGTAGCAGTAGAGCGAATGGACAAGTCGAACGGATCATGAGTACATTAAAAAATATGCTCACCGCCGCAGAGACCGAAAATCGTTCCTGGCAGGAGGCTCTCTCTGATGTCCAATTAGCTATCAACTGCACCCATAATCGCGTGACACGATCATCTTCCCTTGAGTTGCTTATAGGTAGAGTTGCGAGACCCCTCGACCTTATGTTGGCCGCTGGGGAAGCGGAAATTGATATAAACCAAGTTAGAGCTCAAGCTGTTGAAAATATTGCAACCACTTCTCTTTTTGACAAAAGACGTTTTGACTCGACTAAGACTAGAGTTAGGAACTTCTCGGTAGGTGACTTTGTGCTTTTAAAAAACGAAGAGCGTAATCAGACAAAGCTTGACCCCAAATACAAAGGACCGTACAAAGTAGCTGAAGTATTAGACGGTGATCGCTATCTTATTAAAGCACTAGACACTAAGCGGACGTACAAGTACGCTCATGATCGTTTGCGAAAAATGCCTGAAGGTCAAGTTGTAATAGATGATTGTGATGATAACGAAGTAGATGTTGAGGCTGTTGAGCCTGGTAGTAGTCAATACAATGCTTAATGGTGCTAGATGGAGGCACCGGTGGACTGCTCGATGGAGGCATTCCTGTGGGGACGCTCGAGGGAGGCGTGCCCCGATGAGGTGGCGTATGCTCGATGGAGGCATAATGCCATGGCGTTTGGTGACGCCAATGTGTGTTGAAATTAAGCAAAGTGTTGATTACGTTGATTTTGCTGATTCGTTTAAGATCGTGGTAATGGCAAGCAAGAGAAGACCTTCAGCATTTTTGACTTCGTTTATTTTTATCAGTTGTTATAATATGTAAAGAACCTGTAGTAATAAATGTAGACTTAACGTGACGTGATTAGTAATTGATGTTTTGTGTTATTAACATTTCTAATGATATTTGTTAATGCTATTGAGAATAAATGAAACTATCTTTATTGCGAGCATCACGTTTTATTTGGTCAGAATGACCGAGTCTGAGGAATGATGACTGGCCTGTGGATTTTCTTTTCAGGCGCACACGAGGACGTGTGATGCGGCAGGATGGCCGTGTCGGCGAGGCTGCATTAAAACGATAATAGATGTCGTTGTTAATATATCGGCGAAACTGCGTTAAAGCGATCATAGATGTCGTTATTTGCTATTACAAAGCGTCAAATGCTGTCTCTTGAAAAAGGAGGTGGTGTTTGAGTGAGGTCCGTGTGCGGTTCCGGTAGTCAAAATGTTTTAAGAAGAATTTGGATTTTTGGATACGTCAAAAGAATATATGGGTGGGCGGGCATGGTGCTTGGGAGGACGCTCGGCGGAATCGTGCGCGGAACTCGCTGCGCTGTACTCAGGATGCAAGGTGATGAAGGAAGTGGCGGCGATGGTTCTTGTGGCCACTGCGTGGACGCCCCTTCTCCGACATATATAAAATTATGTCAATATCTTCATAGTGTAAAGATAATTTATATTATAAAACCGAGAAGCAGTAAATAATATGAAAAGAGATTATATTGTAGATAAAGGATTGTGAAAGTGCAACATAATATAATACGAATTACATCAGAAACCCAGAGACTACGTGTGTATAATAATAATACTAAACCTGATAAGTTATTTCTCCAGCGTTGCACAAGAAAAGGCCTAGTAGGAAAAACAAAGCCACAACGAAGAATATAATCTTCATGCCCGCTACGAATGTCAATTGGTCTGAAAGCTGCGAACATAAACAACTTAGTTAGTGCGCCTATTTAATTATACAGTTAACAGAATAATAGTTTTTTTTTTACTTTTCAAAAACACCAATATTTCCTTCTTGCCTGTTACATGAACTACGTAATACGAGTATTGACAAAACTATTCTAAACAGATTTGTGATAGTTAAATTAAATCTAAAGCAGACAAACATAAAAGAGATCTGTAACTTAATAAACCTTTGCTTTGTACACGAGGAATAAATTTTACCATTATTTTAACAATGAACAAAGTTATTCTCACGGAAAATCTGTGGATGAAGTCGCAGGTAGGAGACAAGCGTAACAATTGTGTTACTCACGGCAATTTGAAGCAGCAGCGAGACCGCCGAGCCCGAGCTCTGACAAAGTTGTAAGGTCATCACCGGCCCGAACGCTTTGTCAATGTCTTTGGATAACCTGATCAGGGATTGTATTGGACTAATTAGCAGAATGTGTATTAATTGAAATTGAATTTAATAAATTATTTTATTAAATTATGTAAACATTTTGTCCATATAATTTGTTATAGCGATTGTAGATTCTAACATAAAAACTATGCAAACATAATATTACATTAAATTAACTTTGAAAACCAAACGAGTATAAACAATAAACACCTCAATCTTTCAGTTTCTTAACAAAGATAATAATGCAACAAAGATATCGGTGATCGTTACGCTTTATAGTGTACAAATTTCTAAAACTTTTCATATAAAAATTATTCAAAGTATAATTACCACAGCAGCTTAGAATGCATTTGAATTCCTTCCACCAGTCCGTCGGACAATTTCTGCGTCGCCGCTTCTTCATTACCAGGCACATTCAACTCATCAAACTTAACCCTCAAATTCTCAAAGTAATGCCTGAGAGTGATCATCTTATACTTATACATGATCAGGTAGACCATTGTGAAAGAATCCACCGATACAATCATATTGACCAACATTAAAAACAGGATAGCGGTGGTGAAAATTCGGAAACTGTTGGCCGTCACGGAGTTGTCCTCGTAACTCGGATAGTAGGTCACAACCGTTACAAAATGGGAGCCTGTAAGTACATTCCGGTCCTGAATAATAATGCGGTCACGTTGTTAAAACGTGGATATGCATAAAATACCACTTGTCTATTACACGGGTATTAGACGGATTTAAATACGTGGAAAGGTCATGTTACACACGTTTTTGGGTATTGGGTGTTTGGTGACTCGGTGTTTTACTTAGTAGTTCTGAGCAGGGTTGAATGTTCTGTTAATGGTTTCAGTACACAATTTAAAATCGGGTATTTTACAAAATGTTGAACAATTACACGAAGCAGAATGCTAATGTAAAACAACACCAAAACCTTATTAGTTTTTATCTTTATAAACCCAAATGAACTCTAATCCTGGGTTGGGCTTCCCCTTTCCCGTGAAACATTTTTAGGTCTACTCCTTATTTTCATTATCTTTCTTAGCCACAGGAAGATCATTGCTAAATATAGATAATTTTACTAACATAATTTGATTATCAATAAACATTACTCACCTGCCATCACTTTTCTCAAACCTTCGATAACAAAAAACACCGCCGACCCGTAAACGGTGACAGAGTAAGCGACCACATTTATTTTCATGATGCGATATTTCTCCGACATCAACTGTTGGTCCTCGTAAGGTTCACAAATGGTCACCATCTCGCGATTCAAGCGCTTTACCAAGTCCTTTTGGAATATTACTGAGAATATTTTCAACATAACAACGGTGTGGCTCACAGCGAATGTAACAGAATCTCTTTTTTCGTCCGTCGGGAGGTCGCCCATTAGAGCCGCCATAATTTCCAATATAGTCATGAAACCATATACGGAAAACAATGTGCAGCTGTAAAATCTATAAAGTAAAGCTTTATCGTCACCCAAGACGTCGTCTTCGTACCAAAAGTTTCCCGAGCCGAGTAAAAATAT
Source organism: Deilephila elpenor (assembly GCA_949752805.1). Taxonomy (NCBI): domain Eukaryota; kingdom Metazoa; phylum Arthropoda; class Insecta; order Lepidoptera; family Sphingidae; genus Deilephila; species Deilephila elpenor. The sequence continues at coordinate 8,068,302 of OX457111.1, forward strand.
ATTCCTACAATACGTTTTCAAGATGTAATAATTTTTCATTTTTTTACTCTATTCCTCTGACGATACCTCGCCTATACGTGACAAATGTTTCGCGAACTCTGAAAGAAAACAAAAGTGTCGAAATGGATGCAGATAAAAAAAAACCGTTATAACTTTTGAAGGTGTTTGTATTACGTTGAATAAATATAATCATTACGTAGTCAATAAGTAGTATATCTTAAATCAGATCTGTTACCCAATCAAATTACTATGAATTGTGAAGACTTACGTTGGAGCTCCAACCCGCATTAACACGTCAGAACAATAATTTCTTTAAAAAAATGTTATTTTTCTGGTCTATTCCTTATATTCGCGTTTAAGTGTCAACATGGAATCAAACTTAAACATGTAAGCTAAATATGCACATTAAAAATATTATAGATTATTTAACATGAAATAAATAGAATAAATAGTATAATTATTAAAGGAACAGAAATAAGAAATCAATCCATGTTCAAGAATAATAGTATTACCACTGCCGTAATTAATTTTAATTATTGGTAATCAAAACAATTCAAATATATCTAATAAAACCGAGTTAACTAACACCAATCATAATCAAAAGTCAAAAGTTAAATTCGAAATCACATTTCATCTACCCCGTCCACAAATAATGTAAAAAGCTCCATCGCGCATTATAACGGCTAATGAATTTTCCAAACCAATGAATTCAATTAATTTAGCCAAACTTTGTGTCATAATTAAGATTAATTAAAACTGAATTAAATGTACCAATATCATGATAAAAGCGTTGAAACAATTCAGAATTTAATTTATTTGATCAAACCTACCTATTTGATCGGAGTGGTTTGTTTCTGTCGCGTTTGACGGATGTGTGATACTTTCACGTTACTAACGGTGTTGGTAATGACCCGAAGTTTAATAATCCAATTTAAACAATTTTTCTATTGACTTAATGGCATAGTAAGGTGATAGTAGATAAACGTGTAACATCGGCAGAGCGCACATGCATAGAAAAAAAAATCAACTAATGTTCCGCACTCTAAAATTTATATAAGATGTTTTTTTTTATTTATACAACAAGACTAGATAGTGAACAGTGCCAATAAAGAAACATATCTTAGAAATGAAAATACATTTTAACAAATTTGTTACGGAGTGCTGAAATTTCTTGGAACCAAAGTATTTTTATTGTCTAAATAAATACCATTGATACTGGATTTTTCTATTCATTATCAGCCCGGAGTCAGGAACTTGTGCCCGATATGGCGATAGGATCGCCCCCTATCACATCGTGGGACGGACATAAAAGGCGAAATATGGGTGTCCTGGTGGCGCCTCTGCCTACCCCATCGGGGATAAAGGCGTGAGTTTATGTATGTATGTATGTAAATAAATACCAAGTAATAATGTAGAAAAATATGTTTTTACTGGTGGTAGGTCTCTCATATGTGAGAGGCCGCCTGGGTAGGTATCACCGCAATGTCTATTTCCCCCGCCAAACAGCAGTGTCAATGCGCTGTTGTGTTCCGGTTCGAAGGTTATTGTAGCCAGAGTAACTACTGGACATATTGAGACTTAACATCTTATGTCTCAGGATAGCGAGCGCAGTGGAATTCCAAGCATTGCCCTGTAATTCATGGTGTTGTTTGGTTTTGGTACTGTCCATGAGCGGTCGTATCGCTTACCATCAGGCGAATGGCATGCTCGCCTCGCCATTCATGGCAATAAAAAAAAACATTTATAAATAAAATATATTTTTTCGTTTCATACCGGGTGAATCTAGAGTGCGACGGAAAACGAAACCAGGTCGTTTTTTTTTTCTATGTATGGGGAGGCGAGTTAGCCATTCGCCTGATGGCAAATGATACGACCCACTACACCATGTAACCTGTCATAATAATAAAAATCACTGGATTATAACATAATTTTCTAGAGTTTTCTAATAAAGTAAATAAAGCCGAGTAGAACCATGTGCGCCCGCCTCTAAAAAGCAGTATGGGCTATTATTCAATAAGTTTTTTTCCAATTGTCGGTAATGATATAAGACTTGTGAAAGTTGGCGGGCGAAAAATAAATGTTTCATTAATGGTTCGGAAAATAGACAAGTTCAACAAATAGTGCTTTATAAAGTTAAATTACTTTCGCCTCAACAAAGGAAAAAGTTTTGTATCGTCCAGAAAATACTGTTTGGGATTTTGATTAATTATTATATTGTTGGATGTAAACAACATTCGTACAAACTTAATAATATAAATCTTTCGTATTTTTGTCTTATATAGCGAAGTGATTGTACGAAAGTCTTGTATTGCAAAGCTACCGACATAGCCCAGCGAATTATTAAGTTGAAGGGTTAGAAGGCAGGATACATAGTGAGGAGAGCTAATGGTGTTGGAATGGAAAATACATACTAGCACGTGCAGCGTCGGACGTCCAAATAAAGAGCGCAAAATATCACTGGATGCACTTCGCTAGTCCCAACAGGTCACTTTGAAAATAAGTTGGAGATGGCTATGTTCAGCAGCCAACTTCGTGTGACTTACGCCCGAATACTCAAATGTCACTTAATTATTATGTAGTAATTAACTACGCAAGTCCCGCTTAATTTTACTGAATAAGTGGAACGTGGGTCGTTAAGTACAACTCAATATTTAAATGGTGTTTGAGTATTCGGGCGTTAGGATGATGTCAAAATGATTATACTTTCTATGCGGTAATTGCCAACGCGCACTAGGCCAGCGTATAACTATATAGCCTAACCCCTCTCAATCGGATTCTGAATTGTAGAAGAGGGCCGTACCCTGAAGTGGAATGTATATGGGCTGATACAGATACGGTAATTGAACTGTTATCCTGATAACATACCGACTAAGAAGAAATAATTATCTTTGACACGACGCAATTTGCATTGATAACAATGGGCTGGCAAAGGAACAAGCGAGTTTTCACATTTCAACTTGCTCATAATACAAACATATTACTTATTTTGTTTCCTTGTTCCCAATCCTTCTCAATGGTCTCTTAGAGATAACAATAGAACCCTTAGACATACTTCAATTTAATGATGTGATATTTACCAAAACACTCAAACTCTCGACATAAGCCAGCAGTAAGAGAGCATTATTTGTCTGTATATTTATAGTTTTCTCCATACTTGCTATTACTACATTTATGATTTTTTCAGGTAAGGATCTTATAGAATACCTAATTTGGAATCTAGGTCGTCTATGTGGAAAAAGTATTGAGTTCTCAAAGGTTTTTTGCGTTTGCAAATTGTCTCTGAAATAAGGACGTCTCGCGAGCGACGTGCGGACCAGTTTTTGCTCGCGGAGTAGCGCGCCTGCTGATTGTGAAATAACATATCACTCTTGTGATCTAAATACGAGTCTGAAGGACAAAATCCTGCTTAATATGACAACTGATTGTCATGGTAATTAGGATAGATAGTACTTCGATCCACGCACAAACGAATATTTTTATGTCGCATTAATTTTGTAAAAATTTGAGTGATAGTCAAGAAATATTTGAAATAGGAAACAAGTAATCGCCCACAGAAAAACTCATTCTTGGAATTATGTGTAAACTATAATTTCTGCTCCCAATCTGCATTTATAGCAGCGTCAAGTTAAATATGTTAGTATTGATCGCATCGATTGCCGGGCGTGGCGATGCGCCGTCCACTTGCATGCTGTGTATCAGTTATTTATTGCCTACCACTTTATTGCCTCGGTGCGGATTTGGGAAATGAACGCCCTCTGTGGTGGGAGGTTTCTAACCAATCGCCCTTGTATTTCACACACAAAACGCATTCCCAATTATAAATTACTGAGTTGTAGCGCTATTAAATGCCCGACATAATTGGAATACGCGTAATTATAGCCGATGGATTTTATTACAATGAATATATTGTTTCCGTCGTCTAATTGATCCTTTAGCATCATGTGTGGAATGTATGGTGCAGGGTTGGATACTCCACTTTGTAAGCGTTTTCAGGTTAAAGAAATCTCATGTATTGTCCAGATCTGGGATTTGTGCTCAGCACGACAATAATTTCATATCAGCAGTGTATAAATATGGCTAGTCATTTAGTCATGTCTTGGTACTCGTAAACTGGGCAAAAAACGCGTGCTCGCCAAAAATTAACATTAAAAATACATTTTCCCATATTTATGGACGTACAAACCTTGTCCCGACTTTGCATCTATTAATTTTAACTGACAGCTGACTTTGTATTCGCGGTTTTTCAACGCTTTTTATAATATTTTACTGCCTATCTAAAATAACATCCAAAATCGATTGAAATTTACTCTCATTCAATGTGGTATGGAGTATGGACTTGTTTTGGTAAGGAAGTAAAATCGATATATGAAGATCAAATGGACATTTTACAATCTATAGTCTCAACCTATTTCTACAAAATAAACGAACAACATACATTTGTATAGTATATCTTTACAACTATTCTTACACTCCGCAATTCCCGCAATTTCCGTAAATAAAACGCAATAATTCACGCGAAACAAATTTGTTGAACGATAAGCGCTAAATATCTCGCCTAAAAGGTTAAAGTTGACTTCGACATTGAGCGATGAGCTATTCATTGCGTGTGAACTCTTTACTGCTAACGCTGTTTATCCTCTATTGTGCTTAAACCATATTGTGTTAAATTACACTGATCCTTACGAACTATATGCATAATACATATTATGAGAACGTACTATTAAAACCAAAAAAATAGAGGTGAACCTCATATACATTTTACCTGTCTTAGGGAGTTGGGTGAAAATTAGGGCTGAGCTCGAAATTTTATAGCAATATTTAATTAGAAATAAAGTGTTTAAAAACAACCTTAAGAAATTGAAGTGATAGTGCGAAACTTATATCCGATGCTTCTGAGAGGTTCCCGTGACAGACCTACCACCAGTAGCTTTTATTATTTTAGAACAAATCTGATTACCATTTAAAACTAAATTATAATAAAAATAATACATTTCGCTCGTATTGGTCACAGCGTGATGTTATATAGTCTATAACCTTTCTCAATATATGGGCTATCGAAAACAAAAAAGAAATTGAACCAGTAGTTCCTGAGATTACGGCGTACAAACAAATAAACAAACATACAAACAAACTCTTCAGCTTTACATATTAAATATAAATAAAAAATTGAAATAAAAGATAGAAATAATCATAAAACGTTAAGATTCTTGTTAATTTCGTCATTCGATCGACCAAAAATACTACATTAAAAACACTACACGCTACAATAACCCAATTATATTCCTCTTAAGTCTTCACAGCGGAATATCTCGACTGAATCATCGTACTGCTTATTTTTAATTAGTCTTTTAAACGCATATTACTGAAGTTCCGAACGGGATTGGAACAAACTCTCGCATTAAAAGTTTTTTTCGCCGGCAAAAACATGCAACGATACTGAATTATTCATGAGCCACCGCGTGTGTAAAAGCAAATTGAAGGAATAAAAATATTCTTTAAATGAATCTCGATCAACACTGAAAAAAGGGTTTTGCAAAAGTTTTTTTCTATATGAATTTCGTTACGTCTGAGCATGGCTTAAATAAGCATTAGGATTTACATAAGCAGCCTATGGAAAATGGTTGAAAAATGAGGTGAAAAATGTATTAAATATTTTGAGTTCACGTTGTTGTACCTGCGCTATCAATCTTTCTTTGTCTTTGATTAGTTTATGATAGATATAATAAAAATATCAAAATTTTGTGACGTAAAAAAAATAATCGCCGCGTGCTTGATGCAGATACAAAAAAATCTTGCACCCTGACTTGCAAACTTCCTTAACAATTACATATATCTAAAACGACACAGCTTAAAACGCCGCAAAAAATATTGAGAATTATACATGATCAAACAGAACACATATTGCGTTTATAAAATCAAACAAAAATATTAAATATGAAATGCCCATAAACACGCTTATTTAAAAGAAAAACGCACGAAAATAACACATCGGAAATTTCTCGCGAAACAACGTTTAAATCCGCGCCGTGCATAAAATCTTTTGTACATTTTTCGCTCGGCAAATATTTAATGTAAGTAAATATAGTGTTTTGTTAGTTTAAAAGCCCTATTCCCACTTAGTGAATGAGCTATTTGGAGGAGGGTCGGGTCGTGTGAAGTCGGCCCAGTGTTAATTAGGCTGAGGCCCCACATTATGAAGCCAGCGTCTAGTGCGAACAATAATGCTAAATTATTCCACTTACGTGACCAGCTGGGATTTGCAGAAATACTACATTTGTATTTGTTAATTATGTTTAATGAACACGTTGCCTGTTATTAATTAAAATACAGACTACTGTAATCAACTGAGGTGAAAGTAAATAATGAAATTAAATACAGGTGCCATTTATGAAGTAGTTAATCAAGTTAGAAATAACGATTGTATATACAAACTACGGCAAAAAATAAAGTTTATAATTTGCTATTTCAAAGACTTTTATACTGCAGTATCTTTGTATTTTGTGTAACTCTAGACACAGTGTATACCTTGTTACCTCCAGTGATACATTTAACATCATAACAGTGTTGTTTGCCCCACAAAGGATGCAATATGATGCTCGATATTACACCGAGATATTCCATACTTCGCCCCGCTAATGCAACACGAGTCGATCAAACATTAAAATATTCAAATACCATTCATTCTCCACAATTAGAGACATTACTAAGAACAGAAACAGCAGCACTTTTTGCCGCAAATCACTTTGTAATGAAAGACAAATGTCCGTAATCGTGATAAGCTCCGTTCGCTGGCACGGCTAAATTGAATTACAAATTTTGGTCGGAGGTAGGTGAGATATTATGCAAATGGGCCACAGGGTCTTGCCGTTTACCATGATAACGGTAAACCTCAACGATATTTACTACGACTGCTAACAGTCCAGAATACGGTGAGATTCAATATCATACTTAACATCATATATAACTTACCATTTGTTTACTTTAATTCGTCTATTCATGCCATCATGTCTCAACCACATAAGGCTCAAATATCACTGTATATTTTAAAAAGTCGTTGTTACATGTATAAAATGGTATCAATGTGTATTAATGAAACAAGGAAATACAAATAGTTTAAAAGTAAACATCTGTAGTAGCTACGTAGCACATTCACCTAATCGTAGCGGACGCGTAGCATGCTCGTAGCAGATGTGTGAAACTCGTAGCAAATAACATTAGATCCATTTTTAATGACTTAGTGCTAGGTACATGAGAAACGGATACGTAGAGTAATTTCTTACAACACAATGTTGTTTTAAGTGTTTAGAATACTAAAAGGACAGTTTTAATCGTCGTTTCGCACGTGTGGTGCTGAACAGATAATGATGACTGCATTTATCTTTCAGGCAAGCTGCCGTGACGGATGTAACACGGAACGCCGAGCTGTTTTTCAAGTAGAGCCACAGTAAAGTTACGTTTGCTTTAAAATTTATTTTCCTTAGAAGTAACGTGTTTTCTTGGAGAATTCAATGTTATTTATTTGCCTCGTAGATTATTTTAGGGTCGTCGTGTTTCTTTATTAATGAATGTGTCCCTCAGAGGAAAATATCAGGTTATAAAGAGATATAAATAACTTATATAAAAGTAATTTTAACGGCTAGTATCCTTTATTATTTTTAGAAATACTCAAGTCGACCTCATATTGAAAAAATATTAACCAAATATTTTCGAACACTTTAACCTTTATTCCAGATCAAGAATAAAACCCAAATCCTTCCGTATCAACCACGAAATCTATCAGAAGCACTTCCCTTATTAATTCAAATATTTATTCTTCAAAAATAAAACCTTCCCTACTACATCGCGATATACTGTAAAAGTTTCATACGTCTTCGTATACTATCTGACATAAACGTCGAAAGCGGCCCGCTTATCTTCCCCAGGAGAAATGCACGGCATTTGTCTTGAGAGGTGATGGCTCATGATTCAGTGCGGTCATATTCTTTTTCTTCTATCACTTTCATTAAGAAAAATTGTGTTTGCGCCTAAAGCGATAGTCGGCCTTAAGTACGCAATTCATACTGGGTATTGAGAAAGTCTTTTACGTTATAACTTGGAGGGTCGTTAGTAATAATAAAATAATGGAATTGCTAGTCGAATAAAATTTAAGTGGAAAAATAAAAAGTTCGGGTTGTAACGACTCTCTCAATAACGTGTACTTAGTTATCCTTCAAACGAATATTAAGAAGTCTGAAAATATTTTTTAATACGCCAAATATCGTAGTATGTCACGGTTATGACGATATGACAAACAACAATTGCTAATGGGCGTACTCGGTGTTATATATGAAACACGACAAAAGATACAAAATACTAAACAATCTTATTTTTTGAAAGCCTACAAGTCACATGAAAAAAAATATATACAAACCGTATTACATCACAATTTCCTTATATTATGAGCGTAACCAGCAACATCCATCAACAGCAAAATATAAAGACATTTCACACTTAATACCAGAACCTTTTATAATTACGTTTTTCTAAGGCAGGCAAGCCACGAAAGGCTTTAAAAGCCGTGCTTAAGTGGCGGGCGTCGGTTTGATTGATAGCTCGCGACACATGAACCGAGAACTGAATAAATCCGCCTCACCGCCATTATACACGCAAATCCCACGGTGTTGATACACGATTTAATCATAATAACACGCGAAATAGGCATGTCGCAACACGACACGTTTAGGGATCAGCGTATTATTCATTAAGAAATACAGCGGTATTAATAAATAATTAGTTATCGTTTGTTTCTACGTAAATATTTTTTTTCATTTTCATTTTCAATGGTGAATAAAAACTTGATGATTACACCTTTTACGCCAAGCATTGCTTTGTAATTGGCTTTGTTTGGTTTTGCTACTGTCTATGAACAGTCATATCGCTTACCATCAGGCAAATAGCATGCTCTTCGCGCCATACATCGTAATAAAAACCTGTACATGAGAGATTTTTACAAGAATTTCGTAGGTATGCGAAGTCCTAGTGGTAGACTAAAAAGGCTAACCGCGGTAGTGTTGGCGTCAGACAGCCAATTAACAATACAAATAACTTTAAAAGCCATCTAAAAAAAATACCGGCTTTGTAGGTGCGAGACATGGGCAGTAGAATAACAAAAATAAGTAAAGCGTATAAATGCAGGCCACACAAATATTCGTCTAGACTAAGATCGAACTCCACTGTTTTAAGCCCACGCCAGTCACTAGCCAAATTAGTTCGTTAAATCGGTCGCAGGTAACAAATGACCCGCATCTCTGGACAGGTCACTACATTAAGTGGAGTTATTTTTGTTTATAATCGCGGCTTTGAATCTTTATCCAACGCCCATACACTGGATACTAAAAGTATACGGATTTATGTGGACACTGGACATCCAACGTTTCAAACACAGAACCTGGCATATTGTATTGTATCAACCCATATACGTCCCACTGCAGGGCACAGGCCTCCTCTACAATTTAAATTACGATTGAGAGGGGTTAGGCCATATAGTCCACCATGCTGGCCTAGTGCGGGTTGGCGGTCTTTACATACCATAGAAATTATTTCAAATCGCTATGGCATGCAGCTTTCCTCACGATATTTTCCTTCACCGTTATAGTTCGTGGTGATTCATTATCAAAATGGAAAAAAAAATGCAAGTGAAAAACCGCCATAGTGACTCACAGAAGTATATCGTTTTCGGGGCTAAGCCAATGTATATTCGGTTACAACAAGAGTGGCAAAAATATTTAAAGGTTATGGATCTGAATTGCATCGCCCTTAGCATCAGGTATGAACAATTATAATACATAGTAATCACTTTACCGTACCAGTATGAGAACAAAGTTAATAAAAATATTATTTTCATTTGAAATCTATTTATAACACACTCATTTGTATTGCATGTAAGTGTTTTACCTGGTAAAGTATTTAAACGTAATATATGAAATTCTTATAACTGCAATAACAACCAAATCTGGATCATTGTCGTGATTACTCGTTTCGATTTAGAGATAATATACTGCAAATATCCTTGCTAACATTTTGCCTCATAAACTCATACATCAGAAATTTGTAGATACTAACGAAACATTTCTAAACGCAGCTTACACTGAAAATGCGCGTTCCCAGCTTGTGTCATAAAATGTACGACGCATAAAATCTACTTAGAGAATGCAATACTATGTCACCTGGCGTGCTCAACCGAAACTCATTGTTTATAATTACGCGCAACTAAAATGTTAACACACCTCTATTACGAGCACGCAATGAGAACACAAGTTCAGGGCTCAAAACAAGAACAACCAACAGGGTGAGTGTTGGAAAAGAACAACGTTGTAAGAAAAAGTATTTTCGTTTTACTTTTCTCTTTGTAAAAAATAGAACAACTTTAAGATTTCTGAGCAATTAATTACCCTTAAAATAGATTGTTTTTTTTTATTTTTATTCATAAGAGTCTTATCAATTGCGATAAGGCAACAATAAAAAAAAGAGGAAAATAAAGCTATTTTGAAATGTGGAAACCAATGCAGATGATTTACAGAATTTACTATGAAAATATTCATTGTTCGTTTTTATCAAGATTACCTCGCTGGCAGATTATTGGCAACATTATAGTCCTGTTCATTATGTGAGGAGCGCCGCCTGCGAGGGTACTTGGCTTTGCACCAAAAATGTACAAGAACCACATACGCGGGTATTTGAAATTATCAAACGGTCGAATATTAATGAAGAGTTCTCACAAGTATCCTCTATGGCAAACAAAACCCTTTTTAAATAAAACTAATTTTAACGGATATTATCGCGAATTTGGTTTATTTTTTTACATTTTTAACTACTTTAGTGTAACTACTTTACAACTTTCGTGATCACGACGAACTATTTCAATGTGTAACATTCGCGTAAATATAAGAAACCATGATGCAGTTTTTTTTGTCTAATTTTATTTATACGTAACGCTTCTACTACATGAAAGGTCTATACTCATACTTCAAAGGTCATACTTGGCACTCATCTAACGCACTCTTTATAAAGGAATCGGAAATGGTATTTTAAACCTTAGGGTAAACATCCTACTAATTGACGCGGCGTCCGCATCTGCGTAATCCCAATTAGATTGACGTAAGCCTTTGAGATTAAAGGGAATCGAGATATGTCTCTGAACGTGGTCATACTCTCATCTACCTAAATGTTCACTGGAATATGCATACCACTGGTTTAATAAAACTAACAAAAATAATGGTCGCTTAGATTTACTCGAAAGTTACACATTAAATTGAACCCATTGAACCACGAAAGCTATAATTGCATCGTCGGGATGTTTCAAAAATCGTTTAATGTAAAAATTAAACGAATTCCACGATAAAATCCGTAAGAAATAGTTTTAATTCAATATAGAACAAAACTCTACAAATTATTTGAACCCCGTATTAAAACCTGACTCCGCTCCGCGCTAACGTATTGCCTGTCTCCCCTTGCGTACCCTTCAGTGTCCTGAAGATCAATACGCCGAAACCATAATAGATATGGACATTAATTTACGCAACCACATGGGACAACGCTCTCATTGAACTTTCAAAGTTGCCGAGCAAACGTCAACCTGTATTTACACATTCACACGAGAATGAATATTTATTTTTATTACAACTATTAACAAGATAAGCTGTCGCGTATATTCAAATCTTGCGCGCATGTTGCACGGCTTTTGTTTTATTGTGATGTATGTTAATTAAAAATATTTCGATCTGTATATAATGCTGTTTTTATAATTAAACTGCATACTTTTATTGTTCAATTCTTATAGCCACTTTCACCTATCTGATGACTTTTATAACAATATCCTTTGCCCTTCAGTGAGACACTACAACTTCTTATAATAATATAATTATTATAAGGCTATAATTTCCAATGACTGCCTCGGTGGCGTAGTTGTATTACGGTAGGTTACAAAGCTGAGGTCTCGGTTTCGAGTCCCGGGTCGGGCAAAGTGATATTGGATTTTTCTATTCATTATCAGCCCGGAGTCAGGAATTTGTGCCCGATATGGCGATAGGCTCGCCCCCTATCACATCATGGAACGGAACATACTAGGCGAAATATGGGTATCCTGGCGGCGCCTCTGCCTACCCCCTTCGGGGATAAAGGCATGAGTTTATGCATGTAATCGCCAATGTTGATTGTAAGGCTTATAAAAATCACGCATCCAATTTCTGTTATCTTACAAAATAATCGAATATTCTTTGTATTCTATTAATTAATCCATTCCGATAAATATTGACGTTGCAATCAATCAAAATAATCTTGCAAATGAATTTGAAATCGGATCGTATTTAAACGATCCCCCGATTTGATGAAATCCCTCACACAAATATGGATTCGACCATTATTTACTGAGTTTTAACTTCTCGGAAACAGCTGATGGAAACTGAATAAATTTATTCAATACCTATATTTCCTATTTATATTTCACTGAAAATAATCTTTACACACTTTATTTGAAATGTGAGGGATTTTGATGCAACATTCAAGCTTTATCCATATTAATTATTTTTCTAGTACAATTTAAAGACATGGTTCTTAGCGCTCAGATCGGTTATTATTACACCTATTTTTGTTTTATAATTAATTTTATAATTTCAAAATTGGTTACGCCCAAAGCTAATAATATCACTGAAGGTTATTATAAAATTAGTCTCAGTTCTCTATTTTTATTTAAGAGATTTATATTCTAACTTCTAATAGGTAATCGCTATTATGATCCTTAATCCGGTCACTGAACTTCTCTTACAATGTAACGGGGTAACTGATTGTCCACAAATCAGCCTAGTGGAAATTTATGGCAGATTGTGTTTAGAAAAATCACCAGATTAACTTCAGAATTTTTAACATACACTCTGTATTGATAACGCGGCTTTACGGTCATTTTATGTAAAGGCTATATTCAAGAAATATTTAACAAACGTACTCATAGACATAATAAAATTGTGTACATGAATCAGCCCAAAATAACTCAGCAATTCAATTTTTCCGTATGAATACACTTCTAGGGCTCGACGTACCTAGACTTCAAAGCCTTTACAAGACTTTTTCTAATTTACGTATGAATGTATTAATATTGTAAATGTAAGCATTGCGTGAAAGCCGAGCCCTAAGTAAGTCAAGTGGAACGAAATAATTCCCCTATTACTGTAAACCGAGGTGCGAGAAGAAGCCATTGACTCGCCTCGGCATGCAAATTACTTTCCTTGTAATGTTTATGCCCTTAAATTAAGTAAATAATAGAGCCGTATCAAATGCCAAGTGAATGGGTTTTAGCCTAAGTAGTGTAATAAATATTGAGCAAAAATTAAAGTAGTGGTAGAAATACGTAAATATACGTATATTTTGCTAAATATAAAATGTTATAAATTTATACATTGCAATCCTGGATTTAATATAGATTTAGAAAACTAAATCCAATACCTTTCAAATAAAAACTAAACATTTTGAATCAAAAACAATGTCTAACAAAATTCTTGTCATAGCGACAATGACCTTAAATTGCACAAAGACAGGTCGTTTCTTGGAAGCGCACGTTGTTGTTAGCAATTCAAGTGACAGCTATACAGGCTGCGGCCCGTGTTTAGAACCGCCTTTATTGTCTACAAACTGCAGGTGTAAATAGAATTGACAATCGCACTGGTCGGCTAGCCACCTATTATGTTCTACCAGAAAACGTTGTCACGGAATTAGGCTTACGTAACCGAGCACTTTCGACAGACACTAATAAATCTACATCTACAACTGGCAAATTGAACTTAACAGTCAGAATAACGTCAACAGCTGAATGAAATTATTTCAAATTCACATCGGTATTACAATGAAATTCACATGTAGGCATTACAGTGGGTTCGAAAAACATTATGTAAATATAATGAAATGTCCGTACGTTCTGATACGAGCTCGACGGAATACGTTGTTAACATTTGAAGGTAAGCATATAAAGAGTCAATATCGGCAACCCACGAATAAATGGGACATAATGAAAATATATTACGGGGCCTGGCCTCGTAAACGACTGCGACAGAGTCGAATGTTATTCAAATAAACATTACCCTGATCGAACGTCGTCACGGAGTTCCAGAAATCGTAAAATTTACAACCACGCTCATACGAATACCTCTTGTGTGCCCATTCGGCGTGCAGAGCCAAATGCGCGAATCATGCCCGATATAAACCGACGGCTCGTCATGACTGACCCTGTCAATTATGTGCCAGTTGCTTTTGATTAACTCCAACTATACTAAGCACGCAATATTTGTATTGGAATATATATATTTTTACGTCTTAGTAGGTTTTAATGAGGAGAGACCTGCTATGAAAATGGACTGAGTTAAAAATTTACTACTACAGTATAATATTAACTAATGTACCCATTTTCAAAATTTTGAGGCGTGTATTGCTGTAAACGGATTGAAGAGTCCCGTAATATATGTATCCCGGAACTGGCATTTGTGCCCGGTCTAGCTAAAAGCTCTTCAGCCTGTAAATAAGATAAGGATAGCCTCATCATATCTCACCGAGATGTGGGTGGCAATAGAGGCACATCTGCTTTACTCCTAAAGAACACATGCGTAAGCTTTCTTATGTATGTGACCATTTGTCTTGCAATTGAATTCATCATTAGTTGCGCAAAAATTGATTGCTAAGTACCAAACCAAATCTGCATTACCAATGATCCCATCAAAATATTCACAGTAATTCCCAAACTTCAATCACAGATGTGATTCAAACATTGCGACAAATATTTGTACACTCCACAAATATTTGTCGCAATTCTGAATTCTGTAATATCCTGCTAAAATTACTAAAGAAACTTAGTTTGTGATGTAATATCAAAGCTAGTGTTTAATTAATTTTCAATAATTTTAGGCTCATAAATCGCGGTGAGATGTATAAGCGAAATAACTAAGCGCGATCATTTATTTAGTGTTTAGTCGGGTATCTACACGGATGATTGATCATGATTGGAGTCGCCATGGGTGATCCATCAAGCACCTTCGAGGGCTCCGTGCGAACCGATTAATAACAGTATCGTACCATATTACTATATTTATTACACCCCTACATAAATTATTGATGAAGTTCAAATATTTACCGAAGCGATGGACTGAGTCTGTATGAAATATATCTTCACGAGTATGATACGGGTTGACACCAATATACACTCACGTAATTGCTTCGCTAATTAAAACCATGGTCCAACTTTAAAGTAATTTATTGTGTGTGACAAAACGGATTTTAAAAATATTTAGTTTGCGTAACACTAGTACAAAACCGAACTTGAACGAGACTTAAACTGGGAAAATCGGAGAAGGTTCGTTAGTGAGTTCAGATCAACTCATTGGCAAGTTTAAGTGGCAATAGACTTGGCGATACCGATGCCCTTTGGGTAAGAAAGTTGACGAAACCTACTTGAGTGCTTAACAATTGTTGTCGCCGCACCAAAATATGATTACAATTAATTAAATATATACATATAATTCTCTGTAATACAAATAATTGTAAGACTTATAATTTGTGAAGGGTAGTTTATATTTAATATTATGTTCATGATTCAGTCCTGTCAATTGTTGGTGGGGCGGTTATTATATAAGAGCGTGCATTGTGAAAAATAGGTTAGTTAAGTGTAAGCTGTAACCATAGTATTACTGAGAAATAAACAGTAATATAACATCAGAAGTGTTTCGTAACCACGCCAATGCCACGAAGTCGTAAAAGAACCCGAGGAAAGAGGAGCAGACGGAAGAAATCCTCCTCTAAATCAGTGTCATCCAGCTCACGATCACCATCATCAAGCAGCAGCTCGTGTGAGCGCATAAGGAGAAAATCGAGACGCACAAGAGCTGCGTCTCCCGCAGTAAGCCAAAATATCATTTTGTCGTCAGTGATACCCGAGTTTGATCCTTTAGTTGACGATGTTGAAATGTGGATTAATGTTGTGGAAGCCAATGCTCGGGCTTTTGGCTGGTCTGATCGTGTTTTACAATATCAAGCTTTGCAAAAATTACGTAATACCGCAAAAACATGGTACGACTCCCTTCAAAAAAATAAAACAGAGTGGACTATGTGGATATGGAAGGACTGGCGGAATACTCTTTTAGATACCTTTCAAATTAAGCGTAATATGTATAATCTATTAAAAGATTTAGTACAGTCTAAACCTTCAGATGGCCAATCATTATATGAATATTACTTTTTACAACGAGGTAAAATTGATAAAATGAGACTAAACTTTTCGGAACAAGATATTATTTCTATAATTGTGGGGTCTATTTGTGATAAAAACATAAGTACAGCAGCTGATGCCGGTAATTTTAAAAATAGTGATGACTTGGCTTCCTTTTTACATGGTAAACATTATGAGTCCGAACAGAAAACTTTTCAGAAACAAAACCATTTTCCCAATAAAAATTTACGTTTACCCTACAACTCTAGTAATAATATTGACAAGAGACCAGATAGTTCACCAAGTTTCGGTGCATCTACTAGTAATTATTCCACAACTACTTTTACGAATATAACTTGCTTTCGTTGTGGTGAAACAGGTCACAAAAAGACAAATTGCAATCATAAAGATAACGTAAAATGCAATGTTTGTCATAAGTTTGGCCATCTAGAACTTGCTTGTAGAATGAAATCTAAAACTAAGGCAGAAAAAGATAGTGAAGTTAAGGTAGTTATGGAATCTAACCCGAAGGATAAATTTTATAAGGATATCGAATTAAATGGATGTAAACAACAAGCTTTCATTGACATGGGTAGTAGTTGTTCACTTATATCAAGCACTTTGGCAAATAAATTAAAACTTACTACATTTACACTAGAGACACCCATCTTATTAACTGGGTTTAAACTTGATTCTTGTTCTTACGTTACACAAGGAGTAAAAGTTAATCTTAAGGTGGATACAACAACTCTTGATATTATATTTTATATTTTCGATGAGTTATCTGGTAGTCAAATCTTAATAGGAAGGAATTTCACAGAAGATAAAAGTATAATGTATACGCGTATAGGGGACAAATTATCTTTCCACCCTGTAAATAATGAACACACGGCTTTGATAGACTTATCAATATTTAATACTGATTCCACAGTTCATGGTTCTTTGTTAAATAAAATATTTTCTAAGTACCCACGGGTAATATCGGATAATTTTCAATCTTTGGGTAAAACTTCTTGTGTTGAACTCGAAATTGAGTTAACGACTACTAAGCCTGTCTGTCACCGACCTTACCGTATGTCCGAATCTGAAAAATTAATTACTCGTGAAATCATTGATGAACTTTTAACAAATGACATTATACAAGAAAGCAATTCTGCTTATGCAAGTCCAATTTTATTAGTAAGTAAAGCATCTGGAGATAAGCGAATGTGTATTGATTATAGATCTCTAAATAAAATAACAATAAAAGAAAAATATCCGATGCCTATTGTCGAAGATTTAATGGATAAATTAAAAGGCTGCAAATATTATACATCTTTAGACTTAAAAAGCGGGTATTACCAAATTAAGGTAAAGGAGAATTCTATACCTAAAACTGCGTTCATTACCCCCGATGGCCACTATGAATTTAAAAGGATGCCATTTGGTCTTTGTAATGGGCCGGCAGTTTTCCAAAGACTTATGAATACCGTACTGGGAAAATTACGGTTTGATAGAATTATTTGCTACATGGATGACTTATTGATAGCTACAGATTCAATTAATGAAAATATTAAACGTTTGGAAGAAGTATTAAAAGTACTGCAAGACAATGGTCTGACAATTAATTTAAATAAATGCCATTTTTTTCAAAATTCAGTACAGTTTCTTGGGTATGATGTTTCTGAAGAAGGTATTCGGCCTGGTAAAAATAAACTCAAGGCTATTGAAAACTATCCTGAACCCAAAAATATTCATCAGGTTAGACAATTTTTGGGACTTGTAAATTATTTTCGAAAATTTATAAAAAACTGTGCCGTTACATCGAAACCATTGGTAAAAATGTTGAAGAAAGATGCATTATGGGAATGGGGGATTGAACAAATTACAGCTATCAATAAGTTAAAACAAGAATTATTACATAACGCTGTATTATCCATTTTTGATCCAAAACTTTCCACTATTTTATATACGGATGCTAGTCGTGATGGTGTAGGTTGTATTTTAACACAATATACAGACCAAGGGGAAAAACCAATACATTTTTACAGTAGACAGACTACAATTGAAGAAAAAAAGTACCATTCCTTTGAATTAGAATTTTTGGCCATTGTGGTTGGTTTGCAAAAATTTCGACATTACTTATTGGGTTCTAATTTTAAAATGTATACAGATTGTAACGCTGTTAAATACACTATAAATAAGCAAGAAATTAATGCGAGAATAGGTAGATGGGTGTTAATGACACAAGAATTCACTTTTGAAATAGTACATAAACCTGGAACACAAATGCAACACGTAGATGCATTAAGTAGAAATCCTATTTGTAATAATGCTCCAAATACCGTATGTAATGAAAGTGTGTTGGTTATTTCGGAAAATGACTGGTTATTGGCGGTACAACTACAAGATCCCAATATATGTGCAATCAAAGATATTTTGAATACAGGAGAGGCCGAGCTTAACAAAAAGATTTTTAATGAATATGAATTACTTGGTAATAAAGTGTATCGTAGAACTGAGTATGGCAGGCGGTGGGTAGTTCCAAAAAGTTGTATTTGGCAAGTGATTAGAGCCAATCATGATCAAATAGGTCATTTTGCCGTGGACAAATCTATTGAAAGAATAAGGTCGCACTATTGGTTCCCAAGAATGAGGAAAATTGTGTCAAAATACATAAAAAATTGTCTTCACTGCATTTATATGAAAGCTATTCATGGCAAAAAGGAAGGTGAATTATTTTCCATACCTAAATATGCAAGGCCATTTCATACTTTACATATCGACCATTTAGGTCCATTTGTTAAGACTACTTGTAAAAATACTTATCTGTTAGTGACTGTTGATTCCTTTACAAAATTTGTATTTATTGCACCTGTACGCAATACTAAAAGTAAGACTGTGATCAATGAATTAAATAAGGTATTTAATGTATTCGGCAACCCTAAACGCATCATCTGCGATGCAGGCAGTGCATTTACATCTAAATTATTTGTAAAATATTGTGACAACAAAAATATACGACGACATATCATCGCCACCGCCGTCCCACGTTCCAACGGACAAGTGGAGCGTTACAATCGTACCATCCTTGATGCACTACGAACTATGGGTGTTAACAGTGATTATAACAAATGGGATACACATGTTTCAAGTATCCAACATGGAATAAACAGCACCATCAATAAAACAACCTCTGCAATACCAAGCGAGGTTTTCTTTGGGTATCGACTTCGAATGGACGCTGACAAATTAGTGAATGATGACGATCAATTACCAATTGACGTTACCTCATTAAGAAATTCCGTGAGTAATCGAATCAAGATTAACGCAGATAAACAAGCGCAATCCTTCAATTCTAAGAGGAAAACTGCTCGAAAGTACAACATTGATGATTTGGTCGTAATTAAGATTCCCAGTCAGTCAAACAACGGTCAAAGTACAAAATTACTACCGTTATATAAAGGACCTTTCCAAGTAACGGAAGTACTGGGCCACGACCGATACAAAGTAAAAGATATGAGAGGTGCAGAAAGAACAAGCAAACCATACGAAGGAACGACTTGTGCAGAAAATATGAAACCGTGGATTCAATTGCAGGAATTGGAGGAAAATTAAGTAGGAGAGGTCCGGATGTTGTCAGGTATTTATGCAATTTGATTACCTATAATTTGTCTGTTTTATGTTGTCTGATGCTTTTGCCTCGAATTTTGTGCATTTTGGTGTCTAAATCATGTTTTTGTAACAGTATTTATCCTTGTAAAATAGATCTGTTACAATGAGGTTTGGATTTGTGGTGATATGCAACTAGGGTGGCCAGTGGCATCGCCTAGGGTAAATCACAAATTCCAACATAAATGTAACTGACCGGTGATGGAACAGTTGCAGATTTGGATACCAATAATGCGCAAAATTGATACATACTCCAGTTGAGTGAATCCCTCCTTGCTGACCGTCGATGGAACAGCAGTGGAGGACACTTAATCAATTCCACAATACTTAATTTGAAACTGATACTTGTGTTTATTCTCAGCAACCGCACCAGACTAAGACGCTATCCAGGGACGGATGCGTGCGCAGGACGGCCGGATGTTGTCGCCGCACCAAAATATGATTACAATTAATTAAATATATACATATAATTCTCTGTAATACAAATAATTGTAAGACTTATAATTTGTGAAGGGTAGTTTATATTTAATATTATGTTCATGATTCAGTCCTGTCAATTGTTGGTGGGGCGGTTATTATATAAGAGCGTGCATTGTGAAAAATAGGTTAGTTAAGTGTAAGCTGTAACCATAGTATTACTGAGAAATAAACAGTAATATAACACAATTACTCGTAATAAAATTACTCGCATATTCCGTGTTTAAAAAATTATAAATAAATAAATACACCCAACAGTCACATACATAGTCCTGACCCCACACTAAAATCGAGTCTTATGTGGTGGCCAAAAGAAATTAAGAAAGACTTTTCGGTCTCACAAACACCCAGACCCGAACTAAATATGTACTTGTGGATCGCACAAACATTTGTTTCGGTGCAAGAATCAAATCCGCGGCTACTAACAAATACTAAAATAAATTGTTTTGTATAATGAATTACCTATGTTTGAATTTTAAAAGCTATGTTTCTTACATGAAGATTTAATTTATAGTAATCGAAATAATTTCAAGAAGCAAACAAACAATCTCAATAAACACGTAACTTAATTTTCCGCATACAATATACATACTGTCAGGTAAATAATATACATAATGTTCTCAGCAGTAAAGCAAGTGATTAACGTAACGAAGTTGCTATAGGTGTGTTTAGTTTCGTCACAACTACTAACTAGTAAGCAAAACACAAATACCAACTTTGAAGTACGCACCGACATCGGTACATTAATTCAAGTTTAGCAGTTAATAGGTCAGAGGTGTGACCTGAAATATTTAGAAATATATCTGGATCTCAGCTCATATACGTCCCACTGCAGGGCAAGAGCATGCTCTGCAATCGAGAGTAAGATTGAGAGGGGTTGGGCCATATAGTCCACCACGCTGGCCTAGTGCGGGTTGGCGGAGATTCCATGGCATAGATATTGTAAATCGCTACGGTATGCAGGTTTTACTCACGATGTTTTCCTTCACCGTTATGGTGATTGATAATAACTATCAATACCCTGGGATTTGAACCCGCAACTACCGTGAACATATCGACAGCGGCGTCTGGTCCGTTACCAACAGGCCACCACGCTCTAGAAATATAATCAAACCTACAATTAACAAAGGTTCTCCTGATCCCACTGTAGTGAAAAACTTTAATGAAAACAACTGTTGAAATCGTTGCCAAACCCCTGATACCACAAATTGAACAAAATATAATTTTTTTTCGTAGTCCAATTATACACCCACACGTTTTTCGTGTAATTAATACATGCGGCTTGGCAAAGTTTACCAAAGCCCGATATCGTTGGTACCTGCTTTAATTATGTTAATTTTAAAAACAATATTGGTCTATTTTTAGAATTTATGTTACCTCATAATATATGCAATATATTTTCACACACCTGTATTAATTGAATAAGAGAGAACACTGCATATTCTAAAGAGCGGGCGAAATGAGACATTAAAAAAGCTGAACGTAGAATCATCACCAGCATAATTCCGAGCGAAAAAACAAAGAAAATATCCCAAGCATTGTACATGAAATATCTCGTTCGATTTTACTGAGCGTTTTGGGGACGGATTACAAATCGTCATAAAAACGGTCTGAAGCAGCCAAGGACGATTTTAAAATCATTGTTTCACAACCACAGGTATTAAAACTTGGCGTTGTGAAAGCTGTTAAGAAAAGGTTTGGTATTACAATAGGTATAAAAAAAAAGATACTCAACGTGAACTCATAAATAAATAATAAATACACCCAACAGTCACATACATAGTCTTGACCCCACACTAAGATCGAGTCTTGTGTCGTGGGTATCAGAAACTACGAGAGACTTTTCGGTCTCACAAACACCCAGACCCGAAACAAATACCTGTGGATCACACAAATATTTGTTTCGGTGCGGGGATCGAACCCGCGGCCTCACGTTTCACAGGCGGCGTCTAACCAACTGCGCCACGGAGGCTGTCAATGTCATAGTTTTGCTATTTCGTTTCCTTTGGCAATGCCATTCATCTCTTTCACTTTTCTGCCTCTGGCTGTCTTTCTCTAGCTTAACTGTGTTCCCTCGTCAATTTTCAAAGTACTGCATCGCCTCTATGACTTCCAAGTATTGCGGGTGTTAAGAATATTGTCATGAAGATTACGTTATCTAATTAACTGTGAATACACAACTTATTTTAAAACCAGGTAGTGGGAGACCAGCTCAATAGTTGGAAACACATTAATTTAAAACTAAGGAGACATCAAATTAGGAGTAATGGTCAACACTTCCCAATAAATGACAGCCTGCCAATGAGAATGACAGTCTCCGTGGCGCAGTTGGTTAGACGCCGGCTGTGAAACGAGAGGCCGTGGGTTCGATTCCCGCACGGAAACAAATATTTGTGTGATCCACAAGTATTTGTTTCGGGTCTGGGTGTTTGTGATACCGTAAAATCTCTCGTAGCTTTTGATACCTAGACACAAGACTTGATCTTAGTGTGAGGGGGACTATGTATGACTGTTAGGTGTATTTATTTATTTCTTTATTATTTAAATGAGCACCTGCTTGTCTGTTGTTCCTATGTCAACAATAGCACGTGAAGCGTTATAATGAAGTGATCAGAAGGCCGGCGCAGTGACGCTCTGATGACTGCCATTACGGGAATTTGGTGTATTCGCGCCCGCACCCCTTTGTGGACGTGATCTGGCGGACAAGCGCGCCGGCTCGTGGGCGGCATTGCTACAGTGACCAGACATTCTGTTATGAGACTCGTGTGTTACCGACAATTAAACATAATTAATGTTCTTAATTCAAATAAATAAACGAGTTCTAAATTAAAACACTGAATTGTTGAGACAAATATGATGACGGACATTGGACAATTGAATCAAGATGTTGAATGGAGAAACGTCGGGGAAACTTATGTTTGAAAAAAGATAAATAAACAAATACATCCCAACAGTCACATACATAGTCCTGACCTCACACTAAGATCGAATCTTGTGTCGTAGGTATCAGAAACTACGAGAGACTTTTCGGTCTCACAAACACCCAAACCCGAAACAAATACCTGTGGATCACAGTCACACAAATATTTGTTTTGATGCGGGGATCGAACCTGCGGCCTTTTGTTTCACAGGTGACGTCTAACCAATTGCGCCACGAACACGAAGACTGTCAAGATGACTACCTCCGTGGCTGTCATCTTGACGAAAGATTACAGCCACGAAGAAGAAGAGATTACTTTTGGCTAAAAATGATGACCATTTGGTAAAGAAAAAAACTGCAAATTCTTAATACCCAGTGGTTTTGGTGGTTCATAAAATATATGAATAACGCATTGCGACTAGGACGCAAATTAACTTAAATATGACCCTGTCCTGAAAGCACCTACAATCCGGATTCAACTTTCTCAAATTAATAGAAAACGCCACGCAAAGAATTGACTATGGAATTGAAAACAAAATTTTACGCTTTAAAACTCGTTTTATTTTCAGGTTTATACAAATTGCTAAATTAAAAATGATTAACGTGGGCAATATTTTATTTTTATCCCTCCCATATTTTACTATAAAATTAGAACCACCCTTGCGCAACCTGTATTACTCTCAATGAAAAATATAAAAGATCCTATTTCAAAGACTATACCTCCAATTTATCAAACGTAGAATTTATAACGCACGAGTTAGCACCTAGCCCCGAATCTAATATTATTTTAGTAAATTATGTAGAACTTGCTTGCTAAGCATTATAAGCAAATTTCTTTGACATTTTTATCAACATTTTATAGCCTCATTAAATTGATGTTAAAAACATGTGCTATTTTTTGATGTTGAATCAAATATAGACATTAAAAGCATTAGTATACAGCCTAAACTCCGCCGTCCATCTGGTTTTACATAAATCCGTGCCTAATTAACACACTTAATTGCCAATTAAGACATGCACTGAACACTTCGACCCAATATTCGAAATGATATAATAGCTTCAATTCTACGAACATTGACGATGTAAATAGCCTTTATTAAATATTTAGCTGCGTAGACATTTGCACTGATGTTCATCTGCATTACACAGATTTGATTGATCAAATACAGGTCGACGTGGAGATCCGTGGGGGAGGCCTATGTTCAGCTGAGGACTTCGTATGGCTGAAGAGAGAGAGAGAGAGAGAGAGAGGTACTCTTTTTTCACATTTAACATCAGCGTGAATAAAAATAATAATAATGATTAAATTATAATGAATTCACTCATCACTCAGTCCATCAATAAACCTGCCCTACATTAAGGTACAAGTTTTTAGTGCTGGGTATTTCAAGAAGCGAGAAACATTCCTGCCTCTCCATACTCAGATCTATAAGAATAGTTTGTGAAAAATATTTTGCTCGGTAAGAGGATCGAACACACGTTCCAAAGTTCGAAATCCACCTTTTTAAATATGCCAGAGAGCTGTCACGTTTCAACAAAAATGCAATGTTTAAGCTTTTGAGAAATTACCAAATTTTAACTATGAGCGCCCAAAGTTTTTCGAACCGATATGCTCACACAAGTAATGCCCGATTTGAACCGAAATTAAACCTTCACCCTCACGACTTATTTATGACAACTTTGAACTTATTCGAATCATTCCGCTATTTAATTAATTCATAAGTGAACTTTCCATTATTCGTAAAGAAAATGCAATAGTAAATAGCTAAAATATTTTCAGTAAACGAAATAATGTTAGTCCAAGACTAAAAACCTGAATGTCAACAATAGTAAAACAAAACGGTGCCACACAAGAAGTCTGGTCTAGTCGACGTCAATAGGCGCCGAACTTATTATTCAGCCAACGTCAGCCAGACCAACTTAATTAGAAATTCGGTGACCTGTGAATTCCCTTCCGCTGTGGATAATTCTGTTTATGATATCAACAGCTGCCGGTTGCTTCCATTTGTAATAATTTCCTCATTAATTTCTAGCCCACGACGCCAAAGTCGAAATTGATTACAAAACCGTACCGTTTTGCCACCGATTTGTTGCAAAAAACATTTTCAATTTGGAAACGTTTGCGAAGCGATTACTAAATCGTTCTTGTGTTGGGTCGAGTAAATTGTTTTTTGTGTGGGCATATGAATATCGGCGCGTGTTTTACGACTTTTCTACGTAACTTGATGAACACACAGACTTATCTTTCCTAAATCAAGTTTATGTCATCCACTTTTTCGTCATAATGTTTAGATTCTGAGCATGACGGGTTGCAGAGGCTGTCAGTTTGTGAAAACGGGATATTGGAAAAATGTTACGCTATGGTACAGTAACCAACTCCTACAGTCACAGATAATTATCAACTAATGAAACTTACTCAATTGGTAACTTATTTATAACACGTTTAAAAAGGATTTAAGTTCAATGTTTTTAAATTTTTATTACCCCTTTTCATTTTACCCTACAATAACTTTTTATACCTCATCCATCAATCAAATAATACCACTAAAATCTTAAAAAAACCAAAGAACATCATTTTCAGCACATTTCATTTCAAATACTTTAAACCGCAGGATAAAAACTTTCCAAACAGTTACATATGCAAACGTATGTGAGGCTAATAGTAAATTACCGACAATCAGTGTAACTTGACTCATTTCGAGTGTGCCCGTCAAACTTAAATCACACAACTTTGTATTAATGGACGTTGACTTTGCTAAGTAATTTGTTAGCACGGCAGATGTATGCCAGCTTGCTTCATTGCCTCTTATTAAAATAGAAACGACGCAAGCTGTTTGCTTTTAGACATGGTTTTCGATGCTTTCTAGAAGCAAGAAATCATTGTCAATCCGTGGTTATTATATTGGATACAATATCGGTATGTAAATATGGAATAATGTGTGATGTCGACAAATTTATTAGTCTGTTGTCATCGGTTTAGTAGTGAATTTTTTTATAGTTATAGCATCCTTGTCTCAAGCATTAAAGCGTGCAAATATTTACAAGATCGATAAAGTTAAGCATAATATGATCAGTATCACTCTTAAATGTTATACCAGCCTCATAGCGGTTGA
The DNA here is from genome assembly GCA_949752805.1 of Deilephila elpenor. Lineage (NCBI taxonomy): Eukaryota > Metazoa > Arthropoda > Insecta > Lepidoptera > Sphingidae > Deilephila > Deilephila elpenor. The sequence continues at coordinate 8,094,685 of OX457111.1, forward strand.
ATTCCTACTACATTTAAAAACCGTCCGCGAAACCACCGCCATAAAAAGGATTAAATCATAAATTATCCAGAATCATGTTAACTAAAAACATAATTCAATTCCCAATAGAATTAAACAGCGGTCGCTAATATTCCTTTTGGAAAAAACATCAGAGCTCAAAGGGTTGGTATCCGGCTTACGTAAATAATCATGACGCGCGGGCCACATAACTCCGCACTAATGAATGAGAAGTTCGCGCTTCCAGCGGAGCGGCGGCGCGGCGCTGTGACTAATGAAATTGCGCTTCAGGAATACCGTATCTTGAATATATTACGCGATTTTAAGAAACCTCCAATAATGATGCCGTGTGAGATTAAATTGCCCAGATTGTGATGGTGTGATTGTAAAAAGTGTGTGGCGACAAGCCACATACACACACACATACCTACATACACACACGCATTCACACCACTTTATTTTATAATAAAAATATAATAATAAATATATACAAAGAAAAATTGTGCAACGGCAAACCAGCTGACCGCCGCACAGCGACTCAGGTAGCTGTGACGTCACACGCGCCTGAGCCGACGCGCCGCTGCCGGCCGCGCCGGCAGTTCGGCTCCGAATCACGCACGGTGCGCACGGTCAGCGAGGCTTGAGTGTTTCTGTAGTTGCTATCGGCTTGAATTCCTATACGCTTTCTGGACGTTCTTTTTCACGCCTTCTTAGTTTATAGTGGACAATTTAGTGTGTAGTAATAGTGTACTGATTGACTGTTCCTAGTTGTAGTGTAGTGTGTAAGATATATATTATATTAGTAGTCCCTACATCAGACTATAGTTTTATATTTTGGGCTTTGTGTGCGAGCCAAATAAACTGTCTCCAAGCTATTGCTTTGAAATTTTATTTCGTCTGCATCCTGGACACCTCTCACACGTGACACGACGGTGACCTCCACAGCGGTCATCCGCCACGCGCTATCCGCGCGCCTGAGTACACGGCTACACGTGGTCACAAATCACCACCGCTAACCACATTGGTGACCCCGACTGAAGACGCCGAAGAATATCACAAGTAAGACATGTCCGACAGCAGTGATTCTGTGAAATCGTGCAGATCGCAAACCGACGACAAGGTGACGAAGCGCAAACCGCGTAAAATGAAACGCGTTACCAGCGAGCGCGTTACTTATCCCCCGAGACTTCTATGGTCAACCTCCGACTTCCAGCATTCTGGCCCGACGACCCAGAGCTGTGGTTCGTGCAAATAGAGGCACTTTTTGAGAACGCCGGGGTTACTAACGACCAAGCGAAATTTAACTTTGTTATCGGACACCTGGAGCACACCTATTCACGGGAGGTTAAAGACGTGCTACTCGCACCCCCGGCTTCAAATAAATATAACAAATTAAAGACGGAGCTTATCAAAAGATTGTCGGCATCTCAGGAAAGAAAAGTCAAACAACTTTTAACGCATGAGGAGCTCGGTGACCGCAAGCCCTCCCAGTTCCTGCGACACCTCCAGAACCTCGCCAGTCAGAACGTGCCTGAGGACTTCCTGCGAACCATATGGTGCAGCCGACTGCCAAGCAACATCCAGACCATCTTGGCATCACAACCACAGAGTTCACTAGAAGCGCTGGCTGATTTAGCGGACCGTGTGCAGGACATCGCAACACCATCACAGTACGTCGCCTCTACCTCTGTCTCCGGGCCCAACGTGCAAACTATGTCCGATGAAATAGCCGAGTTACGGAGAATGGTTAAGGACCTAACCACGCAATTAAACAGGCGTCCTCGTTCCCGACATCGCGAACAATCCCGAACATCACTATCCCAAAAACGAAGTCCATCGTCGAGACGTTCCATGTCCAGCTATCGCAGGTACCCAGTGTGTTGGTACCACCAGAGATTCGGGGACAGTGCAACTAAATGCCTCAAACCGTGCGATTTTCCTAAGGCGGGAAACTCTCAGGGCAATCGGTGAACGCGACTAACGATTGCCCCAGTCCCATATCAAGTCGCCTTTTTGTCACGGATCACAAGACCAACACGGAGTTCCTTATCGACACCGGCAGCGACCTCTGCGTGTTCCCCCGGTCAGCGCTGCGTGAGCAACGGCAGAAGACAGGCTATCAACTTTCAGCAGCAAATGGGAGCATAATAAATACCTACGGTTATATTAACCTTAATTTAAACTTAGGTTTGCGCCGGGATTTGCCTTGGCGTTTCACTGTAGCAGATGTAACCAAAGCAATTATAGGTGTAGATTTTTTATGTTATTATAACCTGACAGTCGACATCCGCAATAAAAGGCTTATTGATAACCTCACCTCATTGTTTACCATAGCTACTGTGTGTAATAATAATTTAAGTAATTGTTTGTCTGTCAAGGTTTTTAATGGCGAATCACGGTACCACGCAATACTTGCTGAGTACCCTGACATCACCCGACCATCTGGCACATCACACACTCCTACACATGGTACGGTACACCACATACGCACGACTCCCGGACCCCCGATTTCTTGTTCCCCACGCAGGCTAGCTCCGGACAAGCTTGCAATAGCAAAACGCGAGTTCGAGCTTATGCTTGCAATTGGAACGGCGCGACCCTCTGAAAGCCCTTGGTCATCGCCTCTTCATCTAGCAGCGAAGAAGGACAACGGCTGGCGTCCCTGCGGTGACTACCGTAAGTTGAATGCCCGAACTATTCCAGATGTATATCCTATCCGACACATCCACGATTTCGCTCATAACATCTCCGGTTGTCAGGTCTTTTCCACAATAGACTTGGTCAAAGCCTACAACCAAGTGCCCGTTTATAAGGAGGACATCCCGAAAACGGCTATCACCACCCCGTTCGGCTTATTCGAGTTCCCATTTATGACTTTTGGTCTCAGGAACGCAGGCCAAACGTTTCAAAGGTTAGTGGATGACATGACGCGCGGACTAGACTTCGTGTATCCATACCTCGACGACTTCCTCGTTTTCTCCAGAACTGAGGCTGAGCACGAAGTTCACCTCCGCCAACTTTTTAACAAGATGAAGGAGTACGGCATGCTGATAAACCCGTCAAAGTGCAATTTCGGTGCCAAGGAAGTGACATTCCTTGGGTACCGTATATCCGAGGCTGGGACTAAGCCATTGGACGCAAAGGTCCAAGCTATAAAAGAGTTTCCCATACCCAAAACCGTCAAACAATTAAGGCGTTTTCTGGGTATGATTAACTTTTACCGGCGTTTCATACCACACGCCGCTAAAATCCAAGCGCCCCTTAACGATTTACTCGTTGGCTCAGTAAAAGGCTCACATCCTGTCGACCTCGCTGGCGATACTCTCAACGCATTTACCCAGTGCAAAGAGAGCCTTTGTAATGCTGCATTACTTGCACACCCAGATGTCCAGTCTAGGTTAGCTATTGTCACAGATGCATCTGACTTGGCTATGGGTGCAGTCTTGCAGCAGCAAAAACATAACGTTTGGCAACCCCTCGCTTTTTTCTCCCGGAAGCTGAGTCCGGCTCAGCAGAAATATTCACCCTACGACCGCGAATTACTTGCGATATACGAGGGAATAAAACACTTCCGACACATGTTGGAAGCACGACATTTTACAGTATATACTGACCACAAACCATTGCTTTACGCCTTTCACGAAAGGAAAAGCAATGCCTCACCCCGTCAGTACCGACATTTGGACTACATTTCACAGTTCACCACGGACATACGCCACATAGCTGGCAAGGACAACGTTGTCGCTGACACCTTGTCACGCGTGGATGCACTGCAAAATCCAGTCCCTCACCAAGCCCTCGCTAAATCCCAAGCGTGTGACTCCGAGCTGCTGTCTATACTCAGTGGGCAATCTTCACTCCGACTTGAAAGGATATCATACAATGGCAGCCCGCTACCATTGTATTGTGACACGAGCACCTCGTCACCGAGACCCTTTGTGACCAAACCATTCCGACGGCAGATTTTCGACAGCTTGCACAGCCTTAGTCACCCTGGCGCTAATGCTACTGCAAAATTGGTCTCGCAGCGTTACGTGTGGCCTGGCGTACGCAAAGACTGCCGCCAATGGTCACGATCATGCTTAGCCTGTCAACGTGCTAAGATAACTCGACACATGTCAGCACCAGTGGGCACATTTGAGCTTCCGCGGGCCAGGTTTACTCACGTGCACATTGACTTGGTAGGGCCATTACCTATATCACAGGGATTTAGGTACTGCCTGACGGCTGTGGATCGTTTCACGAGATGGCCGGAAGCGATCCCCATAGCCGACATCACGGCTGAGACGGTTGGCAAAGCCCTGCTTTCTGGATGGATATCCCGATTTGGCTGTCCAACAGATATTGTCACAGACCGCGGACGTCAGTTCGAGTCTGTGCTGTTTCGGTATCTGTCTAAGATAGCCGGGTTCCATCACCATCGAACCACCGCCTACCATCCAGCAAGCAATGGTCTAGTGGAACGATTCCACCGCCAACTGAAAACCGCCATCATGTGTCACGCCGATGACCATTGGACCGAGTCACTACCATTGGTCCTACTTGGCATCCGAAGCGCCGTGAAGGAAGATCTCCAAACTTCCTCAGCGGAGCTGGTGTACGGCGAGCCATTAAGGCTCCCAGGCGAATTTCTCGACCATAGGGTAGAGGACGCCATTACGGACGTGCCTGCGTTTACAGCCCGGCTACGCTATTTCGCCGAAAAATTACGCCCTACCCCTGCTTCACGCCATACGACAAATAAAATATTCGTCCATAAAGACCTCGCTTCCTCCACTCACGTATTCCTTAGGGAAGACTCAGTGCGAGGATCACTCCAACCACCGTACAACGGACCGTACTTGGTTGTTCAAAGGGGGAATAAAGTATATAAAATACTGGTGAAGGGTAAAGAAGTCTCAGTGTCCATAGATCGCCTCAAACCAGCGTATGTGGTCCCAGTCGAATTCGTGCCCCATGAGGTCCCGCTGCAGGAACACCAACCTGCTGAGTCTCCAGTTCGAACAACTCGATCTGGCCGCAGAGTCCACTTTCCAGATTATTATCGCCCGTAGGGACGGTCTCTGGGGGGGAGTCATGTGGCGACAAGCCACATACACACACACATACCTACATACACACACGCATTCACACCACTTTATTTTATAATAAAAATATAATAATAAATATATACAAAGAAAAATTGTGCAACGGCAAACCAGCTGACCGCCGCACAGCGACTCAGGTAGCTGTGACGTCACACGCGCCTGAGCCGACGCGCCGCTGCCGGCCGCGCCGGCAGTTCGGCTCCGAATCACGCACGGTGCGCACGGTCAGCGAGGCTTGAGTGTTTCTGTAGTTGCTATCGGCTTGAATTCCTATACGCTTTCTGGACGTTCTTTTTCACGCCTTCTTAGTTTATAGTGGACAATTTAGTGTGTAGTAATAGTGTACTGATTGACTGTTCCTAGTTGTAGTGTAGTGTGTAAGATATATATTATATTAGTAGTCCCTACATCAGACTATAGTTTTATATTTTGGGCTTTGTGTGCGAGCCAAATAAACTGTCTCCAAGCTATTGCTTTGAAATTTTATTTCGTCTGCATCCTGGACACCTCTCACACGTGACACGACGGTGACCTCCACAGCGGTCATCCGCCACGCGCTATCCGCGCGCCTGAGTACACGGCTACACGTGGTCACAAATCACCACCGCTAACCACAAGTGTATTTAATTCATTTCGCAATTTACTTTAATAATTCAATTTTATATTATGTATAAGGGAAATATCGCGTAAAACAGCAGATATTATTTGAATGATTTAATAAGATTGGCGATCATGCATCATTAAATTTTAAATTTATTTTGATAAGTCTATTGTTAGGCAAATTTAAAAATATCTTACAAAAAGGGTTTATAGATAATTTCGGTTTAATATCCCTTTTTCCTCAAGCCCGACACTTCACAGAAACCCAATATAACGCCATTTTACATTCACATACTATATCAGTAGATAAAATAACTACTCAACATTCAATTTTGAACCCAGAATTAGCATTCCAAATTCAAACCACACTTAACAATTACGAAAAAGTTCCACAAAAATCAAACTAACTCAGCTTTCACGGCTAAAAAAGGGAGAAACGTTCTGAATGCCAATGAAAAATAAGGATTAGGCCTTAAATTTGCATGCAGCACGTCGATTGTAAATTATCGGGGTGTTTGGCGGGAGGCCAGTCGACATTTACCGGCCGTATTAGGGACGCCGAGTGCCCTGTTACCAAAGACCCGCGCGTGACTCTCATTTGAATTTTATATTGCCACCTATAATAACATTGGCGTTTCTCACAAACGTGGAAAAATATTGCCGTAACCATTTTTGTTTAAGGATCAATTTTTATTGAATATTCTAGAAAATTCCTTTACGACGTAATAGTACAGTACAAATAACGAAGTATAATTTTAAATAATCTTGATGTGGTATAAAGAACTTCGCAATGTTAAAACCGCTTCCTGATTGTTATATGGAATTATTTGGTACCGGGTACGCTGTGGTTACAGGCATGCTCTATATTAATTAAATGGCATTGTATTATTTATCGTCAGTAATGAATTATATTGATTATATGCATACTCAGAAAGTTACATACTACAACAAAGGCATCGGAGAGGACAAAAAAATTGAGCCGGAAATTTCATTTAACAATTGTGACTAGCCGCTCATAATGAAAACCCATAAAACCATTAGGCAGAAACAGTTTAAGCCGAGTCCAGTATGTTCTTGCGCGGACCCGTCCACGCCACTTTGCACGTTCTTACATTTAAGGAGCATAAAATTTATCTAGTTGAAATAATCGTGGCCAAACAGCCAACTCGGCCCATTATGTCTGGCCGGCCGCCAGACATCCGTTCTTCCGGCAGACAAGTGAACTAGGGCCTGTTATTCGCTATTGTACGTATTTCTTGAAAAAAACGTTCGCATTTATTGTTAAAGGATTGCAAGAGTAATTAAAATGAATGCGGATATTGTTTCGTTTGGATTCATGCGAAATTCAGATTTGGGTCGATTTTCATGGCTCGTAAAGGTGATTTTGTGGTTGTTTCTTTTTGCAAAACACGCAATATTAAAAGCTGTTTCTTTACCAACATAATTTAGTTCATAATATTCACAAGGAAACACACGACACTTGTAAAAGGTAACTATCGAAACACTTTAGCATATTATATTGTCAAAGCTAATAACATTGACATTCTAGTAACTAGTTCATGCAATAACATTAGCATGAAGACAATGTTTAGAAACTTGAACGTTTACTGCACTAACGCTAATAATACAATATCGAAATGGCTTGGCTTAATTCAAGACATCCATACGAGGAGATACGATGAAGCCATCTCAATATTCCGGACACTTGGCCAATACCTGGATTCGAGCCAGAAACATTATTTATCTCTACAAATTCACCGCCACCTGTCCTAAAATTAGTGTTACGTAAAAATATTACTAAATTCCGATTTATTTATTTGTGTAAATGGAAAATGTCTGTAAGTTAAACAATAATTAATTCATCCTTTTAAATCCCAAAGTTTTGTTCTGATTGTAAAGTTTCTACAACTATTGTTTGAAACGATTTCATGGTTTAATTTTGATTTAATGATTAACTTTTTAGAGCCGGCGATTTTGTTAAAGAAATTAGTTACAAATGTACTGCTTCATGAATTTATAAACCTCTTTATTTCTTCGTTGCGTAAATCTCGCTGGAGCCAGGGTCTTCCTGCTCAATCTCTTTCATTTCATCCGGTATTTAGCATCTTCAATTAGAAGCGGCTTTAATATCATATACCTCTCATAAAACAAGTGTACATTATAGTAAGTGGTTTCTAAAACCTGCATTGTAAGTATTAAGAAAATCTAATTTTGAAAATGGAAACACAACTCTTCGTACGGGCAATGTAATATCTAAAAATTATTGGTAGATTATATTACGTATTACGACAGGATGTGGTAATGGGATTTATAAAACAAAGTCACCTCGAGTGGCCAAACTACTCCGAAGTCTGTCCGAAAACTGTCCGAGTCTTACACCAAAAGAGCTGACTTGAGCGAATATTCGAATACCAAAGCTCGCCACCGCCCGACGGAAAATAATAGTCACTGTGTTTGAAAATGACGTTTCTATATCTCATTTAAATTCGAAATTCATGCATGACGCAGTTACATACGACTACGACGTGTGGTGGCTAGAAAATTATATTATTCCGGTGGCCAATGCATAAATTCTAAACGTACAAATATAACGCGACGGTGCCATGCTTTTAAGGAAGTTCAAATGAAAATAATAACAATTGCTCAAAATAATCTTATTTATAAAAAAAGCTTCCGGCAAAGTTTAAAAGGAAAATTATAACAACATTCCAAAAATACATAATAGGACAGTAAAATGTGGCGTGCAAATGAAAAGACCTATACCCAGCAGTGGGTTTACGTAGGCTGATATAGATTCCAAAAATTAACAATTATATTTTTTTGTTACAAACGTTAACAAAAACAAATAATGATTCGACCGCACAATCCGTTACGTTCAAATCATCGCGAATAGTTTCCGATGTAAAACCTTGCATAATGTACCAATTGACGCATAAATTAGCATTTTCAAATCCGACAACACGCTAATCTGGCTGCATTGAGATTGAACGCAGTAACTTGCTTATGCCGAACACGTCTGAAATTGTGCATGTATTACTGAAAATTAATATTAATTAATTTTAAATATTACATTAACTCCGTGCTACTTAACGAATAGTATTCAAAATGTATTTCACTAGTAATAATAAATTTAAATTTGCTTCAGAAGATGAAATGATTAATTTGAGCATTCGAAATTAGTACTTATTAAAAGTAATATTATATTATGTAATTTCTGTTTCTATAGCCTGCAAAGAAAGTAGAGATTGCGTTCTGTTTTCGCTCGAGGATTTTCTGTGAGTTTTGCAATTCAGTAAAAATTTTATTTTGCAGTTAGATTATTTTTTCCGAAATTGGATTGTTGGAAGTTTTAATTAAAAACCCTATTAATACGCGGTGCATTAAACACTATAGGACAACGTAGCAAAAATGAGCAACTTTTGCATCCTGTTTTTAAATGTTTATGTAATTAAAGTCTAATAAAATTCACAAAACATTATTAATAAATATAATAAAAACAAACCCGTTTCGTAGCTACGAGTACATTCGCAATTGGTTCCCCCAGACGTAGAAGCTAAAGATTTACAATATTTAAGACGGTTCTATACAAAAACTTGAAAATTGAGTTCTAAACGAAATCCATTAGAACCATTACTATCTACTTTGAAACTTCGTAAGTTTTACACATCCAGACGAAATAAATTAGTCCGCTGCAGACTTTCCTAAATACCTCTCGTGTTGTCTAGTCTACTTATTTTCACGTTTTTATAGACGTTTATCTTAACTTATAATAAAAATCCTTTTATTAATATAATATACCGGCGAACTCTAGACTAATAAATTCAATTTACTTTTCATAGTGAATAGTATTCATTAATTTATTAAGAAAAGCTGTAGTACAGTACAAAATATAATTTCCAGGGCGCATATAACATTGGGTACGTTTGCAAATTTATATACTTTTATGCTATAATACGTTGAAAAATAATGACGCCTAATTATAGATTAACACACGTGCCATTTACTTCTGTCAAGTCGTGCGAGTCGGATAAGTGCTATAGTATTAACACAGAATGCTTATGTTCTAAAACTCCAAGATTACATAGGGCAGACCCTTCGATCAAATATATACGTCAGACCAATGCAATTTGCCGTGCCCGATTAAAAAAGAACAATTGCTTTTCACTAGTATCGAAATCATGGGGTATTTTGTATAAACAGCATAAGTTATATTACAACCTAAGGTGTAAAATCCGCTACCATTATGTCGCTATAAATTTTTTAAAGAAGATCGTCGTTCAGGTTGACTTCATGACGAAGAGAGAAGGTATAAAACGCGCTTCAGACTACCATCACAAAATTCCCATATTTTTCGTCAACAAAAACACGAACAAAATCCAATTAAAGTAATGTATCTCAATACTTTAGCTTCGTTCGCAATCAATATTTATTTCTAATTAGTGTCACGAGTTGGCGTATAACTGGCGATGTCCAGATGCGCCCCCGCCCCGGAGATGCAATACGACCCTGGCTAATTGCCAATATGGTTACGGTCGAACTAGCGACGTCGCTTGTAGAATTACTACTCAATATTTTTTGGTATTTTTATCGTTTTTACACAAGAGGTTTTTTAATGAAATTTTGTTATTCACTCCTTTTTGTACTTAATCGAGGTTGCAGATTATGCAGGTCCCTGCATGAAGGCAAAATACTATCAAGGTTTTTTTATTATTGCATTTTGTATGTACCGCCGCCTATGCACATTATGTAACACTAGGATCGTAAATGCGTAGTAAGACTTGGAAGTGGTAGAGCTACGCTGTTGTGAGTCATGACTCAGCATGAATGGGCAGGCTCGTCCGGGGCGGTTCCACTGTCTCACAGAAATTCGACGTGACTCGACAGCTTTGCTGCCGGGTTTGTTTCGGTAAGTGAGACCTCCGGATGCCCAATAACCCGTTCTTTATCCCATCCTTTTTTCTTCCTGTTCCCATTCCGATATGATGGGTCGGCAACACATCCATGATCCAAGCGTTATGGATGTTCATGGGCGGTAGGGGTAGCTTACCACCAGGTGATCTGTTTCCTCGTTTGCCGGTCCTTGAAACCATTGAAACCAACTTGAAACCAACCGGACCATAAATCGCATAAAAAAATTGCTTCACTAACCTACACTTCATGTCGGTTTTCTGGGTCACAGTGGTACCGCCTTGATATTGCTACCCTATTCCTTCAGCAGTTCAAAATAGCTTGAAACCTTTATCTTATAAATACTTATGGTCAAAAATAATGATGCGGGCGGATAGAACTATTACGGGCTGGCGCATGTGTATTTGAAAAAAAACATGTTATTCATATTATAATAAAGTTTGATAACTTAAGTCAGAATTTACTCAGCTGCTCGAAAACCACGTTTATAAGTTGACCTAGATTGCAATGAAATGTCAGGTAGTTTTTAAGCAAAGTCAAGACCCCGTACAAGTAAACAGAAAAATCCAATTTCAGTTTCAAAACTCCTGCGTTGAAATAAATTGAAATAGTCCTTGCATGAAGTGGGTACACCGGACTAAACAATAAGCCAGGTAACAGCCAACTTGATTTTATTAATATTTAAAATCCAAATACATCTTAAAAATTAAAATACTTTTCCCTACCCTCTCGAATGGAGAAAGGATGCCTTTAGTTAGCCCATACATTTTCAAGGACCGATGATGACCATACGGCTCTAGGAACTAGTGACTTTGGTCTTCGAAGATCATTTAGCAAGAGGTGTATCCCATTGCTCCTTATAAATACAGGGTATATCAAGACCGCGACCGAAAACGAAGCCAGGTGGTAGTTTTAGCGGTTACAGATACGATGCAAATAAAAATTTCACCAAAACAGCGACAGATATTTTTTTAGAATTTTTTAAAAATCATCATGTTTAGGTGGTAAATAGCTAGTTTTTGCAAAAATAATAATTTAAACCCTTACGTACCATTGAGTGTTTAAAAATAAAGAGGTCTACATCATTATTTTAGGAAAACTATGTATTTATCAACCGAATACGACGATAGTAAAAAATTACAAAAAAATGTTGTCGATTTTTTTTGCGAAATTTTTAGTTGCATTGTGTCTGAAGTCACTAATATTACCACCTGGCTTCGTTTTCGGTCGCAGTCTTGATATACCCTGTATATTCTCATAAAATAGATCCATTTTATGATACGACTTTCAATTTATAACATTTTAACAGCTATAACGAATTTGTGCACGATATGGCGATAGGCTCGCCCCCCATCACATCATGGGACGTAACATACAAGGTGGAATGTGGGTGTCGTGGTGGTGCCTCTGCCTACCCCTTTTAGGATAAAGGCTTGAGTTTATGTATGTATGCTAACAGCTATAACGCGTACATAACTTATAGCTGGAAGTATGTAAGCAAAATAAATGAGTAAAGCCCTACAGCGTGCAGAAGCGATCAACTATGCCAATACCAATCTCCAGCGCTATGTTCGAGACTACGCCGGCCTTTCCTAGTGTATTCAATTAGGTTTGCGCCAATTTACTACGACATCGGAATATATACCGCGTGTGGGCTTTAAACTGTTACGAGTTACGCTTTGTACTACGTGATGTGAGGGTAATCCAATAATAACACTAATTATTTGGCTCAAAGGACCATTTTGAAATGCTGAATTAGGAAGAGCCTAATGTTTTGTATTAGATGGTTTTTTAACCGACTTCATGTCTAGTTAGTATAGATATTATGAGATGCATAAAGTATTTTTAAATTGCATTTTGATAAGTGTGCTTTTGTTTTTGAAATGTTTGAAATTATCAATCCGTCAACTTATTCGCACATTGGACATAACTGTAATCGTTGGCAAACAAAATATTTCCCTCTAAAAATCTGAAAATATCGCAATATTTTATGATTGGGGAATAAAACCAACAGCTCTTATCCAATTTTGCCATAACAAATTTTAGTGGACCATTTGCACGAATTTAAAAAAAAACTTCAATTTAATTCCCCAATCGGGTAGGCATCGGCTTGTCTGTGTCATTGGCCTTGCCAACATCCATTGGCTACGGTTATTTAAAACCGTAAAGCGAGTACTTAACTCATATTTCACCATTAGCAAAGTAGATTATATACTGAACAAAAAGTCTCGTAGATAAAATTAATTATTCACAAAACAATTGCAAATCCACAAAAACCGATCGCGCAATAACCGCACGCAAAAAGTCAAGCAGCTAAACCGTTTAGTAAAGATGATAATAGAATCAATAATTTGCGTGTAGTTTTACACAGCCGTATCCAGTTTAGCTGACCAGCTGGCTACTGGCCAACTCGTTACGAGCTCCCAATTGCCGGCAATGGCACACGGCCGTGGAGCGGGCTCGCAGCCATCTCAGACATATGTCCACACTATATTGGAAGTATCAACTCGAAACATGCAATGTTATACTTTGAGGACGATTAATTGGTATTACAGATACCGCACTAGACTGCCTCGGTGGCGTAGTTGTACTACGGTACGATAATAAAGCTAAGGTCTCGGGTTCGGAGCCCGGGTCGGGTTAAGTGATATTGGAATCTTCTATTCATTGTCGGCCCGAAGTGAATTAGTGCGCGATTTGGCGATGGGCTCGCCCCCTATCACATCGTGGGAAGGAACATACGAGGCAAAACGTGGGCGTCCTGTGGCACCTCTGCCTATCCCTTCTAGGAAAAGGGCGTGAGTTTATGTATGTCTGTATTTATGTAGATATCGCACTATTCAATTGAATGGGTTATCTATGATCGCTTCTTTGGACTTTGACCCAGAATACGGTTGAAATTCCAGAGCAGAATTCCATGAAATTCCAGATCCGGCCTCTCACATATGAGAGACCCAAAACCAGTACGGTATCAGTACGTAATTAGCAGCTTAGCATACCTAATTGTGTTTACCAGCCACAATTTAGCATTTTGTCTAGATTCTAGAAGATACTTTTTTGAATGACTATTTCCACCTAAATAGTAATTTGTGTAGTTATTTTGTCGGACCGGAAAAGAAGCGTGGTGGACTGTAACAAAATTCTCCCAACACAATACTGCAGAGTAGGTCATCAATTAATTTCAAGATTCGGCTATAAATTCTAATTCTATTTAATTGGCTTTGCAGAACGTCGCGAGGCAAGCTGAAAATATTTTGAAGCCATCTCTCAAGCAAACTGTCGCCAATACCGTCTAATTCATTTTGGAAATGATCTCGGGGAGTATACTTTGTTTAAATTAATGACGTCCGTATTTCACAATCCAAAGAATAGTCCTTCGTATTTGTCATAAAGATTACCTACTTTTTCTGTTCCGACATGATATTTATGTGATCTTCATTTGTTTCACTTTTATTACAGCAGTGAAGATGATTGAAGCACACCTATAGAGCGGTGTAATTGTTCATATTTTATCTCAATTTTAGATCCGTTTTGGCTACAGTAAAAAGCACATACTTCGAATGAATATTTACAATGGTGGAGAGTTAATTTATTTAATCACGAAAGTGCTAAAATCAGGTAATAATAATACATGCATATTTATTAGTAAAAAATATAGCTAATTATTAAGAATGATTTAAAATTTAATACTTATAATAACCACACCGAATGCCTTTTATCACCGAAGTGTTATAAAAATGTATACTGTATTTCCGCCAGCAATCTATTACAAATCGCCAACTGAGAGGGATAAGTAGGTAATTGAATAAAATTCTAATACATTTACGTATAGACAACAAGTAGCGGGGGGTGCCAGTTTTAATATTGCATGCTTGCCATAGTAAAATAATCCTTATAGCTTGAGATTCTGGTGATTCTAATACATTTTTCCTGCGCAAGAAGATGTATTCCGTGACGTCACAGTGTAATTTATTCGAAGATGATAAGAGGGTTAACGAGCCGAATATGTTGTACTTTAAAGCTGCCATAAGCGCTGTTAACTTAATTTATTTAGAGCTGTGTGTCAAGGAAGAATACGGATATTTTCTAAATAAGAAACTCTTCTTCTCTTCTTTCTTTGTATCTTTGAAGGGTCGGCATCTATACCAATATTTTCCATGCGTGCGTGATCGGTTGGCAAAGACTTGGCTAGATATCGATTATTACGTATCACAGTTTCTTACGGGCCATGGTAACTTTAAGTCTAAACTGTACTCATTTAAGCTCGTTGATTCGCCTGCGTGTTCATGTTCAACACCTTATTGCGAATATGAGCAGTCCGCGCATCATATACTTTGGGAGTGTAGTCTTTGGCAGAATGAGCGTAAAACCATGCTAGATACTATGCAAATAACATCTGGAGTTGTATACTACATGGACCTTGTGGAGACTAGGAAGAATTTCCGTGCTTTCCGACGATTTTGCCATACCTATTATTGGAATCAAGTATAACAGCTTACATATTAGGTCCCATTTAAATGTAATAATCACTATTCCGTGGTGCTTTACAGCTGGCTTCTCTGGCTGTAAATGTCTTTATGCGAGGTTATTTACCTCTTTAGTTCATTGTTTTGTCACCCGCTTTATTAGGGAGGGAAGTGGACAATCATTTATTTCCAACTCCTCCTATTAATTTAACTTTTTGATTGATTTCGTTGCGGGTTAAAGACAAGTTAGACATTCCCGGAGACGCGCTGAGCTTCAATGCTCAGTGTCATTAAAATGCGTGCCACTGTTGATCCTGGCTTACAGGAGTTGCAGTGGCGGGTGTGAGGGCGGGACAGTCTCCTAAAAAAAAAATAAGAAACTCTTGTAAATATTACAGTACTAGCGGCCCGGCTCAGCTTCGCCTGGATGCAGGTATGTTTTGACTCCACTCCAGAAACATCTTATTCTTGTCCAACTATCTGGATTCCTGAACTCAATCTAAGTGCGATTCGTTTCTCTTCCTTTTTCTCCTTGTCCGGTACAGTTCCTTTACATCCCACCCCATCTTATCTTATCCCGTTTCATCTCATACGGCTTCTTTCCTTTCGACCGGCCCCATCCTATTCAGCTTTTTTCAGCTTTGCGTTTAGCTACTCACTTTTTTTAAAAGAAAAATGCTTTTAAACCCTTAAAATATTTTCCTTCGTATGGGTGTCTGAATCTGGAAATTATGATTATAAATGATAATGTCTATACAGGAATTGTTAAGTGAAGGAATGTGCTGTTAAAAAAAATTCAAATATAAAACATCATACAAGATGAAGTTTGTATACTACACATGTGTTTTACGTTTCCCATCAACAGATAACATTTATAATTTAGATGTTAAAGATCATTTAAAAAATACTGACCAATAAATCGCTCGAAATTATATCAGAGATTGCATCAGTTAACAATGGTGTCAAACTCGTCAATACACTATATCAATCTAGCGTGATTTATTAACAAATAATATTTTATTTTTTATTTAAAACTAACGCGGCATTATACTATACTACATACATCTACTTAAACTACACATAGAATAAACAAAAACTATAGAATAAAACATAAAAAGTATACCTAAGTAACAAAAAAATTTACATCAGAGATTAAACATTGAAATTTATAATCCTCCTTCTATGCATCTTCATAACATGAGCTCCTGTAAATACGTATTAGATGACGTCACTGAGAGGTTTTATGCTGAAGTAGGATCTGTTAGGGACATAGTCCAATCACAGCAATCACACACACACACCAAGGCGCCGGCCAAGAAGACTAGTGGAATTGGCGTACCGTTTCTGGCCTCTACCAAGGACCAATAGAGAAGCTTAACAGCTTTCCTCTTGAATCAAAGAAGGTACTACTCATGATGCATGTTTAGTAGTTCTACCTTTACTGAACATACTCATATAATTCTGCTACAAGATTCTGCTACAATTCGGGATTATGCAGAAAATACTCCAAATGAGACTTTACCTTGGCAGTCATTTCTTAGCAGACTCATTGAAAGACCAAAAACATGGACAATTTGCCTTTTAAATTCCACGAATAACGCGTCCTTGATTAACATTTTGATAAGCTAAAAGGCAAAAATTACCTAAAAGTCGTTTGTAACGTTAAAATTAATTCCCTTTAATTAATATTCATCGCATAGTCTAATTTGATTTACGAGCAGTAATCAATTAGCGAGCTAAACGTAGATAACGTCCCCGTAGAAACACAAGTGTATCGAAACTAATTTCGTTTCAGCTGATCATTTAAAATCAATTTAACTTTATTATGATACTTGAAGTGTTTTGTGTAATTATTTGCAGACACTTTTGCCTGTGTTAAATCTTAATTGTTTTGATAAAGAAAACGAGTTGAAAATTTCCCGCTTACCACAATAATGTGGTAAGCGGGAAATTTTCAAGTGTACAGGTACACGCATATAAATGCGTGTACCTGTACATACATAATATTATATGCACAACGGTGCATTTGCATACGAGATTATCAGACAGTAAAAGACGGAATTAGATTAAAAATATTTTTTTAAAAATCTACGATGATGATAAAATCTATGATAGCTGGGGTAATACGGGTTTATGTATTAGTTAGTATGCGATAGCTAATTTTGGCTATTTACGCAATTATGTATTACCAGCCAATATATTTTGTCATAATCTCAGGAAGCGATACACATGCATCCTCCCCTGGTAGATTCCCTGGTTAACAGTATGATATCTGATAACCACCATGTATCATAACAGTAACAAATTATTTGGCGTAAAACACCTACTATTCCGAATTTAGGCATATTACTAAAGTCCCGTTTCTTTGTTTTACTTCCATCAATCTTTTACAAAAGAATCTTAAAGCCAATTATAAATAAAAAAAACACCCAGTAATAACAGTATAATGAAGTTTTAATCTTCAATAACGAAAATAATCCGGATGGACTGAACAAAACACGGATAACTTACCTGAGTGGGTAATTAATTACCGGGTTAATGAGAATGAGGGAATTTATTTTTATTGAAGAACCGGCACTAAATCTCTTTCACTAATTCTTCTCATTAAAAGGGCCCTTCCGTTACTGAAAACGTATTTATGTTGAACAATAACTAAAGGTCGGGATTATTTTAGGACCGAATTTGTTCTTCCTTTCCTTTATTATGAATGGAATCACACGGATGTGAACTAAATCATATCTTATGTTAAAAGAAAGTTACATTACGTAAGTAACCACTTAGTTTCACAGCAAGGACATGTCTATCTGGACATCATGGTTTACAACTGCATATGATCAAATATATTTTTAAGTTATTTGTCAGTTGGTTTCAAAAGTCGCCTACAATCTATGGTAATTATAAGAACAGCGACCGTCCAAGCCGCTAATAAATATGTATAAACAGAACTATTACAATAAAACAAATAAATTCGCACTATAAAATAAAAATTTACACTTCCACCCGGGCATAATAGCTCAATTTCCATACAAAAATTTGTATTAAAACGTTGCCAAGCGCCTCCAATAACAATGAGTTTTAATTTAAATTTATACGGCAACTTACCTGAATGGTATTATTCTCGCATATTGATTTAGGAGAGCAGTACTTCGTAACCCTTCCTAACACCGAGTTTCCAATGAGCCGAACGCAGCCATCTATTCAAAACTTGAGAGTAAAATTACATCTTTACCGGTGATATTAAATTTCTGTTGTCTCTCGTAATTTACGACGTCTCATACAACTTTATTAACGTTTATAACGTACCGATCGCGAAAATTAAACTGTTTCAGCTAGTTCGAATGCTTGTTTCATAAGCCTTGTTCCGGGTGCTGTTATACTTAGAACCAATCTATTGAAGTGCAGAGTTGTTATGTGAGTTATTTGTGTGTGGAAAAATTACAAAATATTTTATAAATAGCTTTTTTAGCAACATTATATATAGCCAGAATTTCATAGCCTGTATATAATGTTGGTGAAGAAATAGGTTTATAAAATATTGTCCACTAATTCTATAAGTTTTAAACTGTACACTACTATCTAAGATATGAAAACATAAGATTTTAATTTAAATGTAAGTGGATATTAGTTTTCATTTTAATAATAAGCCATACATTGGATCTCGTATACAAGCAGTGACTTAATTACAGCCTGGCAATACTGTTTAATAACCTACAATGTAAAATAAAGACATAAATCCTTAAACTCGTTCTACATAAAAAAAAGTCGTGGCAGCAGACTTAATTTAAAATTTAAATAACCGTTCGTTTCAAATAGCTGACATAAAATGTATCTTCGAATTGGATCAAAATTAAAAGTCATTCGGTGGCCATCTGGCGTAAAAAATTATCGCAACGACATTAAATATTCTCGTTTAAGATATTACTTTTTAACAGATGCTATCGGTATTATTTAAACTATTAATTTAAACTGAAATATCTTTAGTATCAATCTTTATTAGCAAATAATTAATTAATTTTAGCTAATGATAGCAGCGTGCAACGTTGACAACATAATTGATTAAAATATTAAGTATAATAAAAAAAAATCTAGTTATTGAAAGCCTTTGTGCGTAGTCTCACATGGCAAAGACAAACATTCTAAAACTAAAGACCGATTATGAGAATTGCTCTACGTCTACCGTCACTTAACAACTTGCGATTTTCACGTGCTTGTTTTTAAAGAGCAGAATTCTTATTCATGCCTACTTTTTCACGTTCATAATTAAATCACAAATTCACCATGATTATTTCGATAAAGTTACTCAATCTTTTAATATTTCTGAATGAAAACACAAATCATAATTTACTATAATTTGATATTATTTTATTGAAAAGTGGGCTTGTTTTATTATAGTTTGGTAAGTAGTTCTAAAGCTTAGCTATTGATCTTTGCAATATCTGAATCCATGAATAAATAATAAATAATACAAACTACTTGTCACACTGCCACAAAGTTTTGTTCAATGTATATTTTTTTGATTTTTTACTAAAACGCCTATATCTTGACTATATATTTTATGTTTCTGTGCCGTCATATATAACCACAAAGTCTATTTATATCACCACGAGATAAAATCATTTATTGTTGCGGGAAAATTCCTCTTAATACGAGCATAAATCTGACCGCAATAACTAAGTATTACCACAATATTATAATACAGTCCCTCCCGAATGTAATAAAATTGCCGACAGATGTTGGAAACTTTGTTAATAAAAACGATATTAAGCATAATACAATAATTTTTCCAATTTGCCATTCACAAACGGCGTACAAATAAATATAATAAATAACATACCACTCTGATATCGTTAACATTTGCACGTAGAATTCCTAGCTATGTAAGATTTATTAGGTAATAGCTGTTGGGGGCGACTTTGTTCTCGCAATTGGGAATGCAAGAAGTGCAGTCCCGGGCCTTGAAATATTGGCACGAAACAAAAGCCAAGTTGGCCTTTAATGTACTTTATAACTGTATAAATTTTATATTGCAGCTCTATTGAGTACAAATACTAATTGGATAGCTCAAGCAATTTAACGATACTTACTACATACTGGCTTGAGCTTTAGGATGGAAATAAAGTTCTTACTACCTTCTTTTTTAAAATTGCATGCATTTGTTGTATTGATATTGATTGTATTGATATTGATATAATGGCTCAATTATTAATTAGAGTCAGTAATTACACCGGCTATCATAACCGCCCAGACCTAAACATAAATAAGATATCTTAATTAATAATATTTTGGTAAACCAAGATAGACAATATTGAACATCTCAGTCCATTGTTATAAAAGTTGTTACGTTTATGACACTCGTACCTGTTTCATCGGTTATTATTTTGCTATCTGTGACTAATGAATTGTTATTTCTTTCTTATCATTATTTTTTCGTTCGACTTGATATTTTGACTTTATTGTCGGATTGCAGTAATTTATATACATTTTTAATGACACCTGAAAGTAACTACAGTGCCGGCCAAGTAAAGAATCAGATATAGTGCAATACTTATCCAACACCTAATTTGTCAATATCAACAACAATTTTTTCTATCATCCCCCTGCTGAACCTAGACCTCTGAGGATTTCCACAAACCACCTCCAACGCCTAATTAATTTAGGAAATATAATAAAACGCTGCTTTTATGTTTACTTTTTATTACTCTATCGTCCGTGCGGAGTAACAAGCACATAGAATTTATTCGCCCCGCTGATAAAATACAGCGAACACAGAATAAGTCATTCTTGCTACCTGAAACGGTACAACGATATTAATTAAAATGTGTACTTCGCAACTACACACAGGAGCTTAATGTTTTACACAAAATAAAATATTTGAATATCTATTTCAGAAAGTGTGGGAAATTGTGTACAAATAAAAAACATTAATGTATCAAAGGGAATTAGTGCTTTCGTATTGGTTTTTGCATTACATTAATTAGCATTCGTGAAGGCAAAAAGATACTAAAACATTCCATTGTTTTCACACAACAAGTGAAAATTTCTTCTTATTTTTTTCTAATTGTCATACGCTTGTAAACATTCCCGTTCATAATAACGTTGACAATAACTAATGAAATAGCATGTAGCGATCTGCTGTAGGACAACCTGGATATACCCATAGTTACAGACAGTTCGTGTTGCTGAGGGAGTTTCTTGCGCCGTTTCTTCTTCACAGCTACAACACGTTCCGAAGCGGTGGTAGCAGAAATTAAAAATTCAAAAGATCTTGTAAAAGACTACTTGGATCAAGATTTTTTTTTACAGCTTATGAAATATAAGGAGCTGAAAGAGACACTGAACTCAACTGGAATAAGTACATCCGACAATCACAGAACATAGGCTGAGGATAAATGCATCATTATCGATCTATAAAATATACTTGCCGACACAAATGTCTCATACGATAGATCTTGAATCCCGAAAGCCTTGAGTATCAAAGGTTTCTGCGCCTGCGCACAACCAATCAACACTAGTCTTCGGATATCTCTATGTGATTCCATCTCCAACTCGCACATATGCCAACCACAATCGAACATCGCGTTTGAAAGAAGTGATGCCTGAAATAAAGTTACTTTCAATCAGATCGAGGATTTTGATTGTATTGTTAAAAAATGAAAATATAATTACAGAATATGTTATACTTTTACTTATTTATTGGCAATTTTAATACAACAGTATCAACTTTATCTGGTGATGGTCCATGACCCAAGCAAGTATATCGCATTTCTTGACCTAGAAATGTAAATCTTTGTAGAACAGTTTGACTTATTTAATTGTATCGAGTGGCGAAGGGTCTATCTTTATTAGATACTCGAATTGCATTACACCGCAATCGTCAAGTTCATTATAATAAGTTTGACGTGCCACCAAGTGCGTACCTGATAAGTAATTTCCCCAGCATTCCACAGATTCAAAGCGAGCAGCAGAAAAAGTGAACCGACAAATGTGTACGTCATAAACGCATTTGTCAAGTCCAAATGTGGTGAGAGCTGTAACAAAACGGGCGTAATTTAACACACAATAACGTCAACATTAACTCTGTTTTAATTAATTGCTGTTTTAATGACCCGTAATATGACACACCATATTATATATAATTAAAATGATAATCACGCAAATAGAACAATACATTTTCGCTTTATTTATTGAATCTGTGTCGTATTTAATGGATGTTATATTGAAAATTTTGTAGGCTATATATACAATAGTATGGTCACAAAACCGTTCTATTATTACTGTTATAATGAACATTGATACCCTTTGAAAACAATTCTATTAAATAAATGAATTGGAATTTACGAAATGGCGATAGGATCAGTGCCTACCGCATTATATGAAGCACATCGAATTGTGTTTATACCAAGAATGGCACTGCCTAGTCCTCCAGATATGAACGTGAGATTTCCACTTACTGGCATTACTGGCACGTCTGTCTACCACTCATAGGATAAAGAGGTGAGCTTATATAGGTAAAAAACAAAACATTGATCATTAAGTAATACAAGATTGGGTTTACACATACAAATACAACAATCATTTGTATTTCAAAAGTAAACCATAAATAGAATTAAATTTCCAAGCATTTCAAAGTCTCCTTTTCATAACAGCAAGCCACCTGTTTTCAGCACGTGTAAGACATTTTGTTTGTACGTACCGCTAAACGCAGCAACAGCAAAACGGCGACTGCTGAGCTTTCGCACACCTGAAGTGACATTATTATTCCGAAAACACGATGTATCTCGTCAGCCAAACTAAACAGAGGACGGAATATTGTAAAATATCTCATTGATATTCGCGATTCGACAATAAAAAATATGATTTTTGTACAAAAAGCTTTCGAAGTAAATAGTGTATGTGCGTTTTACGAGTAGTTCATACAGAACACAAGTTTATACGATTTAAAACACATGTTTTAAATCGTAAAACTTTTTTTTCTGTGTATAAACGAAAGATATCAAGATTAACCTTGTAAAAATATACCTACTTAAAATTATCATTTCATATTCACCCACGCTCATCATATTATTTTATTTATAAATTGTACACTCGCCTACAATTTTATTTTTAATATAAGGACTTTTGTTATGTCTATTTTGGTCCTCTTTTGGTATAAAATTAGAATTCAACAAATATTTAGATATTGCCACCTTCACCGATAGAAATTACTTACGTCATCAATTTTTGATGCATCTTTATACCCTCCAAGCAACCAGCCTTTAGCTTCTCAGTAGCTGCTTTATTAGACATGATCAAAATATTTCTATCAAACTCTTTCCTGATTCTCTCATAGTGACCACACAAAGTGATGAATTTGTAAGCCATTGCGATGAGATGTGAGATCGGCATGCAATCAGCTGACATCATGGGCAGCATCATGTACAACCAGGTTATGTAGAAGAATATGCGAAAGAATGAAGCGAAGATCGAAGTGCTGTCATAAAATGGGAGGTATGTAACCACCGTGTAGAATGGGGCTCCTGGAAACGACAATTTTGAGTTTTAAAGAGCAAATATCTTATTACACGATAATAAATAATATTGCCAACATTCTGACCTTTTACCCTACTTTGTCAAATGTGCTCCTCGAAACTGTTAAACTCTGAACATTCCTACTAGTAGAATGCAAACATAGCGCAGTAATGAACCTCTTTAAATATTATATCGCGAATAAACAAGTTCCCCAGTGGCTCCGACTACGTAACGTCTCAAAATTATTTTACACAGCAGCCCAGCACGTCAACCAAATAATGTACATTAAACCGGCCAGAATACGTAACTCACCTCAAACTTAATTTAAAAAAGGAAGACGTTGGCTTCAAAGTTTATCTTGTGTGGTCTGTGTAGTGTCTTTTACATATTACGTAAGTTGGAAGTTAAAGGATGGGTGCTCATATTACTTGTGCTCTTTTACCTTCTTTAGCATATTTTATATTAGATCATTAGTCTGTGTTGTAGTATACTTAATGTTCAAGAGCATGTTCTTTTAAGTACTGCTGTTAAATCTCACTTTTACTCTTATATTGATGTCAAACTTTGTAATTAAGAAAGTAAAGTTAAGAAACTACGTACTTTCTTTACAGCTATTTTTTAATATAGTATATCTCAGTATACTATCTACCAATACTCCCGTCTCAGCGTTCGACATTATTATGCCGACTTAGCCGAAGCCGAATATACCGAAGCTCTACCATAAATACGACATACTTACATACATGGATTTCCAACCATCACACGGTGGCCAATAACCTGCTAACCCCAGGTTAAATTTACTAGGCATGACTTTGCTATATTAAGTTTAAACACTATTTCATTAACCGCAAAATAAACAAGGAAACAAAGTAACCTCACCTTCAATAATTGATCTCCTTGAACTCTCAACACCGTAAGCAATAAGCGATAAGTAAACAGATACAATGTACGCTGTGATCCCGAGTTTAACTTTCCTCTTCTGTCGCCTCATAATGTATTCCTCTTCAAAATTCTCGCCCACAGTTGCCATTTCATAATTTAATTTCCTAATAGATTTTTTATGGTATAACAAGAGAAACATTTTAGCGAGGACGATGTTGTGTATCGCTGAGAACATGACGGCAGAATTTTTTTCCACTTCAGGAAAATTTCCAAACAAAGCCGCGAGGTTTTCGAGGAATATCATTGCGGTGTACAAGGAGAAGGAAATTAAACTATAACATTTATATAGTACGGTCTCGTGGTAGATCTCTTCGTACCAGCAATTGCCAGCACCAGCGTAATACACATACTTGCAGAAATCTCTTAGTAAAGACTTTGTTTTTAAAGACATTTTTTTCTGAGATTCTATGAAAAATATTTAGAGTGAATACGTCCGAACCACAAAAACTGCGAGGGCTTTATAAAATATAACGCAGTTGCTCGTTAATTACCGTTTTGTTCTGTAACTCGGTTGTGTTAATTGATGGTTTATTTCACGAAAAATAAGTTTCTCGGCCACATTTGTATGGAAACAATAAAAACGGCAATTAAGGGCTAATTAGTTATGTAACTTATGGGCACCTTGGTAAGTTGAAAACAGCAAAAATATTTATTAATCACTTAACATAATTTACAAAATTTATTTGCCTCAATACTATAGATAATTTGAAAAGACCATTGATGTTTCTTTTCAATTTGATATTTTTCATAGAACGCCGTGTACCAGCCTATACCGCATGTCGCATACCGAAACATCGTGCCTTTCGATCAAAGCTTCAACAAGCAAACGGGAGTTTGATCAACACGGATCTCGTTATTCAGGAACCCCTTCCGCATTCCCCCAATCCGAAACAATCTGTCACAACAGATTATTTTAAGTGAAGCGATGCTCGTAAAAAGAAAATAAACAGCTCCAATTAATTCGACGCTTCGGCAACAGTAGACGTGCGCTGGCTAACAAACGGGTTATATTTTAGAAACTGTAAAACGAATTATGTAACTTAACAAACTTGGAAGCCGCAATCAAATAACCCTTTATTTAGTCTCCATAAAGTTTTGTTATTTCCTACAATGATCTAAATTCAGACACAAAGAAATATTAAATAATTTACTTAGAAATGTAGTTGATATGTATGCTGAAATAAGAACAATCTCCCACTATATCGAATAATTTAAAATTTATAATAGACTGGCTCTGAATGATCTCGATATAGATATTAATCTTCTTCATATACTAATAACCGTGAGGACAGGAATATTCACGTTGACTTAGATTCCGTATACCCTGAAATTGAAAACCTTGGAAGAGGCCTATGTTCAGCAGTAGACTGCAACGGGCTAATGATAATGATGATATATAACGACAACAACCATAGCTGGAGTGACAGAAAGATGCTAAATGCAGGCTGCTTCCACCAGATTAAAATGAAAATTCTTCGCAGAGGCCTTCGTTAAGCAGTGAACATCTAATTCCTCATGATGATTATAATGTATAGTGTCACACACATGGCTCAAAATTTGATGTGGGGAAATCCAAATAGATTATTGTGAAATCTGTTTACAACTCACACAATTGACTACACGTAAATCACGACGGATAATGTTCTACAAGTAGTGTTTGGATCACTAACAAAATTGATTTTTTATTTATAAGTCAGAGAAAGACAAAAGAAACCTCAAAATATTCCATACATTTTTACAGTAGTAAAGGTGTTCTCTGAAAACGTACTCCAAATACCAGTATATGATAGAAATGCTCCCCAGTACGATGAACCCCGATCGCCGTGTCTAAGTAGAATATACTCACAGCCTCGCGTCACTTGTCTCATCAAATCCACTGGGATATATTTAAGCCTCGAATCTACTGGAATATTAGTGCGACAGTTTGCACGTGTGTATTTGTGTAACTATATGTCTGTGTGTGTGCACTAAAGCACTTTGAAAGCAGATATTGATTTTATCCCCGTAGATAACCAATTTTCCGCGGAATTTGTCACTTGAACTATCAAAAGCGATATATAATCTTCGGCGAAATATGCTCGCAAATAGAAAATTCTTTATTGTGCGGAGCCTTTTTGTTGTAAGAAAACTATTCCTATGTAGAGTCTACTAATAGTGTAATTATATAAAGGTAGTATTCAGCTTTAGCTTTAAGGCTCACCTATATACAAACTAAAATAGAATTCAAATGAGTTACCTGAAAGTTTAGTCGAAAATTAAAACAACCTACATATAAGTATTTTAAGACTAACATCTCCTCATTTTATATTATCGACGTAGCTTATAAAACTGGTGGTAGTGAATATAATATAATATCAGGATAGAAACAGACCTCTATGATTGTATTGACTAGCGAGAAATAGCCATCTCGCGTCACATACTCAATCTGGACCGCACTGTACTTAACATTAGGTGCATTTACAATAACATATCTTAATCTCTTAAGCCCGATATGGCGATAGGCTCTTGCCCTATCACATCGTGGGACGGATCACTCAAGGCGAAACGTGGGTGTCTTGGTAGCAACTGTTCCTACCCCTTCTAGGAAAAAGGCGTGAGTTTATATATGTATAAAACTGAAATAAAAGCTCTAAGTATGAACTGTGGGTCCGCCATTTGTAGTCGGTTATTGGTCGGCGGATGGGTCACGTGGTATATAACTTGTCACCGAGGACAGTACTTATGAGCGTACTTAGCCGCCCAGTGCTCAGAGCGTACGTGTTCAGTTAACTTGTACTTTACATCGCTATTACCTACATCTGTACGTTACACTTGCAGTAGGAACCTTTGTTCATATGTAATTCTAGAAAATATTACGAATTTATAGTGATTCCATTGTTTTTCGATCTTATCACGGCGGATAGGTATAGTATACTGTAGTCTATAAAATAATTCATATCTGTGTTAAAATAGAGTTTATTCAAAATTCATAGTGATATAGAACATACTATACATAAATAGTATTATTTATTTGTGCTTTTGTCTTTATTATACACTGCCCTTTCTTTCTCCTTCTCATAAATCCATCCAATGGTTGTCTGGTAGAGATTGCCTTAGTGCGATAAGACCGCCATTTGTACTTTGTTATTTTGTTGTCTCTATACCTATTGTTATATTTATTGTGTACAATAAAGAATAAAAATAAATAAATAAAATAAAATACTCGTACAAACATTTTCTGTCGATATGTCTTATGTTCCTTTGCAATTGATATATCCAACCAATCTGGGTGAATTTTACTCAATGTATGTAAGATACAGTAAAAACTTGATTGGATTACTTTGTAGCAACATGGTACATGGAAGATTTACATTGATTGATTTTATTTAGATTGATATTTTAAATATGATTATAAAACCTTTGAAAATTTGCCTAAATCGTGGCCAACAAAACTTTATTACGGACTAAAGATAATTATTATTGAAACAGCTAGTAACGTTTATAGCCGCGCTTAAATATAATCACTTTTGTATATTTCTCCTAAGTTGATGTTAAACAACGATATTATTCTTAGACAGAATGAACAAGTTTTGTTATTATAAAAACAAATTATAACTCTCGTAAAAATCCACGCGAAACAAAAATTTTCACAATAAAGAAAAATTTTAGACATAAAACTGTTCGTAACATTAACCTGCTTGGAACTACCTTTTATTGTTATTCTTTTGCTTCTAGACAGTTTTTGAAGACATCCTGGGAATAAAAACTGTCCCAAATACGAAACTAGAATTACTACTATTTTATATTTTTATAATACTTATTTAGCTAATTATTTTATGAATAAATCATTGAATCAAAACCAACATAATCTAGTAAATAAAAATAAAATGTATTTTATATAAAAATAATTTTACTATAGAAATCTTACGAGATTAACAAAACTCATTTTAAATCACGTTCTCAATTTTTCAACAAGAGAATCCGTTCCATCTGCTAATAAGAACCACTACGATGGATAAATCAACAAAGAGGAATCCCCATTGTTGGCTCATAAATAACACGATAGCAGTTTCTGAAAATCCTTAACATGAACCCTCGCGGAAATATCACAACTAAAGCAGATTCTGCAATGCGCTGCTAGGAGGTAGTAATTTCGCTAAAAACTAATCTATGGTGAATATACCTACACAAAGGTACATTAAAAGTCTACTTAAGTAGTAACTACTACTATTCTAAGCCAATGGGTTAAATAATTGTACGACCACTAGAAACGCACATACAATTAAAACATAAACTTGAAATCAAGTGGCACTAGAAACGGGCTTACAAGGAAAAACACTTAGAGTTGGAGCAGTATATTTATTACACCACCTGATCACGTAGGCGGAAATCTGCCTGACCAATAATATACTTATACCCTTTACCCAATTTGTATTCAGGAGGGCCAACAGCACCCCGCAAGGATTACAAAACACCACCGGGAACAGACTGGAAACGGCTTTAACGCCTTTATTGCTGTTTCTAACACTCTTCCAAATACTTAACGACTTTAAAAATATAATTTATCGACAAAAATATTTGAAAACCGAACAATGGATTTAAAAATAGAACGCATGTGAGTTGATCGAAAATGATTTTGTTTTTTATTTACTAAGTTTGTTGGATAATAATCCAGATTGTTATTTTTGTCTAAAAAGTATTGGTAACAAAAGTTTATTTGTGTATGTTATTTTTTTACCTTGAAAATACATCGGTTTATAAAAAGGCCAAAGTTTTATCGCACCATAGCAAAATTCTTCATATTTTAATTAAATAAATTAGGTGCATTTACTTTAGAGTTTAGTGTATTAATGTGAATATGTGCAACTTGGATAATTGTCTTGTGCAATATAATATTGCCACATATCAGACAATGCGTTTATAACGATGCAGTCTATGTAACTTATATTGTATTTTATTTCACAAACATGTCACACAAAACTAGTCTTGCGTTTGGTATTTGAATTAACCAAAACAACTAAAAAATCCTTTACATACTATATTGAACTGTATAACTCTTTTAATATACACTCGTTGTTAACAAGACTTCTAAAAGATAAATATCGAAACTTGATAGAGGAAGGTCGAGACACTTTTCGGCGAGACAACTCAATCCATAAGCGATTGGCTTCTCATCCTTAGGGCGCCGCAATCGATAACATCCGCATGGGAAAAGCTACCTACTACCCAAACACACGGTAATACTGTATAAAATATATTGCCTTACCTGCGTTAAAATATATCTTAAAATTTTACAGTTTCACCTCGATAAATTCATCGGTGGATGCTTTTACAGACATTTATTTGATGCCAGTAGAATAAAAGTAAAATGTTAACATCGGCGAAGTGTTGACTGCTTGATAAATTATTATTGAAGAAGCACCAGCTACACCAAAAGGTGTTACTGCCCATGGTTGTCTGTACTTGACCAATTGTCATTGGTTATTTGTCCATATCGAAGTACATAGCTCTTTGCTAAAAGGAGCTGCTCTCTTCTTTGGTAAAAGGATGTTCAGAACCGCCCGAAAACCGAAAAACGTAGAACACAGGTGCAAAACATGCCATGCTTACTAACGCAAATTTATTACTATTCGAGATCAACTCACTAATTTCCTGTGTATCTGTACCGGACTGTATTTACTTCAGGTGTCATTGCCACTCTAGACCGGCTGTGTGGAGTATATGGCCTAACCCCTTAATATCGTATTCTCGATTGTAAAAGAGGCCCGTGCCCTAAGGTAGGACGTATGCATATTGGATTCATACAGTTATTTTATTTAATTCAGATATTCATAATCGCCTGCATAGCAACCAGGATACAATATGGTGAAAAACCCATCATAGCAAGATACGCAGGTGTTTCGGATTTTGGGGTCAGCATTTTGGCCTTTGAGCATCTGATATTCGACCAGTCCGGTGCAACGTTATCACCGGCGAAACTATCTTTCACAGCTGGAAATTCTATTATGTCACTGCAATGCGTCACTTTGTCGTCTATAACAAAATAATTTAAATACATTTTACATACATAAACTCACGCTTTTATCCCCGAAGGGGGTAGTCAGAGGCGCCGCCAGGACACCCACATTTCGCCTTGTATGTTCCGTCCCATGATGTGATAGGGGGCGAGCCTATCGCCATATCGGGCACAAATTCCTGACTCCGGGCTGATAATGAATAGAAAAATCCAATATCACTTTGCCCGACCAGGGACTCGAACCCGAGACCTCAGCTTTGTAACCGTACCGTAATACAACTACGTCACCAAGGCAGTCGATACATTTTATTTCTACGTATTTCACTGAAAATAAGATTATTGATTCGTACTTTATGCCTACCATAAAAAATAAGTATCATCACCACCCTTTGAATTCCAAACTTCCATTGCAAGTTATCCAAGCATGAGTCGATTCATTTATGGAGAGGCAACGCCGTCTATTTTATTTTTTTTATTTATTTATTATTAACAAAAGAATAAACTTATAATCTACACAAGCGTCCTGCAAAACTATACAAACAGTTTGACTGCAGGATCAATTTATACATTTAATTAATAATTAATTATACATTAGGGCAAATTGGTTAAGTAGTGCTTTTTAAGAATCGACTTAAATATTTTTTTATTAGATTCTTGTCTTATGGCCTCGGGCAAACTGTTTAGAGAATACGGGATACGTTTTTTTAAAGTTCTATCCCCGTAAATGTTGGTGACTCTTGGCACAACGAATTTACCCGAGGTCACAGACCTCGTATTATAATTGTTACATACAGATACCAAAGAACTATGCTCCTGTCTGCCATGGTTATTTACAAGAAGTAGCAATTTATGTTTTAGACTGACTGGTAACAACTTACAAATTTTAAAAAGTTTATTTGGATCTTTTTTATACTTATTTCTAGTTTTTTTGTCTACAAGTAATTTTATAAATCTTAGTTGTATGTTTTCCAATTTATTAACATGTGTTTTATATGTAAGTCCATAACAGTCAAGCGCATAGTCTAATATAGATTCTACCAAGGCCGAATATAACAGCTTTAGGGTCCCTTTAGGGATCCTAAAACTAAGATGATAACATTTATACAGTATTATTCTAAGTTTTTTGCAAATTAAGTTAATATGTTCTATCCAAGAAAAATGCTCATCGACTATAACTCCTAAATAAGTTACAGACTTAACCCTCTGTATAGGCTTGCAATTACAATCGACAAGGTCGCTATGAAAACAATTATAACTATGTGTATATATTGGTGTGCAAATATCTTTTATAGGTATGTAGGGTGAATGTATTATTAGCAAATTAGTTTTATCTGGATTCAGAACTATGCCATTATCATGCGACCACTTAACTACGGCATTCACGTCCTGTTGGACTAGGCGAGATGTTTCAGCTAGGTCTGTGCCGGCGAGCAGTATGCAAAGATCATCTGATCATCTAACTTCAAGAATAATGTCCAAGGGAAGTCTTAGCCAAACTCCTTTGATTCAGCACCATTTACTTTCACAGATACTATAATACAGTTACACGAATGCTATCTATTTAATATTCCTCTGATACAGCAGCAGCAACACAGAGGCAAAAAAAAAAGTATAGCAAAATTTGTTTCAACCTAAGCTACAACACGAATAGAACAGGTATTCGATACGAGATAGGCATGTCCAGATACACAGAAATTGAAGGATTTATCTGGACTCACGATGTCTTATACATCAACCGAATACATAGATTTCGTTCATTTTGCGGACCATGCACGATCTGACGTTTGAATGTAACTGTAACGTTGGTTTGTGTGTTTGCAATTTGAATGTACTGTGTATCATATTTTTTCGGTGTGAGCTTAAGCGTCGTCTTTAAGTATATGTAAATGTTTTATTTGTATATAAATAGATACCAAATGCATTCTCTTCTATTTCAGTATATAAGTAGTGAAATGTCTTATAATAATCATCCTCAGGGAACTGTGTAGGTGATAATTGTCACTAAAAAGAAAATCACCGTTTAAAATACAAATTATAATCTCTACACAATAAGCCGACACAAAAACATAATCAACGGGATTACAGCAAGCGTACAAGAAAAATCTTTGAAATTATGCCCCACGTAAACTCGGCGCAAAATAAAAACCTTCGCAAGTTCGCAAACATTGTTCTAACAATAAGATTGCGTTTTGTTTAAACAAGAATACTTTTACACAAGCTACTAAGCAGCTTTGTAAAGTACCTTGGTAAATAAAAGAACACAAAGCGATATTTCCACTGTCGACGCTAGGGATTTCGATTTCAAGATATTTAGCGGGATTCCGGTGAATCACAATCGGATCCCCGTTGGTTGTAAAGTTATAAATCACTGCGATACACTCCACAGAACAGGGTCGGAATACCCACAATAGCTCTTAATCTGATACTACACATAAACTTCACATGCGTACTATTTACCTGAAGATTTTTGTATTTTTATTACTTTGACTGAAAATTATTATTGCATTTAAACAAGTAATTTATTTGTAATTATCAGTAACGAACTTGACTAGCAATATTATTATTTCTAAAACTTGATTCAGTTCATAAGAAGCAAGGAGCTCAAAGTAACTCTAGATCTTCAATCGAATCACACATAATCCATAAAAAAAACCCAGTCACCTCAAAGAAAGGCAGAGAAAAATGTGCATGAGCAAATTCCTATAGAAATGTTACTTTCCAATATTAGATACCAACAAAGTATATTACAATTTTACCGTAAGAACTAAGCTTATACTTTGTTAACAACAACAAGATAAAGTTAATATTTTGTTATTTTCTAACCGTTATTTTACTTTTAAATGCTATCTCTTTTTAGTTCGTGTATAATTCGATGAAGCTTGTTCGCTCGGTATTATATTTCATTTTCACTATCGGTCAGGAGTGTACATAGAACCTTATCAAAATAAATACGCTTATACACATATATCGAATACCTGACGTGACCTACACTTGCCCACAGCCTGATAAATGTGGTATCGGCCGGCACCCGCTCAGTGGGGGCCTATCTCACCTAACTATTTCTGAGTGTATAAATCTCGCGCTAACAAGAGTTATGGCTCATTAGTTTCGAGCGTTTTAAATGTATTTTTGTAGTGCGCGTACTTGAATGGAAGCTGCTTAAGATTATTTATTGTTTTAGATGTGTTACTGCCTGTTTCCTTTTTTATGCGTTTAGGTATAAATGGCGTTTAGGTATGGTGCTTTTTAATCCTTGTTTTAAAAAATAAAGCTAAAGGTTTGAATCTCGGTTCAGGATAAGTAATATTGGATTTTTCTATTCATTATTAGTCCGGAATCAGGCATTTGTGCCCCATATGGCGATGAGCTCGCCCTCTATGATATCGTGGGACAGAACATACAAAGCGAAATGTGGATGTCCTGGTGGCTGCGTACCCATTCTGGGGAAAAGACATGAGTTTATGTATGTATGTATCAATACACAAATAAGTACACTCCTATATTAAAACATTAAATAACTTAACAACAATTAGCGTATATAATTAAAATCCGCAAGGAATTTATTCTGTATAGCGCAGACGATAACAATTTTGCATATTTATATGCACAGTTTCAAATAATCTCGTTCCGAAGTGCTCAGAGCGTTGCAATAACTTTCGTTACAGACGAACGCTGCTTGCAAACTTCTACAAACAAAGTTTACTTTAATGATTAGCACGGGTAATAATTATTTTAGACATTATTAAAACCCCTAAGAGATTTTTAATTTTTTATGGCACATAAAAAGATTTAGACGTCCTTCGGGGTTTCGTTGAAAAGTTGAATATTAAAATGACGATGTATATCTTTTTAATTACTTATTACGTATATTTCCCCTGGTACTGTACCTTATCGAACACTTGTAGAGTCATAACCCGTTTTTCTTTAACATGCATGTTGCAATACCATGAACTGACAATAATAAGCTAATGATCGTTATTGCTGAAATACGAAATCTGGTCGTAGGTTTGGTATTTTACCTGTATCAGCCCGTTAAATAATATATACCTCACTGCTATGCATGGACTTCCTATACAACTGACTCACCACTCTGATTGAATCCGTTGTTAAACTTCATACATATTATTATAGAAATCACATGGAGGTATCGACTTCCTCAATATAATTTGTTTCACCGTTAAAATCTTTTATTATAGTGAATTGCGAAATTATATTACTTCTAGAAGTCGGAGCATTTTACCCTAGAATCGAACGCCGTTTTGACACCCACATCTTCCATTTGATACACCATAATATCTAAATAAATAAATACACCCAACAGTCACATACATAGTCCTGACCCCATACTAAGATCAAGTCTTGTGTCGTGGGTATGAAAAACTACGAGAGACTTTTCGGTCTCACAAACACCCAGACCCGAAACAAATACGTCTAACCAACTGCGCCACGGACGCTGTCTATCTCGGCAACTTTAAATCTACGCAAAGCTTGGTCAGCAAGCCTTCACTTTTATACCATTTTAATCACACTTTTCGCATTTTATTGCTGTTTCTACGCGGTCTGCTATTTTTTATATGGTTATGAATTCGCAATTTTTTATGCTTCATGCTTGTAGTAAGTGTCGAGATAAAACACGTAATATATTGGAGATGAGCTAATAAATTGCTTGGATCGATATACCTATACATATTTACGCAGATTGTGATTATGATTCCACGTAAATACATAATTCTCGCTATTTTTTTAGAGTCGCGTCAAAGTCAATACAACACACTTGATTGAAAGTGTAGTCCAGTTAGGCTATCGCAAGAAATGGTTTCACTTGGTAGTCAAGGCCACTATACCGATTTCCTCGAAAACGGGTATAGATACTTACAAAATAAAAGAATAGCGCGACAAAGGTATCGCTAATACAAGATTTCCACCACTCGGTTTTAGCTGTGGGGCCAGGATTATCCTACTACTTGTCAATTAATTTCATTATTTATTAATATGAGTATCGCTTTGTATACCTAGTTTCTAGAAGGTTTTACTATGAGGGCACGCATTATACAAGATTCAACGATATGGATTGATGTCGTGTGTGAACCTGATTATTTAAAGTCAAGTACGTTGTAAATAAGTTAGACAGGCGATCTAATGAAGGTTGTATGAAGACGCTGCATGCAAGTCGCTTCGAACAGGTCGTTGTGCAAATCCTTAGGGAAAGCAGTGGACATCTTGTGGCTGAAGATGATGTTGTTAGCTCACAATTTAAATCCTTTCTATAGTCTACAATCTGTATTATTACATATATGTGTAGTATATATAATCTGCCAGAGTGAGGAAATGAACAAGTCGTTAAATAGCGATATACATCTCGTCTGCTCAAAATAGGAGCAACACCACTATAACGTAAACATATGATACATAAGTCATAAACTAATATTTTAAAGTACACCACTCCACTCAACACAGCATCTACTTGTATTTGCAATCAGCAAACGTATCCTCAGAACGTTCACTATTTTATCACCGCCGAATATCGAGTTTGATTAACAATTCCACAAAATGAAGAGCACTAATTCAACAGACCAGACTGAGCGGTGTATATTGAATACCTGTTGGGATAGCCAAAGACAGTGTAAACAAACTATGCAAGTCTAGCCGTTCTGTGGAGATTCCGGGGGATCTCTTTATTAAAACTTCTGCAGCTGTGCTCCTCGGTGGACGGCTTAAAAAACTGTTGAGCTGAATGTATGCTATTTTTCTTTAAATGGCGTAAATATTGCGTATGTGCCTGCAATTAGCGTATACTAGTACTTCCTACTGCTAAGCACGTTACCCCTCTTCAATTGACAGAGATTTAGACCTACATTTTTGAGACAATGAGAGAATCGAGCAATCAATCAATTTATTAAACTACTCATCAATTTCTAGCAACGGCCACGACCACACAAATCTTAAAAGAAATGAAATGTTCAAAGTTCTGGAAGAGGGCCCTTAATATGTAGAACATATGTCTTGAACCGTCCCTCCTTCCCTCACGAAGTCTCTTCCCCTAATATATTAAGTTTGTATTTACATAAAACATGTAATATAAACTTATGTAATGTAACTGGGAACTGGGTAGACAAGGACGCAAACTCTGTAATTAAATGTAAATAAATAAGCTTACATGTGGCGAGAAATAAGAGAAACAAAACGGTTTTTTATTAATATGCACTGAATGGCACTGCATTACGCGTTTTTTACTCTGCTATACGGTGTTAAATGTGAAGTCTTTTAACGCTTTTAACTACAGTTTAGTCTGAAAAATTATAATTGTAACAATCAACAATGTCACGTTATAAAAATATATTGCACTTTTAGACCTAATATTATAGCGCCTCTATATATTTTCTCAACCATTATGGACTTCAAAACATACACAAAGATTCAATACTCACGGACACACTAGCTCTCTTTTAAATAATGTTTTCGCTGTTAGGATATCAATCTAAAAACTATTGGATAAGAACTGTCGTCTGTCACTATGCCAACTTGGCCATAAGTACCAGTATTATATAGAAAGAATGGTATCCCGGAACTTAGTCTGCCAGACTACTCATTCTCTATTTCGCTCGATTTTTCACATCTTTCTAAGACCATAGGCTCTCAAACACTCCTTTACGTTAAGCCAGCGTATTGTTGGTCGAACTCGTGCCTTGCCTTCGCGATATTGATAATGAAGCCTATTTTGCTAACTGTGGTTTTCTTGATACATGACTACTCACATATTCACCAATTCATCGGGTATCGTAAGGGATCCGAAATTATTGACAAATTGTACTAAAGTAATGTTTACAAAATTCTGTCGACTGCAAAGATCGCGTACACGCGTATACAACTAACAGCATTTCGGGAATAGAGCGATGGCAGCGGTGAAGTGAGGCGATGACGGTGACACATTCGCTCCTGTTTGTTTGTTGTTTTAAAACAACTCCGCACTAACCGCAACTGATGTCTAAGAGGTAGCAACGTTTTTGAGAGAGAATTTCAGGTAGGCCAGTTTTTAGATATGCTATCTCTCTCACTCTCCCGGACGTCATACAGGCTATCTGGCTGGCGGTAGTGGTTGCGTTCGTCAGTGCGCAGCCTACCTATACAGGTAAAATATCGAATTTTAAAATCATTTTAAGAAGCTTTTTTCCTTTATTATTATTTCTATTGAACTTTTTGCAACATGAATCTATTATTGCCAGATATTTCTATTGTTGTTTAAACTGTGCCAGACGCTAATTTTGAATTAAAAAAATATTATTTTTCAAAGTATTTCAGTATGGCTGTAATTTTTATATGATGTTATTTAAGTATCTAAAAACCTAAATTTAATTTGCCAGACATTAATTCGATTGTTAAACATTCAGCCAGACCGATCTAAAAGTGAAAAGTGATTGGGCATGTTGAAAGAGTACAGACAATCACGTGTTATTTTTAATGTGTATAACAAAATTGTATTACAATGGCTAGCGAAAAATTAAAATGTGGTTTTTGTAAAGACAGAAATGGAAAAATAATAACTTTTGTTGAAGATACATTAAAAAAGTGTAAAGAAGTTCTGCAAATACGTGTAAATTTTAAAGTGAAATACAGGGTATATCAAGACCGCGACCGAAAACGAACCCAGGTGGTAGTATTAGTGACTTCAGACACAATGCAAGTAAAAATTTCGCAAAAAAAAAAATCGTCAACTTTTTTTTGTAATTTTTTACTAATCGTCGTATTTGGGTGATAAAAACATAATTTTCCTAAAATAAAGATGTAGACCTCTTTATTTTTAAACACGCAATGGTACATAAGGGTTTAAATTAGTATTTTCGCAAAAAATAGGTATTTTCCACCAAA
Organism: Deilephila elpenor; assembly: GCA_949752805.1. Taxonomy (NCBI): domain Eukaryota; kingdom Metazoa; phylum Arthropoda; class Insecta; order Lepidoptera; family Sphingidae; genus Deilephila; species Deilephila elpenor. The sequence goes on from OX457111.1 coordinate 8,133,054, forward strand.
ACACGATGATTTTAAAAAATATATAAAAAAATATCTATCACTGTTTTGGCGAAATTTTATTTGCATCGTGTTTGGAGCCACTAAAACTACAACCTGGCTTCGTTTTCGGTCGCAGTCTTGATATACCCGGTATAATAGTGTACAGTTACCGGAGCAAGTTAATGACACTGATGGATATCACAGAAATTGTTACAGCAGTTTTACAGCTCTAATGACAAAATATCGTAATTTATCTGAAATTAATTTCTCGTCAACAGTAGATCTTCCCAGCACATCTAGTTCAACTTCGTTATCAAATACTGCAGTAGATGTTAGCGAAACCCTGCCAGATAATACGTCTCAGAATTCACATACAGAAGTTAATATCCAAGAAATTGACACTTCTAATGCAATTAACAAGTGCTTTTCATACCGGGTTGAAAGTAATAAGGTTATTAAAACTGTTGAAGATGTACTGTCTTGCGAAGAACAAGAAGAAGCCGATTCTCAAATAATAATATATCACATTTGTCAAATAAATGTCGATGGCGAAGTTGTGATACGCTGCTCAGACACATATATTTTAATAATACTTCTTGGTAACATGGAGCATTTGAATGCATCACTAAAATCTGGGTAAATTTGGGCGTGGGGAATTATGAGCGATTTATAAGCGTCATCAAGTACACGAAATTCTAGAGAATTCTTTATCGAAAGCTCTACCGTGCTTTTCACTCACTGGATGCGACTACACACCAGGTTTTTTCCGGAAAGGCAAACTTCGATCTTTAAACTGTTAGAGCAATCAGAAGAGTATCAATTAGCCTGTCAAAATATTATAACAGATGATGAAGAATTGCTGGATGAGACATTTAAGATCTTAGAAAAGTTAATTTGTCATATTTACGGAGCTCGGGGTTCATGGAACGTCAATGAAGTTCGGTGTCATCTGTTTTCAAACACATATCGGTCTACAAAATCAGATGATAATTTTGAAAAAACAAAATCGTAATTTTGATCCATCAAGCCAACCACCATGCAAAACTGAATTTTATCAGCATTTACTACGAGTTCGTTACGTTACAAAGTTTTGGAGAAATGATCATTTACAACAACCAACATCTCTATCACCTCAAGTTTCCGGCTGGACCATAAATATGATTTTATCTGGTTTGTTGGAGAGCAATTGCCATCATTAGTTGCCGACATTATCATTAAAGGTAAAAATTAAAAATAAAATACTAATAAATTTATTTGCCGATAGATTATAAAATGTTTCATTCTTTTACAGATAATAACTTATTACAAGACGATGACATTTCAAAAGACGACGATGACAATAAAAATGACAACAGTGCTGAAGATGATGATGATGATGATAATTATCAAGATGCCTCCGTTTTTTTTGTGATAAAATTATGGATTGAAAAATATAATTTTTGGTTATTTTCATCCTTGAGATTGATTATTATCTTATTTTGTACAAAGATAAATAGTTATTTTGATACTATATTAATCCACACATTAATTCAATAGTTTTTAATTAGTTCTATGTAATTTATTCGACAACTATTCCTAGATCAAGCAAAATGATACCACATCACTTTTCACTTTTAGGTCGGTCTGGCTGAAGGTTTAACAATCGAATTAATGTCTGGCAAATTAAATTTAGGTTTTTAGATACTTAAATAACATCATATAAAAATTACAGCCATACTGAAATACTTTGAAAAATAATATTTTTTTAATTCAAAATTAGCGTCTGGCATAGTTTAAACAACAATAGAAATATCTGGCAATAATAGATTCATGTTGCAAAAAGTTCAATAAAAATAATAATAAAGGAAAAAAGCTTCTTAAAATGATTTTAAAATTCGATATTTTACCTGTATAGGTAGGCTGCGCACTGACGAACGCAACCACTACCGCCAGCCAGATAGCCTGTATGACGTCCGGGAGAGTGAGAGAGATAGCATATCTAAAAACTGGCCTACCTGAAATGCTTGTTTTCCAGACGTTGCTAGCTCCCGTACCATTTTTGTAAAAGATATTCGGGAACTGTTCCGAGTTGCTATGTTACATAGTAAATCATTCGCGCCTGCTTTGAAGAGGCGGCAGAGGTTTTTTTACGTTTTAGTAGTATTTTTGTTTTGTAACCCTATTTTTGTCTTGTAACCCTTTAAACCCTCAGGTTTAAATTATACAACTTCCTTAGCTCTCCTAGTAAAACTGTTCAAGAAACTATAAATGTAGAAATCTAGCATTCTACCGTTAATATACAAAAGCTGCGTATTTATTATCGAGGAAAAGGTACCTGTATCATCAGGCTTACTAATCATCTCTACTTAAATAAGCCGCTCTAGGACATCGTCCATATCCGCGTCAAAAGACAAACCAAGGTACTTAGTTTAAATATATCTAAGGCACCTTATCTAATACAATCCCGCGCGTACTGCGTTCTATCAACCCAAAGAGAACGCGTAACATATATTATTTCAAATAACGTGAGTCTCCATATTAAAATATTCATTTAATTTTGAGATTCATTCTATTACAGTGCTAAAATACTTTTTGTTGAATAGTTGTTATAGGCAAACTGAACAGAGCGATTCAATTTAATAGCTACATTATTTTGTTTTGTAATTGGAAGGTATCTTGCAATGAATTGAGCATAAACTATATTAAAAGCTCTACATAGTAAATCTTGATAATAAAAATACAAGATTTAATAATGTACCGAAATCATGTAATATTAAATCATATAGAAACGGTGTGTGGAATTATACCCGTCCAATTATTTGCAGATTTGCATGAGCTCACCGTCCGGATTCATAATCCTACAATAAGACCACTCCGAGAGAAATAGTGGCTTAGGTGGTGTATGCTATTACCTTCTCAGAGGAAAGCCAAAATGAAATTCTATTGTCCGTAAAACTTTTTTAATAATGGTTTAATAATGGTGATTAATTAACCATATATTATATTAATAATTAAAAGACGTTCGTGCAAAGTTAATTTAATTTAATATTATTACGTGTCTAATTATCCGAACAATGGGAATTGCGACTTCATATTAGTTTGATAAATTAGCTCAAACTTAGCAATTTAATATTACAATTATAAACTTGCCTCGAAGGGAACTTACGCTCAAATTATACTGCCGATTCTAAAACTTTACCGTAACTTACATCCTAATTCGTAATTCAATCTGTGAAGGCTTCTCGAACCTACTTTTTCAAGGCATTCTCGTATATTTAATGTTTGATATATCTTGAAATAAACCCAGTATGAAACAGTAACCCTGAATGAGGCAAAACTTAGCAGTCACACGTGTAGGGAATCTCGCTCCATAAGTCCATACTAACTAGTATATGCCAATACCATTTCAGATACGGTGTTTGTAATTAAATTTCTGTCGCTTTCGTTGCCGTAACTACCTAACTTGTACAGCCCCGGCTGCTCTTTGATATTACCTTGGATACAACTATTTGTGTTCTGTTAACCCTTATATACGTGGTGTTGGTAACGGACCAGACGCGGCTGCATGTTCACTCTTTTTCCGGAGTCATGTGTGTATTGATAGTCAATCACCACGCACTATAACGAAAAACATCGCGAGGAAACCTGCATACCATAGCGATTTGAAAGAATTTCTATGGTATGTAAAGACCGCCAACCCGCACTAGGCCAGCGGGACTATTTGGCCTATCCCCTCTCAATCGTACTCTCGATTGTAGAAGAGGCCCGTGCCCCACAGTGGGGCGTGTATGGGCTGATACAGTACAGTGACCCATATAAAGGAAGAAACATTATCAATGATACCTTATAAAAATTGAATTGATATTGAATGACTTGTTCAGTGCCGCTTTTGCAACGTATCCATGTAGAAAACATTATTTCCAGTGGCTCTTTAACATTCGAAGGTCAGGCTTTAGGGCTATGGAAGCGGTGATGACTAGCTATTTAGGGACCTGTATAAGAAAATAACATTTTAGTTCTCAAAAATGTACGCATTTGTTCGTTTTTACACAATTTTTTTAATATCAACTTCAACAAACAAAAAACCCACATGAAAGTAATGCACAGCTCATGCCCCGTATTCGCGTCATGCCACGCCGACATGTTTCACTATTTCTGAAAAATAAACTATTAGTAAATGGGATGCAGTCTATTTTGGCTAGCCGCCGCGCCGCTCCGACCGGCGAATTTATAGCGCTGTCAAGCTAGGCTAGGCCGGCTCCCCCTGCCGGCCTTGCGCTCAACGTGCATTGTTCATTACGGACGCTCATTACCGACATATCTTTTTTCTTTACATTCGAGACAAATAGAGAAGTTCATTTTCATGCTACTACTTCAAGCATATATTATACTATTATTAGTAATCGAAACGTCGGGAAGTTAAAAAATGTAAAAATTAAACCAAATCGCGATAAAATCCGTAAAAATAGTTTTATTTTAACATATATTATAATTCATGTTTATTATAACGAATAAACAGGAAGCACGGTAGGAGTTGCCAAGGGGATAGTTACATTGTCCACCAAAAAATAATCAGTTTTCGCTGTTAGGAAATAGTTCCAGAAACAACGTCACCTGATTATTATTAATCACTTTACATGTCAGTACTTAGATCACTGGACAATAATTAAGCTTAGATATTGTATTACATAACAGTTCAACGTGGAAACCACTACAGCGTTTACCTTATCACATAAAATTTGAAATGGTAACCAGCATGATTAAAACAGAAGAAATCTTGAAGGAACGTATAATAACGTCACCGTTCAATTTTTAAACACAATACCATTATGTAAGCACTTCACAAGAACAATCCAATTCCGTGTGTTTGACAAGTCGACAATGTCGCCACCGAAATGACGCGTCGACGGCGCATAAAAGCGGCAAGCAATCGGAACGCGCAAACTTTCAACTAATTTAACTTCAAAATAGCTTTTTCCCGGCCCCGCTGAAGTCTTGTTGACATACAATGTCTTTATTTGCGCTTTATACGGTGTGGTTCAAATTGCATCTACATTTAGGCAACAGCTGCATTTTAATTAAAATTGTTATGAGTATACAAACGTAACCATTTCAATTAAAATAAACTAAGTAAACATTCTGAGGTTGAAGTTATGTTAAACAGTGGTTTTCGTATATATTTTGCATACAACAATTATTCGTGGTGTATACAAAACAATGAATATAATGGTATATTTGAATGCACTCCAGAATTGAAAAATTCTAATTGAATCCATACAAGGAAAACTAATGCCCATAACCTATGCAAAGAATAGCCGTTAAAACTGTGTTTATTCACCAATACTGAAATTGTTAATTTAAAAATACTTTGAAATAAATGGCATGGTATAGTACTGCACCATGCCATTCATTTCAAATAAATGGCATAAGCCTTATAAATACATTACAGTCTGCACTACTCCTAGGTTTTCAGGGTCAAATATTGAACCCAAAAGAACACAGCAATCGCTTAAACTCTAAACAGGATACAAAAACCAATCGAAATAATTTCACAAATTCTGCTTTGAAAACGTGAAATGGCAGTATCGGATAGTCGATGCCAATCCGAAGCCGAAAGCAAGAACAGCTCAGATTTATTCCGCACAGTTATTGCACATTCCCAGCAAATGTGCACTGAATACACGCTCGGCTGAATATTTCACGGCTTCAAGAGCTCTTCGCGCCAAATATAGATATTGCGAGTTCTTTTGTGATTACAAAGTGACTTAGAGGACCCTTATCAATTCACATCGACGGTCGTTTCATCGGTATCTACGAGAGTTTGATGCACAAGGATGTAAGTTAGCATGCAATTTGGGTGACTTTCTGGAAACCAAACGTTTCCTGATTGAAACTTTTGGTGCTAGCCGCTAAAATCATAAGATGCTCCTTGTTACGGATAAACTGTCTAGTTATGACTGAGTGAGTTATAGTTGCTTGAAATTCTGCAACTATAAACGTATTAATATAAAACTATCAACATCTGCTGAACTATATGCTATTGCTAGTTAAATCCAGGAATTGAGTAACTCATACGATATCGAACTACAGACTAAGAAAACCAATAACATCCTTTGTGCGTGAGCAGTATTCGAGGTAATCACAACTTCCGCACCTACCCGATGACCTCAATTACGGGGACCTTACGTGAACCAAAACAAACATATACATATATGTTTTATCTTGCGAATGTTAGCAAGTGCTCTAAGGCATTTTCATTCCGACTCCGGCCAATTTCCGCTCTGGGCTCTTGTGTCCGCTGTACCGTGCCCTCTCTGCGGCTGAGACTGTTCTGACATATAAGAGATCCTCGATTTAATACATTCATAGATGAGATGTGCGGTCGACTGTGACGTGATTTGTTAAAGATTTACGAACGAAATCTTCTTTCAAAGTTTCCTTGTTTTCTTTGCTGGGGTGGAGAAAAAGATCATGGCTTTATAGAACGTAGCAGAAAGCATAACAAAGAAATAAAAATCAAGATCGACATTACCTGTTATTTATTAGTGGAAACTTTACTGGATTCTGTAACACATTCTTCTGTTATTTATTATGTGAATTTCTCTGTTTGTTTCCCAAATAACAAATAAATAAATAAATTACCTACATAAGAATGAAACCTTGTATTATCTTCCTTCATAAGGTCCTAGTATTTATCCCCTCGTTGTTTGTTCAATCAGTTTTCCCCATAACTTGTAATCCCGATACACCGGTCACGGAATCTGCAGCTGACCTCGACGAGTTGCGCGGTGCAGCGGCTTCTTTTAACAGGATTATTGCCATGATCCCATGCTCTGTAGATTCATACACATTCAACAGTTGACTTTCAGTTCACAGCGCGTTTACATATTTCATAGCTGGATTACTCAGAAGTTTGGCAGGTTTGTTTTTCGTTCAGAGATCAGTTCTATGAACTCTTATACTAGCTTTAGCTGAAAAGCAGATTTATCGCCACTTCGACTAATATGTATAAACGAAGAAAGGATTTAATTAGCAAATAAATTGTTACAAATAAGCGAAGTAATAATAACCAGATAACTCCCCATATGTGACGCAAAGGAGATTGTGGGCGACGGCTCTCGGCCTAAGCGACCAAAGGAGCTCACACCTCCGGGTCAAGAACCTCGCACGTGGGCCTAACTCAAAAATAAATCTTCCTTTACCAGGAGGCCTCACAAAATTGTACTTAGCCCACGTAAAATTTTGGTTTGTGACGTCACTGTTTTAATATGACTTATTATGATTAATTACTCCATAAATTCTAGTCTAAATATTTGACTTTCACTACACCCACATAATATTTCTTCTCAATACCCGTGGCGGTAAATAAAGCCCATACAAACAAAACAATAGAGCAATATTTATTGACAGTCGACTTTTGTTTTTGCGTGAACTATAACATCTGTCAAAGCCCACAATCAGTTTATGGGTCGGATGATTTCAAATAAAACACACAGCTTGTTTACGTTTGACGCGAGCCTAAATATTGAAACGTATTGTCAGAAACATTCGCATACCTGGCTTAAACGTATAGGCGTCAAATAAATTGTAGGTACACTACACTGTAATATATTAGGATACAAAATATATTTTCTGCTTTTTAATATTTGCGAGTGTTCATTGGATAATGGAGAACAAACACAAACGAAATTAACTACACATAACGTGCAAACTAATTCAGTTCTTTGTAATTATATATTTTCTACTTGCCCGAATCCCGTATTTATCAGCGCTGCATTAACAATTCTGTAATATAAGCAAGTTGACCCTACTCTTTTAAAAGTTGGAGGTCTACGAAACTAGTTTAAGAAAAGATAGATACAAAATACTTTAAAAAGCAATTATAGACAATCGAATAATACCGTATATAATAAAATATCCCTAAAATTAAATAAACCTGAAGAAACCCACCGCTGATTCGTATTTCCATGTTGCGGTAATGTAAAAATTATTTACGCATGACGAACGCTTGTAGAAGTATTAACACGCAATTGGCTTCTTTACTAAAATACAAAGCGTAACCATTTACTACTAAATATTTCATTGCATTTTCAAAAGCATATAAAGTCCAAAAACATAGACATTTATTTAAAATTAGACGATAAAATATCACTTACTATTTGTCTATTACGTTTTAACATTCATAATGATATGCTAACAAAGCATGTTAGGTAAACGAGTATTCGTAGGCAATAAATATCGACACACAGCAGTCTTTCATAAATAAATTGCCTTTAATTAATTAAAAGCGTAAATTGGTATCATAGATCATCCGGCTAGTTATAAATTTTAGTAACTATGTTAAACGAACGTTTTAAAGGTACACTTTGCATACACTTACTGTCGCTAACTTTTTGTACAATTACTTTGGCTCTACCAGAAGACATTTATTACAAAATTAAGCAGGCTTTAAAAACGTTTACAAATGATTTATGCCAACGTCCTGAGTTACTCTGTTCTGACAGAATCTTTTCCTCACGTTTCTTTTCATCTTTTCATCACAATGTTTCGTAAATTTGCCTCGACTGCCTCGGTGCCATAGTTGTACTACGGTATGATTACAAAGCTGAGGTCTCGGGTTCGAATCCCGGGTCGGGCAAAGTGATATTGGATTTTTCTATTCATTATCAGCCCGGAGTCAGGAATATGTGCCCGATATGGTGATAGGCTCGCCCCCTATCACATCGTGGGATGGAACATACAAGGCGAAATGTGGGCGTCATGGTGGTACCTCTGCCTACCCCTTCTAAAGGGATAAAGGCGTGAGTTTATGTATGTATGTATGTTACGTAAATAATGAACTTAGAAGTACCGGAGTAATGATAAACCTATCGAGAGATTATTGAATTATGAAGAAATTATACTTATCTCAGTAAACGAAAAACTTGCAATCAATGGGTACAATGACTTGTCCTATTATAAATGGTTACTTTATCTCAAAAACACTTTTACTACCAAATCAAAGTAAATTTTATCCAAATAGTCTTTAAAAAGAACTTTTTAAATCGTTATTTAAAACTACCACAGCTTCAGAACGTGTTTCAGCTGTAAAGAAACGGTGCAAGAAACATGAATTAAAGTATAACCAAGTAATAGATCCAATATCATTATCATTTCTGCCACTAGAAGTTCATTGCTAGAAGCTAGAATTGCTATTAGCGTCCTCCAGGGATTTCCACAGCGACTTGTCGGAAACGGGTCACATACCGCGACCATCTTACCCTTTAACTCATAAAGCGGTTATTTAAGTAATTCATGAATATTTTACTTATCCGCCCGGTGAAGATTTAGAACCAAGCCATCACAGATATTTTTCTAGATCTCTCCCACCTGTCGAAATAAATTCTGACCAAATCGTGACCCTGCAGCCAGCGCTTACCATCTACAGGTAAATGGAAATGAGTACGTAGAGATGTATTGCCTAACGAAATTATGTGAGAAACATTGCGAACAACTGTACCGGCTTGTACCGTAATGTTTGTTTCATTGTTTATCCGTCTCTTTATTTTTCCAGTGTATTTTTGTCGCATCGATTATATTTATTTTTGAATAACCCATATTTGTGATGAAAAGCTAGCTTTTAACCACACAATAGTGATTAAGATGATGTCTTAAATAACTCTAAGTCTAGGTAACTTGTTTTCTAAGTCCAGCTAGGCTTATTCTCTAAACAACATGTTTTGGTAATATATTTATTATATTCTTCGTATAAATTGGAAATAAATCGTGTTACGATTACGAAAATGTTTATATTTATAAAAAAACAAATATTTCCCGTCTTCATCTAAGTGATTTGACAAAGCAAATTGTTTTGCCAGTGCAAGCTTCACAGTGTGAACGGCACAAAGAGTGGAGCGGGGATGGCGGAGCCTACAAACTGTGGTCCGCAATTCTTATTTAAGTTTAAATAGGTTTCGCGATGCAGCAATCTACGTGAGGAGCGTCGGGACCGGAGATTGAGCCGCCGGGATCGCGGTAAACGAGCGAGGAACTTCGACAAAGAGTAATGATCTAACACCATTGGACTCGAGCCCCAAGGGCTAAATATAATTAGCTCATTTGTATTTTTTGTCTAACAAGGATAACCGTGTTTGTTGTGCCATTGTTTATGTTAATGATTTTAACTCTTTTTTCTATTACTTTTATAATTAGGTGTATTTTATTGTGAACAAGAAATTACAACACACAATTATTAGGTAAAGATTGTTAATTGTACCTTTATATGTAAGTGCTGGATAATGTTTAAACCATGTTTAAATAAAAACTTTTAACTAAACAATATTTTTAAGCAAAAGTCCGACCAACGGGCAAGTGGATTACCAAGTTAAAGTGTCGTCGGGCAAGGCACATGGTGCGAAGATCAAATGGAAAATCATTTGGAGAAGGTTTTCAAGCGGGTGCTACGTATTGACAAGAGCATCACTAGATGTACACACGTAAGAAACACAGATGACCCGATAAAGATTGCTGCAAGACTAGCAGAAAAGTGCTTTCAAGAGAACAGATTTTAATAGTATTAGGTCTTAACAAACAACTGATAATGTATAAACGCGCCGTCAACAGTTAATAAGTTTATGATTCTAAATAAGATGCCTAAATAAAAGCCTTATTTGCGGCAAATATAGTCTGGAAGGACAAACTCAAGCAATTCAATCAGCAATCTAGGGAACGTAGTTGTTATCGCGGTGGCTTTCACGTTTTGTTGAATTAGTAAGAGGGTACAGACAAATGGTCATGTAAGAAACAAGGAACGATCTCAAGCTGGGCCCAAAAGCGATAGTGCTCCACTAGTTACGATAATAAATAGAGGCTTAACGCTGGCAAATGGCCGATTAGGGCATTCTTGATACAACACGGGCATTCTGATAAAGTTAACGTTTGCTTTTCAACGAGTCTCGTGGGTTTTATGGCGAAGGAATGAATTGGAAGCGGTTTAAATCACTCACGCGCTCTAAAATTTAAACCACTTGAATTTATTCAGCACTAGCATCCACTATTTACTTTATTTTATGGATCGAAATAGATATTACAAAGCAAAATGTATAACGAAATGGATCCATGGAGACGTCTATATAATCTGTCTTAAAGTTAATCATAAGGAAAATTAATTGTTTCTACATTATCGTAATTGTGCAAATGGCATATTAAAAGTTTGAGAAAGCCGCTAGGTGAAAACCGCTTCCAATAGTTTAAGGCGAAAATTTATGATGATGATCAACTTTATAAATGCTGGCACTAGTAGGTATGAAAAGTAATTTACATAAAATATAAATGATCATAATAGACGCTTACTAAAATAATTTTAAACCAGCGAAATTTTCCTGAAGTCTCGAGTCTACCCTATTTTACAGAGATTTCAACATTTAAACCTTCCATTATGAACAATACTGTGGAAATTAAAAGCTTAATGTTCCATTAAATTCATTAGAGTTGTCGCCAAGGACATCCTTTGCACAATTCATTAATTTATTTACTAAAATATTTAGCTATTATATACACTCGGAAGTACCAACTTATTGTAGAAAACAAAATTAAGTAGATAATATTAGATATCGTACAATTTTTATAGACTAACTGTTGAGACTAAGATGGGTCGTAAAACAAAATCTTCTGTAAATATAATATTAACATAAGAAATGTTTAAAATAAATGGAGCCTTTTTATAGACATCACAGAGGGAGATAATCAATTCGACCTGTATGTATGGAATATTGTCAGAATTGCAGTTTTTTGATATGTTGGAACAAGTAAGAGATATTTCAGAAGTATATGTATGTTCGTATATTTGTCCACGCAAATCTCAAAAAGTATTAGTTGGATCGCGAAATCTCTTTTTGAGTTGAATTAGGCATAGTCCAACTTAGGAGCATTTTAAGTTTTTATCAAAATTGGTCCAGTAGCTTTTTCAGATAGAGTGGCTAAACTTCTTCCGGGGCGCGCATACATGTTTATTATTATTATTAGCTATCACTCCTAACCTATTTGACTGGTCGAAATAGACGAGTATAATAAGAGTTGTTGCCATATTTATGTATTTTAAATTAAATATTTTTTTTTATTAAGTTGATAGAACAACTAACCCTCATACCTCATGGGGTATCATTTCACTTCTAAATTCAGTTAAGACTAACATAATAATAAACTCTATATCTACTTATAATGCCTAAATAAAGTGGTTTAAGTTTATTTTAATAAATATATACAATTCCTTTTTATATAAAGGCCTAATAGGAACTGAATTACGTGCACATTACAAAGCTGATTACACCAATAACATTTGATACGAAACATACAACAAACTCAACATAATTATATGAATGAAACACAACAAAGAGCAAATTGATAAATGTTGCTATATTATTTAGATATTCCGATACCGTTACAAAAGATACTTTTCTAAAAACACAAAATGTGTAGAATCGACATCAAACAAATTTCAACGTAAAAGGGACGCTGACTGTGAACAAATGGAATAAATTCTGTAACGCACACATTCAATATTTCTTTTAAAGATAGCATTAAGTGGATATTCTTTTCCATTTCTTTAGCTTCTTCTTTCATCAAATATACCCAAGTATGTACTTATAAAACCTTGTTAGAAGGACATAATATTTTATATTACTGTATTTTTGGAGTAGGTATATATAGATCAATTTATCGCACAGTTGAGTTAGTTCAAAGAGCAAATGGAATTTGTTATTTATTTATTTCATTTAAGGATATCGTTACACAAATAATATAACAGACTAAGAACTCTACAGGTGTCTCTGTTCTTAGAACTACAAACAATACCAACTAGAGTAAATGTAGGCTCTCTGTTACGTGTATCCAGTATTACTCAATAAGCTTCTAATGTCGATCGTTCCAATTCAAACAACGGGAGCCAAGCAAAAATCTATAATGAACACTAAAAGAAAACAAAGGAAAAAAGTCACATTCAAAAAGAAACGAAACAATTGCATGAGAGTGTTTAATACTAAAAAACTAAGAGAATATTTACAAAATGAACTAAAAGAATGTACAACTCACGGGCTGCCGTATATTGTCAATACGGAGATTCACTGGTTCGAAAGGTATGTCACATGCGCAAAATATTGTTATGAACCTCCCAAGTAACATTTTTAGGGATTTGTAAGTTTTCAGCTGTTTTTTTATTGTCTACAAAGTTATCTATACTTCATTCTTTCCACGTGGCACGCATCGTTCTCCCGTCCAGAGCTGGGATGGGCTTTTCTACTCAATCTTTAACATTTCGCCCGGTCATTAGCGTTCTTCTTATAAGACCATTGACGCTCATATTTTTCTGGGGGACATGAAGTCAACCCTTTATGTTGAAGCGTTCGCCCGGCTATATTAGATTCGAATAGCATTGTATAAGATCCAAATCAACACGATTATATCCGATTATATTGTTCCTGGAGATTTTCCTGCCTATATTGTAGACACACGTCACGAGTATTATCCATATTTTATGATAAATTGCATGAATATACTGGTGAATTTTTCAAGTGGGCGTGGATGGCCGACATAAACAAATGTTTTTAAAAAAAACATAGGTATCCTGTATTACTACACCATTCGATAATGTTGGTAATAAGGATCAAATTCCAAGTCATGTTAATCTTAACGTTTTGTCGACATTCCTCATAGTTTTGTATTTGGCCATCCATGCCCACTTGAAAAGTTCACCTTGTATATATTCTATTATTCCCAGGTTATTTTGGGCGGCAAGTTTCGCGTTTGCATCTGCCATCATATATGTTTTACTATCAGCGCAATATATTCGACTTATGGTACGTAAAAACAAATATTAAGACCTAAAATAATGACAATTTATCGCCTTTACCTATTTATTCTCCTTTAGGAAGCACCGATAGTAATGAGTGTGGAGAAAGACTATTTCAACTGGAATATTTCATTTCCCGCCATTATATTGTGCCCCACGGATAAAATTGATCAAGAAGCTTTAACGGCTTTTCTGAAGTAAGTTCTGTATTTTTTTGCTGCTCTCGTATTCCCTTCTGATCCGTAAAACATATTTTGTATTCAAAATGTGGTCTTGTCTTTTAGCGACAGTTTCGAAAGAACAGGAAAAAATCTTGAAGAATATGTAAGAGCAATAACGTCAGTTTCTTTAGAAACTCTACATCTTTTAAAAATGCCGAATCTAGATGTCTTACCGGTTTGTGCTCCCATATATATTTTGTATTTAATTAAGACCATTTTAAAATCTTACACATTGCCAACAAAGTCATTTGTATTTATATTTCTGTAGTGGGTACAAAAACAAAAATAAATGAGGTAGGTACATTTAAGTGGGACTTGCGTAGTTAAATGCAACATAATATATGAGTACCATAGATAATACACTATATGAGTACCGTTTGAGTATCCGGGCGTGAAACTATTAATATTGATTTTAAGCATCTATTAATCAAATAATTTTATTTAATCAATATTTTTCAGTACATAGATTCAAGAGATTATGCAAGATTATCTGCTGACTTATTCAGAAAATTCGACAATATGTCACTAAGCACCGTGACACAGTGGCCGATGTCGGTGGAAGAAGTCATGACCGAAATGGGGATGTGCCACATGATCAACTCCAACATCGCGCAATACGACAATCCTAAGTAAACCAACTTTAATGACCTTTGAAATTATACATACATAAACATACATAAACTCACGCCTTTTATCCCCGAAGGGGTAGGCAGAGGCGCCACCAGGACACCCAAATTTCGCCTTGTATGTTTCGTCCCACGATGTGATAGGGGGCGAGCCTATCGCCATATCGGGCACAAATTCCTAACTCCGGACTGATAATGAATAGAAAAATCCAATATCACTTTGCCCGACTCGGGACTCGAACCCGAGACCTCAGCTTTGTAACCGTACCGTAATACAACTACGCCACCGAGGCACTTTGAAATTATATGACACGTAATTAATGACTGCTCAGGGTACAAAACCTAAACGAATTGCAATACAAACACTTCTAACCGGAACGAATTAAATGCTCGAAAAGATTAATGAACGCAAACTTAAGAAGAAAACGAGAAAGTTATACAACCTTATTCTGGCGAATCTCGTTCTTCGTTACGTTGCTTAAACAGAAATATATTCTGTTTGTACTTGTTTAATTATTACTAACCAAGCCAAAATGTTTCAAGCAATTTTCTCAAAGGATAAGTTTATATTTTGCTTTAAGGTCATTTCAATGAGGACCGTGAAAGTGATTTATGGACGACATAAATGTAGTTTTGTCCGCTTATCTTCATAATTCTTATATAATATCTTCATAATACTTCATGTAGTGAAACAATAAAAGATTTTAAAATGTGTATCTACTACTGTACACATATTTACGTATATCTACGTAGATACATCAGGGACGAAAGTAACAAATGAACTTGTGAAAAAAATATGTTATGTTCACTGATATGCTGTATGACGGGCTTTAGTCTTTAGGACTTTTACTAGTGGTAGGTCCTTTATAAGTGAGGGTACCACCACAATCCGCCAAACAGCAGTGTAAATGCACTGTTGTGTTCCGGTTTGAAGGACATTGTAGTCAGAGTAACTACTGGACGTATTAAGACTTAACATGTTATGTCTCAGGATTGCGGGCACAGTGGAATGCCAAGCATTGCTTTATAATTGATAGCGTTGCTACTGTCTATGAGCGGTCGTATCGCTTACCATTAGGCGAATGGCATGCGCGTCTCGCCATTTGTTACAATTTAAAAAAAGTAATATCGAACCCCCTCCTAATTAGGGGATAACTATAGATCTTTCCATTACGACGTAAACAATTGTAACTATCTGACGATTTCTGTAGGGATTTGACCAAATATACCTATAGTATGGTCATATATTTGCCAAAATCTTTTTTTATGGAAAAATATTTTTTTATGAAGGGATGAAAGTAACAAGTTGTACTTTCAATACAAAAAACAATATATTCTATCCCAAACCATTCCTTGGAGTTCAAAAGACTAGCATATTTTTGAATTCCCTGCTCATCCCACTCCATTTATGGGATAAAAAGTAATCTATATGTTAATCCCGGGTATCAGCTACTTCCATACCAGATTTCATCAAAATTGGTCCAGCGGTTTGACCGTGAAGAAGTAACAAACACACGAACACACAAACTAATTTATAGTAGGATAGAAAGTAGGATGTTACAACCAACCGACAATTTTCTAAAAATCTGTATTTGGGTTTGCCATGAAGTTGGTGTTAATTGACAGTCAAAATACCAATATATCATGTGTTGTAATTATTATTTTGTTAATAAGATCATTAGAGTATCTAATTACAAGAAAATTGAAAATCGTTACTCTCGTCCCTGGTCTCCCCTATGTGTGTGGCGCTCATTCCCTACAATACACAGTAGGACACTGACATTGTTCTATATAAAATATACTTTACATATTAAGCGCCTACTTCAATATTTTTAATGTGAGATACTCTGAAAACAAAGCACTTTCATATCTTGAATATACATTTTGGCTACACGATAGGATGCTAGCAAAATGAATTAAGTCTATTCAATTATGTAGAAGGTTCTTTTGTATTTTTAGTAAATGGGGTGACAGTGAGATAACATACGAAAAAACCAACATTCAGCTCTCTTTTCACGACAGAGACTTTTTTGTTCAGATATTGAATTATGCTGAGGAATACAAGGTTTGTAAATTTCGATTACTTTTCAAGATTCACAAATGCTTCAGACTGTAATGTATTGTGGGGTAGAAATCATTTTCTATATTTTATACCACCGGCATATAACTATAAAATACATCAATCCGCTTTACCTCAATTGTAGTTTCATTGTGTAGTTACAAAGACTATCTATGCCGTAACAAAAATTTAATATAAGTCCATGTTACCAAATAATAATAGGTACAAGGTCTGCTTTAGATTTATATTCACAGTCCCAACGATTTAATTCTGAGCGGCTCACTGGCATTAAAATTTGACGAAGAAGGATTTTTATCCTTCGGCGTGCGAACATCGAGCATAAGAGCATCTCAGGATTTGAGATTATTGTCTTTACGTCTACGGAAATGCAGGTGAGAAAGAAAAGGAATTAATTGCTGTTTTCATACTTGATACATACACGTAGTAATTGGAAAACCGTCGTAATGGATTTTGATAGCTTATCAAAATAGTTTTCCGTATTGACGATTATAAGACTGTGGGTCTTTATATTGTTGCTCAACAAACTGATTGGTTGATTGATATGACCTCATAAGAAATACACATAGATAAATATTAAAGCTAGCGGTTGCATCCCCGAAATTCTGCCAAACTGAAATAATCAAACAATTTCGGGTAGTTGACCTGGAATACGTACTTTGAACCTCGCTTGCACTACGCACATGCAATATATTATGACACTGATGAATAATATTATTTTCTAGATTCATTGAAGAACCACACAGCGAGAGATATCCTGTGTATTCGTACACTCGTTGCATGATGGAGTGCAGGCTCAAAATTATAAATACATTGTGCGGTTGCATTCCGCACTTCTACAAACCTTTGGGTAACTATTAAGAAACCTGTATTGTTCATAGCTCAAAAATATGACTGCAGACAGCAGACTCAAACTGCTCATCCCGCTATTGTTTTGTTAGAAACGCATTGTCAAGAAAGAAGATACCTACTATTTTGAAGGTCCATTATATGTTTATGTTCATATTCGTTTTAAGGATAGAAGTTTTAAATTTGAAATTAAAGAATCTTATTTACCAGGTCTTCATTTAAACGTGCCTGAAGAATTACGAGCAAGTGGGAAAACCAGCATGTATTTGTTTTACTGGCACTCAGAAAACAGCGCGAAATATAAGTAGTACCTACTCTGGTATTTTTTGTTCCGTTACAAATATTATCAAATATTCTCATTTTATTATTACAGACCATGAGAAAGTTTGTAACTTAGCCGAAATGCGGTGCCTCCTGTTACATATGAAGGAAATCACGACATTAGCAGTATCGAACGAATCCGTGGCATTAAATGAAGAAGCTGCCAACCTACCAAAAGTACTACAAGAGTGTGCCTGTTTGGGCGATTGTGAAGCGGATGTCTATAATAAAGATCAAGAAGCCTTCCTGCCAGGGGAAGCTATGAATAGACTGAGGATCAGCGTTTCGTCTTACCCACAAGTAAGGGTAGTAAGAGAAATTATATTCAGCTTCTACGATATTTTAGGTAAATATTACTTGATACGATTTTATTTTTATGTTCTAACTCTGCCTACCCAAATCTCACAATTAAGTAAGTTGGGCGCAAAATTAGATATTTTCTATCCAATGTGCAGAATGATTTGTCAATGATAAAGAAAGACAAGCATATTTGGAAGTGGTAGAGCCACGCTGTTAGTTGTAAGTCATGACAACATGAATGGGCAGGCTCTGCCGGGGCGGTACCAATGACTCGCAGTAAGTCAACGTAAAGCGACTGACGCATTTCGTTCGGTGAGTGAGATTGCTGAATGCAATTTGATGGGCCGACAACACATCCATGATGCTGCGTTGGGTATGATCAGCAGGCAGGGCGGCAGTGATCACTTACTGGCACAGACTAAGGAGTAAAGGTACTGGCGACCTGTTTGCTCGTTTACCGGACCTATGCAATAAAAACAAATTAACCCTTTGGGTCTTTTGCGATATTTAAATTTATTTGTTAGATTTGATTAGTTAGTGATAATTGAACATATTAACTGTCTTTTCAGCTCTTATCCGTAGAAAAAATAGATTCGTGTGACTCGTAGGCATCCATCTAGCTTTTTGCATCTATTCTGCTTGTCACAAACAGGCATATTATAATGACAAGTGCGTTTTTATCATGTGATTATTCCTTATTGGTGTGTAATAGCACACTATGGTTCAAAAGCAATTTGCTTCTAAAACGAGACCATTAATAAAATCTAGACTTAATTTTATTTTGGATGGGAAAATTAATGTTTCGCAACCTATAATACCAACTCGTGTTCTTGTAGTTATTTGAGACATTATTTAAGTTCAACAAGCCTTGTTTGCAGTTAGAAGCGGTGGTGTGGTCAACTTATGCATCGGCACCTCTGTCATCTCAATCATGGAGTTAATAATGACGGGCATAAGGATTCCAATATATGAAATAGTAGAATTACTACAAAAGTGGCGGAGATATAGGAAAAGGAAAACTATTGTGAAGAAAACAAAGAAAGTTAAAATTATATAAATATTTATTCTTATCACTTTTACGACACCCGCACATGATGCATATCTGAAAAAGAAATTATAATTATAATAAATTATAAGAAATTGAAGAAAGATGTATAACATTGAAAGTAATAATTATTAATGCTTTGTAAAATATCTACCTTCGCACAGCACTATTAGTGATTTCAAAAATGCATCATGGTCTTGATATCCTAAAGAATTTGTATCCAACGCGTAAGTACCTAAAATTAACAAAACAATTAAATTAGATTACAAAAATAGTACTTTAGCAGAATAAAATTAATAGCTGGCTCTAAATTACTCACTTTTACTTCTTCCTTATAAAATCCGTGCATTTAAGTTCTGATGTTTTAATGAACTTTTTAGTTCCTGATTCAATGATTTCCTCAATAATCATCCCTGAAAAATAGTATATTATTATATCCAAATATTTATTAACCAAATCAAGCAATTAACAAAAATATTTCAACAAATATTCCCTTGATAAACGAAAGTTGTTGGAATGCCCAACCACGAAACCCATCTACCCGCGATACCTACGTCAATTTGACAAAGGAATCGCTGGAAAATCTCACCGTAGCGGTCAGGAATCGATTGTTACTCCGAAAGGATAGGACACAATCAAAAATTCCAATGCTAAAGTCACCTGGTTTGAGCCGACCCAACAAATCTTCTAATCTCAGCAAAGGTCAAATGACTAAAGTCCATAAAATAATTCACTGCATAGAAGATTTGTCGTGTAAATAAATTGGCAGCGTTATAAACAAAATTCAATTTAACTTAGTAGATGAAAAAACAAGATGTTACTGGCCGTAACACCCTACGTAGGAACTACAAAAACCCCATGCATATCCAGGAAAACAAAGTCCATGTTCGATTTTGATGACTTACCATTCTATACGAAAATGCCACAAGCCATTCGACAACAACGCCGTTGCATCGTTCAATGAAATTGTGCGATCTTGAAAATCTCCTTTACAAGTTTAATTACCGATTGCAGACTCCAAACCGAACTCCAGACAAAATGGCTGACCAACAGGTGGCAAAACCTTCGTAAGCTTTTCAGTTATAAACCATTTGCAAATTACGTCTAATGGGATGTTTAATCTAATTACAAAGTCAGTCAATGGTTACGCAAGGGAACTTGTTTCTGTGTGTGAAGCAAGTGAACAGAACGAATAATTGAAATGTTACATGTACAATTTGTGGCAGCGTGGTAGATTAGACAAACGTTCTTACGCAGCGAACGCCCCTGCCGAACGTCAGACCAGAAATCAATTTAATGGACGGAGCTAGTGAAGGCGCCGTCCTGTTTTCAACAATTTTACTGTTCACAAAGCCATCAGAAATAATGTCCAAATAATCAACGCATAAAAGGCCGATCGTATCATATCAAATCATAAAGCCCCCAGCCAAAGATATGAAACTAAAACTTAACATATTTCAAGACCAATGAATTGCAAGACGTATATTCGATTAAAAGTCATTTACTCCGTCTGTAGGAGAGTAGGCCCAACAAATGCTAGTCCAGTGCAAAGTAGATGAAAAAAGTGCAAAAAATATGCATTTTGGATAAGCAGCGATAATTTCCCTTAACATTTTTGTATTCAATTAAAGTTAGCGATGAAGAAACTTGAGATAGTCTGTTGGCCGATGGCGAATAACATGGCTAATAGGAATTTGGTGCTGTCGTGGTAAATACTGTATATTCTATAGAATCAAGAATCTTGATGGCGATAAAAGACGATTTAGAATTACTGTTCACGTTAGATGACGCAGCGTTTTATTTATTACCCGGAACTAATTCTACAGAGACCAACATAGAAATAACGGCTGCACTATTATATCAAATAAAAATAAGGCACCTACAAACAAAAAAGCTATATTTTGAAGGAATAATAAGTAAAAGAATCATACACGAAGTGTTTTAATTACGCTGTACCAAAAATCATAAAATTTTAGAACACACCACCGGCCACTTCAGACAATTTGATTTTACACGTCATTAAAAGTGTTGCCTATCCAAAACACAATATAAATTGCTATTAGACTGGACATTTTAATATATGCCTGCTACGAAATCTTGATACCGTGACTTATATTACTACTGGCCAATATTACAGTGTTTTGCATAAATTTTTGTGAGTTGGATAAATTGATATTCCTACAAAGTAATACATGATGCGTCAAAACAACGACAAAACCACTGTTAAAGGCTCGACATGTTTAATGAACACAATTTCGACTACGTCGCTACGTGTAGTTAGACATCTCCGCACCTGCTCAAATCACATCAAATAATTAATATCCATCTATAAGAAATTTATTGAAATATATCATTAAGAGTACAGCAAACATTGACACGCTTACACTAAATTATCCTACAGTACAAGTATTTGTCGGAAGATAAACAATGGAAACAAATTTCAGGACGTCACCGAACTTGATTTAAAACGAAGTTGAATATAAAATGAAAAGCAGCACAATCCAGGCAGCCGATCTCATACAAACCCCACAACAGAACGACTTCAATAGCCCACATTCCTGAAAGCACAAAAATTTACAATTTCATTTGCGACATTTAGAAATAACCACCGAGCAGAGCTTATGTTAAACTAATGACATGAGTAGATTTTTCAATGATGTGGGTGTCAGGAACGAACATTCGTCGACACACTCATGTTAGTCAAAAAATCGCACAAACCACATCAACATTCAATCAAAACCAGCAGCTGAATGAGGAAACCACAGTAAGATAAACAATTTTTTACTGTATTTTTTCTTCCGCTGACCCATCGATTAACCCATTACGCTGCAGAAAAATCTACTCATAAGTTTAAGTTAAACCGCCCTAAGAAGGATGTCTTTTGCTACAGACGACGTTTCTATTAAAAGGATCATTCAGAATAATTTCTATTTTTCACCCACCATTTTATTCAGAAGAAACGAACATCAATGGTCCTGCCCTCGATGCGTGTCCTATCAAACATTTCTGAAAAAACTTGCTAAGGAAATATTTGCCGAAATTAAACACATACAAAATTCAAATATCTTACGGGGGGGTTTTAGTTCTTTATTGTATTTTGTCCCATTTTACTGTCTCAATTGTTATTCTATTCAATAGGTCTGGCAAACGAACAAACAGGCGCCCTAATTGTAAGTAAACGCTGCCGCCCATGAACCTTTACAACGCTCGGATCGTAGATATGTTGCCAGACCATAAAATAAGGAGGGGAGCAGAAAGGAGAAAGGATATGAAGAGGAAAGCGGAATTGGGGATCAGCAAATCTCACTCACCGAACGAAACGCGACAACAAAGCTGTCGCTTCTCGTTAGTCTCCTGTTGTATCGCCCCGGATCAACCTACCCAAACTGAGTCATGACTGACAACAGCAAATTTAAAAGTATGGAGCAATAATCTATCAAAATCAACTTGAAAAGTATATAAATTCAATTAAATATACTAGTACTCATTGTTTAATAATCTTAAATAAAATTAAAGTATTAGAACTGATAACTATCTGCCTAAAGGCATCGATTGTTAATTTATTAAATAATTCCTACAACACATGATTATTTTGTAAAGGATACTGATAGCCCTCTCCGCGTCCCATTCTTTGTGGAATCTTACAATGGCAGTGTCTGGCGCGGTCATCTCAGCGAACTTAACGTCTCCACACTCACTGAACTTCTCACGAATCAATTGCCATGTCACTGTGGGTGGTAGCTGTAAATAAGGAAAATCATCAATTTTGATACACAGTTATAAGGATTATTATCATATATTGTACGTTGTTTTTTATAGTCTGAGAATAAAATACTAGGCGGATATTAAAGATTTTGCTTACTGTGTGAATATTATAGTTTATTTTTATCATATTTTAAGTAGATCTATAAATTTAAACTTGATTGGCCTAATCAGGCTACCATAAAAAAATACTGTGTATCAAAAACAACTATTTGTAATCTAAATGTCCAAAAAAATACAAAAATACACTTAAAACATATTGCCAGCATAACTTCCATATAACGATTATGAGAATTCAAAAATATGTAAACTAATAAATAAACAATGGACAGCCTTCGTGGCGCAGTTGGTTAGACGCCGGCTGTGCAACAAGAGGACCCAGGTTCGAGCCCCACACCGAAACAAATGTTTGTATGATCTACAGGTATTTGTTTCGGTCCTGGGTGTTTGTGAGACCGAAAAGTCTCTCGTAGTTCTGATACCCACAAAACAAGACTCGATCCTAATGTAAACAGGGTCAGAATTGTGTATGTGACGGTTGGGTGTTATTTATTATTTAAACTTGCAACTTACATTTGTAATTATGACCATGTCTGAAGTTTTGTCTCTAGTGTTTTGCTGCATCACAGAGTCTCGGCCATATCCTTGGTTTGATACCGATACCCCACCCATTTGCCTGCTGTTGCCTAAAGAATAATCTTTTTTTTTTTTGGAGAATAATAGGTTAATAGAATAACTAAAAAAATAAAATCTAAGGGTGCATAAAATCATAGTTAAAAACTGTTGCAGTTTATGGATACCTGGTTTTGTATTAATTATTATGTGCAAATTAATTATCAATGAATTATCAACATATTCAATGTGTCTTCTCACTTGATAACTCATTTACAATTACTTCACATCTATTAACCTATCCATGCCAAGCATCTCAATGTCATAAAAGTTAAAATGAAATTATATTTAAGAAAAAATCATAAAAAGGAGTGATTTAATAAATGTTCTAAAAGATACCAAAAGCATGAAGAATGTACCTGATAGTGGTCCCGTACTTAAAGAGTTGCCTCCAAGAACATTACTTGTGAGGCCTGAGTTACTGAGCACATTAGGATTCATATCAGAGTTTCCAAGGTTCAAGTTTGCCTGGTTGACATTGGCTGCTTGTGCAGTAAGGACGGTAGCCAAGTCATTGGCGGTCAATCCTTGTTGTAAAAGCTGGTTTTGCAGAGCTCCTAGTCCAGTTAAACCAAGTGCCTAAAACGATATCAACATTTTCAACAACCATCAAAAAAAAACAAACCAATAACCATTAATTTTAAAATAAAATAGACTAAAATAAATTTGTTTTCTTTCTTCTTTTCTTTCTAGAATCTCCATGGAGAAATGTGCTGCTAGCATGATAACATGTAATATTCATTAAATGAAAAAATCATAGAATGTTGATTGCACCTTCATGTGGATTTAATACTAAGAAGAGGGCCAGTAATTTTGGAGTTCGAATAATAAATTTTGTTCAAAAACAAGTCAACTTAGGTACAAAAAGGTTTCAACATTCATACCTGCAATCCAAGACCTCCTCCTAGTGCTGAATTGGTGTTGAGTGTATTTGCTGTCAATCCTGTGCCGAGACCATTCAATGTGACACTGGCAGTGGGCACTGCCCCCAACACACCAGCTCCCAGAGCCGTGCCTGTTCCAGTTAGATTCAAGTTGTTTGTTGTTGTAGTATGTGCCAAGTTTCTGGCTACATCCCGAAGTGGTTCACCATTTGGTCCTAAACCTAGTCCAACACTTTTCAATCCATCTGGTAGTCTGAACTCAGTTTTGTCTGTTACTCCCCTGTCCATGCGAACTGTCATCCTTCTTTCATACAGCATTTGCTTGTCAAACATGGAAATAGCCTAGAATAAATGACAACATATTCAATTGCTCTTTGACAACTCTTAATGTCATTGTTTATTTTATAATAGATATACGAAATTACATTTATCAAATACATATTGTTATTTATACATCGCTACAGAGTACAGAGTGTAATGAGTAGATTAAATACCAGATGTCAAAAATATTTAAAAGTTACCTGCACTGCTTCAACTGGATGGTCATATTCAATAACTGCAAATCCTCTGCTATTACCATCTTTGTCAACTGCTAAATCAATGTTGCGAACTTTTCCTGCCATTTTAAAAACCTCTTTAATCTTAGCACGGTCTGCTTTGTAATCCAGCTAAAAATCAAATTGCTTGTTTAATCCAGGCACCTATTTATTTTTTAACAGGATGGTTCATTCATGTTCAGTTTTTAACATGTTGACTGTGGTGCACAAATAATAAATGTCGATTTTTTTAAGGCCCAATGGTCTGCAGCTATCACACCAATAAAATTATTTTATTAATAGCGAGATTGTTGTTTAAAGCTGCCTCGGTGGCGTAGTTGTACTACGGTACGACTACAAAGCTGAGGTCTCGGGTTCGAATCCCTGGTTGGGCAAAGTGATATTGGGTTTTTTTATTCATTATCAGCCCAGAGTCAGGATTTTGTCCCCGATATGATGGTAGACTCGCTCCCAATCACATCATGGGACGGAACATACAAGGCGAAATATGGGTGTCCTGGTGGCGCCTCTACCTACCCCTTCTGGGATAAAGGCGTGAGTTTATGTATGTATGTAGATTCTAGTTTTAATGCCATGATCAACTTGTTACTAGACATAAAAAATTGGTATAGGCACTTAGTCTTACATTGGCCACAAAGACTTTCTTCACTAGAGGAGGCTGCACATTGATAGATTCCAAAAATTGCAGGCTTAATCCATATGTGTTGTAGTTTTCTGGTTCCCTTGGTTTATTTATGGTTATACCCCAACTATAAAAGAAAATAGTTTTACTCATATTATAAAAAACAACATGAGAAAGTTGATATGTTGTAAGTTGTAACACACAATTTTCACAAAATTAAGGTAAATGCTAGAATACTATGCAAAATATAGGACAGTTAGTATTTATTCTGAGTGCAAAATGTGAGTAAACTGGTAAAATCACAATAATTACTTGTCTTTGTCATCCCTGTTGATTCTGCCACTGCCTCCAACAGAGGTTCTTGCTGAATTAAGCCGGTTTCTCTCATTACCTAAAATACAAAATTATTGTTTTTCATTCTTTTTAAATCACGAAACAACAACTTCAATGTTAAATATATTCTAAAACTTTTTAAATATCAGAAATTAGCTTGAAACTTACCAGTTTCTTCTCTTAATACAAGTTTACGTCCATTCAGTTCATAGCGATGCATGACAAAGAGAGCTTTTTTCATTGCATCAGAATTAGTAAACTCTACAACACCACACCCTCTCGGCTTACCATTTTCATCATTGAATAGCTCAACATATGCCACATCACCAACCTTAGAAAAAACATACACATTTTATGTCTTATGGTAACAGCATAATAACAATTTTCTGTAAGCAACAGTTTTATAATTATAATAAATAATTAAAACATTATGTATTAACAATGTTATAATTATGATACAATTCCACAAATAAGTTCATCATAAACATAAGTAATTACACAATTTTTTATCCACAATTGTTAATTTTGATTATGTTACCATCAATAATTCAATCATAGAATTTGTAGTAGTAGTTAGGTATTCATGGTAGTAGGTATGGCTATAACATTATTATTTAATGTAAAAAAAGTAAAATACCTAACTTGAAACTAAGAAAAGCAATGTCTGACACTTCTATACATGTTTTATAACCACTAACATTACATTCCAGCCTAGTGGACACAACATGCATGCCAGTGAAATACAATAGAATTACATTTAATATCAGGGGATTTGTTCTATTGTTTAACAATTACTTTAATAAGATGGCAAAGTGCTAGCATTATATGCTAATTGGTTAAAAAACATTTGTTGTTTACATAAGCCCATACATTAGCATGTTAGTCATTTTGTTAGAGCATCTCCTTACATCTCATATGTTCGCAAAGGCCATAAAAATAAGAACTGAACTGAAAATCTAATATGTCAAATAAATTGGTGTTATCTGGTGAAACATTTCTCTTAAAGCCACAATAGAAATGACTTGTAAATATAATATTAAAAAAGCTAAGTGGAGTCCCAAAAAAGCTTTGGATCATGTCACATGCAACTTGCTGCTGCCCATTCTTTTGAAGATATCAGAAACATAGCTACTAAATAACGTCCGGTCCACACCCGAATGTTACTAAGTAAATAGACAAACAGGTTATGAGACTAAGACCCGCCTCATGAAAAAAAGCGCGTAATAAAGCTAATTGCTCTAAATGAATTGATTTACCTTTTCTTTAAATAAGTCTTTCAGTTCTGTCCAGCGGAATTCATACGGTATATTTGATACGAACAAGCGTTTTCCCTCAGGACGCTCTCGCTCTGACGATCGGTCCCGGGTAACGTCTGAAAATCTAGACGGTCTATCCCCACGTCTTGAACGATCGCGTTCTTTTTCACGCTGTGCTTCCATCATGTTTATAATCTGAAAAATGCCACTTGTTTAAAGGTACAAATTACTAGAAAAGTGCCACTTCTTATTACAAAACCTATTCGCGAGCGGCCATTCGATACACTTTTAGTGTTTTGGAATAACTACTAATTAATGTTTAAAACTGTTGTGATAATCTTACCTGAGCGAATTGGGTAAGAATGATGAATTATTTAACAGACAAATACAAATAAAACCTATGGCCAATGGTGCGCAATTTTATTTCTTTTGCAAATGTTGGCGTTGGTACTTGATAGCGTGATTGAGAGGTTGCCGGTTGTGTGTAGTGTGACATATAATAAAATTCCTTATAATGGTTTCAAATAAAATTGAATTCAGGTTAATTATATACATTTATTGGATTTTGGGTCTACTTAGACATATTTAATAAAAAAATATATTCGTAATTCGGAATATGTGTGAAATACCTATTCTAGCCAGTTTTCTTGCCGAGAATGTCATCTCAAAAAACATCTTGTTACTTACAAACTCCAGATTTTTCCGAACGAAAAAACTTCAGTCGCTAAAAACAGCCAATCTATGTGGGATTTAATGAAATGTCAGAACCAAACAACCAATGAGAAATCGTGACGAAAGTTATTTTATGATGTTACTACACTAAAAAATATGTTAACATTTTTTATTTTGAACAAGTGCTATTTACCGTTTATCAACGTGTACACACGGTCATCCTACAGCGCTCTCTAGCGGTGTTTTAAAAATTTTTGTTTGCTCCAAGCGTTGACATATACACGCACACATTCATGTTTTTGATTGTATTGCTTCATAAATATTTTTCGCTTACGATAGCCATGCAGGAGGCAACCTGTGCTGCATTTGTATTAAAATAAGTAGTTTTAACAATCCACAAATTATGGAGCAGAGTAAATCTAATTCACCGAAACTATTTGTGAGCACTGCTATAGAAAACAAGGACGAAGTAGAAGAGGTACTGTCTAAATTATTGCAGTTTTCCAACAAAGAATCGTTTAGTCGGCCATGTAAAGTCGTAATTTCTAACATTGACAGTGGTGGCGCTGTTGTTTCTATGGCGCGAAAATTTGATTTGTTGGTTATCACTATCTTATAAGAGTTTCTTTTTCTGATTTCAGAGATATGAAAGGGCGTACAACTATTTTCAATCACTCGTGGCTGACTGCAGTGAGAAGGAGGCGCACGATGCCCTTAACAATGCTGTGTGTAAAAATCACGAGGAAGTATCTCTGGGTATGCTGATGTCCATCCTTACAGAACCTCACAACGCCACAAAGTGCTACAGAGATCTTACACTCGTCACCAGAGACGGCTTAACGTGTGTGCTCAACAATCTGTCTAATTTGATACTGGAAAGGTACTTAAAGTTCCAAGACACTACCCGGAATCAACTTTTATGGCTTATCAAAGAGATGATAAGGAATGCAGTCACTGGGGTAGACAGCGTGTGCTGGAACTTGATGCGTTACGCCTCCGGAGGAGATATAACGCCTAAAAACATACAATTGGTGGAATCTCTTTTAGATATTTATATAGAAAATCGGGCATGGCTGGACAAATTCCCCGTACTTATATGCATGGTGGTATACACATATTTAAGATTAATAGAAGATCACAATATTGCACAGCTGATGAATTTAAGACAAAAGGAAGTCAATTTTGTTATCACTCTTATAAGAGAAAGATTTTCAGATGTGTTAACTTTAGGTAGGGATTTGGTTCGCTTACTCCAAAATGTTGCACGCATACCTGAATTCAATCAACTCTGGCAAGACATATTGACCAACCCAAAAACGCTTTGTCCTACATTTACAAATGTACTACAACTGTTGCAAACAAGGACATCCCGGAGATATCTGCAATCAAGACTCACACCAGATATGGAAAGAAAACTTGTATTTCTTACATCACAAGTTAGATTTGGGCATCATAAAAAGTATCAAGAGTGGTTTCAAAGACAATACCTTGCCACTCCAGAGTCACAATCTCTCAGAAGTGACATGATCCGTTTCATTGTTGGTGTTATACATCCAACCAATGAACTTTTATGCTCAGACATCATTCCAAGATGGGCAGTCATCGGGTGGCTCCTCACTACTTGCACATCAAATGTTGCAGCATCCAATGCTAAACTGGCACTATTTTACGATTGGTTATTTTATGACCCAGAAAAGGATAACATAATGAACATTGAACCAGCAATTCTCGTTATGCACCACTCCATGAGATCTCATCCTGCTGTCACTGCCACATTATTAGATTTCCTGTGCAGAATCATTCCGAATTTTTACCCTCCTTTTGCAGACAAAGTGAGACAAGGCATATTTAATTCCTTGCAGCAAATTATTGAAAAAAGAGTGCTGCCCAATTTGCATCCTCTGTTTGATTCTCCAAAATTAGATCGTGAGTTACGCGCCACGGTAAGGGACACATTTAAAGAATTTTGCACTAATGGTAACGGGGAAGGAGTGTCCGGTTTAAGGGAAGAAGGTAATGACGACCTCATGCCAAAAGGCGGACCCGATGAACCAGCATTTTCTGATGACGAAGAAGATAACGCCCCGCCTACTTTAGCGGAGGACACTGACGACGACGATTTGCCATTATCTGAAGTTCGTGCACGAGAACGACCCGAGTTGGCGGCCGCGCTGCCACTTGTACTGCGACCACTTGCAGAAACGTTGTTAGATGACCGTTCGTCGGCTTCCGCCACTGCATTACTGGATGCGTGTGGCTCACCTACTCCCACATCTGCCGCGCTCGCTGACCTCTTCACAGCAGCAGTACAAGAAGTACCACCACTGCACATAAGTTGCAACCCAACTCCTGCCGAACTCGAATCTGCGTTAAATTCCCCTATATTCGCAATGTTTGCCTTCCTGACTGGCACTGGCGTCGATGATAATAAGCGGAAACTCGTACTAGAAACGTTTAAGGAAATGCAAGCGCAAAACACACTACATTGCGTCGGATACTGCTTGCTGTTTTACTTAAAAGTATGTTACGAGCGGGATCGACGCGCCGAACGCAATGCCGCCAAAAGAAGAAATGTTAAGTTTAAAGCAGACATTTATAAAGAATATTGTAGTTATTTAGAATTAAAGGTAGCGGAAAGTTTAGCCGATGATTTCGAAAGATGTCAAGATTGCGACTCGAATGTTTTAGTGTGGTTGATACCCGATGTATATAGAGAATTTAAAGATCAAGCACAAAACCATATAAGATTGCTGCACGCCATTGTGTCCACATTGGACGCGGGCCAACTGCAGAGGTTAGTTTGTTTAACGCTGCAGGGTAATTTGATGATGTTTAAGTCCGATGATATCACAACGATGTTGTCAACAAGCCTGGGCTGGGAGACATTCGAGCAGTATTGCCTATGGCAATTGTTGACTGCTCATGATATATCTGTGGAAGATGTTTTGCCAATCATTCCGAAATTATCGTATAAAGAGCACGCCGAAGCTCTCACTTCAGTGCTCTTGATGCTGAAACAAGAAAGACCTACTGCCGAGGTGTTGCGTCAATTGTTCTGTCGGACTCTCGACGAAGATGATACGTCTGTCGTATCAACGCTCATGTATTGGTGCCAAGATTTCGAAGAAAAAGTAGGTGATTTAGTAGCGGCTCTGCTGAGTACAAGATACCCAGGCACTAGCCCCAATAAGAGAAAACGTCCGGGGAAACACAGCATTCCGCCAAATGCTCCACCGTCTGCGGAATTGGTAAGTACCAATAATTATTTAAATACTTAATAATAACACTAATTTTACAAATATTAGAGAGGAGAGAAATTCATAAAAAATCTATTCTTGCTTTTATCACCGAAAATGCTTGGAATCCTGTGTTAAATTCACACGGATTAGCGTAGTGGCGAAATTAAATTTCGCCTTCGAAGATTACAGGTTCGATCCCCACGGACAAGTATTTGTATGTTTCGGAT
Organism: Deilephila elpenor; assembly: GCA_949752805.1. Lineage (NCBI taxonomy): Eukaryota > Metazoa > Arthropoda > Insecta > Lepidoptera > Sphingidae > Deilephila > Deilephila elpenor. The sequence goes on from OX457111.1 coordinate 8,164,500, forward strand.
ATTTGTCTACTTAGTCTTTGTATGTAGTACAGGCTCTACATAATGGTACAGAATACAAATTTATGTAGAAGAGCACCAAGTCAGCCAAAAATATTAGACAAATAGCACATAACATAAAACAAGCTTACAAAAACTATTTACAGTTTACAGCTCTTAGTAATTAAAATATTAAGCAAAAACTAGAGCCAGTTTATACTAGATTTTCACCACCTCATTGGAGTAAGGAGACTCACTGAATATCAATGTGTGACCTATTACTAGAATAAGTAGTCCATTACTACATATAAAGTACCAGTGGCGTGCCTAGGGTTTTGGAATAGGGCAAGCCCAATATTATTTTAGTTTTAATACATATTTATTTAGAAGGATAAAAATACTAAGAACGGCGAAATAGAATTTACGGCGCGGCGGCAGACCTACCACACTATCTGTACAATATTAGGATTAGGTAATACATAATTATATAGATAGCTTGTGGTCATGCAACCGTAACTTTTTAAGGCAATAACTAGGTACTGAGCACTTTTAATACCCGGCATTACACTAGCACAACGATAGCTACTATGGTCCCGTGTTTGACTGCGCAGTTAACCAAAATTGCGGACAGAAATTGTTATAAATACATTAAGGTTAAGTGTTTATAAGTAATTTTAATTACAAGTAATAGCATGCCTTTTTGAAAGGACCACAAACTCATTGAAATCATTAGAATTAATCCAAACATTCTATTACACAAGTGTCCCTTGAAAATATATATGTAACACGACTGTTTAATAACTTATATGAAGGGGAGCATATAGAAATCGAATTACGTAGTTTAGTAAACTGAACCGCTAAAATGCATCTTGTGATTTACCACGAACTTAAGAAATGCACAAACTCGGCGTAGTTTTCGCGCCAGTTTCAATATAATTGAATTAAATTACCTTTATAACGGCAATGAACACTTTTACCATCACACTAAAACCATTACAGGAAACATTACAAATCATTTTCGTATCAAAAAGTTTAAATAACATTAAAAAACGAATAATTAACCTACAACCGAACTATTTACAATTACACAATGTCACAAATCACAATACTTATGAAGTTAGTAGTAATTCGTACAGTATTGCTACTAAACGGATAAATAAACATTACAACATGCAATTATAATTTATGAAATAAATATAAAAACCTCATTATTTGTATTTAAAAAATGATTAAATAATTTTAAAAAAGAACCAACATATTAATAACAATAAATATAATTTAGTTAACAAATAATGTTACACATGACGACCTTCAAACGTACGATGTTCACTCAAAACAATTCTGTGGTCAAAAGCTGGGCTTTTGGTTTAGTACTTTATTGCTATATATAAATATCTGTAGCTATACATTCATAGTGCCAGAGTGTAGCATTTCACCCGTCATTGTGAAAGAGATAGCATGCGTTGCCAAAAGCCTCGTAAAAGCACACGAGAGAGAAAAAGACAGATATATATTTTGCGCATACCGTCTTTTAATATATGTGTGGAGCTGCGTTCAACGTGAGAGGTAAAATTATTGAATGAATTTATTATAAGCGTTGCGCAGCGCGGGCGGCGCGGCGCGGCGCTTCGGCTCGCCATCGCAGGCGCTTCATTGAAGAGCGCCATGCCGCGACGAAACGCGGTAAATTCAAAAATGGTAAATGTTTCGTAATTACTGTTTTGTATTGAATGTAATGGTTTCGTTCAGAATTTAGTATATACGTTTTAAGTAAGGCAAGCCGGGCTTTTGGGCTTGTATGGAAGTACCGCCACTATAAAGTACCTACCTAATTATAGTTATAATTTCAAAATTATGTTTTATCCGATAAATATTTTTTTTTTCTTGAGATTTTATTACGGGCTGGCAATCAATCACATGAGTAGGTATTTCTTTTCTAGAACATACATGAATAAATTATGTCAATGCTATTACGTGTGTATTGTGCCAACTTCCACTCACTGTGTAATAAGCCGGCTTTGAAAGGAGAGGTCGCGGGTTCGATCCCCGCACCAAGACAACCACTCGTGTTATCCGCTATTCTGGCCTGGGTACCTTAGTAAGTTACTGCCTATATCCAAAGATATTGAAAAAATATGAGAAAATGTAGTATTAAAGTGTCCAAACGTCACTTAGATTATAAAATTAGTTTTGAATTAAAATATTAATCTTAAATTAATTAAAAAAGCAAGAAAGGGCAATTTGTAAGTTATAATTAATTCTAGCGATAATAAAGAAATTAAATCAATGCGCAGATTTTAAAACCATGAAGTTTGGGATTCCCGCTATTTATTAATTATTAGCAACGACTTAGACGGAACATCGACCATCCATCCATGTTAGGACTTTATGGGAGGCTCCATTTATAGTAACCACGAAATCATTTTTATATACTTAGAATACCTAACGTTACTTAGTAGCGTGGAATTAAAACTCATTGTATAATTTATAAAATATAATGTCTATCGATTACTTTTTAAAAATTTCAATATCATACAGCTGGAGATGCACAAATACTTGCTATCGATATTTCAAAGATTTCCATATTGGCATTTCAAACATATTTTTTTATTCATAAGCATACATACACATTAATTCACATATTTACATACATTTAGCCTCCGGGTCACAGTGAGCCGGCTTAGAAACGAAAGGCCTCGGATTGGATTCCTGCGCCGAAACATATTTGTGTGAACCACTAATGTGTATTTCGTATCTGAATTTTGTGGAAAGTCTCCCGTAGTTTCTTGTACAATCGATACAAAACTTCGTACCTCTGTGGAGTTATAACTTAGTGTGTCATTGTTGATTTTATTTAATTATATTGTAATAAAAAAGTTTAAACCACGAATCTCATTCACGGCCTCTCATTTTAAAAGCAAGCTCTTTACTCACTGCACCTAAGACGTTGCCTAAAATTAACCGTACCCGAAACAAAACGTGACCTAAATCCTTTATCGTAAATTGTTTGTGTCATTATCAATAGGTGCTGGGTCATTTGGAGCAAATGAGGATTTGTTGTATAGAACAAGATGATTTGTCAATTTTTAAAATGGAGTGTATGCAGAAGGCCTTGCAGCAAGCGCAGTCGAATAGTAACGATAGTTTAAGGGTAAGTGCCACATCCATACACATTTTTTCTTTGTATTCTAGTTCCCGTTGATAAGCGTAGTGCTATCATAATTATGTTTATGTTTTATTATAATACAGCCTTTTGTAATTCGAACACCGTACAGGATATTGATAACAAAGTTTCTGCTGGTATTAAATTAAGTCCGTATTATTTTTATTAATTTGATACACGCATGTTACGTATTGCTTACGAATTGTATGTATTGTTAAGGTATTTTTTTATTGCGAAAATTATAATCAAATTTCAGCCACGTGAATAGGTTTTAACTTTAAGTAAGTTTAAATTCTTAAACATATCTTTGAAATAATAATCTTGCGATGCACTCCATATCGCGAATGAATTATTGTAGTTAATGTTTTCAACCTAGCCTTCGCGAATTAAATTATTTTTTTCCATTTACTAAAAAAGACTAATACAAATAGAGAAAATCAAGGCAGTACTAAATTGTACTCCTTTTAATTTCAGAGACAATATAGTGAATTATTTTCGTTGGCATGGGAAGATGAATTGCCCATATCCAGAAGAGCTAGAAAGCTAGTTTCTAATTCATTACCAATCAATCAGAACTTACATTCTTCCAATGAAGACAGTGAGGTAATTTCCTTTTTTCATATACTAGCTTATGTCCGCGACGTCGCGCCGCGCCGCCCACCTGGGACTACAGATCGCGTGCACGCTTTATTTTATCGACTCAGCTTTCTAAAAGTAGTTCAGTTGCTAAATTAAACTGGATGCTGTCAATTTTGGACGCCGTTGAATGCTCTAGAGTAGTGTTACGAGTAACCGTAATAAAAAGCAGAAATTATAAAATGTCGATTCCTTTTTTGTTGCTTATTTCTAGTATTCCTGCTAGTTTTACGTATTTGTAATGTATGTACCGTAATTTCTAATTATACATATAAATGAGTTTTTTTTTTTTCCGAAAATTCAGGGTTACAAATTGGCTTACATTTTGTTTTTCAGGAGGAGGAAATAGTAAAACCCAAGCAAGCCAAGCGACGAAAGAAGGCGATTTCCGACAGTGATTGACATATCTTGAGGAAAAGGAACTGTAATTTTAAACACCAAAGTGCAACTCTACAATACAATAAATATTAGTACATGTAACAATACATTGTTGGTTACCTTACGTTACTACGCGGGTGGCATTCCAAGAATCGCACCCTCATCCATCTACGTGTAAATGTTACATTTTATGTTTAAAATTTTTACTTCCATGGTTTTTTAGTGTTTTGAAATCGTCGAAAAATTATGTTTTCATTGGAAAATGTTGCAGAAATAAATTTTAATACTTGTATAAAGTTCGCAATAAAATAATGGATTAGTTCTTTTGCTTCAAATCTATTGAAAATTTTATTGATTTGTTGGATAACTATATAGGATTATAAATTATCATTTAGCCATACATATATTTATTGAGTTATTGAATGTTTTCGCGACCAAATGCCATAAAACCATGGAGTTGACATGCTATGTGCTGCAGAACAATTTGTAAACCTGTATTAATAAATACACCAATTTGGCCGGTCATATTGTAGTTATAAAGGAGATAAAGGGTTCTAAAGTTTCGAGCATGCAATGTAAATTTGGCGCTGTCAGTAGTCATTTATTGTAAAGTAGGTACCTAATTGTTGTACAGTTTTTTTAAATCCCCAAAACAGTGTTTGACTTATTTTAAGTGTAAGGTATAAGACCAAGAATTTTATTCAAAAGATTATATTATTGTATTGATGCAATTTTCGAAAAACCTTTTACACTAGGATCAATAAAGTATTTCCCCTTTGTTCCATACTTTTCTTTAATAGGCGTCAGAAGTAGAGGATAATTGAAAAAACAAATGTTTAGTATTTTTATGTATTTTTCTTTAACCTGAGGAATATAAGGATATAATTACTTTCACAACTTTTTTAACCATTCTTACACAACATTAGTTACTTATTTACCGGATATAAAAGTAACACAATATAAATATTATCAAACATTAATTCAATATCCAGGTATGCTTACAATTTTGAGGCCATACATGCTTATGGCCAAAAAATTAATCACCTTTATAAAATTGTCTTTTTTCTGTAACAAACACTTAAATTGCCTAAGCCCGTGAACACAGCACTTCTCTGACCAAAGAGAACCACCACCAAATGTGGATATGTGAGGTTATCATCTACTGGAGCAATGTTAATGTTCTTAAAACTAAAGTTTCCCTTGCTTATATCTCTGTCGAGCTTGCGCTTTACTATATTTAGTTTTCTTTTCAGGCACTGAGTTGTCTTTTTCATTTGAATTGTCATTTACACCTGAAAAGAAATTGGTTTACATTGTTACTCTCTATTTCTTAATAGAAAAATCTGTAGACACTTGAAGGATGAAAAGAAAGCAAGAAGGCTGAACCAGAGGTAGGAAAGTAATATTACTATGATACGGATATGTTGTAAATTGTATTAAAGTACCGTTTAAATAGATTACACTTGCAACAGTGAAAATTACGAATTGTTGATACATGGGAATATATTTTAGTAAAAACGTCGCGCATAATATCATTTACGCGTAAATTCTTTCTTCTGCTATCGGCTGTTATCAATAAGTAATTTTTGGGTCTATATTTTGATACAATATGATGAATTTTAAATATGTACTACCAAATTAGCATACCAATGTATGTACCTACTCTGTTTAGAATGTAAGTAAGATAATAGGTTTATACTTCATTTTCTTTTCCACTTTTAGTGAGCTGTAGGTTATTCATTTCCTGTGAATATTGCTGATGTAACTTATTTAAATGGTACGTCTATATTTAAAAATACCTCTGAGCTCAAAGGTATGTATTTTTATGTTACAAGTAAATAAGAAATAAAAATCGTAAGTAGCCCAAAATATGCGATGCAACCTGAGGTCAGAGGTATCGATATTTTTGTTTATTTATACAGCAACCTCATCTGCCTTACTCCATGCAATTTTTTCCAGTTACGTATAATATTTATTTGTCTTAGTGGCGCAAATGCTGTAAATAAAATATATAATACATGCTTGGAGGCTACTTATCCAACCTCCATGTTTGGATAATAGTTCATCATTTATTTATTTAAATATGATATTACGACCACAAATGATAAGTAGGGATGATTTTTGCTACTTACCTAAGTCTTCTGGAGGTTGAAGTGATTTTCCTGCACTCCAGGAACTCATCAAAGTTGCAGTTTTACCAATAGTGAATCCTAAGCCAGCCAGTGCTATTGAGAACGCTATCATGCTGAATGGATGCTGAAAAAATATTGACATTGACATTAATATTGACTTTTAGATTCAGGTAACACATTGACAGGCACACATTTTTTTCTGGCATAATGCATGAGCTGTTAACACATGTGAGGCCTGCTTTATAAAGTGAAAACATGCTCAGAAAACCAGATGAGTGCATTATTCATTGTTTTCGTTTACAATCTACATAAACAAAATTACTAAAAAAAATTAAATTTATTATATGCCCTTATTTTGCTGATTTCAAAAAACTTCTACACTGAGTACTTTGGAAATAAATTAGCTAATAGGTCTTCAAGACTAATAGTAGTAGAAATTATTGTTAATAAGGGCATAGTTATTATATAATTCTCAGTTATACATAATAGATTATTTTTCAATTACTTCTACATAAAGGTAAAACCATATATGATTTTCTATACTTACAGTTAATGTAGGACTTGCAGTAAAGCTGTAATCCAATATGACTACAGCAATTCCGATAATAAGACCCACGCAAGTACATACCCAAATTGTGTTTTGACTTTCTGAAAATAAAAGATTATGTCAATATTATTAAATGAATTAGATGATGTTTCTTATTAATTTTATATATTAATATTTTCTGTATCTACTGTGTGGGAAAATGAAGTTAGTACAAATATGAATTAGCTGACCAAGTTATACATTCAATGTAGTGTTCAATAAACTAAACATTTTTGGTAAAATTTCTGTAAGTAGGTATCTGGGAGTTCTCAATGTTTAGGAATTTCATAACAACCAATACAAATCTAATATTAGTGCTGTGATTTTACACATGAAGGTTCATAGGTAAGTGCCCTTTTTTCCTACATACATGCTTTTGTTGCAGCTCTATTGACTAACTGCGATTTACAATAAGAAGTTTTTCCATGATTTGCAATACTTTATTTGAACAAAGCAGCACACGTAAAATGTAATGTATCAAATGTCTAACATGTAAAAATACCTGTTTCTTGTGAATGCAAATGCATATCACCATACAATAAAAATTTTGTAAAAAATTACAGTACATTACATGTAGTCGACAATTCTAAATCATAGAGAAGTGTAATGAGGACATAAGACATAATTATAATGGTTATCTCTAACACACATATTCAGTAATTCAGATAATTCATGAATCAACATGTCTTTAAGATCATGCAATAACATCATATGTAAATGTGTCCATGCTCCAAATTCTGAGCACATACATATATTATGCAAACATCAATACAATATTAACTGCTCATATGAAACTATGAGCATGTATCAACAATATCAATAACCATTATATATACAAACCTTTTAATCTCTTTTTCTGTAGATCTGTAATATTCTTTATGGATTCCATTAGTGTTGTGTTGTGAGGTTCTAATTGCAGTGCTCTTGTGTAAGATATTATCGCTTCATCATGTAGACCACTAGCTGCTTCAACTTCAGCTCTTCTAAAATATCCCTAAACAAAGATTTTTAATTAAAAAAAATACATTTTACACCTAATATTTTTACATGTTCTTCGTTGAAAAGGATAAGATTGTATATAAGACAATGTAGTGTAAGAAGAACTATAATGAAATAAATTGCTATAATATGTCTGTTAAATAAATCAAAATCATTGGTTTTGATATAATTTTTAAAGAGAACCTTTACAAAGTCTATCATAGTAGGCAATTATTTTATTGATACCAGATTTGGGTAGATGTGGGTGTGAAATACCATACTCATTTTTATAAAAGATCCTTAGATTCATAAGACAATTATTGCTCAACTCTAATTTGACCATGAATACTGATTCATACTAAATACTGCTTTACAAAAGCTTCAACAAAATAGCCTGTCCATTAGATTGTAGGCAATAATTTTTATTAATTTTAAACTTTATCAACCAAGCGATTATAATAACTATTTCTATTACAAACCTTAGCCCAAAGAGGTTGAAGTCTAACAGTTTCATTAGCATCCTGCAGTGACAGATAATGTTGATCCAATTTCAAGAAGGCAAATGATCTATTACTGTATAAAACATAATTACATGGATCCATTTTAATAGCTTGTGTATAATGGAGTACGGCTTCAATAAATTTGCCATCTTTAACACATTCGTTACCCTTATTCTTTAATTCTTCTGCAGTAGGTTGAGACTTCTTTGATTCATCCATTATAACACTACACACCACCAGCCCTCGAATAACTTACAACAGTAATGCAATGATTTTGACAACGAAAAAAATATTTATCAACTTTATCACTTAATTTGTACAATAAAACTCTTAGTAATCTGTGAATAAAACACTATAAACAGATTTCTGATTTGATAGCAGATAGACTTCAATAGTTTTTAATTTTTTTAAAGATTTGTCCACAGATTTGACGTTTATACTTTTTTTGTGAGTCATGATTTTAGAAGTCAAAAGTCGACTAAAGAGTTATATACTAATATCATATCAAATTCCTCAGATATTTAAATGTTCGTTTAAAAATGTCTTCTTTTTACCACTCTATACAGGGTATATCAAGACCGCGACCGAAAACGAAGCTAGATCGAAGTATTAGTGACTTCAGACACAAAGCAAGTAAAAATTTCGCAAAAAAAATCGACAACTTTTTTTTGATAAATTTTTACTTATCGTCGTATTTGGGTGATATATACATAGTTTTCATAAAATAATGATGTACACCTCTTTATTTTAAAACACGCAATGGTACCTAAGGGTTTAAATTAGTATTTTCGCAAAAACTAGGTAATTACCACCCAAGCACGATGATTTTTAAAAAAATCTAAAAAAATATCTGTGACTGTTTTGGCATAAACTTTATTTGCATCGTGTTTGGGAGCACTAAAACTACCACCTGGCTTCGTTTTCAGTTGCAGTCTTGAGATACCCGGTATATTATGTATGCAGTATGTCCCTCAGCTCAACATGGGTCTCTGACCTTATTATGAAAGGAACCTCAAGCCAAACATATCATAATTTACAATATTTAATGCAGAGTCATGCTCAAATAATCGGCTAATAACAATGATCAAAACCTTATTAAATGTTCGAGGGACATCCCTATATTGATTGACATTTGACAGCCACAGGATGACAGCTTGATGACAGCTGAATCACAGCTGAATGTTGCTAAAGTGTCATCGCAGTAACCTAAAAATAATTATAATAATTATCAATGTTTTACTTTTAAAAATGTTAACTGGATTTACAGCCCGTTTTGATAACTTAAAAAGTAATTTCCTAACATTGAGTAAACGCAAATCCTTCAGATATGGTTTACCCTTCGTATTGTTTGTGGTAGGAGGATCATTTGGACTAAGGGAATGGACACAAATCCGGTTGGTATTTTTCTAAGTCTCCAATATTTTGTTCAAAAACAAAATACCGGCTGTGTCCTAAAAGGAATTGAAAGGTTAAATTAGTATAACGTTGTGGTAATTGACGGTAAAGTTACTTCTTATTATCTACACAAGCTGAGCTGAAATGTACGAAATGTGATGTAAACACTTGAAAAGTTCGTAATTGAATAATCAATTATTGGAGTATCTATTATATGATACAGCATACCTATTTATCTTTTATTTTAAAGTAAGGATATTCTTGATGATAATATAATCCATTCATTTTATTAAATAGCTATGTTAACTAATAGTAAAAGAGGTACACTGTACACATCATTATTTTTATGACCAACTATGTTACAAATGTCCCTTTAAATTTTAAAATGTATATGCTACAAAAGATAAAACAATGTTACATAATAATCCAACAATTTAGGTATCTGCAGAGGATTTGATCCAAGTGTCCACAATCCCTAATTTTATTTCAAGTTACATTACATTTCGGTTCATGGTGGATCCACCTAATTGATATACTTTTCTTGTTCTACAAAAATAGTACTGTTACATAATCACTTTTAATAAATTACAATAAATACTATAATTTTTAAATAAGAGAGAGAGTGCTACATAATTAAACAATTGTCTATCTATGTCTAACCAATCAATGTCTTTCATATTCCATAAAACACAGAAGTCCTACGAAGTCTTAAATTATTAGGAATGAATTATCCAAAATAGGCTGTAAAATCTTGTATCTTTGTGATTATACATTGAGAACAAACAAGTGTTGTATTGCAAAACTCCAACCATTATTGCATCATAAAGATGATGAAATTTGTGACTCAAAACACTTTCTGTATTGCAATGAATATTTGTAATCTAGAAAGTACCATTTCTACACAATAAGATATATGTATAAATATTATTTATGTATATTTATGACACATGTTCTTTTTATCTACTGCAGTGGACATATTAAGATAAAAGCTTAGAGTATTTATAATATAGAGGGAGTGCTGATACTTCAAAAACTTAGATAAGAATGGTAGTGCTGGCCTACCTTTTAATGCTATCCTATTGTCTGACATTTGCCCAATATGCACAAATTATTTGAAAAAGACAAAAATTTTAATAAAACTAATTTTTACGGAATTGATCGAATTTTGAAATCGCGATAAAATCCGTTATTGGCGTAAATCTAAGAAACCATTAGAGAAAAAAATGTTAAGCCACAATGACAGCAACATATGGGTCATAACATATAAACTTATTTGAGTGGCCCAAGGTTGCCTTTAGAGTCTAGTTGTACTTTCGTCTACTGCATATTTTTATCCTACTATGTATATTTTGACCTCCCACTCCACCGAGTCGCCAACCTTTAATATTGTTAGACGTTTCTTGATAGCGACACGTTCCGCAGCAGTAGTAGTTTTATTTAACGCTTCAAGACCTTGTGAAATATTGGTGACGAAAGTTCGAAATGACCACCAAATATTTGAGATTTTCTATAAAAGATACGTAAAGTTCAGGAATTCACATTGCTCGGGTTTTTACCGTAACATAGACTCTACCAATACAAATTCTGATAAAAATGTTGGCATTTATCCAATAAGCTATTATTAAGAAATTCTGAATAATAACAGTTGTTGATTTCCTCACAGTTACATGCAATCAAAGAAATGGTTATTCCAGTAAACTGCGTCATTGTTTGCATTTTATGGGGCGTCGCCAACTAAAGTCATGCAATAATTAATTGTAGATTGTTGATATTTCGACGCAATTACTTTATTATATTTACCTATATTTTTTAAATTCTTCTCAATAATGGCCCAGATTCAAATATATGTCACGACTGAAACATGTATAATAACGGTAATTTCTATGCGTTACTGTATTCAATTGCGATAATATTTGTAATTTCACTAATTGCTAACTATTTGCGTTTTCCACGACGCCACGCAGACGAGCATATTAAACTCTTATGACATGAGTTGTATGTCCTTCCAGAGAGGTCAACAGAGTCGTTCACACGGCGCCCGCTGCTCAACTTGAATACAAGCTTATTTATACTAAGGACTTGTTTCTTTGTACAGATACCAGTTTTCAAAGGTAAAAGGCGTTAGTAAAGAGGAAGCTGAAAAGATGGGCTTACACAAAGACAAGAAGGTGACTTTAGAAGATACGTACGAAGAAATCCAGAAACTGGATATAGACAACTGGGAAAACAAAAGAGGACCACGGCCTTGGGAAGGAAATTTAGAGGCAAAGAAAAAATGATGTGATTGTTCATTGATGTATATAAACATAATTAGAAATACTAGGTAAGTTGTACGTATATAGAAACTAATAAATTATGTTGTTATGATTTCAACGGCGTCTTATTTATGATATCCGTTCTAATATTGTATCTGTAAGTGTAAACAGTAGCTGTCTGCTGTTGTTATCTACGAACTGTGTTGATTATTTTGAAACTTGGTCGTGATACAAATCGAAATAACAAGGACATTGTCTACAAACCGTATTAACATTTTCCGTCTATCCAACTTTATCAATTTGTTTTATTTATCTACAATGTAAACTTTTCGTCAACTACATATTTTAACATATTTTACCTGTATACAAAATAATGAGTAGATTGTTTTTTAATAAAGTTTTCAGAGTAGGTATATACTCAACAAATTTGCCAGCGTTAGGTACCTACCTACTTAAAATTTCTTCAATTCTATACTGTACCTACTTAGTGTACTTATAGGTACTAAGTTCCTTACAAAGATAAGTATCTCTCAGCTATTTTAATATCATAATTAGGTACTAATTTCCTTATAATAACGAGATCTTAATATGGTTTATCATTTTTACTTTTTGTTTTGGGATTCTCGTAAACAATTATAGTTAATGAACTACTTCCTAAATAATTTGATAATAAGACTCATTAAACGAATTTATAGAACAATGATGGTGATTCATGATTAAGTTATCCTCGCCTGTCAACATTTTATTTTTGAACTTTAATGGCTATGGCACCTATCAAATATCAACTAGTAATGTAGTGTATAGAATAGGACGTATGTATATTGTAGGACGCCCTTGCTGCTGTATAAATTGTAATAATAGCTCGACCTATGTAGGACTTGTAAGGTTTCTACGACTTTATGTTATGTATTAATCTTGGACCATGTTAGAAACATATTACATGTAGGTATAAGTACTGGAATGAAGTTTATTATTTTTATGTACCTACAATACTCACATCGGAAAATGTAATAAGTTACCTATCGGGTTAGTTAATTAATTAGTTAGTATTAAGCTATCGGGTTGGAATGGACTACCTATTACCCACTGAGATACATAGGTAAGTACTATCGTGTAATTTCCTTTTTAACCTAAACCTAAATAAAGTTCACTGTACGGAATGTATATTCGGAATTGGTTTGACTGGAAATGTGTTGTTTTTGGGTGTTTTCGCAGAATGTTTTGCAGTAGATAACTACGTCACAAAGAAAATACGCAAGCATTCTAGAAGGGGGACATGCTATCTCTGTCTTTCCCTTACGTTAAAAAGAGACGAACAACCATGATCGGGTTTGCTTCGTCATGTCTGGCATTATTGATCCGACGCGAAGCCAGAGTGTATAAAAAGGTTCGTCTCCTTTGTACTGACGCATTTGAAAACGAGTATTGCGACGAAGTTGAAAAAAGAATAAGTGCGTAGCGTTCTGAGTTCTTTTGTGTAGATATTAAATATTTATATACGTTTATGTGCTGTATCTTTCAAAATTCTAGTGGTTTTTACTGGTAAGTAATAGGTTTCTTAAACCATGTATGTAATAACTATATAGTAGCCATTCATTGCAAGTGTTGTATTTACAAGAGTGGTAGGTATCGAGGTCGTCAGTGCGCCATATTGTTTTGCCCGTTAGGAGTATTGATCTGAGTCTTTTAGAAACCAGATGGCTTTGTATTCTGCAAAAGTTCTAATAAACTAGGAGTGGCAATGTAATATGTCATTAAAATCAAGTGATGGTAATACCTATATAGGTATTTCTTATTTTAAAATGATTCATCTAATACAATTTGAATACATATAGTCCCTTCGGATGGTTTTATTAGCACCAAGGAAATATGAGTGTACATATATTCAATTTAATTTAATACATTTTGACATAGAGTGATGGCCTGTAAACTTCATTTTTATGGCCTTGATCCATTATAAGCAAGGTTAATTTTTCTAAAACTGATTCCAACAAATTTGAATTGTCGAAACTGCGTAGTAGGTAGGTAGCTAACTAGTAACACATATTTCACAATGTTTTCATATTGCTATGACCTATTAACCGTATACTGTATGACTCATCCTCCTTATCTGTAAGCTCGCATTAGTAACGAGTATACGAAATAATAATTTGGCCCGAATTAGCGATGTTTGCGGAAATCTATTGTCCGTATTAAAACACGTCGACAATACGTGTTCTTTGATATTTATGATTTTGATTTGGAATTTTCCCTTATTTCAGATCAAAATGCAGATCTTTGTGAAGACTTTGACTGGTAAAACTATTACTTTGGAAGTCGAACCTTCCGACACCATAGAAAATGTTAAGGCTAAAATTCAAGACAAAGAAGGCATTCCCCCAGACCAGCAGCGACTCATCTTTGCCGGCAAGCAGCTTGAGGATGGCCGTACCCTGTCTGACTACAACATTCAAAAGGAATCTACTCTTCACTTAGTGCTGCGTCTCCGTGGTGGTATGCAAATCTTCGTGAAGACCTTGACTGGCAAGACTATCACATTGGAAGTCGAGGCCTCGGACACAATTGAGAATGTCAAGGCGAAAATCCAGGACAAAGAAGGCATTCCTCCAGACCAGCAGCGACTTATTTTCGCCGGTAAACAGCTCGAAGATGGACGCACATTATCCGACTACAACATTCAAAAGGAATCCACACTTCATCTTGTACTCCGACTCCGTGGTGGTATGCAAATCTTCGTGAAGACCTTGACTGGCAAGACTATCACATTGGAAGTCGAGGCCTCGGACACAATTGAGAATGTCAAAGCAAAAATTCAGGACAAAGAAGGCATTCCTCCAGACCAGCAGCGACTTATCTTCGCCGGAAAGCAGTTGGAAGATGGACGCACGTTATCCGACTACAACATTCAGAAGGAATCTACTTTGCATTTAGTTTTGCGTCTCCGTGGTGGTATGCAAATCTTCGTGAAGACCTTGACTGGCAAGACTATCACATTGGAAGTAGAGGCCTCGGACACAATCGAGAATGTCAAAGCGAAAATCCAGGACAAAGAAGGCATTCCCCCAGACCAGCAACGACTTATTTTCGCCGGTAAACAGCTCGAAGATGGACGCACATTATCTGACTACAACATCCAAAAGGAATCCACACTCCATCTTGTACTCCGACTCCGCGGTGGTATGCAAATCTTCGTAAAGACCTTGACTGGCAAGACCATCACATTAGAAGTCGAACCCTCGGATACAATTGAGAATGTCAAAGCAAAAATTCAGGACAAAGAAGGCATTCCTCCAGACCAGCAGCGACTTATCTTCGCCGGAAAGCAGTTGGAAGATGGACGCACGTTATCCGACTACAACATTCAGAAGGAATCTACTTTGCATTTAGTTTTGCGTCTCCGTGGTGGTATGCAAATCTTTGTGAAGACCTTGACTGGCAAGACAATTACACTAGAAGTCGAGCCTTCAGACACAATTGAGAATGTCAAAGCAAAAATTCAGGACAAAGAAGGCATTCCCCCAGACCAGCAGCGACTCATCTTTGCCGGCAAGCAGCTTGAGGATGGCCGTACCCTGTCTGACTACAACATTCAAAAGGAATCCACTCTTCACTTAGTGCTGCGTCTCCGTGGTGGTATGCAAATCTTCGTGAAGACCTTGACTGGCAAGACCATCACATTGGAAGTAGAGCCCTCGGACACAATTGAAAACGTAAAGGCCAAAATTCAGGACAAAGAAGGCATTCCCCCAGACCAGCAGCGACTTATCTTCGCCGGAAAGCAGTTGGAAGATGGACGCACGTTATCCGACTACAACATCCAGAAAGAGTCTACACTTCATTTGGTGCTCCGTCTCCGCGGTGGTATGCAAATCTTTGTGAAGACCTTGACTGGCAAGACCATCACATTGGAAGTCGAGGCCTCGGACACAATTGAGAATGTCAAAGCGAAAATCCAAGACAAAGAAGGCATTCCCCCAGACCAGCAGCGACTTATTTTCGCCGGTAAACAGCTCGAAGATGGACGCACGTTATCCGACTACAACATCCAAAAGGAATCCACACTTCATCTTGTACTCCGACTCCGTGGTGGTATGCAAATCTTCGTGAAGACCTTGACTGGCAAGACAATCACATTGGAAGTTGAACCCTCAGACACAATCGAGAATGTCAAAGCAAAAATCCAGGACAAAGAAGGCATTCCTCCAGACCAGCAGCGACTTATTTTCGCCGGTAAACAGCTCGAAGATGGACGTACATTATCCGACTACAACATTCAAAAGGAATCCACACTTCATCTTGTACTCCGACTCCGCGGTGGTATGCAAATTTTCGTAAAGACCTTGACTGGCAAGACCATCACATTAGAAGTCGAACCCTCGGATACAATTGAGAATGTCAAAGCAAAAATTCAGGACAAAGAAGGCATTCCTCCAGACCAGCAGCGACTTATCTTCGCCGGAAAGCAGTTGGAAGATGGACGCACGTTATCCGACTACAACATTCAGAAGGAATCTACTTTGCATTTAGTTTTGCGTCTCCGTGGTGGTATGCAAATCTTCGTGAAGACCTTGACTGGTAAGACAATTACGCTAGAAGTCGAGCCTTCAGACACAATTGAGAATGTCAAAGCAAAAATTCAGGACAAAGAAGGCATTCCCCCAGACCAGCAGCGACTCATCTTTGCCGGCAAGCAGCTTGAGGATGGCCGTACCCTGTCTGACTACAACATTCAAAAGGAATCCACTCTTCACTTAGTGCTGCGTCTCCGTGGTGGTATGCAAATCTTCGTGAAGACCTTGACTGGCAAGACAATCACATTGGAAGTTGAACCGTCAGACACAATCGAGAATGTCAAAGCAAAAATCCAGGACAAAGAAGGCATTCCCCCAGACCAGCAGCGACTAATCTTCGCTGGAAAGCAGTTGGAAGATGGACGCACGTTATCCGACTACAACATCCAGAAAGAGTCTACACTTCACTTGGTGCTCCGTCTCCGCGGTGGTATGCAAATCTTCGTGAAGACCTTGACTGGCAAGACAATTACACTAGAAGTCGAGCCTTCAGACACAATTGAGAATGTCAAAGCAAAAATTCAGGACAAAGAAGGCATTCCTCCAGACCAGCAGCGACTTATCTTTGCTGGCAAACAGCTTGAGGATGGCCGCACCCTGTCCGACTACAACATTCAAAAGGAATCTACTTTGCATTTAGTTCTGCGTCTGCGCGGTGGTTTGACAGATAATTAAAATATACTTAGTTTACCGCGGTCAGTATTTAAGATGTGCTGAACGAAATAAAGTACTGTGGATAAAAAACATCTTTTTATTTGCCCTTTTCTGGTTTTCAATTAACTATGTGTAAAAAAATTAATGAAATCTAGCCTTTTTATTATTACCTCATACACCATACACTTTTGACAAGTCTCCATGGCGCAGGTGATTAGACGCCGGCTATGAAAGGAGAGGCCGCGAGTTCAATCACCGTAGCGAGACGGATATTTGTATGATTTACAAGTATTTGTTTCTGGTCTGGGTGTTTATGAGACCGAAGTGTCTCGTAGTTTCTGATAACCCACGACATAAGGCTCGATCTTAGTGTAGGGCCAGAACTATGTGGGTGGCTGTTTGATGTTATACGTGGGTGTGTATGACTGTAACCTACCAAACCAAGCAAATGTTAAAAAGTGACCTTTGTGTTTTAACAAGGTATACATAAGAAAACACACTTGAATCTGCTCAATCGACTAGTTATTGTAGTTTATATTTATAATATTGAATACGAGTATATGTACAAGTAATGTAATGACAAATATATTTCTTAATATTACAAGTTTTAACTAACCAATTTATTAGTAGTGTAAAAGTTTTTAACGTGACTATAATCGTTCAAATGTTCTGATTGCACCAACCTTACGCATGGGGAACACGTTTGGATTTTATGTACCTACCTATTTACATACCAGTATTTAATAACGATTTATTAAGTTCTGACATGTACGAACGTGCATATACATATGAAGGTATTTAGAATTACTATGCCTTTCAATAGGTTGTTCTAGTAGCCGAAAGTTATTTAAATATAAGACAGCTTTCTCCCCAATGACTTAGGTACCTAGATTTCTTCATTGTACTAAGCAGGTAAGTGAGAAAGAGGGGAAATTCAGAAGTGGTTTAATGTTAGATATTCAGTTTCATTGCAGTTTTATTAGCCTGCAGTTACTAAGTACAGGGTATCAGATGGAATGTGACACAATCAATAACATAAAAATATAGGACATACAGTACAAAACTATAATAAATACACCCAACAGTCACAACATAGTCCTGACCCCACATTAAGATCAATTAAGTCTTGTGTAGCAGGTATCAGAACTACGAGGGACCTTTCAGTCTCACAAACACCCAGATCCGAAAGAAATATTTTTAGGTCGCACAAACATTTCTCTTAGTGCGGGGATCGAACCCGCGGCCTCTCGTTTCACAACCGGCTTCTAACCAACTGCGCCACGGAGGCTGTCAAACATACTACACATGTTTATGGTACCGCCTACCTAATGCTTATGTATGGTAATCCTACACCACCATACCTACTTTTCTAACTTATTGTAGAAATCTAGTTCACTCTCTCTTCAGCCGCAAGAAGTACTCAGCTGAACTTAGGCTTCCCACAAGGATGTCCATATCGATCTGTATTAACTATGTCACTCTTAAGTTTATGTAGGTATGCACTGGGTATCAGGCCATAATTGGCTATTGCTAAGCTCAAGACTCCTCTACAACCGAGATTCGGATTGATAGGACTTAGGCACAGTTCACCACGGTAGCCCAGTGCAGTTTGGCGGTTGTTAAGATATACATATGTAAGCAGGTTCTAATAAGATGTTTTCCTTCACTGTAAAAGTACGTGTAATTATCAATACACATATGCCCTGGGATTTGAACCTGCGACAACCAAGAACATTGCGACGGCCGCATCCGGTTCGTTACCCACAAATCGCCAAGCAATAGGTCAAAATCAAATTCTTTGATCACAATTATCTTTAAATGGGATTTGGTGGAAAATTTATGTACTGATTACGTATTATTCTTTCATATAATAATTATGATTTACTATGATTTACTAACATAAATAGGCAAAACGATGTGGTATCAAAGCGCTTTTAAAATTATTTTTCATACACTTTCACAATAAGAGCGGCTCTGGAAAACTATATCAGTTAACTATCTTAAATATTAAGATATTAACTATTTGATTACATTAACGTTGAAAATTTTTACTATTTTTAGGCTTTACTTATCGCTTTTGTCGACATTTTTTCTGAAGGAATACGTTACAATTTATGCTCATGCTAGTAACACTGCTTGTATTGTTGTCAATTTTGAAAATTCATTTCAGTTTTGTGAGTTAATTTTGTGGTGGTATTTAAGTTATGGAGTTTATAAGCATTGTAATGAACCCATAGGAAAGTGTAGTGTTAAAGCATGATTTGTTTTATTTGATTTATCTTTGGGTGACGTATATTTTGGGGCTGAGTCGAGAAATAGTTCATAATGGAAGAGCCTATTTTACGATACGAAAAAATTGACTTCTTGGGAGAGGGACAGGTAAAAATAAATATCTTTAAGTTAAAGAAGTTATACTTTTTTTATTAAATGTACTTTTCACCGATAATTGATTTGTTTTTAAAATGATAACCTCAAAATTGGTGAGCAAATTACTGTTTAATTGCAAACGTCATTTTCTATCCATCTTTATTTGCTTACAGTTTGCAACAGTATATAAAGCTAAGGACGTGAAAACAGACAAAATAGTAGCCGTAAAGAAAATAAAAATAGGTTCCAGACTAGAGGCTCAGGATGGCATCAACAGGACAGCACTTAGGGAAATTAAACTGTTGCAAGAATTACAACATATAAACCTCATTGGACTCTTGGGTATGTGTATTAAAATTGATTTTAAAGTAAGATGAATGCATATTAAAATTGTACTTACATAGTATGTGTTCAAGATACTGCTTGTTACTTAACTTTAAAAATATCTATGAAAATGTCTTTCATTCCAGATGTATTTGGACAAAAATCAAATGTCTCCCTTGTGTTTGACTTCATGGACACTGACTTGGAGATAATAATTAAGGACAACACTATTGTACTTACTCCTGCTAATGTTAAGGCTTATATGATTATGACTTTGAAAGGTAAATATGATAAATACTTAGGAATCTAGGCATTGTGTAGTAAAGAATGCAATTTTACATCATCAAGTAACATTGAAATATACTTTAGCAATGTGGATACACAGATCAATATTAAATAAAAGTTAACATGCTACTTAAGAATTATTGATTTACACCACCCATATAATCAATGTGCACATCAATGTGGCATTAATATGACTTTCTATATAAAGAAATAAATAGTCAGTCTTTCAATTAACTATATGAGTAATTTATCTTCCTGAACAAAGTTGTATGTAAATATTGCTAGTAAATTTATTTTTCCTTATTATATTAAGATATTTTATTTTGTATTTTAAGGTTTAGAATATTTACATCAGAACTGGATATTGCACAGAGACTTGAAACCAAACAATTTACTTATAAATAGAGAGGGTATATTAAAGATTGGTGATTTTGGTCTTGCTAAAGCTTTTGGATCCCCATCAAGGATCAATACTCATCAAGTTGTCACCAGATGGTACAGGTAATATTCAAATCAATTGTGTTGTATATTCCTGCACATTTTTTTTGTTTATAATACATACATTTATAAATACAGGTTAGCACCCAAACTAGTGCTAGGGGACCACAACCGTTGTTAAATAAAATGTTTTAAAATATATGATTATAAATTAAGATAATTTGTGAGTGTAAGTATACAAGGGTGTGGCTCTGGTGTATTATGTACTTAATAACCCTATGTGTGTAACAATCACAGCTGTACAGATTTTGCATGTGAGACTGCTCAAACTCACGCGTAGTAGTACCCACCCTCACATGTTTTTGTGAGGGCTAACTTTAGAGCTACATGTCATATTTTTTTCTAGACATTTACATTTTAATATTTTTATAAATTGACTTTGTATATTTAGAAATTTACCAATAAACATACTTTGTCCTGAAAGATGTGTATGCTACATGCTGCTTCATATGATATCTCGCCCAAGCGCATAATTCTGAACAAGATATCTAGGTTTAATAATGTTTCAATGTTCTATTGCATCAGAATAATATCCTTTACAGGGCACCAGAACTTCTATTTGGGGCACGGCAGTATGGCACTGGCGTGGATATGTGGGCCATTGGCTGCATATTGGCAGAGTTATTGTTGAGGGTGCCATTCTTACCCGGTGAGACGGACTTAGACCAATTGTCGCGAATCTTCCAAGTATTTGGCACACCTACAGAAGAGAATTGGCCGGTGAGCTATTCTATATTTCAATTCAATATTGTTTTCATTGTAACTGGTAGAGTATGTTGTACTGTACTGTTAATTATCCTGATGTGTGGTCCCTGTGTTCTCCATCACCATAATATTAAACAAAACAGTAATAAGAAAAACTATGGTGTCATTTAGATTAACTGTGGAAATCATTGGCAGAGGCCTATGTTCAGCAGTGGACTGCCTTTGGCTGATGGATGGATGGATTATTTAAAATAAATAAATAAATACACCCAACAGTCACGTACATAGTCCTGACCCCACACTAAGATCGAGTCTTGTGTCGTGGGTATCAGAAACTACGAGAGACTTTTCGGTCTCACAAACACCCAGACCCGAAACAAATACCTGTGGATCACACAAATATTTGTTTCGGTGCGGGGATCGAACCCGCGGCCTCTCGTTTCACAGGCCGGCGTCTAACCAACTGCGCCACGGAGGCTGACATTTACACATGCAGTCAAATGAAGACCACCATTAAAACATAGTAGCCTACATTTAGTAAATTTCTATGTGCCTCTCAATCTTGTAGGTGGAAAACCTATGCTCTATAGTAAAATTAATATTTTTTATATATATGTTAATTCCAGGGCATGAAGAGTCTAACTGATTATGTGCAGTTTAAGCAATTTCCCACTCAACAGTTAAGACACATATTCAGTGCAGCTTCTGATGACCTCATCATACTGTTAGAGAGTCTATTATCTCTTTATCCGCCAAAACGATGCGATTGCACGCAAGCCCTGCAGATGTCTTATTTTAGGTAAGTTTTTATTGATAGTTGCAGCCTTTTCCCTATTTGTTGTTGAAATAAGGCACAGTTGTACACACACTACACACCGTTTCACCTGCCCGGCGACACAGCCCGCCTACATGTTGGCCGCATGTCGGCGACGCAAGCTCTCTGCTTAGCTCACTCAACAACTTCATAAATATGTTCCTCACGTCGAGCCGCTGAAATGTCCCCAACATGTTTCTATTCATTATCAGCCTGGAGTCAGGAATTTGTGCCCGATATGGCGATGGGCTCGCCCCCTATCACATCATGGGACAGAACATACTAGGCGAAATGAGGGTGTCCTGGTAGCATCTATGTCTATCCCTTCTGGAAGAAAGGTGTGAGTTTATCTATGTATGTATGTAATTCTCCAAAAGCATTACCAGACACTAGACATCAAGACGCGACAACGTGATTTAATAGAATTATTTAATAAATATGCTTCTTTAGCATTCTTTCAAAAGTAAACTATCTTTGCAGCAACAAGCCAGCACCAACAGTGGGTTCAAAATTACCTATGCCTTCAAATATAACCAAAATGGAGACTGAAAAACCATCACTCAAGAGGAAACTTTTGGATAACATTGATGGAGGCTCACTGGCAAAGCGTCTACAATTTTAATAGATAAATGGCCTGATATTAAAACTTAAATACTGCCACAATTTAGTACAATGACGACTGATGACTAAAGTGCAATTTGACAATCGCTAGATATGTATTTGTGTATGTAAAATGTGATTTTCAGGTAAACAGTGTTTATTTTCAATGTATTATTAATAAGGTTATCAACAAATCAATTTTCCAACTTGTAATTGACGGAATGAATGAAACAAAGAAGAGTAAATGTCTTATATTGTTTGTAAATTGTAGCAAAGCTGGACTTTCGGTTTGACAGATAACAATAAAAAAATAGATTTAATAAATATAAACCTCGACTTTGTATAAGAGAAAATATAGATTTGATATAAACAATATTTTTATTTTATTGGACATGCATAGTGCATTTTATAATTATTATGAACAAGCTTAGTTTTGGCTAATTGTATGCACCAAAATTTACAGAACACCTTGACATGATATAATATCGAATATAAATATTTTAAATAAAACAAATTAAAATGTAAAAATATGCCTTATGAATAAGAAATAAGCACCATAATTGCACCAGCTGTATATACACTAGCGAGATTTGGCATTGATTAAATGGTACACAAATACGTGCCGAATTACAAGCAAATTCTTGACTTATTTGGAGAGAGGGATCGGAGTAGCAGTCCTGTAACAAATATAATATTCAAAATAGATTTAATTAAACGTGTACCAAATTACAATTAGGTACGTAATTCAGTTGCGTTTATCGCTGATTGAGACGCATATTTTTTTCATACTGCACTCTATACCATGTGGTTCATTACAACCTATTTTCTTAGAAACAATTATACGTTACGTACGAGCTCATTTTCCGCAGTGTGTAGGCCATACGAACGAGGTGTGTTTTAGTAGTCCGATTGTTTATCTCCATAACCACCAAAGGGCGTTCGAAAATCACAGCATCACTGCACTTTACTTGAAACTCTAGTATGCAAAAAATAATATTATTAGTATAATGCTGTACGTATCTCTTGAAAATAACATTAAGAACTTTTAATACTTACTTAAAATACAAATCAAAGTATGTATTGAAAAAATATTTCCCTTAAATGTTGCATTTTTTAATTGAAATATTTGATACACGCAAAACAGCTTGGTAGGTAGATTAGTTATATTATTCTATGTATGTTTAAAAATGTGAAATAATTGTATGTAATTCACTCACCATCATCCAAATGGTCGCCATTATTGGATGTGTTTCCTCTACGGTTAGGTTTTAATTTATTTCCCTTCTTTATGACATTCTGTACACAAAATTTGATTTGTCCCTTCTTTACGTTCTTACATCTAATTTTTTTGTACTAGTTTTATTTTGACGTTGCATATGTTCACACTTTCTGTAGGCAAACACAATATTTTATCAAAGCAAGTAGAGCTAACACGTGGAACGGTATTGAATGATAACAATGTTCAAAGAGCCAATTCACAAATTATTTTTACCTTTGAGTCGTTAAAACATTGTGTTAGCCAAAGAAAGCCATGGATAATTGAAGTGGCCTTAGAACATTGAAACATGTCTTAGTAGATATTACCTTGGGCGAGTTAGAAACAACAGAGAGACGTCCATAGACACCATATTTGCGTTCGTCCTCGGGTCTCAGATTACCCATTTTTTTCATTACTAGATAAATCTGTAATAACAATAGAATATTAGATATTTTATTCAACTTAGGATCACGTTCGAATCTGCGCTAAGTCAGCATAGTCAACGAGATTTTAATGGATGTAAATGAGATGAAATAAAGTTATTGGGTAAGTATAAAATAGGATAAATTTTGTACTATTGCATCGTAAACCAAAAGGACAAGGACGTAGGCTACAAGGACGAATTAATACAAAAAAAAGATGATGTTAATGTTGAAATAAATTTGTAATAGTTACGGATGTAGGTAATATTATACAAACTTGTTCTAGCATTCCATAACTTCGTATGAGGAAATCTCGCTGTGCCAAAAGATTAACACGTTCACGTTCTTCTTTCTCAACTATCGGATCTGGCTCAAAAGAACACAGCACGTATGTCGGCTTGTTATCTTTTTCTTGTACCTGAAAATATTCAACACGATATATTATTATAAACGCATTTTATTATCATACTTCGAGAAGTAGGCTACTGAACATGTCTTCAGCAATTTTTTTTTCAGTATCTTTATTGCAAGCGGCTGGAAAAAGCTGCTTTTATTGCTCCATTAAAGTAAATATTTCTTCACACTGGCACGTTGAGGTGATAGTAAGTCCAGTGCAATTTAAATAGCGTATCCACTCGGTGGTCAAAACCGGGTCAGCACAGGCTGAACCCGAAATGCGTCATACATTTGCGTGGTTTTTGGTCGGTTATAAATTCAAAATCTAATTTTGCAAGCACAATAAACAGTTATTTACAGTTTGTAACGCAAGTGATGGTTTCGCAGTGAGCTTGTTTTTGTCCTTTTCATCTCTTTCCTTTTCTTTGCGTTTATCTTTTTCTTTCGTCTTGGGCTTTCCCTTGTCCCCGACCGACACTGCAGTAGCGGTGGACACGGTGGCCGTGCTCGAGTCTTCGCAGAGTTTCTTCTCGCCTTCCTTCAAAGGTTTCGGTTGCGAAGGCTTCTTGAGTGCTTCTGCTTTCGCCTTTGTTTGCTTAATTAACAATATTTAGAGATCTATAGTAATTTTATAAAAACATGCATAAACGGGCATAAAGTAAAAATAAATTGATACCCATGACAGTGGCAAACAAACTAAGATACAAGCCTTGTGTTGTGGGTATCAAAAACTACAAGAGTTTTTCAACCTCACAAACACCCAGACCCGAAACAAGTACTTATGGTTCACACAAACATTTGCTAGTTGTGGGGATCGAACCCGCGGCCTCTAGCTTCACAGCCGGCGACTGATCAACTGCGCCACTGTCAAATCTGTGCATATTTTTTAAATTGTACTAGTTAGGATATAATTTTTAAATGTCGTACCTGGAATTCCTCCCGTTGTATGCGCGTGCAGTCCCCGCGAGCCCGTGAAGACGCTGTGCCCGTGTAGAGGGACCCTGACGGTTGTTGGAACAACGACGCGTATTGCTCTCCTACTGGATACACTCGCCTGCCAAATATTTATTGGTTAAAAAGATGTGATTTCAAATTAATGCATGAATTTGAGGAATAACTTGTGCTTTCTTAATTCATAAGAAAAAACAGTCCGACTACAAATCTCGGTAAATACAATATTACTAGTCTCCCAGGCCCCAGCAGATTCTGCAATATTTTTTTATATTTCAATGTGTAAGACGAACCTAAAATTCCCAAGGTGCGTTTCTTCCCACTGAATTTGTGTTTGCCAGGGACTTTTCTCTGGCTCCTTATCTTCAGCTGGAGTGAACTCTGAAAATCTAAAAATCATATCTTTAATTTTATTAACACTAAGAGCCGGACCGGCGCGGCTTCACCTGGATATATTTTCGGTGAGGCTAGTACCGCCTCATCCACGCTTGTTAGTCGTTTCCACTTCAATGAAAACACATTACGCGGAAGTGCTATTCATCAGTTGAAGCTCTGGTATTCCCAATTTCAATTTTTAATTTTGAAGTTGCTACTTTAGGGCCAAATGGAGGTAGCGCTTTCATACAAATAGGTCTAATTAGAACTAACTTGTTGGTTTGAAGAAGTCTGTCTCTAATCCTTTTGCGATCCTCTTCCAAGACGCGTTTTTTGTCGCATTGCCAAATATTGAGCATTGTGAATGTGTCGGTTAGCAAATTTTCTTTTACTTCGCGATCCAACTGAGTGTCCGTGTGAAAACTGGGAGAATGATTCACCTAAAACATTTGTTAATATTGTTCATTTTTTGCAAGATGTGAAAATAATTTAAAAAAGGGTATGAGTCGATTTATATTTAACTTCGGAACGAAATATTTATAAATTAAGTACTGCATTGTTATCAATTTTCACGCGCAGTAACTCAGTAAATCAATTAGGAATATTAGTAACGTTAAGTTACTTATCTCACCTCTAAGATAAATGGATGCAGCTTATGATCCAGAAGTATATCGAAGCCAAGAATTTCGAAACAAGCATGTACCTGAAAATCAAATTACCCTTGGAATATTGGCGATAAAGAGATAACAATAAGTCGAAGATACAAGGAAGCCGCAGCGTGTTTTCGGCAGTTTTAGATTGTTGTTTTTCAAAAGGCCGTCATATGTAAGTATCAAATGACGTCACAACTGTATGCAAAAATAAATTATATTGGTGACTTTGTTTTTATTGTTACCAAATAATTGTACTTCCACACAACAGCTTTCGTGCTTCCACACATTCATCAATGTTTTCGATATTTGTAATAAGGCTCAATAAGTACCTATGTAACAGAAGTGTGTAAATGAAGCGCGTTAAAAGCGAAGGGATTACTCCTTGTACGTAGTATTGGGGAAAATTCCAGTTTATCATGACGATGGAATTAATTTAGTTGAAAAAATTGAAAACTCTTCTACAACTAATGTTAATACAAAGAGATCTGCTGATGAAGGGATATTAAATGCAAGTAACTAAACCATATCGTGCGAGGGAAAGCACGCATGATAGCTGTGCTTGAGTATCGGCCATGCGGATATGATAGTCTTCACGATCACTTGGTCTATCGAGTGCCACAGCCTGTCCAGGTCCACCCCTTGCGACAGCAGGATCTTGTTCAAAGTCGATATCTTGCTGACCAATCAAAAGTTACAGTTTAAGAGTACTGAGTAACGTATTACATCTAGGTAAATACTAATTATTTCAGGTATGGAGGTACATACCTAAAATAATTAGTATGTATAAACTGTCGGAAATATATGTGAACCTAGCTGGAATGCGGTTCACATTTCATTTTTTTATGTTCTCCTATCTACTATGTTATTTTACATTAAAAACGGTTTGAGATGGATGCGAATTCTATTTTTTATTCTTTTTTCTATTTGAGTTTAATTGATTTAACCTATATTTTGAATTTGCTTAAATTATGTTCCAATGACGTCAATTATTCAAGTCCACAGATATTTCCGACCGGTAATACCTAACGATATTTTTAACACATCCGCATGTATATTTTAATAATATCGTTCCGCAAACGGCTCATGTGAAAGTAAATTACTACCGGAATTTATAAAACCCTACATCGACGTCATAGGTAAGTAGGGTGCTTTTGAATGGAAATGATAAAGGCATGGGGTTAGAAGAATCAAGGAATTTTGGACTTTTCACAGTTTCACTTATCGAAAGGCGACAGCAATACTGTTCCTTGAGTTAATTTCTTATACACTACCATTGTTATTAATTAAGCATTTCACAATCCAAGATAATTAAATGGAGGAAAGTGTAATTACATAAGGCAACTTACCGTTTGCTCCCAGCCTCTGAGTCGTACACGTAAGTTCTACTGTGCTTATTCAACGCGTAATTTGTTAAATGCATGAACACATTTGTAGTATTATTCACATTGGGATCGGCGTATCTACTAGTTGCAAACCTGAAAAAAAATAGACAAAGGAAAAGAACAATAAATAGAAAATTATTAACACATTTAAGTAGATAAACAGCTAATACCAAGTATGTAAAAACTGTTGAACTGTTAAAGGGTCTTTTCAAAATTAATAAAACTATTTACCTAACAAGCCCTTCATTGTATACAAAGATTCTCAGTGGATCGCAGGATGTTATGAGGGTATAAACTCGTATGTCGAATTTGTAGCCGTCAACCAAATACGGCTTTGATAGATATACCTGAAATTCAATATATGTATGAAACGGGCTCTGGCTTAGTACATGCTAGAATTTCCATGATATTTATATGTTGTTTATATTACCTGGCAGATAAGCTTGTCTGTGGGTTTAATATCTTTCAGGGATTTGGTTAAATAAATTCCGCGCCCTTGACTTCCGCATTCCGGTTTGATTATAAAAGTTTTGTTTTTACGAGACTTGCTGTAATTAAGTGCTTCTCCGAAACTAAAACAACATTTATCAATTAATAAAAAATCATTACAATCTGTGCAAAAAAGGATTAGGTAAGTTTTTTTAAAGTTGTAATGTTTTTGAGGAAATGAGCAATCAGCTCATCTAATAGAGTAAATGGGGGAGAAGATGTCTGTGTAGGCAATAATGTGAAACTTAACATATATTTATCGACGTTACTATATTATAAGCTACAATAATAATTATTAATTAAAAGCTACACTCACTCTGCTGGCAAACACCACGTTTTAGGAAAGAAATTATACTCCTTTGGGTAAATTTTTTGCATCCTATTCAAATTGCGTGCCAAAAGATCTTTCCTAGAATATTAAAATAATAAATTATGGATATGCTATAGAAATGCAAGAAATACCCTGAGATTCTTAGTACTATATTAAGTAAATAGTTATCGAGAGACAGATATTTTAAATAAGTAGACAGTGAAATGATTTTTACAGAGTAGGTAATCATTATAAAGTAAAAGTTTAAGACATGGTATTCTTTACATATATATTATATATTTGTCAATGCTGAAAATGATGGTTTAGACCTGCAAATCTCCAGCATTCCTGGAAAATGATTGATGCGCTGGAATCGCTTCATTTCTTTGGCTCTCTCAACAGATACACTCATATCTGTCCAGTAGAAATTCCATGCCTCTTCCTCTGACACCTCCTTCATTCCGAAAGCACTGGCCACTTTTCTTATTGACTCATACCGGCAGTTTGTCAGACATATTGTTATCTGAGATCTAAGAAAAATTTATACATTAATATTCAGCTTCAAATATAAAAGAATACATCCAGCTTCATTAAAATGGAGAATTTTACAAATATCACTTATAACTGCCCATAGCAGTTTATTGCTGGAGATGTGCCTTTTAATTACATGCTATCAAACTTGAACTTTGGCTTGCTCATCCATAAAAATATATTTATTTTCATCTTCAAGCCATGAAATTAGCAGTGCAGAGTCAAACCTTTTTCTTTTCTTTTTTTTACGTGTTGCTTCCATTGGTATTATAGGAGCAGTTCGAGAGGTTGGCTGGGAAGTGTCATCTTCTCCGTAAAGCTTGGAGTCATAGTTCTGCATTAGCATAGATGCAATGTTCTCTGCTTGTTCTTTTTCTTCTTTAGCTTGTAATTCTGCTAAAGCTTTCTCATCTGAAGAGTAATAAAATATGTAATATTTTAAATGTTTACGTATATTTCTTCTATTAAATGTAACAGTACATATAGAATAAAATAATTACATGGTAAACATGAAAGATTCGTTTTTACAACATAGAAAATTAGGTACTACTAGAAATGGATTTAGGTACTCTACTAGGAAGCGATTTAGAAAATTCAAATATCTTACCCTGAACTTTATCGTATTTTCTTTTATTTAATATTGGAAATGTTTGTTTAGAACTGTGAAGGGATTGCTGATCCTCATCACGCAAGAAAGTGTCGTTCAACTCTACCTGCAATACGAAAACATTCAACAAAATCGAATCACAACATCCAAAAAATAAACTTTCTCACCAGAACATACCTCCATTTTCTGTATTGATTAACGAATGATGGTTCGAATTATCTAAACTATCCTTTTAGGCATCTTAGGCATGCACTAACAATGAACTGTGAAATGTAGAAGTCGCCTAACCACGGAGACCTACAACAATGTTGAACTAGCGCTGAAAAACAAAATTTTCCCTATTAGTAAAATAAATACTAGTCTCAAAATGTTGTCTCAGTTTAGCCAAATATTTACCAATCTTTATTATGGTGCAATATCATTAAAATTTTGTGAGAGACATTATTGAAAACTGTTTTTTGTTTTTGTTTCATGTCAACCTCGCAAGTCAAAATAATTTCCGCTGCCCTTGTAACTTTTCCGGAATATCCGGAAAAGTTTTTGCGCAGATTACAGATTTAATTCGGATACACACTCCGTATTATTATTGCCAGAGTAGTAAAAACCAAAGTGTGATACTAAAGTGGGCATCACTACTTCCAAATCATAGACAAGCTTAGTCGAAAGAGTGAGTCAGGAAAATAAATTCTATTTGTAAATAACTTCACTATGGATGACGTGGTAATGAAAGTAAACTTTACCGAGTAACACATAAAGTTAATTTTTAAAATTCATTGTATTTAAGATAGTTTAGGTCCCAATAGATTTCCATAGTGAACCGCACCTCCAGCCGTCAACCCAACGCAAATCGTCAAATTATATATTTCTTGTACATATTTCTGCTTTTCCGCCAAAGTACAGAGTCATTCTAGATTTGCCAAAATGGCAGAGGGACAAGAGGACCCCAAAAAAATTACGATTACAGTGAAAACACCAAAAGAAAAACAACAAGTGGAGATCGAAGAGGATGCTGACATTAAAAAAGTGAGTAAGGCGCTGCAAGAAATGTCGTTCATGGCGTAATAACATAAATATTGGACACGCAGTCAGTGGCGACATTTATTTAGTGATTCCGCAATGTAAATGTCGATTGGTGATATGTTTTTAGCTCAAGGAAGTGTTGTCCCCGAAGTTCAGTGCTGAACCAGAACAATTATGCTTGATTTTCGCCGGGAAAATCATGAATGACTCGGACACCTTGAAGCAGCACAACATCAAGGATGGATTGACAGTTCACCTGGTCATCAAATCACCTCCGAGGCCGGAGCCGGAGGGGGCGGCGCGGCGACCTCCAGGTACATCACATACACTGTTACCTGTTATACATAATTTATAGTGGCACTTGCAAATATGTCGTATCAATAACATATATACAAAATGATAATGTTACATGAAGTCCATAAATTTGTATTTCACATTCTTAAGATATATCTTTTGATACTCAATATGACAAAAGATTAATGATATTGTGTTCAACACTGTAATACATATCATGTATCAGCAATAACCTCTTGCCTAAAACATGCTCATTATTGAGGCTGAATATGCTTATTGTAATAGTCTCACAGTTATAATTCACTTAAAATTGGGCTGGTAATTATAAATTATTTATTAACTCACACTTTAAACAATTATGGTCCCAATAGTTATTCGTGACTTTTTATTAGTTATGCCATTTTCACTTTATTGTTAATTCAATGTATCAGGCTGTTTGCTGTCCCACTGCTGAGATTGGACCATTTATACATTAGAGGAATTTAGGACTTGGTCCAGCACCTGGCCTAGTGTGGAGGTTGGCGGGTTTAACATACAATATTCATAAATGAAATTGCAATTTAATTATTACTATCTCACTATAACATAAAACATATTAATAATATTGATCGGTTACAAATTTATTACAATATGTAAAGATAGGTTTCAAGCAGTCTGCATTTTGATCCTACTTTGTAGAATTGAGACTATTTCATTAATATTTGAATTTTAGGTAAAGAAATTGTGTAATTGATCATAAGGGATTAAATACAAGTCATATTATCCATAATTACACCTAATTTAATAATGTTAATTAACTTTGAATGTGCTCATTAAAGTTATTCATATTTTAATTGTTCAGATGCATGAATGTGCTAAAATAAATGTGGTTAATTAACCATTTCATGTACATATAATGATTTAAATACAAGAACTTGATTGTATAATATATATATAATATCTTGACACAAAATTTTAAGTAATTGCTTCACATGTCAATATTATTACTTCAGTCAATTTGGTACACTTGGACATTAATAGAATTAGGTAGATGTTACAATAATGATGTTAATAATGACACTGCTGTATAGAATCAATACTTTATGAATAGTCTTGCTACATAATAATGTGTTTCAGCTGATGTTGGTGCCACACCATTTGGCCTGAATTCTCTTGGTGGGCTCGCCGGTCTTGAAAGTTTGGGCCTTGGCCAGAGCACTTTTATGGATTTACAGGTGAACCATTAATGTGTTGTATATGGCTTAAAATTCCTAACTTTTTAA
Source organism: Deilephila elpenor (assembly GCA_949752805.1). NCBI lineage: Eukaryota > Metazoa > Arthropoda > Insecta > Lepidoptera > Sphingidae > Deilephila > Deilephila elpenor. The sequence goes on from OX457111.1 coordinate 8,197,267, forward strand.
TATAGGTCTTACAAATTTTACATTGTGTAAGGTTGTACATTTTTGTCATGAAGGTTGTTCATTAGTATGCAAGTGTAATTAAGTTAATTTGTGTGAATAAAATGTATTTATTGAGACTAAATTATAAATATAGTGTGGTTTATAAATCAAATGTTACTAATAATTATGTCTTATTACTAACTTTAGATTTAAGGTTTGTTTTTAGTAACACAATTGAGTCTATATTACTTGAAATGTCAGTAAATAACAATAATATAATAACTCAGTTTTACCATCATAGTTTTTGTCTAGTGGTCACATATGCTGGATATAATATGTATGGTTTTGAGTTTCACTCACTTATTATGTATATATGTTGTGAATTGCTCAAAATTTCACATAACGCATGATATCAAGTAAGTGTTTGGTTGTGACATCTATTTGCCACACATATATTGACAGTCTCCGTGGCGCAGTTGGTTAGACGCCGCCTGTGAAACGAGAGGCCGCGAATTCAATCCCCGTACTGAAACTAATATTTGTGTGATCCACAGGTATTTGTTTCGGGTCTGGGTGTTTGTGAGACCGAAAAGTCTCTCGTAGCTTCTGATACCCACGACACAAGACTCGATCTTAGTGTGGGGTCAGGACTATGTATGTGACTGTTGGGTGTATTTATTTTATATATGTGAAAAACATACTGCCTGAATACATACAATATGGGATAAAATAGCACTTCATTAATTCTAGCACTAAGATAATATTTTGAGTGCTGTGCTATAAGTATAATATATTCTTTCAATCAACCTAAGGACTGATGAAAAATCCCAATAAAACACAATAAGGGTTTATTGTTCTTGTAATGATTAAATATTCACATATACATACACAAAAATGATGTGTCAATTTATGCTAAGTGCGGATCTATAGCTTTTTGCAAACCTCTTAAAAGGATACAAGAGTGACAATATAGTACATTAATATTATACAGGGTATATCAAGACCGCGACCGAAAACGAAGCCAGGTGGTAGTATTAGTGACTTCAGACACAATGCAAGTAAAAATTTCGCATTTTTTACTTATCGTCGTATTTGGGTGATCAATACATAGTTTTCCTAAAATAATGATGCAGACCTTTTTATTTTTCAACACTCAATGGTACGTAAGGGTTTAAATTATTATTTTCGCAAAAACTAGAATTTTACCACCCAAACAAGATGATTTTTAAAAAGTTCTCAAAACATATCTGTCTGTTTTGGTGAAATTTTTATTTGCGTCGTGTCTGTAACCACTAAAACTACCACCTGGCTTCGTTTTCGGTCGCGGTCTTGAGATACCCTGTATAATATTGTGGACTTAATAAAATAGAATTGAATAATTTTGGTTGCAGGCTCGCATGCAGCAGGAGCTCCTCTCCAACCCAGACATGCTGCGACAAGTCCTGGACAACCCGCTTGTGCAGCAAATGATGAATGATCCGGAAAACATGCGTACACTCATCACATCTAACCCACAGATGCAGGACTTAATGGCTGTAAGTATTGTGATGTTAGGTTGTAAGTAAAATCATTTCTTATTGTGTCAAATTTCATTGACAACATATGCTTGTTAAAAAGCACTTATTTGTTTGGCTCTCTGATTTTTATGGATTTCAATGCCTATAGCAGGTTGTTGGTAATGTATGGTTACTCCAGCCAGACATATACATATCATCGTTTTTTTACTTACTAGTGTCCCGGCTAGTACAAGACTTCCTTTGACTATTTAGTATTTAGAAATTTGTTCAATTTTTGTCATTCTCGATTGCAAGACCATGAGATCTTGTATATCGTCAACACATACTTGTCTACTATGGTATGATGGTGAAATGCCCCCAAATCTTTTTAAGTTGCATTCCATGAGTTTTTCTGCAAAGCTGCCAGACAATAAATCTACCAATAAAATCAGAATAGAGTTATTATTATAAATGTGTTATCTTGCAACAATCACGACATATGTTTATGAATATAAAATGTTGTAAGTGTATTTACACCTATTTCATAGCAGCTTGACTCCACTCAATAATCTAATTCAGATTGGAGGAGATGTGATAATAATAAACTCAAACTGTTATTAAATTTTATATTAACAATAATTGGTATGAATAAATCAAAATCCTTGAAGTTATCAAATTATCTGAAATGTCATTGTTTTCAAACAATCTATATAAGACAGTAGATAAGCACACAGGCCACACTTAATCCCTACTATAATATTATAAATGTGAATGTAAGTTTGTTTGTTACGCTTTCACGCGAAAACTACTCGACTGATCTTCATGAAACTTTGTACACATACTCTTGGAGGTATTAGAAGTAACAAAGGATACTTTTTATCCCGAAAAGTTTAGTGTTCCCGTGGGATGAATAAGGAATTCCAATATATTTGCTACTTTTTTATACTAAAAAGAAAGAATGGGATGGGACTGGATTACATTCCATTAGTGAGAAAGAGACGGGGCGGGCGGGATATAATGGGACGGGACGGGACGGAATAGGAGATTTCAAATAAAGTTAACCACGCAGACGAAGTTTGCGGGCAGAAGCTAGTAAATAATAAATCTAGAAATATGTAAATTACTTTGAAATATGTAGTAGAACAAAAGGCTAAAACAACAAAATAGTCTCCTGTTCTGGTCAAGCTGGGCTGTAATGTTATTTCATAAAAAATAAGTAGGTCACAGCAATTGATGGTGAATTGAGTGTGAAAGCTCAATTCAATAAAGTCGTGATCAATCAATAACAGACACAAGTTATATACATTGTCAGCACCCAAGTAGTATCATTCATAGTAGTTTATCAGTTTCAATGAAGATGTTGTTGATAAAAAGTTCATAAAAAAGTATTTGATATTTTGGAAATATAAAAGGGCTTTATAATTGTTACATTATGTACCTATGTTTATTTTTAATTTTCCCCTGGATTGCAAAATGATGAATGTAGTGAAAATAAGTGCATGTGTTTCTAACCCAGATTGATTCAATCTGGGTCTTACGTGCAAATGTAAGCTTATTATTCTTTATAATTTTTTAATGAATTCTATAAAAGGAACACTAGAGCACCTAAAACAAAAAAAACATTTTCAATTTTAGTATCTACTGTCTATACGAATTGACTTTGAAATGAATGTTTAACAAACACCTACTTTTCGTATCCAATTACCTCTCGTCAAGTAACCTCATAAAATATCCATCTTACCAGTGGTTTGTCACGCCATGTTGTATCAATTTAAGTGTGTTTTTTACGTCAATTAGTACGCAATTTAATGGAGAAGGATAACGTAGTCATAGAGATCTAAATCAAAAGTCCGCCAATCCGCGCTAGGTCAACGTGGTGGACTATGGCTAAAGAGGACTGAGTCCCATTGTCAGGGGACAATGGAAAGTAAGCTTGTAATGGAGCCCCATGCTCAATAGTGAATATGTTCTAATACAGTTTTTTTTAAACAATGTAATGTGTATTGGACGGCCTCCGTGGCGCAGTTAGTTAGACGTCGGCTATGAAACGTGAGGCCGCGGGTTCGATTCCCGCACCAAGGCAAATATTTGTGTGATCCACAGGTTTCGGGTCTGGGTGTTTGTGAGACCGAAAAGTCTCGTGGTTCCGGATACTCACGACACAAGACTCGATTTTAGTGAGGAGTCAAGACTATGATAATGTATGTTACTGTTTATAACTTATTATAATTTACTTGCTACAGAGGAATCCCGAGATAAGTCACATGTTGAACAACCCGGAGCTGCTGCGGCAGACCATGGAGCTGGCGCGCAACCCCGCCATGCTGCAGGAGTTGATGCGCTCCCACGACCGCGCCCTGTCCAATCTCGAGAGCATACCCGGTAGGGACAACATTTATACAGCTGCAGAGAATATAAGTTATTTGTTATTCATAGTACGTAAAAGTAACAGGGAATTCTTTCCAACAGGTTGTAGATTATATATTTGGTGGCTATCAGTTTCAATAGATTTGATAATCAAATTGCCGTGGCTTTATAAAGCTACAAGTTGTACATGTTGGTTGAACTCTCTGAGACTAGATTAGAAATTTCGACCAGGATCTGGAATTGTATCAGGGAGACCAACTGGGGTCTAAGGCCCTACATGTAATTTGTAATCAAGAATCTAACATGTAGAGAATTAAATTGGTACATAAATATATTGTGATAAATTTACTTTCTAGGCGGCTACAATGCTTTGCAACGCATGTACAGAGACATCCAAGAGCCCATGTTGAATGTGGCGAGCAGTATGGCCGGTAACCCATTCTCTGGATTAGTTGACAATTCTGGTAAGCATTTATATTATTTTGTTTTTAAACCACCACTGAAAACTTCCTTGCTGATTTATTATTTATACAATATGATTCAATATAAAGTTTATTGCTCATAATATAATTGCATTGACATGTTAATAATGTGTAACTTTACTCTTCCTTGTGTCGTTTAATTTGACGACCTTTGTGGTGCAGTCGGTTAGACGTTTATTGTAGAACAAAAAGCTGCAGGTTCGATTTATGCACCAAGACCATTTTTCTGAGATTCAAAAGTATTAATTTGGGATTTGGGTTTTTGTGAGACCAGAAGGTAGGGTCAAGCTGTGTGTGTTACGTGTATTAAAATCTTTATGCAATTCAATATAATTAACCATTGTATTAGGACCTTGAATAACTTCCCGCTGGTTTTGTTGTAAGTTACAGCTTTAGTGAACCGTAAAGGATATGGCTGAAAGTTATTGCTATCACTAATTACTAATTTTCCCCCTCTTTCTGGCAGTATATGAATATCACATCGGAAAACGTCACGTCTTGGGAGGCTATCGAAGAGATGACCCATTTTTGGGTACTATTATAATAATGGAAGCGTTGCCCAGCCAGACCAAGTGCCATCGATAGGAATACCATATGGTCAGAAAGGGCAATATCTAGTGACTACAGCGGGGGGACTAAAACTTTCTATTTAGCCTTCTCATAAATGTTCACGGGTTTTCTAAATGTAAAATGTTTCCTTGAAAGTATTATGTATCTCTATTGGTTTCAACTCATAAGGCACCCAGGGTTCTTACTTGTTAAGCATTCCTAATGTTCCAAAACTTTTGTAAAATGTTGTTTAATGTACTCACAATGATTTTGCAAGTTCCAATAGCATTAGATATGGGTGTACGTTAAGGTGTAAGCTTTTCGATTCACCAGAACGATCTTTATTTCCGAGATCATAATCAATATTTTCCCAGTATCGAAACCAATCTGTACACATGGATTCTGACAAATTAAATGTTTGTGAAGTTTTTAAATAACACATATACATATAGTGTAATAAATTTCGTAAATGCTCACTATGTGGCATGAAACTCGAAGTTGTTAAGACTAGAACAAAAAAGTTGTATATATTGTAGCGAGCTAATATTTACTAAGGTTTAAGCTAAATAACAGTACTTCCTTGCAAATTTGTTACCATCTGAAATTATAAATAGTCCTGATATAGGCATTTGCAGAAAAACAGCGAGAACTTATTCAAGGTTCTAATATTTAAAAACTTTTATTACAGACGGTACAAACCCGCAACAAGGCTCTGAGAACAGACAGCCGCTGCCGAACCCGTGGCAGCGCGGGGGCTCGGCGGCGCCGCCGGCGGGGGGCGGAGCCCCGGGCGCCGGCACCGGCCTCATCAACACGCCTGGCATGCAGTCCCTGCTGCAGCAGATGTCCGAGAACCCGCGCCTCGTGCAGTCCATGCTGTCCGCGCCGTACACCAACACCATGCTGCAGGCACTCAGCGCCGACCCCGACATGGCCTCGCAACTCATCAACCAGGTACATTCCACTTCCGTAGGCCACTGTAGCTGCTCACAATCGGACCGTGTTTACCTTCTCAGTAGTGTAAAAAACACATTAAAATTATAAGACATTATTGAGAATGACGTAAAAGATACATAGTGATATAATAATAGATCATTCAGCTACATGCAAAGGTAGTGACCATATAACATTTTAAGATTTTCTTTTGAAACATAAATTGTTATATGTATTTGTATTTCATGGATTGTTTGATGTTAATTTGTCAAACTTTAAATATATTTTGTGTATTATAAAAAAATATATATTTTCTAGAATCCGATGTTCGCCAACAATCCCCAACTGCAAGAACAAATCCGCACAATGATGCCGCAGCTGCTCGCCCAACTACAGAACCCAGACATGCAACAGATGATGTCCAATCCACAGGTAAATGTAATAATTAGTATAAATTGTGCTGCTTATAGAGATTAATAGAGGACAGAGAGAGGTTTTTCCTAAAAGTGTAATATTTATACTTGTATTATACAGTACGTTTAATGCAATAAAAATAGCAGAAACTTTTTGCCCATCATACTCACCAAGAGCGTAATCAAATTAACAAGTGACGAAAAAAGTACTTTGCTGCCTTAACAAAGTTATAAAATTCGCCAATGCGACAATGTAAATGGTTTGAGTATCGAATGCATCGGTTTTTTTTTTTCAGAGTGTAATTGAAACCATAATCCCCATGTTCTCCATATCATAACAGATATGATGTCTTGTTCGTCCAGGCGCTGAACGCGTTGCTTCAGATCCAGCAGGGCATGGAGCAGCTGCGCGCGGCGGCGCCCACGCTGGTCAACAGCCTCGGCATGGGCGTGGGCGCCGCCGCCGCCGCGCCGCCGCCGCCACCGCCCTCCAACCCCGCCCACAACCCCGCGCAGGCGCGCACGCACCAGAACACCGAGATCTTCTCACAGGTTGTACCCAATAAACTCTATCATGGTATTACAAATCTTAAAAGTTTAAAGTAACTCGTGCCTGGCGTAAGGGGTGATCAGAAAGCGTCAGCGAGGTAATTAAGCATTGGCGGGCCTTTACTGATTGCGACTTCAAAATGGTGTAAACGCCCATATTACCCGGGCGTCGAAAGACATTTGTGTTTGTACAACGAAAATCTACGCCTTCCAATTAAAGGAACCAATAATATCGCCAATTATAGTTTAGCGCCAGGCAACCTGCTATATTCGTTGCAGCCCATTGCTTGCGTTGCAGTTTGCTGGCGTATGATTTCTACAAAAATATCCCTTAAGTAAAATCATAAATATAATCTAAAAGAAAATGGTTAGATATTTAAGTAATATTAGGTATTTAAGTACACGTGGTTTCTAGCATGATTGAGACATGACATATTCTTAATCGCAATGAAATCACTAATATTATAGACATAAAGTTTGTCTGTGTGTGCGGGTGGCGCGCCGCAGACTTGCGCGTGACGTCGCTCCTTCACTATGAAACAGTTTAAATATTCCTCTGTGAGTTCTAGATCTATACAAGTTGTTTACCGTAAAGTATTGTAGTTTGATAAAAGTATTGTAAATATATATAAAAGTAGCAACATCGTTATCAGTTAGTTTAACAAGAGATTTATTTGTTTATATTTTTCTTAGATTCATTTTGTTCATTGCATCATGTCTCAATAAAAGAATAAACCGTTATTGTATTGTATTCTTATGTTTTTGCGTATGCATTTTCGTGTTTCAAATAGGCCGGGATCAATGTTTCGATCACAGAGAGATCACCATCTCTTGTTGAAACTTCTACTTGTATCGCATATGTGCATTATACATACCACTAGGTACATTGTCCTGTCTGTAAAAATAACTATACAATAACGGATGTTCCCTGCTTGTACAGTTTATGCAGCGTATGATGTCGGCCATGTCGAACAACCAGACCAACTCGCAGCAGCCGCCTGAGCAGCGCTACTCGCAGCAACTAGAACAACTCGCAGCCATGGGATTCCTCAACAGGGATGCCAATCTGCAAGGTAACATTTCTTGGATAAAATAAATTGTGTGTCAAACTATTGTATTGAACTTCGCAATAAACAAGTAATTTAATCGAAAGGGGGGTTGTCAACTATCAGAAATTGTAGACCAGCAAATCTGTATTTGTTCTAAATTCTAATCTATTACCAAAATGAACATAAATAAAGTATGGACTATGAAATAAAAATCAGAACTGCATGTTTTGGAAACTATGTATATCATACCTATACGTGTTATGCACCTAATTTGAATAAAACACCAATATATTTTTTGTGTTTCAATTTTAATTAAAAAAGAATAATCAAAATCAGGCCGCCCAGTACTAAGTTATGAGGTAAAAAAAAAACAGTGGAATTGAGAACCTCCACCTTTTTTAGTAGTTAAAAAATAAATCATGGTATGTTGCAGCTCTGATCGCGACATTCGGCGACGTGAACGCGGCGGTGGAGAGGCTACTGGCGCTGGGGCAGCTGTCGATGAGCTAACACTCGCGCGCCGCCCGCGCCCGCTCACTGCTCGCTTACACCTACTCTATCTACCGACCGGCGACCGTTGTCTTGATACAAACATGCATTTATTTCTCTTCACTTCTGTTCTTAGATCAATTCATAGGCAAATAACCTAATTGGAATACGCTTTGCACTTGATGTTAATGTCAGTGAAACACTTGGTTTATTTATCATTGACGTCAATTTATTATTGTATTCTTATAAACATTAAAAAAATCAACCTTGTTGATTTTCAATATTTGCGATAGTGTCGACAAAGTTAGGGTTGAAATGAGACCCATGTTTGTTTTTCTAGACAATGGTTTCTTTTGTGTTAAATTAATGGTTTTGGGGGGATATGTAGTGTGAACTATTTGCTCTGTTTTGTTTAGAATAAAAAATATGATGACGCTATCGGAATATGTTTAAATGAACCCATTCGGTCTTCTTAACATCCTTGATTGATTTCAAACTAATTTATTACGGTGTATTCTTTCGGGGTACTAAAATTCCATAGCGATAATTGATAAAAGTAAATTTTGATAAATTATTTTTCTGTTAACGCAGCGGTGTAAGAATTATAGTTTAGTAATTTCGTTTAAAAGATAAATAGCTTTTGTGACCTAATTCACGAAGTTTTAAGGTTTTTCCTTTGCATATTTAAAGTTTTATTCATTCCTTTTCGTTTTAGACACTATACGCAAAATTGTTGTTTGTAAGTATCAGACTATCATTTCATACAAGATGGGAATAATCACTCGATTTTGTATACATGTATAGAAATATATGTATTTTTACAGTTTAACTTAATTACTTTTCTTGTTATGTATTTTTTACATTGTGGATTCATGAGTTTGCGTAAAGCTACGTATAGTATAGGTTTATGTAAATAGTTTTGCTTTGCCACGACGAAAACAAGGAAAATTAAAAAAACTTCACGCAATAAAATCTTGTCTATATGTGTATGTGTAGCAAGTACGAATGTTCATTCCTGTGTATGTCCCAAGATTCGTACGAAAAATTCGTCACAAATATATAAATTGTCGAGCAAGGCTTGATGATTTCCTGCCGTGTAAAAGGAAAATAAAAGACCTAAGTTTCACTTAAGCATATTACATGGCTCTTAGAAAAGAGCAGCAAATCTACACGAAACTAGTTTGATTTTGTTGTTATATGTATAATTATATACATTTTCGTCCTTTCTATGTAACCTTTGCAATTTATTTTCATATCACAATGTGGTGGTAAAACTATTTTAATTTAAACTTTTGTTTTGTAGCCTATTGTAGTGGTTTATATTAAATAAAATTTAAGTTGTAAAAAGTATGAAAGGATTACTATTGCTCACGTTTGTAAGGAAGGGAGTATGTTAAACGGCCCAGAAATAATTATATCAAAATAAAAATATTTTGTTGTGCAGAAAATGAATCATCATGAGTGCACTTTGGTTTATGTTGAAAGTTTCTACCAAAAAATAATAATTACCCGTACAATTGGTTTAAATTGCGTTCCGATATTATAATACACTCCATTTTGATGTTTGCTTTCATTCTAGTTCATCCTTATGTAGTACTTTGAATAAATAAAAATGTAATTGCAAAAAAGGCCAGTTATTTTCGTGTAGTGTTTTGAAACAAATGTAAATTATATAGTAAATTGTTCGCTTCTCATAATCATTTAAAATAAGCTTGTACTCTGTGATGTATTCTAGACTGCTAGAATTGTCGGAAGTTGTATGAATCTGGGTGTAACAATATTATTATGTGACAGAATGCAATTATTATAAATAAACTTGAAATTAAACCATGGTTTCATTTATGTACACCTTTATATTCTTATCCTCCAAAAATATGATTACAAATATTGTAAGATAAGCATATTAAAGTGAATAACTTTCTCCAGTATTTATTTTAAAATCTTAACTTACACATAGGACTTAGGTAAGTGTTAAGAAACATTGTCTGGGTTTTATGTAACCCCAAATCGTCGCCCTGTTTCTGATAACCATAACGTAAGACCTTTATCTGTATAATAATACTTGGGATTCCTGGTGTTAGTTTTATTTAAATACATCATAGATGGACTGGCTTGACCTATGGGGCAGTATTGTAAGAGGACAACGCAGCCTTTGGAAAATACATCTCGCTCTCGACCGTGATTTCTTGCATTGTCGAGTGTCGGGAGGTCGTGGTAGGCCATGTTCACCTTTTGTGAGAACGTCACCTTAAAGAAGGAAAGCGCGGAGCGAGATCGTGAGGATGAATGATCGGGTGAATGACAACTGCTCCACCCAGTGGTCAAGGGGCGTCAGAATTTTACCCTGTGATTTTACCACGGTATTGGCCTGTGGTAGGTATGCACTAGGTATGTATGCCCTACATGTCGTAAGAGTGTCATATATAAGTGTATTATCTATGGTAAGAGGCGACTAAAAGTATTCAGGTCCCTGGGCACAAAGCGGTATGTTGGAAAACAAAGGAGCATCATTGTCCCTGTTAAATATGAGTCGCACAGATGCGTTGTGACTTTTAGATTATATTTTAATTATTGAAGTAAATAAAAAAATAAACAATGTTTACTATTGATTTGTAACGATTATTAGTAACGATTTTGCGTTATTATCGATAATTGAGACAGCACAAATCGATAAAATATGTTGAGTTGTATCATAATGAGAACATGTACTGTATTATATCAGCCCATATATGTCCCACTGCAGGGCACGGACCTACTCTACAAACGAGAGAATCGATTGAGAGTGATTAGGCCGTATAGTCCACCACGTTGGCCTAGTGCGAGTTGGCGGACTTACATACCTTAGAAATTCTTTAAAATCGCTACGGTATGCAGGTTTCCTTACGATGTTTTCCATGAGCGTTATAGTTTGTCGTGATCAATACACACATGACTTAGAAAAGTAAGAGGTGTGCCCTGGGATTTAAACCCGCGACCACCGAATTAAGAACAAAATAAAATAATTACCTATAGAATTTATTTTGTTCTTAATTTTTAACTAGAGCATCCCTAATGCCATGTATTATCTATGCCTAATGCGGTATTTTTGACATCTAATGTCATTACTCATTAGTACAAAAAAAATAGGTTTTGTTTGCCGTTGCCGTGGTTAGAGTTTATTTTTATTTAATTGGCGGAAAGTTTACTATTTTGATTCAATAAACCATGACATTATTATCATTAAGTTGACTTTTTAAGGTGGCTAAATTCTTAAAGCTTAATTAAAAATATTGACATTAAATTTTAAAACACTCTCTTTACTTACAGGTGAAAAAATATGTATTCTCCACGGCAAAAAATATTGTGGTTCGCTCTGAGTACAAGAATCGTTGTGATTTTTTTACAAGCAATATCAAACCTCTTGATACCCGACCACGATGCTAACGTTTTTATGAGCCCAGAGGATCCGACGTTACGTAAAACTTACGGTGATGTTATAGTGGATAAATTATTTGGCGGTTTCAAAAGATGGGATGCCCAGTACTTCTTACACATTGCTCAATATGGATACACATACGAGAATTGTTTAGCATTCTTTCCTCTATACCCTCTGGTCATAAGATATGTTGCTTATGGGCTAAGCAGTGTGTTTGGATCATTCTTAAACTTTCACAGTATCTTACTGTTGTCCGCATCCTTAGTAAACATTGTGATGTTTATAAAATCTGCAGATGTATTGCATAGGTTAAGTTTAAGAGTTCTTAGAAATGAATGTAGAGCTTACAAATCAGTAATATTGTATTGCATGAATCCAGCAAGCATTTTTTTCTCAGCTCCATATTCTGAAACATTGTTCGCGTGGATGTCTTTTTATACAATGTTGAAATGTACTGACAATGAAACATTAAGGTTTGCTAACATAGATATTCTATGTGGATTACCTGCAGGGTTTTCAATGATTACTAGATCTAATGGATCTGTCAATCTAGGATTCATAGTCTACACTAGTTTGAAGAATGTTGTTGAGAGAACTTTACCTGAAATTGTGTACAAATATAAAACACTAAAGCATAAAATTATTATTCCTGTACTGTTGTTACCATTGTTCATATCTTCTATGGCACTGTTTTTGGCTGTGATAGTAGCTTTGTTACCATTTCTGCTTTTACAGACATATAATTATTTTAAATACTGCATACACCATGATCACAATTTGCCTGATTTTTTGTCAAATACTGAATTTGTCTTGCCTGGGACAGCACAGAGCCCATGGTGTAACTACTCATTGCCTTTATCATATTCTTACATACAGTCACATTACTGGGATGTTGGTTTCTTGAAATATTATAAACTAAAGCAAATTCCCAATTTTATTCTTGCTTTTCCCATAATATTTCTAATATTATATCATTGCACATGTTACATTATAAATAATATAAAGCTTTGCTTAACCCTTGGGATTAAATTTAATATATTTGCATATACAACTAAGATGCCTTATAGGCCAAAGCAATATTCTAAAGCATTTGGGGCCAATGATCCTTCAATGTTTGTGTATATATTTCATATAATGTTCTTAACTATTTTTTGCATATTGTTTGTACATATTCAAGTGTCAACGAGGCTTTTGGCATCAGCTAGTCCTGTTTTATATTGGATTTGCTCAAGCAGAATGAATGTAAGTCCTACTCCAACTTCAGATCAAAATACCATAAATGAGCACTTCCGCCGTATTGGAACTGGGAAAAGGATTCCCTCCAATTACTTATCAATAGCCAATTTAGAAGGTGTTGACAATATGTACAGCAAATGGAAAACTTTCATAATATCGAGAAGGATGCCAGACTTCCAGTCGCGAACCTTGCAATGTTATTTTATTGGATACTTTTTAATAGGTACAATTTTATTTTCAAACTTCTATCCTTGGACATAAATGGATATTATTTTGCCAAAACATATCAAGAGACGTATCTTACCTATGATATCCAGAAACATTCCATTTGTTTTACATATCAATATTTTATATAATCAAATTACTAGAATTAAAAGGACAAAGAATTTTACTCATACATATAATACAAATCGCCTTGCTAACATTGCCTTTCATTTTAGCTAGTATATTTGTAGGATTAAAGAACATAGTAAATTTTATGCATGATACAATTTTATACAATTTTCATATATGATAATATTAGTCATTTTCTGCTTGGAAAGGGGCCTTTAAAGTTGTCCATAATACAGCAAATCATATAGAACCATTGTACGATTATGTAAGTAGAGTAATGAAAGTTGCTAAATAATCAATGATATATTGGTCATATAAATGAATATTCTAGTCATTATATTTAATAGGGACCGTAAAATAAGCTTAAATTTCTATAGTTTGAGAATTAACTTGACAATACTAGATCTCCATAACCACATGAATAGGCTGTAAAAGTTTATTTTTAGACCGAAAACTTATTGGGAATAGGGTAGTTGACTATGAAGTTGATGTTCAAAAATAAATAGATAAGGTTCATAATAAAACCAAAATATTTCAGTTCTGTTTCATATAATCCATCGCCTTAACTGTCGAAACTATAATAGCCGTAGAATTAGATTCAGTACATTTATTTTTTGATGAGGAGTAATTTGGTTTAAAATATTTATTGGAGCAACTACCCTGTAACCGAAATTCCTATAAGGTATATGTAAGCATGTTGTGGATGTAGATGGGATGTACAGTGCCCCTAGCCGGAACATTTTGAATTATCGTATAGTAATTCTCGTATAGTAAAGTAAACGTTTCCCGCTGTGAAATTTTAGTTCCAAATACGCTCACAAGGGCGCTGTTTAAATTCCCATACAAAATTTTACTATTATTATTCTATTACGATACTGCAAATTGCAAAATGTTCCGGCTAGGGGCACTGATGTGTACTTTAGTATTTATAGGACCTACTGGTTCGTAAATTACATTTCATACGAATTGTGCTGGTTGTATACTCTGGTTTTATTTTATTTCACTTGCTATTTACCTTGTTCAAAATAATAAAAGTCAATTTGATGTTTAAAATTGTTTATTGAATTTTGTGATAATCAATTTGGCATGCTAATATCGGCCAATTGTACTTATTTACATGTCGATGTAAGAATTTGATATACTTAATATTTATAACTTTAATTAATACCAAAGCATTAAGTTATATTTATTGTAATGTTTTTGTACATTAGGTAGTAATTATGTTAAGGATTTAATTAATATAAAATTATTCCATTTATATATTCCTTTATATTAGTAATCAATTTCTACACCTAATTCAATTTTTATCGGTTTTGCACAAAGCACAGCTTGTCCAATACGCAGCAGCCGTCCATTATGAAATAATCAGATCTCTATCAACTATAAATTATTGGATATTCAGGATTCTCTTTATAATATATACTTGGTACTGAATATTGGCGCAAATAATGGCGCGATCCTTTACATTTTTTTTATTAACAGTTCACATTGGATTAAATCGTTTATCACGCATTCTAGCGTGTCTATGCAATGAGCTTTATCTAGCCCATTAGTATTTCCAGTTGCATTTCTTGCTTAGCTTTATTTTTTTTAGGATATCGTTCTCGGCACAGAAACAACTGAAGTTTCATGAATAGTAAAGAAATTATTTCTGTGAGAATATAGTAAATTGTAATGAGTTTAAAGTTTATGGTTGTGAAAATATATTTTAAGCAATTATAGTTCTAGATCGCACAACTGCATTCGTTTTTATCCTAAAGTATTGAATAAATCAGAAAGAAACAAATTTTGCCTTTTATTTTATGAACCTATCTTTAAAACAACATTACTACAAATAATGAACTTCAAAGTAAGTGCTTGAGATTATACCCGCCGCTCGCATACTACTTGCAAGTTATAAGAACAAGTAGGAAATAAAAATAAAATGATTAGGAGTGACATAGCCTTTACCTTTCACAGCAGAGGGGGAGATAAACATATTGGACTGGTAAATGATAAAAGGAACTATGAAGTAACGGGTTGCTTTTTGTAAAAAAAAAGTAAGATATTTCTGATCAATAAATATATATTCATACGGAATTGTAAGATGAACTATAACATATTTCATTACTTTTAAAACGGAATTTGTGTACCAATAATAATGAAGACCGAAAGCTATATAGTAATAAAAAAAGAATTACGAATTGATTTCGTTTTCCATAGAGTTCACTATACTTCATTCATGTATGTAACTCGTAAATAAATTTTACAAATTAAAGGCAAATTATCAAAAACAAGGCTATTTTTACCAAGTTAATGATTACTTATCCTAGTTATATTTTGAACTATTTCTTTACAACCATAACTTACAAATTGATATCTTCCCAACTAAGAGCTTATTTTAAAGTTATTCTTACTTTTAAGATTTACTGTAAAGTTTACAACTATTTTAATTTTTCTAATATTCCTATCCATTTAATTGTAAATTTCATTCATTTCCAATCTTTACACTCCAACAATATCCAAAAAAGTCACCCAACACTCTCAAAAGATAATATAAACCCAATCACTTTTAACGTTTATGCTAACTGCACAATACTTATTTACGTAATAATTCATACAAAGTTTATCAATGAGTCTGTGATTTCGCCTAATTTACTCGTTGCTGTCCACTGTAGACTCGGCGTGGAGGTGGAGGGAGGTTTCCGTGGAGTCCGGCTGCGCCGAGGGCATGGAGAGGTCGGCGGCGGAGTCGGCGCTGGCCTCCCCGCCGCCGGCCTTGCCCTAGGCAACCGCCAGCGCGTCCTGCAGGCGTTGGCGCGCGCGGCGCACACGCTCTTCCTGGCGTCTGACGTCCTCTTTAGTTATTGTCACGGCAGCGATGAGCGGCTGCTCAGGATTTAGAAAAACTCCCGGGTTCTCCATGATCGCTTGTTTGGAACCCGTCTGTCCTGGAAATACAACGTATGAAGTTTTATAATAATATTTTTAAACACATCTGTATTGATTCTACTGAGCTGATGTGTATGTAAAGATATATCGATTTATCTAACTATGTATGTAAATGCAGTGAGATGAAAACGACCAAAGGTAATAAATTCTTTACCCGTAATGGACTGCGAAGACACATGCAGGGCAGTCGCCAAAGACTGAATCGTCGTTGCGTCAGATATGTACGGCCCCAGCGACTTGATGTATTTGGGTAAACTAGTTGTTCCAATTACTCCATTTGCATCACAGGCTGTTAGACCCTGAAAGATACAAATAAAAATTCAAATATAGTATTTATTAACTACACAAAATAAAATAGTTTATTATCTATTGAATATAGAACGTTGCTTAAAGCGGAGAGTGGCCTCATCGGTTTCTTATTATTTATTTTAAAAGCTCATAACTACATAGTGCGTGTCATTCGCCCACCGATACCTACCTACAACTACAGCGGGCCGGTACAAGTACATTCTTCCCGTCCGCTCTCCGCTCACGTCTCGAAATGTAGGTGATTCAAGAAACGGAATAATTTATCGGAACCTCTCTCCGTGTGACTTTTCATTACTATTAGAATTTCATATATTTATCTGGTCTTTTGTAATTATTGCCAATACCCAGATGCCCAATATCCCTTTCCTCTTCCCATGCTTCTCCCTTCCTGCTCCCCACCCGATTCCATGGGTCGGCAACACATCTAAGACCCAAGCCTTGTGAAATGTGGATATTAATAGGCGGCAGTGATCATTTACCATGAAGTGACCTGTTTGCTTGTTTGCCAGACCAATTGACAGCCTCTGTGGCGCAGTTAGTCAGACGCGGAATGCGAGGCCGCGGTTCGATCCCCGCACCGGGACAAATATTTGTGTGATCCACAGGTATTTGTCTCGGATCTGGGTGTTAGTGAGACCGAAAAGTATTTCGTACCTGATACCCACGACACAAGATCTTTGTGTAGGGTCTGGACCGATGTAGTATGTAACTGTAGGGTGTATTCATTTATTTAATTGTATTAAAAAACGGCTGGACCCATTGTGATGAATTTTTTGTCTGTTGAAGTGGCTTCGAGAATATTTAAGATTTAAAATTCAGTATAAAAATAGACTTACTTCTAGCCGCTTTTCCCAAAACAGTTGCTTCGGTTTCTCTTGTGTACCGTGTTTTAGATCGGTTTTTACTTTACTCTCCTGTGTCTTGTATACCGTCACTGGTTGCTTGAATATTGATGCAGTCTGACGGATTGGTGGCACCAGGGACGCATCAGATCGGACACCCCTGTATTGATCATAAAATATGCTTAGCACAATACTACACTATAACTGAAAATCAATTTTTTTTCACCATTTTCCAATGATTAGATACATCAATTTTACGTTTCGTACACAAGTTATAAGTACTAACAATAAATTACAAGCTAACATTACACAACTATCATTTTACACTGATTTTTTGATAGAATTGCTACCTGTATTTTTCACTCATTAACTAAAATTACGTACTTACGTTTATTAAAACTCAAAAGAACTCTGAACTGACATCGAAATATTGTTTCACATTATTCAGCAATCATTGTTGAAAATGGATTGCTCTTTTATCTTAATTGTTAATGTTACTTCCAAGTATTTTAAGAACTTAATAAACAAATATAATATACATACATTTTACCAGTTTTCCTTAAAATATCTGTACACATATAAACAAATTCACATCTCATGCGACACATATTACCTACAAACACATGCTCAAGATAAGAAGCAAACAAAACAACATGATTATAAACTATAACAATACCACATTACCAAAGAACTGTGTGATGTACCGTACACACATATATTGCTGCAGGTGACATGAAAATACATTTTGAAAAATGGTATATAATATATGAGGTGATGGAACATTTCAGACCATTTCCATGTTTCGTGATAACTCATTAATACGAAAAGCAATGCATATTTTCGCACTATGAGTTTTTGTTGCTAATGGTGGAAGAAAAAGATGTTAGCAAGCTAATGTGATGGTGAGAGATATAATATTACAATGGTGCGGACCTAGGTTTCAATTTTGGTTTTTGTATATAAAATCTTGGCCAAAAATGTGTAGGGAAATGTATTCCATTCTACAAAATGCTAGATCTGCACCCAGTGGTTGCGGTGACGTAAAGCTCTACAAAGCCTAGAATTTAAAACAATATGTACACTAACTAAAGCTGTGCACTTTTGGCCAATACTACAGATAATTATTGATTGTTTTAATTTAAGGCAGTATAATCAGAATAGAGTGTAAAATGACGTCTAGCACATTGGTAAGCTTCTATTCATTAAATAGCGTTATAAATACAGATGGAACACAGAAGCACAGCGCACTAACTCACAACACAAGAAAATATCACACTAGTGGGAACCTGTAATCAAACTGCGCTCGTGCTTTCTTGGCCTTGCACAGCAGCACTGTGTTTATCTGACCCTGTTGGAAGTCGAAACACGACAGGTCGACACTATCACCAAGATAACGCACAAGCTCGGGCTTGCTGCGAATCTTTTTACCTGTTGGGCTACAGAAAATGTTATTGTCATAGAGAGGTATTATGGAGCTCAGTGTTATAAATAGCGTGGCATTAGACCCTCATTTAGTGATGAATGTGTAATGTTCAGTTAGACATTTAATTAGCCTTGTTAAAAGACTAGTAGTCTTGCTGCATTAAGCAACCATATGATTTAATACTGAAAAAAAAAAATTGACACTTCCATTTTACAAAAATATATCATTTTAAGATTAAAAAGTTGTAAATAAAGATAAAGGATTGCGTATTTTACTTAAAAAAATAACTACTCAGAACATTAACCCTTTCATGGCCATTGACAACATTTTTGCCAAAATGGGGTTTTGGATATGTGACATTTTTTTTTTTAATTTTTTTCATCCTACATCTGCCAATACTGTGAAGTGTCATCACAAGTTTGATTTTAATTTATCTATTTATTACATTACAATATTTGTTTAATTTATTTACTTAAAGATATAAATGCATAATCTATGGTACCATATATTTATTACTGCCCATGAAAGGATAAAACTATACATTTTACAATTAACTTCCATTGATAGCAGATTCAGATGTAACTATAACGAATAAGATATTATAAATATTTATGCATTCTTGTTTAGTATATGGTTTCAACCATCATTATGCTTAATTATATGCACCTTGGTCAGCACGGTGGACTATATGGCCTAAACTCTCTTAATCATTGTCTCAATTTTAGAGTAGGCCCATGCCCTGCATATGCGCCTAATGAATTTACAAACACAAGTAAACAATTGTACCATGTGCATTTAATGCATGTACACAGTGCACACACACCTCTTATTTTTCCTATAAAAACATGGAATAGATGAAACCTCATGCTAAATTACTATAATGTTTAATATATCCAATTGCATATAAAGATATAAGTAAATTAAATTAAGAATTGTTTATTAAACTTTAAGAATAACATTTATTTTGTGTAGTTTAGTATCCATAGTATTTGTCAGTGAGTAATATTTAATAAAAGTCCAAAATTATTTTTAAATCATATGTGCTAGTACTTGATATGCGGCTACTGATTACCTGTAATAATAAACATCAAGTTTCCCTGCGGAGAGGCCCGTTTTTCTTAATACCTCTTCTCTTTGCCAGCCTTTCGGCAAAGCAGCACAGTCTGACCTCTTTTTCTCAATAGAGATATTCATGTTGAGTTTAATTAAATTGTATAGTTCCTTATAAATTTATTTACCCGTCTTTTATAAAGTTTGGACTCTTGCATTTATTTAATATTGATCATTAAAATAAAATTCCACTGTCCACGGACCAAGCTTATTATTGAAATGTCAAAATGGCATTTGGGCTGGAACATAGACGAAAAATCTAATAGACGTAGTGACCCTGTGCCACCGAAAGGGACAACAAATAAAGTACTTAATTGGTTTAGGGTTGCCAAGTATGGTACAATTACCCACTATTAGGTAAGGGATTTTTAGAATGATACAAAATTTGCAAACAAGGAAGAAAGAAGGATAAATAAAAATGCAACAGTTTGATAGGATTGTTATTTTTATTACTGTACACATATATTTACAAAGTGTACAAAAATACGTATGATAGATAAACAATATATAACTATACGGGTTACTATACAGGGTACGGGGTAATACTACAATCTCACTCTTGCCACACTGACATTTTAGGTTATAAAGTTTACGTGTTTATTATAATTACAATAACATTGAGATAAACAAATGTATAACTACAATGTATTACAGTGTTATCTCTTTTATAAGATTTTATAGCAAACTAGTTAATTTAACTACTGCTGGATAATATTAATTGTTACTAAAGTTATTTACTTACCCATGGAATGATAATCCTGTTATTTTCACACCACTGTCGCTTTTACAACCAAGTACGCTACACCGCACCATTTTTTGATGGATTTAGCAAAGATTTTAGAATTTAAACAATTATAAATCACTTTGAAAACTTCCGACACTAAACACAAACACGATACGACAGTCTTATGTCAAAATTTGTTTAGCAATTTCAATTCCGACCTTGAAAAAACCGGCACGCGGTGCAGGACAGAAAATGTATATTTCGATCTCTTTCTATCTTATAGCAAAACCTATAAGCGGCATCTCTTTCTGTGGGACTGAATAGGCACTATACAGCAGTCTATTAGATTTTTCGTCTATGGGCTGGAAATTGGAATTTTACAGATAATTAATTTGTAGGGTAGTAACTATAGCACAGATTACTTAACTATAGGTTGTACAACATGAGCAATTGGGTATTTGACTGTTGTGGCAATAAATTATAAAATGTGTTGCATATGATAGCTTTTTGGTAAACAATAATTATAGGTATTTTTATTTACATTTATCTAAATTATAAATATTTAAATAATCTAAAATAAGTTTGCCATTTTTTATCTGTTGATTAAATGTAACAAAACACGACAAGCTGTCATTGTGCAGCGTGTGATGTCACGATTTTCAATTTTCATTCATCTCTGCCACTAAGATCATTCACCATTTATAAAGCGTGACGTAACTTTTTCAAAGTCACGTGACCTACCGTTTTGGTGACATTTATGATGATAAAACTGAAAAATATGTTTATTCGTTATAAACAACTCTTTAAAAATAAATTAATAGTTTGAAGAGGTATAGAGTGATTATATCTAGACTTTAAAACACTTTTCAGAAATTAGTCAAATAGCCAATTAAAAAAAAATTGCTACGAAGTACCTACCACTTTCGTCACGTTACCACTAGTCGAGGTAACTTTGGATTCAGATGAAAATTGGCCTTTAATTTGTCAGTATTTAGTATTTTCGTAGTCTACGATTATTTTTATAACTAATACCATGTGCTTGACGTGTTGTAAACAATTGAAAATGAGGCAAACAACAAAATTAGATCTAGGAATTAAAAAAATAGTGCATTTGTGAGTGCATTCAATATGTAAAAACGTTAAGTTGTTGTTGTATAGTTAAAACAGTCTAAGGAGTAAATAGTTAATAATGTACTGTCGTTTATTAACCTTATGTGTACCCGAAAATGGTCGATATGTTAAAACACTTGTATCGGTGTAACTTTGACCCGTTAGTAATCACTTACGCCATATTTGCGCCGTATCGTATATTATCAACGTTATCACAGATTCCTAGTTCAAAACGTAATAGAAACGAGTTGTGCCTTAATCTTAATGAAATAAGACTTTTTCACCGATTTTTTCATTGAAATTTCATACTGAAGACCTGAAAAAAGTATATTGTTGTAAACTGGTCACACTGGTGACTGTTCGTCGAATTTGTCATTTTCGTGTTGGAGTAATTTACTGTGTTTATCGATAAAAAAATAACTCGAATGTGTGTAGTTTTATTACAGTTTTACAAAGTAAGAAGAGCTAAGTGAATTTAGATACATATAAGAAAACCTAAAAGTAAGTTGTAAAACATCCATTCTGTTTTGTTTACTGTTGGTTATTTTGCAGAGTGATGTCAACTTTCGCTAAGAAGTGATACTTTCACTTGGTATGACTTTAATTTAATATTTTGTTTAAAATGTTATTCATAAAATTGCTTAATAGAAGGGCCTACACACGCTTATGGCTTATCACATAATTACTTTTACGGACAACATATCCAAGAACATTCATCTTTGCGCGCCGAACTTGTAATTACTATCATATTTTGAACTTTATTACCTCGGTTACAGTACATAATATGTGCCTCTCAATTCTTAATAAATCCGGGTGGGTTATAACTTATATTATGTTGGATTCATAAAATCTTTTTGTTTACATAGTTCTTCAGGTCACCATGTATAGTATACATTTTTATACAGACGTTATTATTCTCTTTATTTATGTATTGCATACTTCCTTAATTAATGGACAAACATTAGACCACAGATGTTATCCTGTTATATTCTTAATAAAATTCCAATTCTATATATGTCATTGTTACTTTACTCTGTCTCTTACATGTTGTTTTTAGTAATTTTTTGGGCATAAGACTGAAATAAGAGATATGGCTGTTTTGTTACCAAGGCAACAACTATAAGTAACTTATTTGTGATACAAGCCAGGATATTTTAGCTTTCCATATAATATACCATTTACAATATTGTCTCTCTTATCCACAATTGTTTGGTCTTGGGATATTTCCATAGCTATCGATTAAAAAATTACCTGAGTGAAAGTGCTCCTTCCATTGATTATATGGTGTTACTTCAATTGGTTTCGATTATTCTGTGTGTTTAAAATGTTTTAGCAACTAACTTGTTGGGGTTGGCAAAATTCTATAGATTTAGTTGAAACCCTTGTTACCATAATTATGGGTATTTCTGAGTGCCTTACAAATTAGGGTGCATCTAATACTCTTGATTGATGTGATTCGTGATTTCTAAAGCCACAACCAAGGTATGTGTATAACAAGTATTGAAATAATCTTCATACAATTAGTACACTTCAAAAATATTTTTGATTTGTAACTGAATGTATAATAATATGGTTATGCTATATGCATAAAGGAAGGTAAATAAAAAGTGAGAACCGCTGGATTATTAAATTTGTCATTTAATTCTTGTAGATAGTAGTTGGTTAGGTAGACAGGTAACTGCTTCATTGGCGTAGTTGTACTATGGTACGGTTACAAAGCTGGTCTTGGGTTCGAATCCCGGGTCAGGAAAAGTGATATTGGGTTGTTCTATTCATTATCAGCCCAGAGTCAAGAATTTGTGCCTGATATTGCGATAAGCTCGCCCCGTATCACATCATAGGACGGAACATATAAGGCGAAATGTGGGTGTCTTGGTGGAGCCTCTGCCCACCCCTTCTGGGATAAAGGTGTGAGTTTATGAATGTACGTAAGATTTTCATGGTATCTACACAAAAACAAGTAAATTAATCTTGTTTAAAATACAAAGTAAAGATATGACTATGCCACTGGAATTTCTAATATCTATGAGCAGTGGTCTTCTTCTTCTTCTTTAAATGATAGATGGCTCCCCTGTGGAATCGGAGATTTTGCCAATGTCATGGTATTCAATATTTTTATAGTTGACATGATGAGCAGTGGTTGCTGCTTACCTTCATTATCTCATCTAGCTATGTAGGTACTAAACAAAATAAATAAGAAAACATGAAAAATGAATACAACCCGAGAAATAATTTATAATTAATTTTGAATGGCAATGTCCCTTTTTTTCGAATCTGTACATGTTAAAAAATACTATTTGTTTTATAAAAAAATGACGCATAATACTTTATTACAAATAAATTTTATGTATTATAAATATGTATCGTGGGAATCCTCGTCACTATGTGGGCTTGTACCACGTCGGCTTGCCGCGCCGGCTGGCAGAAACTCACACGACTACGATCAATTAGAATATCAATAATTCACAATAGAACAATATCGGCTATCTTTGCCCTTGAACTTTCTAGTTGCGAAATATTTATTTATTTATAATTTATTTGCTTGGATTGTTTTCTTTTTGACGATTAGTCTATTTTTTACAAATGCGTGCTTTTCTACTGCGATTTGTTCTATTGCGGCTTCATAAATTAACACTGAATATGAATATATTGATATTAATTTTTCTCATGTCGAAAACAATATTTTGGAGTATACTTAATACTTTTCGTATTTATCACACCGTAGTAGGACGGAAAATACCTACAAAACGAAACGCGGGTGTCCTGGTAGAGCTTCTGCGTACCCATTCTGAGATAATGGCGTGAGTTTATGTATGGAATGTATTTTTTTGGTGAAACTAAGAAATTTGAGAGATTAAAATTTACATAAGCGCGGACTTTACATACCATAGAAAATTTGAAAATCGCTATGGTATGCAGGTTTCCTCGCGAGTTACGATTTTGTCCTTCACCATTATAGTGAAATACATTTTTTTTGTCTGTTCGTCTGTGCGGATAGACGGATTTCTATGAAATTTGTTATGAAGGTAGCTGACACCCTGGATTAACACTTAGGTTTAATGTTTTTCCTGAAAAATTTAGTGTTTCCGTGAGATCAGAAAGTTATTCCGATATATTTGTTGTTTGTTTATACTTGAAAGGGATGGGATGGGATTGGATTACATGCCTTGAGTAAGAATACGACGAGAAGGGCGGGATATATATTGTGTAAAAATCTAAAGCGAAGTCTGAAATCACGATACTTCACGATAGGTGAACTTCAAAAATCCAAGTTGCAGTACAAAGACATCAGAAAATAAATCTGTACTGTGATACTAACGCTATTCAATGATACCATGCAAACACAAGTAGGACAAAAAAAACCGTGCGCTTTTTATACTCCAGTGTCAGCAAAAAATTGACAATGTAGACTTTTTGTGATCTCAATAAATTAAAAATGCGTGAATTTCAAGTTACTATAAGTTTAAAATCTTTACACATTGATAAAAAATCAAAAACATTACCAAACATTGGAAAAAATATACGAACACTTAGTAATAAAATAATTTAGTTGAAATCATTAATATAAATATTATTTTTAGTAGTACTCGTGGACATACTTCCTTGGGATTATGTGTGTATCTAAAATATGTTTAATTTACATACTAAAGTTTGTATGTATAGGTTGTTTTTTTTTAAATCATAAGCTGAAACATACTGCGTTTTAGCGCCCATTGAGATAACTTATTTTATACTGTTATTCTTTACAATACATGTTTGGGCATTCATTTTTACGAGACATCTATCCTAGTTATAGCATCTATCCAATGTGAACGAACACTAAAGCGATGACAACCAACGTCTACGTTATTTTGATTCATCGCTGTGAGGATTTGTTAGGAAAAGGGGATAAGTTGGTCTTGGACCTTGGAAGTTTTTTATACGTACACTATCGATTTTTTGTTTGTATTGATAAATGTGCCATTTATGTTAAGCAGTTTTTACTTCAGCGAATATACTGCAATGCACCTGTCAGCTAGCGCAGTGTAATCCGGGAGATACATGGGTTGAGCCAACTTCCGTAGAGATTACATATGTAGAGCCCATTATAGACGAAGTTTCTATATTGTTGTACAGTCATGACGATCTGGGTGGATAAAAACATCGTACCACCAGATTGGTTTCCGAAATACATGCTTGGCAAGATCGAAACTAATAGATAGGTCCATTGGTTAATTATACATTTCAAATTCATGGTCATAACTTTGGAATTTTCGTTTGAAACATGAACAATATGGCCAGATTTACACAGCAATATGATATAATATTTAAAAAAGTAACGCCAGTGTTTATAAAATATGGACTTGGAACGACAAATGTCAGGCTTAACAAAAATAGTACAAGAATTGATTGTTTCTAGTTTGTCTTTTATAAACACGTATTACCGCATCAGAAATACTGCAGAATCGTACAAAATGGGACGCGAATGAATTTTTAACTAGTTGTCAGTCTATTTGCTAGTATTGTTCACTTTTCATTGGTTGTTCAATTGATATGATATCTTTAACAGAAAGATAAAATAACTGGGTACTGTAAGAAGATATATCAAAATTGAAATCATTTTAATCGTTGGATATAGTAGCTCCATATCTATCTATTATATCCATATAATACATTTGTAACCGATCGATGTCTGTACATGGAAGATAAACGAGAAAAACTGATATGGGGCACAATGTTAACGTAATAGAACCTAAAACAATGATTATAAGAATTTTTGTTTGTCTGTGCGGTTGTGCACGATGATCTCAGAAACGGCTTAACAGATTGTGATGAAATTTCGTATGAATGTAGCTCACACCTTGGATTAACACATAGGCTACTTTACACACTTTTTATCCTGAAAAATGCAATTTTCCCGTGGGATTACATGCATTGAATTAGAATGAGACGGCACAGGGTGGGATAAGGGACGGGACGAGACGGGAAGTGAAAAGCAATGTAGAGGACAGTATTTTGTTTGAGTATATAATATAAATTTAATTAAATAAGGGAAATCATATGTTGCCTAAGTGGACTGGACTCAAGAAGAATTTGCACCCGGGTGGAACCGGGCCAGCCCGTACTACATTAATATATCTCAGGCTGCAAAGGAAATAGTGGCTTTTTCAAATCTTTACTTAATAAGTGCCTTAATCTTCATTAGGTGGCCGGACGAACTAATAAAAGTGGGAGTGATCTAATTAAGTTGCTGAATGTAGACCGCTTCCAACAGGTTACCGAAAAATCCTTGTTGGAGGTCAGCAATAACCTACTGGACAGTAGATGAAGATAACTGCGTAGAATTGCAGTATGCCCAAATAATTCCACGAGTCATTCAAGCTCCGAGGTATCGATATATCTTTCTTCGCAATAGTAGGTCATTACAAATCTTCACCAGTTTATTGTCATCGACGAAGAAACTGGTTTTGCAACACTTATATATACCGCAAGTTAAATAGTTTTAGAATGACTTTTGCCATTTGATATTATCATTACCGTTTTTTTTCTGATACGTAGGTCTGTCTATCAGCCAATTCACTTTATGGTAAATGTGCCCTTAGAAATCTACAACAGGTACTTATTGGGGATTGGATTAGATCGTAGGTGCGTTACGGGTTTGTTAAAGCCTATAGTAAAGAGAGAAAAATCAGAGAAAAGATTATCGCGTCCTCGGCCTTTTAATAAAATTACCTATTTTTATGATGTTTTAATATTTGCTTTAAAATATATTAAATTTTTTGCATATATTAAAAACTACTTCGCATGCGACCCGTCCTTCCATATCTTCTACATCAGTATCGATTGAAAGAATTGTCGGATTCTTGCAAATCTAATCAAGTCCAGAGAAAAAACTAAGTTATCTTAACAATTGTCATGAAGCAAACTTAAAGACCGGTAAATGCGGAGTGTCGGGAATAATTGTCTTATCTTCAGGCGATATTGCCACGGGGATTCAAGGCTCTAAACGTATTATTATCGTTAGCAACTTTCATTCCGCTCACAACGTTTAATACAAGTCACATAAAAAGAACTTGCATCGTATAACTTTGGCCAAGTTAAACAGTTTACTGACCCACGTATAAAAACAATATTAACCGCTTGCACGCAATGTTTTAGCCAATATTACTTACAGTACTTACACAAGCAATATGTTTTGTACCTCGTAAGTGGCGATTACTTATATTGTTTGCACTTTGCAATAATTAGCTAAGGTTTAATGATACCCAAACTAATCTGGAATCGTAAAACTAAACGCGCGTTCAAATTCTACACTATAGACTTAAAGATGTAAGCAAAGGCTAATGAAAAACTATGTGTCACAGAACACATTCCACCGAATTTTAGTAGGGACCATGTCTTCGATTAAAAATACATACATACATACATACATAAACTCACGCCTTTATCCCCGAAGGGGTAGGCAGAGGCGCCACTAGGACACCCACATTTCGCCTTGCATGTTCCGTCTCACGATGTGATAGGGGGCGAGCCTATCGCCATTTTGGGCACAAATTCCTGACTCCGGGTTGATAACGATTATAAAAATCCAATATCACTTTGCCCGACCCGGGATTCGAACCCGAGACCTCAGCTTTGTTGTCGTACCGTAGTACAACTACGCCACCGAGGCAGTCGATTAAAAGTAATAATCCAATATAGTCTGAAAGTTAGAAAACACATAGAGGCATTCAATAATACTTCGTCATTTTAAATTTATTTTCTGATTGAACAATAAATTGCATGTAAACATCCCTAAGCAAGCTGCATAATAAAAACTAAACCGTCTATTCTCTATAACCTTTATATTAGTTAAAACGTCACCTCTTTCGCACTATAATTGTATTCAGCAAAGACTAGTTTTGTTTACGTATAGAAAGTAATGTATCAGATAAATTTAAATGCCAAGGTAAAAGATTGCGGCAGAAGCGCGCGGGCATGCGGAGCGAGTAGCTGGCTAAAGCTATTAAGCTTTTCTGTTATCAATGGTGAGGGTAGGTAGGGCTGCTTTGTTACTCTAGCCCAAATGTCAGGCGCGGCTTGTGACGTCACCGGGCACTGAAATGGCGCGACATTTCGCGGTACAACCGCCACACCCTCGCTCACTCTAATCTTTGTCATAGGCAGGGTTGTACGACCGAAAAGGCCGTCAAAGATCCCGCCGAGAATCGACCTATTTTACGATTTAATGTATCCGAACGGACGCAGCACAGTTACGTTTCCATGATGTTATGGGCTACGAACCATTACATAGGTGTAATCATCGATAAATATCTATATTCAGTAGAAATGGATTAGGTCAGTGTAAGTGTGAAATGCCTAATTTTGTAACGCTTCGTTTCAGTCTTGCCTACATAGGTATTACTAAATGAGATTAAATCTTAATTGAGACTACAATAAGGAAAATTCCCGCAATAGGTGTTATTATGTCATAAATAGATAAAGATACTGAGATAGCGATGTATACAAAACATTGCATACATTAATTAAACCGGAATGCGTCCGCGACATAATTAAATTGAGAGTAAACGCGATCTTGATGCCATCACAATAATTGGTTCAATGACGTTTTACTTTTACTTATGTGCTTTTAAATATGTTCATATGTTTACTAAATTAATCACTAAAAGCCGGTCCTGTTTATCTAGCGTGACTCATAATGTTTGTTCGTAGACTGTTATAATCTGTGTTTGATTAAAGTTCTGTCATATTTATATTAAAGAACCCGCGAGCTATTATTATTATCGAATTTTTACATTAATATTTAAGAAGTAGAGTACTCGTTATCGGCATAAATGAGGAGTGTGATGATTGAAAAACCGAAAAATGTGTGTTTAATAGAGACCTTAATATTTAGAGGCGTACTTCTCGGTCCACTTCAAATTGACACAGGAGTGTGTTAATAAATTGAATTTGAAATTTCTATTAATTCATTATTTGTTAAATCTTTTTTATTCTAGTTATTTTCTTTTTATCTAAAATAATGCAATCCAATCACTTAAAACTCCTGTCTAATCGAAATTGTGGCGAATTGTAAAATCCAAGTTCCAAGTACCTATGCGTTTATTTTGACTGGAGCTTTTTCTTCGAAAGATCTGCCCACGAAGGTCAGGTTCTTAGAATTGAACTCATTACGTGTTTCTCGCAACTCAGCTTTTCTGCGCCCTATTTAAACCTTTCCATGCAGCTTGCTATCAAAAACCCTTAGGTACTGTGATACTGCATGAAGTGACATTAATCCTATGAATGTATTCTTACATTGCAATTGACAGGATAGGGCTGTTATGGCTCGATGTTGTGGATCCTTTGATGAATCATATAATTTAGAATTAACATCTGCGGTTCGTTTGGTTTTACATTGACCGCACCGCGCCTTAGCTAGTCGCTCGGTGGTTGGTAGTTATTTAGGAGCCACATTGGTGTAATGTAGAAAAATACACCATAGAGTTATAAGAAAAAAATATAAAAAAAAAAAATCTTAAGGATATCGGTCTCTATTCTTGACAGCCTCTTTGGCGCAGTTGGATAGACGCTGGCTGTGAAACGAGAGGCAACGGGTTCAATCCCCGCACCGAGACATATGTTTCTGTGAACCACAACTATTTGTTTCGGGTGTTTGTGAGACCGAAAAGGCTCTTGTAGTTCCTGATACCTACGACACAAGACTCGATCGCAGTGTGGGGTCAGGACTATGTATGCGACTGTTGGGTGTATTTATTTATTTATTCTCTAGTTTACTTTAATTGCTAACATTTAGACCGATTGTCTTGTTGCCTTTATCTTAGTTCATAAAACGTATTTGAGCTATAGGTAATACTTCATTGGCATTCACATGGGTGATGATGTCTTGCTTGTTGCAATGTGGCAATGAGGTCGTTAAATTGAGTCAGAAACCCTTTTAATGGTTTGTACATTGGTCAATGGTCTAATAACCTTATAGCCAAACCGCATTAAGTTAGCATGTGTGGTGTGTACTGATTTCTTAAATGTTGTCACGTAATATGTGGAAAGGGCTGGGTCCAACGTTGGGATCTAATTAGGCTAATAGCTGAAGACAATTTTGCAATGCCTCGGGCTAAATATTTATGCATAAAAATCTTGTGTGCAAATATTAATCATAATCTTTATAGGATTTTATGAATGATGACGTTGATCCTATTTATTAAATGATGACGCGAATGTTTATTGATATGCTCAGATCTTATAAAAAGGGCGCAACGCAAGTTATTCAAAAGATTTTTTTATATTGTCCGACAACAACAGCCAACTTCTTTGTACTTCTTTAACTAAATGACTATAAAACTACAAGTTTATGCCGCCGTCTTATACAATAAATTTTGTAGCAAACTGCGTGAGTCTTGCCCTAGTGTAGTGTAATTACGTGAACGATGCTCTAATGGCTTACTTTTTGTTAACAGATAATCGCTATGGCAGTAATGGAGCTCGGTTTGTAAGCCCCGTTGCGACTTTTCGCTTCAGGTATGTTATTTTCTTTGGATTTGAGTAAATAATTTAGTAGAAGTAAAATAAGGAACGTCAGCGAAAAGTTGTTGACACTTTATGATAAAGGTCCTGCTTGGCAGGAATTTTTTCGACAAATATAATAAATATTTACTTGAGTAAACTCGTCGACTATATAGGTATCTGACGTATGTATCTAACGTCGTAACCTAAAATTTTAATTTGAATATTTCAAAGAATGATTTGCTGTATATATCTTTTTCAAACCTTCGTAAGAAATTCTCGGCTCAAGAGGCTTATTCGCTCACGGCAAATTAATTAGTGTGTCGAAAAACAATAGTGTTACTAGGCATATATTATTTTATGACATTATTGATTTGATTTGATTTGATCAAAAATATGTCTACGACATAACTGTTACTCATACTACGACACGCTTGTCTAATAAGTTTTATCATAACATCTGTAATCTATAGAAAAGTGTACACCGTCCAATGTAAATACAATTTCGATGCTTTCCAAACATTTGTTCGCTTCCCATTTAGACGCCATCAAACAATACAGGTGTTCATTGTGCGGCCGTCATCGGCTTGATGGATGATTTTGTTAAGTTTTGAGCGAACGCGACCTAAATCCGGAAGTAGGGTGGATTGTCTCCAGCGAAGGTCGTGTGCGAAGGAGTGCCGCCGTGAGGCCAGTATTTGCACGGCGAAGCTTATCTGTGACCTGAAAAACATGTAATTTGTTTTACTAATGACTTATTATTTAAACATGTAGTTTACGGATTTTTCTTTGATAGTTTGAAATATACGTTAAAAGGCCCGTGTAGTATAGAATTAATATAGAGTGATAAATGTGTTTCTATAGTGCATGTAGCTGGATGTTCCGGTTTTATTCCGTTGAATTACATGGCTAGAAGGCATGAAATGTCGTTCGCATATCATACGCAGATGCAAAGAAATAATCATTTCATAAGAGTCTTGACCATTTAAAATTTAAATTGTTAAGAAACACCTAGCATGGAATAGAAAATAACCATAGATGGTAAATGGCTTGCTGCATAATTATCTTGCTAGTTTGTCCGACTTTTGTCATTTAGAACTTGAAACGTGTCGCTTTAATAAATAATATTATATTAGTCATCGGTTAGGCGTACAAAATCATGGGAATGGAACAATATGTAGGACTAAATAATAGCGTACGTGTGCTTGGTATGTCACACCCACAACACAATTTTCACCTGAGACATAATTCTTTATCGTGTTGGTTCAGTGAATGGCCGAGCTGATCGAACCCTATCAGCGGTTTCCACCCACGAGTTACAGCCTGTCTATATCGGTGGGGTGACCGCATAGACTCATGGTGGGTGCCACGCCTAACTCAATCACGGTCGGGACTAAGCTTTAATGTTCCTAAAAGTAGAACGCGGAAACACGCAAATACGTGCGAATTTGGACTCTCACACAAATAGTTAAGGCTTTATTTCGTGCATGATACTTTTGTCTAAAGGGTTGGTTGTGTTGACTTACCCTGCGTCCGCTCGGCCTAATTTGACGGTTTTGATTTGGTTAAGGGCATGTTGATATATGACGCACTTTTTAAAGTATTTCGTGTATATTTTTGTGATTTATGTTTGGGGTTGGGTTGTTTATTGCAATTTACGCGTACTATTAACGTAATAGAGTAAGGTAATGGTCAATGGAACAAATAATTGAGTAAAAATAAAGTTTAGCTGACATATATTTATTTGTTGTATGACGGTGGAATATTTTGCTGTGTATTTTGCAGTGGCATGTAAATTCAGATAAAGAACACATAAATATACAAAAGTTATTCCCCGTCTATTAGCAACTCAGTTTATATTTCATTTCAGAATTGGAATTTGTTCAATGTTAGGTATTGCTTTAACAACATTGGGTTCATTAGGATTATTACATGTTAATATTTAAAAAAAAAATTGTATATCATATTTTTAGGTAAACAAATCAGACGTGACAATCCTATCAAATAATAATGCGGTTGTCCAGATAAAAACCTATATAGCTGGATCTGTGCCAGACCTGCGTGACTACGTTACTGATTATTCATAAATTTATTTTTAAACTTTAAGCACGCGTGAAAAGAACTAGAGAATTTATTCTCATTATGCAGCGCTCTTGATATTTCGCTAAGTTGACGTATGTGTTCATACGAAACTTTATTAATCGTAAACATAGCAAAGTCGAGCGAAATTAATGGCGAACTTTTTCACGGAGAATATTGATTTATTGGTGCCGTAAAATGGTGTATAAATTATATATTTTAAGCACCGTTCTTAATTTCTTCGGCATTTGTTTTCGATGGTGCATATGGCGAACGAATAAAGTTGTGAGTTGCCACCGGCTTTTATTGGTAATTTATTATTTTTTAATCTGGCTACTATTAAAGAATAAGACCACAAAGTTACAAAGATTAAAGTGACTTGCAAAATAATAATCTAGACACACGATAGTGTTATGGAAGTGGTAGGGCCACGTTGTTGTCAGTCATGACTCAGCATGAATGGGCAGGCTCGTCCGGGGTGGTACCACTGCCTCACAGGAAATCGAAGTGAAGCGACAGCTCTGTTGCATTTCGTTCGATGAGTGAGATTGCCTGATGCCCAATAAATCTTTCCTCTTACCATCCTTTGTCCTTCCCGCTCCTCTCTCAATTGGGCCGGTAAAACATCCATGATCCAGCGTTGTAGATGTTCATGGGCGGCAGTGATGACTTACCATCAGAATATGACCTGTTTGCTCGTTCGCCGGACCTATGCAATAAAAAAAGGAAATAAGTGTGTTAGCTGTGATCGCGAGCGACGACCAGTGTATATGCTTTAATTTACGCAATTATCCTTAGCGTTGATTGTTTTGATGTCTTTTTGTCCATATTTATTCCTGTGCATCGCTTTGTATGGTTGTATTGATGACATGATCCTTACTTGTGGGGTTGAATGCATGCCTGAAAAAGGCGATGCATGACGTGTTGGTATTCGCCAATAGCACCGGCACGCTAGTGGTGTACCATGCGTCGAATGAAGCGTGCGGTTGCGCAAGCGCTCGGCGGCGCACCGAACGTCGCCGGTGCCGCCGCACTCGTCGCTATTGCGGGCTTCGGCGCTCTCAGAGCACATGTCCTCGATTCACTAGGGAATGTTGTCATCAGCCTCGATCTAGTACAGCTCAGGCTTTTTTCCTTGTGAAACAAAGACGACGCTTCTGCGCTCACATTTCGTTCTTAAGGTCTCTTAAATGCCAAACAGTGACTTTACTCCTTATTACCCATACAAATAGTAATATTCGTCACGCTCAGTACCGTTACATGGCAATTCTCAAAATGTCGGAAGTATGCCACAGATATTTCCTGGCAGGTAATTATAATGTTCTTAATTGCTGTTTAATGTTCGTACTGAATGTCTTGCGTTAGTTATGTATTGAGTATTGTTAGACAAAACTTTATGTCCAAATTCAATACTATTAACAGCATTCTCATAAAATGCAGACAATTTTAAGTTACAAACTAAGTGAAGGATATCAACTTTTTACTTGTTTGTTCATAGTTCTTTTTTAAGTTTAAAATTCACAATTTGTAGCGCGTCCGTGAGAATTGTTTGTAGAGTATGGCTTTGAGGGAATGCGAGGGACGAATATGAACTATATCAAAAACGGCATTGGATGTGGAAGTGAACGAAATGTTCATTGAAAGTGATATCGAGTGGCGAGTCGGGTAGAGCTGCGACTCACCTTGGGGTTTGATGTTACGTACGCTAAAATACACTATCAAAACAGTGCGTTTCGTTCGTCGGCCGGAGTCGCACGTCCACCGCTCCGCGCCGTGCCCGCCGCCTCTTTCATTATAATAAATAAAATCGCGAAACACAGTTCCATAAAAACCTTTTAGCGCAACGTTTCAAGTGCCTTACCACATTGGAATATTATCATTTATTGTTTTCAAACGTTATTACATACACAAATTATTTTTGTAATGTGTGCGTGACGTGTTTTTCACGGACTTATCGTCTTTTTGGATTGAGATTTTCCTGGCTGAGAATATATTTTCATCATGTAAGTTCTGTATTTAATTAACACTTCAGTTGTTAAATATAAAATAATAGTTATAAATCAATAATTTAATATTCCGCGGAGCGACCCGACTTCGAGCTTATTTAAGGAAGTTAAAGGTTGACATGAATAATAGTTGTAAATAGTATAAAAGTCAAGAGTAGCAAAGAATTACTGAAAAAAAATTGAGTTTTCAACAATTATTTAAATATTTTAATATTAACATATTATAAAGTTTTCGAGCTCGAAACGATATTTTTATTTACTTCATTTAGTAATGATAAATCACGTTTATTGAATTGATTAGACTGTCGGCACTTAGCCACGTCGTTCAAGTAACTTACATTTTAGATATTACCATACAAGTACTGTTATCATCAGTTATTATGTATAAAATAATACTTATTATATTTTTATATCAATTATTAATTTGTTAGGATATAAGAAGTACTTCATCCACACCTAATACAATTATTTATATTAGTGCACGAATCGAACCCGAAGTCTCTCCTTTTGCAGTCGGCTCCTCTCCCACCACAAAATGAAGATAAATTGAATTATGTAAATCAAAATATTAATGCTTTACCAATAGAGTATAATTAAGTATTGCAAAAATGTGTTCGATAATGTTTGAATTTGTTAGATCACATAGTTTCCTAAGCGTTATATTTAGTGTAGCAATCACCGCATAACCAGGTATTTTAGTCATAAATTAGTGCAATTTGATGTACAAACCGTTTTGCAAAGTCGGTAGATTCGTACATTTCGCACCCGGAAGGAAAACAGACCATTCCCGACCGATCAATTATATCCACATAATTAAACGGATTAATTAATAATATGACAAATAGTTAATGTACACACAGTTAAAACATACATACATGCCATGATCGACGTGTGGCGACCTCCGAAACTTATAAAAGTTTTGAAAATCTTTTTTCCATTGTAGAGCTTTAATTACATAGCTGGTAACAATGTTACCTTGGCAGGAATTTTTAAAATTTTACTTAATATTGGGGGCATTAAAGGCACGTGAAATGTTGAAGATAGATTAGCACGGCGGATCTTGAATCGGTTAGGATTATTCTGTGTGGAAAGAAAGAATGATAATGAAAATGATACTGTTATCTAAAGCCCCACAATCGAACTGCACAGTGATAGCTTTTGAAGCTAAAGTCGTGGCCTGTCTAGGGTGTACTTGGTTAAATATGTTTGTATTTAAAATATAACATATTATGCTCGTAGCGGTGTTGAAAGGCATAACAATTGTCTCAATGTGTACTGTTCTGCGCATATCACATTTAACTCTTGCCCGCGATTTTCTTCAAGTTATGTTCAAATTATTTGGTGTTGACGAATTCGAAAGGTCCGTTTTATTACTATCCCGACGGTATTTGTAATATTATGAATTTGCATAAAATGTGAATAAAATAGGTTATGACATTAAACACAACTAAGGACAGCCTGTTACTAACCTCTATACATTTTTTTAATTCTGTGCTCTAATTTATATCCCACCAAATTAATTCTAAACTAAAAATATTTAGTTTAACATGTCGTCTTCCTGTTCAAGCTATGACCATCTTATTTTGAGTTATTTATTTGTTAGTTTCCGAATATTTCAATAATTATCATGTTATTTGTAAAGTTAGTTAAGGCTTAAAGTCGTTACCGCCATCATGATCGATGTTTGTATAGAATGATGAATAGTTATGTGTAAAAATTGCTCAGTCTACATTACTGTTGCGTTCTTTATATCTTGCAAATAAATAAAATTTTACTTTAAAGAACTCATACTTAGGAATGATTATTCCAATATAACTTTTAACTTTGACTAAAAAGTTGTTGATAAATGCGCATTTAGGTAACTAATGCATGTTACGTTTGTGTATATTTTCAGATTATTTGGCGCATAATTATTTAAAGTAATAAATCTCTTATAATAAATATCGATGGAAGCAACAACTGTTGGAAGCAAACAAATACCAAACAATCGCTTGCCAATTAAAACTTTATTTGGAAAGAACTGCTGGCTAGCTCTTAACACTCAATATTAATAAAAATTATAGATTAGGATGGAAAGCTTGTTATTTTGGTACTATTTCACAGTACAACACGATTTGACTTTATATTACTTGATCCCGTTAGCGTTTAAAGAAAGTCAACGAAATGGAATGTCAAAAGTATACCACCTGAAGTCTGAATTGTAAACCTGTCAAGTGTTAACAGACTATAATATTCTGTCAAAAATATGACATTCGAATGTAATTACAGATCATATAGCGATAGCTATAATATTCACATATTTTATTATGTCTAAACGTTCATTTACAAAATCGTTAGACCACCTAAAGTGACCAGATAACGCTTTTGTGGTTGATAAAGTAGTACCGTGGAAAAATACAAATACAGTCAATGGAAAAATGTGACGAATTACTACTGGAAATGTATGTAGAACACGTAATACGAGAAAAGCATTATTTCATATGCACACAGAACAGGGTTATATGAAAGATTTTGTGTCAGATTACGTTGAACAAAAAAACACTACGTTATTTAAAAGCACTGTAATGCAATAAGCGTTTTGGACACGATTTAATTATAACTAATGCTTTTTGGTGCAGTACTTAATCAAACTTATAAAGTTGAAGTGGGAAAGACATTGCACTGCACCTGATGGTAAATGCAACGCTGACTTAATAAATTCATTAGTTATAACTTATAAGTATTATGTTGCTTATACTTTGGTAATAATGGAACACAACGCATTGGTTTTAGAATTCGATAAATATATAAAACATCTTCAATTGTTGAGTACAATATTACTCCTGATATTTACCAGAAAGTAATAGATGCATGATTTGTCTTCTTAATATTTGTTTACCAGCCTGTAATAAAGTGGATAAACCCGGTAATCATGCAGCAGAATTTATGAACAACCCAAGTCTCATATGTTAAATAATTCCGTTGTGTGTCTATGGGAAAATTTTTGTACTTTAAGGGTGGGACTGAAAAGTAAAGACCTAACAGGGTAAGCGTAAGAGCATTCCTATTTCATGAGTTTATGATGAACTATATGTACTTGTAGAATATATCAAAAGGGTATTGTAAATATTAGTGTAGGTTATGCTTTAAAATTGTCTTCGCAGTGATGTAGGAAAGAAAATGTCCCTATGGAGTTACCGGTATTTTATTTACACCAACTTACATCATTCCGGTTCACGATCGAGTTGCATTCATGACGTAAAATCTGCAACTTTAAAATAAAATTACCGATTCAGTTCGTATGATAGTGAACGATATTGAATTGGTTTTGGAAACTACGACGTGCACATTCCACACTGCGTACCGGATGTACAGACGTAGTAAAACTCGGATCCACAGCGCTTTAGCATGATACGGAAAACGCGGTGTAATCAGTTTGTTATGTAGTTATTTATCATGTATTTATTGGTACATTTCAAACGCCTGTGTTACGTACGTGGTGGTTAACTAGTTAGCAACCGATGAAGCACTTTTTGTTTAACATTTGTATTTCGCATTTGTGTAATCTGTAACTCATAACAGAAAGAAAATGTATGGGTCGGTTTAATTGAGTAATCAATTATTCATTCCAATGACGTCTATTAATGTGATTGATAAAGTTGGAGTGCATCTCTTGTTAATTGTTACATTAATTGTATGTCTTATATGTTTGCTTTGAGAGTTGTGCGTAATGGATTTTGTAAGTCGATCTATTACGTTATTCCCTACATGATTTTCAACCCACGCTGTGAACGCAACTTATATAAATATTGATTCGGAAACATATCAGACAGGACGGAATCTGAATAATTTCTAACCCTGATCTTTGTTAAATGATAGACGCACGGAAATTCCTTGATAATTTTAATCAATTCAAGATGGAGTCAGACACTTACAATATACTTTATAAATTATAATAAACAAAGAGAAATGTAGTACAGACATACTTAGCGTATTCCAGTATAATTATTTTATCTCACAACAGTCGAAACTTTCACGAACTTGAGTCTGCCCTTTGGGAAAACCACATGCGTGTGAAACCCCGCAACATTATTTTGCAGTCTTTAAATTAAACTATTATTCACGTATCACTCCTTTCTATTTCTCCCGAAAGCTATTTGTATTTAGAGTTTAGACCGTGAAAATTATTCTATTGTATTAATTAAAGTATGCGCTATTTTTACAAATTCGCTTCTGGCTTTTCTATACTTGAAAAAATACTTCAATTAATATTGATTTGCTTTTATGAATTTATTGCTTCCCTGCGCGAGTAACTGCAACGGCAACTGCAAGACATATTAAGGGTAATGCAGACAAGTACAATGAGCTCAGTACTACGTATATTTTGAGTAAACTAATGTAGTAATAGAAATTAGGTCATTATAACGAAGTTCTTCATCCGGTTGAGTCACAGCATACAAGCTTCCCTTATCATCCTAAGGATTATGGATATGTGCCAGAATAGTTTTTATATGACTTTGCGATCCGTAATTCCTAGAACTTGGATAAGTGTATTGTTGATAGATGTGATCTATTTCCATATTCATCAACCATGAAGGAACCAAAATATAAAGCCTAAAATGTATTTTGCACCACAATGAAATGTTTTACTGGCAGATATGAATATGACTAACGTTTGCAAGGTGTTACATAAACGTAGGTTACCGATACATTTAATAATGTCTATGTGGTTGTGAATGAAAATGAAAATTTTGACAAGTATTAATTTGTTGGGAAATGGATTAATCACAATAAAGATTATAATATTGTCAAACATGATTGAAGTAATGCAACGTTAGTTTCTGCAAAGTGTGAATGACTTAATAAATAGCACAATAATTAACGTGGATTTGTGTGATAACAGAAC
The DNA here is from genome assembly GCA_949752805.1 of Deilephila elpenor. Taxonomy (NCBI): domain Eukaryota; kingdom Metazoa; phylum Arthropoda; class Insecta; order Lepidoptera; family Sphingidae; genus Deilephila; species Deilephila elpenor. The sequence goes on from OX457111.1 coordinate 8,237,459, forward strand.
AAACATTTTTTATTACTGAACTTTCCTAATTCTGATATCACTGTTTACTGTTTACACACTAGATACATGTATAAAATGTAAGTCATGAGACGTATGATTGTCATATGAAGAGAACTTTACCTCGCTTTGCCGTCTTGATTGTAGCGTGTACAATTACCGCTTGAACTCCAACACAACTTTGGTGAATTTTACAATGTAAAAAATATTATTATTTATTTATTTATATCCTTTATTGCACACTATATTTAAGCTTAACAAATAAAACAATTATGTTCAGTTGTAGCGTCGTTAGCCAAATCTTTCTTCAATTAGCCAATGTTAATGTCGTGTATATTACCTACCCCAAGAAGAAATAGAGAGACAATATAAACGTGATATGCAAACAGATTATAATGGGTAAACCGTATATTGTGTTGAGATGTGTTTCCGACCCTCATTAGTTTTATAGAGCGTATAAAATGTAATACATCTAATTTATCACATAATCTTAACATCATCCCGGGAAAGCCATTGAATCATTTTATTCTATTGACCAATTTCCGAACGAAAAGGATAAATTAAATAGTGCAAGATCAATCCATTTTCTTCTGAGAGCTAAAGGTGATCAAAGGCACGGATTTTTTCTATTACATTCTTGCTTTTAACCTTTGAAAGCTTTAACAGTTGCACTGATAGTGAGAAAACTAGCGCTCTAGATAAAGTTATACTGGATCTAGATATTTTGTTCACTAGCTATTAATAGATCAAAGTAACAGAAGAATTCACACAATATCTATACACATTATGCACAAACTTGGATCTCCGAGAAATTAGACCGAGGTACCTCCAGGGGCATTAAGATTTCTCCCAGTCCATCGCCACTTCGAGAACATACTCCGGATACTGATACAAGATTTATCAAGCTGAGTAACTCACAGAAAATGTTAGGCATCGAAATCAAGACCTAATAGTCCACAGTTTATACCTACGGCTACGTATGAAACTACTGATATAGGTCACTTTTTATTTTCTTACACTCAATTAGATTTATAATATAATGAGTGGATTGGTTCTGCGGTTCTTTAAAATATTCCAGTATACATAATATGTCACAATTGATGTAATAAACGAAGTGAAAGGCACCGGGGAATAGTTCACGCATATCGAGAGCGGCTTGCGAAAACCTTACATATCATCGCGTCTTTATCTTCTGACACTTGATTGGTTTTGTTTCGTCACGCTTCTGTTCCCCTGTTAATTAGATATCATAGCTGTTAGATACATTACCTACAACACTAGGTTATGTCTATACGAGTATAATATAATTAATTAATAAGAGGTATTTAATGCATTATCGATTCATATTGGAATGTTTTGTATATAAGTGCGTATGTCTTAGTAATTATTGCAAGTGTTTATAAAACAGTTACAAACGGAAATCATTGTCAAGTTTTTTTAATGAGTTTTTATAAATGACGATATCGTATAATAATGATGACGTTTCAATTTGTTACGGACTAAAATCTCAGTTCAGAAGTCGGAGATGCGAGCCCAAGGTACACAGAATACAACTTTGACTTTCCATGTTACTTATTACTTATGTGCTTTAGTAATTAGCTAATCTTCGCTCATATTAACGGTGATGGAAAATATAGTGATGAATGTCTGTATTCCTTTAAGAAATACCTATACCTAATTTATGACAATTTCAAAAGTATGTAAAGTACGGAACTCCGCACTAGGGCAATGTGGTGAGTCAATAACTAAACCCTATTATTTTAATAACCGCTCTATAATTATATTTTACGATTCAAGGAAGTTACTATGATTGATTACAAATGGTTAATATCATTTTCACATACCAGGTGTATTCAAGGGCATAAAAATTTGTAATTTTCGCATTCGCATCATAAAGAATACACATTGTCCGAAATATAAATCTGTAATAGGCGTAGCAGATGCTCTCAAGGCCTAACCCATGATATAATGATGTCACCGTGACATACGGGTCCGTTGTTTCGTACGGTTTAATTATGAGCTTACGTAGGTGCTAGATATTAATCAAATAAATGTCTCCTCCTGCGTAGTGCCAGTCTGAATGTTTCTACTCGACATAATTAGAAGGGCAGAAAAATAATAGGTATAAATAATAGGTATATGTGCAGAAAACAACAGTTATTTAAGCATGTTTGACAACATTATCTTGTAGATCTGTTTTTTTTAAAGTATTGTAAGCATATTTTGTTTGCTTACAAGTTCCAAAATCAACATTGTCCAAGAGTTTGCTTGCTGTTCCTAATTAAGCATTTAAGAGGAAAATAATTTTGAAAATCATTATTGACAAGGAGGAACAATTACATTCCCACATCATAACATAAGTATAATACAAGGTAATATTTTACTAAATATTATACATCCACACCATTGTTATTATTTCGTTTCCTAGTTACTATAATACTTCGAAGTTTGGAACAGTGGTGAATCTACTTTTTGTAAGATAATAACTATACAACGTATTTATCCGTAGCAACTACACACAATATCATTAAATAACTATTAATTTTCTACGAAATGTATCTGATTAATCTTTATCAATCTGTGTCGTTAGAACTGACAATAAAGTCTTGTTTTCCTTGTACTATTATGTGCAAATACAACGTAATCGTCAATATATTCATCCAAATAAAAAATGTCGACTTCATTTAGTTGGTTTTTTTTTGAATGTATGTTAATAGCGCGTCGATTCAAATCTAAAACTTAAATTGTATTTATAACTATTTCAGCTTGAATATTTTTCGATCTATTTTTGCCTTTTTTTTAATCACGGGAAGTGTAACTAGTTTTATTTGTGCTTCATAAACCTGGTGTCACAACCAGGCATTCTAATTGGTTGGTTATCAGTACAATAGGTTTATTAAAAAATACTTAGAGACAATTTGCTGTGAACCACGTGAGGCCCGAAGACTGGTGTTCTATGCGCCGCATCTCAATTCACCCAATAAACTTTAATTGTCTCATTACGAGCACTGCTTGCCGTTCTGTTTCTAGGGCGGACCTCCTATTTATGAGTATGACATTGAACTGATAGCGTTATATTATCATTACCATACGTCCTCCAGTCTCATGTGCTCTATTTGTATTCATGATCAACGTACAGATATTTGGTTAACGTTAGTATTATGGGCTGAAGGCCCCACAATCCTTCGCAAAGGCTTAATTATAACTGCTAATCGAGGTTGGAATAAAACTCAATTGTTTCAATTGGAGACACTCATATGTCAACAATGAGGTTCTTGGTATAGCTTCAGTAAGGTCCGGGTAGTGTTTAATTAATAATGTTTTGAAAGCAGATATTATTAAAACTCATTGCAAAGACGCTTAGCTGTTTAAATTAATAGTAAGTCCCTATTGGTTAGCCCAGTGGTCGTATGTATAGGTTATGAATTTAAGTTGATCCCAGTTTAAGCAGTCTTTGTAATCGAGATACCTATTGATATTTTTTTGCGAATTAAGATAAATGGCATAAGGTCAGGTTATTGACATTATGTTTTGTAAAATCACTCGTTATTATTAATGATTTAAACTTCCGTTATCCGTATGAATTCATACAACCATTACAATAGGATTAATGTAATTACATTAATCCTATTGTAATGGTTGCCTAATACCTAAAGTAAATACCACGATCTACAACATGACGCTCTGTTACATCTATGGAATCATTTCTTATTCGCTGTTGTCATGTTGTTTATGACAAACGTAGAGGAATGGCACTTTTTATCCCGGAAAATAATTTCCCTAGGGATAAATCTCATCACGTGCGACAAATTATTCGTACATAGAGTAAATGTACAAGTAATATGTGAGTTCATCTCGACTTGACTGATGACGCCTAAGATAAATTCGCTACAGATTTAACGAGTCTCTTGCTGTTTAAATTCGCCAAGGACGTGGTGATTTTTATGATGTTGACTGTACGAAAGTACATTTAATCCGCTACAGTTTGTTTGTTTGCCAATGAAGGTGATTTCACACTAAAAGAGTTTCGTCGTTGGTTGGATCTTTTTCTTCATGCTTTAGTTGAGAGATCGTTTGTTTTTGTCGCGTCTTTAATATCGCTTCGTTATTTGGCTGAAGATGGACAGCGTTTGGATATATATATATATTTTTAAATATCTTGAACCGAAAGTAGGGAAACCTATATTCAACAGTGGAATTTCTGACAATGAAAGAGAGAAGAGAAAAATTGGGAGACAGTGATTATCTTTAATATTCATACTTATGACGAAAAAATTACTCTGTATATAATAATAGTATTTTACTGGATTTTTTAAGCTATATTAACCGTCTTTCAGGAATTTTCCATCGCGGCTATACATTTTCCGTAAAGTTTTCCCATGATAAAGAAAATGCAAGTTCGATAAATTGAAATTTTTGTTCCAGGAAAACGAAGCGCATCGCTGGAGCGCAGGATGCCGATCGCTCCGCGCGGCCCTCCGCTCGTCTCGACACCACCATACCTCCTACACCGTAGGAGACCCAACATAACCCACAAGTGTCCTTCTATAGTATAACGTCTAACGTTTTATACGCCTCTTTTACACCGACCTTTAAGTATAATAACATACGCACAGTGTTAGTGTTAAGTGTCGCGCGCGAGTGTGTGTATATGTGTGTCGATGGTGCGGCCGACATGGGAAAGTCCTCGGCGAGAACACATGGCCAAGGTGAGTAGTGTACTGCCCAGTGCTCCACCGCCCTCGGGACACTTGCTTCCAAGGTCGTGCGCCGCTTCTCATGTCTATCATTATGGACCAATTTAATGACTCTAATTTGAGCGAACGTATTGTTCCCCATCTAGTGTAAAATACATTTTGTATTACGCCACGCTTTGGGTCCGTTTTCAGTGGCAGTTTAGGAATTCCTTTTTTGAATACGTTCTCACGATTTCGTGTCTTTGTTGCATTTGGTGGTAATCCTTACATCAGTTTTACCAACTAGTTGTATTTTACACGCTATACAATAATAGTTTACACGAATCATTACAAAAAAAGACATTAAACAATCCGTTTTGCACAGGAAATGAAATATATTTTCTAAACGTGTTAGACAGTAATAACTTCGACAATGTTGCTTTATGAAAGCCGATGAAACTGATAAATAATTTTGTTCTCGTTGCATCGCGTCTATTTTAGCCTTCACGAAACGGCTAGTTTTCATTTGTACGGTGTCTTCGCTGGTCACAATTTAAAAACATGTTCGCTGGTCAATATTGAAATAATGATTAATAATCTTTTTGTCCCACAAACAACCCTAATAATAATATTTGTAGTTAATTAAAAACACTAGGTGTGGCGTCTTTACCTAGGTCACGATGATTTAGGTTCAATGTATTAATTATGCAAAAGAACCCCAATCGATATGTTACATTATACAGAGTATATCAAGACCGCGACCGAAAACGAAGCCAGGTGGTAGTAGTAGTGACTTCAGACACAATGCAATGAAAAATTTCGCAAAAAAAATCGTCAACTTTTTTTTGGTAATTTTTTACTTATCGTCGTATTTGGGTGATAAATACATAGTTTTCCTAAAATAATGATGTACACCTTTTTATTTTTTAAGACGCAATGGTACGATAGGATTTAAATTACTATTTTCGCAATAACTAGGTATTTACTACCCAATAACAATGATTTTAAAAAAATTGTAAAAAAAATCTGTCTCTTATTTTGCGAAATTTTTAATTGCATTGTGTCTGTAACCACTAAAACTACCACCCGGCTTAGTTTTCGGTCGCAGTCTTGATATACCCTGTATACCCCGCATAAGTTTGAATTTTTAAAGGTGAAACACCTTCATATCTCTCTAGGTAAAAGCAGTCTTTGATCGATCTAAATTGTTTTACTAAACATTAAAAGTCTCTTGACATTGCCCGTTAAAATTATACCTATGTATGTAGTTTATGAGAATACGAATATTTTGTCATATTATTTTATACTAAAATAATATTATTTGCCATGTACAAATTATCCTTCGATGTAACAAAACAACATTAAAGGGAAATAAGGGTAAGTTGAAAGACTCGTAGCCAAGTAGGGCAGGCTGTGCGTCGATTGTTATTGTATGCCGTGATGTCACATCATGAATAATAGGATGTTCAGATCTAGTGACACTTTCTAACTCAGTCAGTAGGCACTAGGTACACGTGTAAACCTCAGTAGCAGAGAAAGCAGCCAAATTCAGAAGCGTTGGTTATGCGAGACACCGTCGGCCTTATTCATAGACAGTTTTAAAACCTTTTTTAGTTATCGAATGTTTTGTCCTTTTCAAACGACTTTTGAATTCAGTATAAACGAAGCGAAGACGAAACATTCGACAGCTAAAATAGGTTTAAAACTGTCTATGAATAAGGCCGTAGCATTTTGAATTATATTGTAATTTGTTTGGAGATGGATGAAAGAGGCCGAATATCGAGTTCAATAGCGTGCTATTGGAGATGTCGATATCCTATGGACTGCTATAAGTTGATAATGATGATTTGTAACTGAATCACAAGCTAAACAACAAATTACATGAAATATATTATAAGACCATAAGTGGTGGCGATAATAAACTAAACAATTGCAGTTTTGTGAAAAATGCTATGTGACATGTACATGAACATGATATTTATGTCGTACCAAATAAGTTTGAATATCCTTTGGTAAAAAAATAAGTCCCTTGCCATGCTGTTCCGGTCTGCGCTGGCCCTTAGTGCCTATTAGTTGTAATATGCTTACCTATAGCAAAGTGAACGACATAGTTCTGTGTCTGCCAGCTAGCTAATCACAAGTTATTGATACATCCACATTTAACCAGTACTGTAAAAAGAGCTTTGTTAAATCCAACGTCTTAGGTGGTATAAATGTATTTTATGCTAATATTGTTCCTTGATTTAGTATAAGCTCTCAATAGAAATAAAACGAACTAGAAAAAAGGGGAGATACGTCCATAAAATAACTTGGATTATAAATATTTATTCATTAAAACACAGACTCTTTCAATATTTTGCTAAATTCACTTCGTCATAATAAACGTGACATTTAAAACAGTCGTCAAACTGAAAGGGCAAAAGGTTGTTCCGTTACGGAATAGATTACTATCAGTGCCTCTCTTCATGTATGAACTTAATATGTATGCCAGTAAACTTAGCTTTTATATGGTTAGTCGGATATTTATTTAAAGTATCTTTATTCTAAACTGAAGAAATTATCACTATAAATAAAAGAATAATAATAATTTACAAACTATCTTGTGCACGACGCAAGTACTTAAGGACAACCATGTGATGAGGGCATTCTAAATGGTATACAATAAAATTATGTTCATAAAAATGAATACAATAAATAATACTACATATTTCAATTAAGCAATATGAAAGGTACATACTGGGATATTTTTGGAATCCGTGTAATATTTATCTTTTTCCGTTTTAGATTGTGGGTGTCGTGTAGGCATAATGGTGTACCTAATGGTATCAACCAAAAATATGAAGCTTTTGTGTATTCCCCAATCAATCATTAGTTTCAGACATACTGTTATTACGTTGATACACATTTTCCTTAATGTTCAACAATAACTCGGAAATATTCATTACAGCGCTCAGTGTGATAGTTCTTCTTAATAATCGCTTGCGAGTTGTAAAGGAAGCTTAACTTTTCCCGGAGAAGCCTCGTTTCACGACGAGCAATAATTCAAATAATTTTCTCGATATTATTCTCAATTTTAAAATACTTTGCTCTACGAATGCTGTTCCTTTTGCCTTGAAATTCATTTTGGATGACAAAATGTTTGATAAGTAGAAAGATGTTAAAATTATTATTATCACGATGAGCAACAATAAGTCCATTATTAAACATTGGCGTCCATACGATACCTAAATCCTATTCATTGTTCACATCAATATACATGATATTGGTTTAATGATTAATTGTCGTTCTATTATTATACAGCCTCAGTGGCGCAGTTGGTTAGACGCCGGTTGTGAAACGAGAGGTCGCGGGTTCGATCCCCGCACCGAAACAAATATTTGTGTGATCCACAGATATTTGTTTCGGGTCTGGGTGTTTGTGAGACCGAAAAGTCTCTCGTAGTACCTGATACCCACGACACAAGACTCGATCTTAGTGTGGGGTCAGGACTATGTATGTGACTGTTGGGTGTATTTATTTATTATTTATTTATTTATTATCTTAATATTATCCAATATGATTTTATTGGAACCATACAGTCATATCCATACCCATACAGTTTAATTGATCTTGTCATGGGGGAAATAACTACAGTATGTGTTGAAGCCTTGGTTTCATTAATTATCAGTAGAATATATGCTGGAAAATTGTAATTGCTCGTTTCATCTCAGCCTATCTGCCCTAAAATACAAGTGTGAGTTATACGTTTTTAAAGTATTTTAGACGTACACGTAATATCCCTTGCGGTGTCCACTCATCTGGGGCTCGCTGTCAAAAAATTATGACGTTTTAATGACGTTGCCCATTCTTTTCCAATTGTTCTCCATTGTCAAATTTCATCTGTCAGAAATGGACACCTGGATGGATATTATAGCTGTCTATTAGTCTTGAGTATTTATGGATATCATCATATCTAAACACTCGAAAACGTTCCCTTTTAGTTTCCTTACATAACTGCGAAACGGTGTATTCTTAAGTAAGCTAAATCGCATATCAACTAAGAATAAAGCAATTACCTTGATTATCTATCTATACTATCGATTGCTTATGATATTGACCTGAGTTAAGTGGCAGTATGTACCGGCTGGTACTACTCGAGCGGTCCATACAAATCATACGATCCAATTTGTTTATATACGTCGCTGTGCACATTATTATAAATGGTTATAGCTTCTACTTTGTAATAGTTTATAAACAATTGCAATGGCCGGAGTACTTCGTATGCCATGCCTTCCGGTTAGGGTTGCCGTGATTAAACTTGTAGGTGTTGATAGCAATTTCATTAGGGAAAATAAAGGTAATTACACCTTACTATTTTATATGAGCCTATGTATGAGGATCGGGCATACGCTTTTTCTGCATATGAAGAGTGGATCACGCTGGTTCAATATGGCCTGGGGTATAAATGGATTTTATTAGGCTGCAGGTTAGCCTAGTTTTCAAGACAGCTTAATGAGTGCTGCCATTGCCAATGGGCAATAAGCGAGACCGACGGCTTAATGTGCTTTTTGTTAAGGGGCTAAATATTTTTCTTTCACATCGTGGTCTTTACTTTCTGGATCCAAACACGATGTCACTTTGAAGTTACGATGTCTGGAAGCATCTTCCTAATAGTAAATTAATTAGATTTAAATATTACCAAACTGAATGTTAATATACTTTTAATGTCACATTGATATTTCCACGTAATAATTTTAATATCTGAACGTTGGTAACTCTGATTTTAGATATTATTGTAAACAACACGTCATTCCTTCATTGATTTCTCTTTTAAGTGATCGGTTTATTACGAGTGGTTAGTTGGTATTCCCAACATACACATGGCAATGATTAATGTCTTAACAATATAATATGTTTATTGCAAGGCATTTTCGTGGAAACGTCTGTAACCTATTTGATATTCTTAGTAGGACAGGGTAGCCAAACAAACAACTGGCTCGGTAAATAGTCAAACATCCGCGCAGCCCAAGAATATACAGAATACCGGACTAGGGTTGCCGGACTTTGATTCTAGAGTTGGGATGAAAGGGTCTCTAGTAAGGTTTGGTAGTTCTCTGGTAATCCCAGTAATCTACCGAATCAGACAGAATGTAAAGCTATTTTAGATGAATAAGTATAACCAACAGTGACGCATATAGACATAAACATCTAAGTCTTGGGTCGTGTAGATATATCAGAAACTATAAGAGACTTTCAGGTTTCGCATAACCCAGATCCCAAACAATTAATACTTATGGATCTTATAAATAATGTTCTAGTAGGATGAATCAAACCAAATTAATCAAATTACGACGTGGCCACAATATGCTTACTACATAATATTAAACACACTACCGTGATTATTATAATTAGTGTAAAGTAATTGCTGTGTGAAAACTTAATTGTAAACTGAGTGCAGAGACACGGAATTTTTAAGCTAGTTAGTTATAGAAACATGTTGAGGTCTAATCACTATCAGCATTTACGCTTTTCGATGTAATTATTATTTACACTAATCTTTAAAGGTGGTAGAGCCACAAGAACTACAGTAACAATGCTATCACTGTGTCAGGGAAAACCGACGTGGACCAAACACTTTGTTGTCGTTGTTCTTCGGTGAGTGAGCTTACTAAAGTTCCAAGCTGCTTTTCTTTTCCCGTCCTGCACTCTCTCCTACCATTTTGAGAGGTCGGCAACCGAATATAGGTTTTACTGTTTATGGGCGACGGTAGTCGCTTACAATCAAATAAATCGTTTGCTCGTCTGCGGGACTTATTCGATAAAAGTATTCTACTAACTACGCGGTATTGAACTGTGGGATCTAGAAGTCTTGTTATTCTGTATTTCCACTTTGTGAGACATTTTCGAATCAGAATTACACACTTTGGGCGTTCAGAATATAACCATGCCCATTAACACTAATGAGCAGTATTTATTTGTAAAATATTCATTCAACATATGACCATATAGTGCCTTTTTAACCGACTTCAATCAAAAAGGTTCTCACTTCGACTGGTTCTCAGTTTACTTTATTTTCAATGAAGTGTCCAGTGAACATGATAAAGTAAAACTAGCCAACAAGTTCGCGTCAAGAACTCAAGATAAGCTAAATGCCAACCAAAGTAATGTTTACGAAAGTGACACGTCACTCGCTTCTGAAATGCGTCTCATCTACCTAATATGGCATATCCTTCTTTTGTTACTTTATTTTTACAAAAATATACTCAATCTCAATTGTAATCTAAAGCAAATGTTTGTTTTGAAAATCCCTCTCTATTGTAGGTATATATAACAACTAGAAGAAAAGTATCACAATTTTCCCATAAATGTTGTACATGCCTCAAGTTATAACGACTACTTTATAAAACATGCAAACATTTATTAACTTAAGCCTTTGTTGATCTTTTTTGTTAAATCTGAAATATTAAATGGATCTGGCAATAGCAGTTTTAAAAATGTATGTACTCTTTACACAGGATCCATTACGGGGATTAGCTGTGTCGGTATAGTTTTATGTTCAACTATTCTGCTTCTGATGACTAAGCTTGCTCGTACGACAAATTATATGTATAAACTTCTATAACACTTCAGTACTCTGGTGACGTATTCTTGGGGAAACTGTGTTCCAATTTTATTATAACAAATTACATTATTAACAACTGTCTGTATCTTCGCGACGTTATGTTAGAAGAAACGTTGATATTGTATGATGTATCGTGAAAAATTGAGCTCTTTTTCTGAATCAAATTCTGACAAGCGTAAAAAATAATGCTTTCCTCTTGTTCAAACAATGATCTGCTCTGCTGCTCTGCATTAACTTACTTCCTGTAAAGGTCATGTTAGGTGAACGGTAAATCGTTAAATCATATGGCAATAAACATAAAAAATATTATATAGCTACAAACACGTTATTTGTAACTTCGTTGTGTTCTCTTGTCACGGTTAGATAACTAAATATTGGCACACTGTATTTGAATTACGTGTGTTACCCATTAAATACGCAATGGTAGGTTTAAAATAAGTACAGATACACAACATTTTATTGAACACCACATAATAAAGATAAAATTAAATATAACAGAGAGACCTTACAAACTAGTGAACAATTAGCGGACTATCGCTATGAGCGATCTCTTCCAGACTATTATATCAACAAGAATCGGTCGTAAAAGAAGAATTAAAAGTGGGTGTATAATAATAAATTATTCAAAAAAAAATACAAAAAACTGTGTGCGTAATTTAAAAATAAATTAATATAGTACTACTCCATGAACAAGAAAAAAAAAGAAATACTTAATAATAAACCAATATAATACACATTAAGAGGAAATATAACAAAATATAACTAATAACACAGACAAAAAAATGTAGAGTAATGATGATTTGAAATGGAATATTTTTTTAATCTCTCTGGAACCCTTAAGCGATGGCACTTGTCGAATTGCCAATGGCAGTGTGTTCGTGTGATCCGTCAATGAAAGTAGTGTCATGCCGGGGAGTCAGATCCTCTGACGATCTCAAGGCAATTGGTATGAGAGGTATGGACGTAATCAAAACGTTTCCTAAGATAACGGGCAGAAGAAGGATTAAGTAAAACATGAAGCCGCTTAAGTTTATCAAATTGAACATGGGTTAGGTCAAGATAGCAGACGTCCGCATAATCTAGTACAGGAACAAGTAGAGATTGTACAAGCATAATTTGGTGAGGATGGGCAGGAAGTTTCAAAGTATCTTCAAAGTTGCGGCTGACGCAAAAACCTCATCAGCAAAGGATGGTTCTTTACGGTATCTTGCTAATTTATGTTCGAGTGATTTGTTCCTAATTGTTGCGATAGTTGTAGGGGCCCGATTGCATCAATCGATTCGCAAGTAAACCGTTGTCTTTGAAGTTTGACGATAGACATGATCGTGTCCGGCGCCTATTGTTTATATCCCGTAAGCGCCCAGTCCACTTGAAACATTGCCAAATAACAGTCAATAATCTGCTAAGTTCCCTAGGCCACTCGCGCTCTTGTTTGCTTAAATCTTTTTTTTATTATTTTAGCTTTTTGATAATTTTATATTTATTAATGCTATAAATCGCTTTAGTACGATACGTTAAATATTTGCTTCCATTTTGTCTAGGCAAGACCAGCTGTCGCCAGGTACTCAATGACTAACTATAATTTATGAGCTCGGCTTCCGAACATGACATCATTGCCTCTTTTTTGATACTCCAATGTGTATCGTTTATCTTTACGTAAATTACGACGAGTGATAGAATAGCGAAAAAGGACCTACGACGGCCTGTTCGCTAAGTCAGTTGACAGTGGATACAAAGCTTAAAATTTCCATTTGTCTGGCAATCTTAGCGAATTTTTCATGGAGTAAACACTGAAAAAGAAGGGCAACACAAGAGTCGGTGTAATGAAAAGGCAGACGACATGCGCGCGGCGCTGGTCGACCGGCGGGCGGCGGGCGGCGGATGGCGGGCGGCCGGCGCGGCGCGGCGGGCGGATGGCGCTAGTGTGTGCAGCGAGCGGCGACTCGAGTCTCGGCCCCGCGTCGAGTGAGAGCGCGCGTGCGGGTCGCGCGTCGCGGCGTGTGACGTGTGGCGCGTGTGGCGCGTCGCGTGGGACCGAGCGCGGGCCGCAGCCAGCGGGGTGGCCGCGCGGAGTGGCGCGCGCCATGGGGCGGCGGTAGCGGCGCGGATGTGCGCGCGCTCCGAGGCCGTCGAGCTGGAGGTGCTGGGCGCGGAAGGTGGTGAAGCTCGCGTTCCGCCGCGCCCCTTGCGCCTCTCTCTCCTCGAGCTGCTCGGCAAGCTGGTGCGCCGCGACCAGCCCGCGCCGCCACACCGCCGCGCCAGGCATAACCACCGCTTTCGGACCTTCGTGTCTTGCGGTCGGTACCTATCGATTCCTCGCTAACTTTTACGGCACATCGACACAAAAAGTTGTTGTTTCATTATTCTCGGCATTGTTATTGCTAATTAGGTGCAAATCTATTATGATTTTACTCTCGTGATGTCGGTACGGATCATTGTGTGAACGTGCGTGCCGTGTAGTCGGCAATGCGTCAGACGTCGGAATGGTGAATTTAACATGGGAACTCGGTGGTTAATTGTAATGATGCAGGGGTAGAAGCGACGTGCACAGTAGTGAAGGTCGGTGTCGGGCAGGCGGCAGATCCCGGCACGGTCAACGGCACGGGCTGGGCCGAGACGGCGCTTCAGCGCTTCGCGTATGACCCCGCGCTCTTTATCGATTACCCGCCAATGTTTCGCTTTACTAAATTTAATTATAATTCAATTCGTTCATAAACGGCATGCGGTGTCAACACGTTCGGAAGATGCATTATTGACGTTGTTGACTTGAAGTTCTTGTGCACTAAGTCCACCTGTTGTTGTTCCTAATATATTATTACTGTTCAGGTTGTCTTTATCACCCAAGGTATCCTGTGTAATATAAATAATTTAGTGAAAACACCTAAACGGAATTTTTTACATTTTACCTTTTCATGTGAATAAGCAGACTCGTCATGTGGAAAACAGATTTGATACATGAATGAATCATAGACGGTAGTACGTAGCGTTTGTGGAGGCACGTTATGTTGAATATACGATAACGTTTGTGCAAACTGGGCCGCGCTCGTGTTTCCTTTGGGATTTATAAGTGTAGGAAGAAGTTTGTATAAGACATTGGTTTGTCGTATGATCGATAGCTTTAGATAGTGTTGAGTGTTCACGTGGTGTGTTGAACTGGTCAGCTCCGTTACATAACAGCACGATGATACGTATCGAGCATGCTAACGGGATCTATGAAATTGACGTGTGGCCTTTTTTTAATTGTTAACGGTTACGCGTACATTCAAATATGTAAACTATTTATAATATGATGCTCATGTTTACCGAAATCTAATAAAACTGTAATAAAAAATACATTACATGCTCTAAGTCTAATTAGATGAGCTTTATGAATGCCTATTTTTCTATAAACACGGAAATTATATGCGCATTTAAAACAGCTAGATATAATCTGAATCAATATAACTAGTACGAATCGCCAACAATATCGCAATGCGAATACGCCGTATTCTAACTGAACTTAATTAAAAACTTTAGTGTTTAAAATGTGTCTTATCCGCAGAGTAGTTTCAGTAATCCTATCCAACGGCTTGCGGGCGTAATATCAATTTGTGTGAATGGCAGTCAAGGACGCGAGAGTTCACTGTGTGCAGTATACAGTATACTACTTGATTGTATAATTTTGATGATACAATTTTGTACGGCACTGGCAAAGAGCTAAAATTAGCCGGATGTATATAGCTTACAGTAGGGACTACTCGGATTTGCCAGGGAAGTGTTCAAACAATGGATGTTCTGTGGAAATTCCTTGCGATGTATCTGGTGTCTTGAGCCGATATCGTAGAATAAATATTAGGTTATATCCACTAATAATATTGACATAGGTACATATTGTGTCCTTTCATCTCAGTTTTTTAAATGATTCAGAGGGAAATTGACATTGATATTGTAGACATTGACTTTTTAGATTATTTAATTCATAGATTTTTTAATACATAAAACACTTACTTAAGCTTTGGTGTTACCTAAAAAAAACTGCTTGTTCCGAATAAGTTGATAATATGTCACGTAAGATAACTTGCATGTGCTATTTTGGTCTCATCATGGACATAATACATGAAGTCATGCCTTTTTTCCAGAAGGGGTAGGTCCAACCAGGCCTCCCACGTTACGCTTTGTGTGTCGTCCCACTATGTGGTAGGGGGCGAGCCTATCGCCATTTTGGCCACAAATTATTAACTGCAGGCTGATATGATTAAAAAAATACAATAACTTTTCGCCCCACCCGGGATTCGAACCCGAGACCTTAGCGTTATACTCGTACCGTAGTACAACTGCGCCACCGAGTGTATAATATTACACATTATTCTAGATGTTCATTCCTATTGGTCCTTCTTTGACCAGTTGCAATAACACCACTTCTCTTCACACTAATTAACTTCTGACTAGAATCCAATTTCCCAGTTCCCACATCCATTTATTTTCTTCGTATTGCTCGGAATCTTGGGGTGTTAGCATGATGAAAAAAACTTATAATTATCTTCTAGTAATGAAACTTCTATTAGGAATAAATGACCTCCAAGTTGTAGTATTCGAATCACGAATTTGTAGATCGTTGTGGTGGCACCAAATACACGTAAATGACGTTTCCGTAACATTTGTAGATAAAATATATGTTCATGTGTCTTCAGAATGTACTGATTGGTAGGATATAATGTGTGTTGTAAGTAGATGTGATATGTTAACAGACTAAATAATATTTTCGTCATTCGTAAAATTACAATCACCAAGATATTAAGTTGCCTTATGAGGCGAATAAAACCAATGGTGTCTAATGGTAGCCTGTATGAGAGGATGATGATCGATATCCTGAGGATATCATGAGGATCCGATTCCTTTGATTTACCTCATTCTGGAAATCGTGCGTGGCCTATCGCCGTGAATGGCTTGCCTACCATCATATAGTATATGGCTAATAATAATTTCGGCATCTGTGGAGTACACTAAGAGCATGTGCCCCTTCTCGGACAGAGTTTTCTTCTTGTATACACAAAAGGGATAAAAAAACAAGAGATTTTTCACATTCAAACTATACACAAAAAATATACTGTGTGCACATTTTACAGAGGCCAAAATCATTGAATGCAGTCCGGAAGTTGCTAATATTCTTTTAACCAACACTTTTTCTCTAGTCACGAATATATTTTGCAATTTTAATGCTAAGTGCTTAATCGTTTACTTTGACTCACTAAATACTAAGACACGACATACGTTTATTGCTATTATAGTAGAGAAAAAAAGCTGAAACATATACGTGTATTGCATATTATTAAAAACTTAAGCAATACTTCGTGTTCTAAATTTATGAAACTTGAAGCGAATTAAGGTTCTTCACATAAAACATTGTTTGATAACTTAAGAGCTTGGAAATCTAGGTCACGATATAATGTTTTTACGATACAAAGTATATTGAATAAAAGTGTGAACGAACTCATTCCTCGGGGTGAGTTCGTCTATTTAAATGTTTATGTGGCGTCGGTGTGTATTTCGTTTATCTTGCAAGTCGAGGTCCGCTCGCTTGTGGCCATTTAGGCTATTCAAAGGATGAAGTTCTTTTTACCGTTTGATCCAGAGAAGTCCATTTACGTAAATTGTATTCCCGAACTCCTTCACATTAGATTATATTATTCTGTTAGTATTTTGTTGCTCTCGTTGTTCACAGGAATTCATTTATATTTCTTAGACTAATGCTGCAAAATTATGGATGCTATGTGCAATTTTATCCAGATATACTCGTAATAGACTATATCTATCGCGTAAGACTATCATCCTAGAAATCCTCGTGAGAGGCCCTAAACTCTAAAGCCTTAGAGACCTAAAGCATTGATTTTACATCGATGTTAAGATGATACCTGCATATTTCTTTAGCAATCAGGTTGCAAAATGATTTTTTTTTTTTTTTTTTTTTTTTTTTTTTTCCTGTGTTTTATTGTGTGGGGGTATTGTCTGTGTCTCTGTGAGGTGTTGTGTTTAGGTGTGTGGGGTGTTTTAACTGACAACAGGGAGAAACCTCGCTATTTGATACGATGGTTCTCCCGTTGTCAGTTTTATGTGTAGGTGTAGGGGGATTCCGGAAGGACAGGACTACGGCATGGCAATGTTTTCATCCGCCCCTCGTCGACCCCCCTGGCTAGTGTTAAGGGAGTGAGTTGTGTGTTAATGTTGTGAGTCAGGTGTGTGGTCGCAGGAGTAACATTTATTAATTTCGTTGAATTTTAATTTTAAGGCTTATGACTAACAAAATATAAGGCACATAGGAACTATAATGTTATAGGCTAAAATATAAAAAGGTACAGAGGACCTATATCTATATACACGCAGGATAAACAAAGTTATACAAACACAAGGCAAAGCGATACAACATTGATCGAGTTATATATATCATAATTATTTATATAATGTTAAGTTATGCATTCGGTCTTATAACTAATTGTACAAGTAAGGCGCACGCTTTAAGGTGCGTAGTATGGAATACAATATTTATTTATTTGTTAAAATCCTTAAGTCTACCGTAGATGGAGTCAACCAGTTCGAGGAAAGAACTAAGGGTTTTCTCCTTCTGGGCAAGCTCGGTAACCTTGTAGGGCGCAACACTAAAGCGACTGCATACCATCTCATGTTTCAGGCGAAATGCTCCGAAACGTGGGCACTCTTCTAGAAGATGGTCCGGGGTTTGGATCGTCATGTCGTCACAAGGGCAAGTATTGTTCGATAGGATTTTGAATCTGTGGAGATAGGCCTTATGGGCGCCGTGCCCCGTTAGATACTGTGTCAGGTGAAAGTTGGGTGTGGTTTTCTTCCACAGCGCTCGGATGTCTCCGAGGTTGGGGAAGAACGTCCTGGTCCGTTGGCCCTGTTCAGCGCTTTCGTAGCGCGACTGCCAGGTATTCAGACTGAACCTGCGCGCGCATTTTTTGATATATGACGTCGGAACACAGAGATAGTCCGGCGCTTGGTTCAATGTTGTAGCAGAGTTTGCCGCCTGATCGGCTAACTCGTTCCCGTGTATCCCTACATGGCTTCTGACCCATGATATCCCGATGTTGCCAATAGCTTTATAATCAAAAAGAATTCGATGAATGTGAGATACGAGAGAGTGAGTGTTACTTCTGTTTTGAATGGCGGCTAGGGAAGAAAGTGAGTCAGTTAGGATTTGCACATCGGGATATCTACGATCAGAAGCCCACATGCATGCGTGTAATATGGCGAGCAGTTCTGCCTGAAAGACCGTACAGCAGTCGTGCAACTTGAGTTTACGCGTGGTGGTCGTGATTTTCCCCCCGCCGGGGTCAAAGCACACGAAAGCGGCCCCCACCGTTCCATCGTCCTGTTTGCTCCCGTCTGTGTAAATGTGTGCTGCTGTACTGCGTAATATCTTATTGACCTCATCCTGATTGGATGAGGTAATGAGTGGTAGGGTAATTCTGTCCGCGGGGTGCAACAAAAGGTGCACGGGAGTGGGTCGTTCGAGGGGGATGTCGCTGGGAAGAAAATCAGTGGTTCCGGACAACCGGGCGACCTCGATTTTATGAGTCTCTAGGATCCGTAGGTCCATGGGGATGAACTGCGCGAGTGCCAGAGCGGCGGAAGTTGACACCGTGCAATACGCCCGTATGGCTTTTATGGCAAAGCCCCGTTGCATGCTTAACAGCATTCGACGAACATACTTTTTCGAGGCCACGTGCCCCCATACGCCAGCCGCGTAAGTGATAATCGGCACGATTACTTGGTTGTGTATTATTTGCACGTTGTCAGTGTGCATGCCCCAGAGGGGTTTAGCGTATAAACATAGTTTGTTAAATATTCGTGTGGCCCTGTCAATGGCGTGGCGCACGTGACCGCGGAAATTCAACTTCTCGTCCAGTACAACCCCGAGGAGCCTAATACTCGACGAAAAGCCGACAGGGTGTCCGTCCATACTAAGCCGAGCGGCCTTGGCCTTGGGTGTGAACGCAATGGCCTGTGTTTTGTCCGCGCCGAACACAAGCTTTACACTTCTACCCCATGCTGCAATGTCGGTGAGCGCGTTGTTGATAGTGCGTTCGAGTGCGCTGGTTTCCGGGGCGGACGCGACGAGAAGAACATCGTCCGCATATGCTTGAAGGTGACAACCCGGCGGCAAAGGTCTGTCAAGAAGTTCGTCCAGGATGATATTCCACAGGACAGGCCCACATGTGGACCCTTGTATGCACCCTTTTGACATACTCTTGGCTACCCGCGACCCCGCATGGTCCAGAGTGACGCTACGATCAGAGATGTAGCTGCGTATGAGCCCGAAGATGTTAGATGGGCATTCGATCACCCTGAGCCGATGAAGGAGCGCGGGCCACCAAGCGCTGTCAAAGGCCGCCTTAATGTCTAGCGACACCGCAGCGACCTGGTGCTTTTGTGCTTTGGCACCCTTGACGAACCTCAGGGCAGTGTCGATGGCGGCGGTGGTATTAGTCTGCTCGCGAAAACCAAACTGACACGAACTCGCCTTGCCAACCCTTGCCGCCTTGTATGTCACCCTCTTGATGAACAGTTTCTCGAGGAGTTTCCCAAAAACTGGTAGAAGTCCGATTGGCCGGAACGCACCGATTGAATTATAGTCAGTTTTACCGGGCTTAGAAATAATGCGGACGTACGCCTCCTTCCACTGCCGGGGAAAGTGTTGTAAGGCTAAGCATTGGTTGAATATATTAGTCATTAAATCTGGGTATGATTTTATAAAGTTTTTACAAATATCGGCAGTGAGCCCGTCCAATCCTGGGGCCTTTTTTGGGTTCATGGAGCTTATATGCTCCAACACCTCCCCAGCAGTGAAAGAAGGGTCGTCCGGCGTGTCGGGAGTGAGATCACACTGCTCCCGCAACCGCCGGTGGCTTGGTTCGGTGTCCGGGCCGTCATCGGGGTAGAAATGCCGCAGCAATGCCGCGGCTGTTTCCTCCCCTTCGACGGTGAACCGATCACCTACTTTCAGAGTCACCGGCGGTCTGCGACTCGCAGTCTCTTTAAGTAGACGATTGGTGAGCGACCACACGTTTTCCCTGGTCTGAAGTTCGCAAAACTCGCGGAAGTTTTGGGTTGACGCGGCTCTTAATTCCTGGGCATATAAAGTTTTGATATTGCGTAATTCGTCAACCAGGGAACCCGGCGGTAGCCCACGCCTCACAGTGGCATGTAGTCGGCGATGCAGATCGATGACCTCACGCTTGCGAGATTCAAGGGCCTCCGTCCACCACGGAGGTCTGAATCTCGCACCGACTTTTTTGGTGGGCATAGACTCGCTGCAGGCTGTGTGTAGTATGTGTGTAATGGTGTCAATGATGTGTTCGAGTTGTTGTGTGTTAAGTGTGTGTATGTCTATTTCCAGCACATCCGATTCGGTGAACTGGGTGTGTAGTGAATCTTGGAAACGCGCCCAGTTAGCCTTATCGCTTTTATAACGAAATGTGGACGCTATGGTGTTTGGTGTGGGTATTTGTGCGTTTACTCCAATATCGACCCGGAACGCAATGGCGTTGTGTTGTGAGTGTGTGCAAAATGAGAGGTCAACCCGCCAGTCTCGGATCGCATCAGAGATGTCATATGACGCTAGCGTTAAATCGATTATGGACGAGCGTACCCGTCCATGCGTCACGGTCTCAAAAGTGGGGGTTGTACCCGTGTTGCATATGTGTAGGTCATTGGCGCAGGCCAGCTCCACAACACTCTTACCGCGGGGATTAGCGACGCGGCTGCCCCATAAGGGGTGCCACCCGTTAAAATCCCCGCCAAGTATAATGGAGCCGCCCCGAGCCGACCTGAGAAATGTGTCTATGTGTTGTAAGGTGTCGTGTGTGTCGCGGTTCGGTTCGATATAGGCCGACGCAACAAAAATGCGGCGGTGGCCCAGATCAAGCCGAACCACGCTAAGGTTCGATGTTGAGTATTGTGACATACCCAGCGCTGCGCCGAACTCAGCTTTAATGAGCACGCAAGCCTTGACTCGCTCCCCGGTACAAAACTGAAAGATATTTATACCGGGTTGCGGCCTCAGCTCCTTCCCGGAACCCACATATGGTTCCGAGATGAGCGCAATTTTGTTTCGGCTAGCCACGAAGGAAGAGATAAATTCTTGTAAGCAACTCTTTGAGCGATCTAAGTTACACTGTATAAAAGGTAAGGTCTTAGTACCCATAATCGATTCGATTGTTTATCCGATCCTTCATGGCTCGCAGGCGTGGGCAGTTGTGTGAGGTGGCTTTATGCGCAGGGTCAATCTTAGAGTTAAATTTTGTGTTGTGGGCGACGCAATTAACACATTTAGGTGCCGATTGCTTCGCCTTGTGTGGGCAGCTGTCGATACTGTGACCCGCATCCGCGCAGTATGCGCAGGGTGAGTCGGAGGCTGAACACTTACCTTTTGTGTGCCCGAATTGCAGGCATTTAAAGCATTGTAAGAAGGGCGAGAAGTCCTCCGCGTGCACCTTTTGGTACTCGATAGAAACTCTCCCCGCCTCGGTGATTTTACGCCATATATGGGGACTGGCTATGAAAACGGCATTATACAAATTGGGATTACGATTAGATCGCTTGAACCGGAGTTTTAGATCATCCGGGTCGGCGACCATCGGGCCAATCTCGGTGTTTTGGTGTTTTATGATATCCACAAGATCCTCCGCCGGGACCTCACTAGATATACCTTTTAAAATGAGCATGGGCAATAGCTTTCGAGCAGGTTCAGCGCTTACCTGAGGTGTTTTGGCGGCCTGCAGTCGCTTCAGTGCGTCGTCCCGCTGGTCCGCGGTGTCAAACTCGACCCGCAGCTTGTTGTTAGACACAGCTTGAACGTTAACCGGAGCGTAGTGACATTCCCGAAAAGAAATAGTGTTCTTCATCGCTTTAATGGTGTCTTGTTTGGTTTTCACTGCGATGGTAGGTGTAATTATGAGCGCAGGTCGTGACTTGGGTGGTGCGCGATGCGACGGATGCGCCGAGCTTGGATTGTTGGTGTTGTCACGTGGGCGCGTGGTGGCGGCAACGTTGGCATACGACGTTTTCGCCTGACGCGCGGTGAAGGCATTGAGCTGCTTGGATATTTCCTCGCGAACGCAGGTCACGATATCCTGTTTAAGAGTTGATTCAGCAGGGGGCAGGTCGCTGGGTTGCACTGCTTTGAGACTTCTGAGACACTCAGAAATCTTGCGAATCTCCACTGTGGCGTTTGTTGCTCGGTTCCTGCTAACGGCTGTTAGAGTCTTTCCTGTCGTGAGGCATTCGTCGATAGAGGAAGCGAGCAAGTTTATTGCGTCACATAAAGCATCAGAATTAATGGTGTTGACATCATCGGCTGTGACCGGCAAGGGTTTCGGTTCCTCTGCCTTTTTTCTAACCATCTTGATTCTTGCTTTAGTTACGCCAGCTTTCCACCTACTTCCAGATGTCCGATCCTGTTAAGCGAGGTGTCCCCAGACGCGAGAAGGTCTGGGGCATCAGATTACCCGATTCTACACACAGATTTTCTGTGCGTGGATGAGCTAGAGCACTCCAAGGTGACTGTAATTTTTTCTGGAGAAAAGCGCCGCTCAATTCGTCTTTGAATGTTGGAGATGGGTGTGAGTGGTGTCCTAAGATGTGGAGAGTCGTCCTGTACAGGATTATTATCCCGGACAGAGATCGAACCAGAACCCGTTCGGGATATGCTCTGAGGAAGGGTTTTCAAAAATCGACTTCCTGGTCTTTGGCTCGTTCCTGGTGATTTCTTGTGGATGGTTCGGGGGGATCCGAAAAAATGAATCCTGAAGCGGCAGCCAGGTGCTGAAGGTGATGGTCGCTGGTATATCACGTTGCAAAGTTGACACACAAACCTTGCTCCAGTTACGCCAGCTTTCCACACACTTCCAGATGTCCTATCCTATTGAACGATTCCCCAGACGCGGGAAGGTCTGGGGCATCAGAATACCTGATTCTACACGCAGATTTCCAGTGCGTGGATGAACAGGAACCTTTCAAAGGTGATTGTAATATTCCAGGAGAAAAGCGCCGCTCAACTGAAGGTCTTGAGGGGTGCACAAAAACACTTTGCGTGTTATTGTGGCCCTGGACCAGGGCTATCTTCGTGGGGTAAAAAAAGTGTGGGCCGCAGATGTTTTCACCGAGATATACGATGAAAACAGTAAATTTGCAAAATTTTTGCGGTTTGTTCGGGTGAAACGGCTGTTTTCTTGACGGTTATCCCTGCAAAATGATTTGACTTATAGTTTTATGACCGACTGCCTTTTTAACATTAGCTTTTTTAGAAGTAGGCCTTTTAGTCATAATGCGGCCTAATGCGGATGGTAACTTCCTTTTTTTGAATTAACATTATTCGAAGATAATTTAAGGGCCAATCGTTGGCAATAATTAATTAATGAAATAATTACTGGTATTGAAAGAGCAATGTCATTGCCAGTAAAGTTATATCTAATAAGGATTCTTTTGATAACAAGGCAATTAAATACTCATTTCTGCTCGAGTATAAATTATTAACTGCTCAATATGTTGTATGAATCATTAGTGTTGTCATCGAAGAAGTTGCGATTATGGTTTGGTTTATGACTCATCTTCCGTTTGTAGACTGTATAGTGCATTATACACTGACTAGTGTTTTGACGCTCCACAAAAGGCATCCTATCAAACGTGATTTCTTAATACTAATTAGCGAGCAGTACGCAAGAAATTATTGAACTGGATTTAAGTATTGACTGCGCAATCTATTAGTACAGTGATTCAGTCAAACATCTCTCAATCTAGCAAATTAAGACATCTTGAAAGTTATTACCATAGGTCCTGTTTCCTTAGCAGAAAATAACTCAGCTTAAAACGTCTTATTACTTTATCGAAGTAGAAAATGGCACACCGATGACTAGCGGAATAAACTTATTTATATTCAGTGATATTGCTAAACATCACGCAAAATATCATGGTTTGCATTGTAATACGTGGCGTTGAGGGTGTATACGCTGAAATGCCCCTGAAAACATTATTGGTCGTAAACCGGGAGAAGAGATCGATCGGCGTCCCCAAGGCGCCCGCCGTCGAGACGTTCTCGCCCCTTAGCCACTACCAAAAGGAAATTCAATGAATTCATAAATCATAGACTGATATTGTCTTGTATTTTTTATCGTGCAAGTATTTTAGATGTTCTAAATAAATATATTATTTGTGATAGTATGTTGGCAAAGATATTAGTTAGGAGTGGAATGGGCTTTGCTGGGATTTAAATCTCGAATTTTATTTCAAGGCACTAACGTAAAAGTAAGTGTTTAATTAAAGGTAAAGACTTATCAAAGTTACCTGCATTGATAGACATATATGTTCACTTTAACGGTGCAGGAAATATTCTAAAGAAACCTGCATAATTAATCTACTCATAGTATGCCACTGTAATGGACTAAGGCTTGTAATCTTTTGTTCGTAGACGAGGTCTGTGCTTAGCAATAGAACCTAAATTACAGGATTGATATTTTGTGTATCAAAACATAATAATGCTAAAAGGTTACGGGGATCCGAAAGTTTATCGGGTAAAGTACTTACTTGTAATAAGTCATTATTGTAAAAGCCCAAAGTATATGAGGATTACTTTTAAAACAAATTTTGTATAATAAATTACATAATTTCGTGGACTGAGATGTTATATTTATAAGTTAAATTATTCTCATAATATTGTTAGCAAGATTCTATGGAGTTAACATTTTTCGAAGCGAATCAGAAGTTAGCGTCGATTTTAATATGATTACTCCAATACATCTTCATTACTTTAATTTCTTGGCTTAAGCTATCTTTAGTTTATTGCAAAATGTTACATAAGTGAGATAATTGATACTTTCAAGACCACTGGGGCGTGTCAACTAATTATTTTTTTCCTTACACAGTGTACGGAAAAATAAAGGTTATAAAAACATAGTCCTCGAGTCCGCAATATATCATTCCAGGCGGTGCCATCACGGTTTTTACATCCAACACAATACTGAACTGCACTAAACAAACCGAGTTAAGTGACGCTTCAATGAACACCTAATTATCCTCACTGTCTGTGACAAGGCACGTTCCAACACTATTTATTGCATCGGCTGGAAACTTCTAATTATTTTCCATTCTTAAAGGGTTGGCTGTTGGCGTGCATTTAATTTTACGATCATTGCGTTTAAGTGTTCCGCTCCCGATTGAAGCGCTCGGAGCGTGTGTGCGTCGGGGACTTTTAACTTAATGTACCAGGAAATTATAAACACTCAGCTACTTTAAACCCCAATTCGTGTATCAAAAATGATTTTGTAATATGCATTAAATGGAGTTACTTTTTTAACAAAATATATGCGATATTATTTCTTCATTTAAACCACTTATAAATAACAACTTTTAAGACCGGTTTCCAGTAGGCCAATTCACGTAATTAAATAAGTTCAGTTGCAGTGCAGTTGCAGTTAAGTTTCGATCAAAACAGCCCGTTTTGTATTCTCGTAATTTAGAATAACCGCTGTCAGATACGCACGCGTCAAGTTCGCGTCACGTGATCGCTTTAGCGTATTCTACGGCTGCGCGTTTTATACATGCGTGATTCAGATCGCAACCTGATTGGTAAATTACCTATTCATTTGACGTCTCCAATGACAGTTTAGTCCCACCAACGTGCAGCACATGCGCAGTTTATGCATATCTTACGCGCAGCTAAACAATTACAAGAATACCATTTTGACGTACGTACGATTAAGACGTAAACCTAATCGAAACTGCATCGAAACTTGATCGGCGCGTCAATCAATTACGTGAATTAGCCTACAGTTTGGTTATTTTTAAAATTATCTTAATGTAATTAAGACTACTTCCAACATTACTGTTTATAGCCATGTTAGTTGTAATACTTGATGAAAATGAACAAAATAAGACCGGTTATTAAAGAAATTGCAAACTCCCTTTATTACATGTTAAACAGATGACGTTTCTCTGAAATAAGTAGGTTAAACACTGTTAGTTATGCAAACGACATTTGCGAACATCGAGATTCTTTTAATTACATTCATAACATTAACATATTCAGCTGGAAGTGGAATTGTTGAAGGTTTACTTGTATTGTTTATTGTTTCAGAGAATGAACGGAGAATCAAAGCGAACAACAGGGAATATAACGCGCAGTTCCGTTATGCCGTAAGTTGTTACTACTCACTTGCATTTGAACATCTCCACGTTGTGCGTGCAATTTAACTTTCTTTGAACTTTAATAATGTTGCTCCTAACGTTTATTTTAACGTTTGCTTTGATGTACTTGTTATATTGAACAAATTAATTCGTTCAGAATGCTTCGTTTGTTTACATGATCTTTTTTGTTAACGTTTCCTTCTTGATGTATTGATTTCGGAGCTGTGTTAATTTGCTGTGATTCGATAGTATTTGCTACTCAGAAATAAACGTAGAATAGTTGATAATATTTAATGTAATTGTAAAAATATTCTGAATAACATTTTTATGTTATCTCCAAAGCATCATTATTATTATATTCAGCCTTCAATTTCTTGTTATTTAATAGTGCATTGTTAAAGAGGTGTATTTTTTTGCAGAATAACTACATTAAGACATCGAAGTACTCGATCGTAACGTTCCTTCCGCTGAACTTGCTCGAGCAATTTCAGCGGTTGGCGAACTTTTACTTCCTCTGCCTGTTGGTACTGCAGCTGATCCCGGCCATCTCGTCACTTACGCCCATCACGACAGCGATACCGCTTATTGGCGTGCTCGCTCTCACTGCCGTCAAAGACGCCTACGACGACTTTGTAAGTGCAAATGCTTGTTTTCAATCATATTTGTTGATACGTGCCGTTTTGCTCATTCACAGCATTAGCCAGATGGAGTGGCTAACATTATGCTAACCGCTTAGTGGTTATGTTTTTGTTGGAAAAGAATAACCTCGAGACTGTAAGTTCAACAACGTTTATTCTCCGGTAAAATAATAACAAGAATAAATACAATATTAAAGAAAATAACTAATATGACAGGTAAAGCACTCAAGCGCCACAAACGACAAGAATGTGCAACTAGTCAAATAAATACTATTTATAGTAAGTATTTATCTTTACAATTTCAACAGTTTTGTTTACATCTTCATAGTAATCCGTTTTAACGGAATGATTGTAATGATTGTAATGTAATGAGCCTAATATAATACATTTCTAGAATTAGGGATAGTTGTTCCGCTCGGATTAATTAACTTAACAATATGAAAATATTTTGACAGCCTCCATGGTGCAGATAGTTAGGATTCAGGTCATGATGGATTCGATGCCGTCAAAAAACTATGATTCATGAGGATTTATTTCGGGTTTGGGTGATGTAAGACCGAAAGTTCCCACAATTACTCATACTCATGACACAAGAATCTGTTGAGGCAGGATGAGTTTCTGTTTGATTGTGCCTGTGTTTAAAAAATTAAGCTATTTTGTACTCTTACTGTCATGCTCCTATCATTGACTGATTCACATAAAACTTAACGTGTTTTTTGTACGATGAAGTCAGTGTACTGTTGGTAATGTACGCTAATCGTTCTCAGATAATATCGTCTCATGTATGTGTAACTATGCAAATTGATAGTTATTGTTCAAACGTTACACTCATTTGTTTGTATGATTAAGAGTCATTTAGTGCCAAGATGGAAATACGCTTCTTGATTTTAAATTATAGTTTTAAAACTAGTTGACTTGATAAGGTATTATGTATCTCGTATTCTTTAACTTCAGTATGTAAATGAGTTATTTTAAACATCTCAATTGAGCGCAATTATTCGCACGTATCCACGAATTATATTAGAAACCGTATGTTTAATATCGAGTCGCGAAACATTGTTTGCATGGATCAACCCAGTTTCCATGTTTACTCTTTGACACTCTTCGCAGTCAATTGGTTTTAGGTCAAGGCT
Source organism: Deilephila elpenor (assembly GCA_949752805.1). Lineage (NCBI taxonomy): Eukaryota > Metazoa > Arthropoda > Insecta > Lepidoptera > Sphingidae > Deilephila > Deilephila elpenor. The sequence goes on from OX457111.1 coordinate 8,265,681, forward strand.
GTTTATTCCAGTGATGCCTATTAAACCGGAGTGCAATCTAATCCTGTCGTGTGCCACACCGCTGTGTGTTTACTCGTCATAATTGCTGTACCAATATATAGTCAATCAATATAATTAATGGCTTGAATGCACGCGTATTCTGTTCTCATCACATGTATTGCTCGTGCTCTAAGAAACTTTCATCTTATATCAATCAATTATAATACGATATTAGTTCGATTTTATTCTTTATGATGAATATGATCTAGATACATTAGAAGTCACTAATTACGAATTTACATATGAGTAGGGAACGTTTTGATTGCTGGTAGTTCTGTTGTATTTAATGCACATGTACAGATATGTTTCGAAAATAAATAAGCTTACGTACACTGGCTCACGTCAGTAATATCCGCGAGGGAGTAGACAGAGAAGTCCCCATGCCTTCACAATGCGCCGAACTTATTTCCGTTCCAAGATGCGTTTGTACCAACTGGAAGAATAGGTTTAGCAATAGTGCTATTGTGCACATAGCTTCTAGTTCCGGGAAACTTATATGAGGTTTTCAAACCGAAAACATAAAAAGTCAAATAAATAAGGCCTTACTGAAGCTAAAAAAAGGATCGATCAGGTAAACATTGATAGCATATCAATGTATCAGTGCTGTTTTCAACAACGATTTCATTGGTTTAAACGAGAATTTATTTGACGACATGCTGGATACGGCATATACATATACGGCAACCCTAGTATACCGTGAGTTTTACACCACGAGCTAGCTTGTTATAATTACTTACGAGCAATTTGTACAAATTGCCGCTGTTACGTTCGAAAGCTTGGTTTTTAAATGAATGGTAATCGCAAACTTTAAAGCTTTAATGATTTCATTGAAGCAGTTTATTGTAGCACTCTTTAGACTTAGTTTATATTATTTCAATAAAGCAGTCACAGAGTAATGGATGGGTTAATACTGTATATACCATCCATTTGCCAGGAAGACGGCAGACAAATTTTTGGTGTTAAATCGGACCATTCCATTGATGAATTGAGCCAGACTTTCAGTAGGCGTGTGTCTGCTGTTTCAATAAATGTCTTAAAAATAAACTTGAACACTGACTGCGGTCTAATAAATTATAGCTGATACATATGTGTATTAAAGACATGGGAATTCACGTTAATCGTTAATAAATTACAGAAAAAAACATCAGTTTTAACATTCGAATTTATGTCTTAATTTGCTCTAGAAATCTGCATTCATGAAGTTAAAAATGTTACTAAAATCTTTATATTTGCTCACACTAGGTTGTGGGCTGTATTTTACGAACAATAGCGAGGTTGGACAATATAGTTTCATGATATAATAATACAATTATTGCGTGCAAATAATGATTTATTGATCAAATCCCGTGATAGGTTTGTATTAATTGGGTATAATAAACTTCCAGTATTGGGTAACTCGCGTGGAATGTAATCTGTTTACGGGAGTTTCCAGTACGTATGCAGCATTGTCACGAATGCTCCATTGTATCCTTTGATGTGGTCCAAGGACGCAGACGTGATTAGCAGTTGGCAACAAAAAACAACTAGAACAATAGCAATAGATGGTTAGCAGCGCCGCGCCGGCCACCGCCACACAATGCGGCTTTAAATTTATTTGTTTTTTAAGTAGTTTTGATGTATGGGATTTATTAAAGGTTTAGGATTATAAATAAAATCACGTAAGATTTCTCGACAATCTTTATATAGAGTGACACATCTAAAGAACAAAGCACACGGTTCTAATTTCAAACATTATTACTTCTCTATCCAAAGACAATATTACATTTGATTGAAACCTTTACATTTATATATCTTTAATACTCCCACTTAAATGTATAAGGTATCAATTCCTATTCACAATAATAACACATAACTAACTTCTATACTAATAACAACATATCTAAAAACTTAACTTTAATATTATCGATAACATACTACTTAACTATATCATGGCAAGTGAAGGACCCGGATCATAGACATATCTACTTATAATATTTACAGCATATCCTATATCAGGTCTAGATACACATTTTAAAAATAACAATGCTCCCACTGCCTCTCGATATTGGAAATTAATAGACACAATACTTGTACCCTTGGATAGCTGCACATTTACATCCACAGGAGTACTGTTACATTTAGCATCTAACAAATTTAATTTCTTTATTAAAGTCTTCATATACTGTCTTTGACTTGTACTTATACATCCGTTAGTTTTATTTATTTCTATTCCAATACATGTATTAAACTTTAAAATCTTTATATCAAAAAGCCTATCTCTTAATATGTTTGACAATACACAACTAGTTAGTCCATCATCAACATAAATAATCAAAAACATTTTAAAATCATTAAAATAACATACAAACACACTATTATCAGATGGACATGGCTTAATAGATTTAATTAACATACATGCTTGTGTAGAAGACTCGTCTTTCACTCCCACTGGTACCTCAAATCGCTCTATCTGCAGATCTTCTTTGGCCTTATACCTGTTAGTGGGGGGAAAAGTCTTATTATCTCTGTTCTTCTTGAGAGTAAATACCAATTTGCTTTTAATGGTATCTTCATCTATAGCTTTCTTCCTATGATACGAATTAGCACTATTTACTGCTTCATCATAATTGTTATGTATAGTATCTACTTCAGTCAAATTAACTTCCATCCTATTTTTCCGCTGAGGACCATCGCTTTGTGAAGAAACCTTTGACTGTCTTTGTTCATCATTCAAAATAGTGTCCGATAATTTTTCTTCAAATTTCACATCCCGTGACACTATAATCTTTCTCGTCAACTGGTCATACATTCGGTAATTATTATTTTCATATCCAATCAACATCATTTTCGAGCTTCTCGTATCTGGCTTCTTTCTTTTTCCGTTCGGTTCATGTACATAACCAACCGTACCAAAAACTCTTATATGTTGTAGGTCGGGTTTTATTCCATACCAGAGTTCAAATGGTGTGACATTTCCTGTTTGACTTGATGTATTTCTATTCAGCAAATATACTGCACAATTGACAGCTTCTGCCCACAAATTCAAAGAAATGTCTTTTGCATAAAGCATTGATCTTGCACTTTCCATTATTGTTCTCATCTCTCTTTCCGCTCTACCGTTTTGTTGCGGAGTATAAGGTGCAGTGCATTCATGAGTTATTCCTTTACTTTCTAGGAAATTCTTAACCTCATTATTTACATATTCTTTACCATTATCTGTGTGTAATATGTGTACATCATGATGGAATTTGTTATTTACGAGGGCATTATATTTTACAAAATACTGAAAAACTTCATTTTTATGTTTCATGAAATAAACATGGCGAAAACTAGTAGCTCCATCTTTAAATAAAACAAAGTACTTCATACCTGACACAGAAGGTTCTTCAATAGGGCCACATACATCGCTGTATACAATTTGACCAGGTTTGGTTGGGCCTCTATTAGACTTCATAAACGGAAATCTTGCTTGTTTGCCATATTGGCACGCTTCACAAATGAAATCCGCATTCCCTGTCAGTGTAACTGGAATAACACCACATTTACTCATATTTTGTACCTCCCTAATATTTAAATGTCCCAATCTCTCATGCCATACTTTGACATCTGTCTGAACAATATTACAAGTTCCTTGTACTACTGTTTTGACTTCCAATTCGTATAAATTGTTTCCTTTTAATTGAGCACACATTACAACTCTATTGTTCTTCATTATCCTTTTCAGAATTCTTTACAATGACATACCCTTTCCGAGTCGCTGCTCCTTCAGAAAATAAATTTCTTCTTAAGTCGGGCACATAAAGAACATTCTCTAATATGCATCGTTCCCATTTTCCATACACAACTTTGTCTATTAAAATATTGCCTTTACCACATACCTTAAGACTTTGTTTATTGCCTAATTTGACTTCTTCATTAATGTCGTTGCCTTGATGCTCAGTCAGTTCACAGAAATAGTCACGTCTGAATGTCATATGCATTGATGCTCCGCTATCTAATATCCAAGCTTCTTCGCTATTTATACACAAAGAAAATTTCTCCGCACCAAATGCTGACATTTCATGTGTCATCTTATTTTTATTAAATATTTTCTTCGGTTTTCTGCAATCTCTGGCAAAATGACCTCTTTTATTACAATTATAACAAACAAATCTATGATTCGAACTTTTCTGAACATATAATTTATTTTTATCTTTTTCTTGATTGTTTGTTTTGTAATTTGCTTTTGCGGACACTAACGCTGTCTCACTACAAGTAGGCAAGTATTTGGCAAGGCTTGCTTCTTCATCAATTAAACGTGATGTAAGATTGTGTATTGTCTGCCGATCAGGATCCAATGAGAGCCATGCTTGTCTCAGGGAACGATATTCAGATGGTAGTGTACTTATTATTTTTGTAATTACCGCAGTTTCGCTCAATTTTTCGCCACTTTCTCTAAGCTCCTTGGCTAGCCCTTCCACTTTTGCGACATGTTGTGCCATTGTGTCACTTTCACAATATTTATATTGGTAGAACTTTTCATGTGTGAACATTTTATTTAGTTCTGACTTCCGCTCATAAATGGCCTCTAGTTTACCTAAAACTTCTTCAGCTGTTTCACAATTCTCTACCAAAGCAATTTGGTTTAACTCCATTGACGATGTCAGAATGTACATTGCCATACCGTCATCCTTGTTCCATTGCGCTGCTGCTGCTGCTTCTGAGGGTTTTGTAGTGTATATGTTTAACCCCTTTGCTCGCAAAGCACACTTCATTGTGAACTTCCATTGCTGAAAATTATTCCCGTTAAATTTTTCAACTTTCATTACCTCCATTTTTAATAATGCTGCTCTTTACGTAATTCTATATATATTTCTAACGTCCTGGGCCCATAACCTATTAAAGGTTTAGGATTATAAATAAAATCACGTAAGATTTCTCGACAATCTTTATATAGAGTGACACATCTAAAGAACAAAGCACACGGTTCTAATTTCAAACATTATTACTTCTCTATCCAAAGACAATATTACATTTGATTGAAACCTTTACATTTATATATCTTTAATAGGATTTTATAATACATCTTCGAGAACATTCTTCAGACCATTTATTTAGTATTGACGGGCGAAATTACAGTCTTCGATCAGGATAATGTGTGTGTGAGTTAAAAATGATTGATTTTGATATTCAATAAAGTTGTCAAAATTCTATTGAGGCTCGAATATATTATGATTTTATTTTAGTTATATTCAGTTATAAAGTTAAATAACACTGACCTTCCGAAAAATGTGTTTTTGAAGTATACAATTTTACACAAATTAATGGTGTTTATAATTTCTCAGATTACTAATGTTTCTGTAAATCACATTTGCATTTGTATAACGTAAACATTAACACAAAACGTAATTTTAACAACAGACATTGTACGTCCATGAAAGAAGTATTGTGTGTCATGATTTAAATACTGCTAATTTATATTGTCCATTTAATGGTTTTTCACAGAGGCTAGTTCTATTATACTGACAGTAAATATAGGCCATATCGATGAAGTAGTCTACTTTTAATGTCGGTTCCGACGATAGAGCCAGCTTAGTTATAAACAGGAATAAAGTGGAAGCCATTAATAATAAGGACATGGATGTAAAAAGTGATTTAGAAATAAATATAAATATGTTGCTTTTGCTTACATAAAACGACTGCATTAAATAGTTAATAACTCGGAGAATAATTTCTAGTATCCATTGCCTTTGTTTCTGCCAGTTTTTATCCTAACTGTCTAACAGTTACATGGGTTCAGTGTAACATTAAATGTTATTCATGTAACACAATGATTTGGCATATTATTTTGCAAACGGCTGTCTATCTGACATCATGTTTTTCAGGAAAAATAATAAGAAGAATTTATCCCATAATATGTTCTAAATGTACATAACAATTTTCAGCAACGTCACCAGAACGATTCTCAAGTGAATCACAGGCGAGCGAAGACGCTGCGCAATGGAAAGCTTGTGGAGGAGAAGTGGGCGTCTGTTCAGGTGGGAGACGTCATCAGGCTGGAGAACGATCAGTTCGTCGCCGCCGACATCCTGCTGCTTAGCAGCTCCGAGCCCAACGGCCTCTGTTACATAGAGACCGCTGAGCTGGACGGGTGAGTTGACACGCTATTATTTACCTTCAACACTGAGAAATAAGTATGGTTTGTGCCTATTATAACGTAGTCTGATGCAAATTATGCTGCTCACTAGACCATTTTGTCATTGACTGGTGACGTTCCATAGAATTTCGTTATTCGGGAATTCAGCTAACTGCACTACAATCGGCGTGCATATATAATTTATAACACATAAAAGAAAATATTTTTCAATTTAATAATGTGCAACGTCAGCGGTTAGAAATGTCATCGCTTGCGTAATCAGCGCGGTATTTAAAGCCCTGGTCTGACGAACGGTACCTGCGGCACTGCGGCAAGCAACGCAGTTCAAGCAACTAAAGAGGTTGCACAAATAGGTTTCACTCTGTGCCTAAATCCGTTGACCAATGGGAGAGCCGAAACTTGCCAACAAATGTTATATTGACAATTTTGCATTGAAGTCTTCACGGGTCTCCATGACAACGGATAATAATTATTTGAGTTCAAAATATATAGAATTTTATTAAAAAATTGTTTGTGCGTCATTCTAAACGAAGTCGGTAAAAAGGCACATAAGACCATTTTCTCAAATTTTGATACGTGACATAATTAGTTTATATTTTCTCATGTAAATTCGCGTGTTATTAACTATATTATTTTATTTTTTTCTGCTAATAAACCTATTCTTTGATCAAGTTATATTTCACTGGACTTGAATAGATACCTACTCTTAAATTATCGCCAATTGTACCGTAATTTGATAAAAACAAATTGTATTATCATTATAAAAATAAATCATTTTGTTATAAATGATCACAAGCAAAACCTGGATCAATACTGATGGACACTTTTTAAAATAATCATTTAATTGTAATTTTTATCTTAATTCACAATACGGAGCTCAAATAATATACGTAGGTATAGGTAGGTAGTAGGTATATATCTACACAACCTCCAGCACAATAGAAGATGTCATAGATCACACATTAACTTGTTGAAATCCGCAGCTTTATCAAAAAGGAACTAAATAGTGGGATTTAAAAAAAAAGAAAAATCTATTTGCCTACAAATTGAAAGACAATTAAATATTGAAAAATATTGGCTGGAGAAGCTAGATGTAAAGCAACACGGACTAATATTAACAAGGGACGCTTAGATTATAAGAAGCGACGTATGGTACCTATAAGCTGCGAATTAGCTTTTTTATAATATGTACGGAAAAAATTAAGAAACATTGAGCGGAAAGTACTGAAATAATTCCTAGATTGATCCATTTGCCACACCCAATAGCAACACGAGATGTTATTTGCACAGTATTCAACTGTAATGTATTATTATAATACGCTCATCGGATGAACTAGTGATATTTTCGTAATTGCTCCGACCACCGTACACGAAGGTGGTAAACTCGTAAATGAAATGCAAATATTACGCGTTTCAGGTTCAGCCTACATAAATATGCTTTCGAGCAGGCTAGTATAATAGTGTTTGACGGCAGGAGCTGATTATTTCTTGCTGGTGGATATTGTAATTGGATTTAAAATTGTAATACATCAGATGCATTGCGGTTGCATTTTGATGCTTATATGAAAAAGAAATGGTCACACTACCATCGAAGATTTTTTCCTTTTATTATCATTTGTTAATGTGTTATTTCTATCTTGATATAAAACACAGGGGCTCCTGCGTTATTACTGTAAAATTATCGACAAATAAATCCATTCCGCAATGTCGAACGCGGAGGCGATTTGACGAGAATGACGTCTGGTCTGTGCGGTGTATTTTCATATAAGTCTGCGTCCAGCACCGCAAACCGCTGTCAGTTCTATCAAAGACCAAAATATCATCAATGAGTTGACCCTTCACCATTGCGGCTGGCTGACGCTTACCGCTCCAAAACAAAAGACAAATGATGACGTTTTTCATACAAAACCGAGTCTGACACCGCATTGCACGCAACGCATTGCCGCGCGTACCGTTCGGCAGACCAGGGCTTAAGATGTCTCAATGATGAACAAGTGACTCTCAGGTTTTACATATTAATATGCTAAAATGTAACGTCAAAATAATTTAGTATTTTGAATGTCAAGATAGTTTATTAAATTGAGTCTAGTGTTTTGTATGGGACTGATAGTCTAGTCATTTGGTTAAAAAATAGGGTTACCTGGAAAGATTTCGGGAGGTTTGGGTAATTTTAAAGATTTTGAGGTTCTTTATTATAATTTCCACTTTGCGACCTCTTATCTTTGCCACTCGCATCGCCACATTGAAAAATAGCCTCGAAAAGCAGATTTTTGACGATATCTCCCTTCCAAAACTCTTGGTAAACTACCAGACGACTGGACAAGGAATCAAAAGTAAAACAGTTGCAATTGGTAGTGTCCTCTATATTTTACTTAAATAAATTAATAATAAGAAAAACGCAAAAGTCTTTGTTTATATTTTTCATTAAGAGTTGTAGCGAAACTTCTTAATAAAAGTTTGTTTACATTTTTAAATATCTTGTTTAAAATATGACTAAGCATCGTTGTTTGATCGAGTATTAACCACTAGAAACTTTGTTCTGATTACGATTATGACTCAGCAAAACGTCATCTCTCACAAATAAGGCGCAGAAATTTCAATTGTTTTTACTTTCCGGCTTGTTTTGAAAGGCAAACAAAGAGGGTCTTTGGCGTCGCCACAACGATTCAAGTTATCTTTGTAAACAAAAGTTCGTAACATTTTGGACCCGTAAAGTATGTCATACAACTTTAAAGTGTTAAAACTATTTTGTTTACTAAATATTTATCGTTTCCAATTGATTGAGTTTTATGTTGCCGCATTGGTATAATGGCAGCGTGCAAGTGTCATAACACGTGAGCTCTTGGGCTCGATTCCTACGTTGGATACTTTGTTTTCGATTTGAAGAGATCTCATATTAGTTGCCTGGTATTGTATCTTGGAACACTATTAGCACTTTTGCCTGCTTATTGATCAAAGGAATGGTGTGCACCCACAAACAAAATGTGCTCATGCTCTTTATTGGTTTGATAAGAAAACTAGGTTGAATTAAGTTTCTAATTTCCTAACACGGTTCTAAATATTGAATGGTTTACCTTATTAGTGTATTATTCTAATTTAATAAGCCTTTGACGCTCGATAATAGTATGGAGGCCCGATCTCCATGTAGTTGGAAATATGTAACCATTATAAGAACACCTTTGAGACATGATTCCCTAATAACGGTAAACATAGCTAATGCAATAGAAATGTGTATTATTTAATATATATATCAACTGTGTAGTATACCTAATAAAATATTGTCTTTTTATACATATACCTACATAAACATAATTACAGCAACATCTAATAAATAGACAAAATCAATTGTATATAGTAACAAGACGTGTGATTTGTAGGACAGAACATATTTTATTGATATTGTTCTATGTAAGTAGGTGTAATGAATTTTTCATTAGTCAAGAATACTAGGCAGACCGACGACCGTGATTGAATATGACTCTTTATAGCCAATGACTAGGTACAATTCTATTAATAATGATCTTATTAATTAACACTGTCTTGTTCTATATTTCTTGTAATAATTAAACAAGGAAGGCACTTTCAAATGGAGATTTTCCTTAAAATTCCATAACGCTTCTATTGACTAGTCAATGTAAATTGTTCCTCTTCGGAATGATGCGATCACGTATGTGTTAGCCTAGAACTGATTTGCGTTATTAAATAGACAGTTATCATTCCACGATAGATCCGCGTTGATTACCGCATAATTTGTAACCCGTGTAAGGTCGTTTCGCTTTGAAAAACATCAACCCGTAATCACTTTACAGTGGACTTTTCTGCATTGTTGACATGACATTGGTTTTTTTATTTTTTTTGCGTATAATAACCTTGAGAATGTCAATTGATTTATCGATGCGTTTGGTTTTCACTCTGTAGGCATGTAGTTTATATTTTTTAAAGAAATCCCGCGTTTGTACATTTAAGTTGTTGTCATGGAATTAAAGCTGCTGAATCAGAGGCATTATAGGTGTTACAAAGTTTTTATATTTTAATAGTATATTTATCTGGCCACCAACACGCTTTGGGTTAATATTGGCTGTCTGCTTGTCCATACCATTATTAGTTTTAATTACATTACACATAGAACTTAATATAAATAAAGTTTTAAATTCACCAATTACAGACAACATAAAGCAATAGCTAAGTTTTAAGTTGCGGGTAGTGTTCAGTAGTCTAAACTCTAACGTTATGTTCTTTTTGTTTCAGAGAGACAAATTTAAAATGTCGTCAGTGCCTTTTGGAGACAGCAGCTATGGGCCAAGACGACGCACAGTTGGGCGCGTTCGATGGCGAGATAGTGTGTGAAACGCCCAATAATTTACTTAATAAGTTTGAAGGTAATTACATTAATATCTACTATACATTATGAAATAGATTTTGTCCACTATTTCACCTACGAAGGAACCTTGCATTTACACCCAGGCTCAGAAAATATACTCATGCTAAATATCAATTTTGCAAATTAACTTCATGATAAGGCCCTCCATGAAACACTCATATTCTCTATTATCTGTTATCTTGGTTCGTCAAAGACAATACCGACCAGCAGGCGTAATAACGGGATTGCTGATTGAATTTAAATTTTTAAATTTACACTATCCTAATTATGTAAAAGTTGGTATGACGAACTCCTTCGCTAATATATACAATTAATAAGAGTCTTATTGAATAAATTGATTCTGAAATTTATCATAAACTATATTTTATATAATAATATCAATACTAATATTACGATGCAATTTAAATCTCTACTGGAAACCAGCACGAATGATATCGAGGAAGAACAATAACTTCTAGATTGACCAATATGTTCGCAATGCAGTAGTTTTATTGCTCCGCGTCGTTTATAAAGAGTGGCACGTGACACTAACACGATGATTGTACGGGCCCTCATATCAATTTACTTTTGTTCAATTTATCATCTAGTTCGACTAATTCGCTTTATTCTTGCTGGATGTCCAATAAAACATGACTTCCCCTCTTCCCCTTATTTTTCCATCGTACCTCAACTATTTTTAAAATCCAGACGCTAGGAAGGTATTCGCCACGTCCTTGTTTATTATCATAATTTTTGGTAGCGTATTTATTTCCCCGGCGGATAGAGACAACCCGCGTGCAGGTCGATAACCCATCATTGAAGTTTCACGTTTTTCATTCAGCATGTGAATATCCGCGAGTTAATCGTGTCCGTCCGGTTGACTCTGTAGTTAGACTGCACTGCACTTGCCATAAGATGTAGTGTAATCACTTTTCGCGTCAGTACAAAAAATAGGGAAACTTAGCGCTCTTTCTTCTTAACGATTTGTGACTCACAAAAGTAATCAACTTAGCTCGCCCAACATTTCTACGAAAACAACTTAGTCGAAGAAAGTATTTGGCCAAATATATTACTTTGCGAAAGAGGTCGCGTTACACATTTTGAGGTCGTTTACCTCCCCAGTCCTCGTGAGTCGTGACTCACGCCCCTCCCTATTTATTAACCTATATAGTAAATCAGGTATTTGCCTAGAGATCTAGGAATTGCTTTGTTCCTAAGTAAAATGCTTGTTATGTTTACATTTTGAAGTTTTATTTTTATAATTGAATATACATTTAAATACATCATGTGAAACTTGGAACCCATAGGTGTAGGCAGAAATTATGGTATATAATTTAACTCGTATCTCACTTTGGTCGTTTTCGTTAATATCTCCACTCCAATCTGTACCTTATTCAGGATGTCATCGATGTGCTTGGCATAACTTCGATACGGTTAACTTAGCACAGCGTATATTACATAAACCTTTGACATATTGCACGGTGGCTCATACTCAACCCATCAATTAATATGTCCACGCAACTTCCTGATGTTGTTTGTGATAGTCCGTTGTTATTTTTGCGTAACTGCCTCCTTCAACGTGTATTTGTAGATGTCGACATAATACAAATTCATGTGTGGGTTTCAATGCAAGTTTTACCTGTTAATCCTTATGCGCATTGAGGTGCCGCATCGTAACAGAATAACAACTGGAATTATGAATAGGGCAAAGATGATGAAAGTACCAAATTGTATGACTTTGGCCTTTTAACGACTGGCTTAACGACAAAGCTGGTTTAACTGCACAGCCCTTTGGTTGACTTGGCTGTACTAAAAACATTATCCAAGTGAACAGTAAAAAATATACCCAATAGCTCAACACATAGAGTTATTCGCATATTAAATAAACAAATAAATACACCCAACAGTCACATACATAGTTCTGACCCCACACTAAGATCGAGTCTTGTGTCGTGGGTATCAGAAACTACGAGAGACCTTTCGGTCTCACAAACACCCAGACACGAAACAAATACCTGTGGACCAAACAAACATTTGTTTCGGTGCGGGGATCGAACCCGCGGCCTCTCGTTTCACAGCCGACGTCTAACCAACTGCGCCACGGAGGCTGTCAATTATAATGCAAGTCTTACAGAATCAGAAATAACAGATACTTGGGTCTCACAACACAGACCCGAAAGAAATTTCACAGCTAGCGTCTTAACTTCCAGAGACTGAAGTGGAGGATCTTAAGAAAAATTGAACGGCGTGAATTAAATGAGAAAAATCCATTTCAAATTGAAGTACATGCTCACGGCCTATTGCATGGTTAAGCTTATCATTATATGCGTTGAACTTTAAGCATAAAGTTATACTTGTATTTGTGCAACATAGCATTGGCGTTGTGACATCAGCGTGAGTCATCAGTTACAAACATAGCCCTGCTTTATGTGGTTTGTTAAGCTAATATTAGCCTTGCTATATGTTAATACATTTCCAGCTTATTATTCCTTACATGATGGTTAACACGCAACCTTATTATTTTTGATGTTACCTATCTTTTTAACATTTTATTGAGCTACATCAAATTTTCTTATGTTCGTATCCACACAGTTTTCATAGGTTAAAACTAGTGGATACCACATTTTCAAGTTTAATTGGAATACATTGAACTTTACTTGCTCGCCCACATACTCATTTTTCAATGTTGGCATTTAAATGTAATTCGTTTCGTACGTGTTGTCGAATAAGTGTTTCCTTCCCGAGTCTTTATTCGCATTACAATGAATTTATAAGGCCAGTAGTGGCCATTAATATTGTGAAATGTATAAATTTACCTATAGTATTAAACTGCAGGCAGAATATCCTCAATGACGCATATGCCATGCATGAATTAGCAATGATCATAAATATTTTACTAGGAAGAAAATGCAATTTAGATAAATACAAAAGCTTGTACATACTAGTAAGTTTACAAGATATCATAGAGGAAACTAATGAAATTAATGCAGTACTATATTCCTTAGTCGTAAAATATTTACTAAGTTCGATGTACTGAATTGGTTTTCGTTGTTACCAATGCGATGGGTAGATTTTTGTCAAATCAAACGAACAAATAAACATTTAAGCCTATTCGAATATTTCCTTGACTCATAAGTTACATAATTTTACAAAATATCGTATCAGAGAAAAACTATAATATCAGAAATAACTAAAAGGCCACGCTTAATCAAAATGATAAGCGTCAACAACCGTTCGATGTATTGAGTAGTCTCAACAAGCTTCAATAAAACGATAGTTGTAATTCTAAATGCGGCGCGGAACATTTATTGAAGTGGTTAAAGCATATCCAATGTTTAACTTAGCAATGTTATGATTTGTAGAAATAGGCTTCCAAAAACAAACGAGTTACATGGGTGTATTTGTGGCGACCCTCCACGTACACACACCGAAGCAAAACATATAACGGTTCACCAGCTGACCGCCGGCCGGAGCTCAGGTAGTCGTGACGTCACCGGGCCCGCGCCGGCGCAGCCATTCGTCGCAGCGCCATATCAGTCGGCTTCTGCTCGATGCGCGCTTCACACCGTACCTATCTCTTTCGCTTCGCGCCACGTACCGCTTACCCGCTAGCTTATCGTACGCTCTGACCGCTTTCGTGTTTTATCTTCTTTCTGCTCATCCACTTCTCCACATTGGTGACCCCGGGAGAACACCATTATGAGCGACAGCAGCAGCGATTCTTCACATACCGCCGAGTCACGTAATGGTGACACACGCACCAGCATGACACGGCGAACAAGAAGATTTCGGGTGTGCTCGGAACAACCGACGATGACGTCAGAGGTCCAACGGCCGGATTTAAAGGTACCTGCTTTTTCTTCGGACGAACCGGAACTGTGGTTCGCGCTACTGGAAAGCCAATTTTACCTCTTCGGCATCATCAACGACGGACTCAAATACACGACCGTCCTTTCAAATTTGGATATGACACACGCCAAGATAGTCAAGGACGTCATAATTTCGCCCCCGACCACGTGCAAATATGAGCAAATAAAAAGCGAACTAATTAGACGGCTAACCGCTTCCAACGAAAAGAAGCTACGGCAGTTTCTTTCCCAGGAACAACTCGGGAATAGAAAACCGTCACAATTTCTGCGCCACCTCCAGGACTTAGCTGGACCCAGCGTTCCAGAGGATTTTCTGCGCACCATCTGGAGTGACCGACTGCCGCGCGACATCCAAACTTTGTTGGCCTCACAGCCAACCCGCTCACTGGATCAACTAGCAGACCTCGCCGACCGCGTGCTAGAAATAACAGCACCAATCCACGTCGCAGCCGCCTCTACACCCCACGTGTGTTCCTGCGGCAGCTCTTCAGATGCGATCGCCACGCTCCGAGAAACAGTGCAGCGTCTCGAAGCCAAGCTCGTTGAGCAAGCACGCACAACCAGGTGTCACCGGACAACGGGTCGTTCTAGACCTCATCGGCAAGCATCGTCTCCTTCTTCACTCCGGAGTAAGACACGGTCCCACTCCAGATACTGTCGATACCCTATTTGCTGGTACCACATCAAATTTGGAGCTAACGCACAGAAATGCCTCAAGCCCTGTGATTTTAACGGCAGCGGAAAACTTATTTCGCCAACACCAGTGACATCTTTCCGCCAACCAAGAAAGTTTAACTACAAACTAACGCACACTCCGTTCCGAACCGAGTATGCTATCCAGGAAGCATCCAGATCCCGGCAGTGCAAGACTGACATAAAAAATACCCGGTTAAAGACTGGAGATGGAAATTTCGCATCGCGTCAAGGCTTAATATTTTCGGAGCATTCAAATCTACCCGAAACGCGGATGGAATTAAATTTAAAACCTGCTCTAAAGACAGGGCACGACGGGACAAATCGATCCGTCGTTCAAACTTCCGAAGCCTCCACCACACCGAAAAAAGTTAGGTTCTGCGCATTTGCGACCGTCCGAATAATTTAATTTTATTGTGTATATTAACCAATGACAGTAATATGTTTTTTCTATCGCCCTTGACGGTCTCTGGGGGGGAGTGATGTGGCGACCCTCCACGTACACACACCGAAGCAAAACATATAACGGTTCACCAGCTGACCGCCGGCCGGAGCTCAGGTAGTCGTGACGTCACCGGGCCCGCGCCGGCGCAGCCATTCGTCGCAGCGCCATATCAGTCGGCTTCTGCTCGATGCGCGCTTCACACCGTACCTATCTCTTTCGCTTTGCCTTACGTACCGTGCGCCTTTGCAAATTATTTCGATTTGCTATTTATTTATAAGACTGTCGCTTTCCTCTCCTTCTTAGTATTTAGTGGACTGATTTAGTGTGTAGTGAAAGACTTGTTTAGTATTAGTGTAGTGTATAAGACCTTAGCCCTAGTGACTTTGTACTTTTCATTTGTGTGGATTTTGTGTGTACATTAAAATCTGTGTACGCATTGTGTGGAGCATTTTATTTCCGCCGCTTCCTGCATAGGCTCTGCTTACCGCACTCGTCACACGTCGACGCGCAGCCGTGTCGATTACAGGCTACCCGCGTATCCGATTTCTCGGAGATACGCTCACCTACACGCATCATCTACACCCTCATCTACATCTCCACATATTTTTTCTACCGGGAAGATATAATAGAAATGTTAAGAAACAAATAAACTTTACTACACATACATAAGCGGAGCTTTACATTAATAATGTACATATGTGGTTTTCACGATACTTCCAGGAACTTACCGGTTCCACGAAACTTGCGCCATATTTTGTCGGAAGTCGGAACTTCCATTCCTGTATGAGACTATCGACATTTTTTTTATAATTTCTTAATATCTAATCGTGTATTTGTAAAGCTATTATTTTATTTTCTTTATGTAACAGCAGCCCTTTTTCTAACTTTATCTGTATGTTGGACATTAAGTATGGACCGTTACTGTGGGTATTTCTACAGCAATGGTTTGTCAATAGTCAATATCAACAATTTTGTGGGTAATTGTAATTTTGTATCTCGTTTCTGGGTATATAAGACTGTCATTGGTATAATGCAGATCATTTCTATTTAGTACACGAAGACAATCAATAGTCAAATCGGAGAAACTGTCTCCGACATGTGAAATTAGTGTTCCTGCGGTAACTTTCTAGAAATGGAGTTGCTGTGTTGTGTTATAATAATAGTGTTCAAGAGTGTTAATCGCCCTGTGTTCGTATATTTGGAATTGCAATAATTACTCTGTTTACTGCGGTTTCCTAAGATGTAAGTGCAATTCAATTACAAACTACCTCTTGTTAAGCCTTCCACTCACTATCACCATACCTTATACTTATCTCTGAAATATAGATTTAGTGTATGATTTGTGCATTGATATACCAAATATAGTGTCTCGTCTAGTAGGTCCGGGAACAAAATGTTTGTAACAAAAAAATCGGTGCACATATATGGCTATGTTTGTATGTATTTTATGCCCGTGTTACTCCTACATAGTCACACTATCTTCCCTACCGCTCCACCAGAGTCCCACGGTTCATGTTTGTGTGTAGTGTGCACAGATTTTATTCACATTGTCTTGTACAATATACCACGATGCGTTTATATGTTTTGTCCAGGCACGTTGAGCTGGCGCAACCAGCACTTCTCGCTGGACAACGACAAGATCCTGCTGCGCGGGTGTGTGCTGCGCAACACGTCGTGGTGCTACGGCGTGGTGGTGTTCGCCGGCAAGGACACCAAGCTCATGCAGAACTCCGGCAAGACCAAGTTCAAGCGCACCAGCATAGATAGGCTACTTAATTTTCTTATTATAGGGGTGAGTCAATATGCTTTTCAGTTTTATTATTATTTAAAGTTATTACACTACATCCTCGTGATTTGTTAGAAAAAAAAAAATTTTTTAGCTATTACAACTTGGTAATTTTTTAGTAACTTAAAAATTTGCTATTTAAATTGCTGAAGCAGGTTTCTGCTGTATAAACTAAATACTTATTTGAAAATGATTTTTGGAATATTGATAAATCTATAAAGATGGGTAGATCTAATTAACAAAAGAAAAGCAGTTAGTTCTTTTGTTTTGCTTCTGGTTTATGTAAAGCAACATCGGCGTTTAGTAGTTTCTATCTTAATGGATCCTAATTGTGTCTCCAAATTTAAATTATAATAATTTACCATTCCTCGTATTACAGTAGGAACATGACAGTCGAGTTTTTACAAGTGTAGTGTTGTTGTTGCAGATAGTATTCTTCCTGCTGTCGATGTGCGTGTTCTGCACGGTGGCGTGCGGCGTGTGGGAGTGGCTGGTGGGGCGCTACTTCCAGGTGTACCTGCCGTGGGACTCGCTCGTGCCGGCCGAGCCCACGTGGGGCGCCGTCATCATCGCGCTGCTCGTCTTCTTCTCTTACGCCATCGTCATGAACACTGTCGTGCCTATATCGCTTTATGTTTCCGTCGAGGTGAGTCTGCATTCTGCAACACAGTAAAAATATATTTATACATCAGTTACTTATGCATGATGTGAAAATAAACAAGGAATTTATTAAATTAATGGGTATTTAGTATTCCCTTCTCCATTCAAATGTGTATAGAATACGACAGTATCTGGAAATATACCGTTACTCAGTGACAGTCCTAGAAATAATCTGGTTTGCGCGTTAAATATAGTCAGATTCATTTGCATGTGTCGCGCCGGTGCGCATTACGTGCGAGCGCGCGCGCGCGCGCGAACGTAAACATTGACGTGCAGTAACGCAAATGTAACACATGGATATCTACACCTTGAGGTTTTGTAGAAAATTATATTTACGTTCTCCTTGGCGTTATTGAGTGTTTTATTAACGTGACAATTATCATGTGACAACTTCAAGAACATGTAATACGGCCAACGTCGGTCGTGGTCGTTCCCAATAAGAAATAATTATAGTTTTTGTCGGCAGGTAATCAGATTTGCACAGAGTTTCCTCATTAACTGGGATGAGAAAATGTATTATGAAAAGACTGGCACAGCGGCAAAAGCGCGGACCACTACGTTAAATGAGGAACTGGGTGAGTTGGTGAAAAATGTTTGATTTTTAAACTTCTTCAATACCAGCGATATTTTTATGGCATTAAAGGACACATTCGAAGGACAGTGCTTGGTTCCAACTCTCCAGTAGCTAGATTGAGTAGATTATATAATAAATACAGTAATCACATCGATATACACTCTATGTCATTACACAGTTTTAGAAAACATATGTTGGATGCAATATCAGGTTACATACAGTAGTTCTATTTAGTTTTTAAGTATAAGTATAATTGTTGTTTTTTTTTATGCTTAGTTTAAGTTGATGGTTGTGTTTTTTTTTAATGTATTTGTTATGTTTACCTGTCAGTAATTGTGCAATAAGTTAAGATTATTTTGTTTTATATTTTTAGTACAAGCATCATTGTAACAATTGTAGGTAGACTTTTAATAAAAAAAATAAAAAAATTAAAAGGACTCCAATATGTGAAAAAAAACTATAGAAAGCATAATTAATTTTGGAAACCAGATATTAAAAAACTTTGTAGACTTGATATAATATGTTTGTTTCAGGGCAAATCCAATATATATTTTCCGATAAAACGGGAACGTTAACACAGAACATAATGACATTCAACAAGTGCTCGATAGCGGGCGTGTGCTACGGCGACGTGGTCGACGACGCCACCGGCGAGACCCTCGAGATCAACGAGGTGTGTACCAACAACTATACGACCCCTCACTTCACTTGTACTATCAAATACTAGGCACAGCAATAGATTTTCTTTTATATAGATATCACATAAGAGCATGTAGGATGCATTCAAATCACTAAGCACAAAGAACAATTTGTTTGGACGCGCACGTTTCGTCCATTTTTTTTATTACTTTGCATGATGTTTGAGTTTGTTTTTTTTCTTTTTATTAAAGTTTGATCATTTTACCGAGTGGTTAATATTAGATCATGTTGAGATATGTTTTGTCCTCGCCCGCCCGAGCTTTGGAGATTATGTTTATATGTTTTTCATTGTATCGTCCTCACGTTTGTTCGTTTTTACAGTTTGTGTATGTTTCGGTCATATTCTTGATTTTTACACGTCACATACGATTCGTGCACACGCATCGATTTTGTCAATATGCATCGTCTCACACTACACTCTACCACCCGATAGAGTAGAATTTTTTGTATTTATTTGCATGCAATCATCGCCTCACCGAACATAAATCTCAAATACAAGCTTAGGGAAACGAGGAATCAAGAGGTGTCACTTGGAGCGGACCGAAACGGTTCTAGAATCCTGATCGTTTAAAATATGAGATCACCCGGGGATCGGCTGCGAAGGCACCGGCCACACAAGAGAAGGGGTAAAAGGGGAGGCTCAGGATGTGAGGGATGAGTTAAGACAGTAGGTAGCTAAGGTTAACGATGTGGTGGTGTGGCGTGCGGGAGAGTGGAGTGTGTGACGCGTGTGGTGGTGCAGCGGCGGACGCGCGCGCGGCGCGGCGGGGGCGGCGGGGGCGGCGGGGAGCGCCTGCTCGAGCTCGAGCACGAGCAGGGCCGCAGCACGCCGGGCGCGCGCCGCCTGCCCGCGCGCGTACGTCACAGTAACGAGCGCAGCAGCACACATGTACTGTGGGCGACCACGAGTATCGCCGGTCCGCCTTGTGGCGGGACCCGTGCCGATAGCCGTGGTCGCCCGGTTTGTCTATATGGTGGCCTTGGTGGTTTATACATATTTCGAGAGCGATCTGTTCAAAGTATGAATGTCAATTTACTTTGTGCAAATGCATGTTTATTGCATTCATGTTAGCAACATCCACATGTCGACCCGCTAGTGATCAGTGTCTGTTTATACTTTGAACGATATTCGAAATATATTAATTGGTGGCGTGAAACTCTAGAACTTCTGTACTGTCCGTATCTTCTTGGCTTCAAATCTTCCGTTTCAAAATGGATCTTGGGAAATACTCCACTTAAAAACTGACCCCGACTTCAAAATATGCTTATTTGAGACTGCTCAATTTTAATTTGGTATTGAAAGGAATATTAATTGAAAATTTATATCGAAATTTCGAGCATCTCATTTAAGTTATTTAATTTAGAATTATTAGCTTTCATTCACTTAAGTGTTGTTTAAAACCTAGTTATATTTTTTAGCATACCGTTTCTAAATTAAATAATTCATTCGCTCTCGATCATTCTTATAGCAGTAGATCCTCTAACAACTGAATGGGTTTACTCCCTGAACTAAAACATATATAATAATATAAGTGTGTAGCTTCCTTGACATTAGTTACTAATTGTTAACTAAATAACAAAAAAAAAACAGTTTTAGTGAGCCACATTAGGTCACTCGTAATTTTCAGCTATACTTTATGGATGAATGTATTTTACTGCATGTTCCGCTTTGCATCTTGTGTTGTTTTATGTTTGACACGCTTCTAACACAACTAATCGTTACCAACTTATGAACAAATCTACGTCTTTACTTTTACAATTATAACATGAAATTAAACTGTATATTTAAATATTAAAATTGACTCGCGTACTCATTGATCAAGCCAATCAGTATTTATGGTAATTGTGACGTAGATTTGTTTTGCATACCTCAAAATAGTGTGTAATGAGTATACCGGTGGTGCGCAGGGTTCAGAGCCGCTGGACTTCTCGTTCAACCCGGAGTACGAGCCGGAGTTCAAGTTCTTCGACGCGACGCTGCTGGACGCGGTGAAGCGCGGCGACTCGCACGTGCACGACTTCTTCCGCCTGCTCGCTCTCTGCCACACCGTCATGCCCGAGCAGAAGAATGGACGGCTCGAATACCAGGTAATTATCACTTCCTGAGTCTCAGTAAATTATAACTTGATCATATTTGTTTTCTCTAACGTAGAAGTACATACCAAGTGGAACTCGTGAAGTGTACGGCTCACAGAATATTGTTACTATTTCGAATCTTGACTTGTACTTGGTGAATTCATATATCATATTGGTTTTTGTTTTTTAGGCGCAGTCTCCAGATGAGGCTGCTCTGGTGTCCGCGGCCAGAAATTTTGGTTTCGTGTTCAGAGAACGCTCGCCTAATAGTATTACAATAGAAGTAATGGGTAACACAGAGGTAAGATAAATATTTTATTGTACACAATTATAATATGTGATGATAATTGTACTAACTAAAGCCTGTCTTTGTTTCAGGTGTATGAATTGTTATGTATATTAGATTTTAATAATGTTAGGAAAAGAATGTCCGTGATATTGAGAAAGGATGGTGAAATTAGGTTATATACAAAAGGTGCTGATAATGTAATATATGACAGATTAAAAGGAAACCAAGCTGAAGTGAGGTCAAAAACACAAGAGCATTTAAATGTAAGTACTATATTTTTACTGGCTTAATCAAAAATATAAACATATTCAATAGTCACAACTATCATTTTATAGTGACATGCTAACTCCAAGTTTAAGAAATGCATTTTGTCATTTATTTTTTAAAACAAGCCCTACTTCAGATCAGATCACATATTTTTTGTAGCTGTAATGTGGCGAGTTACATTGACGTAATATAAACATGAAAGAAGAATGATAGATGTATGCGCTTGGTGTGTTTATTTTATTTTATTTTATTTATTAGGTCTACAATAAATCACATATCAGTACATAAGAATTAAACAGAACACAATAAAAAAAAAAGGTAAATACATGATTTTCCAAAGTAGACACAACATGCACAAAGAGTAAATACAACAATACAATGGTTAAGTAAAATAAGCTAACATTTCAAAGTTTAACAATCAAGTATAAAAGAAGAAACTAAAATAACACCAATAAATAAAAATACAAGTAGCAGTAATTATTTGCAAATACAAGAAAATATACCTCTACGAAAGCTGTATAATGAGTTTGCATGAATGTCAACCACACTACTGCAGCTATTCAGCAACTTACAAAGTCTCGGTACAGGAGAGTTACTACCAAGAACGGACCTTCTCAAGGGAGGCGACAACGGGGTGATAGAGAATCTTGGAATTCTAGAGGGCACTCTTATGTTGAAGGAACAAAGCAATGATGCACAGTCAATTTTATTATTAAAAAGTTTAAAAAGGAAAAGCAAATCAAGAATATCCCTACGATGTTCTAAAGAGCTCAATTTAAAATGAATCAGTCTATCCACATAAGAGAACCTTCTGTCAGCTCTACCGATACTCCTCGCAAGATGCCAAAGGAATCTTTTTTGTACTCTTTCTAACCTTAAGCTATGTGTAGCAAAATGTGGCCGCCACACTGTTGAGCAGTACTCAAGGTTACTTCTAACAAGGCTATTGTACAAGAGCTTTTTGGTGGAAATACTCTTAAATTTTTTAGCATTTCGTAATAAAAATCCTAACATTTTAGAAGACTTCCTGATAATAAAATCTAAATGGGGAACAAATGTCAATTTCTTATCATAAATAACTCCTAAATCCTTTATCACCTCCAGTTCTTGTACAGAATCTTCTGCTATGTTATATTGATGATTGATAACATTCAATTTTCTCGAGAATACAACACTATAACATTTCTTAGGATTTAACAGCATATTGTTGTCATTACACCACTGAAAAAGTCTATTTAAGTCTTGTTGTAATAATGTGCAATCATCTCGAGATTCGATAGTTCTGCAAAACTTCAAATCATCTGCATACATAAAAAGTGAAGAATATTTAAAACAATTAGTAACATCGTTTATAAAAACATTAAATAAAATAGGTCCTAAATGAGAGCCTTGTGGTACTCCTGATGTAATGTTATAAAGATTGGATTGGAAACCATTGACAACCACAGAAAAGAGTCGATCCTCTAAATACGATTTCAGCCAACTGAGCAGAGAGCCGGTGAACCCATAGGTAGAAAGTTTAGCTACAAGTATATGATGAGGTACTGAGTCAAATGCCTTTTTGAAGTCAGTATATAAGACGTCGATTTGTTTATTTCTATCTATCGACTCAATAAGAGACTCAGTAAAACTAACCAAATTAGTAGTTGTGGATCGGCGGCTTACAAAACCATGTTGAAAAGGAGTTAAATATAATTTGAAGTGATTTTGGATATAAGGGCAAACAATCATTTCAAATACTTTGGCAAATGTTGAAAGTATTGTGATAGGACGATAATTATTGACATTACATATATCATCGGATTTGTAGATCGGAATCACTTTTGCAACCTTCCACTCCCTTGGAAATGTTCCTGACGACAATGATTTATTAAATATGATAGTGAGGGGCAAAGATAGACCAGTGTAACATGACGCAATAAAAATTGGAGGTATATTATCTGGACCTGCACCCTTACGATGGTCTAAAGCCTTTAAAATATTCATCACAGTGAATTCACTGATAACAGGTGCAGTAAACGATTGGCTATAAGCATTTAGAAGCGTCAGGCCGTGTAAATAATTCTCATTTCTAATACGTGACTGAGAAGCACTATAAATCTTAGAGAAATTCTTAGCAAACATATCACATATTGTAGTTCCGTCAGTTGCAAGAGATACGCCATCAGACATTTGATTAGGATACGAACCGCTACTACCACGCTTATTGTGAACAAAAGTCCAGAAAAGTTTGGGATTTTTAATAATACCCTGCTCCATATTGTTTGTTGCAGAAGTTCGCGGGCGAGGGCCTGCGCACGCTGGCGCTGGCGTGGCGGCCGCTGGAGGAGCGCGGCTTCGTGGAGTGGAAGCGGCGCCACCAGGCCGCCGCGCTGGCGCTGCGCGACCGCGACGAGCAGCTCGACGCCATCTACGAGGAGATCGAGACCGACCTGCTGCTCCTGGGTACGCACACTTCCTGCATCAGCCCTAACACGTCCCACTGCAGCGCACGGGGCTCCGACACAATCGATAGTTCGATTGAGAGGGGTTAGACCATATAGTCCGCACGCTGGCCTAGTGCGGGTTGGCCGACTTCAGATACAGTACAAATTCTTCAAAATCGCTACAGTATGCATGTTTCGTCACGATGTTTTTCTTCACCTTTATAGTGCGTGGTGATTGACTATCAATACACACATAACTCCAAAACGTCAGAGGTGTGCCCTGGAATTTGAACTCGCAACTACCGTGAAACATGTAGTGTAGCATGTAATGGCAGTCGCGTCTGGTTCGTTACCAACAGGCCACTACGCACTTAAATAATAAATAAATAAATACACCCAATAGCCACATACATTACCCTGAGTCTCGAGTCTCGTAATTTATTGTTCGTGACTTTTGGGTTTATTTATTGTTCTACATAGGTTTTCATGATTTATAGACTTACATTTTGAGATGAAACAGCATATATCATTTTTACATATTAATATACTTATAATAATTTACAGGCGTGACAGCGATAGAAGATAAGCTACAAGACGGAGTCCCAGAGACAATAGCAAATCTCAGCATGGCTGGGATTAAAATATGGGTTCTCACGGGAGATAAACAAGGTAATTAATACAATTATTGTATCAAATCATTTATTACGAAAATTTATTACATACTTTTGTGATACAGATTGACTTAAATTACTTGCATATTTAAAAAAAGGAAAATAATATAAAACACATTTTCCTACGCTCTACAAAATCCTTCCTCTGATTTCTTTCTGAACCGTCTATGATATGAAGTGCAATTTTTTTGTACAAGTTTTGGTACAAGATGATCTTAGCTTAAAATATATTACTAGACAAATTGTGTGTTTGTCTACAGAAACAGCAATAAATATCGGTTATTCGTGTCAACTACTAACTGACGACATGGCGGAGGTGTTCGTGATCGACGGCGTGTCGCACGACGACGTGGACCGCCAGCTCGCCAAGTGCCGCGACTCCATACGGGTCGTCAATACGTTTCTACCACATGGTAAGTTGTCATGCTCCATCCGCCTCGAAGGACCAAAAATACTTTACATCTCGTATTCGGTACTACTGAGAAAAAAAACAAAAATTGTTCTATAACTTTTAAACTATTCAATGAAAACGTAGCGTGGGACGCCCTCTGTCCAGGCGACTTGTACAAGAGGGCCGGCAGCGACAATGCATAAAGCAGCAGACCGGGCTCTGTGGCGTAACCTTTGAGAGAGTTTAATGTCCAACAGTGGACTCCAAGGGGCTGATGATGGTGATAAATTGTTGTAATAAAGGACAATCAATTCTGTTATGCATTGCATTATTCTGATAATATTTATTCACGAATTTAGTCATCATAATATGATGATTACTGTTAAGATCTCCATTGAAATTTCTTAGATAAATTACCTAATTGAAATTACTTGTAACCCCAGCAGGGTCGCCGTCTCGGCGGCGCGGCGGCAGCGGGTCGGGTGCGGGGGCTGCAGGGGGTGCGGGCGCCGCGGGCGCGAGCGCGGGGGCGGAGGGTGCGAACGGCGCGGCGCGTCCCGCCAACGTGAAACTCAACGCGCCCGCCGTGTCCGTCGTCACATTTAGGTGGGAACATAGCACACTAGCACGCAGGTAGACACCACACCACACTATGCACTAGCACTATGCCGCTCTCTGTGCCGTCCACGCTCCGCAACCCCGCTGCTTCTCCGTGTGCCGTGTGCTCTGTGTCTGCTACCCCTCGAACGTATACATTTGCCGAATTACAATCGATAAAATAAATAAATACCTTTTCACATGCCCCGCATTTCTGTGGGGCCAGTGCGACATGATTGTCAAATTTTGGTCGTTAAAAAACTTAATACAAACTTCAGTACTTTCGGGAAAAATAAATGTAATATAACGTGCGAAATACAGTTACGGGAACTTCTTTGAAAATATCTAAATTTCCCTATAATATGAACCATTTTCAACAGAATCCTTTTTGTCTTTTTAGTCAATATTATAACAATGCTCTTTCTTTCTACAATAACAATGTAATTACTCAAATTACCCAACCCTCTACCTTTCATTCCTACTAACCTAACCCAACTGTATTATTTCCAATAGTTCGCACCGAGCCAAATGGCTTTCTAACTTGTATCGTCTTTCTCCTCCTAACCGACACTTTCAAATTCATACTATACACACAGTAAATTAATCGCATCCTGTCTAATTTGAAACTGAAAATGTATATTTATATTTACTTATGGGTAATTTTTTTTCCTAGTAATGTCTTTTGAAAAGTGTTCTATATCTGCTACAACTTGCGTCTGCCATTTTGGCTACTAAGCTGTAATGCAAAATGTTGTTTTTCTTTTGTTTCTTAAGCTTTTGTTAGTTTTCTGGCTATTTTTTTCAAGTGTGATTTAGGTTGCTACAACCGCTCGAGCTTGAATTTATTTGTATTGTACAATATAATTAAGATTTAGTAATAAAATAATCTTGTGTTACTTTTTTACATGGTTTGGTGGACTATAAATGTTTTGTTGATAAAAATGTATGAGCGTTAATCAATTAATTTTCATGCTTATGCTAAATATTTTTTTTATATGAGTATGGCATCGTGACGCTCTTCCTGATGGTAGCTGTAACGCCATTTAGATTTGAAATTTGAACATGAATTTAATAGGCTTAAATGTTTTATAAACTGCTTTGTAAATAAGGTTTAAGATATGTATTGAGTTTTCTTAAGAGCTATATCGAGTCGGGCAAAATGATATAGGATTTTCTATTAATTATCAGCCAGGGGTCAGGAGTTTGTGCCCGATGAGGCGATAGGCTCGCCTCCTTTCACAAGGCAAACCGTTGGATTCCTGGTAGAACCTCTGCCTGCCCCTTCTGGGAAAAAGGCGTGGGTTTATGTACGTATGTGTTTGGAACACATGTATAAGAGCGGTAGGGTTGTGTTGCAGCAACGAGTACGTGTCGGGCGGCGCGCCGTACTCGGAGTCGCACGAGCACGGCGCCGACGACGCCAACGGGTTCGCCATCGTCGTCAACGGACACTCGCTCGTGCACTGCCTGCATCCCAAACTCGAGGAGAAGTTAGTATCGCTACTGTTTCATTTCTATTTTGCTTTATGCAATGATAGTGAAAAATTATTTTGAGTTATAGTTTTATTCCAATGTGTAACATTCGCGTAAATCTAAAAAAGCCATATATTATTTTTTTCTATAATTTCTTCACCTTAGACTGCTCTCTCATTATCCTATTCATATATCCAACCAAAGGTTGCCTGGAATAAATTGTCTAGTGTGATATGAGAAGCCCCTGCCTCTTATAGTAGTATTATTATTATATCATTTCTTTACTGTATTTTTTTCTCTATGTAGTGCAAAAAAGGATTAAATAAATATCATCATGACGAATTTAAATTTTATATAATTTAATATAAAATAACCCACATGCGGATTGAATCTGTATCAGCCCCCATATATTATGTTCCACTACAGTGCACGGGTCTCTACGATTGAGAATACAAATTGACAAGGGTACAAAAAAAAACGTGCTTTTTATTCATACAATATGTTTTATTCTTTTCAGATTTCTTGACGTGGTATTACAATGTAGATCGGTGATATGCTGTCGAGTGACGCCACTGCAAAAGGCGATGGTCGTAGAACTCATCAAGAAGAGCAGAAAAGCCGTTACGTTGGCGATAGGTGACGGCGCCAACGATGTTTCTATGATCAAAGGTACGTTCATATAGTATTTTTTTTTTTTTTTTTTTCGTCCCTTATATTCCATCTACAATCGGCTGTTGTAGCCATAATTAGATTTGGTCTCGGTGGGGTGTTGCTATTAGTTATTCTCCATTGAGAATTAACCTTATAATATTTCTCAGTTTCTTGGATCAAATATATGCAGTCTCTTTAATCTTTTAATATCTTGTTGTTTGTTCAAAAGTTCTCTAGCTAATTCGTTTCTGTGCTCAGAAAGTCTCTCTTTATAGTGTTCACTATTCCTATTTACTTCCTCCTTAACTGTAGGCATTTCAAGGTACTTGTGTATTTCTGTGTTTCTTATAAACCAGGCTGCACCTGATATCGATCTAAGGACAATATTTTGGAATCTCTGTAATATCTCCAGGTTGGAGTTGCTAGCCGAGCCCCACAGCTCTATCCCATATGTCCATATTGGTTTTATAATGGATCTATAGATCAGAACTTTGTTACTGACCGATAACTGCGACTTACGCCCAATTAGCCATGTTAAATTTCTATATAATATTGTTGCCTCCTTTTTCTTTGCCTGGATATGCTTTGCCCAAGTCAATCTGCGGTCAAGGTGTAGTCCTAAATACTTCACACAATTGCTCGTTGGTAGTGGTTTTCCTTCCATAGTTATAGTTGTGCAATCCCCTTTTCTTAGGGTAAAAGTAATTTGTATCGATTTGGTTACACTAGCCTTAATTCTCCATTTTCTCAACCATTCGTCTATTTTGTTGATTTGGGTCTGCAATTTTTGGGATGCAACATTTGGGTTCCTATCACTGGCAAGACAAGCGGTATCGTCAGCATATGTGGCCGTTATCACATCCTCGGTGCTTGGCAGATCTGCTGTATATATAGTATATAGCACTGGGCCTAGTACTGACCCCTGTGGGACTGACGCAGTGATAGCATACAGTTTTGAGTACTCATCTTCATATTTTACTTGAAAGCTCCTTTCATGCAGGTAGGATCTAAGTATTCCATAGAAAGAATTTGGCAAACTCATTTTTAGTTTGTAAAGTAATCCATCATGCCACACTTTGTCGAATGCTTGCTGTATATCTAAAAATACTGCTGAGCAATATTCCTTTTTCTCCAAGGATTGTCTGATTTTGTGCACTACTCGATGTACTTGCTCTACTGTTCCGTGGTTTTCTCGGAAGCCAAATTGGTGGTCCGGTATAATTTTGTGCTCCTGTAGGACCGGTTTCAGTCTTTGCAAAAAAAGTTTTTCAAATACCTTTGAAAGCACTGGAAGAAGGCTTATAGGTCTGTATGAGCTGGGTTCATTTGGTGGTTTTCCTGGTTTAGGTAATAGACATATCTGTGAGATTTTCCAAATTTTAGGAAAGTATTGTGTTCTAAAAATAGCGTTGCACAGCATAGTCAGAAATACTATTGGCTTTCTTGGTAAGCGTTTAAGTATCTCTCCAGTTATGAGATCAAACCCTGGGGCTTTTTTATTTTTTAGGTTTTGTATGGTATTCTTCAACTCTTTCGGAGTTACCTGTTTCAATGGCAGTGATAGTTGTTGGTCGCTGTTGATTAGCCTTATCACTTCGTCATCGAAGTCACTCATTGTGGAAGGATTTGGAGTGAAGATCTTACTCAGATGTTCAGCGAATAACTCAGCTTTTTCATTAGGTTTTCTAGCCCACGTACCACTGCTTGTTTTTAAAGGCGGAACAAAATGATGTGGCCTTTTAAAGCTTTTTGTGATCTTCCATAGTGAATAATTGTCTTTACTTTGAGCTGACAATGAGGACAGTTTGTGTTGAAGAGTGGCATTTCTATTTTCTTGTATTATATATTTCAGCTCTCGTGAAGCTCTATTAAATTCGGCTCTATCGTGTTCGGATCTTGTCAGATGAAGCCGCCTTCTAATTTTTCGCTTTTCACATATTTTCCTCCGTATTTCAAGGGGAATGTCAATTTTATCTACTACAGGATTTAGAGTCGGTGTCGCAAGCCACGCCGCTTTCTGTATTAAATTAGTGAAGTAAAATGCTGCATCATCTATCTCTATAGCAGTTTTAAGCCTCATTCTTAAGTTTGTTTCGTCTTCAAGGTATTCAGCAAACGCATTCCAATCTGTTTTATGATTACTTAATTTTTGACTGTTTACTCTGTATAAAGCTGTTACACTTAGGATAGCTAAAACAGGTGTGTGATCGGATACCGTGTCGAATAGCGGTTTCACATCTAAATACATCTTCGAAAGCCCCCTGGTTATGTAAAAGTCTAGGAGATCTGGCATTCGTTTGGGATCTGTAGGCCAATAAGTAGGTTCACATGTTGATAACGGCATTAGTTTGAGATTATCAACGCATTTTTTTAACTCTCTTCCTCTCGTAGTTGTTAACCTAGAACCCCAGTATGTGTGCTTACTGTTCCAATCTCCTCCACAAATAAATTTATGACCCAATGTGTGGAAATAACGGGAGTACATGTCGTCTTTAATATTATATTTAGGTGGACAGTAGACAGAGCTGACATTTATGGAGCCATTGTTTCCCTCTACTGTAACAGTGGTAGCCTGTAGCCAATTCTCATTAAATTCACTATGAAGGTGGTGTTTAATATTGCTCTTAATTATCAGTGCAGTTCCTCCATGGGATGTGCCATCGGGGTGGTTAGTATTATAGAAATAATAGTTGTTTATTTTAAATGTCTTACGATTATTAAGATGAGTTTCTGATACAAGAGCAATATCTATGTTATTGGCCTGTAATATTATTTCGAGTTCTTGTTTGTGTGGCAACAAACCATTGATATTCCATGTGGCTATTCTCAACGCTGTCATTGCGGCACTTTACTGAAGACTTTCATGATAAGGTTCATCATTGTGCTCATTTGTGAAATAAGTAGGTCTATCCTCTCATTTTGTTTCAATATAAGGGCTTCTAGCTTATAGGCATATTGCAAAGAATGATGCTCAGAATATGTTCTCTGTGATTTATCACGGTCAATCGTCTTAATCTTTGGACTGTCATTAGCTTGATTTTGTACTGGTGCTGTACTTTTGTTTGCAGCTATTTCACTGTATTTATTCATGAATGTACCATTTTGTTCTTGTTGACTATTTGTTTTTGATGTATTATCTTCAGAGGAATTCTGTGGAACGTATATTGGAGGACTTACTGATTCCACTGTGTTCCTAATTTTCGATTTTTCTTGCGGCTGTTTGTTGCCTACTTGCTTCCTTTTAAGAATTTCCTGATAAACTACGTTCATATAGTTAAATGCAATTAAACAAATATATATTGCAAACATAATTGCAGCAAATCCATACGAGATGAAGAGCGCATGACTTGTATTGATTTATAGTAGATGTATGTAGTTGTAATAGTTTGTTGTAACTTTCAGCGGCGCACATAGGCGTGGGCATATCCGGGCAGGAAGGCATGCAGGCGGTGTTGGCGTCGGACTACTCGATAGCGCAGTTCCGTTTCCTGCAGCGATTACTATTAGTGCACGGCCGGTGGTCATACTACCGGATGTGCAAGTTCTTACGATATTTTTTCTACAAGAATTTCGCGTTCACCGTGTGCCATTTTTGGTTCGCGTTCTTCTGCGGGTTTAGTGCGCAGGTGAGTGAATATATATTTCATATTAATTGAATTTATTTAATTATGGCCTGCTAAACAGCGGGCGGTACAGTGCGACGCTGCGACGCGGCTTCGCTGAGTGTTCGTTTGAAGTTATAATGTACTGGTTAGTGTGAAACTTGTCCCTCCGAACGTGACGGTCTGTGCGGCGATATGTTTCATTCTAACCGATACATTACAACTTCAAACGACCCGTCAATGTCGCGCCTGCGACGCAGCGTCGTGCTGTCTCGCCCGCTGTGTGGCGAAACTATAAACGTCTCGCCAAAGAGCGGGGGTCCACACGGTGAGTTGCATCAGCGTTGCGTTAGCGCAGCGCTGTCGTACATACGGTGCGCTGTTGCGTTAACGCAGCACTGTCGTACACACGGTGCGCTGCTGCGTTAACGCAGCGCTGTTGTACACACGGTGCGCTGTTGCGTTAGCGCAGCGCTGTCGTACATAGGTGCGCTGTTGCGTTAACGCAGCACTGTCGTACACATGGTGCGCTGCTGCGTTAGCGCAGCGCTGTCGTACATACGGTGCGCTGCTGCGTTAACGCAGCGCTGTCGTACACACGGTGCGCTGTTGCGTTAGCGCAGCGCTGTCGTACACACGGTGCGCTGTTGCGTTAGCGCAGCGCTGTCGTACATACAGTGCGCTGTTGCGTTAGCGCAGCGCTGTCGTACACACGGTGCGCTGTTGCGTTAGCGCAGCGCTGACGCAGCGCTGTCGTATACACGGTGCGCTGTTGCGTTAGCGCAGCGATGTCGTACACACGGTGCGCTGCTGCGTTAGCGCAGCGATGTCGTACATACGGTGCGCTGCTGCGTTAGCGCAGCGCTGTCGTACATACGGTGCGCTGTTGCGTTAGCGCAGCGCTGTCGTACATACGGTGCGCTGCTGCGTTAACGCAGCGCTGTCGTACCCACAGTACACTCCTACGACGCAATGCATACGCCCCTCCCT
Source organism: Deilephila elpenor (assembly GCA_949752805.1). Classification (NCBI taxonomy): domain Eukaryota; kingdom Metazoa; phylum Arthropoda; class Insecta; order Lepidoptera; family Sphingidae; genus Deilephila; species Deilephila elpenor. The sequence goes on from OX457111.1 coordinate 8,298,354, forward strand.
CCTTTCGGGGGCTGCAATTCTTCATGTATGCGTTGCGACGTCGCAATGCATATTGATAGTCAATCACCACGCACTTTAACGGTGAAGGAAAACATCGTGAGGAAACCTGCATACCGTAGCGATTTTAAAGAATTTCCACGGTATGTAAGTCCGCCAACCCGCACTAGGCCAGCGTGGTGGACTATATGGCCTAACCACTCTCAATCGATTCTCTCGATTGTAGAGTAGGCCCGTGCCCTGCAGTGGGACGTATATGGGCTGATGTAGAATGCATTGTGTGGATCCAGCTAAACAGCCGGCGAGATGGTACGGCGACTCGACGCAGCGTCGGGTCGCCGGCTCATCCCGCCGCCGGCTGTTTGACGAGACCTTTATAGTTTCGGCAAACAGCTGGCGGGACTGGACGGCTACGCGACGCAAGCAGCGCACCGCGGGTCGTTTGGAGTTTTAATGCATGGGTTGATATGAAACACGTCATAGAGAACAGTCACGACGAGCGCGATGGCGGAGGGACAGTTCTGTGACATATTTCATACCAACTGATACATTATAACAGCAAACAAACCGGCAATCTGACGCCTGCGTTGCGTCGCCGTCCATTTCCGTCCGCTGTCTGCCGAAACCATAAGGCCGCGCCTACGAGGTCAACGGAGTCAACGGGGCGGCAACGGCGCTGTATAGCGCTGGCGTAGTGATGGAAGGGGCGTGATCATTTGTAGTGTGCTCGGTTAGTTTGAAACATGTCGCACAGAGCTGTCACACAGAGCGCGATGGTCTGTGTGAAGACATGTTTCATACTAACCGATACATTACAACTCAATGTCCAATTTAGTAGTTAGTTAAGTTTGGAGCTAGTATTGATAGTGGCTTACCGTGTGCAGACGGTGTTCGACGAGATGTTCATCTCGGTGTACAACCTGTTCTACACGTCGCTGCCCGTGCTGGCGCTGGGCGTGTTCGAGCAGGACGTGTCGGACGCCACGTCGCTGCAGTTCCCCAAGCTCTACGCGCCCGGACACACCAGCCAGCTCTTCAACAAGACCGAGTTCATCAAGTCCACGCTGCACGGCTGCTTCACCTCGCTCGTCCTGTTTCTGATACCATATGGTCAGTTGACACTTGAGATCGATAAGCGCTGCTAGTGACACAGTTTTGTTTCTAAATGTGCATATTTTACAGGTACTTACAAGGATGGTCTGGCACCTGACGGCAAAATACTATCGGATCACATGTTACTCGGAACAGTAGTCGCAACCATATTAATTATAGACAACACAACACAGGTACGCAACTTCTTTGCAACTCAATTAATCGTCAATAAAAGCTGAACACGATGTAAATCGTATTAATCATATTGTGTCTTATAGATCGCACTGGACACTACATACTGGACTGTGTTCAATCATATCACGATATGGGGCTCCCTCGTGTCGTACTTCGTGCTGGATTATTTCTACAACTACGCGATAGGCGGCCCGTACGTGGGCTCGCTGACGGTGGCGCTCACGCAGGCCACCTTCTGGTTCACCGCCGTACTCACCGTGAGTATGCTCGGCGACTAGTCGCAGTGGTGTGGTGGTGCCGGCGAGCACATGTACAAGCGCGTGGTCGGTTGCAGACGATGATCCTGATGGTGCCGGTGGTGTCGTGGCGGCTGGCGTGGTCGCGCTGGCGGCCCACGCTGGCGGAGCGGCTGCGCGCGCGCCAGCGCTGGCGAGCGGCCGCGCCCGCGCCGCGCACGCCGTCGGCTCGCCGCGCGCGCCGCTCCGTGCGCTCGGGGTACGCCTTCGCGCACCAGGAGGGCTTCGGCCGCCTCATCACGTCGGGCAAGATCATGCGCCGCATCCCGCACGCCGACGCGGCGCTGTCGGCGCTGGCGTCGCTGCCGGGCAAGTTCCACGCGCGGCCCGCGTCGCCGCCGCCCACGCCGCCGCCCGCGCCGCCCGCGCAGCCCCCGCGCGCGCCCACGCAACCGCTCGACGCGCTCGACCTGTGACCCGCACGTGTTCCTTCACGGTTCTCGTCCGAACTTCGACGGAGTTTTACATCACTAGATTTTTTACCCTTATTTTTTCACTGTATGTCGGTCGCGTGCGTCGGCGCCGCGCGTTGAGCTCCCGCGGCGGGGCCCGGGGCGCCGACCGTCACGCGGTCGTGACTCTCGACGAGTGCACCCATCGACGCCCGCGAACCGACGTTTGCATCCCGAGAGGAGAACGTCGCGACGATCTCCTAGCGTTTAAGGTATACGAAACGTATGATGGATTAAGTTTTAAACGTAAAACGTATGACGTGTTTATCCGGTCCCGTTACCCGCTTTGATCTCGATGAATCGAAAGTAACTTTCCTCGGGCGAAGTTAACGTAAGAAATTGCAAAAGACTAACGGAGGAGCGGCGCGTGGAGATGCGTGGAGCGCACGGAACCTCATGGTCGGCCGCATCCTGAACCGAAATCCTAGGAAACGTGCATTTAAAACTGACAATATCGCCGGCAGTAAAAACGCCACATACTCGAAAGTGTTTGGTTAATTTTGTAGATGTTAGTGCCAAAAGTGACACGAAATGAAAGAGATGTAATCTGTCAACTGAAGTTATTGTTTTAAATAATTCTCGATTCATATTTATTACATTTTATATTGAATTGTAAATTTGAAGTTCAAAGTATTAAGTTTGTTGCGGCGCCCTGCACACTGTTGTATCACTTCTGGGCTCGGCCGGTCGCAGAATGCACATTAAGTATTATAATAATTAAATAGTTTCCTAATGGAGTATATCGACACAACTGAATGTGAACACTTTGAAATCATGGTTATCGAATTGTGTTAATTTTATAAAGCATAGAAATTACATACTAGAAGTGTACAAATTATGAAACAAAGCTGTTGATAATGTTGCGTTTTCACTGCATGTGAATATTATTATGAACATTTGCTTTGGAATCAATTTTATAATAAAAGTATAATTCTTATTAAAACGTTTTTTATTTCTTTTATTGTTTAATACTAGATGTTCGGTGAGTATTATTCGTTCGAAGACGAGATTTTTTAGCCAGGCCTTTATACAGTATGCATATTTAATACAATGTGGATAATAATATGTAGGTTCCATTTTAAAATGTTTCTTTCTATCTAGAAAATAATTGAAAGTTCCGCTAAAGAGCTTAAAGATCCGATGGAACCTAGAGTAGGTATCCTGAACGAAAATCTGTTCTCGAAAATGTTGAACGTAATAATGGACACGTAGAGATTAATTAGAATATTTATTTATTAAACATAACGACACTTTCCAAGAGCGACTTACAACTGACATTATTCTTTTTATAAACATAATTCGAACCTTATATTGTTTATCAGTCAGTAACTAAAGAGTCTAAATATTACATTGCTTTTCAACACACCCCCTCAATGTAATATTTTGTACAATCAATATTATCAACCTACTGTCAGTAATATACCTACCAATAAACTAAATGTTTATTTATGCCACACTTGCTTACAAATGTTAACAATGATATCTTATTCTCAAAATCTGGTCTTGTCCCTAGCGCTGTATAATGACAAGCTACTTTTCTACATTTCAACATTCTACATTTCTTCTAAATCCTGTTTCAAATGTATCTCTGCCTAAATAGATTAAAACTAAGCCTAAGTCTTTCATCTTAAACGCACTACTTAATATTTACTTAAGTTCACGCATGTATTTCTATTTCACAATCTCTAAAAATCATCAAACCATCCATATACAGTAAAACAACATTCAATTTAAACCAATAAAAATACTAATTTAACTTGACAACCCTCTTTTCCCATTGTAAGCTGTCATTTCTTTTTAACCTTAAAGACCCATTTGCTACTTACAGTCTTTCTACAACTAGAATAAGGATTTTCACATAATTTCCAGGTATTATTTTCTTTCAACGTTCCTAGCTCTCCGCCTCCAGCTTCTTGCCATTTACTCGCTTCTTTCCGTAGCATTGCTTCTCGATAAGTTTTGGGTTTACTTCCCTTTGTATAAATATGATGAAACTTGTAGAACGAGGTCTGTTTTCTGACGCGTGTGCTTTTCTGATGTCCTAGTAATTTGTCAGCTTTACCACCACTAGTAAACAATGTATACAAACTATCTTCACTGTCTGTAGATAGTACATGACTTCCTTGTTTCCATCTGGGCTGCTTTTCACAACTGTTTAAGACATAATCCTGTGTAACCAACTTCTCTTTCTCTTGCTCACTATTCTCTGATACTTTCGTGACATATACGAAATTCTGATGAGCCAATTTTTCATGACACATGTTTAAGTCGTTTAGCTTTGACTTAGCAATATGTGCTGCATTACATCTAAAGCGTAAATCCATATAATAACCGCTTCCAACTCGATTTGCCACCGCACAAACATTGCCGTTTTTGTAAAATTTGCACGACTTATTATTTGTCATCATGACATATCCTTTTTCAGTAGCACGACTTACCGAAAACAAATTAACTTTCAAATCAGGAACAAACAAAACATTGTCTATAGTCGTATTAATCCATTCTTTACCGTTTTGCACCTGAACAGCCATCTGTCCACAACCTAATACATTAATTGACGTACCATTTCCAATTATCACCGATTTAAGCAATGTGTTTGTCAAACTTGTAAATAATGCTCGATCACAACACATATGTTCCTCCGCACCTGAGTCTACTAGCCATTTCGACACTTGAAAATTGTCAAATGCTGTATTCAATGCGACAAATGCATTACTGTTCTCATTATGGTTACTTGTGTCTTTATTTCTCTTGAACCAACATTGTGTTTTATGATGTCCAAATTTACCACAGTAATAACATTTATCCTTGATCTCTTCCTTGTTATTTCTGTCATTTCTACATTCTTTCTTAAAATGTCCTATTTTGCCACAGTTAAAACACTTCCCAGTATTTCTGTTTTTCATGACAAATGCAGACGACGTACTTTGCTGAGGTTCTCCATTCTTTTCTTTTTCCACCAGCCTTTCTTCCTCCATCAACAACCTGGCTATTAAGTTATCGAACGTTTGTTTATTGTCTGGCGCCGATTCCCATGCCGAAACAAAATGTTTGTATTCTTCTGGTAGCGACATCAATATTTTAGTTATTACAAATTTATCAGATACCTCTTCTCCCATCTGCTTAAGCTGGTTTTGCATCTCTTGAACTTTCGACAAGAATACAGACATTTCAGTACCTATTTCAAATTTGTACTGAAAGAATCTCTGCTGTACAATATGAATACTAGTCATTGACATTTTCTGTCATTCTCATGGCTATCAAAGTCTGAGCCTTCGCATCTCTGTTTTCCCATTCAACTTTTTGTGCATGTTCCTTGGGTTTTATGCTCCGTCCTTCCACTATGTCTAGACTACCTTGCCCACGCAACAACACCATAGTCTGGAACTTCCAAACATTCCAGTTCCTTGCACCTTCCAATTTTAGAGTGTAGCCCTCCATTGTCGTTCTTCCTTCCTGCTCGTTCTCGTCCCGCCCTTGCTTAGCAAGTTTTAAACCTTCCTGCCGGCTATGTCAGCAACAGATCGCCGCGTCGACACGCCAACAGTTTTCGACGAAAAACAGTATTTTTCTCTTCTACAATAAATCTCTACATGCCGTTATGTGCCTGGGCCCATAACCTGTTGAACGTAATAATGGACACGTAGAGATTAATTAGAATATTTATTTATTAAACATAACGACACTTTCCAAGAGCGACTTACAACTGACATTATTCTTTTTATAAACATAATTCGAACCTTATATTGTTTATCAGTCAGTAACTAAAGAGTCTAAATATTACATTGCTTTTCAACAGAAAATCAAAACATCCTTAAGCACGCGACCGAAGTCGCCAGCAAAAGCTAATTCAATAATAATTTAATAGCGTTCTAAAACATCTGTGTCAGATTGTTTAATATGCGATCGAAATTTGGACGGGCTTAGTCTTTTTGAAATTGGAATACTATGCCAGGAAAGATTTTAACATTTCTAAAATTTCGACTGCCTCGGTGGCGTAGTTGTATTACGGTACGGTTACAAAGCTGATGTCACGGGTTCGAGTCCCGGGTCAGGCAAAGTGAAATTGGATTTTTCTATTCAATATCAGCACGGGGTCACAAATTTGTGCCCGATACTCTGTCACATCGTGGGACGGAACATACAAGGCGAAAAGTGGTCGTCCTGGTGACGCCTCTGCCTACACCTTCGGGGATAAAAGCTTGAGTTTATGTATGTATGTATGTATGCTAAAATTTCGAGGATTGGTAATTTCCTATATTATAGTGTTCTTATCTATGACTAGCTTCTGCCCGCAAACTTTGTCTGCGTGATTAACTTTATATGGAATAACCCATCCCGTCCCGTGTCGTCCCGTTATATCCCGCCTGTCCCATTTCATTCTCACTCAAGCCATGTAATCCAGTCCTTTACAATTGCAGCAGAAAACAGTTTAATATTACCAGAGGTTTCTAAAACAATTTTCCTGTATTTTCTATGGGTAAAATAAAAAGATACCACCTGTATGTAAATGAAACATATACCAAATATTAAGTCGAGCCTGCAACAATATAACGATGAAAATCGCATCTCATTTCGTGTGATGGTTTTTGCGTAATGCGCAAGTTAATAAAAAGAAACATCCTGTATGTAAATAAAATATATACCAGTTTTCAAATTGGACCTGCATCAATATAACTGTGAAAACTGCATTTCATTTCGTGCGGTAGTTTTTGAGTAATGTGCAAGCAAACAAAAAGAAACATCCTTTATGTAAATAAAATATATACCAGTTTTCAAGTTGAACCTGCACCAATATAAATGTGAAAATTGCATCTCATTTCGTCTGGTAGTTTTTGAGTAATGTGCAAGCAAACAAAAAGAAACACCCTGTATGTAAATGCAACATATACCAATTTTTAAGTTGAACCTACAGCAATACAACTGTGAAAACCGCATCTCATTTGGTGCAGTAGTTTCTGCGTGATGCGCAAGCAAACATACAGACAGACAGAAAGACAAAAAGACAAAAATTAAAAAAAAAATTGTTTTGGCTTCTGTTGATGTTATAAAGACCCCTCGCGTTAAAATTTCTTAAATATCTTCCATGTACAGACATCGACCATTTACATTTTTATTATATGTATAGATATAGATTGGTAATATGCATGAATAAGGTATTCTACAGATATTTGCTCTCTGCCGACTGCGGGACTTCTTTGTAATTGACAGTTCGATTGAGAGGGCTTAAGCCATAGTCCACCGCGCCAGTTAGTGAGGGTTGGTGGACTACAGATGACCTAGAAAATCTTTTTAAGATCTTTATGGTAGGTATGCAGGTTTCCTCACCATGATTTTCTTCACCGTTAAAGTGACTGGTAATTGAATATTAACAACAAACATGATTCCGACAAGTGATAAGTATGCCCTAGGATTCAATCCGCGACCACTGCCTTGGCAGCTACCTTCGATCAACAGATAATAACTAACAGGTCACCACGCACGTTATGAAGATATGCACAATGCGTCACCACGCACTTACGGTACTTGGCGCTTGCCATTTCTTTATTGCGCGGAATATTATCGCTTAAAAGTTATTGACATTGCTGCCTGGGGGAATGACGGAGCGGTGATGTTCGGCTCACCGGTCTTCCGACGCAACATTGGGCCATCCGGGACAAAGATGTTACTATCTAGGAAACTGATACACCGAGTAATTAAAAAAAAACTACTATAACTAACTATGCCCTCTAGCGCGTCCCCTGTTCGGCTCGCTTCTGTATGTAGAGAGAGGGAGGTGGGAGCTCGTGTCAGTGAAACTGTTCAGTGACACCGTCGGCATCTAAGACAGCACGGGGAAAACAAAACTCGTGATGGTATCATGCTACGCCAAGCTGCGCGCACATGACGACCCTATTCCTGGTCTTTACGAGAGTCAGAGGTATGCCTACGTTCAGCAGAGTAGGTACATCCTGTGGCTGAAGAGGAGGGCGGGGATGGGGGATACCGGATAACCGCGCGCCACCGCGCGGTACGCCACGACCCGCGCTCAAAATATTGTAAGACAAATGACATCGAACACTGAAAATTAGCGCGTCTTTTAGGTCGAAGTTATATCGCGAAAATGATTCAGACAGAAAATGGACGAAATTGAAAAAATAAAAATTCTTAAACATAATACGGTACCTTCCATGCAATTTGTATTTGACACCGACTCAGGAACTAGTGACGACGGGTTTGATTTCCACACCAAGAATAGTTTTTAGAACTTACCAGTATTTGTTTTGCGTCTGGGTTTGAGGATTGGCGTGAGAACGAAAAGACACCCGTGATTTCTGATGTCCACGGATTACGGAGGAAGACTTGTATGGGGTCAGGTCACTCAGGATTGAGGACTATGTGTGCGACAATTGAGTTTTTATAATATTTGCTATTATATTACTAAATACTAAAGTGCGTGTTGGCCTGTTGGTAAACGGCCCAGACGCAACTGCCAAAAATTATACGGTGGTCGCGGGTTCAAATTTCAGCGTTATGTGTGTATTTATGGTCAATCACCACGCTCTATAACGGTGAAGGAAACATTGTGAGGAAACCTGCATACCATAGCTATTTGTAATAATTTCTATGGTATGTAAAGTCCGCCAACCCGCATTAGGTCAGCGTGGTGGACTATATGGCCTAACTCCTCTCAATCGTACTATTGTTAATTGAGGAGGCTCATGCCCTGCAGTGTGACGTATGTGGGCTGATATAGTAAACACTAAGGCGATCTTTATTATTAAATTTGTCATATTTGAGGTTTGTGCTATAACAAATAAACAAAAAACATTGAGTTCGTTTTAGTATCACCACCCGGTATGCTTGATTGTTAGCCGGATATTTATTAACACAATACACATTGCTTTTCACGCACCGAACAACATAGTCCCGGGGGACGGAATCGACGAATACTCGTAATATCGAGTCGTTAAGAAATTGTGTAACAAACCAACGAAAACTAAATTATACAAGTGTGAGATAAATCAAGGAACTTATTGAAGGAGGGTACCTATTGAGTAATTCATTGTCTATTTAAATATGTATATTCAATACCTACTACATAATGCATATACGGAATGCATGAGGGCATGTCGGTAAGGAACCGTCCCGGCTACCGAGTACCAACACGGTTGTCGCGGGTTCGAATCCCAAGGCACAGGCCCGACTTTTCGGAGGCGTGTTTGTATTTATGGTCAATTACCACGCACTTTAACGGTGAAAGAAATATCGTGAGAAAACCTGATTACCATAGAGATCCAAAAAAAGATTTTCTATGGTATGTAAAATCTGCCAACCCGCACAAGACCAGCCGTGGGTGACTATAGACTGTCCCGCCCTCACACCCGCCACTGCAACTCCTGTTAGCCAGGATCAACAGTGGCACGCATTTTAATGACATTGAGCATTGAAGCTCAGCGCGTCTCCGGGAATGTCTAACTTGTCTTTAATCCGCAACGAAATCAATCAAAAAGTTAAATTAATAGGAGGAGTTGGAAATAAATGTAATATATAATGGAAATAATAGTGGGTGACTATATGCTGATACAGCACATTCGACACCAATTTTTAACTACATTTATCTAATAAGACATTATCAACGGACTCTGAGCCCAACCTATTACGCACCTAATCCATCGCGCTGCTGCAGAACAGATGTCGGCCCTAGCAAATAACCCTTTTTTAACTTTACATGCGCCGAGTGCCGACCCGCGCGATTTGTAGGAATATGTCTGCACATTACAGTCATTGAAAAACGCAATAAAACAGGCGAGGCAAATCATTCGCAAAATCAGAAATCTACAAATTGTGAGACTGCAAAAATATTTTTATGGCGGTGTCGGTTATTTCAGAGTGATTTCTTATCGTATTTTTATATTTCGTATTATCGTAATGCAAGCATAAATTTATGGACGAATTGTAATAATATGATTAAACTATGAGAGAAACAATATCACTTGGAAATCTTTTTATGTTTAGCTGTGGACTTTAAACTACTATATTCTCTTAAAATATATACATGGGTACTTACAACCACTACTTATACTATAAAATAAAAGTGAAGTTACCTAGGAAACATTCGCAAAAGAAAAATTATTTCAATGTAAAACGTTTTAAAACTTACCGATTTAAGCACGCGATGGCGAACCAACACCACACAACTGAAAAAATCGTAAACCAACAATCAAACTTCGATCCCAGCAAACACAAACCTACAGGTGAACGCGTTAGTGACATCGAGTGTTGCAATATGCCCGAGCTTGGAGGGTAGTTCCATTTCTATTACTTTTATTTTTGCGTAACAAATTAAATGAATAGCCCAGTCAATATGGTCTCCAACATATTTCAATACCAATAATCATACTGTATAATGTACAGTATCAGCCCTTATAAGTCCCACTACAAGGCACGATCCTCCTCTACAATCGAGAGTACCATCCACCACGCCGGCCTATTGCGGGTTGGCGTAATTTACATACCATAGAAATTCTTACAAATCGCTATGGAATGCAGGTTTTCTCACGTTATTTACCTTCACCGTTATAGTGCATGGTGATCAATACGTGCACATGATTCCTAAAAGTCAGAGACGTGCCCTGGGGTTTGAACCCGCGACCCCCGTTAACATTATGGCAGCCACGTCTGGTCCGTTTATCAACAACCCAACGCACGCACGTCAGAAATCATAATTAAGTGTCTAAAATAGAAAACGATTATAGAAAATTGACAAATTCTACTTATTTTCTAAACTAACATTTCATTATGTGTAAGCAAATTCCTTGAATGAACATTTCACTTACCGGAGTAAAACTGTTAGCCGTCGGTTGTCATAAAGCACACGTGGAGACAAGTCGTCCGAAACTAAATCCATGATGTCGGTAGTTAAATAGTTTTGATGTTTAATCTTTCACAATCAACAGCACAATGAATCTTCTGTGGAAATGCAGGTGCTTTTACACTAAATAAAATATTGACATAAGAACAATATGAAGGTAGTTGTTCTAAAAGATTCTAAAATTCATAATTAATTATAAAACTTAAACCATTCAGCACCCACATGTAGTTTATGGGATATAACTAAGCTACTTGAGGGAACTACAACTTCTAATACTCTAAATTTTAATAGGTGACAGGGGGCGATAGGCTCGCCTGCTATCACATCGTGGGACGGAACACATTTTGTTTGATAAGAGGAGAACCTCCGCCTACCCCTTCTGGGAAAAAGGCGTGAGTTTATGCAACCGCCATTTCAGGACTATAATATTCAAGGTAAAAATCATTAGGTCCATAGTGTTGTTTCAGGGTTTTATTTCGAAAATTATTGAAAAGATTCAATTACTGAACTTTATTGGAGATTGTAAATCGTAAAATTTACTTAATTATTTTATATCTTAAAAATAAACATGCATAATATATTTGTCATACCTACTGCAAAAAACGGACATTGTACAGACAATTATGCAAGAATGCTGCAAGTCTAAATTCACAGTAGGGAAATGCAATGGGTGGCATTTGGGAAAAAAAAACGTCTAAAAGAATTATTTTGTTTAATATCTTGAATATTGAAATTATATTGTGTGTTTGTGAGACCGAAAAGTCTCTCGTAGTTTCTGATACCCACGAGTTTGTATAATACGTCCATGGTTACGTTTTGTTCGAAATTAAAAATATCAGAAAATCATTCGGACATCGGATTTTTTTTCACTTTTCCCGAAAATAATCCAAATGAGTTTTTCAATATTTCGGTAATTTGCCTTATTATTAATCATGGGCATATTAAAATTGAGATTGATAGAATTCATCGAGAGATGGCAATGATGGAAAATTGCCATTGGCAATCTCTTTCCAAATGTCAAATTCTACACAAACGTCAGACGACACATGGGAGATAAAAATCAATAAAAATAAAGAGAAATAGTTTGAATTTGTATTGTTGCAAATGTCCCATAATTCACGATGAGTGAATATCATCGTATTTCGGCGTGGTACAATACAGATGAATGGTTACGAGCATACAACTACATATATTCGGAGCCGACTGATAGAAATGAAGCGCTTAGCCTGCTGCTTATATGGAAGGCGAGGAGTCCATTCCTTCCTTCCGGGGTTGAATCAACATTAACTCTACTGCAAGTACATGTTCAAGATTTGAACTTCAATGACGATCCAACATCTGAACGTATCCTTCGTTTGGCATATTCATCTGCACTGATGCGATTTGTTAATCACATGTTAGATTCAGAAACCGCAAAGGGACGTAATCTATATGATGCAGCTAAACATTTAGCCGTGCCAGACTGGATAGTTGACTTGAGACATGATACTGCTCATGGAAATAATCTTGCTTCGCTTTCTTTGTTCAGAGATGCAGCAAATTTTGGATTTGAATGGCTGCGCAATAACTATTGGGATAAACAGAAGCTTTATATCCAAGATTATACAGCAGGCCTTAAAAATGTTAACGCTGGTGTAGAGGAAAGAATTACTGTGTTAATGAATATCTTGTCATCACTGAGCATATGTGCACATTCTAAATGCCACATAAAGAACTTGGGCGAGATACCAAATCCTAGTATGAGGCAATCAATTGTTGATGATTTGCAGTATCTCCTGCCAGGCGAGATTAAGCTGACTTGTTTAAAATGTGTTACCATAGTCAATGTGGTTAAGAAACTAAATATTTTAGCCAAAAAGTTATTCTATAGCAAGGATATGTTAATACATATGAATAAGCAATTACTTGGTGAGGATTCACTGTTCTTCTCTAAAGAACTCATGAATTTCATGGGGGCAGCTGATTTCAAAAGAAAAAAGGCTCTGAATAACAATTACGTACAATGTTTTGAGTTGCTTCTAACATTTCTTCACACTAACAATTTATTTGTTGACTTTATTATGGGGCTCATGAAAATATGTAAATGTGATGATGAAAACAATAATGATAATGCACTAGTAGCTGCATTATGGTTGTCAGAAATTTTCAAGGCCTTAAAAAGGTGTGAAAATTTCATGGATAAAAGAGAATTGTGAGTATTTTTATACAGTTGAATAATAAAATACTCTTGGTTGCCATTATAAGTAATATTTATGTAAATATGTAGCCAATAAACAATAGTAATCAATATAATATGAAATAATTAAATTAATCATTGCATAATTATTACTATACACTGGTTTTCTTAAGTGTTTAAGTTCCAATTTGAAATTGTTTATTTGCAGGATGGGTTGCTCCCAGGATGTATCTAAAACAAGAAAGGATTTGAAATCCTTGTATCATCACTGGTTTCCAAATGAACATATTACTAGCATATTATTGCTTGATTTGCAAAAGAATGTGCCACTGGAATTTAGAGACATCAATTTTATTCAGCCCATAATTTCAGAGTACAATCCCAACCTTACATATTTTGTCAACGATCTATTAAATTTAGTTGAACCAGAATTGCCAGCTGAAGTCAAAACCAAAATATGTAATTTAGCACAAGTCATATCGGGCACAGTACAAAAATTTGGAAAAACAACTACGAAAATTTATACTGTGGATGACTTGAAAAGTACTATAGATCATGTTGATTTGACAGAACAAATGGATGTTGATGATTCCTGTGTATCTCAAAAAGATGTGGATGGTGCTGAAGGAGTTATAAATAGCATTTGGAAATTTGCTGCAAAGAACTATAACTGGAGTATCTGCCCCATAGGACAGTTGCCATGGCAATCAAACACTGGAAATGAACAAGACTTGATGGAGAGCTAAGAAACCGATTTAATTTATAATGAATAAACATGTCTTTCCACTGAACATTTTTTTATTCATATTTTGTATAAGGTTTTGGTTACATTTTGCTTATATTGACTAAAATAAAGCACTCCTTACAATATCGCCGACAATATACATGTTTATGATACAAAATTCATTATAGATAGAAGTTCACAGTTGAACAGCTCACTGTTACATAGTATCTGTGTGTTACCAGTTTAGTAGTATTGGTCCTTAGCAAAAACGACTACAGTTCCAGTAAACACACCTACTATTGGAAATATTTAGATGAAATATCCATGTAATATTTTAAAATTGAATCAGCAACTAATCTTGTAACAAAACTTGCTGAAAGCAAAAGTAGCCATCATTGATATCGAAAGGTTCTCTTTACATCGCAATTAAAACTGACATCTAATCAGAACAACAGGGGTAAAAAATAATTTCAACATTTAATTTTAAAACGATACAATCTCAGTTTACAATGAAACAAGTATGGATCCAATGCATGATAAAACAAATGTTTGGAGGCTCGAGGCACTTTTATACATTAACATCGGCAGACAATAGCATTTGTAGTATAGAGCAGTACTTTTCTAACACTGTATTCTAGCTAAATATTTACACATTCTTACACAGAACTGATACAATAACTATATACACTTCTAAAGTGTCCGTATTCTACATGTGGCCACATTGCACATTCATACATCTTTATACAAAATAATTTATATTTAATTAGTTATGAGTATGTCACTGATTAAATTTTACAGACCATACATCCACCATATTACAGAAGTCGCTAATGTCCGAGAATGCACATACGTGGCTTTTAAATGATACAAGTATGCTAACATTAAACATCAACAGTTACAGCTAACTTTCAGACGCGTTCAGGCTACACATGGACTGCTGAAAGCAAACTAGTCGAAGGCACAGAAAATACAGTAGATTACTGCGACACAACCCCAATCAAAAACAACATACTTTTTACATAAAAATACAGTATTTGTTCGGTACTTCGACAAATGATTTTTCTTCTCAACAAGTGCAAATAACTCCAAGAATAACTTTATTCATTCCTCTTATGAATGCGATATATGCGAAGGAACATTTTAAATGTACATTTAATAAAACTTTCTTTACATTCATTTTGAGATTCATGTATTTTATATGGCATTACAAGTGAACAGTAAACAGTAAACCTAGCTGAATATATAGTACATGTTAGGAAAGTTCAAGCCGTCCAATATTGAGCTATAAAACCCCTCCACAGTCAGGAGGCTTAGAAACAATAAAAGTTTTCACAGAGTAATTCGTTGTAAACAATTATAAACTAATTAAAAGTGGTAAAATATTTGTGACTTAATAATAAATTCCGTAGCTTATTAATAGACAGTCTTTTTTAGAACATGAAAGCGCAGAGGCAAGTAAGTCCCATCATTTTAGTACACATTAATATTTAGAATCTTGTCAATATATTTGTGATAATAGGTAACATTCGTTTGTGATATTTTAGATAATCATAAAATGACATTTATGTCTTGTTTTTTATTTTCACTTGGGAGAAATAACTGTAACAAATAAGTATTTTTTTATTTATTATTCTCAAACCGTTTAAATTTTTAAGTTAAAAATTAAATTCCAAATGTAACACTTACGGAATGAATCACATAGCCAACACATAAGTATGTAGTGTATATGCCTACTCCATCCATCTAAACGCTAATTTTCTTACAAACATAATGCTAATACATCTGCTCATACAATAAACATAACAAAAGCGTATTGCCGAGTTTAAAATCACAATTAGACAAGATTTTACATATTTACAAATGATAAAATATACTATTACGTAACTGATACAATATTTAAACAATAAACAGCTATGTTTGTCATTCAAAACATATTTAAAATTTTGTTATTATCAGAACCAACATTTTCAAATGCACGACAATATAAAATCTAAGCCAAAACTGTATCAGAACGTTCTTATCCAATATTTATAAAAAAATATAAAATAACATTAAGTTTCAATAAATTCGATACGTTGTATTCTTATAAGAAGTCGAATATAGTACCGACGACGTCAGACACGGACAAATAATTAAAATTACGTCGAGCCCATTAGCTTACATATTGTATTTGGATTGAGATTTACCTACAATAACATAAATCACCCAAATTATTATGTTAATATTTTAAAGTATTCCCGCATAATGCGAGACCGACAAAACAAAAACCAACCACATAAAATAACAGCAATAATGTCGATAAAGCAAAGTAAATTTTTCTAATTTTAAATTTAAAAAATGCTAAAATCATAATAGCCAATGCCAACCAAACAACGCAAATTGTAGTTTTCATAAGGTTTTGTTTTTGTGGACGAGACGTAAGCACAGTCTTTTAATAGAATAATTTATTCACATTCATAGTTTTTGGATGTATATACAAGAAAGTAAAAACATCACATAAAAATAGATCCTACCTTCCTCTATGAACAGGATCGCCTGGTTATTTTTACAACTATACAATTCCGTATACTGCGAATTGAAGTCTCATTAGAATAAGCAGTTATTAATGATAAGGTGGGTCTGAAGATAAAATGATAAACTCACTGGGGAGGAGCCTCTGCTAAGTATCAAACATTTTTACTCAGCATTATATAAGTAAAGGAAGAATTTGTAATACATTATTGTGCACCAGCTATGTTCAGAAAACTGCAAAATCCACAACATCAACAGATGTTGTGGATTAAGTTACCTAAAATAGTTTTTGGTCAGTCATTTAAATGGAGTTAATAGATATTAACTCCATTTAAATGACTGACCAAAAACTATTTTAGGTTTGTATTATTAGTAGGAAGTACGAAGTAGGACTATATTTTATTGGTATACAGCATATCGCTATCGTGTAATTGTTTAATATTAAAAATAGAGATTTGAATATATCTGCATATGACTATATGAGAGTATAGACGACAAACATTAATTTTAAACTGCCTACACAAACTAACATAATATCTATTCAATGTTATACTCTGCATACACATTCAAACTATAACGGTTCCCCTACAGCTTCATTACTTATTATATCTGCTTAAACATGTCTAGTTTATGAGGTTTGTTTAGAGTTTCCATATTTTAAAATTGTACCATATACTGGCAATAGAGTAGTAAGAAATGTTTGATTCAAATACTGCTATCATAAATACATTTATACTGTGTGAAAAAATATTAATATAAAATGCAGAAAAAGGGTATACAATGTAATACAAAATGCAAGTATTTGTATAATACTAAAACGTTTTACGAAAACCGCGCCGAATGTCGACTAAACACCGAATTTCAAAACACATAGGCCGCGCGACATAGGCCAGCGGAAAGGCAAACGAAATAACCATGCGTCATCCAGTCTACTACACCGACTTTTTAATAATCAATTTGTAACCTGTATTTCCAAAACACTCTACGTATCATGATTTTTTTTCAGGTACACTAATTTACACTGTTAAAAAGTTTCTCATAAGTATAATGTAGAAGGTATAACATAAATATACAATTTCCAAGTGGCGACATCGCACAAATCGACACTCTTAGGAAACAATTGTTGATACTAACGTGTGATTTGTCTTCTAGACTTCAGTTTAATCCGTTAACAGGTTTAACAGGTAGTTATCCTGGGGTCTGGCACATGTGAGTGCGGGCGGTGGTGTGGTGTGGTGGTGTGGCCTACACCATGATGGGGTCGTCGGAGGAGAGTTGTCGGTGCAGCAGGCGCTGCGAGCGCAGGGACGCGGCGCCGGTGCTGAGGTCGTCGGTGCTGCCCAGCTCGCCGTCGTGGTCCGTCGTCGACAGCAAGTCGTCGTCTGATGTTGCTCTGCACAATCATACAATATTATTTTCACCTCAAATTATTATTTAGACTTATATTAATATAAAGAGTTATAAAGAGAAGAGATAAGATTAAAATGAGATGAATAAGTGAAGAATTTGAAGGTAAATTAATAGTGCAGCTTTGTGTTTCCAGTTCAGATTTAAAAGGAAGACCTAAGAATAGCCAGCTAAATGGACTACAGATTGAAATAGAAAAAGATAATGTATAATTATTTATGCAAAGCATTCCATTTATATTTTATTTTTGTATTATCATGAACTATAATAACAGTAAGTTGCCGTGCCGATTGTAAACGTCACACCTGCTATAAACAGGAACAATACTCAAACCAAATCTTTCTTTAATGATATATGTACACGTGTTCTGGATACCCTGTTCATTTTGAATTGTAACCTTGAAATACTTCATGTTAGTTACCTAAAGTGATACGAAAATGATGTGATTATATGGAGTTGTATCGTTGTAGTTTAGTGATTAGTCGATAGCAATGTGAAAGTAAGTACATTGAGTGAAGTCGGTGTAGTGACCTGATGAGCGTGGGCAGGTGCGAGGTGAGGATGGCCTTCTCCTTCTGTATGTCGTGGATGTGTCCGACGAGGAACTGCTCCTCGGTGCGCGGCGGCTGCGCGTGCGAGCGCAGCGTGGACAGGCGGTTGGTGGCCGTGTGGCACGCCGTCTCCAGCGTCGCGATGTCTTGCAGCATGCCGCGCGTCTACACATACATATTATGTTTAGCATTCTTATCTGTTATTATTTACATTTCTTTGCGTTTGGGTTGTTTCACTTTAAATCAACAACAGTCAAAGCGTTACAATTTGGACGATGTGTTACACGTGGAATAATATTGAACTATTTTTGATAACTATTTGAAAATCCTACAGAACCATTTTTTATGTGTTGCTTTAGCCATATTACATTATTCCATAGTTACAGTTGTGTTATATCTTAAATAAATAATAGTTTGTCATAATCTAATTTAAAAATATTTAAAATTATAACTGTCAGTATAGTTATGAAAATATGAAGATAATATAAAGAACTAATTTGAAGTAGTGGTACAGTACCGTGCGCATCTTGTCGACGAGTATGGCCTCGAGGCAGGCGGTTTGTCTTGCGATGTCGTGCAGTGAGTCTTGCGCGGGCTGCACCTTGTGCGTGCGCAGGATGCACGGCGCGAACACGATCGCTAGGGCGTTCGGACCCATCCTGCGACAAACAACGAAACGTCTTACCCCTCTAGGCCCAATATGGAAATATTTTGCAAGAAAATAATCAACATAGTTTTCAAAAGTATAATTTTAGGATGCATGTGAGAAACATGTGTTGTATCAATGTATAATATTGCGTTTATAATTATTTATTACCTGTTGTGATCTTCTCTTAAAGCGACTCTTGCTAAGTGGAATATCAGCCTCTCCACTAGATCAAAGTTAGGCTTTGGCAGTTTTCTTAATATCGTGAATATTGTTGAAACACGTTCCTGGAACAAAATAACAACATTGTAAACATAATTTGAGCAATATACCAATATTAAAATAATTAAAAAATATATGATAATTATACAATCGTGGATTTGAGTTACTTTTTCGTAATATGTATTTTATTGTCATTCAAAGCTTAGCCATTATTAAACAACTTTTTGACAACACATAATACCATGAAATAAAAAAACTCTATAAAGTATGAGTAGGAGTGCGTACCTGCGGGTCGGTGATCTGCGCGGCCAGCATGAAGTGGTCGTAGAGGTCGAAGGTGAGCAGCGGCTCGGGCAGCTCGCGCAGGAAGGTCTTGAGCACGGACGCGCGCACGTGCACCGCGAACACCTCCAGCCGCTCCACGCCCTCCTCCGGCCGCTCGTCCAGCAGCCGCCGCAGCTCGCGCACCTGCACGCACACGGCACACTCATCTCATGCACACACGTCTGGATAACCTCTTTATAGTGCACACACCGACTCTACCACATTCTATTAAGAACACACACATTACTCCAAGAATATTCAGATACGAATAGTGATCATTAATGCAAACGCGCCATGGATGTAGAAAAACATATCAGTGATTTATAAATTCACAAACACGCAATATTCACACGCACAGTTCTAACCTCACAGTAAAGACAAGTATTGTGCCGCGGGAATCAGAAACTACATGAAACTTTTTGGCATCAACGCCCTAAGCCGAAACCAATATTTGTAGATCGCACAAACATTTGTCTAGGAGCATTGATCGAACATGCAGCATCTCATTTCTACAACCGGCTCACAACCGACTGCGCCACAGTATAACTTTCAATTAAGTCACAATTTCTAACTTCAAAATATTTTTTCGACAAATCCATGTTTGAAAATAGCATAGTTTATCAATATATATTTATGACTTTACATTTTCGTTCATTTTAAATATAATATTGATTGAAATAATTCATCAATGTATTCTTGTTGAGACTTACCTTAGAGCTAAGACCACTTTTTCTGTAGAGACCTTCTGTATAAAGTCCGGTCATCTCTATAGTTGTGATCAGTCTATCGACTACTACTGGTATGTTGGTTTCTCCCGTCGGTAATTCGCTCAACGGCACGCCGAACACCTGCAATCATTACGTGCAATCAGTAATGAATAAAAACAGAAGGCATACTGTAGTGGCTGCAATTAACACACATGTCTAATAATAATTTAGCCCATATATATCCCACTGCTGGGCACGGGCCGGCTCTACAAATGAAAGGGGTTAGGCCGTAACACACCACATCGATTTAGTGCAGATCGGCGGATGAAATAAGTTGACTATAATATTTTATGTTGTTTAAGATGACAGTTCTATTTGCATTTAATATATTAGTGTAAAATTGTTATATTATTACCTTGCCACGCTTCATGACGCCCATCTGTTCCCGTCCGCCCGCGTCCACGGCGCCCACTATCTCCGCTGAAGGCATCACGCCGTCTCGCCGACATAACGTTGACACCTGAAACAATTACATACTTCTAGTTTATTGTTGTTACATTTTGCATGTTTTAATTTAATGGATTCCATTTAATTCACATGGTTCAATTTAAAAACCTAACCAGAGATAATCATTAATTCTTACCAGTCTTTGCAAACATTGATTAATAACTATAATTCATAACCTTTCTTCTGAATTGTTAACAATTATACAAAATGCGCTTCCAACTCCGCATATCAGTCAACCAATATTAGTAATTTTTTATCCCAGTTAGTTCTCGGTTTCAAAAGTTACATTGTAAACCGGATAAGGAATTGTATGACCATAAAATTAGAAGCTAATATGTTTCTATAATACGGTTGCAGACATATTTCCCGGCCCTTTTGGATAAGTAACGAAACAGTTATTTTTAATAATCACAATAATCACGGTGCTTTACCTTAGTGTAGCACTTCTTGTGCGAGGCAAGTTTACAGGTCTGGCAGATGAGCGAGCGCTCTATGGGCCACATGAAGAACGTCTTGCAGATCTCGCACTCAGTGGGGATGTTGATCATGGACAACACGAAATTGTGTCCTTTGTACTGTATGCGGTCGTCCACCTGCAATGTAATGAAACCATGTAGTGTGTCTTTATTTTATTATTTATTTGTATTTTTTCATACAAAACTTACAATTACTTTGTAACATTTAATTTTCTATAATTTAGTGAGAGGTGTTTCTTTATTCAGAGTTTCGACTATTTACACATCAATATTCGCAAATAATGTTATAAAATTCGATTCGAAAGAAGTAGCATTGAGTACATCAGTTCAATACAAAATTCAATTTACTTAATACAAATTTTCCAATCTGAATGTTAAATAACTTAAAACATATTCTATACAGGCACAAACATCCTATCTAAAACATTTATAAAACACCTTCACAATCAGCGAACTTACTTTACGTTTCTTATCCTTTTTTCTTTTAGTCCTAGCTTTGTCCGTGTCATGCTGGCTCATGAACTCGTCCATGAACCCTCGGAAGGCGTTGACTCCCATGGTGATGGAAAGCGTCGACCCTTCCCTGGCACAGACAGTCTCCATCACATGGAGGAAGTTGCCGATAAGGTCTTTGTACTTGAGCGCAGAGCCCCGAGTCTCGAAGATGCTGTATGTAGCCACCAGGTTGTCTTTGAACTCTAGTAGCGCGTGTTTGAATACCCTGTCCACCTGAAAATTTAATTATTTTTAGATTAATTTATGTGAGCAATGTCAAATTTTATTAACTTGCTGCGGGCAATGTGTATGCAACAATGGGAATGGATTGATAAAACCCAGTTTTCCTACTGATAAGAATTGTACAGGTAATTAAATGATTTTTCCTTCTTCAAAGTTAATTGTATATTGTTGGTATAATAAACTTTAGTATAAATCGCATAGTTGCAAGCATAAAAAAACACGGGTTTACATTTGAAACTCGATCAGTGAAAATATAATTACAAGGGATTTATTACTTTATGATAAATACACAAAGGTTTCATTTATATTATCATTCAATACTGATACTTTGAAATTATACATGTTACTGCCTAATTTATTGTGGTTAAAAACAAGAAAACGCGCCGAGTCAATTTTTTGCACACAAATGTATATGTTCATAATTTTTTGTTTTATGTGTAGAATAAAATGTACCTATTCTATTGATTACGACTATAAGGATATTGTATAACGCGAACAAAATGTGGTTTACAGGCAAGCATCATATTAATCACTCACCTCTGACTGTTTGTTGTTCTCATTGGATTCCATTTTGTAAATTTTCTCCGTGATGAAGTTCTGCATGGCTTGCAATTCATTGGCATCGGATATGATCTTATCGGTCCTGTCCATGAACTCCGACGTCCCCGTGAGGTTGAAGTTGGACGTGACGGAGCCCTTTTGATCTGCGAGTATGCTGTAGTTGGAGTTAGATATGATCCTCTTCCTGTTTTTGTGTCGTCCGCGTGTGGGCACGGCGACGGGGCTGGTGCACGGCATGGTGATGACGCCCTTGTTCTGGATGCACTTGGTGTGGTACAGCTCCTTGCAGTCGATGCACCGCTGGCCCTGGGTGACGAACGCGTCGATAGCTTGGTGACAGTACACGCATTTTTCGTCTTTTGCGAACCGCGTGCCTTTGCGAAACCTGTGAAAGATGCAAATTGTGATGGGTGCATGAATATTATAAGTTAGTACTGTATTTGGGGAAACATAATTATGCGGGTCTAATGTGAGATACCATTATAAATTGATATTATGCAATGAGAGAACGAACTACTCATTTCGAATTGTATTTTGCCTAATGTAAAACTGTCGAAACAAAAGTTAGAAAACTAAATTCGCCACAAATATTATTTACTCTCTGGTGGCCACCGTGGTTTTTGAAATCGTATAAAATAGATTTGAATAAAATTGTAGTCTCCACGTGTAGACTGTAGAGTATGAATGAGGATGTGTTTATGAAGTGAGTACAGACCTGTGTCCGGCGATGCGGAAGAGTCCGTTGCCGGTCTGTCCGATGTAGTCGGTGGAGCGCGGGTCGTGTCCGCGCGGCTCGCCGGGCGCGGGGTCGGAGTTGCGGCGCCGCAGCGCCTCGCCGCCGCTCACGCGCGACACGCTGCTGCACACGCATTCAACAACAAATCGAATACAAGTCCAGCCAGATAAACGTAAAAAATCCATATACCAAAATTTCTTTGTTCATAACACATTTGAGAATCGCCAATAAAATTTAAAATAGTATTCTTTTTAAAAAAGCGGTATTAATACAATGACTTTTCTTAAATATTGTATTGTATCAGTCCATATAATATGTCCAACTGCAGGGCACGAGACTCCTCTACAATCGAGAGAACGATAAAGAGGGGTCATCAGCGATTACAGTCTGAAATACAGTAGATGCAGAATAAAGCAGTAACATACCTACGTATAGTATACTAATGATTTAATCTATCCAAAAGTTTCCTGGAAGAGATCGCAGTTAGCGATAAGGCCGCCAATTGTAACCATGACTTTGGCTTTAAGTGATTTACTGTTACTGTGTTATTCTCTTTTATTGTGGTGTACAATAAAGTGTGTAAATAAGTAAATAAATAATAATACCGTTCAGCATGATGATCCTGCAGCGATAGCGAGGCGTCGACGATGATGTCGGGCGGCGGTCGTCGCGGGGAGCGGCGCGGCGAGCGGCGCGGCGCGCGGGCCGGCGGCGCGGGGGGCGCGGCGGGGCCGGCGGGCGCGGGGGAGGCTGCGGGCGCGGGGGCGGGGGAGGGCGCGGGCGCCGCCGCCGCCGCCGCCGGCTCCAGCGTGCGCTGCGCCACTGCACATGCTACACAAATACTCACAAGTTACTTACATATTTCTAGCGCACAAACTTTTTCATTGAAATAATATACCATTGGAAAAAGCCATAAAGCGAAATTTTAAAATTTTCAATTGTATATTTTAATTATTTTTAGCTAAACTAAAATCACAAGAAAAAGTTGACAAAAAAGACGAAAACCGTCTTAGTCGCTTTGTAAATAGTAAGCACTCCAAGTAAGGTACCTATACCGAAATTGTGGGCATTAAGTTTCGAAACAACTCATACCATAACTTACTTAAAACATAATATTATTATAACAAATGTATCGATGATAAGAGACCTTAATATATTTAAATACGAAATCAAATTCTTTCAACAATAATGAAAGCGTTGCAAAATTTAAACACCCATTGATTATCAGATTCCTTCAATTCATATTAACTCTTTGACCTATCAAAATATTCTTTATTCAAGTAGTCTTTTTTTTTACAAGATCTTTTGCCCTAGGATAACTTACCGCAATAATAGAACAGTATTTTCAAACACACTTGAATGTAACCCATCACAACTAACAAGACAGTGAACGCGATCAAAAAAACCAAACACTTTTCACTCTGTCCTTTATAGATTATAATCGAGAGAAGAGACATTATGCCCCATCAGGAAATTCACTACTAATGAATATTTTAACCCGAACACCATAATATTGACTGCGTTGTTTACTACACAAGTCATTAACTGGGATTAAACCGTTATCTACTTGCAAAATGGTTTCCGAAATATAATAGTGTATCGTCATTAAGGTTCGATATTGGGGCGCATTAGCGGCGTAATGAATTGCAAAACAACAACAGAGTTAAACAACAAACAATCCCACATTCTGTGAAGTCACGTACTCGCATAATATGTAAATGTTACTTCATTAATATGCGGCCGCAATTAGTTCAAATATGTTTGTGCATTTCACATGTTCAAAATAACGGTACACTTAATAATATTAAACAATAATGCTGTTAGTATAAATTCTAACTAACTCGCTAACCAATTTGTGGATTATGAGTTGTAGATTACGAGATCTTCGATTTTGATTTGATTTTGTTATGGTTTTATAGTGATTAATTTATCTAATTTGATAAGAATTCGTATTAGGTAACAAAACTACAAATGAAAAATATTTGTACCTACCAGGAAAGTGCGAAAACCATCTGTTAATATTCATTTGTCTATGACAAGATTTCCAACAGGTAACACAATGCAATTAAAAAAGAAACAGACTAATAAGAAGTATTCGTCGCGTAGTGTGCGTACCTGCGGGCGCGGCTGCGGGCGCGGGCGCGGCGGGCGGCGCGGGCAGCGGCGCGGCGCCGGGCAGCGTGCTGCTCGACAAGCTGCGCTGGTACACCGGCGTCACCAGCGACGACCCGCGCCTGCACACACACAATCCCTTACATCTGCATCTAAATATCGACCTGAGAAACACCATGTATATGGCCACGCCGAAGCAATACGCTGTAACTGTGGAGCTCGGCTATATATGGGAAAAACACTACGCGTATATGCGCTAGAGCTGTGTTAAGAAAACATATTTACCGTTAAGAAAAGAAACTACTGAAGCAATATTTAAATTAGAAATAGTTTTTGTAAATAATATCAAACCAAACTCCTAAAAATCGAATTATTCAATTAATACTAAATAAATATACCCAGCAGTCACATACATAGTCCTTACTCCACATTACGATCAATAAGTCTTGTCGTGGGTATCAGAAACTACGAGAGACCTTACGGTCTCAGAAACACCCAGACCCGAGACAAATACTTGTGGGCCTCACATAAATTTGTTTCAGCGCGGGACTCGAACCCGCGGCTTCTCGTTTCACAGTCTATGTTTAACCAACTGCGCCACGGAGGTTGTCAAATTAACTGACGTTTTCTTTGCTTTTATATTGTGTATCTTTTTAAAGAGTATTAAAATCGTATTGTTCAATAGTTGTACCTTAAAATATTGGTACTACTCCGGCTGCTACTATCGGATTCCGGCTGACTCCAGTTGCCGATCTGTCGCAGGTACTCCTCACTGCTGTTCGTCATGGACTCAACCAGCTCATGTAACTCCCTTTCTTCTTTTTCACGCTTCTAAAATAATACATTTTTACTGCCAGTAAGTAAAGCCGTCTTTTCCAGTAAGGCCGTCCCTCCATAATCCGCGCGCTAAAGCATTTACCAGCGGCATAGACTCAACCGCATCCAAATAATAAATATTTTGTAACTGTTTCAATTACCTAATTAAATTATTCGATTTAAACCTATTGTAGTGATAAATCCTATCACATATTGAAACAAAAATATCTCCGTCGAAAGTGCGTGTCCATTTTTGATCTTATATTAGCAGTGCAGTACCGTCAAGTATTGGAAATACGTACCTGTTCCGACATAAGGTAGTCTTGGTCTATCCTGAGCCACAGCATTTCGTTGGCAAGATCCTCTGGTGTGATTTTGTTCGGCAGCGACACTTGAGCGTACCTCCATTTGTCGCCCGCAGGAGTTTTGCTATCTACTTCTACGATCCTGTAAGAAATTGTCCATTTAAATATATTTTTTTATGTCGGCACCTAATTGGTCTTGTACATATTATATCCGTCGATATTCATTTGAAGACAATTTCAACGGACGGTTATTATATTAACCAATATGGCGTCCGCATCATGTAATTTACCAAAAACAATCGCACATAAATATTATTTGTTCTTATTGCATATTATTGTAATTTGATCACTCATTCATTAGAAGAAACCCATGTCTATTATCAAAGAATAGATAATAATACAAAATGAATAAATAATTAATATAAATTATAATAATAAATAATACAAAATTAAATGTTTTGGAGTACCTTTCAAACTCCTTTGAATCGATTTCCATTAACTGTCTTCTTTTTCCATGTCCCGCTGGTGGTATGCTGGGTACTTCCGCTATCGATATAAAATCTCGATTTTTCTCCAAGCTGCTGACAAGTAATTAGGACGATAAATATACTTACTTTATGAAGATCAATGGCCCTATTCTTAGCTATCGAATGTTTTGTCTTCTTTTCTCAAACTGAATTCAAACGTCATTCGAAAGGGACAAAACATTCGATAACTAAAATAGGTTTCAAAACTGTCTATGAATAAGCCCGATAATATTTATTGTGTAGTGAATTTATAAGGTTACATTTACTGACTAGCAACTAAAAATATTATTACCTCTGTATAGGAAGAGACTGCGTGGCTCTTAGTAGTCGCGTCTTTTCCGCATCCAGTTGTAATATCATGTCTCTAAAATTCATAACTTACGGTTATTTTTGTATAAAATTGGTTTCTAGAATATATTGAATAAAAGAACATGTTATTTATCAGATATATTTTTTATTACTTATGTTTAGTGTCACTTAGTTTTAGTAACCACCAGTGCACTTAATCATAATCATCTTATCGATAAAATATATCGATATCGAGTCTTCGCCTTTCTATCTTTCTATGTTTTAGGTCAGAAGCAAACTTAATAGTATAAAAAATATGTTATTAAATTAATAAATCACTGGGTTTCTATAAACTAATATAACAATACACTCATGCGGAAGAATTGTGCGCGATACTCACAACTGTTTATCGATATCAGTCTTGTATTTCTTATTGTGAGACTCTCTCTTGTACGTTTCGGTGGACACGGCGGCCGCTTTACCGTCATGCTGTCAACACAGACACCAACCACGACATTGTATATACACGTGTGATATGTTATCAGAGCAGGCACGCGACACGCGACACTTTCACATGTTAGATTCATTATATACAACAATATGGAAAAGATTGTTTATAAACTGCAGAACAATAACGACTTTCAGCCTAAATTAGATGTGTATAGAGATTAGAAAAATAATATTAGTTTATTAACCAAATTATAAAATCTTAAATAAAGTATCGAAAGTCGTTATTTTCTATCATAATATGTAATACATAGGAGTTTAGATGCAGTGTAATTTATGGTGAGTTATGACGTAAAACATTCATCGCAGGGCACATTCTTTCACTACACCAAACAACATTTATCGTGCAAGACACCTATAAACACGTACCTCTGAGTTTTCCTTGATCTCTTTAGACGGTGGGAGCTGCTTCCTCATCTCTGGCAAGGTTTTTCTCAATAGGAAGCCACGGGAGGCAGCTTGGAAGGCCACAATTCCCTTACTGAACTGTAAGTACCACCGCCTCACTTTCGAGCCTCTGTACCATGATTGCACCTTCGTCGCGGCCTCGTGCCGGGCTGTCCGCCATTGCCTAGATAAAATTGTCAATCCAGATTATAAAACTAGACTTTTTTTGAATTTGATGATAACTTGTTATTGTATAAGATTTCAGTTAAATTATGGAAGTAAGTTTATAATAAATATGGTTTAGGAAGTCTAACTATCAAGCTGTCACCAGTGGATAATTTACTGCTCACTACTCTTCTTCTTATATTCTCAAGTACTTTCAGTAAATACTGAAGAAACTATATAGAAAGGCATTGTAGAATCAAATAGTAAAGTATTTTGCCAGTCGATTCTTTATTTGCCACTTTACCGAAACAGTATAGTGGACTGTATCGGCTCATAATCGCTCACTACTGATCACGGGATATCTTTACAATCTATAGTTCGATTGACAGGGATATAAGAAAATGTAATATAGGTTATATTAGATGATGTTTGACTAGTAGGGCGCGTGGATGTATGGGGGTGGTGCGTACCGGCAGTAGTACTGCAGCACGATGGAGGCTCGCCGCAGCGCCAGGAAGCGGCGGCGCTCGAGCACGGCGCGGAACCAGCGCTGGATGGTGATGATGGACGCCATGATCTGCTGATGCAGCCGGTACTCCAGCTTCGTCTGCTCGCTCTCGCGCATGAAGATCTTTGTCATACCTGAACAAATATCCACACATTGTTCTTATAGAAATTCGACACAATTGTGGTTGCGATATCGATAAACATCAATCAATTGTCGAAACAACACCACGTTGGATTTGTCAAATTTATATGGCAGCACATTTGAACTCTCAGTCAATTTTTATATTTTTTATCTTAATAATATTTTGTAAAACATACTTTAAAAATATCGACAAGGCCTGTTCAATTTACACTTATCAAATATGTTAATTTTTCTTCTTACATCCATTCTTATTCAATTATTCCATTATGTAAAACTCTTACCAAGCTGATAATTATCCCTGTCCAAGTTCAGCGTGGCGAGGAAGTGTCGCACGTCAGTCTGCGAGCTGAGCAGTCCTTTAGGCAGCAGTATCCGGTACAGCTGGATGAACTCCTCGTACGTGAGACGCACGTTGTAGCCGGCCTGGCGGATGCGCACGGTCTCCAACATGCCCGTGTACCGTAGCTGTCGCTGTACCGTTTCATCGTCGAATGCATGCGGGACTTTTTCGCTGTTTGACTTTATACATCTAGAAGGAAATTAATGAGTTAAATATAGGTTTTTACCTATTAAAGCAATAGGAATAGATATAAATTGTTACAATATTTGTCGTTTTGGGTCTTATTAGTCCATATTGGGCTAATGCAAGGTTATAGTCAGTTAGGCTACTGGAATTACCTTTTATTTGGGATGTCAATCCTAAAAATTAAAATATACTGTACGGCTTTACGTAATTTTAACTAGACATGTTTAAGGTTACACAACATCGAAAAATTCAATGGGATACAACTAATATATCACAAAGATTCCTATACGATTACCGACACCAGGATATTCATTGAGATGTGTCAATACCTGATGAAGAACGGGTTGGCCTGGTTCAGAGTCTCCATGAGCGCCGCGAGTGAGTGCTGGAACTGCGCGGCGACGGTCATGGGTTGCTTCCGCTTGCCGGTGGGCACGGCGATGCGGCCCGCTAAAGTCTTTACACTCTGCAGGTTTTTAAGACCCTTTTTCGCACGTTCGCGTGGCCTGAACGATTTGTTTTTCCTGTGAAAGTTTTTGTTGTGTTAAATTAAGAATAATGATTAGAAATAGGCGATTCTTTAAGAGATCACATCAAGTGTTACATCAAATAGTTTGCACTGTATTTTTTAAAATTACTAAGTCTTATTTAATAGGCACGAGTAATAAGCACCAAAGTGACGGTTACTAGTTTCATAAATACAAGGTTTTATATAACTATGATCTTTTAAAGAATAGCTTTTCACCGGCCACCTAAATGCAGCATGATGTGCGTTTAAAATACATGCCTGTTTCACAATTTCAAAAGCTAATGATATTCTTCATAATCGAGTTTGTGTGTTGGGCGTGTACAAATAATATGATTAATTTTGGTACGCTAAAACCGGCTTATATTACAGCTAAAAGCCGTTACTGTCCCATATAACTAAAGCACTAAAATAAATACTAATATAAAATGTTAAAGCTATGTGTGCAGTGAAATAAATACGTTCTAAATAATGAAATGATGTGTTATGTATACAAATTAAAAACACAGCGGCAGCAGGGCAGGAAAACACCCAGTCCACCACCGATACATAGCCAATATAGGTGACCCCAACCGAAACACACGCTGATTCATCCAACAAAATCGCTCAACACCGGCACAGGTCATTTGTATGAAATTTATGCTTCATTAAATAAAGCAGGTACTGCAGTATTTTGTTGGATGAAAGCAGAAGTGCAAGAAAGAAAGAGATAGAAGAAGAGAAAGACAGGAGTAGCGAGAGAGGGCGGTTCCCGGCATACATGACGATCTGCTCGGCGCGGTGCAGCACGTCGGCGTCGTCGAAGGCGCGCTCGGCGCGGCGCGTGCGCGTCTCGGCGAGCCTGTAATGCTTAGTGGGCGTGGCCGGCGCGCCCCGCGCCTCCGCGCCGCGCGCCGCCGCACGCACCGCGCGCGCCGCCCGCCCGGGGGGCCTTGCGCCGGGGGAACGGGTACCACCAATTAATACGACAACAAAAACTAAACAGATGGCCGCTATCGAGTACGGGTGATGGCATGCAAGCGCGGACATGAGTTAGACACTGGCAGACTGGCTCGCGCCGGAACGAGTCTGGGGTGGGACTCTACGTTTAGGCTGCAGACGCACATTTACACATATAGATTTCAGGAAACTAATAACATCCCATACAGACGCAACGTAAGGTGATAGAACGACTAAAACATCGAAGTCCATGCTATGGGTGCACATTAAACATACAGTAAGCATGCCGTAAACACGGTGACTTACGCAATGCGGTTGATTGCGAGATTGATTGATGATACTGTCACCAGTTGGCTGAGCAACAAGACACATTTCATTACATCACTTCACTTGCCGGCGTAAGCTTCTATAGATATTATGTGTGGACGAGTGTACGAGAAAATATCAACAAAAAGTGTTTTCACCGCAAGTGCTCGTACCTACGATCAAAACCGAATCTAGAACAACAAATCCAATCGATCCTGTTCGATGTTTTAAAGCATAGCATATTGCATAGACAGATCAATTATTAAGTGCAGATAATCTTTTTGGGCCTCTATTATAGTTGCAATTTGAGAGTATGAGCGAATTAATTCTATCATTGTATATGTTATTATTTCCTGGGCAAATTGAACACACCATTCAAGTAATAAAAAAATCATGCCAATTTTACATTTGTATTAAAATTTAGTTTTTAAATATTTTTATACTGGCAAAGCAAATGAATCATAATAGATTCGATAACAAGTGCAATATTATTGAGATGCAGCTTGACAAGAGATAGCATTTAACTAAATGATTCTGGAAGCGAATTATTTGAATCGCATAGTTGCAGTCTACTTAGATACCTTACTGGTAGTTGACTTTTAAGATAATTTTATTTGAATATACAAACATTTTCCAAGCAACAAAAGAACAGCATGTAATGCACATCACGAGCAACAAACATACTTATCAAACATTCAATCAAAACGTGAGAAAATATTAACACAATAGCACATTAACGAGTCTCAATTGTTTGTTAATTATTAGCATTTATGAAGTTAGCACTTGCGGTGAAACCACAAACATTGTTCAGACATGTTCATCCGTGATTTATTTGGGGGTTGTCATGCGTCTAAACTTTAGACTGTAACTGATATATTATAATTATTCTTGCGTATACTTATTGTGTTAGTTAGAACTGGGTTGCGCGTCAAATACACTAGTGTCACTAACGGTGTCTCAATGAGCGCAGATAGTGAAAAGATATTGTACGACATTTTATAGTTACGCGAAAAACATCGAATCCATAATATTAATATGTATGGTTTAAATTTAAAATTACTTAAGTACGTTTGAACTTATGTTTGCTGCACACCATTTGAACGATCATTATTGAAACGAAAAATATTTCTGGCATTAATTTATCATCAAACACGACTTAAGTTTCAAACATCTTGTATTTTAAGTTCAGTAAGACTGAGCTCGTCATAATTATATATGTTTCTATTCACACCATAAAGTTCATTAAATGTTTTTCGCAAAACCACTCGTAATTTGATCAAA
Organism: Deilephila elpenor; assembly: GCA_949752805.1. Lineage (NCBI taxonomy): Eukaryota > Metazoa > Arthropoda > Insecta > Lepidoptera > Sphingidae > Deilephila > Deilephila elpenor. Next base: position 8,330,860 of record OX457111.1, read on the forward strand.
AGAATTAAGTTTGTAGTGCAGTATGGGTAGTGGTTAGTATGGTGTGTGCGTGCGCGTACCTGAGCAGTTCGTCGTTGTGCGCGTGCAGCGGCGCACGCGGCGGGCGCGCGGGGTCGCTGCGCTGCGCGCGGTGCCGCCGCCCCGCCTCCAGGAACGCGAAGTACCCTCTGCAATGCAACATACTATATAGCATCTGCTATTTCACGCTTTCATTGTGGTGGCAAAAGTGATGTGAATTTTCATTAGATAAATGTATACCCGTGTAGCGTAGACATATTATGCAGCTAATTCACAATCTATGTCAACCACACGAGATCCACTATTAAACATAACACCGTTAAAATTCTAACACTATGTAAATTAACATCGGCAACTTTCATTAAAACATACAAATTTTTATTTGAGAAGTCCAAAAAAACATTCCAACAGCTCACTGTTAACTCTTATCAACCCGTCCATTACAATATCCAACACTTGAATCTTATTTACATTGACGGCCTCTTAAAATAGAACTATTGAAGAAAGGAATCGCACACCACAAATATTTAAATATCCGATTAAGTATTGAGATATTTCTACCTGAAAAACGCCCTGACGATGGCCCACCGGAACACGGCGACGGGGTCGACGCCCACGAGCTCCCTCACAAACGCGAGCGAGGAGTTTTTCAGCACGCTCACTATGTCCTGCCGCATCAGGTCCAAGTTCTTCTCGCGCATCGCCGTCACCTGTGCAGCCAATTATTATGCTTAAAGCTTCCAGAATTACGGTAAGTTTTTCTTCAATCGCTTTTTTTAAAGCGCAGATCAGACAAAAGACACTGCTGTTTATTTGGCTGCGTAGTCAATGTCGCCCACTATCAAACACAATTTGTAAGTCGTAGTTGAGTTGATTGCATTTGAATATGAAAAGGCAACGATGGAGCAAAAAGAAGAAGAGTGTTGAAGATGTAAGTGAATTGTAAGTGAAGTGATTTTGAAAGGGCGAAATATTGAAAAGGCCTTTTCAAAACGTTGCCATTGAGAATTAATCAACAAAGATTTGCTTATACTTGACGCATTTACGATCGATAAGTGACGTACGTGAAATAGCGTCATTAGTGTTATTTACGAAGTATTTCATAACGTCATAATACAGCATATGAATTTGCTTCCAGTATGTTCTATTTATATCGGAGCTAATGCGCATTATATAGTACCTGATATTTGACCCTGCCGGCGTAATGCCGTACAACGAAGGCCGGTTCCCGTCTTTGCGGTTTCTCATAGAAAGGATTGTTTTCGTGCACGGAATTGAATTTCTGCAGTAACGTTTCATTTGTCGCCCACGGGAAACTGAAAACAATACACATAGTGAAAAATACGTCCAATTTATTGTCGATAATTTTTATCGATGTTATTCCATCTGCGTTAAGGACCTGCAAATACAAACCTATAATTTTAATTAAATATTATACTCACTTGCACTGATCATCCAACAGCGAAAGCAATCCATTTAACTTCCCCTCAATAAGTTGCAAGCACCCTGTATTATCCGAGAAGCCGATGTCCGTCCACCGGATGCCCTCGCGGCGGTACTCTTCCTGCTCGTACTTGAACACGTGCTGGTTGAAGTAGTACTGCAGGTGCTCGTTGGCGTAGTTGATGCAGAGCTGCTCGAAGCTGTTGCTCGGACCGAAGTCTTCGAAGCCGAATATATCGAGAACGCCTGGGGATGAAGATAGTAATCTAAATTAATATATAAACTTAACGAGTTTTTTGATTGAAAGGGTTAATCTCAAGAACTACTGGTTATAATTGAAAATTTATGTTACGTGTTCGATAGTCCTATTATCTAGAAAGGCTATAGGAGTACTTTAAATTCCAGGAAAATATAAAGCGGGCCTATTATCCCGGAAATATTTTATTACGCGGGCGAAGCCGCGAGCAATATTAGTTGTGGAAAAAAAGAAAAAAACTCAGGTGCTGATTGTATAGTAAGAATCATTGTAGGCGTTATCAAATACCAAAAGCGATTATTGAGATGCTAGATCATTGATTGCTTTACGTCTTATCAAATATATTACTAATATAAGGTCGATTGAAAATTTAATTCTAATTCCGTCATTGAATCTATCGTAAACTATCGGATAATCGGGAGATATTTTATATAATGGTTTCTTAGATTTACGCGAATGTTACACATTGAAATAAAACTATTTTTTACGGATTTTATCGCGATTTGGTTTAATTTTTACATTTTTTAACTTCCCGACGTTTCGGAGTCCGCCCCGTGACCACGAAAGCTGTAAAGTAATCGAAACGTCGGGAAGTTAAAAAATGTAAAAATTAAACCAAATCGCGATAAAATCTATATCGATATTTTATATTTATAAACGGACTATATGTCGGTGTTATATAGTTTATCTATACCCATTATTGGATCAGAAATGTTATATCTAACATATACCTGTCATTGAAATTAAGTATAGCCAACGCAAAACAACTAGTCCAATGTGAAATTGTAGTATATTACTTTTGTGAATATACTTAGATATCAGAGGGACCTCCCTGCCGCCACGTCTCAACATTAGAGCGGTCTAGTTGTCTTGCTATTACTCTATGAACTGTGTAACATACCTATACTGTTCCCCTGATGTTCCCGCAGCGTGTCCTTCTTGGAGAGCAGCGCGTGGTTGACCTGCATCACTATCCAGTCGAACAGAGCACCGTACAAGCACTTCGCCATCGCGTCGCGCGTCGCTATCGCTTCCGGCAACCTGTGACAATATAAATACACAATTTTTATATTCAGTAACAATAGTATCCTTGATTTAATAAACTTACACATTTTTTTTCTAGACACCATTTTAAAATAGTTAAATAAACATGAGGTATATACATACATTATTTACTTAAAAACAGTTGCAGCGCATCGCTAGAATTAATGTGGAGATACATTTTAAGCATATTGCCTCCTGGTAGCGTCAGTTAGTTTTCAGGGTGTTCAGTAATTCTAAATGTAGATTTATTTATGACTTAAGAAATTTCTTAAAGTTTCAAAAGGACCTCTGGGCCTACAAGGCTGTTGACGATCACCCTCATTCGCACATTTTTAACGCCTTTGTCTTTATCATCCCACGTTAATTGGCAGCTGAGTACAGCTCTAATTATTTTCACGCCACAAGAAACATCACGTCTGCTAAAAAACGTTAAGATCATAAACGAATAAAACAGAATGAAAAGAAAATTATACAACTGTCAACTGGCTTATTTAGTTTTTTATTTATAGACTAGTTTAGGTTTTAACAGTTTGTAATTTGAACAATTCAGTTTTTTTTTCTTTACAAATCGTTTTAAATTAAGAGTGAACGAAAGCATTCGTAGGTCCTTTTGCAACATGACCAAACATGATTCATGTAAACTGCAATAAGACTAGATTGAATTGGTTAACTGGCAAATAATTGCGTTGGTGGACTGTCATCCAACAAATTATACGATACAAAGAAACATACTGGTACGTAAGCTTATTCAATTGACTTTAAGTGATTACTGTAAAATGACTATTCGACATGTCATCGTTTCAAGGTCACGCAAGTGAGTATAGTGAACAAGACTCGTTAAAAATACTAAGAAAATGTAAGAAATAGGCAAAGGACTAGTCCCACGGGTCCAATCCCGTCTTCTTTCGCGCTACTTCGATGCGCAACTAATAACTAGAGACTTTTGCTTACATGCTGGCACAAGCGATTATAATGCACAATATATTACGAAGTGCCGATAAAACATTATGCTGGCCGGCTTGAAATACATAATACAAGCCGTATATATACAGGCTGAACTTTGACAGGTTTTCCACCATTTTAATCGATGTTCGCTATCCGGAAATATAACAATATCCTGCTATTATAGCAGAGTTGGTAGTCTAACAAACGGTGGACTTCATATTTGGCGCTACAATGAACACCCACAAAACTCATTCAATCCACCCACCAACGTAGTCGAACTGTGGGTGTTATTTAGATATATTTGTTATGAAACTGACCTGTAGTTAATAACGAGCGTCTCCCCCGAAGCCCGGGCTCGCTTGGAGGTGAGTGCGGCGAGCAGCGTCTCCTGCTTGACGCGCAGCAGCGAGGATATGAGCGACACCACCTCGGGGTTGCGCACGCCCACCGCCTCGTCGTGGTGGTACGACTTGCGCTGCGGCTGGAACTCCACGTTACCTGCAATGTTAATGCATATACAATATACATACTATAAACCATTATTGCTTATAGTGGTCCCTATGATTGCTTTGATCTTTTAAACTATGCGACGAATTTTAATGCAGTTATTATCAATAGAGTGATTCAAAAGGAAAGTGTATACGTATAGTTCTTGAAGTTATACTTCTTTTGGCGCATCGGGAAAAAAATATGAGATAATTTCTTTATTGCATAGGTTTTTTGTGTGTAATAAAAAGAATATCGGCACCCGGGTGAAATTGCACCGGACCGCTAGTCAACAAATACACTCAAGAACCATAGACAAAGTTATAATCCTACCAGTCACAAACCATGTCTGTATCATGAGTATCAGAAATTATAATGGTTTTTCGGTATGACAACAACCACACCCGAAGCCAAGATTTGTGGGTAAAATTTATCCCGGTGCGGGGATGAAATCCGGAACTCTTGTTTCATAACTGGTTTAACCAACTAATCCACGGGGGCTAACTTCACGGCGGTCTATTTTGATACCAAAAAGATATGATAAATATACCAGTTGTTAATGTTATATTATTACAAATATTGAGTGATAATATTTAATCATCATTTTTACAAACACATAATATAGATTAAAAATTCATGCAATATAATATTTGGTTTCAATCATAAATTTTATAGTTGATAGATTCTCGATAATGTATAAGCTCGATTTGGTTCTCATTATTGATCGATAAAAAACCTTCCATTATATCGATAAATTTTTGGCCTATAATACACTGCGGCAACGGAATATCTGATATTAACTTAAATAAAATGTAATATCCTATGTTAGTACAATGAAACGAAACGCATAGCAAAAAATCGAGATATGCGGCATCACATTATTGATTTCCCAGATCCTTGTTACCAACTTAGCTGCTTCATAATTGTAACCAAAGTCACCTTGTCGACTGACATTGCGAAAAAATACGTAAACCTGAACATATTAAAATTTCAGGGGTTTCAGTTAATACCTTTGAAACGATTTCATTCACAGCCTGCCCATAACATCACTTAAGTCCAACAGATTTTATGGAAGAAACCTTCCTCATTCGTGGGCCTTCGTGCAAAGAAAAACGTGAGTGTAGCAATCAAACATTAGACAATAAACAGTCTGTAATTCAGCTGTTAGGAGGCCGGCATAATTGTGTTTATCATACAGGGACAATCTATTACCAGTCGATACTCTATTAGACAGCGATTCCCCTATCTTTAGATATAGTTAGTTATTTTGCCAAGCCATAATATTTTTTATTAAATTAAAATGGCAAATTATGGTGACTTACAAGTGGCGCTTTTATATAACGTCGGTCAGATGAGTAATTATGAATGGATTACTCCTCAGTGTTAAAGTATTTTACCTACATCGAGTATCTCTCGAGTGTAGCGAGTGACTTCCTAAATAATGTTAGGATTACTAGGGGGATTACCTATGTTCAGCAAAACGCTTCCAATGGCTAAAGAAAAAAAAATTAACACAACAATAACATACACAGTTTGGACCCTGCACTATGTTTGAGTCTTGTGTCGTGGGTATCAAAAACTCGAGATACTGTTCGGTCTACCAAACAAACCAAATACCTGAGGATCACACAAATATTTGTCTCGATGCGTGGATCGAGTCCGCGGCCTCTCATTTCAAAGCCGGCATCTAACCAACTGCGCCACGGAGTCTGATGATATTAAAGTATTTCTATGGCGACACTTGAGGAGGAGCAGCAAGGTTTCCCAAGATATTATATGATAATTGATGAACAATAAATTAACGAGTATAATACCAGAGATTGTACAATTCAACGCGAGATGTTTGTGTGCGGTAATGACCGTCATCCGGTTTAGGATAATTATGCTAATAGTTAATTTTATTTACGTATGCATAAATCTTGGTATTATACCAGAACCATATTATGAAGAAAAGGGGTCAAGTTCTACAACAAAATTATTGTTTGCGAAGCTTAAACGACTGCAATATGTATAGGGGTCATTAGAGAACGCGGATGATTCCCTATTTGTTGTAGTGTTTAGGGACTGCGAAATTACTTCCGATGAAGGGAGGTTTTGCTCGATTGCTGATAGGCACAGGTCACCCTTGACGCCGAAATACCAGTTAAAACCAGAAACGACAATGGATTTCTCATGACACACATATAATTCCCAACATTATGAAAGGAGATTTGAATATTAGACGTCTACTCTGATTCAATTTGTCTTGCTGGATCAATAAACTTTATTATGGTTGTGGAATTATATTAGAACTTTTAAAGCCTCTTCAAATGTTCCATAGGTGAATTACTAGCTACTTATTGATAGGCAAAATACAATCGCCTTCTATGTCATCTCACGGCGGAAATTAGCTCGGCGAACTATGTGTGGAACTAGAAGCACCTCACTCCATCCTGCCGCAAATACAGGATAAAGGTTACATGTGTAAAAACTTATGGGCAATAGAGAGTATATATAACACGTAGATGTAAAAGTTATATACAGGGTATATCAAGACCGCGACCGAAAACGAAGCCGGGTGGTAGTATTAGTGTTTTAGACACAATGCAATGAAAAATTTCGCAAAAAAAATCGTCAACTTTTTTTGGTATTTTTTTACGTATCGTCGTATTTGGCTGATAAATACATAGTATTCCTAAAATAATGATGTACACCTTTTTATTTTTTAAGACGCAATGGTACGATAGGGTTTAAAATTCTAATTTCGCAATAACTAGGTATTTACTACCCAAAAACAATGATTTTCAAAAAATTGCAAAAAAAAATCTGTCCCTTATTTTTTGAATTTTTTATTTGCATTGTGTCTGTAACCACTAAAACTACCACCCGGCTTCGTTTTCGGTCGCAGTCTTGATATACCCTGTATGAAGATATATTTTAGAGAACCAAAATATTAAATCAGTACAGTAAATAAATACGGCAATATTTCTTGCAATAAAATCCGTAATGCACATAAAAAAAATCAAGAAACTTCAAGATATTTTATTAGCATATTAATATCGCATGTATGGCCTTTATGTATTCGTGTCAAGTCAAGTAAATGATCGGTTTCCTGTGTCTATTACGTCTACGGCACGGAATCCTACTTTAGGATCGGTATCACGGTTCATTGAATATACATAGTGCGTTTTTACCACACCCTAATACATAATTTACGGTTAATCAATTCTTGCGCATAAATCAAAATTACCAAAGCTTTATTCTTCAGGAAAAATAGTTCACAACGGCGCAATAATATCAAGTTTAAAAATAACAAGAGGAAAATAATAACAATAATTGACGGGCATTGCATATTTTTCCCTTTTGAAATTTAAAACATATGAAAACGTCCAATTACTTTTTAGTTCGTTTATCTCAACACAGTTTTCGTCATTCCAAATGTCTATGATAATAGAATGTTATCGACCGAATTAGTGGCCGTAGCTTATCTATCGATAAGTGGATAGGCACTTTATTTACCATTTGTGTAGTCATGAAACACTTATAGATTGAAGATTTCCGATAACTCACCCAACAGCAGCACGGCGGAGAGCACCGCGAAGAGGCGCCGCTGCTTGTCCAGCGTGAAGCCCACCATCTCCATGGACTGCTTCAGGCGCGAGAACTCGTACTGCTCGTCCGTGCCCGGCACATCACTACACCCCGTCCGCGACAAGTAGTTGTACTTGTCCACACTCAGCAGGTGCAACTGCTCCTTCTCCTGCTCCGACGCACCCGCCAACAGGTAGTAAAACACGTGATAGTTCCTCTCGTTGCGCCCCTGACTACAGATACGCGACTTTTCCAACAGATACTTTTGCACCACAGCACCGTGCACCATTCCATTTTCCTTGTAATTCACTTGTATGAACTTGCCGAACCTGCTGGAGTTGTTGTTGTGCGCGGTCTTGGCGTTGCCGAAGGCTTCGAGCACGGGCCCGGCGCTGAGGATGGTCTGCTCCACGCCGCTGCCGTGCGAGCCCTTCTGACTCAGCGCCGTCAGGTGATGCAGCAGGAAGTTGGTGCTCTCCGTCTTGCCGGACCCGCTCTCTCCACTTATCACTATGCATTGGTTAGTCCTTTCGCGCAGCATGCAGTGGTACGCAGCATCGGCAACGGCGAATATATGCGGCGGTAGACTCGAGCCGATCCGTTTGTTTTGGTACAGTTTCACATATTTCGGATTGTATATGGGATAGAACTTGAACGGGTTGAGGGCTATTAAAATGGAGCCGACGTATGTGTAGATGTATCCGGCGGCGAACCTCGCCCTCAAGTTGTCCAGCAGCGTTTGCTCGTTGAGCTCGGGCAACTGGCACAGGTCGGGATACTCCCGGTCCTTCGGCTGGTACAGAAACCGCTGGAAGTAGTCCTTGATCAGCTGCGGATCCACAGAAAAATTCTCCATCCATGGTTCGTCGGGAATTTTTTCTCGAAGATAGAATCTGTAAAGTAAACACGAGTATGAATAAAAATATTATTTCAAACTGTAGCAATAAAATGCTATAAATAATTTACTTTTGGGTCATATTTATGACACGATGAGGATAATTAAAAGTTTGCGCGCGTTATAGTTTTAGTTTCCATGTTTAATCGCGCAGCAATGTTTCAGTTTGATTGGCAGGATGGAGACGGCGTTATCACGCGAGCGTGGCAGGAAGAGTGACTAGTGAGTCACGCGGCGCTGGGACATTATCCCCAATCACTGCTGCAGCCCTTGCGCCTTTATTAAACAACTTATTGTAAACAACGCGCTAATTTTGTTTAAGTACGCACGATATACGATAACTTGCAGATAGCGAGAGCACTATTTGCATAGACTGAACCGTTTGTGTCGCACGCTAAATTAACACTACATATTGTTCAATTATAAGGATACAACATGTCAAAATCTCCACAATTATTGGACACAGCGTCGGACATGCAACAATTAAAATGAATCATCAAGTCGGCACATTGTGGAAATAGTTTGCAAATAGCAATGCGGTGACAGGACACGTATAAGAGTGTACGACTATAGACCATAGTACTAGTAGATAAATACACTACGACCGGCGCACAGGTGTGTAGGCAAGGTTAAAGTATCTCCACTGCCACATAATGGAATGAGATAATTACACGGCTAGACCTGATTTTGCATGGTTCAGCCACAATCAACTAGAGTTTAATTTCCAAAAGAAAAACAGCAACGCAAATACCACAAAGGCGGCAAGATATTTCATCTGTATAAACGCTAACGCTAACAGCAAAAATTAAAATTATCTTTAACCACACTATAACTTAATATTGTCACACATACGCGTTAATGAAACTGCAATTGATTAATATTTAATGAGCACCATAATAGTACTGCCCTGCTGTACCTAGATTATCTTTATTTAGACGTAGATTTTCTGCCTTTAGGTATGAATTACGTAGCCGCCATTATGATGCATAGAAAAAGTAGAACAAACAACCTTTATTAAACCCGTGTTAATAATAATGAGGAAACATGGGTGAAATAATCCATACCTGTTATATTGGCCGGTGGATTTGTTTTTGGGCCAGAGAAGCATGACGGCGACAGGAGACTCATTGGGACCGAGTCGTCGCTCCTTGCATTCCCCGCTGACGGTATCTCCGACAACCTATATCATACATTATACAAGTTACAATACGTACTTAGTAACTGCGGTAATTATCAGTCTAGTTATAATATACATATTCATTAACATTGAAATAGAGTTGCGGGTTTACTTCCTACATTGGTAGTACCAGCCGTATCATTGAAGCGTATTATATTACTTGTATGCAGGGTGGCGTGTAAACATTACATATTTTTTATGTTATTCGCTCGAGAATTATAATGATGCATTAATAAGTATAATAGTGAAGCATTTTATATTATTTTCTAAATTCTAAATAGAGATTGCAGGGAATATGAGAAAATAAAATCCAATCCTAATTAAACTGTAGGTTTATTTTTAATCAATTTTATGTCACTTTGAATGTTAGATTTATAATGATTCACATGATTTTTTAAAATCATATTATTATTAAATGTGTACACAATAATTATGGGCAAAAAAGCGATTACAGACCGTCGCCTACCTTCTCAATTATTAAGAACAGAAGCATACAAGTCTTTTTTTACAATTAACTGTAGGAAATATCAAATTAGCCCCAACAAAAAAGCATGTGACTCATTCAGTTGCAGATGGAAAAAATCTGACTTCAACGAATTCATTTATCAGAATGTACAATAATAATATTTACTTGTTAATTTCAATAAGACTTATATGGGCGAGCGATAGCTCAGTGGGTTGGGAACCGGACTGTCATATCAAAAGTCTCGAATTCAAACCTAGCACATATGCCACTTAATTTTCGATGTATTCTCAGTATAGGCCAACGATGACTACATCGGTTATTTTAATAGTGAAAAAATAATATAGTTAAGAACTCTGAGAGGTCTTCTCAAGAATATCAAAGGTACATGTAGTCTACCAATCACATAGTGGCAGCCTGAAATATTAAAAGCTCGTAAAACTATAAGCTGTCATAATGCAACAAGGCCCAAATCATGTAATTCTTTATTTAATAATAATTAATATACTTCAACAATATACCAGTAAACAGTATTTTTTTATGATATTACAGAAATAACATTCTTGAACTTTTACAACCAATAGAATATTATAAAGCATTTGACAAATTCTATATTTTTGCCTCATGTCTCTTTAGAACAAAATGAATGTGAGAGACATGAAAAGGACTCAAATAAAAATAAGTAGACCCAACAGTTGCAAATTTTGTTATGAATTCTTATTAAATAACAAGTTTTACATCATGGGTACTGAAATCTATAAAAAAATGTTGGTCTCCTAACACCCAGACCTAAAACAAATACTTGTGGATGGCACAAATATTCCTCTTTGTGTATGTACTGAGCTCACTACTCCTCATTGGCCGATATCTTACAGCCTACAGCTGCTCAATTGAGGCTGTCAAAGACATAAAATGTATTGTGGTGTATGTTTAAGCTTGCTTGAATATGTAATTAACATAAAATAAGGACATTACATGTACCTCGGCAAGCTCATATGGCCCTCCAGATCCATCATTCAAGTTGAGTTTTTCTGTGATGCAAGTGACTATTTCTTCTGAACTCGTCTGTTTGGAGGCTTCAACGGAAAGGGCTTCGTAATGTGGCGAGAGTGCCCCCACGTATACCTAGATGGGTGAAAAAACATTAAAACATCAGTAAATTATAACTGATTGCATACTTGTGGGTGGATATTTCATATCAAAAATCAAAATTGAAGCCCGGATCACTTTCATTTGATTTTTGCTGATACATGTCAGTTTGTTTTTTATTAACATTCACATTGGCAATAAAGGAGAACAGTGTGAGGGTGCATCACAAATAATTGAAATGTAAGTGAAATTAACCAAGCTGCATTAAGCTAGAACGGTGAAGATATGCTTAACATGTTATTGCTGCTACTAATAGATTAGTTTTTGTTAATTGAAACGTTATCATAATATAAAAGAATTCCTAAAATTTCCACCATCTATTCACAATTTGTTATCATAATCAGTTTACTGCTGATTAACATCACTAGTTGTTTTTCCAAAGACAATTTAAAGCCAGGCAACACACTTATAATTCTCAAGTTTTCATCAATGTTTATAGGCAAAGGCAAACCTACCTACTGTCTGGAAAACTGCTCACAAGTTATCAGATATAATTATACTAGTAAATATTCAGTTAAGTATGTGGAGGTCTGATAGAAACAATCTAATAGACAATACTTGATTCAAATACCAGGGCATCATTCTAACTTTCAGAATCTTGTATGTATTCTTCATCAATTGTAAAGAACAACATCTGCAGGAAACCTGCATACCATGAATCTTTACATCAATGTTTAGTGTGTGTAAAGTTTACCAACATACAATAGGTCTGCTTGCATGATAATGGCCTGAACTCTTTAAATGATATTCTCAATTTAAGATGGTGGACACTCAGATATGTATGGATGGATATAATACTATTTTTATATCATAAGTATTTATTTATTTAAATTAGCAATTCAATTAAAGTCAGAATAACACCATACCATGTTTGCCAAAAAATAGAACCATTAAACAACAGTTCAAATTAATAGATAATTAAAAACACTTATTATATATTTACTCTACAAAACTGTAAAGTATTTGGAATGAAGTATTTTATAATACTATTTTTGTCACCATATTAATCCATTTCCAATGCAGTATGAATGCACCATATTTAATAGGTATTTTGATTTTGTTGTTACTTAGTTAACAGTTTTTATATTATGAACTAACACCAAGAAGGGGATTGCCCAACATACAAAATAATATTGTATAAATGTATAAAAATTCACAAGTACTGTAACATTTCATATATTGTGTGAATAAAAATAATTTGGAAATGATCTGCTACATAAAAACAGTCTGTAAGTGTCACACAATTATTATTTTTTATAAGCTTATCAGTTGTAAGGAATACACAAAAGTTATGTGTATAATAATTTTAATGAGATCACCCTAATTTAATTAAAAGTCAGACAAACATACCATATTGGGCACATTGTAACAATCTTAAGTAGGTGATAGCATCATATAACAACAAACAAATGTCACAGTTCAGTTATGTATAACATTCTTTGGTTAACTGGTCTCAGTATCAGCAACAAGCAACAACTTATCTAAACATTTTTGGGACAACATTTATTAACCATTAGTCATAATTATTTACCAAATTCTCTTGTGTACTCACCTGCACAATGTGTCTTTGATTCTCAGAATGTGCCATCTTGCATCATTGTCCTACTCCTTGCTGCATTGTTGGGTACTAACATGCGTTATCTTCATTTTGTTGTACTCTTATCAACTCTTCGTCTGTGCCACAGGCTTGCATACATTATGTCTTCAATTGAACAATAGTTCTGGCAACACGCACTCCACGATTAACCAATGATCAATAGCGATAGGTTTCTTATAGAACCTCTATGTACTGCACCTGACCCCCACGGAGACTGGCAGGTAGTCAACCGTAACAACTTTATGAAATATCATGCCACTACGCACACTCTTCGACGTACTCGACACTTGCAAGGATCCTTAGGTGTTGCTTTGTGTTCTTCAGCCTCTGGATGACAATTTACAAGTGAAACACAAAGAAGAGAAATCTCAGATGTGGGTCACATGCTGATTGGATGAAATAAGCAGAGCTTTAATCTGAGCTTTAGATCGTTCACTTTGTGTAATTATCAATTTCAGATTCTAGAAACTTTTCATTCGGCTCTCGTATTGAAAACGCTCACAATGTACCAACTTATTACAGTTAAAAAACAACACATTCAAGTCAAAACTGTAGCGAAATCGGTGTCTCCGACAACCTGTTATTTGTCAAACACAACTCTCCCGGACGCACCACGTAACCGCACCAGTTGTATTTTATTATTGGGTAAAGTAATCGAAACGTTTTCTAATTCTTATCCACGCTTAATTATATTCGTGCCTTATTTTAATAAACAAAGTGTTCAGAGAAATCTAATCTATAGAACCACCATTTTTATTTGTGTCCGACTTGAATCGTGTATCAAGGAAAAATAATCGAATAAAAACGCTCTAAAACACATACAGAAACACAAAAATGTAAGACAATATAAATTAGTCGTATTATATCATAGACAACGATACAAACTTTTTCATTTGTTGTCTCTTTCTGACAGTCGTAAGTTTTTAATTTTTATACTCTAAGGAATAAAACCAAACAGCCAACTTTAACATTTGTTTTTTGAAAAATAAAGAGGGTGTATTTTTCTTTTAACGGAACGTCTACAATATTTGACATTAAGGAATTTAAAATAACGGATTTTAATACCGTGTCCAAACTTTACGAGATTACCACATAATTACTGTGCCACCTTCAACTGTTCTTTGTTGACTACCATTACAAATGAATAAAGCCTATAAATATATAAGATTTATAAATATAGAGTTATAACACATAATACGGAAATATCTGAAACTTGTCATTAAATAACTTAAAATCATTCGTCGGAACTGCAATTGGTTGTTTCGAATGACTAAAAGAATAAAATCTTGAGCACTTAAAGTGAACGATAGTCTAGTTGGTTGCTAGCCGGACTAACAATGCAAAGGTTGAAGATTCAATTTTAATATACCCCTCGTAATTTCGGAATTATATCTATCAACTAGCGGCCCGGCCAAGCTTCGCCCGGGTGCAGACACTTTTTGAGTTCAGCCCACATCATACAAATATTTCACATAGTACCTGTTTTATATTTAATCTCAAGCAATGCAGTCATTGCTTTATACTGCCTTTCTCGTCCCGTCCCATTACATCCCGTCCTGGGCTGTCTCAATCTGTTCCATGACTCAACGCATGCAATCCTATCATCTCATAACCCATTTCATTCACCCTATATTCTAACTCAAACTATACCTATAAGTTTTAAAGAGTAGCAAATATACATATTTGGATTCCTTACTCATCACACGCGAACACTACATTTTCGAAAAGAATAGCCCATGCATTGTTTCAGGGTATCAGCTACCCCTACCTATACTAAATATCAATAAAACTGGTCCAGCCATTTGAGCGGAAAGATTCCTTCGTAATACCACGGGAACACTTTTCCATTTTTCGGGATAAAAAGTAGCTTATGTGTTATCCAGGGTATCACCTTCCTTCACACCAAATTTCATCGAAATTAATGCAGCCGTTTGAGCGTGAAGAAGTAATAAACACAAACATTCGGCTTTTATAATATTAGTAGGATCAGCGACAAATATTTCTTACTTTGGTGAAAGAAAGCATTAGAAAGAAACCTGCAAGCACGATACTTTTGCACAAAAATCTAAAAGTAAGTACGTGAATTCCAATAAAATGCATTACGCCATATTGATATGTTTCTGTGCAGAGAAATGCATACCGTAGTCCTTGAAAATATTATATTGTTAAATTAAAATTCCATGTAAAGATATTTCCTACTTTTAAACGCCTGCCACTTTTCGTCTAAGTTACGAGTAGTAAGGTAAAGTTAGTAATTGTAAAATAAATACACCCAACAGTCATTTGTCACATATTACTTAGATTGTAACAACAAATAGAACCTTTCTTTATTAAGGTAGGTACCAAACATTAGATAAATAAATACACTCAACAGTCACATACATAGTCCTGACCCCACACTAAGAACGAGTCTTGTGTCGTGGGTATCAGAAACTACGAGAGACTTTTATGTCTCACAAACACCCAGACCTGAAACACATACATACCTGTGGATCACACAAATATTTGTTTCGGTGCGGGGATTGAACCCGCGGCCTCATGTTTCACAGGCGGCGTCTAACCAACTGCGCCACGGAGGCTTTCGCATTAGATACTCACATAAATACATTTAGCTACATTCTACGCCTTTTTATTTTATAAAACAAGTTTTTTCCGAAGATAAATTAAACGGCAAGATTTTTAGAAACCTTTACTGGACTTGTTACTATTATAATATTTTGGGCTTAAAGTTAAAACAATAAAATATATAAAAAACATACCATGTTTTTAAATAAAAATATATATTGGTTCTATAATAAGCTGCTTAATTAAACTTAGATCACACTTATAATAGTTAAAACTAATAGGTAATCAGTAAATAAAAATAATGTCTTATTATTTTTCTATTTAGTTTAAATAATTTACTATGAAATATTTTAAGATTATTTTTATTTTCTCTAAAAATGTTTAATTAATTATTAATATTTTGTCAACAATACAATTTTCAGAGTTATTGTGTAATTGTAGAAAATAATTATTTATTTTTTTAGTCGAAACTTTGCCACAAGGACTTAATGATTGTATGTTTCCCAAATAAACAATAAAAAATACATTATTATGTAATGATTTTTTACTTATTTTATATTATATACAATTTCAAGTAAATATATTTTCATTATTTTGGTACGGCTACAGTAACAATAAGCGAACAAATGAAGTTCTACTCGTACAAGACGACGACGCAGTGTCGAATGTATTTAACTGTTGGAGACTCTAGTGAATCACTAAACAATAAAATATAAATCAATACTAACAAAAATTTGGTATTTTATTAGGTACATTATGTATAATAAATCTCAACAATATCTTACATTATAAAATTATTTACATTTAATTCAGTCACTCTTATAAATCTAAATATAAAATGTCTTTTCACTGAGCCTTGTGATCACAATAGGAGAATGCCCCTGGTTGATCGTCGATGGTTGACGGTGGTGGCACTCCGCCTGGCAGCGGCCGCGGCGGCGGCGGCGCGCCTCGCGTGCACGCGCCCGTGTTTCGCCAGATGATCAGATCGCGCAAACCTTTTCGCACATTCACCGCATTTATAGGGTTTGTCTCCAGAATGACTTCGCCTGTGCCGTGCCAGTTCGTCGGAGCGCGCAAACCGCCAGGAGCACCCGCCCCAGGTACACCGGTATGGCTTTTCCCCACTATGACGGCGTAAATGAGCACGAACATGTGATGCTTTCGCATATAACTTACCGCAATCTTCCACTGGGCACCGAAACGCTCCCAACTCCAGACAATACTTAGGTTCACCCCACGAACGAACTTTAACATGTGTATTTATCGATTCTTCGGGTTTTCCCCATTCGTTCTCCAGCGCTATGTAATCGTGTGTTTCCAATGCACATATAGAATCAGTATTGTAAGGAACATTAGGCACTGTCAGTGGCGAGTCTTTGGGAATATCACAGTCAAAAGTTTCCAAAAGGTATTCATCTATTATACTCTTGTCTAAGTCTTCAAAATCGAAAACGGGCAAATTATCGACGAGATTGGACTCTTCCTTGTTTGTATCACTAACACCGGTTACGAAACTGTCACAATTGAGGTCCAAATCACTGAGTGGCCAGTCACTGCTCTCCGAGTCAAAAGAAGAAGGCAGCTCGAAGTTTATCAGACTTTCGGCCGGCGAATACTCAAACAGCAGTTGATCGTTGAGTAACGCATCTTCGAGGATTGGAATCCCGTCGCAGAACATTTTGGATCTGAAAATGAAATTATTTATGTATGAGTAATTATGATTACCTAAGCACGGATATATTAAAATGAATGACAAACACTACTAACGTTTGGCACGCGTGTGTGTGAACCGCCAGTTTGTGTATCCACTGGTTAATGATAATACAAACGCGTGGATATCGCTTCGGGATGAGCAGTGAGCAGCCGCCCGTTGCGAGTCCCGGGGTTGAAGTGAATGTGATCGGCCGCAGCGCCGGACACCGCGACGGACGCGCGATAACGACGATCGCCGATTATCGGCGGATCCAGACACGCACGCTTACACCACCAGCCGCGCCGAGATCATCACGCGTTGTACTCTGTGTGGCCGACGTCGGCGTCTCCAACATTACTATTAGTGACCTATCAATTTGCACCAGTGCGGACCGCCGCCGACCCAACACACTACACCACAACGACGTCATTATGTACATTACATTTCTGTGTAGCGTTTGTTTTTGTCAACATTTTAACATTGTGTGCAGTTAAATAGATAAAACTGTAGAAAATATTAATTAACAAAGCTGTTTATAGACATAATTGAGGCATGAACCATTCTTTTGCCTTGTTATCGGTTATTTGCCCCAAGCAAACCTATCATTCTTTTTCCTAGGTTTTATAATAACTAAGTAAGATGGACCGGACCTGCTTAGTAATAAGACGTTTACTTTCATAAATAACATTTAACGTACATTATCCTTTATTGATTATTTTATAAATAAATACATTGTACAGTTTTAGGATGTTATTGTTCAGTTAGATATTGAGATTTGTACATACTTGTTGAGTGTTTTATTTTATAATCAACATGAATTGTATGTTTTTTTTAATGACCACAACACAACACAACACTTACATATAAAAAAGTCTGGATACTTGTTAGTCTTATTACACGTATCTAAATACATAGAATTCAATAAATATAGTATAGACCTAGTGTGAGTAGTACTTATTAGTCAATACTTTTTATGTTTTTGTTTTTTTTTCGCAAACTATACATCCCCTGATATTGAATCCTGATAACATTCTCCGATGGTGTATAAAAGGAAGTAAACTAAATCATCCTACATGACGCTTTACGTAAATATTTACGAAAACTATGTAATTATTGATATTGAATTCAATAGGTATTTTGACTTTAATCTATTAGAATAATTTTGATGGTGTATTCGTCTAATTAACTTAATGAACTAACAGTGTTTTAAGACTTACCGTATTTTTGTTTATTTTTAAAAACAAAATGTGGAGGACATGTCCGGAGCCGTTTGCCACGTAGATTAGACACGTGCTAGTAACCGATGATAACTATAGTGTACAAAGTTTAGTAGTAGGTGCAAAAACAATAAGTGGCAAGCACGAGTTGTAGTTAATATGCGATGCGTTGCGACGTAAACGTTACGCGTGATTCACAATCTCTCGCGTCACACACGATTGTGACCGGAAAACAAAAACTGCATTCATTCACTGAATACTGTTGTATCGGTCTTATTTTAACTAACAATCCAACACCATTATTCAAAACTGACGATTATAAATTAAATAATCAATCGGCAATTTGAGTCTGAATACAGGTAATGATAGGTACATCGAAAGACGATTTCGAATTTGTTAAAATTGCGCACAAGAAAAGATAAGTATCTACACAATATTATTTAATATGATAAAAGTAATTCCACAAAATGCGTACAAAGTCAAAGTCAAAGTCAAAGGTTCAAAGTCGAAAGAAAAATTTGTCATAAGGCTTCCGTTGTGCTTATTGTTGATCGAAGATCATAGCTAGGTAATATGAGTTTTGCAAATCATTCTTATTTGGAATCTTCTGGGAACCAACGACAAGGAGCCAAGAACTAAAAGAACCAAATTATTTTAGGTAGTTTATTGTTGGCTATACTAGGTATTGAGTATAATTGAAACAATATTGCAGTTCATTGTGTAATCGAAACAAATAGGTACTCTACCCTGGGGTTGAAATTATTATTTTAGGCGTCGACAACTTGATAAAACTAATGAAAATGGGACAAATTCAAATCAAAGTAAGAGACAAATGTGGCGCCTTAATACGTAGGAACCTACATATATTACAGGCCGTTGGTTCAATTGAGAGAACTTTAATCGAAGCAGGTTTTGCCTTAATGTTCAACGACATTGCACAAAAATTTCTTTGTACTTTTATACATTTAACCAAAGAGAAAGCGAACACACATAACAAACGCGCTATAGGCTCACCTGAAGCCATAGTGTTCTTCACCGGCCACAATCCTTACGGCAAGCTGAATGGCTGAGTTTCCACCAACCGAACATGGTACAGGGTAGAAACGGGAAAGCCAAATTAAATGACATAACATTTTTTATTTATTTCCGAATTGAAATACATAGATACATAATCATCACGCCTGTATCCCATAGGGGTAGGCAGAGACTATGGATCGCCACTTTGCTCGATCCTGACATACAACTTTCGCTTCATCCACTTTCATTATTCTCTTCATGCATTCTCGTCGGTTCAGGGTACTTTTGACTTGACCCTTCTTGAGGGTATCACCGATTTGGATGGTGTAGGTTCGATGAGGTCGACCCCTACCGACTCTTCCATCCACACTCCCCTTGTATATTTGCTTAGATATTCTCCTTTCATCCATCCTCTCTACATGACCAAACCATCTTAACATGCCTTTGTCAATTCTTGTTACTACATCCTCTTTCACTCCACAAGTTTTCATCACCACGCTATTCCGCACTCTGTCACGCAAACTCACACCACACATTCTCCTTAACGATCTCATCTCCACTGCTCTAATTTTACTTTCATGCTTCTTCTGCCATACCCAACTTTCACTACCATACATGAGCGTAGGCACTAACACTCCCCCGTGGACAGCCAGTCGAGCCTTTTTAGAGACCTTCCGACTTCCCATAAAGGAGTGTAGCGCACCATTCACTCGATTTCCTGCATTCACTCGTCTTTCGATATCACTGTCATGCTTTCCATCACTTGTAAATACACAGCCCAAATATACGAATTCATTCACTTGTTCTACTCGCTCATTACCTATCATAATATCGCACTTTGTCATATCTTCTTCCCTTTCAAATACCATAACTTTCGTCTTACTCACATTTATTTTCATTCCTTTTCTCTCAAAAGCTTCATGCATAATTGTCACCATTTTTTGTAACTCCTCTTCTGAAGATGCAAGTATAACTTGATCGTCAGCGTAGAGGAGACATTTTAGTGACAACTCATTCATTCTGATCCCATACTTACTATCTTTCAGATCTTTTAAGCAACCGTCCATGAAAAGGTTGAACAACCATGGAGACGCTACACATCCCTGTCTGACACCCTTATCAATGCCAAACCAATCAGTGTAGGCTCCGTTTACCCTAACACAAGCACTGGAGTTCTTATACAGGGACTGCAGTGCTCGAATCAGGTTGTTGCTCAATCCAAACTTGGACAGTGCTGCCCACAATTCATTCCTCATAACTCTATCATAGGCCTTTTCTAAATCTACGAAGGCGCAGAAATTGAAATAAATCTACTAAAACGACTTTTTTGGGTCATCCAGTACATTCTCAACAATTTTCCATAATTTATATCATTTTTAGTCCTACTGACTGCCTAGTGCGAGATTGCTAGGACACGCGACGAACTAGATTGCTATAACAGGACCCCCATCTTCCAATCAAAATTTTTTAAAAGCAGCAAAAAAATATTTATTTATTTTATACTTAAGGAAAACTTACAGCTAGTTACAATATAATATACATACATAAACTCACGCCTTTATCCCCGAAGGGGTAGGCAGAGGCGCCACCAGGACACCCACATTTCGCCTTGTATCTTCCGTCCCACGATGTGATAGGGGGCGAGCCTATCGCCATATCGGGCACAAATTCCTGACTCCGGACTGATATTGAATAGAAAAATCCAATATCACTTCGCCCGACCCGGGACTCGAACCCGAGACCTCAGCTTTGTAATCATACCGTAATACAAATACGCCACCGAGGCAGTCAATATAATATAAGTTTAAACTATAGAAGGCCAATTACAAGTTTTACATATTACAATTTGAATTTGTAAAAATAATACAGTGGTAGTCTTAACAGTTAATACTTATATCTAAGTTGTGTAGACATACATAGAAGACAAAAGATTTGTAAAAAAGAAAGAAATAGAAAAAATATATAATAAATAATCCTTTGATTAACTTAAAGAAAGAAATTGTTACATAAATACCTTTTAAGTTCATCAAGTTTGGTATTAAATAAATCGTAATCTGAGTCGCATAAGGCTTCATTTACTGTAGAACTACCTCTTATAATAAATGAATTCTGTCGATAATTTGTGGATGCGAAGGGGTACTAAGAATAGAACGATTCCTTGTAGCAGGATAAGGTACACGAAAAATAATTTTAGATAATAATTGAGAACACTCAATATTATTGTTACAGATTCAAAACATATAGGAAATATCTGCTATTTTTCTGCGCTCATAAAGCGGTAATAGGTGGAAATGTTTACATCTTGTTATATAATTAGGAAGAAATGTCTTAGAACGGTATTGCAAATATTTAACAAATCTCCTCTGAATAGATTCAATACGAGCTACGTAGCATTCATAGTTGGGGTTCCACACTTGTGACGCATACTCCAAGATACTGCGAACGAAAGCGCAATATAATATTTTTATTGTTTTAATTTCACTAAAATGATATTCACTAGACCAGCGTGGTGGAATATATGGCATCATCCCTCTCTATCGTACTCTAAATTGTAGAGGAGGCCCGTGTCCTGTAGTGGTACGTATATGGGCTGATACAGATACATATATTTTGCTTTTAATTTCGACAGCATTGTTAAACTTCAATTTCAGTAAATTCAGTATTTTCGTCTTATTAACATTCAGGTGACGAATCGTTAAAATTGCTAGAAGTCACAATCAGGGCAGTGTTTTTGTTAATAACAACAGCAATGGAATAACGTCAAGGGGAAAATTTATCAAGGTATGAAGCAGATTGTTTTTGATTGCGTCATGTAGTGCGCGGTCGTCTAGCCATTGCTATCGGCCGCGGCGGCGGTGGCTGGCACCGCCAGCATCTGGCGTCCCGTCCTATACTCTGAACCTAACGGCTCGTGTTACAATGGCATCCTCGTTCTGCGTGTATATTTTTTGTTGCTTTTATCTACACATTGTTTTGACCTGTATATAATTACGATAGCCTAGTATATTGGTGACGTTTACGTATATTATGTGAAAGTATACCAGAGTTTTTGGATGTTTATTACTTACATAAGATATATTGAGTGAAAGATATGTATTTCTCTGCACTGTAAAGAAGTAAAATTGAGAAGAATGAAAACCTAATTAAGGATATAAAAGAGATATACTTAGGTCGAAAAAATGGAAGAAGGGCAGTCATAGGGTTTAGGGATTAAAGATTGATATAAAGGTAAGGAGCTGACTTCCATTAATCTCAATATTCCAGTAAGATAGTGGCGTCATCTCAGTGAAGCCGGTATTAAAACTGTAGGCCTAATAGTAGCATGTCTCTACCAATTATGCGCAGATCGAACTTGTAATATATTCTAAACCTTAAAATTTTTGAACGAAGCAAAAATATTTAGTCTTAATAAATTATAGTACTGATTAGGATGATGTCTCATATCCATTTAATCAATCATTCATGCATAACTTGTTACGAGCACGTGATTTTTATTGATCATTCTGTACGCGTGAGTTAAAAAAATGATCTGACCGCGTAAACAAGCTTGGGATTATTCCTTTACATGTTACAATCTGTTTATATAAAAAAGGCATTGGCCAGACAATATCCATGACTGTTTATTGCAACATAACTATAAAATATGTTACCTCAATGGAAATCGCCATTTTTTTATGATATATATTTATTTCCCTTAGATATAATGTATTGCACATTCTTAGTAAAAGATAATTTGCTGAAATTATTTTTCTATTTCCTTTAAATCCTCTCCTGCACTTGTGTTTCCCTTCTTTATAATATGTGACTATGCGTACAGCTATTTCTCTCCAGTAACCTTTGCCTTCGGGCAGCAGATGCTAATGGATTCAAAGAAACTCCAGATCAATTAGTGTATGTTTGTTTTGGTCTTTTCTATCTTAGATTCTACTATGTCACTATTATAGTCCATATGTCAAGATGCATGCGGCAAACGGGACCTCTCCTACCAGCTTCAGCTCCTTCAGGTTGCACAGAATGGAACACGCTTATTGATGTGATTGACAATAGCCATCAATGAAAATGTATGAATCTACATTCAACAAAATTGCCCCGCTAGCCCAGGAATAATTTGTTAGTTATTTGCGTATTTCTACGGAAGTGTTATTATCATATTAAGTTAATCTGTGTTTCCGATGTAGTAAAAAATATTTGTGGCATATAATGGCTGACTAAGCAATGATTACGAAACGGTTATTTAGGTTGTGTCCATTCATAAAAATGATTTAAGTTTTTGTGCTTTGTATTGTTTGAAGAATTACGAGTACCTATAGAATATTAAAAACAATATGTAAGTATAAGCTTTTTCTTACTCGGTTGCGTTTTCAGTTGCGTATGGGTTCTGAAGTCGATGCTTAAGCGGTGCAAACATGTTTGTGTAGGTTTGTCGGTAAAAAAATCTAAGGTAACTTACCTGGGATTTAAGTTGTAGGTACTATCTGGACCACTGTCTTCCTCTGCGGGAATACAATGGAAATAACTATACAATTATTATATTATCCAATATAATCTTTACCACTCTCAATCGATTCCCTCGATTGTAGAGTAGGCCCGTGCCCTGCAGTGGGACGTATATGGGCTGATATAGATATATAGAATATAATCTAATCAGACACCTATAGCAGGCAAGTTTAGGTCAAGTCAAGGTCAGGTTCAGGTATGACATACATAAAATCACGCCTTTTTCTACAGGGTAAAAAAGGTGGTAGGCAGAGGTGCAACCAGGATACCCATGTTTCGCCCTGTGTGTTTCGTCCCACGATGTGATAGGGGGAGAGCCTATCACCGTATCGGGCACAAATTCCTGACTCAGAGCTGATAATAAATAGAAAAATCCAATAGCACTGATCGACCCAGGATTCGAATCCGAGACCCCAACGTTGTAATCGTACCCTAGTAGGTACTTCTGCGCCACCAAGGCGACACGCATTTGCATGAAAATAAAGCGCATCAAATACTACGAAAATACTAAATCATTGTTGTATATCAACATTATTTATAATTAATATTAGCACACAAGTTTCTTGAAACAGTGCAAAAATGTTATAGTTGATAACAATCGGTGGCTGGTAGTGCCAATGTCTGGTCCAAGCATCGGATAGCCGACATGTGTTGTGCGGGCTGGCTCTTGTGATAAATATTGGAATTATATTATAGTATGAACATATAGTAGGTAAAGGATTTCTCACTTCACGCTACCAAGTCAAGTGCTTCCACGCCGTGAGCGTATACTGTCGTCGTAGGTACTTTTTAAATTGAACACTCATGTAAAATATATTAAGTCGACCTGAGAATTACGGATGATTTGGTCATGCAGAGAGGATGGATAAAGGAGATAAACCAAACATATTATATTATAAGTACAAGGTGAGTGTCGATGAAAAAGTCGGCAGGAGACTAAGTCACCGAACGTACACTAACACCATCCATATCGGTGATACTCTAAATAAGGGTCCGGTCAAATGTAGAAAAAGTTGATGAAAGTGGATGAAGCGAAAGTAATATGTCAGGATCGAGCATAATGACGATCCATAGTATCTGTCTACTCCTATAGGATACTGGCGTGACAATTATTTATGTATGTAAGTATGTATGAGAATTAAGGAATCTACACGTGGGTGTAATATTGTCAGAGTTCAGAGTAGATTTTTTTTATAAAATATCATAATATTGTAGGTACTTTTAAATAATATTATAAAGCCCTTAGTCCATGTATGTATAGCTTCCAAATTATTTTAAAAGTAATTAAAGGTCACTAATTCTAATAGTCAGTTTATATTTGGACTGCGACGTAACTGAAATTAATATGAAACTGAAAAACTTATATGAATGAACTGATTATTACAGCAGTACATTTTCCAAATGATAATCTTGCAAGACATAAAAGTGAATTATTTAAATAAATAACATTACTTATGAATATAAATATTTTGAAATACAGTGAAACGTAAACACAAATTTAATTGACGTTTTATTGAAAATTACATCTACCCGAATGGTTACCACACAATTCCACGTGATGGTGGAAAACCCGATATGTTGTGGAGTCTCCCATGCAGTTTCGGGTTTAGCCTGTGTATTTCCAATTTCGATCAGGACAACGTGACTTGTTAGCCGAGAGACAATAATAAAATCATATCTCGCCGATGATATTTTATCTGGAATGCACTGCATTTATCATCAGGTGTATAGTATAGAAAAAAATATTTGGTATTTGGTCTTCCCAGTATTAAAAAAACAGTTTTTTTTTTCTTTTTGATAATTCTTTACATTATCATTATTAAAACGCACGTACATACTGATCAAATAGAAAAGGGACTAATAAATTCAAAGGGAAAAAACCTTTATACAGGAAATAAGGTCTTTCTGTTCAAAATATGTTTTAACTTGGTATTGATTACAGGCTACAGTTGAGTGAAGTAGGCTCAACAAAATAACATCCAGATGAAGTGGAACCGCCACTAAAATTATACAAATAACTGATAAAAAAAATATCTCATCGCGCAATGGTACACATCACTCGTCGTAAACAAATGCAAATTCCAATGAATGTGTATAATGAGTAATCTGGAACACGGGACATTGTAATGGTATTGTAGATAACAGCGTCATTACCAAAAACATGGTGTCGGGTTAGTCAGTCAATTAAAAATGGCAAAACCAACGGGCCTAATGATAAAACACGCGGTTTTAAATTTCAACTATTTCTGGCACACAATGGTTCACCTAGAGGCATATGGTGTTGGCAATGTTTGATTTTGATATTTTTGGGAGACGTAACAGCCGAATGATCAAAGAGAACTACTTTGTTTGTTAATTAATATATATTTTTTTATTATAGTTTTGTGCAGTATATTTTCTTTGAACAAAGAATTTTATTATTTTACTTTTATTCATCATGTTGGGGATCCAGTGCCTGAACCGGTAAGGGAGAGGGCCGGTCAGAGCCCTCACAAACTCACTGCGCATTTAATGATTTCTGCTAATGAAGATTTGTTATGACTGGTATTTTGGCAATTGCAATAAATTTGCCAATAATCTGTATCTGTAAATACAGGCACGTAATATTACTTACTGACGCTGCAATCATAAACACATCACAGCAAATAAACTTTAGTTTCAAATATAATGTGAAATCAACTCTTAACGACACATTATATTGAATAATTGTTCCAAAAATCTCGTATAGTTTTTTTATACTGTATTAACTTATTACTATGTCCAGCCTCAAATCTTTAGCAGTGACGGTACTTCCTCCAGACCTGCGCCATATTCAGATTTTTACTTGGCTTTGCTTCTATGTAGGTGATATTTCTACTTACCTTCAAACAATACTCACCTTATAATCCGTTATAAAATGCTGTTCAAAGTACAACACAGCATTACTTCATCTTGGAAGACTTCGCTTAATGGACCATATTTTTTGTCGTTACATTCAGCGAACCGATTTATTTCATTAGTACCCCAGCTGTGTAGGAATCGTAATTGTCATCAATAATTTCCGAGAAATGTGGAGCAATTTTAGTTTTCTATATTTATTGTCTGGAGTCTGGACTAACACATTGGGGGAACAACTTTGATACTTGTGTTTGACTATAATTATGGCATTAAATTGCGATGTGACGTCGCATCTTAAAAATCTACGAGCTCCCACGTACTCCTTCCACGTATAGGTAAAATAAAAGTTCTAAAAATCAATAGTATTCTATATGAAAATTATCATTAATTCCAAATTTACTCTATGGTTACGACGTACGATAGACGATTCGAACATTTTGTAGAATATTTAGGCACATTCGTAGTTTTACGTACGACATTCGAACATTCGTCGTCGTGTCGGAGAATAACGTGGTACGTCGTAACCATAGACTAAGTTCCGAGTGAACGATACGTGTCACAGAGAATAGTATTGATTATTATTAGAAGTGGAAAACTTAAAAATTACTTCGGACGTCGAATGTTCGAATTTAGTTTCCGATCATAATTAAAAAAATACGTTCCGTACTACGATTGACGGCCGTCGAAGAAAAGGTCAACGGAATTGTGGAAGGAAGACGCCTTGCCGCACGAAATGGCATCGCATAAATTCGAGCCGCAGTTTTCTGCGTTGCGAATCCGAATCGCGCCGATTCGCAGTTTTGTGTCAAAGCCCTTTGACAAAACTTAACAAGTCATCCTAGAAAAAAATTGGAGGTTTGTGTTCAGCAGTATACTTTTTGTAGCTGAAGATGATGATTATAAAAATACCTAGTATTAAACTGTATATTATACCATTCAAGTTAGTAAGTATAATATTCTTAAATACATACTTATAACATTGAATACACTGGTTGAATACATAAGGGATCGACCGAATGAAATTGTTAGGAGACATTTTCTAATAGGGTCAGTAAATATAGGACTAAAAACCATGCAAAAAAATCCGTACATTTTAAGCATACCGATGATAAGGTTAGTAAGGTTTTCAATGTCTGATGGAGATTCTTTAGTCAATTCTTTTTGTCGGCCATAATCCACACACACAAGGTGGTAATTTTATTTAACGAATCAAAACAAAATAATTCCATTTTGATTTGATTTTAGCAGACAAGGTAAGGTAAATGAGAGACACAAACATGTTGCGCATATCTTTTCTTTAATACGAGCATTTTACAACAATATTGAAACGAAATCATCATTTTGAGATCTGCTGCCAACATACACTACGGGCGCTCAACAAATAAACATAAATCGCGCACACTAATCTATATAAACATGTCGCATAAGTACATACAGGCTTCCCGATTATCATCTATACATTCACTAAAGCTAGGTATATCACCGATCGCCACTCTACGTTCCCGGAACGTTCGTCACTCACTAACACAGTCACTCGTTGATCTTGTTTTTGTTCGCTAGATTGTCCGTATTTGCACTAGTATATCACCTCGTAGA
The DNA here is from genome assembly GCA_949752805.1 of Deilephila elpenor. NCBI lineage: Eukaryota > Metazoa > Arthropoda > Insecta > Lepidoptera > Sphingidae > Deilephila > Deilephila elpenor. Next base: position 8,359,368 of record OX457111.1, read on the forward strand.
CTGTGGCCTTCTTGTCGCCGGACCCCGTCACTATGTACTTGTCGTCTGATGATATATCGCAGCTGAGCACCGATGATGATTCTTTTGACTGGAAACAACAATAAATATGTTAGCAAAAGTTTATTTAGTTTATAAATATACCTCTATCTGCATTTATTCTGTTTGTCTTTCATTCGACTTAATATTTAAACGTAAATCAATATAATAGTTATGCAAAGGAACTCGATTCAACATATTATATTTACAGAGTTACGCATAGAAAATTATTTGACTAAAGTGAAAGTTTATGACTATTGTTAACACTTAAGTGCCTTACGCCCGAATACTGGAACGACATTCCAATAATAAGTTGCTCTTAACAGCGCACGGCTCACTTAGCCACTACATTTAATCGGGATTAACGTAGTTAAGCGCAAGTTATGTTTAAGTTGCGTTCCAGTATTTGGGCGTTAAGACATTTAAATAACAGGTAACCTTTGTGCTTTTCTTATCATGGAATATAACTAGATATTTTAATCCTCCCATTGTATTACATAACAAACTAGACAATACATTTTTTTAGCTCCAAATACATTTGATATCATGGTGTTAACCAATAGAAAAATACAAATCATTCTACTGTGTCACGATGCACCAACCCCATATAACTAATAAATTATAATAAATAAAAAGCAATAATAAAGCACGATAACATACCTGGAATATACTGGCGCCGTACGGCGTGCGCCAGGCGTTGAGCAGGTTGTCCTTGCCGGTGGACACGAACCACTTGCCGCACGACGCGAAGCGCAGCGACAGCACGCACGACTCGTGCAGGTGCAGCTGGTACTTGTCCGGCTTCACCGCGTGCAACACCTCCACGTTGCTGTTCTCCATGCCCACTGCCAGCCACTCGCCTGTAATATACATGCAATGTTACAACTGCGTCGGCGTATCACTAGGAGTGTTTGTTTGGAGATCAGAGTATTTTCTTTTTTCAAAAAAAATGTTTCTCTCAATTTAGAGTAATAATAATAAGTGGTTATAAACCTTAAATCTAAACCTCTTCTCAGTGGTTTCTAGTTTCTACACCTACAATAACAACCTTTAGTCGCGATTGTTGTAAACCCGTTTGTTTTTTTTTTAAATAAAGCTGGCATCGAGTTGGTGAACGAAAGGCCTAATTTTACTGTCTTTCGTATGCGCTTTGAGGGCAGAGAGGGGAGCATTAGTGCTACTGTCCTAACCCTACACTAAACATTATGTGAAACTTCAAGAAACCACGAAGATTTTATCGAAATTAGTCAAGATGTTAATTAAGGGTTTAATATGGTTAGAAAAAAATTAAATATTTACCTGTTGGGCAATATCCTAACGAAAATATCTGAGAACTGAAGTCATGCTGCTGCAACTGCCTGCCTTCCCTCAAATCCCAAGATCTGAAAATAAGAGAAAAATAGGTTTTATTAATGCACCGAGAAAAGGGTAATAACAAAAATAATTCGATAGTTCAAATATATTTTAAAATTGTAATAAATCAAGTGGTAGAGACAATGTTTATTCTTTGCCTGATATATGTATTTCCATTATATACAATTTATTTACATTAGTGACCATAATGTTTGATGATTGGTGATGAACGATTTTTTTTATTTACAACGTTATATTAATATCTTACCGCACTGTGTTGTCTAGTCCGCCGGTCCACAGCTTGGTACCGTCCGCGGAGATGTCGATGCACGAGGCACCGTCTGTATGACCTTGGAACTGCCGCACCAACGTCTGATTGTGCAAGTCCCATACCGCGATGTTGCCGTCCGAACAACAACTGAAGCAAACCTGGAGAAAATGACATTCAGTTCTGTTAAATAAATGGCAGTTATTAAAATGAATATGTATGAAATAAAAAGTGAAATGAAAACACTTGAATAACTCCTTCCGCCGTAGCGTGAAGAGGCATCTCTGCGGTCTGGCATGATTGTATCGAATGGTATGAGATTACTGTCTGATACCAGTCGACACTCTGCCTGGACAGCATTAGTACTTACCACCAGGTGCAAGGCAGTCACTATGCCGTGCCAGAATAAAAAAATAAAAAAAGTTCTTGTTTCTTGGGTGTATTTTACAAACATAAATCTCAAATGCGCATAATTAGTTTTGGTGAAATGTATGTAGGTCATACAAATAATTTTCCTTGTCGGGTATCGAAGCTAATGGCGTCAATAAATCGTGTAGTTTATTTGATAAGTCAGACAAATTTCTGGTATAATTATTGCTTCTTTATACTAGTATTCTGACGATAAATTATTTTCTTTTTTATTAGAAGAAACTAATATACCAGTTTGTCGAAAATATTTTTCATATTTTCGTTTATTTATTTTACGATCAAACAAGTAAATGTTCACATTGTGTATGCAATTCTTCAGAAAGATTATTTATATTATCACTTTTACAATATAATAATATGTATTTATAGGTCCGAACCTAATAATATCTACGATATTTTCGCGATTTCAGTTAAATATCTATATCTATTTATGACTTCTGCATTTATACGTGCTTCACCGCGCTGTGGAGTGAAGTGAAGATAAAAGACAAGGTACCTTGGAGTCTGGGCTGATGGCGAGCGCGTAGCAGGCGGGCGCGGAGGACGTGAGCTCGGCCTTGATGCGCGGCGTGGGCGACGCCAGGTCCCAGATGGACAGGTTGGACGCCTCGCCGCCCACGATCAGCGTGCGCCCGTCCGGCAGCAGCTTCACCGACCTGATGTAGTTGTCCCTTTGCTGAAACGAATAAAGAAATCTTTATAAATCGATATTCTGTTGTTGACATGTGTATTGTAAAATAAATACAGAGTGAGACATGTCTTGTTGGATATCAGAAATTAAGAGATTTTCGATTTCTAAACGGCAAAATCCGAAACGTCATGAATTGAATGGGATGTTTCACAAATACATTTTTCTTTGTGTAGGGTTTAAACCCGCTGTCTTTTTATCAGTAGTTAATCAAGTACATCAGGGGGTCGCAATAGTTCAAAACAGTATTTTCTCGACTTTTTAATTGTAAAAATATCTAAAATGTATTGTAAATAATACACGCGGACAGTTACCCACTCACCAAGCAGTCGAGTTGGCTGACGGGCGCCTTGCTGGGCTGGCTGATGTCCCACACCTTGACGCAGCCCTTGCCGCCCGTGTACACGTACTTGGTGGGCGACGACACGGTGACGGCGCACACCACCTCGCCGTGCGCCAGCGCCGACACCTGGCGCGCGTGGCGCGGGATGCCCGGGCCCATGAGCGCGTCCGGCGGGAACGGCACCGGCTGCATCTGCCCCTCCGCTGACACGTGGAATGAATATGCTCTGCAATACACAATACGGTTTCATAAGTATAATGTTTTTGCAGTCATAAAGGTACAACCGAGTATAAGTGTCTCATTCGCACGAGTTTGATTTACTAAGAAACATAAAATAATGCAAAAATACATTTTCAATAGTTTTTAGTATAAATTTTTGTATTTCCCAGTTGAAGAATTAATGAGACTAGTTAGTTAAACTTTTAAAATTTTCACGAACGCAAGAACTCCCCCTAACTTAGGATCAAAAGTGGCACTCAAAGAATCGACAAAGTATACCGATGCACTGCTGGTACCCTCGGCACATTACATTTTATTTGTACCGCAACGTAATTATTCCACGAGAAAGAAATAGGACTTGAAAACAAACACCTAATTAATAAAGGAAGCATAAGCGATTGAACGGATTGTTTTATGAGATTGTATTAAGTATTTTTAGTGGTGGTAGTTGTGGTGGACACTTACGGCTTGCCGCCCGGAATGGGCGCGAGCGCGGCGGGTCCTATGGGCGGGCGCAGCGGCTCGTAGGCGAGCGCGGCGCGCGCGGGGTAGCCGGCCAGCCCGTAGGCGTCGTGCGCGCCGTTGCCCAGGTACGGGTACTGCAGCGCGGGCGGCTTCACGGCGGGGTTCTTAAGCGGCGCGCCCGCCGAGCCCGCGCCGCTCGCGCCCGACGTCGGCGTCACCGGCTTCGAGATGGGCGTGCTCGGCTTCTCGTCTAGCTTCTTTGCTGACGGCGTCGACGCGTTGCTTGACGTGCCTGATCTACAACCAAGTTGTGCCAATTAATACCCGGAGAAAATCTTTGATTTAATATAAATCTTTTATTAAATTGTAGCATTTATCTCGGTAGGATTTGTCATCCACATTTTGTTATAATAATTACAACTGTCTGAATTAGTAACACTAAACTGCTTCTTTATTATTTGTGCATAATAAATAACGGATTTTAAAGAATGTTACCCCAGTGGTATCGAAACTAAAGTGATTAAAATGTCATTAAACTCATAAAACAAAGCCTTCAAACTTAACGGTCGCTATTAAATAGGTGGATAGGAGGTTTAAGCAGTGCGGCAATTTGTCGACAAATTAGTGTGGAGATTATCCACGGTTTCATTCATCAAGCGTCTAATCTCGTTGTTGTTAATGGGACTAACATTGAACCTGAGTGTCCGTATTCCGTAATTGATTCGTTGAAGCGGATTAACTTTCGACTCGGCCAACTTAGTCCGCGTAGTACAATGACCTTCCCGTCGCCTTACAAGTAGTTTACACTAGGGTTTCTATTAAAAGGATTGAGCGATTATAATGAATTAACGCGCGGACACAAGCTTATCCGCTTGAACGCGACACGTGAGGTGCGAAAAAGGCTTCGACATTAACAGGTGTTGACCTGTTTATGTTCGATGTGGATCAAGTCGGCTAGCGACGTGTACGCGGATTTGTCAGTAAAGCTTTACATAATGCCGTTAATCTCATTATGACAAAACATCGGTTCGGCTAGTTAGCATCGCATGCAACATGTGCGATGTGCGCTCTTTGATGTTGGGGAGTAGGCACCGTGTTTAATTAGGCGGGATTACGTGTGTACCTGGGGCTGTGCGGCGGGTGTTCCTTTTTAGGCTGCAGTTTATCGAGTCCGTTCTCTCGAGGTGAAGGCGCGCCATTGTGTGGTGATGTGGGCTCTTCACTCGCGTCGTCCACTACCAGCTCCTGAGGAAAATAATCAATCAATTATAAAGTGATATATTTTATTTTATTTAAATACTGTTTCAGAAAGTAAACACTAGGTATTGTAGGTAGGTTGTTTTATGTTTAGTTTAAATTTGAAAAATGAGTAACTTACATGCCCCATATCTTTTTCTTCTTTCTTTAATTTCTTGTGGTCCGGCTCTGCAGGACTCCGCGTCCTATATTTTTCCCTCTCTCCTGGCGATATAGAGTTTCTCTGCAACAAAATAACGCGAGTATGAGTACTAAAAGAAAGATAATTTACTATCGGCGGTATCGCACCGTGTTGGTTTAACAAATACGAGTGGGCAAACATAATCAAAACGTTTACGGGCGGGCTTACGTACCTATAGCAATCAATCGATCATTGTTCGCAAATAAATCGGCACGCAGCGAGGCGAGCGCTACAGTCAATATCAATATCAAAACACGCTGAGGCAGAACAAACTGACGGCATGATTAGCTCCGGGAGTGGTCATCGCTCCCTGCAGGGGGGCGCGGGTGGGCCGACCGCAACATTTGGATGAGCGCGCAAATACGCACTAATGAAATAATCATAAACGTGACGAACGATCGTCATCCGCCATGCATCCCACCGAGCCCCCTTACGTTTACACAGCGCACGAGTACGTACTGTGGAGGGCCGCTCGCTCGCCGCTTCAGTAAACTGTGTCCATATCTCCCGCCGCGCCGCCACGCCGCTGATACTCATATCTACTCGATGCAAATCTAAAAGGATGTTTTCCTTTAACCGACGCCCGCTGAAGTGAATAGCACACATAAACGTAGCGACTCGCGGAGGTACCGAATATACGGGTTATCAATATTCGGTTGAGTGCTCACAGCGAGTTGTGTGTCAGACAGATGCTATTTCAAGTGCACGCACGCAACCGTGAGAGCGGCAATTCGAACGAAATGGCTATCCGACATAGGTATTCGGTGTAGAATATTGCAATTTCGCATCTTCTTGTGAAATTATTTCAACACATGAAAACGTTTCCAATAGCGCTTTTAGATATTTGCGTAATAAATGAATGTTTTCATCATGGCTTTCAGAAACAAAATTGCGACCGTAACTAAGCCCGAATGTGAAATAAGTTGGATTCAATCCGTCCTTTTGCGTAGGTCGAGTAGGTATCGCTCGGCAAAGTCTTGAGGGGAGTGACGGGGCCTAATTTTACGAGGCACTAAGTTAGAGGCGAGCGGCAAGAGGCTGTTAATTTGCTCTCGACGCCACGGGCCGGTGACCTGTCGCCGACGCGCCCGCTGTGACTTACTGCTTCGCCGACTCACTTTCGTATCGAGACAATAACACTAACTGTAATCCTCGAGTGCCTGCTTTTATAATCTTACACAACACTTTACCTTGTTAAGATGAGGTTATCTCTATCTGTGGCATGCGCACTTGACGTGAGACAACCTAAGTCACATTAATCAGGATGTCGATGTTTGACAGGCGATCCATAAAAATGGATTATTAGCACTGATCGAAAAATACATGCAACGTTCACTTGTAGCTCTGATATGATTACGTTGCAAGATACCACATTGGAAATGTGAATCGTGAAATAATATACAACATAATGTGTACACCGTACAGTGTTGTATTCCAGGTGAAGAGGTAGACGCAGTTTGATAATAGTTCTAGAAGCAATCTCACGATAAACACGTGAACGTCTAAAGTTCTAAAGCGATACATCTTAAATGTAAATGGAATCAAACCTCGAAGCTACAAAGCGCACACGAGAACGCTGAATGTTATAAAATAGTCATGTATGTGTAGGGTCTCCAATACGGTCGGTGTATTGAAGTCCTAATTTTACGAGCGCTCGATCTCGACAGGAGCGTTCGACATCGAATTTCAAGTGAGGCCATTTGGAGAGCCACAGCGCGCGCCCTAATGTGACGTGTCGGATTCGATTGGATGGATTTTATGTTGCCCCTACGAATAGCGCACTCGACACCACACCATTTGTGCCCGCTTTCATTTAATACATTACATTTTTGATTGGCTTCCTAAAACCTCAGTGAATCATTGAATTAGCAGTGATGTGCCTTTTAAATCTACAATTATTATCGACATTCAATATAATCACAAAAAAAAAACATTACCACAAGTTTTATTTCAGAATTATTTCAAAGCAAAAAATTAGAAGTAATCAGATTACTCTTCTTATTTAATCTTTAGCATCTTATTATTCTAATAAACTAGATCGTTATGAAAATAACGAAGTATTGATATATGAGAATATTACTAAAGTTATACAATCGCGTGTTTGTAAGTACGGATTAGTTGTGTTGTACAAATAGCACGCCTGATATTACTTCTTATTTCCAACCTTTTTCATTTGGAACATAAAAGTGAACAGGGCTAATCTCTAGTTTATCCTATTACGCGGGTCGAGCTCAAGAAAAAGGCAATTGTGTAAAGGACGAAGCACCGAGTGGGGTTGTCCAGTGCGACTCTGATGCTAAATAAGTAGTAGTTGAGGTAGAAACTCGGACGACACTGGGCAGCGTGCAGTGCGTGTGTGTGTGTGTGCGGGGCCGAGTGAGACAGAAGCTGGCTGCTGCTCTGTGACGTAACATATAAAGTGGCAACATACAAGCGCGCTGTTAACGCCGCCCGGGCTTATTGTCTGCGGTCACGCGACGAGCCGTTTAGCCGCGCGCGCCGCGCCGCGCCGCCGCCGCCACCGCCACCGCCCGGTTAACCGGAAGGGGGGCGGTTAACCGGACGCTCGGGGGCGGAAGAGGGGAAATAGATAAATAGACCGCCCGCCGCTCGGAAATGTTCGGATTGAGTTCGGACTATATTTCAGGCATAATAGTTTTGAAAAGTTAGGTGATTTACACGCGACGTTTTCAGCTGTTATCGGGACCGCCCGTTTTATACGACTCGGTTTTATGATACTGTCATCGAAAAGTTTTATTGCGCACATTTCACTTTAAGTTCCATTACATTTGCGACTTGTAGGATGGTTTATATGTGTATGTACGAGCACGACGTCGGTATCGATGCTATCGCCGATATTGAAGGCCGGTTTATACGTAACGTTTATAATTAAATGAGTCGTTACAGCGGCTGTAAAGCAAAACGATAATAATCACTATGAAACAGGAACCGACGCTAGTCGGAAACGTGGCCCACAAAGAGCTTAAAAAAATAAACGCCTGCGAGAGCGTAAACTGCGGGGCGCAGCGCGACTTTAAAATTAACTTTACCGGTTCATTCGTATACATAAATAATGGAGGAATTTCTGAATACACATTAAACTCCTATAAAGAATACATTAGCATAAATTTATAGTAGCGAGTCGGCGTTTCGAGCGCGTTTTTACGTGACTCGTAAAGTTTATAGTCGCGAGTGGAGGATTGCGTTTACTGCGCTCGCTATTGGTTTATGGCCGACCCCAAATAACCAAATTGCCTGGTACTCGTTGCGGAGCTGACGTGCTCGCCGCTCGCCGCTTGCAGCTCCGAGCTCGCCGGCAATCTGTTGGGGAGTGCATGCCATTATGCTGCCACTATGCCACTCCGCCTCCGCCACTCCACATTATGAGCGCTCTTCGCGGAAACTCCGCCGTGCGCCTGCACCACTCGCAAAATACGCTTGGAAACTTGCCCAATACAATTGATGTTCATTACTGCTCGCTGTTAAAGCCACACTTAACAGAGCTCTCCGTTTTGAACGTTTCTTGTACGCGGTCCGCCACGCCGGCGCGCCTTTAATTTGAAGCAGACGTGTGTAGAAAGAGGCGGCACACGACCCCTCGGTCGCCACCGCGGCCGAGCTGGCTACAAATTAAATCAAATTAACGCCAAACTCGCGGACAGTTGTATCGCACCAAGTAAATTCCGGGGAAGTCGTCGATAAGCAATCTCACGCCGCCCCCTCGCTCCATTACAGGAGTAATTAGCACAATTAACAGGAGCGGGCGAGAGGAGGCCGCGGCGCAGGGAGCGTGGCACGCGGGCGGCGAGGCGCGGCGGGCGCGATCGCTTTCACGCACGCAAACAAATGTCACGTGGCACGACGCCTTAATTAAAACGATAATTGAGTTGACTTGCGAAACTCATCCGCCATTTCGACATTCTGAGAGAAATTTCACGGAAACTCCCCTCCAAACTACGAAGCCCTTAAGTGTCGACGACTTTAATTTTGTGTTTGCGTCTACTTTGCGGTTCCGAGGCAAATTTTAATATGGTGTACGCGGCTTCGCTTTGTGAAATTAACTTAAATAAATTGCTACGAATTGAGTTTCGTCGCCGTGCTGACAACTCGTTCGGAAAATTGTTATTAAAGAAATAGTAGAGTACATATAAGTGGCCGTGACGCGAAGTTTGCTTCTTGTTATTATTCATTGTATAACTCGTATTAGCCACAACAGACAATAAAAGACACCAGTTACAATGTAGTTAGGGCACCTTAACCTTTGGTTAAAATTGATGAGAAAGAATGAAGAGTTATTACACTATTTGGTTTTGTCATAGCTTAATTGAGTATAATGTTCTCGCGTTAATCCGTCCTTTCTATAGTAGAATGCGAGTGTCGACACACCCGCCTGAACGTCCGCCATAAACAATTCGTTTCGTGTTAACGAACTATTCGATTTAACAACGTAATAGTAATAAAAATTAATTTGTAAAGGTTGCTAGCCGACCTTTTAAAGTTACGTCTTCAATAATGAGCCGCGCCGCGTGGCTACCTACTGATTGTGTTAACTGTGTTACACCTAAGATAACTTCATTAAAATGCTCTACATTAATAATGAAATTGCAAACCTCGTTTTTGTTTCGTAAACATATTTTTTTATTATCCCGTCATTGCGAGGTGATATTATGAACACATTGTATCCGCAGACTGTTCGCGCAATGTAAAATGAAAATCGTGAGAAAATCATAAATTAAATTGTAACGAAAAACATTTAAATGTTCACATTGAAATGTTATTATGTACGTCAAATAAACGGAGCAAAAAGAATTAGTTCGCGTAATAAAAACCCACACTGATACGCTACATGTTTACTAATGCGCAGAAACGAGAACGCATTACAAAGACGAATTGCACTGAAAAGAAAATATATTTTTCCAACTAATCTCTGCTAACACGCGGCCAAAATAGTGTTCTGTAACGAGTAGTACGGAACTCGGATTAGCTGGGAAGTGATAAAATATTTTACAAATTGTTCAGCGCGTTCAAAAATGTTAAATGCGGTCCACGTAAGTTAAGAGAAAAACTTAAAAGAAACCTTAACAGACATTTAAGTTACAACTTACATCACACAATCTTAGCGTTAAGAGATATGTGTGGAGGCATCAAGCTAGTAATATTGGTTGAATTGTTTTACGAGTAAGTGAAGTGAGCTACGAGTAAGTGAATACAAAGTGAAGTATTCTTCATTTAGTATAATTAGCGCGGGAGACGGTCAGCGATGCGGTGGCAGAGGCGCGGCGCTCCGGCGCGGCGCGGCGAGCCGTTGTTTAAATTTGAACACCCTCGCCACCCGTCAATAAAACATTAAACACGTAACAAGTTTATGCGTAGCGACAACCCTAGCGGATTCCGCCACTTCGTTAATCCGGGGCGGGGGCAGCCCTAAATTAGGGTCGAGACAAGCCGTAATCCCCCGCTCGACGCGACGGGGGATTTATATTGTTATTGCTCCGCGTCCAGAATTATACGAGGGTTGAGGGACTAATGAAAGGGGAAATTTAATTCCTAATGATTCTCGTCTTAGTCCGTAACGAGGAAACTCGAAAAAGGGCCCGATCCGCGTACTTTTTGTGATTAATCGCTTCATGAAAAGCGAAAAATATTTAATTGCATTTCCTTTGCTTTTTTCCGCACTTAATGTGTTTGTTTTTGTTGGCGGGGAATCGATGTCGATATATCAGTGCAGTCAGAAGTTAACGACCAAATTGGATTACAAATTTATTCATGATGCATTTTCGTCGTCGGTACACGGCAGTGAGTGAACGAAGCATATGTAAAAACGAGTATGTGATAAGCGCGCAGGGGCTAGGGAGCAAGGAGCCACGTGCGCGAGGTGCTAGCGGAGGCGGTGCAACACGGAGACCCCGCTACACGCTCTGGCGGCCAGCGCTCGACACACGCTGCCCGCATTGTTAAACACGGCAGCCGCCAACCGCGGAGCACCGTGTCTACACCGCCCTGCTGTAGCGACATTTAAGCGTCTCTCTACACTACTCGCTACACACTACACACACAACACATGTTATTCATGAATTCTGTTAGGATCAGCTGCTATAAAACTATATCTGTAATTTGTTTCTTCGAATTATAAACTTTCATTTCGTGGGCGTAAAAATGCATAAAACAAGATGTTAACGATATGATTTTCGTGTATAACACGCTCGTGTACGGTACGGGCGTACGGCGTAAATAAAATAAACTCATCAACTATTTTCGAAACGCGTTCTTAGTGAGCGCGAAGCGGCGCGTCTGCCGCCCTTCCGCTCATTACGCCGGCGACTAATTGAGATAAATTATGAAGACGTGCAGCCGGGCCGCGAGCTATCGCACCGCTGCGCCGTACCTGCTGCTGCTCGCCTCGCCACCGACGTACAGCGATTTCAATTAACCACTTGCCCGGTCGCGTTTTTTGCTCGCTCGCATGTTTGTTTTTATTCGACTTAGTGGCCATCGAATAAGTTTGCGGCGATTTAATCGTAATAAACCCGTCATATAACCCACTACACGAATGCTGTGTGGCGGCGCTCGAACGCAATTAAAATGATGCGGTTATAAGTGTCATAAAATCGAATTGAACGCGGTCAATATAAATAAGGTGGAATGTGTGGCGTCAAAGATGCACGTGAAGCGATGCGGGGAGGCCACACACGTCGTGTCGCCTGCCGAGAGAGGCGAGAGCACGCCGGCGATAGTGGCTGCGACCGCAACAGAGGAGCGTGTGTGGCGACCGCAGGGCGCAGGGTGAAGCTACGCGATGCAGGCTCGTCAGCCCTGCGGTTACGACACATCCATATACCTAGTGTTTACGATATGCTCTGCTCACCCTTTGTTACATACATAAACCCAGCACACATAAAAATTATACCACAGTACAATGTACACTGTAGTGTGGAGTGAAGCACAGTGCGACGTTCCATACTGTGCGGCGCGGCTCGCGTCTCTGGCCATACCGCATAAAACAGCATTCCCGATACGAATCGTCGAATGCAATACGTATTGAATATTTCATTGGGATTATTGAATCTGTGGGAGCGTGAGCTGCCGTTATTCGTTACGCAGGTAAAACACGAACTGTCGGCCGGTGCGATGTCGGACTGTATCGAAACATTGGATCTGTGAGCCACGATCGCAATCACAATAGCAATAAAACGGCCGTGTATTCATAATTCAGCGTGCAGTCATTTAATCACATCCACAGCCGAATGTGCAAAAACTTAAATTATAATGTATACAATTGCAAAATTTGCTATGGATAATTGTTGAAACGACGTCCAATACTTTTTTGTTAATTGATTCACTTTTCAATCTAGATTTTATTATTATCGCGTTGAGATTTACGAGGATTGATATGAAATACAGTAGAGGTATAAAGTGATTGTTGCGGTAGTTATAATAACGTGTGGCGGGGCGTAGCGTTGCAAGCAGGTATCGATATGAAAGGGGAAGATAGATGGGTGAAGGAGATTCGATCAAGCTTGCATAAATCGATGCGATACACCCGGATTTGAGAACAAAGCCGCAAGCCCGAGCCGCCACGGGAATATTCTTACCTACCTATACACACTGCTACCCTATTTCGAATTGCCGATATTGAAGTTTCCAATTTGAATGTATCATACTCACTCTACCGTGAACGAACCAAGAGATATTGTAATTAATTTTACACCAAAATACATCCGTGATACGATAGGCTTTAATCATTTAAATATTTACGTAATATTATTACATTATGAGATCAACGAAATCATAATGTAAATCGCTACTAATTTGTTGTTCCAATAATAATGAGTGTTTCTATTAACAGATACGAAATTATGCAATAACAAAAACAAGTTATTCACAGCGGGAGTGAATGATCCGCGTTTGTCGTTTTGAATCGGCCTTCGAAAACGTATTTCATTTTTGACAGCCTCCGTGGCGCAGATGGTTAGACGCCGCCTGTGAAACGAGAGGCCGCGGGTTCGATCCCCGCACCGAAACAAATATTTGTGTGATCCACAGGTATTTGTTTCGGGTCTGGGTGTTTGTGAGACCGAAAAGTCTCTCGTAGCTTCTGATTCCCACGACACAAGACTCGATCTTAGTGTGGGGTCAGGACTATGTATGTGACTGTTGGGTGTATTTATTTATTTATTTAATTATTTATTTATTTAATTTTTAATCGCAAACCCATTTATAAAAGGAAGCGATAAATAACATAATATTTCCTCCGTATGAGAATCGAGGTGGTTTTTTATGAAGATTGCAGTATAGCTAATAGCTTTATTAAAATGCAATCAATAAAGTGTGACATTTATTTATTATTGCGGACTTGATGGCTTTGCAGACCAACTTCCAATGATTATTTTTCATTATTAAGTTACAAAAGGGTCGATTTAAATAAATACGTGAGCGCAAATTGATAATCCGTGTTTCATAAGCAAGAATCGCTTACTAATCAATTGCCGGTGTTGGTGCAGAAGCAGATGCTCGGAATGTTTGTTCATTCGCATATGCCATTGAAGCGGAGTCGCGATTAATTCTCAACAGGGGATTATAAATTCTCGAGACGAACAGAGGCCGTGACTATATGACAAGGCAGATAATCCGTCTCGAGTAATGTGGATGCAGCGACATAATCTCTATGTTATTCCCTATCAAGAGCCGGAGGAGTGTAAGAAGATTAACTACTGTATACGAGCATTCGATACACTACGTACCTATTCAACTAAACACACCGCCGTATGTTACGTTCCATACGTGCTCACAGCTTGCACATTATAATAACACGCTCTTCATACGTACCAACCTGCGTATACCTACCTAATCCCTATATTAAGACATGTTTGAACAAAAAATAAAACCCCATATACAAGTGGCACATCCACAAAACACTTTCAAATAGCTCGCCACTTCTTACTTCCAGAGCATTTCGTGAAAGCGTTAAAATAAAAAGTAAAGTCGCAAAGAGAACGTGTACCGCGCAATCTGTTTCACTTTAGGGCGTCTTAATAATTACAAGTGGCCATTCTTTCCAATTAAGAAAAGTCTCGAGCTATAAATTGCGAGGGCTGTCGCGGGTGCGAAGCCGGCTGAGCGCTGTTACACCGCGCGTAAACACGCCGCGCTAGGGCTGCCTCGCGAGTCGAGACGCGAGTCGCGAGTCGCCACTCCACCGAAACCAACCGGCTCGTTTCAACTGTCTAATAAAGCCCTCTTACTTTGCCTTCACAAATACAACACTTATTTACACACTACGCTTCCGCGTTAATTAAAGAAGCACACCTTTAAAAACGCAACCACCCCCCAAGTGTATCGGAGAACAAACGCAAATTTATTCTGACCGGAGTTTTTTCGGCATCTATTAAATAAAGAAGTGGAGGAGAATGCTAAACAAGGTTGAGCGGCCCTCGCCCTGCGAGTTTTCCACTTGAAGTGGTGTGCGGGCGCGGGAGGCACCGGCGGGCGGCTGCGGCTGGGGGCGACACGGGGGTGTTATTCAGAGTGGCTTAGATAAGGTAAGGAGGATGAAGAGGCGAGATGCGCGGCGTAATGAACCGGCTCCCGAGCAGTTTTTGTGTGGTTCGGGTGCCTAAATTGAATATTAGGCGCGATTTGAGAGCGAATGAGCGGGCGGCAGAAATAAATCCGCGGTTATTATGTTACACAAATGAGATTGTGGAAGGGCTCGCTCTGTTAGGCTCACAGTCGCTGCTCAATTTCGCGCCGGTGTAAATTGGCGGTCGTAAACTCGGTTATTTCGGTGGAATTTAAGCAGCCTTCTAGGAAATAAGTAATGTTTCACTGAATTTGTATTACCGACTACGTGCAGAGTTAAAAGCTCGAATTGTTCACTACAAAACATATTTTATAATCTAAGCTTAACCTTTGTTTGTCGGAAGTACACAGGAGCGCACAGATACCTACAGAATTCGTGTGAATTTTGAATGCGTAAAAAGTATTTTTAGAAAAAGTAACAACCAATTCCATGATTTAAAAATGTTGTGTTGAAACAGCACGAGTATTTCTCAACATAGCAAAATAAACATTGCACTGATGTATCGGAAAATCAAACACATGCCGTTGGATGTTTGCAAATAAACAACGTGCCGGTTGCAACTGTGTAGCACCTCCGTGATTCGCAGTAAAAGCTCGGACAAACGGCGCGGCCGAGCCAAGGAGCGTCGAGCGCCTCTGTAAGGTGAGTGGCGCGTGGTGAGTACTGAGTGGTGACCCCCCTCGGTGAGCGCTGAGTCGCCACAGCCAAGACGCGTTCGGTTTATGTAAACTTTATTACTGAGTGCAGTGCAATGCGCGCCCGACACCCTCCCGGTCCCTCGTTTCAAATTGTAAGGCGCGCCAGTGCATTACTCAGCTCGCCGCGTGTTTGCACAGATCGACAGCGCCGAGAGCGCCGTGAGCGGAATACCGACTCCGCCGACACTGCTGACACTGCCGACACTGCCGACACAACCGACACCATCTACATTGCCGCATCATATCGAGGTCACGCTCCAAGATAAACTCTTTACGTGCCATACTTATACAGTCGCTTGTATTGCACTCGCCGACTCTCCGCGCTCTTACACTTCCAATTACTCTTACATTCAACATTTGTTATTCGGATTGAATGCTGGGACGTGTGATAACTAAATAACGTACTTGTTTTTGAATTGCCCAAAGTAACAACAAAAATATACTAGAATAATTATATGTAAATAAATTATCTGAAGTATCCTAAAATATTATACAGATTGAAAACCAAAAGTGGTTTACGAAATTGGCCGTCGTTAACGCTTATTAGTACCTGATGTACAATTTAGGTAGCCAGTACAACGTTAATATAACTTGTATCTCGTATGTGTAATGTCTTCCAGAAATATTTACACATATCGCAACATAAACAAGCTCACACGCTATTTATCCAACTCGAATCTGTAATAAAAACGACAAAAAAGTCGTCATAAAACAAACGCAGAGAAGTAGGTTAAAGCAACAAAGACAACGCTATAAAGTAGCGGGGGCAGGTATCGATTCGTATGCATTTGAGTAGGGAGAGCGACGACGGCGGCCCATCTGTGCGGTGCGCCGCTGCGTTCAGCCGAGCACAACAAGGGGCGCCACCTCCGCCCACACCACCACACCATGCCACCACCAGCGCCAGCACCGTCGTGCCACGATAGCCGACATTCGCAACACCTCGCGAACGACGCACTCCGCTCGCGAGCACACTTCTGCACAGGGCTGCCAAGCTTTTGGCTACGTTATTTTGCAAATATTTTCTTAATTTATATACTAGGGGATTTACCACAAATATGGACGTATAATATCGTGGCAGTGGCAGTATTAAATCAAAGTGGTACCCTACGATCTATCAGATTCCCGAAACTGTCTATTTATCTGTCTATTCAACCACAGGAAGTCCACCGCTGAACATAGGCCTCCCACAAAAATCTCCACATCGATCTGTTGGAAGCGACCTGCATCCAACAATTTCCTGTCACCTTAACCAGGTAGTCCGAAATTACTCGTTATTAGTACAGAAACTCAAAACAAGAGCTAGCAGAAAAAAAGTAATATACTGAATCAATCTACAACATGACTTAAGATACAGGTGAAGAAAATTTTCATAGATTTTTCAACCTTACTTAAAGGAAAATGGCACTAAGCTAAATTCGTAGTTGTAGTTCTTCATAAGTAGTGGTAGGAGCCAAATAAACATGCGGTAAAGAACTAATTAGATATTCAGAGTAAAGTGGACCAAACAATTACAGGAAAACAGAAATACTCAATAACCAATATCATCAATAACCGTATACTAAATATATCCTACTGCAACCCATAAAACTGTAAGTGATTAAAGCGACATTTATTACAGAGCATTATCCGCAAGCTAGGGAATTAGAGTCCTGACAGTAGCGTGAACATGTTCAATATAGTTAAAGTAAGTGTGAAGGTGACAACCCTAGAGCACGGGGTGCCACTTGCACCACCCACTTGTTTCAGTCAGGAGCGTGTTATGAAATCAACGTGTTCGAGCGTAACACTGCACTCTACGTTCACGTTCGCATTCCCGAATGGAAAGGTAGGTGCGCTCGCCTCGGCGCTGTGCCGCCCGCCACCCGCCGCTTGTTGCCAACATTTTTCAAAGCAAACTTTTCAACGTCATTATTTTAACAACTCTTACAAAATTGCCAATACAAGTTTCCGTACTTACATGTCTCTCTTCCGCTGAACTGATACCTGGAACGAAATAAACTACATTACATATACAACAACACTTTTATTGCATTTCAACTTATTTCTACGGCGTATTCAATATGTTGTGAGTGACACGAACTAGTTTACAAACTTATGTGAATGATTAAGATACATTTTGCACACTTAGTATTAAAGTGATTGAATTCAAATAAATAGTTTTGTTGGCAACCCGCTAAACGTTTTGCAATGAAGTCTTTGGCAGTTTATGTGGACATAAATGTCGCATGATGTATCCGTTAATCGATTTTTAAGGATAAATGTAAATATAGAATACCTTGTACGTATCATGGCGGTAAAAGAAGAACAGTAAGTGTAACTCAGTTTGAATTTATTTTAAATCCTTTCACTAAAATACTAAGTGTGCGATTTAACGTTCATAAAGTTATAGTACATATTTAAATAGAGATTTTTAACATTTTAAGAGCCGAACACAATATGTCAAGTACACTGTGTAGACCACACGGCTCTTTGTGGTTATAAATGTTTACATCTGGAATTTTTAATATCACTTAATAACGGGTTATGATCGCACAAAAAGCAGCGCGGCTATTAAATCATATTTACTGTGCACTTATTATGCCAACATTTCACAACAGCCTTTCTTTTTAACCGACTTCAAAAAAAGGAGGAGGTTCTCAATTCGACTGTATGTTGCTTTTTTTTTTTTTATGTTTGTTACCTCATTTCTCTGTACTGGGTAAACCGATTTCGATAATTCTTTCTTTAATTGAAAGCTGGTGCTTGTCATTTGGTCCCATAAAAATATGGTGACGATCTGATGAATATCTTCGGACCTGGAGAGGGGAACTCCTTAAAATAAAGTAGGATTCCAATGGTTCTTCTTGCATTGAATTAAGTATAAAACCAAAATTACAGTGGTGGAGGAAAGTAGGGGTAGGGGCAAGGGGGGGGTGAGAAAATTAAGAAATATGTAAATAGTCAATATCTTCGGCAGCTTTTGACCGATTTTAGTAATTTTTTTTGCATCAGAAAGAACGTATTAATACTTTGATCTCACCAATAAGTTATGAAAATCTGATGAATATCTTCAGATCTGAAGAGTAGAACTCCTCAAAATTGAGTACGATTCCAATGGTTCTTTTTGCATTGGATTCAGTATAAAAGTAAAGTTACAGTGGTGGATGAAAGTAGGGGTAGGGGCGAGGGGGGCGGTTGATAAAAAGAACAAACATGTAAATAGTCAATATCTTCGGCGACTATACCAATAAATCATGAAGATCTGTTGTAAATTGTAATAGTGACAAAGAATCATATTATTACAGTTTAATAGTATGCCATATACCATTCCGTAATGAAACAGATATCGGCAATTGGGGGCATTGCCGATTGTTATGTGTTGGTGAATAAATTGTACATGACGATGATAACTTTTGTGAAAACATGGAAGAACGAGCCGTCATGTCGGATGAATTGTTCCTAAGAAGCATTCGAGGATTAAATATCCAACAAAAGAATGTGTTTCAGAAAGTCTTAACGGCAATCAAACTCAATTTGAAAGGACGAGAAAGTCAGCTGTTAGTTTGTCACGGGTGGTGCAGGTAATGGTAAATCATTTCTGCTAAAATTAATCGCGGAGCATATCAAACGTTGTTACGCACCAACAATAGATATACCTAACGAAGCCTAAATTTGTGGAAGTCCAGTCGCTAACCGGGGTTGCTGCTCGTCAAACTTTTGGCAAAACGCTACACAGTATTTTCTTGCTGCCGATTGAGAAAAAAAGTACCATGATGTAAAAAAAAAATACGGTCTATTGTTTCTTATGAGAACCTAAGATTAATTTATTTAAGCTACCAAAAGCTGTGTACGTAAAAATTTGACTATCGAACATTTAAGTCACTAAAAATGAAAAAATAAACCAAAATTTTAACAAAAAAAAATAACCGACTTCAAAAAACTGACAAAAAATCATATTAAAAATAAAATTCTAAAAAAAGAAAAAAAATCTGACTTATGACAAACTAAAAATGCACTAAAAAGTAAAAAAATAATTGCGTGTTTTTCACACAAGATTGTATTTATACACATACCTATATTATGTATCCAGTTAAACTTTACATCTAACTCAACACATATCTATGAGTAACAAATAATTATAATAAAAAAAATTAATTACAGTTCACCTAAGCTAAAATTTGAAATATATGTATGCACTACTTAAAAGACGATCAAATTATTAGAATAATGTACAATTATAGTTATTTTTGGAGTCGGTGTCAGCCAAAGATACCTGACAATATTAAATGACAACAACTTTATGAAATCTATTTTATACGAATATCCTCTTGTACTATTATGTGGGCCGCGTAGAGGCGCGGTTAGTTTTGATTTATTGTTTATTAACCTTAATTCAATAAAATATAATATCTGACGTTTATGTAGTTACTAACTCATAAAACTTGGCTGACACCGACTCCAAAAATAACTATAATTGTACATTATTCTAATAATTTGATCGTCTTTTAAGTAGTGCATACATATATTTCAAATTTTAGCTTAGGTGAACTGTAATTAATTTTTTTTATTATAATTATTTGTTACTCATAGATATGTGTTGAGTTAGATGTAAAGTTTAACTGGATACATAATATAGGTATGTGTATAAATACAATCTTGTGTGAAAAACACGCAATTATTTTTTTACTTTTTAGTGCATTTTTAGTTTGTCATAAGTCAGATTTTTTTTCTTTTTTTAGAATTTTATTTTTAATATGATTTTTTGTCAGTTTTTTTGTTTAAAGGTCTTGTATAATTGGTCGAAGGGAAAATTTAAATTTCCGCATGTTTATTAGACACGACCGAGCGTAGGTAATATAGCCAACGTGTACATCAGGAACTTCAATTTAGGCTGCCGTTGGAACATCAGAGTTGATGAAAATCAAACACAATCATGTCTCCCAATATCCTTGTATACGAGACAAAATATTCGTGACACGTTTTAATATACAATATCCTTGTATACGGCATGTTTCGAAATCTAGTAAAGCTTAGGAGAAACCATATCCCAGCTATCATAATTTCGTCCGAAATCGCAAGCTTTAAGTGACAAATAATTGCCCAATTCCTGCTATATACCTGTTCGACAAACCATACAAAGTATCGCATCCGTATCGGAATAGTATATAAATATTTGGTATGAGAGAGTAAACGTCGACAAGTGGGTGACACACGTAAGGTGTCGGCATAATTGAGCGGTGGGCCACGCGGGGTGTAAAGTGGCCGTTGAATATTTTACAGTGCGTCGCGTCACGCAACCCACGTGCTCTAATCTCCTGCACACTGGGCCATTTGTTACGCCTCCTACGCGACGCTTTATTTTATAATAGCTCTTATCACATGCAGCGATAAAATGTCATTTGTAAACTACGATATACGACACGCCTTTCCAGATTGGTTTGCAAGTGTAGGGAATTTAAATATGTATTTACAGTCGGTATTTTGTATTGCAAATAACAACCGCATTACGGTTGTTATTTGTATTAGTTATATGGTCAGAATATTCGAAGCAATTTTTTGTGTGCCTACACTGTACTTATGTCAAATTAATGCTATATTCAGCTATTGTAAATTAACGAAATATAGGCAGAACATTCTTTGAAATCCAGATACCGTATAAAAATTGTCCACGATTCGTCTGTTTGCAGAAAAACCGGCTTTAGCAGTAATACTCGGAAAGGTAGTGATTGCCGCGAGCGCTGTGTACATATTTGATGAAATTCCTGCAGCACCTTGACGAGTCATCGGTGAGGTCGGAATTAGCCGCCTTGTCTGCCGTCACGAGGATCAGCAAATGCTTTCTGCTTATTTGCGGTTTACAGCCAACCAGTGACTGATGTAGCAGAAAATACGCATATTATGTATGATGTAGAGTACATAAGCATGATGATGTAAAGTCACAGAACTAAGTTTCAGTATTCATAAATAATGGAGCACGACAACAAGAAAGTGTCAGTCATGTTAGCAGAGTTTAGTGGTATTCTTATGTAAGCGCATGTGCCGAGCAGTTCTGTGTGCGACAGTGTGCGCGCGTACAATTGCATACGTCAACAGGCGTTATCTGGTTGGGTTGTTCCGTTGTCGTCTTCGCTCCGTATGTAGTCGCAGGCAATCCTATTACTATTCACGAGCCGTACATATGTACTGCACATGCGAGCAGACGGTTTATTAGCACTGCATGCATTGCCACAATTAATTTAAATGCAATAGCCTCAATGATTGGCCGGCTATTCAACTGTAGCGCGCGGCGTGTGCGTCGTCGGCCACTACAGTCCGCTACACGCATGAATGCTCCGCTGTGCAGTTTGCACACATCGCTCGGAAACAATTACAATCACGTCATAACCGACTAATTAACGTTTCGATACTACTTTGCACTTTATTATTATTCATAGATCGGACGTGATGATGCCGGCGAGACGCGTTCGGCCGTTAATTATTTCAATGCAATGCCTGGAATGTAATTTAGCGAACATTAAAACGCGACTCGTGTGTCGGCCCGCGACCGCACACACTCAAGTCACCCGCAAAATTACGTTACTAATTGACTGAAACACGCGACGCTCACACCGGCAAGGAATAATTAATAGAGCGCTGGTAAGGTGAGGGCTCGGTGGGAGGAGGGGGCCCATCTGCGCGGTAACTCTTACATCAGTACACCGATAATGGCACAAATTAGCCGGGGAAGTGGCGGGCGCGCGACGGGCGCCGAGGCGGCGGGTGGCTCGGGGGGCGCTAAGCCGGAACATCCCGGAGCGCAGATTACCGCTTGCTTTTGTAATTAACCGGAGCGACGGGCGGCTTCCAAATCCATTTCTGTGTTACATTTTCATTTGTGGCTCACTCGTCCCCGCGCCGCGCCGCACCGGGATTACTCGCGCACGCCGCACAGCGCTGCCGTGAAACACAAAACCCTCCCGTTGTTTGCTATGAATAATATTCCACGATACCGTGCAATTATAAAACGCCCATTTATTGGATCTATCGATAAATATTTGCTCGAGCCGGTTCCGCTTCTCTGTTTACATATTTTATCTATATTTATGTGTAGATAAACGCAAATTCGTAGAATTGACTTATTCATACTCTCAAAGCAATATCGGACGAACCGGAGCCGTCAGCGATCCGAAAACACGCAAACAGTGAGTTCAAAAAGCCTCTCGAATCCGGTAAATATTGAAACAGAAGTGGGATCGGAGACGTCTGCCGCGGCGTGGGCGGCGCCGGCGGCCGGGGGCGAGGAGGAGACACTAATAGTCTCCAGTGGCACATGGCAAACAAGACGAATACACAAACATACGACAGCCTCTTAAAATATTCATCTACGTATCGAACCGTTAGGTACCGCGCTGTGTGATTTGCTGCTGCATATTTAAAGACGTCATTCTATCGCCTTAGAGATTAAAGAATTGAGGAATGTCTTAATGAATAAATTGAGTGTGACACATACCGTTTCCCTTATCGTCGGCTCGGTGCAGGTCAGGTGGTTTGGCCAACACTGACAAGGGATGGTGCGGCACGCCGAGGCCGAGCAGGCCGGCGGGCGGCAGCGTGCCCTGGCCCAGCAGCGGCAGCGGCGGCGCGCCGTGCGCCGGCAGGTGCGCCGCGTGCATCTGCTGCAGTAACCGCGGCAAATCCGGCCTCTGTTGCTGTAACAAACACCTTCGCTGTTACACACTTACTACACCACCGCCGCTTCATTATTCATTTAGCGATGTTTAGACACTTCATTATTTTCCACTTGGCGCGGAACAAACAGGCAAATTTAAACACATACTTCAATCGTACATCGGTAGTAAATAAAGCAATGCTTTTTAGTTTGGAGTGTCGACATTCAAAGTGGATTGGTGTGTCACCGCAGAGTTCCGTGCATTTTTAAACCGAAGCGGAGCCAAATTAAAAAGTCCTCCACGCCACGGGGCCCCTGCGCGTCGCGATATTTTAAATTTTAAATGAGAGCTTTGCCGGCGGCAGCGGCGACTGAACGAAATTGATTACTCCTTCTCCATTATTCCCCTTTTTCCACTTTTCTCGTTTTCCCGCACTTGCCGTCCCCATATTATTATTATAGCTGCGGTGCCGCCGGGCGCGTCGCTCGTGCGCCCGCTGCCGCTCATGGCTCGCGCCGCTCCGCCAAGCTTTTTCCGCTCGGATGCGCACGTTCTTTTTTTAGCCGCCGAAAATTAATTGGATTTTCGCCGAGGGTGGAACATACTTTTTATTGGCCGCTCACGGCTGTGATTTATTGTGTGTCAAAAGGTGGCGAGCGCCACTTAGTTGTGAGTGCTTTTTTACAAAACACGTTTTTTTAATTATTCCTATTTGGGTGTTTGCGCGTTTTGAAATGGTTCTATAATCAAGAAGTTTATTATTGATTTAAATATATGTGTATTATGTTTTCTTTTTAGATTTTTACAGGTTTTTGTCTTTGTAATATTTACGACTGCATATGACTTATAACTTTATGCTCATTATTAGTAATAAAGTCCCAAAGTACTATATTAAACTAACATTGTAAGAGCACGTTTACACAAAAATAAAATATATTGTTATGAAATACGAACCAATGGTATAGAACCGATATCAATAGGATTGCCATACATCAAAACCGTACAAAAGTGGAATCTGTGAGGCGAGAGAACACGTAAAGCGTGATGCGAGGCGCAAGTCGCGACATATCTCCAGACAAATCGCCGCGGTATTCCCAGGGTGCAGGGTAGAGCTAGAGGCAGCGGGTAGACTACAGCATGCAATCATGCCCTCGCTATCGAGTGCTCGCTCACACGGCGCGATTCACCACACGTCTCACTCACGTCTCGTGTGCCCACTTTCTGCTACTAACGCAGGATATTTTACAAAACTTTCCAATATCATACTTGCGTGTGAAAAATATGACTTTGAAATAGAAAGGAGGTTTTGATAAATATGTCTTGAATCGTGAGAAACTAAACTACGTTTCAATTCAAGTGCTAAAATCTTATAAAATTGTACATTTAAAACAACTGCTCAAAGTTTACAAAGACTGTTGGTGCCCTATTTCCTTCCATTGTCCTTTTGTGACATACATACAAGTCAAAACAGACCCATACAATCGATATTTCGTATCAAAAATCGAAGCTAGAAACTCAATTAAATTCCACGTACCCTTAAAAATATAAGTAGCTCAAATTATGCTCAACTCTACTAATAAAATTTTCCATAAAAACGGCCTTTAATAAGCTTATTAATTGGTCTATTATAGCATTTGCCATTTATGAAATAAGTAAGTCCGTAATAAATACGTAGATGTGGCAACACTAGTGACACCTCACCCCATGCCACCCTCCGGCCGCCTGTTATGAATGACAATAACGCGGCGTCGTAGCTGCCAGATATTTTTTCCGGCGTACATATTTAGACGTGATTAAATAACGTCGATAGGGTTTCATCGGGATTAAAACTCGCTCCCCTAACGACTTTACCATCCGTTTACTTATCTGCCTGCGAACTTTGCTGTTTATATTATCCACCGAATTAAAGTTTGATTAAGTTTAGCCCCCGAGGAGGCGGGTGGATTTTTTGGAATTAATGTCAATGAAATTTTGATGTTTGAAGGGCGTGATAAAATGTTTTGTTAATTTTATTGGCTTTGAAGACTGTGTGTAAAATATATCAGAACAATTACATCTCGCTGCCTGGATGAGCCTCTAAGGGACTCGGGTTTTATTCCACTACACTGACCTAATGCGGGTTGCTGGATGGATTTTATTTTCAAGACTCGCACTGAATTTCTGCGCTAGGTAAGGAATTGCTACTAGGTTACCGGTACATAAATATGTATTGAATTGTTCTAGACATATACAACATATCCATTAGCTAGATTATGAGTATGCTATACGGTTTTTCAACTCATAAGGACACAGTGTCATTTAATAGTCTATAATTGCTTTATTTATATACAATTACCAAAATGACTGCACCTATAAAACATAATTGGAGATATTTACGTGTCAATTAAATTGCCATCATGACATCATCACTGGGCGGCGACCACGGATCTTGAAAATACTTTTTGGAGTTAATATTAATTGTAATTTTTGTATGTTGATACTCAAGGTTAAATATGAGTAGAATTATGCAAGAATTAAGTATGAGAGTAATCGATTAACTGAATAGGATAATTGTCTTTTGAAAATTAAATTAGAATTCATTATAAGGAATTAAACTCACTAACTCAATTTCCCAAGTTATGACCGCTGCCGCGAAACCATTGAATTTGTGAATATACTTTGTGTCAATTTGTTTGAGCAACAGACGAGAGCCCCGAAGCTTTTGTCATGAGAAAAATGCTTCACCGCGTCGGGTCGGTTGGTTTTCACGCCACATTTACCTCCGTCTATACATCGAGCTTATATTCCATTTATAAATGAATCGCTTACGTCAACCGCATGAATTTGTGTGCATAAATTCCAAACTTTAACAGTATTTTGTTTCCATTTTTTGTACAAATATGTCGTAATGTATGAACGCAACTTTCATATTAAGAATTTTAAGGTTAAATTATATTGAAGGGAACGCAGACGATTGAAAAGCATTTAAATTGAGTACAATCCCCTAAAACCAACCATAATAAATTCTTGTGTACACAACAAATATGAACCATTCTAGTTTTATTTGTTTACGGATTAATAATGCTATGAAAACAGAATTAATAATTTTGAAAGGATTATAAAAGGGTCCCTTATGTTATATGTCAACCATGTTGTACATGTTTTGATAGTACAATAAAACGTATGTTTAAATAAAATAGAGGTCGTTGACATTAAAATCGGTCTAATACTATCCTAATACATTAGTAGAGCGTTTAAACAATCGAAGGGCGTATTAAAAAACGATCACTAATAGTTAAAACGTTTAACTAATAATAAGTGAAGTAATGACGTATAATTTAGAGTTAATGTACAGTTAGTAACATTTTAATAGCTCGTAGGTATCGGAGGAGGAAAGTTCCACAGTAACATGGTTAAATAATTAAGAGTCGGTTAGTTGGCTGTGTGAGGCGCATTAAAGTGCTATTATGGAGTAATTGCTTTAAATCTTCGTCTGGCGGCAAAGGATTATGATATTACATACAGACAAATCTATGAACGTTTATATTTTAATAAGCCTTGCTATGATAATGGCAAAGAAAAACAAATAATTTGTACGACCGTCCGTTTGCGCATGGTCAACCCTCACGTAATAAATATTTCTCGAGAAATGTTTGGCAAATTGTAAAGCTACATATGTGATATCATCGAATCCGGGAGTCGAATAGCACAGTTTATGTACGATGCTATTGGCCGAATATTTTGGTGATAGTACGCTACAATATTTCTTTAATCCCGTCAACATGTTCCGTGTTACCGGAAGACTTTTTATTTATAATTTTGTATGTATTATTTTAAGTTTAATCAAACTGATTTTTTATTTATATTAATATTCAGATATTTTGTAAAGAAAAATTGTAATCTCAATTGCGAGTTTATTAATCTTTATTTTTATTCGTCGACAATATAAATTTATTTTTTGGGCGAGTTTTGTTTATCTACATATTCGCTTAATAAACTATTTGTTTATTTATGTGACCTAAATTAAATAAATGCCGTAACAAGAAATAAGAAAATATATATTGACACAACAATGTATGTGCGGAGTATAATTTTATTTTAACATTTCATGAAGAACTTTTTGTATCATTGTAATTTATTGAGTTTTGTACATACAAATTTACAAATTACTTCAGACGTTATGTTACTATTATTATGTTATGTATTGTATACAATTCCTTGTTTTCATACATGTCCGGTAACCTATACAAATCGACAGTTACCTAGCCTATATATTTCTATTTATTCCAACATGTTATATTTTTAAAGTAATAAATAAATGCAGGTTGGATTAATATTATTATTTACATTATCACTATTTAAAAATTTGAAGTCTCATATTTACCCACCGTGCACGAAATGTATAAAATTAAATATTAGCATATTTTTAAAAATAAGCGTTTTCATCAAGACCTACACATTATCTGTGTCAGGATCTATTCACGCATATAAATCGTTTAAAGCATATATTTTGGCACATCGAAGCCCTTTTGAAATAATCAAATGAGACCCCTATCATGTCGATAAGTTAAAGTTGGCTGTTGGCAATAATCTACATTAGAATGCACATAAACCCGTTTACCCGCCGCTGGCAGGTATCAAACGACGTAAGCAAGAGGGAAGTTTATCGAGACGGATTAGGGGGTGAGGACTAAGGAGGGTCTCACGCACCATTAGCCCGGGGCGGGGAGCGCGAGGAGCCGGGGAGGCGGGGGAGTGCGCCGGCTCGACACGCGATCCTACACGTGTTACACTTTCAACATAATTGCTCCTAATCATATATAATTCAAGAGAAACACACACAAAACATCAATGAATTTGATTCGGTAAAGGTATTATCGCCAAATTGCTGAGCGGATATTGATACGTTAGCTATTTACTGATGAATTAATAATTTTCTTGTCGGTGCAATAAACATGCGAGCATTTACAATATATTTAATTAAATAAAAAGTCCATAAAAGCCGTCGAGCAGGAACCGTTGTAAAACGGTTGCGTAATTTCATTGAAGTCGTCGACTGATCGGTCCCTAACTGACCTAGCGTTGAAAAACATAGAGCGGCTAAGCGACGCGACGGGGGAAAAGTTAATGCGACGCGTCGCGCGCCCGCCACGTCTCGCAAGAAACGCCGAGAGCTTGCTATGCAATATTTATCACCCACCCGCGAACGTGTCGGGGAAAAAATGACAAATTCATGTCACCCCGCCGCCGCGCCGTGCCGCCGCGCCCCGCGCCGTGCCGCCGCGCCCCGCGCCGATTTATTCCGCTCGTAATTTTTATCAAGGGGCGCGAGAGTCGAGACCCGGCGTAAACTAGATAGAAATGTTTTCACGAGTCGCTTGTTTATAAAGCCATCGACGAGGAAACAGATATCTACGCTCTATTTACACGACGAATGCTCATGTTTGCACGTCTATCTCTACAGATAATGTTGCATAAACTTTACACACATTATAAACTTGTTTATGTCATTCTTATATCATCACTGATTTAGATTAATAAGAACTAATTCACACTGACAACTAATTTCATATTCATTTTAATTAAATCGTAATGTATCCCCTATATGGTTTGGATATTAAAATCTCTTTGTATAGAGTAAAATGAGTATCTTTTATCTGGAAACTATTACATTTGCGGTTGTTGGGTCAACCCCTCGAGTTCGGCGGTGCGGAATAAAATCAGAGCAAAGAGAAATGATTTACCCACTGATATCGTCGCGACGACAACCTCCCTCTCCCGGGTTTTCCTTTTGTCGACTACGCACATTTATCCAATAAAAAAGACAATTATTTTGTCACACATCCGACCCTTACTAATCGATTAAAGTCTGCCACTTTGATTCAAAGGAGATTATTAAAATGCAGCGATTTGTTTAATATGTTAAAAAATACTTAAGAACATAATAAAATAGTTATGGTGTACAGTTAAATTACTTATACGATGATATCTTAAAATCCTCGTTGAAATCGACCATTTTAAATGTTAAGTGATTTTAATAGGCGGGCAAACAGTCCCCAATTGGAGTATTCCCTGTTCACAAATCGTCGCGAGGCGGAATGGTCGCAAATCAGACGGAGCCGGGGAGCGATGCCGACGGAGAAGCGGGCCGCTATTCTCAAGGGAGAGCCCTTTTGATCCCTAGCTGACCCGAAAATAAAAAAGGTTCGTAATAAAAAAGGACCGACATACGGAAGGTGGCACCGCTTTTTTATTTAAATTAGAGTGTTTTATAGAGGGAGGGTGATATTGCGTTTTGCCGGTGTCTCAGAGGCTGTTCGGTAAGCTATACGCACACACCTACGTAAATCCCCGCACAGTGGGTTCGGTGAACCCTCCCAATACTTCTTCGGGATCTTAAGGTATTTGCCTTTATTCCTCGGGTGTTTTCCATCCAACAATAAAAGGTTCTTATGTTGTTTATCAAAGTAATGATTTTCGTGGCTTGCACCCCAGGCCGCTGAATGAGATGACTAATAAAGAATGCCTTTTATGTTGCGCCAATGCCGTTAGCATTAACACCTCGCTGGTGTGACGTGATTTTCTAAGGGAGGTTGTTTTAACAAAGTTTTCCAATGTGTTGACGAGGTGGTCATTTCGCACATGCTTGTGGTGAGCGAGTAAACCGTAAGCCGTAGCGTAGTTGGAATCGATTCGAGAACGGTGAGATGTGACATGTGGTTCGAGCTCAAAGAGCATAACTCTGTTTAAAAGTTATGTATGTATGCGTAACTAATTATCGCTTTGATAGTAAAGAAAAACATAGCAGGGAATTCTGGTTATTTAAGATTTCTCCACAACAACTTAAAAAAAAGCGTCATGTTACTTTTGATCGGGAAAATGTTCCGTGTCTAGTCTTGGAACTTACTCGTATATGTGGTGGTGTAGATTGCGGTGGTTAGTATTAGCCGCGTGATAGTTGGTCCACGTAACGCCTAATGTTTGTGTAAGTGGTGATGCGAGCCGGCGGCGGAGGCGGCAACATTGTCGTACAAGCGAGTAGCGATGTGATCGAGTTGGCCCTCCGCCAGCGCCGCACGCTCCACGAGACTATCGGCCGCAGACAGATGAGCGACGATTGAGTCCTACCGCTTTATTTTTCGCCCTCATTACGTTTAAAGTGATTTATTTTCGTCGCGGTACTTCTATTCACGAATTCCGAACGGCGCACGTTAACACATAGCGAGAATAGGTCACACTAACGACTTGGCACCGGACTGCAAATGAACCTATTGAAATAATACGCGGCAATGAAGTCCTCACGATGCATGCCGTCAAAAATACAATTAGAGGGTTGTGGAATTAGTTAGTGGCGCAATTTGAGGACAGATTCTAATTCGCGGTGCGAGAGGTGTTAACGTACGTCACTTATGCAAATTATGGTAATTGCGGCGGACATTAAATACACAAATGGGAGCGGACGCGCGAATCTCGATGCGCACGCGTTGCTGATAACCCGACACTCTACAGTGACATTCAAGACATAAAATAAGTGACACGTCCCAACGTGCCAGAGAAGCGTATAATAAAATTATTTTGTGAAATGTTTCTAGTTTGTAGCAATTTTATCAATAGCCCAGCATTGGACCACTGCCAACTCGTCTTGCCCGGCTTAGATCGTTTAATTAACGAGCGTCGGACTTTCGACCTGTTGAAAGCTGTGCTTTTAGAGAATCAACTTAATTTACACGTAGACCAGCTTGTTTTAAATAAGTATTTTCGTTCAACTTCTCTTGAATAACGAATTGGTGTTAATCGAATTAAGCATTTCGCATTCAAAGCATTTTGAGCGAACTTTTAGACGGCATTTATGTGAGATATGTTGACAGTAAACTGCTTTGAATGGCTCGCAAACATCATAAGAATGCTTGGAATGAAGCAGTTATTTAACATATCGTTGCTAAGTAAATAAACATGTTGTTTTATATGTAGGTTTCAGCAGCGAGTAGCGACCTTCTTATCATTTAGTAGTCGCGCAGCAGTCGAATAACTTAGCAATGACATCCGTCGCACGTCACGCAGCACCGAACCGAGCCGCCGAATGTTTGGACAGATGCCACGCACACACACACTCACACAGACGTACAGTCCCGTGCAACCGTAGAGATTAACATCGCGGGATTATCAATCACGAGATTCCCGGAATTCTGCAGGAAAAAGAATTTCCTATTGTGTATTCTGTATTTTTGCACATTTTGGGAATTAAGAATGGGAGTAAAGTTTATCTTGGGTAAAACTTTTTATTATTCGTTAGATCCAATAGATCAAATAGATAACTTGCAGCATTATGTCTCCTAATGAAATATGTATCACAATATTTGTATAACAGAGTCAAACAATACACACAAAATAACACCTTTAAACAATTTCTTGAAGGCAAATTAACTATGTCAATAAAATTGTATCTTTTTGTTACAAACGTGATTAAGTTTGTTACAAAAAGATACAATTTTAACTTACTTAATTTTTTTTTACTTAAAATGAAGACATTGAAAACAAAACATTTAAAGATAGTTATTAAGATTAATATCAAAGAGAGTAAATAGTTAAAATGTCGCGGGATCACAAAAGAGAGAGTAATCATCCCTAGTGGGCAGTTCGCGCGGCATGCCAGGAGGCACGCACGCCGAAAACATTCCGCCACACATTTACAGCGAGTCGAGCAGCGAGCAGCGACCCACTGCTGTGCAGCGTGCACACAACACACGTCTTCAAACCCCTCCGTCAAATATTATCTACGGGCCTAACAAATTAATTTTCTCAAAAGAAAATTTTTTACACGTTCCACGAACCCAAAAGAATTTATAATAACGCTTTCACAATTTATATTTTATTTTACATGTTTATGTTTTTTGGACGGCGTCCTAACTGTTACATTGAATCGAGATTAATATAAAACACGGCATCTCATTTAACGTATATTAGCGTTTTATTATATTTTAATTGGGCTATAAAAAGTTTATAACAGGGGACCGCTGTGATGTGTCCGGACATAGTGTCGACGATGGTACTCACCCCGATGATGGCGTTGAGTTCGGTCATGGTGACCTGCTTCGCTCTCTCCACGGCGGAGGCCACTTGCTGTTGGTGCTCCTGAGACAGGAACGGTAATATCTGCGCTATTATCGCATTAAGCCTTTTCGCTATTTCCGTCTGCAAAGAACACAAATAATAATGAATCAAGTGATAAAATGGCGACACACAAAGTTTATCACTAAGAACATAAAAATAAAGCGTCGCGGCCAAAGGTCACGGCGATACCCATTAATAATGTCATCGCGAACAAACATCGATAACGATTATATGAAGACGATGTAATGAATAATTAAAGTTCAGCAATCAACATCTTTGAATAAAATCAACATTAATATTAAAATAAAGTCGGCCATAAAACGATACAGTCGACCGCTAACTGTGGCGAGCTGTTTTACATACAAATAGACAACCGAAAATGTTTCCACATTCCGATACAGATTAAATTCAATAACAACATTTATAATTAGTTGATAAGCCGGTCGGAGAGCAACAAATAAAATTAACACGATAAACAATAATGCAAGCGGTGGAATGAAATGATAAATCACCACCGCGTTACCGAGCCGTTCGTATTTATTGGCTTTGTTCGTATTTTCCGTTTAAATGCACATTAATTTTATTCGCAGATTCACACTGAATCGACGACGAATTAACATAATTGAGTGTATTATTATATCGTCAATTGTAACATAAAACAATTGGACGGCTACAGTTTTATTTTGTTGAATTATTGCACTTTCCATATTGGCAGAGGTAATTAATTGTTGTGAAGCCAAGTGGTTTATGCAAATTGAACTTTGCTAGCGGCTTTGTGCGAACTAATGATGTGAACCGGCAATCTTAAATCAAACAACAAGAAGCCATAACTAGTTAGATGAATAATAGCTTTTTGTGTGGCTACAAGCACCAGTGTGTAGACAACGATATATGACCACGAGACGGCAACAAACATAACTTCCTGCCAATTATACAACGCCTTCTGTTTCTTACTGCCATAGTATTGATCTTATAAGCGAATTTATCAACAGTGCTTGATTCTACATTGACATTAACGGCCTAATAAATATTCGGCTACAATAGTTAGTGGAAATATTTGTACTTCAGTGCCAAATTACGAGACGGCTGTGGAATTGCCTATTGCTATAGCAGTGTTTGAACGCCTACGTAGAGCCGACTTGCACGGTACATGACGATTATGTAATTGCTTTTTGGCAAGCTCTGAGACAACCGCAAGAAATATTACATACAAATTAACCCGACCATTAAATAGCAGAGATTTTTATGTTGGTATTTATTGCGCATCTAATTATGTTGGCCGAATGTTTATAATTCCACGTCAAGCTGTAAACCTTGGTATAAATGTTTTACGCTTTGCCAGATATTTATCGTTTCGAAAATATACTTTGCCAATGGAATTTGTCTTAATAAAATGTTATTTTGTTACATATACATTATTATTATAATAAGAATAACAAAAAAAAGCACTGCTTTAAATCACACAAATCGAGAACAAATGAGAGCATACATGAGACATGATTAATTTAATGAAATCTTACAAGCTTTTTATATTCTAATTTTATAACTTTGGAGTCGTTTGAAAACATTATTGAAAAGACAACAGGGTATATTAGTTAATATTGGATATACATATACTTTTTTGTATTTGCTATGCGACGAAACCACGCAGTGCTCATTGCATTAGGAAGGCGTATTTGGCTCCCACTCAACACTTTGATCGACATTAAATGTCGACGCCCTGTCTCCAAAGTATATTGTTTCTTAAAACCGATGTCAACACCGACTATTAATAATCCCAAGGTAGTACCAAACTCGTGTGCCGAGTGGCAACGTTAAAGAACACCGAATGATATTTCCGATCAAGACAAAGAATCTCCGCTATTAGATAAACATCACAGTTCGTGACTGGCGGTTGGCGGTGGAATATTAGTAATTGCATACCTATTTCCAATCCCGTCATGCCAATACGGCGAGCCAATAACTCATCGTCTCGTTCTTTTAGAAGAGTGACGGCAAATCATCAATTGTACACACCGGTTTACATCATGTAATGTATGGAGCTTCGTAAAATAATAAGCAGAAAGACAAATTGTGCTGGCAAATGCGAGGATAATGGTTTATATTAGCTGACGAGCTTGAGGAAGTAATTACCTATTAAACCATAACGGGAAATACTACGCGGTAAAGCCCGTATCAATATTTATTGTTATTCAACACTAACAGTTATTATTAAAATGGATGAGAGAAAACAAAAAAATAACCTACGAAAGAATTACGGATAATATAAATAATTTACATCATCCATCTATCCACTTTAGATGAAACAACGTAAAAATAAAACATAAAAGATGAACAATAAACTAAACATCATAAAAATAAACAGTAGCGAACACAAGTACAATGTAAATACAGGCGAAATGTGCAGATGTTGAGAAATAGCCAACAAAATATGGTAAAATGCAAACATATGGATGAATTTGTAGGTTGTAAACCGACACGGGTAGTGAGGCGGGCAAGCCGCGCGCCGCAGAGCCGCGACGCGCCCGACTAACCGCAAATTACATTTTCATTCGCCGCCTCCCGCCCGCCCGCGGTTATTGTGAAAATTTACTACCACACCGGAAAATACCGCCTCTACATTTTATGTTTTTTGTTGTCCAAAGAGATTTTACTTTTCTGCTCGGATTACTTGCAGGTTTTGATTTCGAAAATATATTTCTTTTTCTTTTTATTTAACATACATATTTCAAACAGTGCAATATACAGATTACTTTATCGCAAAGATCCGGCGAACGAGCAAGCAAATCACCAGGTGGTACGCAATATAACATTTGGATCGTAGGTGAGTTGCCGGCCCCTCTAAGTCGTACAAGAAAGGGAAGGACAAAATTATGATGGTTGAAGGAAGTACTGGAAGTCCGGCTACCTCACTGACCCAACAAAACATGACAGTCAAGCCGTCGCTTCACGTCAGTTTCCTCTGTGAGGCAGTCGAACCAATTCCTATAGCAGTCTAACGTAACTATAGTGTGGCTCTAGCGCTCGATAAAGTTTGTTGTAATATTATTACGTTTATAAATAACAAAAATTCAAAAGTAACAAATATTATATTGCATCAAAATTCTAAATTGAATACAGCTAAATAGATGGATTGTATATTTTTTTGTTCCATTACCGGCCAAGTGCCAAACATACAAATAATATTATAATCTGAATATTTACAAAAAGTCAATTTGAATCTGTAACGAATAGATAATATAGTTTCTGTTTCCATTCTCCAAGAAACACATGATGTTGTTACGCAAATATATAATTACAAATACACAGCGAGTTCAAGAATTGTATATTAATTTCGTGGAACAAACAAAAAATACTTGTACTATTCATAAAAATGCACGTCGCCTAGAAATTCTTTATTGTTCATCATTTTAAAGTTTTCGAATATCTCACCGGTAAACCCACTCTTATTGTGCTCCAAACAATGGCGACGGACGTAATGTTTGCTCATTTTTTGAAGCAAACTTTCTGTTTTCGTGTTTGAATTAACATAACAATTACACAGCCACACCTCTTCAATGGCTAACCAAAAGAATTTCTAGTAGAACGAGCTACTACATTAATGTGATATAAAAAGAACAAAAACGGTGATAGAAGCGAATTTTATTGTAACCGCCGGGTGTCGAATAATTCTTGTCCCATCTGCTCCCCGCATACGTACGTATAAAGCAGTAGCTACGGCGAAATAAAAAGCGAGCGTACAAAAGGGCCGCAAAATACGAACTTTTGCGAGCTCTCCACAAAAGATATAGTACGGTTTGTCATTAAGGAGTTCATCCCCGCGCGAGAAATAAAAGAGGAACGTCGGGTTTCGGGGTGAGCTGGAGACTGTGTGGGCGGCGTGGGGTGGGGGATGGGGCGGGGGATGCACTAATGGCTCCGACACTCATCCGCTAATGCCGCGGGTGACTCCTCTTTTTGCACGATTTTCACGTGGTTTAGTCGGTGGAGCTTTTAATCTGAGGCTGCATCTTGCCAACTGTAACGCTCCATTTGTTCCTGTATCTCTAGTGTGGCGTCGTCGGTTTTATTCATGCACCATTAAAATATTAACGTTGATGACCGTTTGTCTTTAAAAACGCTCCACATTTTTGCGCTTCAGTTTACCGTAAAATATTGTACAATTTAATTTGAATCTTTGCGAGGTTTTGTTGCACTTTGAAGCTTTTGTACAATAGTACAAGTAATGCATTTACCCACGTGTAAATACGAATTGTACAATATTAAAATACATCAGACATAAAAGTGCGAGCTCCACGCAAAACTAATTAAAACAACGTCAAATAAGTTTAAATTGCATAGTACTTTCCCTGTCCAGTGTAGAGTTGAATCGTAAACAACAATTACAAGCGAAATGGTAGGAGCACGGAGAAGGGCTATACAATGGTAATCGCTCTTCGTGTGGGGAGTGCATAAGCTGCATAAGGCGGTGACCTAAATGCGGTCGCCGTCGTGGTCGCACGCCGCAATTTATTGTCTCTGTCTCGTAGAATGTTCACGTTTGCGGTTGCGTACACGGTGAGGACAACAGCGGTAGCGAAATGAATACTAACCCACGTTCGAAGGTGATGCGGTGTTGCTAAACGTTCGTGCGCTTCTATGTAAACAGATAGCCTTTAAAGGAGATTTCATATCTAACCATATTCCATAATACAGCTCGGAAAATATACAACATTATCTCTCATTTTTAAAAGCCACGTTACGTTTGACTAGAGAATGTGTTTGTTTTTCTTTTCCTTCAACATTTCGGTAACACGTCTACTGACCAACTTTTTTCAACTCGTATCGCAATTACTCTAACGAAAAAGCTAGGAATTCGCAGCGCACTTGTGTTGCGGTTTGGCGTTCATTAGTGAGTACCAACTCTTTTGAATGATTTATGAGCGCAACCGCATGCATACCTATCTTACCCGCAGCACTCGAGCGTAGTTTCCACTATATTAAACAAAACACTCACCAATCGAAAAGGCCACCATTGTATTGAAAGCTACGTCGCTCTTATGGCGCGACAATAAATAATTCCTAAGGCGAAATGGCAGTCGAGTCGATAAATGGGCTATTATTGCAGCAGACAGAGGCTAACATTATCATCCATTCGTATCGCATCGGCGCAGTAATAATTGTTTAAACATAGTCTGGTGCGGCACATTAGCGGCCGGCACATCGATAATGCAGCGCGCCGAGTGCTGTCGCCGCGGTCGCCTCTCGTTAGCTTTCTAATTGGCGAGCGCCGCTACGGACGTCACTACTATTTTTTAGCAGTTCGCAAAGCGCACAGGCAAAGCGACACGAGTGAGTAACTGGGACAGGGTTACGTGCGTGCTGTTTGAAATGCACTCGTATCACGTGAACTGAGAAGTAGTTGAAGTGGTGGCGAACGACAATATAATTGCCCTTACTTAAAATAATTGCTTCGACACTCGAGCGTCGATACTTATAATAAACAGAATCGCAGACTCGGACGCGGACGGGGAGGCGCGTCATTAATATTCATTATAAACAAATGGATATAATTACTCGGCAAGAACAAGTCGATTGGAGTGTCGTTGAGTGGGTGTGTAGTGCGGGACACGTCGTTATCTCGATATCGTGTCGAACCGGTGCCGCCGCGCCGTGCCCCTGTCACCCCGTAATCAGATTGTAATTGCGCGATCGAGAGCAGCCACGCTCGAATAAGCACCACCTGTCAATTTAGAGCTCGTTGCTTCCGACCAATATATAATAAACATGAACACTTCTGCTGCCGAAGCGCATGCCTCCGCTCTGCTACGAGTTGCTACCTGCCACGCACTGACAGATTAACGCGACGATACTACTTTATTTAATTAACGATCAATTTATTTCATTTAAATATGTAAATCAATAAGACTTGTTTATAGTTTATAATAATTCAATTTATAAAATATGATACGACCGTACCAATAATAACTAAAACCAAAATGCATGTTTTGCATATAGTGGCTAATTAACTTGTTTAATAACTACAATCAGCCAAAAAACAAGTTCCAATGAAACCAACGTTATGTTGCTAACTAATAAACGATACAGTTTCAAATCTAAATCAATATGGGGTGTCATTAATCTGGAAGTAATATGAAGGGTTTGACGGCATTATATTAGGGCTAATCTATTCATTGGTATCGCCAAACTAATAAATTGATTTGGATTTAAGGCGATGGGATCATGTCCGAGCGGTCGGATTGACAGATTAGTTTGGACACAGCGTTATAACGAGAGGTCGCGACACTCGACGCTATAAACAAGGAGGGTGGGGAACGTACGGCACCCGGCTCGAACCATGCGAGGTGGTACGAGTACGAGTGAAACGGCCAATGTTGACACGTATGTTTCTCGCCAAACAAAGAGCCAGCTTCCTAGCTACCCCTGTTTGTTTAGGTCCACGCCAAACGTTTATTGGCCTTTGTGTATCTTACCTCTTGGCAAAGCGTGAAGCCTTTTTGACTCGGCACTTTTTACGAGAGCGTTTATAAACGTGTAGATTACTTGACGTTTCGATGAAACAACGCGCCGCTGCTCAATGTTCAGGCTGCGGTGTGCACACACATGATAATATTATTTTAGGAACACCACTAAAAGCCATAAATAAACAAACCGGTACGCGCAAAATCATAGTTTATTCG
Source organism: Deilephila elpenor (assembly GCA_949752805.1). Classification (NCBI taxonomy): domain Eukaryota; kingdom Metazoa; phylum Arthropoda; class Insecta; order Lepidoptera; family Sphingidae; genus Deilephila; species Deilephila elpenor. The sequence continues at coordinate 8,398,286 of OX457111.1, forward strand.
AGGAGAAACCGCAGCGGCGCTCACGTGATCAAGAAACACAAACAAGTTTCCTGACGTAAATAAATTGACCAATCTGTAGACACTAGACAGTTTCACAAGCGGGCTCTATACTCTATAGACGAATCAATCATTACTGCACGCGAAGCTTTTTTGCAAGCATCAACAAGCCTTTTATACTGATAATCACGATGCCATTCCGCCGACCCGTGTGCAACTTATTGCTATTGAACAAAAGCACAGTTCAGCTCGCTAACACAAATACAAGTGTATCGAGTGATGTTATAGCGGCGCAATTAGCGCGGTTAATACAATCCTAATTTATGCAATTTACAGACAGTCGACTATACTCTACAGTGTATACAGTACACACTCCTCACACACACGCATCTCCGCTAGCGTTTGTGTGCGTGTGTTTGACTGTGTGTAAAACAAACATTCACACGCTAATGAGGCCAATATTTGATACATAAAAAAACTTGACACGTGGAGTGACAGAAACAGAACACACTATAAAGGCCATATTTGTCGCGCACCGGTCGAACTTGACAGACTACGATTTTAATAATGTTTAAATGTAAATAAAAATGCCTTCTGTAACGTTAAATTGAATATGTATCATGTTCATTTAAATAATTGTTTGTATAGGAACACACACAGTTTATTTTCGTTCCAAATTACGATTGCCCGAACACTATCACGGATTATTAGCAAGTTTAATATCAGCAGATTATACAGAATAACAACACTTAATACTTAGATAACTTCATCCTAAAATTGGATTGTTATCATTATAAATAACGTTATCGACTGGACATTATCTCGTATGATTTTTATACTCAGCTGTCTTGCTTTTGTTAGGACGCGATAGTGAGCTTATCGCGGATTTTGTACTAAAATTGATTGAGCGGATTAGGACAAGACCGCGATAAAAACGTATGTACCTATTTATCTGTATGCATTATTTTTGTATGGTTAGTAAAGCTAGCGATAAGAGTGGTAGATAAAGGACGTGTTAACTTGTGATAAACATTTGATATAGGAAGAAATATCAGCTAGTCTCCGCTAGTTAATCGGCTTAGACAGGAAAAATGATTTATAAGTTGGTGTTGTCAGATAAGCACAACAAGCCGAGCGTAACATTGAATATGGAATTAAATTGTACAGCAGATATGAGTTTACATTGTTTCGCGAATGCTACAGATAGCCCCCTACGTAGCCGAGTTCGTCGGTAACGTATTTTCGTATATTTCGGCAGTCGGCACTGACCTCAAGTTTCAAGATGGATTTCATTTACGGATGCAGTTTGCCGTCGTTTTTGGCTGTGTTGTGCTGACTCGCTGACTGGCGACTGCACACGGCACTTGACAAGGCAAACTCTCCCTATTGTTTTACCGAACGACACAGTTCCATACACATTCATTTAAAATTTTAAATACATACAAGTGAACATTTAACCGTCATCCGTGTTTGTATAAATTTAGCATATGAAATACGCTAGCTGGGAACAATATGTTCACGGAAAAAATATGTTTTACTATAGCGAAATAAGAATGGCGTGTTTAATATTTAAACATACATAAGAAGTATTTGTGCGTAGTCGCAGCGGGGCAAGAGTGGAGGGATGGAGTTTGCGAGTGGAGTTTACACAGGCTGTGTTTGCTCAGGCTGTTTGCGAGCTCGGTGCTTATTGTGAGCGACGAGTCTGTCGGCCGAGCCCATATCGCGGCCTATGAATATTGTTTAATCAGTTAGATGGCCCGAGTGTGCCGAGCGCACCGACTGTGCCGAGTGGTGCCGAGTGTGCCGCACCGCAGCGCTCAAGAGTTATGAACACACTAAGTAAAATTTCACGCTTCTTGGAAATAACCAACGTTCACGGAATTCCTACACCGATGCCTGGAATAACTTAGTGGCTTTAACTTACTCCGCGTTTGCTGCACTGAATTAATCGTTGAACTAACAAAGGTTGTGTTCAATTAGTTATTAAACTGGAAACTACTCGTGTGGAGTTCTGCTTATACGAATACATGTGCAATTGTATGAAGCTATGGCAGATAAGAATGAACCCGCATTGCTCGTGTGATTTAATGATGACGCAAATAACTAGAAAAATGTATGTGCAAATGTGTAATGATCACTTAAACTTAAGGCCATTTTTGAATTCGAGATAAACAGTGTATTTAGAGTGTAGCGCGGAGAGAGGGGCTGGGGCGACCGCTCGACCGCAGCACGGCGGTGTACCGCACCGCAGCGCCCGACCGCCCGCCCCAGCCTTAATGTTAAGCTGGACGTGTCCCTTCTCATCTCTACAACTTTGTAAGGGTTAAGGGCTTTAATTAAAAATATTTGGCCGGTTTATTGTGGACACCTAATTATTGTAGCGCGAACGTAGTTGCTATACGTATTATGTAAGTTATATCCGAGTTTTAGTTATTTTTTAAATATAAATTACAAAATAAATGTACATTTATTACCATTCACCTCAATTACCACACGAAAAAGTCGGTGTACAAAAAATATAAATGAAATATTTAAATATAGAGGTGTTATCTGAACCGAGCGATTAACAAAGACACTAAAGTAGCCTGAGTAGGGAGTTAATTATTAATGTTAAATTATAACATTGTTATGATTAGTTTGGTTCACACCATTTAATTAGTAATAAGTAGGCGGAATAGTAAGCGTGCGGTGGATCGCGTGTGCGGTGTATTGGATGTTTGTCGAAACGACACGAGGCGCCTCACGCGACCCAGCCTACCCAACCCTATCACGTGCTGTTTGTCCAAGAAAAATAATCAAAAACGCTTATAAATTATTACGAGGACGTTAATGCCACTGTTATTGCTTGTTTTGAGCAGAATGTTTGTTTTCGTTATGCATTTCTAACGTAGTTTGTATTGAACACGTCATGACTTTATGAACACAAATGAATTTTAAAGATAACACTGAGTCCATATAAAAAAGGCATTTTTAACGACAGGGATTCATATAGTAAATACATAGTTAATAATAGATTTTTGTTATACAGAATACTAATTATAAATGAATAAAAAATTATAAAATTATAAAATACGGACCACTTAGGACTAGTGCACAATAGTAAATGAAATAGGTAAATACTACATAAATATGAAGATTCGTTGCAAAATATTAAAGAGACAACCCTAATCCTGCGGTGATGCGAGTCGGTTCATATAAAGAAGGCGAGCTCGTAAACGGTTAGTTTGAATACTGGTGCACGCTATAACATGTTTAACTCGGATACGATGACTAGCTAATTAAAAGGTGTTGGACCACCGCTTTTTTATAATTTTATAAACATTAAACTAAGTGGAAAATGGGACATAACGCCCCCGGGCCTCAATAACATCTTTACGAGTTACAAAAGAGAATGTTACGGACGTACTAAAGTGTAAACATGCTGAATGTTTATGATGTGTTTTGTTCTCAATGATATTTTCATGCGACGCGGATAAATTGCGAGAAGCTTTAGCAAAAATACGACGGTCACATATCATGACATTATGACGGTTTATTTTAATGCACTCCACTCTTCAGGACATTTACGAAAATGTAAAACATTAAATCACTTGAGGTTATGATTGATCACCACCGAGATTTTCATAGCACGCTCGGAAAGAATCGCATTAGACGATTTTTTACAATCTATATTACTTCGGCTCATACATAAGCTACAACGCGAAGTTTTTAATCTACGTTGAAGAATGATGACACATGTAGCAAAGTATATTAAGTGCGTCGGTGCCTTGCTGTTCTTCTTCAGTCATTTGAAGCGTTAGTTGCCATTGTAGCTATTGTTAGATCTTGTCATAGCGAACCTATGTATAATTATTTTCTTTAGTATGGTCATAGACCAACTAAATTGTTACATCCGATACCCTTAAAAATGTGAGTGTTTCGCAATAACACAAATAGGCTAATACAGAACAGACAACCGCAGTTTCTGAAAGTAAATGAATTTAAAAAATAACAGAACTTTAAAGCTCATAAAAGAAGACAGAAAATATACGTTTCGGTTGAAATAGCTTTTCAAAGTTATCAGCAATATAGTTCAGCGAATTCAAAAGAAGCTAAGAGCTTTGAGCGACGCACCTGTACCGCCGCATCCGGGACAGATAGACATCTCAGCAGGAAACACGTGGGACCAAACTCAACAATAAACTTACATTAAAAGCTATTAATGGATGTATAAGTTTTTTATATAGACATAGAATAAGCAGCCCAGCGATATAACTAACTCGCCCATGGATACTCAACTTGGAGCACAATGCAGTTATTACCGGGCACAATGTCACTTTCTCGTGCTAATAAAAAGATGAGCAAACAGCTAACGTGCTGTGATGAGATCAGCCATCAGTACCCAAGACCGAAGGAATCTAGAACATGCCTACCTCTGAGAACATATCCAGAAATTTGAAAGTCAAATGTCAAGTAACGAAACTAAATATATCTACTGAATTCTAGTTGCTTCATAAATGAGATAAAAAATTATTAAGCGTTATATCATATATATTTTATATTAATTCGATAATTTCATCAATATCAGGTATTACAAATCGTAAAAGATAATTGTTATCCATAAAATGCGTCAATAGGTACAGTTCCGTAAAAATATGCACAAATATTTTTATGTGCAAATATTTACATTCAGCCAGCTACCGCGAGCTAAAAGAAAAGGCATTCACATATTGAATATATTTGAATTCCTGGTAGCCACGAATATTTATTCGAACCGGATACATACATTACATATTCATAATATGTAGAAGCATTTATTAAATCAGCGGCCAATCCATGAATATATAGTTTTTGTACGGTATCGGGCGACACCCACATACTTTATACTACTGGCTTAAAGGACTACCATCCAGGGCATTTTAAAAAACAAATGCATTACATTATTCCAGTTTAGTAAGCCATAGACGGTATTCCATCGGGAGTCGGTCCCGTGTTCTGTACCATTAGGCCAAGATATTTATAATTCAGTGCGTGTCTGATGCAATTATTGTAGCGAGATATCCTGTATTAATATTTATAAGCATATGCAATCTATTTGTGGTAATACACTTTTATAGGTATGTGTGATTAAATTTAATCGTCAATATGACTATTGATGAGAATGCGGGTCACGTAACAGGTAACGAATTAATGATTATTCCGTTTGTATCTATACATGGCTTGTGCGCAGTTCATTAAACAGTAATAAGAAAATATTTTGTAACTACATTTTAGAAATATTGTAAAGGATAGTTGCATGGAATATATTACTATTTTACTTTTACGATATAAATACATATGTATTAAATAGATGGCAGGAAAAAGAAATTTAAAAATTCAAATTCCATTTTGAAAGATAAAAGTGTACACTTTTATTTTTAGTAAATTCTATATAAAAATAAAATGACCGCAAAATATATCTGAGCGTATAATTATTTATTTTATATGTTTCACCAATAAAGCTTTTAATAAATACTCGATATAAAAACCACACTTAAATCACTAATGTACACGGTAGATTAAACCGAAGACAGAAGTACGGTGGATTATGTGTTTATAGCGTTATAAATTTCAATGTGTTATTCACAATGTCTCGTTGAATACATGCAGCGCGTAATATTCCACTCGTACCCACTCTCCCCTCGTGAACTGTCATAAAGCGGGGTTTACGCACCAGTGATTTCTTAAGATCAACCGCGCAGTACAAATAAAGGGATCTGTTGTTTTGAAAACCATTTCATAAAACTGTCGTTGGTTAGTGTTTTGCTTTTGTGGTTTGTCAAGTTAACACTTTGTGGTATAAAATATAGATTAAAAGTAAAGTTGCAAAACATTAACGTAAACAGCTTATTCTACACGATTTCTACGTTATATTTTGTAAGGTAAATAAAATAACATTTTATTATTTAAGTCATAGTTTTTTTTTGCACTGATTTTTAACTACTCTTATTAACAATATAGATGAAAAACATATTTATCCAGTAAGCAAAAGCCGATAGAGACACATACGCCAAACCAATATTAAAAATACTAGTACTCATAGCAATCACACGTAGATTATCTAAATATGAGTAGAGCGCAACAATTCAAATAGTTTTTTCAATAATATATTTTTATTTTTACGAATTTTAATTTAATAAATATGGTTGAAGTAAATAATTCGTCAAATTGGTACATTAAATTTGAGCGCAACACTTAGTAACACTCGGAAAGTGCACTTTAATGGTAAGCCCGCAAGTGTATTGTGCAGTGAGCACACTGTCAGGTCGTGAGGGTAGTCGTCAATAGAGCGGGGGTCGCCGCCCCCCATTGTAAACCCTTCGCCTTGTTTGCATTGTTTCAGTATTTGAATAGACGCGGGTCCCAACGCCCGCGCCGTACAACTGTTACCGTTTTCATGATATTGTAAGCCAGATTTAATGATACGATCTATGCGCGGAGGTACCCGTGCCCTAACCGAGCTTCTTGTTTACACCGTCTATTATGCTATACTTGTGTGTAATTTATAATTCAACACTAATTATGGTAATTAAATTGTTTAATCGTCTACGATGATTTTATAAGAATACGGGTGAAAAAGATTTTTCTGATCATACAAAAATTAAAGTGAGATTTAAATTTTTTGTGCGGTTGACAGGTATTTATTTGTTGCATCAAAAATTCCTCACTTCGCGTCGTAACACGGCAAACAAATGGACGACGAGTTGGAAAAACTCGAAAAATATTTCATGTTACAATATTCAAATATGTACACGAAGTTGTTTAGTATGCAAAGTAAAAACGCGGCTTCTTAAAATTCTTACATCGCCCGAGCTGCAGTTTTACGGGTTATTACATTGAATGGGAAATGAGTGAGTCATAGGCGTGTAGTTTACGAGTCGAATAGAAATCGTCTGTTTTAAATGAAAAGTCAAGGAGCGGACAAGACGTCCATTATTCATGAGGGTCGTTTCACGCGCGACCACCGACAAGCGCGCGAGCGGTATGAGCGGTACGAGCGGCGCGAACTGCGAGCAGCCCGCATCCGCGCAAACTGTTTCCAAATCAATATCCGTGTCTCAATCAGTGCAATTAACGTGGCCCCTACAACGGGGGCCGTATTCAGCGTAATTAGTTTCACACCGTCGCCGCTGCCGCCGCCAAGGGGCGATAAATAAACGAGAACGCTATACCAAGAGGTATAACTTTAAGCGCGGCGATTGAGCATATTGCGCTATCTGGCCGACACATACAAGCCGCTTTCAATACACAACCCGCAACGGAACAATGCAAGCACTGCGCCAAGAAGCGTACCATTTAATTTGAAGTTAATTACTCACACGTTGTCCGTGTTGGTAATGGTATGATCAATTACGACGTGTCATAATTATTACAACACTAGAATAACGTATCACGACACGAGCAAGAACAAGATAGAGGGATTAATGTGTGTATTAGTAAGATATTGCGCCTCGAGCGTATACTAAGTGCTACACACGTTATTAGACATGTTGTTTCATTGCGTGGTTTAGGCGGGCCATAAAACCGTGTTTATTAGTCACGAGTGTTCACTGTTCACGGCCACATTACACGGGGGAACACGGCGAGCACGAACATTGATTTCAGTAATTTACTTATATTCTTTTTATAAATGAAACATTACATTTCATACGCGCCATGCGCCGTGCGTCGAGGGTGAAAGTGAATTTAATAAAGTACGAAGGGTGCGTACGCCCTATTTTTTCACGTGGTACGTCATACCGAGTCCCCCGGCATTATAGGGGCCGAATTTGAAAACACAATTAGACTTAATACAGAGGTGATTGTTGGCGAGCGAGGGTCGCTGCCGAGGGGTTACGGCAAATCCTTTAATTTGGCTCCCCGATGAAATAATAAAGCGTACGGAGGGGCAGCGAACGGCGATATCGCGTTTAGTGGTTTTATTGCAAGCGCCATCTGCCGCACGACGCACCCTGTACCCTGTACGCAGTGTGACGTACGCCAAGAGATAATTCCGCTTTTAAAGTGAGGGGGCGACGAGAACGCGACGCGGCGGAGCGTTCATTGTGAGTACTGAGTTGTTGAGTTCGTTTAGACAATTCACAGAGCTGTATCCGCTTGTAGATGTGTGAGATAGCACGTCCATTGTGCGGGTGGGGGGCTCGGGGATCACACCCTAACGACTACCTGCATGTTGATGTGAATACTCAACAGTTATAATTTGATAAGGCACGTCGCGCCGCTGAGTGCCGCTCGGCTCTACCGCACGGTACAATGCACTCATTATATTGATATTGTTATAATGCCGCTCACACATTATTCTTATTGTACCTTTTAACGGATGGAAACTATATAATAATTTTTAATTGACTTCTCAAATACCAATGCCAATAATCACTTGGGATGTATCGTCCTAATGGACTAAAATATTTGATATTTATAAAAATGATAAAATCTAACATCTAAATTATTCGATTGTTCCACGAAAATCTGACAAAACTTAAATATTAATAATCGATCCGCGATTAACGCGGTGAGCTCATAAAAGTTAATCAGTTCAATGAATTGATAAAGAATAACAAGAATTGATCGCGTCAATCTGCTGATGGTCTGATGGCTGGTGTCCGCTAAAGCCTAGAGCAAACAAAATTAAAAACATTAACTGGAGAGATCGCGATATAAACATTGGGTAAGCGGATCTGGCACGTGCAATGCTTTTATCTACGAGAGCCGACGGCTCGCCGCCCGCCGGACGCCCTAATGCAAGGGCAAACAATCCTACGCCCCACGCATGAATAATTCTACCGTGTCACAGACAAAAAATAACCTAACCAGAATACAGAAGGGCCACTGAAGTCCTCAATTAAACCCTCGCCAAATGAATCCCAATTAAGGCGGTTGTGTGTGTCGCTTTTTGTTACGACCCTTCTGAAGCACGACGACGCACTTATTTTGTGTCAAGGGCGAGGGACAGAATTGCAATAACCCGTACATTATTAAATTACACGGCGACGTACTGAAAACTGTTCAAATGGCTTTTTTCCAATTAGATTGCGAATTCATTCGGTAAACGATTTATAGGCGTTATTTGTTTTCGTGTGAGGGCTGATATCACGATGCGCAAACAAATATGATGGGTATCTTTGACTGATGTTTATAGAGCTAGAAAATATAATTGTATATGCTAAGATTTTTGCATTCCATCCAACAATATTAAATTAAAATATGGTCTTATTAGTGATATTTGAGTTTCAAGTAAATGAGAAAATCTCATTTGACTAAATATTGCCGTCCTTCTTTCCCTACCTACTATTATTATGAATATATGTGAAAATCAGGTAACGCATCGACTTTTAAAAGTAAATTGCACAACATGGAAATCAAAACCAAGATCGTACAGAGCACTAGTGACAGTAAAAGTAATAGTTTATATGTATAAAAATGTATAATGTTACTTGCCCACGCAACATTCCATACATACATTACCATTAATCCGTGCAAAACTCAAAACAACAATGTGTTGTATATAAGCAGTGGGTAGAAAGCACTGTGTGTAGTGTGTACACAGGCGGGTATGTTCAGCGAAGCGCGGAGTCAGCGTTATTGATATTTAATTTCAAAACAAGCGAATGTTACTGGAGGGTGGCGAATGCACGCAGCGAGACCAACTCTGCAGGGGTGTCGACGTTCGTAAACCTCGACAAAGTATTTTATCGACATCCCGCCGGGCGAGCGAGTGCACGACCTTATTGTCTATCGACATCAGTGTCACTTCATGAAATCACTACGCGAGCGTTATTGTTCGCCGCCACTTTCCGTCCCCCCGGTACGATGTGACATTTGCTTGTTACAATACAGTTCAGTTGTAATTTTGAGCAAGGAAACCGTTGCGATAATCGGCAGCGTGAAAGTCAGTTGAAGCGTGAATAATAGCTCGAAGCACAGAACAATAAGTCTCCGTGTCGATACAGCCACACAAAGACGAAACAATCAATTCACGGCGTAAGTAGGTGTGATTCGGCACGGTCTCTCAACGGTCTGGCCCCGCGACTAACAAAAGAAAATCTAAGCAATTAGTCGTCGTCAGAAAGAGCGGAAAACGCGCGTTAGTCGCGGTCACGGCAGCGAACGCGATGCGGTCACGACCAACTACACCGTTCCCGCGACAAATTCGACTCTATGGACGTCGAACACCGCGTCTGACGCAGACTTTCCATCGCGAACCATTGCTTCTCCATGCCGGCCTTCAAACGTCACAAGTTCAATGTAATGCAACAAAAAATTGAAGTAAATGTTTATCGAAACAACGGTCACAGATTAGATTGAGTGTTAAACGCGGACGACCGTCATGCAACGCAGATAAAACAAACGAGTTTAGCGAACAAAAAACACGTAAACATAGCTTGTTATTATATTAAGTTCGGCGATGCAATAAAAGCTTAACAAAGTGCGAGGGGTACGTTTCTGGTTGTCGCTCGACTGAGCGTGTTAAGTGCTAATGTAATAATCCATTACAATGAAGCGCGCCAGTGTACGCTAAATAGCGCATTCAAGCTTTGAGTTGTGGAGGCCGCCATCTGTCCGCTCCTGCCGCTCGCCGCGTCGCGCCGCGCTCGCAAACAATGCGACCCTCCGCAATCACCCCTCGCCACTAGTTTTCCAGACCCTAAACAAATATTGCTTACTACCGCTGAGTTTAATGTATTCCCAGCTCCACGGATTTAAACGATTATCGTACAACTTTATCTTTTATTGAATATAACTGCTGTTTATGCGTTTGTTTTGTTTTGATTTCAACTAAAGTGTACCTACTTTGTTGCATTGCTTACTGATACATTCGTTACTGACACGGCAAAATTAATGCAACGTACGTAATGGCAAGTCCAATCCAAACAGATTATCAGTTAAAATAACCTCCCGCCTGTCGACATACCGGTTTCGTTAAAAATATGATGTAAATAATATAAAGCGTGTAAAAATTACACAGATTTCTATATTTATTATATATATTACGGGGTTGTGAATGCGGCGGACGGCGGGCCGGCGAGCGGAAAATCAACAGATTACCATGAAACCCCCCGTAGATTGCCCTCGGCGCGACTAACCCCCGGTGCATAATGTACACCTATTTGTTAGGATAGCTATTGTGCCCACAGGGCTGTCAACTACAAACAACATTACAATTTACAATAGTTCCCATTCGAGTTGTCCAGCACGAACACAAAAAATATTATTGTTATGTAGGTACACCTTGCTTTTATAATGTTTAACATTGGTTATTAAATTGACAAATGTAACTCATTAATAGGCTTCAATCAAAATGGAAAAACGATGCTCAATATGAAATAATAATTGTTTAATTTGAGGTAATATAAAACGTTGTTCAATTTGTAATGACTAATATTTTGTACAAATATTTCAGCAAATCTGCGCGGGACAACCCTAAAAAGGACTCCGTTTTGTGAATGTTACTAAGCCTCTAATTTATAGATATTATAATATTTTCGCCGTTTCATTCGTATACATTAGGGGGCCTGGAGCAAAAGAGGTTGGCCGATTTTCAATCTCCCTACGTCCATTATGGGGAGTAGTGATATATTGAAATAAAAATGGACTCACCGGACTCACTTATGATATTCATCGAAGAGTTCATCGATATTACTTACCGAATTTGTTTGTTTTGGATCAGTGTAAAGTATTAGTACGAATGTTTTTCAAGCAATACAGAAAGTAATTAACTTTGGAAAGTTGGTGAAAATTAAAAAGCGAAATGTCAACAAAGTTGTTTGACCGCGGCGTGGCCCCTGCGCCCCCACGAACAATGGCTCCCCCGGCCCCAAGCGGCAGCCGGGCCTCGCTGTCAAACAACGTTTATCCAACAAGCGAGCGCAGCGCAATAACATATTTTTTACCTTTACAACATTTCCCCGTGCGCCAATCCCGGCGACCGCCGCTTTGTAAAATATAGCCATTTTCCCTTCATCTTGTGTTTAAGCGTTATACGGCGGAACGTGGAAACATTATTCCGATTTATAGCTTTTTCGCCGCGAGTAATTAAATTATAATAAGCACATCGTTTTGTACTTCATAAACCAACTTAATGGTTGGATTTGAAGTTATGTCCTTATAGATAACTTAAATAGTAAATAATGAGTATGTTACGTACCTGCTTGTGCATTTCCACATTCAGCCCGTACGACATTTCATAGTACTGAAACATAAATAAAACGGTTTAGTGAAATCGATTAGAGTTTATGCGCGAAAATGTATCGTGCGTAGTGTGACACGGAAAGCTTTTGGCACAGATTAGCTTCCTCAAATTATAGGAGTCGGGTGACTAAACATCCGCAGCAGCAGTTTGGACCGCAGCCAGAAGTGTTTCCGACACATAAAAATTTCTCGCGAAAATTTCCTCCCAAGCGTATTAAAATAAATTGCGAGCGATTTGGCAACACTTAATCGTGATTCATATCTGAATGGAGCGAACATGCGGGGATTAAGGCATGCCAAAATATCTGTTCGTTTAAAATATATAGTCTGTTGGTGTGCGGGACGCTAATATGTTTACACACGCATGCTTCTGACAGAACGGTTGGCCGTTTGATTGATCGCGCCGAGCCGCGCCGCTTACTCTTATCTGAAATTTCCATTCAAATAAAACGGTGAATGCAGCCCGCCTCCTAAATTACTTTATGCATATGTCACGTGCGATACATTACGCGATCGAAGCGATATAAACAGTTCTATAAACATAATTAGCCTTCACGGACAATTACTTCCTAAATAAAAGCCCACATTAAGTGGCGCAATCAATCCAATAGAAAAATAATAAGCGATATGCGGGCGCCGAACAAAGGGAACACATTTATAGATTTCACACGCCAACAAACATCATGGGTGATAAACATCTTGTCGACCATTAAATTTGTCAGTTGTGTTGTGCCTCTCCAAATGAAATAGGATTTTACGATGTCAAGCACAATATAAACAACAAGTTTACTCACCATAACATAATGCCTCTGTATTTCAATTTTTTCACTAGCCAATTTTTCGCATTCTAATTTTAAACTGAAACAAAAGAGACACGGTTATAGTTTTTCACCAGTATAATGTCAAATTAGTGCCAGAATTTTTACGTTGTTTATGTCAAAGTTGTTGATGTTCGCAATTTAAAAATAAATCTTTTGAAATACATTAGAGCGTAAAATATTTTTTTTTAATGTTTTAGCTGTTGACAACGCTTTCCGTGGCAGATAATATTTACGACCACACGTGAAGAATGCTATTCTACTCGTAACAACGACTCTATTGAGACAAGATATTACATTATGGTCCGGGAGCCAGCGACAGATTTTCATGACCAAGTTCCTCTCAAGCGGTAATTAGTAAAATGCATCAGAGTATAGTATTATGAAGCCTCGTGAACGTCAGCTGGCACTCGGTTGGGGGGATGAGCGGTTGTAGCCTCCCACGCACGAAGAAAATAAAAATACATTCACTCATTTCCTCTCAGCTAAAAATTTGTCAAATTGTAGCTTATCTAATATCTCAACGAAAAAAAATAATCAGCTGGTTCCAACATAGTGTATTGTACGTCAGCTGGTGTCTCGAACATGAAATTTTTATTTTTATTTTCAGTGATTTCCTCTCAAACAAAAATTTACCTGATGATAGCTTATATGTAACTGTGGATAAATATATAGGTCAGCTGGCTGTATCTTGGTGGAAAAACCGTCAGCTGATACTTTGAAAGTTATTACATAGGAGTTAGGCAGGAGTATCTACTGTCAATTTAAATGCATCAGCTGACTAGCTTATCCTCGACTTATTGCTAGCTGATTTTTTTTATTTATCGCATCAGTATATTAACAATCAGCTCACAAATTTTCATCTGGGAGGAAATGACGCATCTTTAATTATTCGACATAGCGCTGCATCAAAATGAGATTTGAGTTGAAATAAATATTCCGTATCAATGTTTTTGAAACGAATAAGTATGTAATCCAATGATATTAGATATATATAAATAATTAAATAAACAATTAGCTTAGTATAAATTAACGAGTTACTCGATAAATAATATTTATTATATAAACGTGATGAAAAATGACAATGAGAATAACAATGTGATTTATTCATTTTCGTTTTCGCTCTGGCTTGAGTCACATTCCTCTCTTTCCGATTCAGCGTCAGAGTCGCTGTCAGAGCTGTCTGCTGTTATGTCTTCATTGTCATCATCTGAACAAAAATTTAAAAAAAATATTAGGATGCGTATTTTAGCATAATATAATCAAAATGATAAAAAAAAATTACCTTTTTCAGGCTGAATACTGATTTCATTAATCGATGATGGTAACTGACTTCCAGAAAACCAGATGAATTCATACTTGTTGTCGATTTCTGCCCAACCATAACCTACAGGATCATCAGAAGTTGGAACCTTCAGGTGTGCATGTGACCAAATTGGAGCAATGTAACATGCTCTTAAAAATTGCTGATATAGCTCTGATCTGCATGTTGGTAAAGAAGAGCCATCAATACCTTTTTTTGGTAACTTGAAAGTTTCAGTATCCAAAAATTTATATATTTTTTCAAACGACGCTACTCTTGCCTCATTGATCTTTTTTAGACGATTAAATCCATACATATGGCAAACAAACTCTTCTATCTTCTCAAAAATATTTTCTCTATTCTCTGATGGTTTTGACATTTGGATGAAACACTCGATGAAACTTTTCAATTTAGCCATTATTGAAAAAGGACGTTTTATTCCTTTTCGAAAAAAGTCCGGGTTAAAATCACACCCTGTGAACGCGTGAAATGCCGCGAGTGCTGCGCTCAAATCAGATCCTAAAGCTTCATATAATTGAGTAACATTGATAAATCTTGTTATGGTCTCTGCATTTAAATGAGCTTATATTCTTACGATCGATCGATGAAAAATATGGTTTTCTTCATTATTTGATTTTATTTTTTTAGTTAAAAATGCAATTTTATTGTTCAATGCATTTAAATTGACAGTAGATGCTCCTGCCTAACTCCTATGTAATAACTTTCAAAGTATCAGCTGACGGTTTTTCCACCAAGATACAGCCAGCTGACCTATATATTTATCCACAGTTACATATAAGCTATCATCAGGTAAATTTTTGTTTGAGAGGAAATCACTGAAAATAAAAATAAAAATTTCATGTTCGAGACACCAGCTGACGTACAATACACTATGTTGGAACCAGCTGATTATTTTTTTTCGTTGAGATATTAGATAAGCTACAATTTGACAAATTTTTAGCTGAGAGGAAATGAGTGAATGTATTTTTATTTTTTTCGTGCGTGGGAGGCTACAACCGCTCATCCCCCCAACCGAGTGCCAGCTGACGTTCACGAGGCTTCATAATACTATACTCTGATGCGTCTCACGAATTATCTCTTGAGAGGAAATAATTGACCAAATTTGCACCTGGCTCACGGACTATTACCCGCATCATAATAGTTAAATATAGGAACGCACTGTTCCATATTGTAGCACACTTAATGCTCCACATAAGGAGCACTTGCAATAATGTTAAGATAAGGTATTTATAATAAACAGCTTGTTTTACAGCTGTTATCGTGTGTATAGTGGGTCACACTTGTTACGCTTATGTTTTTTTTATCGTCGCATAACTGCCCAGTTCAATTTCAATTCTAGATTATAGCCTCTATGTAGCTACATACTTAACGTTCATATTGAAAACGATACGATAAGCGATAACAGGGTTTACGACATCATAATTTTACTAGTGACTAGTTAATAGGCGAAGTAAGCCTTTTCAAATGGACATAATGTATTTAAATTATAGACTACATTTTTGTGTACAGCAAAATTTAAAACTCGTTTAACACTATTTTATAATATAGCATTATATTACACGAGTTATACTAAATTCTTTATACATGATTTAGCATTGAAATAATTTATTTTATTTGACACCTTATCAAATACACAGAAACATAATACATATTATTATGTAACAGGAGATTAGGTGTCGAATATTATAATAAATGTGGCTAAATAGCAAACATAATTATATTCAACTTTTATCGCCACTTATCTAAAACCAGTTCGCATTTCATGCATAATAATGTAATTATTACACAAACCAGAACCACATTGTACCAGCAATAAAATTTAATGTTTATTTTTTCTACACTTTAACCCCTGGATTTACAAAAAAAGAAAGCATTGTATCCGTTTTTGGAGATAAGATAACAATGGAGTGAAATGACAAAAAGGGCTGATAAAAAAGGTCCTTGTTCTCAAAGGGGCAGGTAGGGGATGATTCCTCTGATGCCCGGTGACAGGCTGAACCCGGATGATCCTTTTTGGATGTTTTTCCTTGTAAGTATTAGCTAGTTTATCACTTGTGGTCATCTTCGTTCCAATGTTTAAGTGTTTACTGACATCTTTAAAAAATAGCTTAAAAAGGGTTCCTATAACCCTTGAGTCACATTTTGTTTTTGTTGTAGAATTATTATATTTCCAGTACAATCATATCTGAATGATTAGTTTGAACGTTTATTATTTTTTTAGTTTTTCTATGCAGTTCCTCACTTGTATATAAAACAAAACAAAAATCTGTGATTATTGTGACGCGGAAACAAATTATCGAATGACTCACAAAATAAAGTTGTCTATTCATATTCATAAATGAGCGGTAGGCCGGCAGAGATAATTCGATACTCACTTGTGATATTGGGCTTGTAAAAAATTAAATTCCTCCTTGATGCGGTCGCATGATTCTCCCACGGTGAACTTGATCGGTTGTCCAGGTTGCGGTGGACCCTGCGAACAAACAAAACATTATTAATTCATACACACATGAAAGAAATTCACATTGAAATAATGACTTCCAAGAAAAAACCAACAGTTGAGATAAGCAAGATTTAACGTTCTACCAAACCGTTTAGAAACGTTTAGCTCTACACGCAAACTTCCAAATATTAAGCGTACACAATAAGAGTCATCAATCTCCGTCCCGACACAAAACATTCCTATCACGAAACAAAAATTACACGCATCCCAAATTACCATAATACAAATTATCCTTTAATGACCATAATTCGGTGTGAGTCTCGATTAATGAAAAAAAACAACGGCGAGCGCTCGCCTCTTAACACAAAAATAAAGTAACGCGAACACGCGAGCACGTAATAATAAAGAAAAAAACTAACTCCATAATAAGAAGCACGAAAATAAAAATAAAGCGAGGGACACAACAACACACGGTCGCCGGGAGGCCGACAGCAAAAAATAAATAACAGCCGCTCGGAGCCGGCGCGAGGAACAAACGGACTTTAAAAATAATAAAAGGAGCGTAAATAAAAGCGTAAAAGGAACTGGCGCGGCGTGTAGACGTTGTAAATGGAGCTGCGGACAATCGGGCTCGGGAAAAATGTGGCCGGGAATTTAGTGAATGTAACCGCCGGGGAGATAGCCTTGCGGTCGCGCGCCTCCACCGCGCTGCCCCGCTGCACCGCTCTCTGATGCTGTAATGGGCTATCGCACTTAATAACGTAATAGATACCACGCCGGATAATACAACCGCAGCGCCGCCGCGCCTCTTCACTGCCACGCCACGACACACCATGCCATGCCGAGCCGTCATACGCAGAACGCACTACTCGACATGCTTTAGTGTTGCACACTTGCATCGAAAATTTTCACTGACTCATAGATATTCACAATGAAACAAGGTAATTAAACACTAGATGTACTTTGAATATGAATACGAAAAGCCATGATTCAGCGGCAAAACAGAGCAAATTGTTAAAAAGACCACTTCAATAAAACGGTACGCCGCTGAAAGCACTTTAGTTTGAGATGTGTATTGACTCAAGCAATTACTTATCCGTGTTCATATCGTCGAATCGGAAAATAAAAAAGGAATTGTAAGTTACGAGCTATCGTAACGTATGTTCTGAGAAGGCAGGAGCAAAACGTTGCTGACAGTAGCGGCCGCGGCCACTCCGACCAATCGCGTGTGGTATGCATGACAATTATTATTCGCGCGAAACTGGCTCCTCGGCACTCACTTACTCTTAATACGCACCTTACATCGAAACATTTTTTGTGCACCATAATAAAGCCTTCACATTCAACCGCCCGTTATCTCTACTTATCTTCAGTTTCACTAATATTAAATATTCATTCATATGCAAAACAGAACTCATTCCATTCAAATTTACATCGCATTAAAATTTAGATTATCATATTTCTGACATATTATCGAGATCTTAAAAAGCTTGGAATATAAAAATAAATGACGTTAAAAGTGTCGTCGCGTGTGCACGCGGCCGAAGTGATGTCGGCTCGTCGAGGTGAGGCGCGGCGAGGCGACTTTATCTTCGTCAATAAGTTAGGGCGTCGCGCAGTTTTAATTATTTGTTTTACTCGGCTTTATCTGGGTTTATCTGCGGCCGCTAATGCGAGCCTGTGTTGTTTTATTGGTATTGTGTTATTCCGCGGCGGACACCAACAACACGCTGTTATGGCATTATAGGTGAGTGTTTTATGATCGTGATTATATCACCGTATAAAATAACGTTACGACTGGATTAAATTAAATGCTTTTGTGTTATAAAATTGTTTAACATAGCAATCGGAGCGGCCGCCCGTCCACTGGCCACTGCCCCTCGTAAATCGTAATCGTTTGTGGTTTTTATTTATTTTATAAATTGAATTACACGGTTACGTAATTGAAAGTGAAATTAAATACGCGTAATTGCTCGAATAAATGTTAAAGTGTAATTAAACGCGTAAACATCAATCGCGTTGTTGATTAAAAAATAAATTTGAATTGACACAAATAATATTAATTGAACAATCTCTTAATAACTTTAATGGTGCCGCGTGAGAGTTGAAAAGAGAAACGTACGAGTATACGTGTTTTATAAATGGGTTCCCACGAAATTCTTCAGCAAATTCATTCGTCGATAACTAATAGTCCCGTGATCGATCTAAACTTATAACCGATCACAAAAGAAACGAAAATGATCCCTGGCAATAATAGACTGAGTAAACGTTCCCCCTTACAGAAAAAAAAGATTCCCATAAATTATCGCCGAAAAGGTCAAATTAAAATACAATGAACAGTTTTTGAGTGGCAGTATTGTGTAGAGGGTCCGGATGAAAGGCCCGCATCCAGCGGCAACCGCTCACAAAAACAAAACTAAACAGAATGCGTTTAAACGGATATAAAAAGAAATACGTGTTCTTATTTCAAATTATTGAATACGTCTGTCTGCCCACGTCTACCTGCTGTACAACTTCGGAGATTATTTCTTTTTATTGGTATTCGAATTTCGAAATGGCTGAATGGATACGGCCATGTTTAGAATAATTGGAAATGCGTGTTTTTCCATATCTAGATTTCGATGAATATAATATAATGTTTGTGTGATTAGTGATTTGTGAAACGCTGATGGATGTACTGTTTGTGAGTAATAGTAGGACGTACAGCGCGGCATGGAGTGCCTACACAAGTTCAGCGGCTCGACAAACATCTAAACACCATTCGCACTTACAAACCAAACAAGCATAGACAAATATTTGAACATCGAGATTGGCTTTGTAACGTAATGCTCCAATGTTAAAACGAGTCGGGCCAAACTAAGCCCTATTGTATTCTTTTTAGAGTCGACAAAAGCTATTTTCAGTGTTGGATTTATTGCCTATCGTGCCAAATAAAAAACGAAAAATGCTAGTAAACTAATATGGTAGCGCAGGGATCGAAAAGCTGATTTTATTTTCTAAGAAACATAACACCGACCGCCACCCGAGGTGTGGTGTGGCTAATGCTTGGTCGGTCGTTTAAATACCGACTGTTCTAAGAATAGAGGTTTAATTAAAGAACGTGGCAAGTGATCGGCTTAGCGTACTGTCACGACGAGACGTTGTTTGGCCAGTAACTAACTCAATTACGCCTACTTCGGTCACTACTTTCCTTAATGTATTTGTGGTATTATGAGGCAACACATGTGTGTAATTGGTAACATGTGCACTCCCCGCCCGCGCCCGCCGCGGACTTGACGGAATCTTAATCATGACGAAGCATTGTTTGCATACTCTAAATATCGTGTTTGTGCAAACTGATACCGCTTTATCTGGTACGAATGTCGACAATTATTTTGGGTGAACATTGACTCAAGGCACTCCACTTATCAATGTTGATAATCCAGACAAGACACGTTAAACTAGACGCTGTATCACAACAATCGACATTGACACAGATTTATTAATTCTGGAAATCTTTGAGCGGTGCCCGCGGCATGTTTGAGCGTCTCGTTTGCCCGTAGCGGTAATTTCTGTCATTCAAATATTGACTTAGTAGGACGCGACACGGATTTTGTGCAAACATACAAATAGGCATTCACATTAACACCACTGCCTCTTCACCCCCCGCCTCCCCTGACCCCCGCCCGCCGCACACTCATAAAACCGAAGTGACTCGCTGTCGTAAAAGAAAATTCTTGCGTTTCATACATAGTCAACATGGGAAAGTACGAGTTGCTTTAATAAAAATAAGATAATATTGTTGGATATGTTACATTTTTGGTTTTTATTTGGACAAGTTAGTCCGGGGACTTAGTGTATATTATTTGTATGTTAATATAAATGTGAGCAGTATAGATAATTTATTTTTTATCTAATTAAACTTGGCTGTTTTCTCAAGGAATGCTAAAATTATGTTGCCAGAGGTAATATATCAATGCCGAATAATACATAATAATACTATAATACACGCAAAAAAATATTTTTACCCTATCAACGACTAATCTAATGGATGCATGTTGAAAAGTTGTAATCGTAAAGTAATAAATCAATAAAATAAATAGATATTATCTAACATTCTGATCATAACTTATGAATAATGTGAATGTTTGGAAATGTGTATGTTGGTTTGCTGTTATTTTAAATTTGACAGTGTGGCTTATTCTAAGAAATATGATAGATTATGTGTTAAATTTAACTACAGACGCGACGACGCAGATGAAAGCTAGCAATAAAAATAAAATGCGTGCAAACTGAACTGTCCATTAACGCAATTATCACATCAACATCGGATAGATTGGCACGCAATGAACCTTCCTTTCCAGAGCGTAACTTAAAAAAAAACTAATAAGATTTCGTAACTTACTTGTGTATTTATAAAAAAAAGTATTATAATTATAACTAGATATTACTTACGGCTCCGCTCTCATTATTTAAGAAATTCCCATAATTTTTTTAAAGAAATTGTGTTTTTTAAGTTGGAGTAAAGTAATTGCGTTTTTTAAATTGAAGTAAATAAATTTGCGACTAATAAATAATGTGCATACACATAATAATCATTCACTGGATCGTACAAAAATTAAAAAACAAGCAAACTTTTGGAAATTTAATATTACAATAATAAATGTCCTGGTAACATTCTCCACACTCATAACATTCGGGTTTATATTATGTACGCCAGAAATCTTACCTACACCAACACATTTCCTATATTCAATTATTATTTTTACACTGATTCTAAAAGTCGTAGCGTGATTTTAAATAGATTTCCTTAAATACAAAATCATTTTTTTTTTTCAAATCTGACTAAAAGCTCTACAGATTGGCGCGATCAAACGAACTCCTCTTTTTATAATTCAAGCATAGATATAAAAATATAAAGAAGCCACGCTACTTAAGTTAAATAGGTAATTGTTTTGTTTCTTTTATGAGGCATCAATCATGACGCCGTGACACTGCATCCTGTGTTACCGACCGGTGTAATGAGACCTCCAAATTTATTTGAGCGCGATAAAAGTGGTGAGAAACGAGCGGGTCATTACGCGGTGGTGTTTGTTTTAACTCGCGTTGTCAATTTTTCATGTATTAAGAAAGCCGTGATTATTTTCTGTTACACTTTACTGCATAGTAATTATAAATACCGAAAGAAAAAATATTTTATAAACATAATGTAAACGAAGCTTAGTAAAAAAATATAATTATGACTGATTATCTTGATGATAAAAAAGTTGGAGATTATATTGTTCGGAGTCAATCGTATCATAATTGATTATATCAGCGCATTATTTTGTAAATGATGTTACTGTGGGAGTTTCCTTCGCTTGTTATTCACTTTTTTCGTATTATTAAGACTATTATACATTACTAAATAGTAGCAATAATAATTTATGATTCATTAAGTCTATTAAAATACTACATAAATAAATGATAATACGATTAATGTTAGCTTTGATATTGATGTGACAATAAGAACCAATTTATGCCTTATTGTTGGTTCCGAGGCTCCCCTCTTCTTAGAGGGACATTAAATTTGATTATAAAGTCTATGTTAAAATATTTTTCAGTACACATTACAATATTTTATAAATGATCATAGTTATTTTTTTATAGAGTACATATTTTTGCACTAGAAAAAAACACAATAAATTCCTATACAAAAGCTCGTTAAATAGTGTCTCAATTAAGATAGACAGAACCACATTAATTGAAATGAAAATGGCAACACGCTTCAATAAATATCGACTTGTGACACAATGTAATAGCTTCGGCACAATTTACCGAGCTAAAGAAACGAACAGGTGATAAAACACCATTCATTCGTCTTCATTATACCGCGACCGTACATTTTTATGTGAGACCCGCTTTTTATCGACATTGTTCTGCTTAAATGACAAGACAAACTAATTAACCTTTACCCGCCTGAATAGACGCATTTTGCACGTCACTTAGTAGCCAACGAAGATGATACCACCACGGTTTTTATCGTCACAATATGCTATCGTGTCAGATATCCAAGATACTACACTATACTACCGAAAATTTCCTTTGCACTTAACGAGTTATTCGTGTTACATGCTATCGTGAAATCAATCGGCGAGAATTTAGTGTATGAAATCACTCCTGATAGCACTAATTACAATGTTTTTATTATCAATGAACCTGTTATCTTATATACATCTGTGATAAACGGAATAGTTGGAAGTTATTTGTTAGATTGGTATTGGGGTTTTGTAAAACATTTTAATGACAGTAGTGGGGGAAATTATCTGGTAGCCGCTGGTATAAACAGATAGAGAAAAGAGCGTTTAAAGGAATTCTTTAAGTGCGGTTAGGTGTCCGACGGCAAGCGCGGCGAGCGGCGTGCGGCGACAGATGCGCTGCGGCTTGCGGCCGCCACATGGCAACACGCTCTCAATTAAACCAAGCTCTTTACCCACCGTTTAAAATGTATTTCAGCTTGTGTACAAACAAATGCTCGCGACATTACTATCTTATTTTAACACATCATTTCCTTAATCAAAGTGTCAATGGTTTATCAAAAGGACATTTACGCTCAGATGTGGAGTATGATAAAATCCTTTGCAGGCAATTTCACGGGTAATTGAGTGGCTGACAATGATCGCCGACGGGGTGCCGACGCGGGCCGGGGGGAGAGGTTCTCGCTCGCGCATCCTCACCCATTTGTTTGCCCCATTCAGCTGTTTATTATTACTTTACGTGTTTATTGTCTGTCCGCGTTTCTCTTTAAATCTATTGTGGATGATGTTCCAGCATAAAATATAAGATACGTTGAAAGCTTTATTTTTTATTTGCGAGTTAAATAGAAAAGACTTCGACGCGCTTATCACTAATTGCATCTCACGAACATTAACAAAAAATATTAGCATAAACAAAAGGTTTAACTGTTGCTTTGTTCGACAGAATTTAGTTTTTTCCCCTGTTATATACGCCAACGCGAATAACTGCATATAATTTGAATACAATTAAGTTTATTATAATTTTGTAATCGTCAAGAAAATCGTAACTTTCACTGCGAGTTATACGCGTGTCGCAGCTCGCGGCGAATGACAAGGAAACAAGCCGCCAGTAGCGCGCGATGCCGATCATTGTCGCAGCTTGCAAGTGATTTATACAAGTGGATGCGTGAAGCCTGCTATA
The DNA here is from genome assembly GCA_949752805.1 of Deilephila elpenor. Lineage (NCBI taxonomy): Eukaryota > Metazoa > Arthropoda > Insecta > Lepidoptera > Sphingidae > Deilephila > Deilephila elpenor. Next base: position 8,422,254 of record OX457111.1, read on the forward strand.
GACTTTCGGTATGTGGTTCTTGGTAAAGCTCACCGGATGCCTGGCGGCCGCCACGGCAGCAGCGGCGGCGGCGGCGTTCATCGCGCCCGCGTTTGGATACATCCCCACGTCAAACACAGACGGTCATCGTCTACACACTTAAGTATAAAACACAAAGCACACACTGCACTTGAACGCAACTGAACACAAAAACACAGCAGCACGTATCCACGCGGTCGGTCGCACGCGCGCACTCCAGCGACCAGCAACACACGTCCAACGTTAGCGGGCGCAGCGAGCGAACTGCCGCGCGCCGAACGGCTCCGCGGGGGCCGCCCCGCGGCGCCCGCGCCCCGCGCCTACCCCCGTCACAACCCGGCGACCCCTCGCATGCCGATTGCCGCTGCCGTACATATTTTCTCCACTCGAATTTTTCGTCGACTATCTTCATGTTTGAGGAATACTTTAGTCGAATCGGAGATATACGCTCTAATAGATACGTATTATCTGGGGATTTTGTGCTAGGGTGGTGGGGTGACGTTGCGCCGCGGTGCCCGACGCCCGACACCCGTCCGACTTGTGTCGTGTTATTTTGGCAAACAATATACAATTTTAACTATGTAACCTACTTTAACCGGGCCGAGGGGATAATCGGGTTCGCTGTTTAGAGGTTATGCAGCTTGTGTCACAGATGTACGATAAAACTAATAACTTGTAACAAGTTTACGCTCCTCCGCAGTTAACGAGCTTATTGTTTCAGTAACGATGTCATCATCACGCTATGTGCCGTGAGTGCGACGTGGGCGCACAGCGCACTGGCATGCACATTTATTAACACCCATCACAATTCACACCGCTCCGTGCACACATTCATTGTAGCCTGTAGGCTGTGCACTGAACTTCTGAAGCTCAGGTACACAGATAAGTAGCCCCTTTACTTAATTACCCAACATTTATCCCAAAATGTATTGTTATTAAAAGGAGCGCGGCATCTGCGGCGGCAGATTAAAATATTAATGTGGGTGGTTAATTCGGTAATCCGCAATGGGGCAGGTCAACTGCGGGTAATTGATACCGATGGGCTTAGGTGTAGTGGTGGGCGGGTGAGTGTACGCGCGGCGCGGGGGTGCGGGGCGGGGCGCACGGCGTGCGGGCGGCGGGGAGGTGTGTCGGCCGGCCACCGGCGCCCTGTTTAATGAGACCAAACTGGCTCATGTCCGTGTTCAATCTATTTACTCACGTGTACAGCGATAATTGCACTTAGTGCCTGAGATGGCATTACGGCGACGGACCGCGTTGTTAGCCCAGCACTAACGCGCGGTTAGTGCGCGGTGTGTACTACATTGTACACTGTAGTACTGTACATGCTACAAACACTAATATAACGGACATGTGGACACATATAAAAAATTCGGGTCGTGCGTGACTGGCTGCCGACTTGCTAGTCACTGCTCATCGCTCAGTTCCGTAAACTGTTATCAGTGTCAACAACACACGACACGGCGCCTGACGCCTCGTATTGACATAACAATGTACTAAGTGCACCGTGACCCGCGAGAACAACGTCTCTCCACCTTTTACAAGTTTTATAAATGTTTTTATTGATACATCTATAGAAAATCTACATTTTTAATCCGACTTTATTTTAAGTAATTATCAGTTTCCATATCTACGAATATCGTAATCTCCAGATTTCTTGGTAAAATTAATGTGATATCGTAAAATAAACAAACCGGCTTTGGGCAACTTGTACGTTTCTTTTGAATCGTTATACTTATTGCAAATATTTAAAATTACATTTTGTAGATTCTAGCAATGATAAGACTTGCATGAACTTCGCAAAGTGAAGATAACATTTATTGCTTCAAACTTTTACAATATACTTTGGGAATTTCTTTTTCTATTTATATTCTAATTGACTTTTTTTTACAAATAAAAATGAGTTTATATCGATGTATGACCCGAGTCAAAATATAAACTCAAGATTACACAGTTCAAGTAGGTAATACAAATGATAAGAAATACGTATTTATTTGACCATTCAAACGCTTAGCTGTAGATAAAATATTAAGTACATAAATGTAATTACAACTAGATTTTTTCTGTAACTTGGCGGCTGTAGTTCTAAAAAAATAATGGTTTAATGTTTATTAAATTTATTCAACAGGTGACATATCCATTTATTCGGTACAAGCGTAGTCGTAGCCACTCTGGTCCAAAAACGTGTATCAACAATATGCAACCAAGCAATATAACGTGATTTTATACATTGGGGTTGCTTGGTTGTTTGGTTTTTTTTCTTTAAACACGCTTTTGGAGATTGAAATACTTAAAATTTAATAAAAAAATAATATGAATGAAGCGTGCTGCGTGACACGTCAGTTTCAATTAATATTATTTTCTACAGACCAGTATGGGATACACCATACCAGCGTGGCATTATTTATGCTTATTGTACATATGTACAGATATTAAAAACGAATTAAAATTAATTATGTGGGATTTACAAATAAAAAATACGTAATAAACAAAAAATACTTTTCCGACAATGATACAGTGTCAGACAACAATTTAAGATTAAATATCTCTATCACGTAATACAGTAATAAATTCAAAATGAATTATTAATAAGAAATACTATCGTGAGCAATAAAAATAAATAAATACCAGCTATTATTAACACAAAATGAAGCAAAAAATAACCTCTAAAGTTGCTAATTAATCCGACGGAGCCACTTCATGGCACACAATGGCATATTGTTGGCGTTTTATGTATGAAAAACGTCTTATGTTTAATACATTGTATGAAAAAGTAATCCGTATTACGCCAACAATACGTAAAGAAGGGTGGGTCTGTCTATTTATACTTAGAATTGAATTTCAAACGTGTTTTGTGGATTTTATAAATTGTTATGGATTGAAAAATAAATGGGAGATTTGAATCGTGGTGTGTGCTCTTTTTTATATCTACGTTTTAATAATAAGTTCAATAAAAAGTCCTTATGTAATCTCGATTCTCGAACATGTTTTGAATCTTTCTAGCTAATTTTAATGTGGCTCTAAATAATGCCGCCAATCCTGGGATATGTATGCATAATTGGCTGCCCGTCATGATAAATCTCCATTACCTTGATATGGAAAATATTCAATACAAGTGAATAATATAATAATAATTCTAACTCTTGGAATCCTTATTAATCTTTACACCTGCGATTATTTTTTGTTTTGTTATTTGTACAGTTGTGTTGAATAATTCTATGACCGCAAGCTTGTTTGTCCCTTCATATTAAAAACAATACATCGATAGAGCTACATAAAATTTGCAATACATGTATTCGCTACTTTATACACAAATATTACGACACGAACAAAGTCAGAGGGCGACAGCGAAGTCACAATAAAATGTATTCATTCGTGTTGCGGTGCAGGCGCGCGGTTTTTGTTAAGGAGCGGCCGAATGCATAATTTTATTAAATAAAAACATATTTAAGGAATTTAAGGCGGATATGTCAATCGAGGTACACGGCACACCCTTACCTTGTTCAATATTTATATCTTGTTTAGGAATTTGTGACTCTCCGGTTTTTTAGATTATTGCTATTTACGGATAGAGTCCATGCAGGATGGAAGCTCGTGGGCGTTTAATGGGCTCTTAGGTAGTCTATTGGAGTCATCAATCAATGTATATAGTCTTCGGGAAGTCCACTGCTGAATGTAGGCTCACGGACATTAGAAGGTATCTGTTTAAAGTGGGCTCATCCTCATTGTCTTGCAACTTAATACCAGGCACCAGCCTTATTGTTGTTATTTTTTTATTCGAAGAAATACTTAAGTAACGTATTTGTTAAGAGTAAAAACGCACGGCACTAAAACGCCTTTTGCTATAGAAGTTATATGAAAGCTTAAATACAGAATATAAATAACATATTGCCGTCTTAATGTGTTTGGCAGTTTGACTTCATACACCCTATGAAATCCGGCAGAACCAGTGGATTTGCCAAAGCGTTATGCGCATATTTAATCAAGTTAAATGCAGCCAAAGCCACGGACATTAACTTTAGACGCAAGACACTCGCTCAGAAACGCGATAACGCAATTCTCACAGTCTAATACTTGCCACTGAGACGACAGTAACTTCGTCCGTTATCGCGTCATATCGTCTAACTAATTCTACTTCTGAATATAATAATTAAACAATAAATACTAGCTAGCATAGCGTTTGTCATCCAGCGGCATAGAGCACACTGGACAGATACGATAAAAGTCGCAGGTAGACATTAGAAGCATGCCCCTTTCAGCAGATGACTTTGGAATTTCCAAGAGATATTTATCTAATGTGAACTGTCCAGCAGTTAACATTTTAACTTCTGGTAAAATACATAGCTGCAGTGATTATGGAAAGTTGCGAATCGCGATTTGTTTCAAATTTTTAAATCAATGCAACAAAAATTTGATCGCCAGAAACCTATTAGGGAAAATACAGTAGGTAGCATTTAAAATTATTATACGAGTATTGATCCCCGAAACTTATTATAGGTTCATTCAGTTTAATATTCATTAAAACATACTTAAGTGCATTGGGACCGCCTTAAAATACCGGACATTCCAACATCGTCAGCGCATTTTCATCGGTCCTATCTGATTAAGGATCCGATAGTAATTATCTTGATTAATATGTCATTTTGTAACTTTGATATATAATGTGTTGCTATCCAATCGATTTTCGATGCACTTCCAATTTATTGCATCAGGTATTTAACGAAAAAAATAATAAAATTTAAAACAGTCAGATTAGACTGTCTGTACTGATACATAGGTTTTTAGACTAGGATATCAGAAATTATAAGATACTTTTTGATTTCACAAAATCATTCAGTTCGTGATTAATTACATGAAATATAAACTTTACATTAATGCACAAGTCTACAACTCACAGATACCAGGTATGGGAGGTATCAGTAATTCCCTGAAACTTCACGAGGACGTATTCATTCAACTATAAGCGTGCAAAGCTTGTGTTTCTCCTTACTAGTTACTTGTGCCTGTAGATATTTTGTTCGAGAGTAAAGGAAATTAATGTGTAATAAATTATGGCATAAGCAGCTTTTCCAGAACCTTGCAAAGATTATTTAACAAATGCAAGATAGTAAGGCGGCAGTAATTCCAAGTAATATGGCGTTGTCATAGTCTTTTGAATACTCGTATCATGTTTTTTTATTTTGTTCCCAGTAAGTATTGTAGCTTTATTTTACCAATAATTGATATGGTAACCACATGCAATTATCCAAGGAACAAGTGGGTGTTTCATTGGCGAATGGCTTGAGTTTTCACCATTAGATGTGTGTCAGGGAGCCAACAGTAACTCCTAGTAACTAGGCGTGCTCGCAGTCTTTTCGTAAATCATATTAATGTATTTGTACCGTATGTCTTCAGTGAGCATCGCATCATTATTAAAGTAATAATGTGTACATTAAGCCGCGTGCAATAACTCAAGAAATAAGTAGGTGTTTCGGTGGCGACTGGCGCGGGTTTCACCGTCAGATCCGTGTCAGGAAGGCGGCAGTAACTTGGCGAGTTAGCGCGTCATCTCTCAGCAGCGCGCGGCGAGCAGTGCATGCACTCACACACTGTGTCTCCAGAGTAATTTACGCGGTATTCACGAGCGAGGGAGGTAACGAGCCGCGACAAAAAACCACGCAGTCGACGACGCTTGTTCGTTTCGTTTCTTTTATCTTTTATTTTTGAGGTTCCGCGCGTTCGAGGGGAGCGCGGTATTTGTTGTTAATGGAATAAGTTTGACTTCGGTGATGTAGGGGTTGTTAAAATTGATACATATTGATGTAAATTACTTTGTAGGGAAACCGCTCTGACTTTTGAGAATATTGTTTGTTTATTTACGAATAAACCTACTTTATTACGTGCTAAGACTGCAAATTAAATGTACTTTGTATGGATATGCGAATGATATTTTGTACCTACTTATAACTAATAATATTCTGTATATGAATGATTCAACAAAATAGGTAAATGGTTTCATGGTAAGATATGTATGTGCATGTATTTTGAGACGATAAGGAAACTGGCGGCGGCGGCGAGCGAGCACGCTTGACCGTTTATTTATAATTCTTGTTTTGTACGATGCAGCCGTTTTGCTCGATGATGGCCACATGTCGCGCGCTCCGATGTGGGGGACCCGACGTCACAATGGATGCGGTATAATTTAATGGATTTACCTGTACTAAAGTTACTTCATTCTTTAAATACTTGTTACACCACTCGCATTATGCACAATAAATTCTTCAACCCGCCAAACCGGCCTTTTGTGCTCTCGATCCCGTAATTTGTCTCTCAGATTTGACAATAACACTATTTACTTTTGAGTTCACTTCACTTTTATTCGACATTGAATTATCAGCATGCAGAGACGTAATTCAAGCGCTATTACAATGCATTGAATTGGTAGTTTAATCGGCGACGCCACGGTACTACTCTCCTATTTTCTATTTAAAAAATAAAGCACGCGGCTAACAGGCTGTTAAGAGACAAGGCTGTTATTTATGTAGCGGGCAGGAGATCGGCGTGATAGGTACAGTAATAGTGGCTCCCTGCGCAGGCGGTCTCGCGACCGATCGGCGCGCGATAACGCGTAAATAACAATCACACGATATCGCCACGACATCGGTCGACACCGCCGCCACACGGCATCAGCGCCGAGCTCCGGCACAGCCTCGCCTCCGCACCTCTCCATTTATCTACCTACCTGAGTGAAACAAAATTTTTACGATCCCATCGCGTTCGCGTATCCGTGCGCCGCGGCGGAGATAAGCTTTAATTAATTAGGTGGGCCGGTTTAATCGACCCTTTATTTTCTTGTCCGTTTAACTTACATAGTTGATGACTGTTATAAACACCTACATCGAGATTGCCTAATTTGAAAGTTTTATTTTACATTGAAATTTAGTGGAGAAGTGGAAGCGATCGGACGTGCATTACCTACGTGAGGCGTCCCACATCGACTATGATTGTAAACCATAGTGAGTTTACATGCATAATTAAAAATGTTCCCAGCGGTGCGCGCTGATCAGATTACGAATGTTAATTAACGTGTATGTACAATAACGAGTGGTTATTTGCATAAAGCGGTGTTAAAGATTATTTACTTAAGTATCGCGCCAACATAAATAACAAGCGATTAATTGGAAAGCGAGTGGCGAGTGCGAGTGGCGAGTGGTTGTAGTGGTGGAGGCGCGTTATCTGCGCGAGGCTCGGCCGCGAGCCGCGCCGCGCCGCCGCCCGCCAGGACCGCCTGCAAACAAACTCCGCAAACAAAACAACATGCATAATTAACCGGCGCGAACAATTAGTTGTATAACCTCCCATTGTGTCGCGTAAAAGCGACTATTTTTTTAAAAGCCCGCTTCCCAGAAGGCTCGCCGCGCCGCCTCGGCGCGCTCTCGGATTCTGTCGTTCTCGACCTGAAGGTTTTTTGCTCGGAAATTAATATTTAATGGCGCTGCAGTTAGAGCTGCACGCGATGGGCGCTTTAGATATCTGGCTTTATTTACTTTGGCGAGTGGGTCGCGGAGATTCCGTCTGTTGACACCGACTACCGAGTGTTTGAATAAACCATTTGATTAGGTGACGCGTATTAATTGTGAGTAGTTCATCGGTATTATCTGAGCGGAGTTACCGCGCTCGTGAATACGCCGCGCCACTCGATGTGGAGTGGCGATGTATTGTACAATGAAATAAAACTGTTTATTATGCGTTACGCAACGTGTGCGGCGCGGCGTCGAGTACACGTACGCGGTGCGGGTGTGCAGTGGTAGCGCTCGTCGCCACTCGGTAGAGGCGAGGAGTGCGTCCGTGCGTCGGTTGTTCGCAGCTCTCCACGTCATAAACCATCTGCTGCCAAGACAATTAGGATAAGGCGGTGTTTACATATCCACCGGTTGTTTGTTTTTATTGACGATTGAACATTTTAACGTTATTTTTACACGTGAACGGAAACCGATTCAAACTGTTTTGAACAAACGCTGTTATGTTGATATTACATTTATTATCGATAACCTCGTCGATCAACACCTCAACATTTAGTCTGTTAAATAGCGCCAAATTGTCAAAACATTAGAGAAAGCCCCTTATGAAATGATCGGGTAAATCGCGAAGTAATTGAGGCGTAAACAGCTGATTCACTTGGCGAGTGGCAACACGAACAGACCGAATGCAGGGCAAATCACATTCATCAAGCAATTTGTCGTCGTCACAATAAGTGGCATCGATTACTTTGTCCACTCACTTGTCAGTTGTTAACTGCTACTACTGATTTTATAATGTGCTACCAACTTATACTTTGAACGGAAATTTTAATTCCAAATTGACAGACCGTAGTTTATTTGTTACTGTAGTTAAATAGTAATGGCCAAAGCGTTGAAATATATGATTCCCCAATTCTCAGAATTGGCGACTAAGACTCAAGTTTATTTTTATCTCAAATGAGTGATAGTCGCTATATATATTATATACCTATTGATTCCGTCCCCATATTTGTTTTTGACAATAGTATTATTAGTGCTTAAAATTCTGACACTAGACTAACCAGTCACCACTATTAAAATCTTATTATCTTAAATGGGTGTGAGGAAGAGCATATCAAAAGATTTATGAAGATAAACGCATTTTCTTCCTATCTCTATCTTCAGCTTACAGAAAATCCACAACTGAACATGAGTAAAGACGTTATAGAATTTATACTATGTATCAAATCATTTTAAGTAAGTTTCTGAATTCTAGATACAATGCAATTTGTTAACGATGTCGATGTGACGATTCTTGATACTTACTTTTATTTTTACTTAAAACAGTGTTTTTGTAAATGAAACCTGCTTTTACCCTGTCTTTCCGTGAGGTCAGTGCAACATGACTTTTACGCAGCAGAAGGGATTTGGGGTACCATTTTACGAGCGCCAACCCAACAGTAAATATCCAATCCGTCCCGAATTATGTTCCTTCCAATGAAACACTACATAGTGTGGTTAACTATTAACTAGTGAAATAAAATATATGAATAAATAAATTACATAACTACAGTATAAATAAAAAATAACAAGAGCATAGACAAAGTTAAAAATTAATCGACAATAATTGCTCATCGTGCTACCGTCATATAATTCATTTTGCTTTGATATAAATTTTGTTTCTTTTAATTATGGTGATATGTGTACTTACTTATAATGTCATTGTTATGTTGGTTTTATATTTTTAATTTTAATTATGTAAACGGTATAGAAAATATTTATCGCTGTCAAAGTATGGGTTCAAAAATAAAAACATCTAAATTCTATTCGCGTCTGGCGAAATTTGGAACTACAAATAAAATTTAAACTACATATATTTAATTAATTGTTTGTAATGTGTTTATTATAAGAACAACAAGCATTTAAACTCGCAATCTAATAATGTAATAAAAAGTAAAAATTAGATCAATAGAATTCTTCTAAGAAATTAATAATAATAGTAGAGCGGTAGATGTAGGGATTCATTGACGTCAAGCAACAATTAAGTAATTTATGGTGTTGTTTGGTTTTGCTACTGTCATGAACGGTCCTTTCGCTGACCACCAGGCGAATCGCATGCTCGTCTAGCCATTAATCAAATAAAAAAAAAATCGTCTTTATGGTCGTATTAGGTATATCGTCTTAGCGTTCAGTTTTCACAATCTTTTTGCTACAAGTACTAATCGGAAATATCAAACAGTAATGACCACTGAGTGTTGTTTAATCTATTATAAAGACAAACAATACTAATGCTTTCCACCTACAGTTATTGATCCAAAGTTAGCAAACTTAGATAAATATTTTATTGAGGGAATTGTCTTTGAAATTTTTTAGCCCTATAAAACCTCTTTTAAATCTTTGAATTACATATAAAGGCTATGGAATAATACAAACAACGTAATAACGGTTCTATTTACACAAAACAAAATATACAGTCCCGCCTGTTAAATAAGATACAACAAAAACTCACAAAAGATTGCTCTACCTGGGACTCGAATCCCGAAAGTTGGTAGGTTTCGCAAGGCGCAACCCTAGAGTGATAAAGCAATCGTAATGTAATAAATTAGATTATTGTTACTGTGCAAATACGCCTTCAAAACGTATCAAAAGATTCAAAAGTATTTAAAAAATATAAAAGTGGTGCGAGGGCAGCGCGGTGCGGAGTGGTGCGGCGAGGTGGCTGCTGGCTGGTTCGTATGTGCGCTCGTTTTTTTTATATACAAGAAGTGCGTCGTGTTGAATGGCGACTCGCGGCTACCGGACAACCGGACAAGGGCCTTATCGGATGGAGGCCGACGCGCCCGCAGCCTGCCTCGCCGCCCGACACTGACGGTGCCCACTGCCTAGGTAATTCTACCTGCTTCGCTCGCTTTTTTACACCTTTTGGCACGCCCGCGTAGTTTTAAGAACTTAGATCGTATCCAATCGTGTTTCTAAGTATTTGTTCACGTCCGCGAGATTGTGTATTATTTTACATTAAGCCGGTCGTGCACTGCTTATGTTAATTGACCGGAGTTAGGTGTGTCATTAGAAAAATAATGTGCGCCGCGTCTCAGCCGTGAAGGAGCAGGAAGAGCGTGAGAAGTGACGAGTGACGGGCGACAAGCGATGAGCGAGCAGCGAGTCAAGACCTGCGCTGCCATTAGCGCCGTGTATTCAATAATAATGAACGAGCTCACGGCGCGGCCGCACGGCACAGCACAGCACCGAAATATCCCCTGTTTACACCCACTCGCTCGCGCGCGCCGCTCACCGCTCACCGCGCTCGCTCCGCCGCCACACCGCACCGACCGACCGCATTTTATTTTTTCGCTGTCGCACATTTCGCCGTCATAGCTATTTCCACTCGAGGCATTATACACTCGTGGCTGTGTGCGTGAGTCCACGTGGACCGCTTCGTTGTCGGCGAGCACGACTCGGCGAATCCGCGCGCGCCATTGGCCCATTCAGCGAGATCGCTTATTAAGGGTGGAGTTACACGCGTTTTCGCGCCACCGTTGGTCGAAGCGGTCCACCGAAAGCGTCTCATTGGTCGAGCAGATTTTTATAAGAGCGCTAGTCCACGTGGACTCGTTTATCTATTCAGACGCCGGCGGCGCGGTCGCGGGGGGAGGCCGGGGGGTATACGGGCAATCAGTAAAGGCGGGAGGAATACGGCCATATTTATAAGAGCTGCGGGGATGCAATCACGAAGCGGCGCGGGGGCCGGCGCGGTGGGTCGGGGGGGAGGGCGGCGGCCATTTTGAGGGCAGCTCTTTTTATTCGTTTTTCGCGCGGGGTGCGTCGTCGTCGGTCGACGGCGGGAGCGCGCCGTGCGCTAATTGCGGGGGTAATGAGGGCGCTCGAGTCTCGACTCGGCTCGCTCACTCTATTAAACTCGCTCGCTATCGACTGCCTTATTGATTTGTCCTTAATCGAGGCGCGGTGGAGTGGCGGCCGCGGCCGGTGTAATGTAAACAAAGCGCTGCGGGCGACGAGCGGCGCACTCCGCTCACCTCCACACAAATTGAATTAGAATGATTACAACTGGCGAGTGCCGAGTGCGAGTAGCAACACACGGACACACGCGGCGACTCGGTCTCTACACTCCGCGCAGCACCACCGCGCCATCGGCTCTCGCGCGCTTTTATAGCCTCTCATTAACAATAATGGTGAGCGGCTATCAATTCGCGTCCACGTTCACTTAATCGGCCGCTACGTAAATTACTTAATGCGCGGTCAATAAGCCGCCACCGCCGACACAGCGGACACGGCCCACACCGCACCGCACCGCGCCGCGCAACCTTAACTACATTAATAACATGTATTAGCTTATTAAAGCCATTTAATGTCGCTACACTGTTCACAACTCCGCTCAAAGTATTTTAACTACAACTCATTTTGATTACATATCTGTATGATTACATAAAGATCAGCACTATTTTATCTGGAAGAAATAAGAAAATAAATATCTACATATTTTACCAATGATATACATATTTACAGTAGTCATAAAGGACGTATTATCTCGATTAGTACGATATCATACATTGAACACAAGAAAATCAGGTTTATAAAAACAAATAAAAAATCCAGGCCTGGGAATCGAACTCACACCTAACCGTTCACAGCTGACATACGTTACAAATAGATTAATGAGGGGAGCGTAGGGTTGGCACCCTCGTTCAAAGATTGTTATATCTATGAACGCAAAACAAGTGCCGTGGAACCCCTATACATTATATTGTGTCTATTTTAATACTTTTATGAAAGAGTATTTGTGTAATGCTTTCAATAGAATTTCTGTGAATTGACGTGACTAAAAATGATATTTTCAATTTTATTTAATGTGAAAGGAATGTGTCGTTTTACATTCAATTTGGCCTTTATACAAAATATCCATTGATTTCACTACATAATATTAGCTAATTGGTACTTTTAAATCGTACGTATAAAATGATTATTATGATATTATATGTTATGAAGAAATATTTACAGTCCGCCACTAATTAAATACTTAATCTCACGCTAAGATTATTGTACAGGTTGGTAAAAAACATTATGGATTTAATGAGGGCGCTTAGATCGAATATATGTAATATTATTATAGCAACTCAAAACATTACATAGTAAAAAAATACTTGTTACTTAGCACGCACAGCAGACGTTTTTAATTTTGCTGCCACAACTTTTTTCTTTAGTTTCAATTTACACCGCGTCATACACTTTTTTGCCAAGTTATACTCAAACATTGGTAACAAATCGGTAATCGAACCCGGAACCTATTAATTCTCAGTTCAACAGCTCGTGGTGCCACGTGAGTCTTGAATTTGCTGTTACAATAATATTATCATTGAAATTTGAATTGCATTTTTCTTATTATGAGTGACGTAATTACAAGTAATATACATACACATTTGGTTTACTTAATAATATATATAAATTATCTTCTTTTACCATAAATCCTGAATAATTCAATGCTCGAAGATTATTTTGTTCCTGCCTAGTTTATGCAGCCATTTTTATTTTATTACATATTCACATAAACATATATTTTTTAATATAACATAACATATTAATACAAATAAACACGATTACGCGTCACCTAGTTATTAGTTAGTCTCGGATATGGTAGTAAACTCAGCAGATGCTCCCCTTGTCTACAACCCCTCGCATACGTAAGAAGGTTCATAATTGGTATTCACGGACCATACATGCATATTTTGAATTATTGGGGTTGGGCAATATCGAATAGTTGTCGCCTCATGGCTCATTGCTCTTGTGATACAACTACGGGCTGTGAACCGTGATACCGCGGTTTGATTACCGTAATGGTATTGCCTATTTAGTTTGAAGGATTTAATGTTTGACAGTTATTTTTTAAATCGTTGAATGGCGAGACGAGCATGCCATTCGCCTGATGATAAGCGAAACGACCGCTCATGGACAGTAGAAAACGAAATAACAACAAGCATAATTGAGCTGTGAACCAAATGGGCCTAAGTTCAATTTCCGAGTGGAGCTGTCAGCTCAGTGTATATTTTCAGGTTTGAAAAATCGAATATGAGCTACTGAAACTGGAATTGGTGCCCAGCATAGAGCTAGGTTTACCCCTTGTCATATTAAATAAGCTCGACGTACTGTGGCTAGCATTGGTGTCTTTTCTGCCTTCCCCTTCGGGAATATAAAGGACGATCTCATGCGACATTACATAATATACCTACAGTATAGCTTAGATAGCCTAAGACAGAGAAGGCAGTGTCTTTTTGTCTGTCTGGTATGCACGCTACTGCTTACATATAGACTGGGTTCGCAAATGCTTCATAAGACGATTAAAGTATTTTACTACCTCATAAATTGATTAAAGCAAAATTAAATTGATATTATTTAGAATTACAAATTCCCAATGAAATTGGAAAGTAACTGAAGTGATAATAAAGCGTGAAAACAGATGGTAGCGCGGCATCGGTTGTGGCTGGTAGCAAGTCGCAATGGTACAATAACAGCTTGTTTGCTTCCCCGGACATGTGTTCCGAGGTGCTATAAGTGCACCCGCGCAGTCACGGCGTCGCTACTTGTCCAAAATAACTTAGAAATAATCAATATTGAAGAGACAAATCTTCAAATGCTAAAGTTCATCGTTGATACGTCATAAAATCAAGCATTATTTTCTCCAATAATTTTACGTGTCAAGTTGTTTTAACATTTATTGTATTCTTAGAACATTTTCGTAATAACGAGTGCTCTTCAGCGTTGATTCCCATTAGTTTAAAGACAAAACGTACAGAAATAAATTCTTCATATCCTCACATTAGTAATTATGGTCTTATTCTAAATGTAATAAAACTTAACGTCTTTAATGTTAACACGCGTGGCGAAGTTCGCCTAATTTCATTCTGTATAGTTTATTAACTCCTGTTTCTTTGTATCTTTACAATATTTCCTTTATTCATTAAAGCCGTCGAAAACAATATGAAAGTTTATATAAGTCAGGTAGATCATATTCCGCAACCTTAAATATTTGCATATTGATGGAACGAAATGGAAATGTAACAGGAATGCTAGCATCGGAATCTGATTAAAACACAATTGGCAGATAAATGAAAATAACTTTACAAAGACACGGCGACTCGAATGGCAAATTCCTTTTGAATTTAAAACTACTACAGGGTTTCAAATATCTTTTTACCATGTTTTATTACAGATAAATTGGTAGTAGGGTTACTGGTGGATTATATATATCCATGCCTATAGCAGCAGACCGGGCTCTGTGGCGTATTTTGGGAGAGGCCTATGTCCAGCAGTGGACTGCAACGGGCTGATGATGATGATAATGATGATTTTTATCCTGTGGAAGCAATCAATATAATTCCTCCGAATGTCGATTATACCTATCTATACTCTATCTGGAAAGTGCAGCAGATCTCATCAGGGACGTTATTGTAACTTTATGGTAATATTAAATAGCGTTTTATACGAGGTTACCAATTTATTTGAACCGCTAGTTTAGTTCAAATCGCGTGATAATTATTATAATCGTCTTTTGGAGGTTAATGGACTTTTGGCAATATTACTTGTGACCGTGATAGCAAAGCTGTTTCTTGTAAGCAGAGCACTGTTTTACAATACTGTCATACCAGACGTTTCAACACATTTAGGCTATCGTCAAAATTAGGGTCAAAACTAAGTAGATACAGTAAAACTCTATTGTGTGTACTGTCTTGATTGTGCCGTTTGTATACTGAAGGAAAAACCTATTACTAATTTTATTTAACCTTTATACTCCCTCGTAATAAAAGCAAATAATAACAGTGTATGTGAACAACTTTAATTACATACATATAAAAACGTATTATTATTCGGAATATTTAAACGAGCGGCAGTAAACATCTTATTACAGAAAAATCTTCAAATTATGTAAATTTGTTATCTAACCTCATTAAACCTTATTATAAAAATTAAATATATATCTTGTATTAGAATTTAAGATTGTTTTTTTTTTATAGACACATGAATATCTTAGATGACAGATCAAATATGTTTGAGTTATTCTGATAACAGCTTCCAGTCAATAACTCATGTGCCTTTATCAATATTTATATCAAGATAGAATTTACCATCCATGTTTGATGTTAAATCGATGTTGGTGAAATATTGGTACCCGGCATCCGCCCGTATAGCGACCACTCCACACAAGGTGTTCAACCCGTCATAACACCTGGTTTTTACTTTTAAGCAGGCCTGCATAAATTTGTCGAGATAGGATGAATTGTTACCTAGTCGATGCTCTATCTAATCCAGATGTCTTCGTCTAGTTTGACGCTGAAATATCTTTATATTACACAATGAAGTGTAATATAAGTATTAGACATCTAACACGAATCGTATACAGATCGGCGAAGAGCACAAAAAGAAAAGCAAAATCTTACAATTTGCAGTCTACATAAAACGCCACGAAAGCATTAAGGCGATGAAAGAACATTCCTTTTCAACAAACCGAAGAAAAAGTATTTATTAAAGTGTCTTAAGCTGCGTCTATATGGGGAGTCTTTTGATCTATATGCCCCTTGGAATATAGCAGCGAACCCCGACGTCACTTGCAATCAAAAACTCCGGAACTGTCTGGGACAGCGACGCACTGGGAAGATGCTTTTAAAATTATTTCAGGAAATAAGTCGAGCCGACTTGAACATTATTTGGGAAGCCAGTCACATTTTATCGACGTTCGTTATTTTATTTTTCCACGATTCAGTATAGGTGAGTTATCTTTCGATTTCCCCTGTATGATAAAATTAATTCTTAACCTCCTAAAATATAGTATTTAAATATCTGTGGTTATTGAAATACCTACCGGTTTTTTTTATAAATCTACGTAATCTAGTGATGTACAAATACCCCGTTTACTGTCATTTTTTTTAGCGTGCCACCATATTCTTAGTTTGGCGTCTTAGTTCAATGATCCCCAGAATCCTGATGCTATTTTTCCTGCTACTTATATAAGTAAATAAAGTAACATTCAATTAGGCCTTCCCATCATCATCTTCGGTAAATGCTTTAAAATCTTGCTTATTCCAGTAACGCTGGAATGTAAGTGGTCGATGTATAGCGCATGCTGAGAGCATCTTGCCACAGTGCGAGTTGGAACAAAAGCACATGTACAACACACTACACACTATACATGCATGTGTAGAGCGCGGCCGGCACAGCAACTGTGTCAATTGCTGTCAATTGTCGGGCGGGCGACGGGCGGCGAGCGGCCGCGTATTGTCTTTACGCAACATTAGTGAGGCGCACAACACGACACGTCAACCGAGCTCCAATGCTAAATGCACAGACACACTTTACACCGTATATTTACTGACATTTTCTTTTATTGCGTATTTTAATAAAGTAAACCACAGCATGATATAATTCCAAGAAACTACGGGAAATAATGTGCTTTTAAATGTTTGTTTAATTACTAACTCAACGTCCTTATGGACGTTTAAATAATATTAAAATTATACGATTAATGAAAAACAAATTACGCAAACGTTTACTAAGTAACTTTGCATAAAACACAAAATATTTTCATAAGTATACGGCGTTGAATGGTAGGACGTGTAAATCTTACAAAAACGTCCCAATTACATTATCATTGCACAAATGACCGTAAAATGAATGAAAGCAAACATCAAATGGACCCCTTTTCATGTCAGTCATCTTTAAGTTTCAAATTAAAGAGTCTTCACGGTTCATTTTTCAAAAGGGGTCATTGTTCATCTGCTCAACCTGAATACGTAATAAAATGTCAATGATTTCTCCACTAAATGTTTGCGCAAACGCAATGACAAAAAGTGGGACGTAAACAAATTCTCAAGGCATTGTATTCATCTATGCAAATGCATTAAGTTAGTATTTACAAGGCACAGTCAAAGCGCGCGTTTGAATGGAGCGCAGTTCGCAATAACGATGTTAAACGTGTAATCACCCAGTGCGCTCACATTTCTATCACGCGAACACCTATCATTAGGCACTATACGTACGTGTGTGTATGTGTATGTATGTGCGTACAACGTGGTTGCAATTCAACAGTCAAGTGTAACAATTGAGTAGTTTCAATAGGCAGGCGAGGCGCGCCGATAATGGAACGCGACGCGGCCCGAGAACGATATGAAATTTCATTAACGAGGGTCCGCACTCCGCCGCACCGCCATACCGCGCGCCACTCCACAAGACGGCGGGCAAACAGCGCGCGTGAACCCACGAATAATTCACACGCGAGCCCTACAAATAACGCACCCCCGCACCGCGCCACCCCCGCCACTCGGCTCGCACCCCTCCGGCCGCAAACTGAGTTATTTATCGCCCCCGCCGCCCGCCGCCCCGGTCGGCCTTGTCGCGGAGACAGGAAATACCCGCACGTATTTTTACTGCCGGCTGAGGAGCGCGTTAAACCCTAGCGACATCTCTCGGGGGGCGAGCGCATTGTAAACTCGAAGCGATCTCACTTTGTGTGACAAACTATACCGAAAGTAGGGTACGGTGGGCAGCGGCGCGACTTGCGACTGAGCCGCGGCGGGCAGCGCACCGAGTACCTACCTGTTAGATAAGTTGTGCGGTGGCGGCCTAATTGCCAAGTTAACGTCCGCCGCGAACACCGTACGGTTGACACGATAACCTTTATTTAGGTACGCACTATCAATACGAGGAAGGAAACCTTAAATTCTATAATTAACAAAACAAGCGAACGTGTGACGAGGTGACTCATTGTTTGGCACTGAGGCTGTAATATCTCAGTATTTGCGGTCTGTATGGGTTGTTTGTGAGTCAATTAGTGGCGCGCGCTAACTACGGGCATGGCCACCCGCCGGAAATGGAAGTTTTATATGTGCCTACACTATGCCATACTATAATATGTACCTACCCACATCGCCTGCGTAGTTACAACAACCCGCAATACCAACCTATGTAGGTACCTATTAATTACTTAGCATGCTTATTATTATTTTACAAACGCCCATGTTAACTACAATTAATTGATACGTAATACCGGTAGACAGCCATTATTTCATTGCTGTACAGCGTAAATAAAAATATGTATGATGTAGCACGTGATTGCATTATTAAGATAACATTTTATCTTATAATAAACGGATTACAATAAAACGGTATATTGTGTATTCGTTAATGCGACAATTGTTTTATTTTTAGTAATTTTAGTAAAGTATCGCATAAGTTGCTTATTTTATTAAGATGTTTAAGAAATGTATTTGTCATCCTTGTTCCATAACAACGGGTTAAATGCACGACCTCCGCGCCACTAAATCTACATAAAAAATAACCCTCTCTAGGCAGACAATAGTGTTATCGAAACGGGATCGTGAAAAATTAAAAACAAAATCCGTGCACCCCTTCGGCGCGGCGGTGCGGTGCGCGGCTCACCCCCCATTTTTTGCGGGTAGGTAACGTGCTCGGTGACACCTCGCGCGGGTCAAGTGCGGGGCGGCGGGGCGGCGCGGCGCGGCGGGGCGCGGGCGGGGGCCGGGGAGGACGCACCGCTAATTCCGAGCGCGTGACCGCACCCCCCAGATCCCAACACACCCCGAACAGTTTTCCCGCCGGATTTGCGTTCATACAGTAAAATAAAAAGGGCGATTTGGCGCCCTCCATCGACGCGGCCCGATTAGCGGCGCCCGGGGAAATTAAAAGTATTTTATTTGAGCATTTATTCCCTTTTTGTTTGTGTTGAATAATGTGGCGGCGAGCGAGGCGCGAGGCGTGTAGTGGCTGCCGCCTGGTGTGCGGCCGCCGCTGCACTCCATGAATGAGTGATGAGATGATATTGATAACGGCTATCAGCGAGCGTGATTAGGCCGATGGATTAACGTTTACTAGTTTTTGGTTTACTCATGTCCGTGCATTGAGTTCGTGTACTACTAGATAGTTTATCGATAGATAAATATGTTTAGTGATAAATGTTTTGGAACAATAACAACGCTGTTACCTCGCCGATAACGATGCCACGTCCTGTCAGGAAAAAGCGTTTTGATTCAACACTTTACTTTTCCATCTTGTGTTTGTGTATTAACCACGATTTTGTGGTAAAGGAAAACCAAAGGAATAAACAAGTTTAATTACCTACGTGTTGGCTATCTTGAAATATTTTAAATTAATGAACACATGTTTTTTTTTTTGTTTTTCCTTGTCAATATCTGTATTTTTCATTATTGTACGACGTTAACATTTTCAATACATACATTTACAAAAACCACAACAGAACATTACAGAAATCAAATACACAGAGTATAAGTCGACGACAAATAGATAGGTGTCCTAAAACGAACTCGCAGCTATATGCCACATTAAACATGCTAAAAGAGCAACCGGACTTGAGACAATATTTATATGTACCATAAATATTAGAGCAAATGGGGACACTAAATTTCCGCTTTTACCATAAGAATCTGTTACACATGTGAATGTGGCCACTGGCTTATGATTTGGAAAGATGGTATTGTCTCAATAACTGTTAGGCATAGATACGGCATGTTTTTATTAAATAAGTTATTTTATAATTTAACTAAGTATAAAAATATTTTGAAGTCTAGTTGTTTGCACCTATTTTTGAACTTCACCTAGTTGGGTCTTGTTTATTCTACTCGTGATGTTGGAAACAATTGGGTATTTTACTATAAGAAAGAAAAAATCTAAAAACTATAAATGTATATAGTAGAGCATTAAGCAATAAGTATATGTTAATTTCAGTTTTTATTTCCAAGGAATAAATTTTATAATTCGTTTTGAAAATTTCAATTTTTTTATCTGTCCTAAAAATATGTGAAACGGCTGCCGCCATGATGGATAACGATTCTACGTCATTCCGTAAGTAGAATACCCCCTCCGGTGTCCAAGAGCTCATACAAACACAGGTTGTTTACTGGTTGAGTGACGTATCATTTTAAAGGAACATGGCGCCTAGCGTTTTCACATATTTGCGCGCATAAATTTAAAATTTAAATTTTAAATGGTTTTTTATTGGACTTGCCGAGCGAATAAAAATTTGATATTTTTTTAAATAGTTTGTCTTAATCTTAGGAACAACTAAAAAGACTTTTTGAAAATGGGTAGAATACCCAATTGTTACAATAAACATAATTTAATTATTATTGTTCTGTTCCTTGATTTATGTAGTTAACATTACATCATGGATGTATGAAATATATGCTAAAAATATTCTAATACTTACAGTTGATGAGTAAAGTTTTTGCTACTTCCTGGACGTGTATGCAATGCGCATTCTAGATAAATTCCGCGCCGTACAATTCGCGTATCAGAATCAATCAATGAGATAATTTAATTTACGCCTCGCTGGTCATAAATCAGTAACGTTAACAAAAACATTAACGTTCGGTGGAATCACAACAGTGTCGGGGCGACGAGCGGCGAGCTGCCGAGAGCGTGTTTTGCAAGTTTTTTTTTCCGAGAGGGTGGGCGGCACTAATAACTTTGTCGATAAATCAAATATTAGATGTAATAAAGCGGGCGACTTGTGCCACCGTACGGCTTTCTCCAAATGTTACATTATTTACAAAACGGCGTCCAATTTCAGCCACGGTGCCCGGTGGCCATTAGCCGATACGAGACTCTACCAGAAAAACAATATTTGATGAGAAAATACGTCTCACGCCAACTTCCAAACTTTCCATGTTTGGTCACTTGCTTAAATCAATATTATTTTTCCTGCCTTTATTAGACGTTACACTGGTTTTTTTTATTGCCATTTCGTATTCGAATATAAATTGCAACATTTTTGCACAGATTTCTTTATGATAATCATTATCATAGACTAGCAATAATTACATAGCCGCGCTGTTTTATTTCCACTGAAAAGTATTTAAATTGAGTTATCGTATCGATAGTATCGAGCATTACGAAATAAAGCTGAACAGGCAGCGCCTATTAATTACACGCATCAACAGGTACACTGTCGATGAACCGTCAAAATCCGTCTGAACACGACTTTTGCAATAACCTAGGCAAAATAATTCTTTACAATCTATTATTATATTCTTCGCCTAACATTTTTTTTTATTAGACTCTTACATTATCATACAAATAAAAACACATACATACATCATAAAAGAAAACAAACATTACAAAATATGCTACGACAATAATTAATATTGGTGCATGATATCTCTGTGATGATATCTTATTATCACCCATTGTTTTGTTTTTATCTGTGTACACCGGTTTAATGAAGCGTCGCGCTGCGGCTAAAGAAATGAGTATCGAACTGTAAAACGTACAGTCGCCGACAATCTGTATTTTTAATTGTGTGACTTCATTTTGTGTAATTGTCGTAATTGAGCAGCCGCGCCGCGCCGGTAAGAGCGCAACATTGACTCGACAAAACAACCACTTACGCGAGTTAGGGTCGCAGTTAAGAACGCATTAGCAATAAACTTACCCTTTTCGTCGGGAGTGTACGTCACGCGGGCGCGGGCGCGTCTTGCACGTCAAGGGCCCGAGGGGAGTCTCCAGTCTCCACGTAATATTTCCGGGTCTGCCATCGACAAAAGGTCCCCTTTCATTGAATCAAAAACGTAATCGTAAAAGAGCTTTTAAGGAGTCGATTTGTTTCCAAGAATGCCTTTTGATACGGACTTCGTTAAATTTTAACATTTTTAGGGATTTATAAGTAGCTTGTTATCATTTGTTTACGCTTCCAGTGTAAACATTGTCGGGTGATTAACCGCTTGTGTGTCCATAATAAACCGTCCTGCTTATATAGTGAATCAATATTGATTCGCCTCCTCATCAACATTACAAAGAATAATGTTTGATGTGGCATGTGGCACATGATTAATCAGTGCATTGCGCAGTCGGTCACATGTGCTATCAAAATAAAGAGGAGCATATTGCGACGGCAAAATATTACGAACGTTGAGAGCAGCGGCTGCATGCACCTCTTCTGGAGCGCTATGAAAGCCTCGTGCCTCAGCACAACAGTTGACTCTGAACAGACATGCACACACACATGCGCGTCGCCTGCTACAATAAAGGCGGCAGGGGGTGCGCGTGTGTGGGGTGGGGGGAGCCGCCGCTGTGACGATGCAGTTTGCACCGCGGCCTCCTCCAACCTTCACCAACTTGCGCCCGTGTTCTTGGGAATCGTTTTAAATTCAAGAACCGCAGAACACTCCGCACGCGACAATAGACTCTGCCCTTCAGCAATACGAATCCAAATCGCCCTGTCGAGAGTTTGTGTCGTTTCGAAAACTAGTATCGTGTACCCGCAGCGTAAGATTTAAAACTCTAAAAGCACGACGGAAAGTTGAGAATCGTATAAATAATGCAAAAAATGGCAGCCGTCCTTGGTGTGAGTGCGGAGGTGAGAAATACATTAGCGGTACCGTTTTCCATTGGTCGTTGCTCCTGTGTTGATATTAAGCAGTCCACGTGGACTGGCTCCGTGGTCGCTTGTCTCGTTTTTTTCAACGGGTGGCTCGCTATCCGTCCCGTTCTAATCTACAACGAAACGTGGAATGTCATGTTCGAAGTTGTTCAGAAAGTCGTGAGCGTGCATCGTGCCTCCAACTTTGTTCGCATTCTAGAACAGCATATGTAGTGGTTCGTATTATAGAATTTATGTTCAATGCAGTAGGAGTAAAGTGCTATTTTGTATTTTTATAGGTTGGTATAAATGTACATTTGTATAACGAATATTGATAAGCATTTTTAAGTCAATTAAGGTTGTAAGCTAAAAGCGGTTGTTGCTACATTTATATTATCGGCCGGCATTCAAATAACGCCATTTTTTTCGTGTCGGCACGAATTTATTTAATAGTTAGATATATGTTATGGTGGATATAAAATGTAGCGTGGGCGATACGATACGCACCTACTTACGGGAATCGAATGTATATCGGGTACATTATTGAGATTTTCATTCATTTTGACACGACATCCGGTTTAATAACCAACTGTATATTAATAACTTTATAGAACGCGTCTATCATTATCTCGACATTTAAACATGCCGAAAACACCTATTAAAATTCCTTCATCTTTTAATATTTTTCAATACATATTTTGACGAAGGCACTTACTTATTTTATTTGCTTTTTACACATCTGGTATTCGGAATAATATAAAAAGGCTGAACAAGCTTTCTTACTTCATTTTATCTGCGGTTTGCAAAGGATGTTTTTAATTAGGCAAATTGCGAAATGGTAGTTTTTAAAATTCATTTTCACGCACACATTTTATCCATCTTAGACAATATTTACTATAGGTTTATAAGAATTTTAAAATTATAAGTAGGTATATTAATACTAATAAATATTGAATAAACGTTTATGCACTTTACTTTTGATCAGAGGAGTGAAGTAACATCAACGGGACGTTGAAAATCTTCTAACGCCATCTTGTATAATAAAATAAAAATAATACATACCTAATTTCAACGTGTTGGAGGATACAACAAATAGTTTTCTTAATAAGTGTCAGATGGCGTTGCATACGAATCTTTTTCCTATTACTGAAAGAATAGTTCGATATTATTTACTAAAGGGTATATTCTAATCGAAGTATTCTAAATATATTTTGTAAATTAAAATTAAAATTTCCATTTAATTTTTTTGTCGTAATGTTCAAAAACGTATGGCATTGTCAGAAACGTATGGCATAGTGTCACTGTCATCTAGGGATGGAGTCTTTCCAAAACAAAACGATTCAAATCGGACTCTGATGAACCGATTAAAATTATTGAGTTCTTAAAGATCGATTTCATAATAATGTATATATTTAAATCTATTTGCTTTCGAATTAGTATTAGTAAAACATTTGTTTTAACAGATGTTACAAAGTATGGGGGATAAAAAACTACATAAAAATCAGTATTTAGATTTTAGATTACAATCCGATTTGTGCCGTGCCGCCGTGAAGTGCCGCAACTTAAATAAACCTAATTTTTTATCCACTATGAAAACTAAGCGTGCAACCATCACCTAGGACCTAGGTTTTTTAGTAAAATTATGTAAAAACTACCATTTTTCAATATGCGTTTGGTCGTAAGTTGTATTTTATGGTTTGGGTTCAATAAGATAATTTGCATATGTGTATAACTCAGGGTTATTTTATTTTATTGTGATATAAATGGCGAGACAAGCATGCCGCTTGCCTGATGGTAAGTGATACAACCACTCATGGACAGTAGCAAATCAATCAACACCGTAAATGATAAAGCAATACTTGGTATTCCACTGCGCTGGCCATTCTGAGATATAAGATTTTAAGTCCCATTATGTCCAGTTAATACTCTGGCTACAATGTCCTTTAAACCGGAACACAATAGTCCATTTAAATTGCTGCTTGGAGGGAGAAATAGATATTGCAGTGGTACCTACCCAGGCGGCGCGGCCTCTCATATATGAGAGATCTTGAGAGACCACCAGTTTTTAATTTTCCTAGAGTATTCAAATTTTAAAAGCAGGTTTAAAATCATGAATGTAGTCCATTTGTAAAAAAAAAAAGGTTTGTTCCGAGGTATTCCATTATTTTTCATGCGCAAGACCACACCATGCCTTTTCAAAAATTGATACTAATAAATGATAAGATTTTGAATGATAAGAACATCACATGAGTGAATCTCAGCTCTTCATCACCTCACGCCATAAGGTTTACACACACAGGATGGGTCCACGCGGCGGTAGAGCTCAATGTTGACGCAACATGCCGTGTGAACCCAGCCACACGGGCGCGGCGCATCTGTGTATAATCAATTTGTTATGTGTGTGCTTGTAGTAGATGTTGAGTACAATTTGACCATTGTTTATATATTGAAACAATCTAATCATTAGGATATTTTGAAATAGAAATAAATGACTTATTGTGCGTAAATTTAAATATTTTTCACTATGCAATGGACAATGTTACTAGGTATGCCAAATCGCTTGAAATGTTGTCTCAGTAAAGCCTTTATGTATACAAACACACTAGTTTTTGTTGTAGTCAAAAATACCTAGTAGTTTTGATTTTATAGGTATTCAAAGTTTTGAAAAATATCGAGTCCCGCTACAGTCACGCGATCGCTTGTGACGTCATTTCACAACGCGCCGCACGGGCCACGACTCGCTTCGTATCAAATCGCCAGCGATTATAGTAGTTGTAATAGCTTGCGCAGTGTTTTGTTGTTGGTTTTCGTTCGCGTGTTAAGTTAATAGTTTAATAATAGTAAATATTATTCGATTAATAAAATGGATGAAGGATTCGAAAAAGGGCAATCGGATAATCTACCTAAAATAGATGGATTAATGGTTGCGCATTACTTATCAACAAATAGTGATTTCGTTGCCGCCGAAATGCGAGGAATAAAAATGCAACGGTAAGTGAAGTTTCCGTGCTACTACTTATGCTTAATAGTTTATCTGTTCTAAATTGTTTTATCAAAACAAAATACCCAACTAATGTCGTAATGGAAGAATGCAACTCAAATAGTAGAACTAAGTAACTAAATTAAATTTGTAAGTTAAAGACAACAAATATGTATGTATTATAGTTTTGTAGCTATTGGTAGGCACGTATGTATAATATAGGTAGGTAACGCTCTTCTTAGTAAATTAACTTAAAATTAAACTTAATGGATCTTCTATTTCTATTTCGTCTTCACAGCTAACAACAAATATCTTTTCAGGTTTTTCTAACATCGAGGTTTCATCTTTATTTAAGAGTTTCTCCAAATATTCTATAAATAGTGCGTGGTGGCCTGTTGGTAACGGACCCGCGGCTGCCTATGTAGGCAGCCGCGACCACCGTGAACATGTGTTCACGGTGGTCGCGGGTTCAAATCCCAGGGCACACCTCTGACTTTTCGGAGTTGTGTGTGTATTGATAGTCAATCACCACGCACTTTAACGGTGAAGGAAAACATCGTGAGGAAACCTGCATACCGTAGCGATTTTATAGAATTTCTACGGTATGTAAGTCCGCCAACCTGCACTAGGCCAGCGTGGTGGACTATATGGCCTAACCACACTCAATCGATTCTCTCGATTGTAGAGTAGGCCCGTGCCCTGCAGTGGGACGTATATGGGCTGATATAGATAGATAATAGAGATTACTTATACTTATGTACCTACCTAAAATATGATCACTATACTTTCGTCAAAATGGTCTTCACAACAATAAACTGTACTTTTATCTCCAAATGAATCTAACCTCTTCATAGCCTTAATCAATTTTTTTCGCATTTTAACGTCCTTTGGAACTATAAAAAACAACTTTTCTGGCGAATTGGTAGTTGTGTTTGTGCATTTAGGCACAACACATGATTTCCTAGTATTTGGACTGGACATTGTTAAAAGTCTTTAGGTATAAACGTAATATTATAGTGCTCTGTGGGTATAAATTCAACGGCACGGGCGCGCGACCACGAGCGGACTGAGTGAGCCAGTGAGCGTGTTGTGCTATGACGTCACACCGTAACCGGCAGCCCGGGTCGTACAGTTACAACTTGTTTTACTTCTAAATCGGAAACTAATTGACATATCGAAGTAATTCTTTCACTAGTATTTTTTATTTTTGCCAGAGAATATGGAGTGCTAATAATCAAAATTAGGTAACATTCTTCATTATTAATACTATGCTCTTTAGACTAATAAAAAGAACGGTGCATTTAAAAAAAAATCCATAATACAATAGTCACGATATTTAATTTTTATGGCTCTTATTAAATAGAAACAGCGAACGTGGATTTTTTTAGGGTGAAACATCAGTTCAGTAAGCATTCGGTTAAAAACGATTTTTGGACCAAACAATCGATTCTTTGATTAATCGATCTCACATAACGTCCCTAATGTCAACATTCCAATCAAAGATTCCAAATTCCAATCCAATGTTTCAACTGTCATCTGTCAGGAGTGGAGACTGGTCACTGGAGTCTGGAATGGGTGGGAATTGTAAGGAAATAGCAGTTTTAATAGTCTGTGATAGCAGTCTTTAATGATTTTATTACTAGTTTCTTCTTGTTTATTTGTGAATAAATTGAAAAGGAATGGCTACATTTTCCTTTGCCCACTCATTAATGTTTTCTTGTTTGTGTAAGGTTTATTTAGTACTCGGTACAGAGTAATTTATATGATGAAGTTTAATAGTTTAATAATTAATTAAAACGTACGATCAAATTTATTTTGTATTACAATTGATTGTAATCATATAATAAATATTCTCTTTTTAGAACTTCAAGAATGTCACCAAAAATTATTCTATTATTCAGCGGCAAAAGGAAATCTGGCAAAGATTATTTAACTGATCATTTGAGCGAAAGGTAAACGATCAATGAAGTCATTAAAAACAAAAACTTGTTACAAATATAATTTCTTTTTCGTAATTTCAGGTTGGGTGATAAATGTGAAATAATAAAAATATCCCAGCCAATAAAAAGCCATTGGGCTAGAGAGAAAAATTTGAATCTGAATGAGTTGTTGGGTAACAGTGCGTATAAAGAACAATATAGGTTAGATATGATCAAATGGGGTGAGGAGATGCGGAATAAAGATTATGGATATTTTTGTAAGGCTGCTTGTGACTGCGGTAAGATTTATATGTTTTTGTTAAAAGAAACATTTAAATAGATTACCTATAATTTCCTCCATCTAATTTCAGTATTTTAATACATCTGCAATTTTGCATGGTATTTTAAGTAAGTCTTAATAGAAGCAAGTATTGTATACACAGTAAAAATGTTTTTGCTACATTTTATTTTACATTTGTTATTAAAGTGACGTCTGTAGATATTATGTTCAAAAAGTTCCTTTCACAAAATTAAGAGAGCACTGCTGCAAAGCCATCACGGTTACCCAATATGCCCGAGACATAATTGCTGGTTCTAGGTATATAGAAAAAAAGGGTAGTGAACCTTATGGAATTGAGGCATTATACAAGATTAGAAACCATTAGATAAAATTCAGACATTCCAGCTTTTTTTAAAGACTGTAAAGCAACTTGATTTCACTTAAGTACAACTTCCCCTCCAACAATTTCCTAATAAAAATAAAGAGAACTTTGTGTTTTTTTAAATCTGCTATTGTGTCATTAGATCCTAATCACTCATCTTAATTCCAGCTGCAGACAAAGATGTATGGATAGTAAGTGACATCAGGCGAAAAACAGACATCCAATGGTTCAAAGAAACATATGGAAATCTGGCTAGAAATATAAGGATAATTGCCGATGAAGACACAAGAAAATCAAGAGGTTTTGAGTTCCAAATGGGAGTGGACGATGCTATGTCAGAATGTGATCTGGACGACTACAATGATTGGGATTTAATCATAAACAATGGAGAACGAAGGGGTTCACTGCAAGAGCAGCTTGATAGTATAATTAATTTGTTGCCAAATTTATGATTGTGCTAATAATTTGTGGCAGAATTGCAGTTAGCAAATAGTTTATTTTATAATGTATGTTTGTAATTAATGGGTGATTGGGGCAATGGTTTTTTAATTGAATGTGTATTTTGTTGCTAATTAAAATGAATATTGATGAATTTATTTATTGTTCCTGTTAAACAGGCATTTGTGCATGTTGATAAATACAGTCTCATTTTACTGTGCATTTATATGAAATCTAATAAGTTTAAGTTGAATTTTGTATTAGTATATTAATTAGTTAAAAAAATATAATCTACCTATTTGCATTCATTTTTTATTACTTTTATTGTAGTAGTAGGGGTGGTCTGGCTACGCCCGGGTGCAGACACTTTTTGAGTCAGGTCCACATTAGCAAAATATTATTTTTTTCCTACCGTTTTATATATATACAAACTCAATGCCGTCCTCTATATTGCTTTTCCCGCCCCGCCCTGTCTTGATTTATACCGCTCTGCTCCCTGTGTCATTCACACTCAAGGCATGTAATCCTGTCTTATCCCATCCCTTTCGAGTTAAAAATGAAGCAAATATATTTGAATTCCTTGCCCATACTAAGGAAACACTACATTTTTCGAGACATAAAGAAGCCTATGTGTTAATCCAGGGTGTTAGCTACTTAGTTTTGGGTTCTATTACGTTCATACAGTCCCCCCATATTAGTTTTTCTTATTTATATTTCAGGTACAGAGTTTGTACAGTTTGTTTTTTTTTATCTGTGCTACAGACATCTATCGGTTATAAAAATATTTTATGTATAGATTAGGTGTAAAGATAGATGTTAGAAATGTTTGTCTCTTGGTGGTTTGTTACTTAGTGGTGTTACTTACACATTAGTTTTAATATCTTACATGTGCATTATTCTACAATCTTGAAATATCAATATTATTGTTTCAAATTATTATGCCTACTCAGATTTCTGATGTACCTAAGCGAAAAAGCGGCAAGTCTAAAGTGGAATTGGGCTGGTAATATCTGTCCCATGCCTAATGTTTTGTGGGTATAACAACTACATAATGAAAACCCAAATGAGAGCCTAAGGCGTCGCGGTAGGCCTAGGAAAGATGGCGGGACGAGCTATACTCGTATTGCATGCAGGGATTGGCTGGATAGAGCCCTGAGCAAGGCAGAATGGAAGTAAGGTAGACAGGCCTTTGCCTTGCAATGGGACAGTAAAGGCTTCATTTTATGTATAAAGACTAGTTATTCATCTGTGAATAAGAATAAAACAAATATTGTGAAGAATATACTGCATTAGCAAAGTAACGCCATCTTTTGAGCTATTTAAGAACTACTTAGAAAATTATCTGTTAATTTAACCAAGTTTATTATCGAAAAATTAGCAATAAATTATTAAAATTTGCATTAAATAGTGACTTTACTTTTAGAACTTGGATTAATGCTAATTTATCTACCAATTTATCTAACCTTTTCCTTTAAAACGTTACATTACGTTTTTAATAACTAGATGGCGCTCTACGTGTACATACGTTCGAAGGCTGCACAGATGTTAAAAGCCCTCATTATACCCCTTAACGACGGAACAGGTAGTAGGTACTTACCTTTTGCAAGCTGACTCTGGGTCACAAGGCTTGAAAACTGAAACCTGTGAAACTATTGCGTGTAGATGTTTTAAACTTCAAATACGGAATTTTTCATGCTCTTATTTCGGTGTCTAGTACCCTCCACTAGTAGTTACAATTAGTTTGAATGATACTGTGAAAGGTTTCGTTGGAGAATATCAGACTTCAGTTTTTATTTGTTTAAATTTATAGCATTTTTTTGTCTATAAGGTACTAAGGTTGCTGATAATAGGCGTAGGTACTTATAAGAAATGTCAAGGTTTCTTCTACTTACCTGGCCGTAGTAATCAAATATAATTATTTGTATCAGTACAAAGTTACAAAGTATTATATGGCTGTCAAAGTTACGTAGGTATTTTATTCTACTGCGGCTATTGTGATTATTTATGTATAAATCAACATATATGGCCTTAGTCATACACAGATTTAAACCTATTTTAGCTATCGAATGTTTTGTCTTCTTCGCTCAAAGTGAATTCAAAAGTCTTTCAAAAGGGACAAAACATACGATAACTAAAATAGGTTTTAAATCCGTCGATGAATAAGGCCGTTACTTTTTCTGTATCAGACCCTATTTATACAACGTACTGCAGGTCACGGTTCTCCTCTACAATCAAGAGTATGTATGAGAGAGGTAAGGTAAAATGGTCCACCACCCTGGCCTACTGCTGGTTGGTGGATTTTAAATATCTACCATTGAAATTATTACAATTTGTATCGTCGTATTACCTAGCTACCTAGTCTAATTATTTCCATATCGTTTAATCTTTTGAATGTAATTAAGTTTTAATCAAAGGAAATACCTGATTGTTTTATTGCGATACTACGTTAAAAGTTAATCAACATGAAATGTAATTAATTTGAATTCAAAGGATATTGATAAAAATAATCCGGATATACAGCGTTTTATACCTATTTTATACTTACTAGCCACTCTTCCAATGCCAAAACAATAAGAACTGTACTGAACTATATAGTATATTGTACTCACTTAATTGCATTATACTCATGGTTTAAATATAATAATTTATATATAGCTTTCTTTGAAAGTTCCCAGTACTCTTTTGAAGGCGTTTTTCCGGAGAACTAATCTTATTAAGAATTCCCACCGAGCATTCAACTTCTTTCTTTACAAAGCAATTTGTAAGTAGAGAAGTCTCGTGCAAAATACACGAACGCCCACAGATAAACATTATGTTTGTGGACAAGCCAGCCGGGTGTAGGAGTGTTCACTCATACACTGCTGTCTGCTACCGCCTACTCAGGCTCGCAGTTCACAACAAATAGTAGATAGTACCCAGTGTAATAGATGATTTAAAAGCCATTCTTCAACAAAATTATCTCTGCTGTTCTATGTCTTGGTATGTCTTTGTTTGGAAGCTTTACTCTTATTATATGTTTACGCATACTCTTAAAAGTAGAATAATAAAAAAAATCAAATTCGTGCCTACCATTTAATGATAATTATTTACCTAATTATATTACTTGTCTCGAAAAAAAATTGGCATGTACCTATTTTAACTATTCAGTAAAAGAACATTTGTGATTAAGTATAATATACATTAATATATTATGAGTAACTGAGTCAGCAGTAGAACGTAATTCTACGCGAAGTTGAAGGTAAAACCTAGCGCTTGATGACCTATATTGTTTGCTTTAGCCAGGCAGTGCGTACGGCTGAGCTAACGATGTGGTTCCTTGGCAGACAGCGTGGTAGGTATGTCTGTCTGCCCATGGCGAAGTGGGCCAGTGTTACACTGTTGTTAACGCCTCACATAACGATAGCGCACCACAAGAATTCTTAATATTAACCTACTTGGAAAATACATTTTCTATGAAATACTTAGTAAGGTGACATCGATTTTTTTACGTAAATCTGTCTTAATGTAGATGCTACTTATTTCGTATGCGTACCACATCAATCCAGTACGTAAGAAATAAAAATGGTTTAATTATTGTGCCTAAAGCTTTTAAGTTTTTTTTCTGTCTGTCTTTAACAATATTACGTATCTCGTCTTATCTCAAAACAAGGCAGGTATTTTTGATCATTTTTTTTATTAAAATGTGATTTTAAACAATACATACAATGGTAGGAATTACTAATCTTGTTAAATCAATAAAAATACAGTTCAAATACTATTTAAAAAAACACTTTTCCGATATTTTTTGCTTAATCCCCTCCATGAAAGCTAGAATTTTATGGAGTTATGTAAATCCGTTCGTGCAGCGACATGTGGTCGGTTTCGTTTTTTTGTTACCACGTCGCGTCGCTGAAAAGCGCGGAATTGACACGGCTCATTTCATTATCCCACTCGCATGTGCGATCTTCCTGTTCAATATACGCGTTTTAAACCCTGTAACTGATGACACTTCATATGGAATCTAAAGCTTGTTCGAATTTCGAACGAGAAATGATCACGGAGCGGTTACATTTTAATAAAAATAGGTTTTGTGAAAGCGTTTTCACAAAAGTTTAAGTAACTGACGAAAATTGTGTTCATAGCTAAAAATCTTAAAGAAATCTAATTTTGTATTGAACTTACCTTATCCTTATGATGCGTGGAGAATTATGCTGCTTAAAGGTGTTACTCACGAAGAAATAAAATTGCGTCGACTACACAAATTCAACTTAAAGTCAAAACTCATTTGAAAAGTTGCTTCACCAACTGCGTGCCACATCTATTTACGAACATCCAATATTTAATATTCTTGAGAAAATATTATGTGGGTATGAACTACATAGATAGAAAATGTTACACAAAAGCAAAAGTACGATGCGATTTTCAGTGCTTACCTACTTTTCTCATTTATAACAGATGACAAGGAATTGTAAGAAAAACGTGTAGGTATATGAATAGATTGAAATACGGATTTCGCATCAATAGGTGTGTGCGGATAACACATCTATCCCTTTACAGAGCACACAGGGACATCACCTGTCCAGTAACCGATTACGTCAGACCTGTCATTAAACCGTTGATAATTATTTGAAAGATCAAATCTCTATATACAAGCATTGCGCCCATAATATTAGAACAACTTTAAACAAAACAAGCTGTTGACTTACGCCTTCAGGTTCATGTCAATAAATTCATTATTGTTAATATTTAAGGCTAAAAAAACATATATATTTTTACATGAAGCAAAAAAAAGATTTAAGTCTCTTAAACGTCACAGTGTCTAAACACACGTGTAAAAAAATCGATATGAACTTAGCTGAACTTCGGTTCGGGAAATTACTTGAGCGGTAAAAAGGCTCGTACTTATACGGGTTGATCTTAATAACTAAAATCACGATTTTTGATACAATGACCACGTTTTTTTTTCCAAACTTCGTACAACGGTACCTGGGGTGGTTAGGAACATGTGATTTAAATTAAATACCATATGTCAATATCAACTGGTAGTATCACTGCTGGGCACGGGCCTACTCTACAACCGAGAGAATTGATTGAGAGCGGTTAGGCCATATAGTCCACCACGCTGGCCTAGTGCGGGTTGGCGGACTTACATACTAAAGAAATTCTTAAAGATGATAAGTAAGTATAAAAATCTTAGGTACAATATGTACATGCCAGCATTCTTTGGGGATAGGCAAACATGCCACCAGTGTCACTTACATTTCGACGTGTTTGTTTCCAATCCATAATGTGATAGGGACAGAGCCTACCGTCACGTCGGACTCTTTTAATCCTTTCCATATAAAAATATATTTATTAAATATCAATACAAATGAATATAATCGCAGTGGCCTATATGGCCCCTCAATCGAACTCTCGATTGAAGAGGTGGCCCCTGCCTTGCAGGGGAACGCGTGTAGGCTGATACAGATACAAATTATACTGAACAACACAAAAATATCAAAGAACAGCGATTCGTATGTACGCATTAGAGATTCTCTTTTGTCGAAATCGTCTCGAGTCTCGTGCTTTGTAACAGCAGACAGGCTGACCTCATTCGAGTTAACTCAGATGGGTTCACTGTACCCGGCGAAATTATATTCCGCCTGTAAAAATAAGTCCTAGTTACAGAAAAAATTGCGATGGAATATCGCCTAAGTTGGTGGGATATCGCGGCTGTGTGGGAAGTCATAAATCACTGTTTTGGCACGCTGTACACTAACCGGAGGTTCTTCGCTAAGTTTCTCGACGATATATTTGGGCGGAATAATCAATAATAGAGCTTTTTACGCGTGTAAAAATACATACATACATGTACATAAGCTTACGCCTTTATGCCCGAAGGGGTAGGCAGAGGCGCCACCAGGACACCCACATTTCGCCTTGTATGTTCCGTCCCACGAAGTGATAGGGGGCGAGCCTATCGCCATATCGGGCACAAACTCCTGACTTCGGGCTGATAATGAATAGAAAAATCCAATATCACTTTTCCGACCCGGGACTCGAACCCGAGACCTCAGCTTTGTAACCGTAACGTAATACAACTACGCCACCGAGGCAGTCAAAAATAAAAGCGTGTAAAAATAAAAGCTAAATATAGCGCTAGTTACGGCTGTGGAAATCGTTTTAAGAAGATCTACTGGAGATCCTGTGGTTATGGATATAGATGATGAAGAATTTAATTACTATAGATTGTAACTCCTTAAAGGTTTTGTAAACTAATTCCAATATTAGTCCAGTCCAATGTTAGTTACAGTATTACTTTTCACAGAATTAAGATACGTTAACAGATTTAATTTGTACGCCAATCGAGCAGACATTTTTTCATATAATGCCAGTGAGTTTGGATATTATTTATCCCAACATGAATAAACGGATTGGTGGAAGAGTCAAGTTCTTGGAAAAATGGCCTGACTAGCGTTAATATTTTATAGATATTCTCTATTATAGGATTCCTGACGCAACACAAAATCTTGCTGCTTTTGCCAAATAGAACTGACAGGGTATGCTATTCCGAAGCTTTTGAGGTTAAAGCCATTAATATGGCTAAGTCCTGGATGCGTATTCACTCAAGCACAGAGCTACTTCAAAACTGCGGTCTGCCAACTGAGTTTTAATTTATAATTATAACCTTTCTAATGTAGCTGAACATTAACTAAAACCAACATTAGTTTTATTATTATTTTAGTTAATTGATATTTCATTAACCCGCAATGTGGAATGAACGAAGCAATATTAAAACATTTCAAATTACCTCGCGTAAGTATTGTGATCGCACCTTAGATTAGATTATTTAAAAAATATATAAGAAATACTGGAGTATACAATACTTATATTTTCCTAAGCAAACATGAGATTGTTTGAAAGAACAAAACATTTTTGAATTCTTTTGCGATTTTTAATATATAGTTACCAGCGCTATCTTTGTTCTTATACACCGAGAGCGGCCCCTCAACCCCGTGTATAGATTACAGTTAGCAGTACTAGCTTGCTATTTCCAAAGGCCTATATTTATTCGCAGTACGTTCAGTGATTTTAATTATTTTCATACTAAGTAACGTATGTTGGGGGATTGAGCTCAGGGCCGCAACTCAGTTATAACTCACCTCTTCACCTTGCTTTCGCTTTCGGTGGTGCGCCAAATTCTTTGACATTTTCTCACTACCTTTATGTCGCACCAATATTGAATTCCTTCAAATTCAATTCATACCTACTGGAAAGATTTGAATGTTACATAACCCTTCGGTATAAGAGGAACGCATGGCAGAGGTTTTGAAATATATTAATTAGATTTCCCGACATCGGGATTAACATGGAGATTTACACTTTGTTTATAGAGACATTTTACACATTAATACAAATTCTCACTAAGAAACGGTAGGCAGAGGCGCAACCATATCACCCGCATTTCGCCTTGATTAACACAAATATCCACTATAAAATAGGACATGTCTGTAGGCTGTACAAATATACATATTGTGTGGCAACTAAAACCACATAATAAATAATAAATATAATATAAAAGGCAGAAGTTTAACAATTATAAATATCATAATACGAGTATGTTTAAAAAACTAATTTGGTGATTTTTTGTGGTTCATAATTAATTATATTATTCATCATTTAACCAATTCAGCTAGAAAAGATGACAAATGAAGCGATGAGCAAATGACAGTGATTCATTCTTCAGAAGTATTTTCATGGCTTTACCAAGAAATTATGACTAAATTCACTCCCCTTCGGAACCCATAATGCAAGTTCACAAAAGCGGATCGAGTGTATCATCAAGCTCAGTATATTATTTCTTTGATTAACGAAAATAATCTTTATTTCATTTGGTATGTTGAATATCCTTGGTGACTTTCTGACGAATCATTTTTAAGATCATATTGTGGAATTGAAAAATTGCAATCTTCAATATATTTTTAAAAGCTATTCTCTAAGGGACGGATTCTGTCGTTCAGCGAACACACTGCGGACAGCTATTGAATATTTTTATATTATTTTTAAAGGAAATTTCCTTTGTATTCGGAACATGACGTAAAATATTTTGTAGCTGCGAGCGAGTTTTATATCGGATCTCTCGCAGCTATTTTTACGTAAATACAAGCGGCAGACAAGTCGACGACTCAACTGATTCAGAGCGGTGATCGTCTATGGATTTGTTACATATAAAGTATGAAGGCCACGCCGCCTGTCTTCTCTACCGTTTTATCCAATGTATTTTTATGTAATGTTTACAGTAATGGAAAAATAAAATACATATTTTATATTTTTACTGATAATGTATATTCTATATACTAAATCAGTAATTCATTTCTTAAAAATTACGTAATTACTCTATAACCAAAAATAAGTTATTCGTTTGTTTGTATTTTAAATTTGATTTATATTATTACTTAAGTTACACTTTTCAAATGATGATAGGATCAAAAATAGTCTAAGCCTTACAAAGTCAATACCTTTCGTAAATATAGTAAGCTAAATTAACAAGTGGCGTAAAGTCTCTTCCACTTAAAGGAACAGGAAATCGGTATAATCGGAGTGGAGGCTGGACGTTGGCAGACGTGGCGGGCGATCCGGCCAGACTGAGAGGCTGTTTGCAAACGTCGCGGCGCCTCGATGTAACTACACGAGTCGAGTTTAACAATCAACCGGGAGATGCCGTGAACCATCCCAGTTGTAGCTATTCTGTAAGGCGTAAGAAACTTGCGTAACTTACTTAGTTAAAGCATGATGGACTACTTTTTATATCAAGTGTTAAAAAATAATCCATATGCTCTTCAGACATGACAGTTGCTGAAATGGCCTTCTCCTGAAGATTACCATAGAGACCTGTTAAAAGCGGCTAAAATTAAAAAGTATTGTTAAAAGAAGTACAATGTGATATGGTTTAATGAAACACCCAAAAATCGAAATGTCTTAATTCAGTTCATGATTTTTTAAAATTATTTTCAGTTTTATTAACTAAAAAAACGACCGCAGATACTAGGCTAATATACGGATTAATGATTAAGAAGATATTTTCTTTTTAGACTAAAAGTGCATCTTTATAAGAAAAAATATTACAAACCTGTTCTTCAACTTCAATCCCAAATATTGGCTTATGTAAAAACCGAAACAAAATCTTTTATCTTTTCAATAGCAATAGGTTTGAAGCTTTTTTGTATACAATGTAAAGGTTTTCTACACAACTAGGTGAAATCATTGAAATCAATCGGAATGTGTAACAGAAGACTGAAAATTAGAATTCCTATTGATACCTATCGCAGGTGAAGACATCACATCAAAGAAGACACCTACAACGACAGCTCGGGGAATTTATATTAAATACGGGCAATAGAAAAATATACGGCAATAATAATCCTTTGTTCTAGGCTGTTTTGTGTAGGACAACACATAAAAGCGACGCGAGCAGTGTAAACTAGTTCGATCGCTATGAAAAGGCCCATAATCAGGTCACGTACGAATGACCTTCAGCGGCTTCGTCTTCCGAGAAGTGGCCAACTTCAATTAGCGTTTCTGGAATTCTGCCGCGATGTCAACTCCGTTTAACTGCTGACTCTTTGTCGCTTTACCATCATGTTTTTTTAACTTAAGTATACTACGATGTGAATTTTAATAATTTTTATTTGGTACCTGAAAACCTGTAATATAAGTAATATTTATAATATAATTATATTAGTTAGTATCATAGTTATATTTCTTTGTTCAAGTCACATTTATTGACTATAGTAATTACCGACATTTATCAATGCCGTATAAAAATAAAGAGCGAGTGACATGCACACAAGCATGAAGCGCGTGTTAACAAGGCGACAGGCGTTGAAGTGCTTTTCCGTGTACGGAACTTGAATGCAACGCAATGAGTTGAATCGCGCTGGTGTAAAGCGAGCTCGTCGGTTTGTATGTGTTACGTCCAGAAATGTCTGGTGTCTCCGGTGTAATGTCAATTGCGGGCAGAGGTGGTCGCGTGAGGGCCGGAGGCGGCGCTGCGAGAGGCGCTGCGGCGAGAGACGCGCGGAGGACGGCGGAGGGCGAGCCGCGAGGGCCGATATCGATGCGGTTGCGCGCGCACGCTCCCGCGCCCCTCGCGTTCGATTTTCCCTGTCCGGGCGACGGTGGCGGCGCGTTGCATAACTGTGTGCCGGCACTCCGCGCGCGACCCCGCACAGAGCGCCCGCGAGCGCGCCACACGCGCCCACACGCGCCCACACGCGCTACGTCGCGCCCTTTACGTAACGCGCGACCATCGCGCGCAATCGCCTCGCCTCGCGACTTTGTCCACGATCACGGTGAACTTTTGCAGTGTAGAGAGACAAGTGTGCCGCGGACGGGTGCGCTTCCGGCTCGTCGGGAAGACGGTGCAGCCGGGTGCGGACCACCGGCCCGCTGGTAGGTGTCGCCGCAGTGCGCGCGCGAGCCCTTTGTGCGCGTGGCGGCGGCGGTGGCAGCGGCGGCGCTCGCGTGCTTAATAATTGACGCGGAGGCTGGCCGCGCGGTGGCCGCTATCGACCTCGCTCGCGTGACTCGCGTGTATTACCCGCGGCAAGGACGCCGCGCTGGCTGCGCCACTACGCCACCGCTGCCGTCGCTGGCGCCGCCGCTGCCACCTCCCTCGCTACTGTGCTTTCTTCTATTTATACTGCTGTATTAACCTTTTTATGTCTGTGAATTGTATTTATGAGTACGTGTTGTTGCCCAACTGTTAAGCACGATATAAATAATGGTTGTTTGTCCCTATTAGCAGGCAGCCCTAAATAGGGATTGATTCATACAGACGGATGTTATGTTCCACGAAACAGTAATTGACAGGGTGAACGGATCGATCGTCATTGTGGCATTCATGAAAACCATTACCATTGAATGATCAGAGACATTGATTGGTGGTACTAAAGACAGCTTTTACGTAAGAACTTTTTGTATTCTACATTATGTCAAATCATTATATTGAAATATACGCTTTTATCATCCATTTCGCAATAATAAGCGTTCATTATGTATTTCAATCGAATTTAGTAAGGAGTCGCGAAATGTAGAGTAAATAGTTAAATACAGCTCTTGATCTGTTGGTTACGTAAATGATTATTGCAATTGTTGACCTCTACATTTCAAGTAAAATCATGAATTACGCATTCTACAGTTGCTACGACACGACATTCGTAGCGCTTAAGCTGTAAAAATAATCGTAGCGGTTGAAGGATGTCCAATGCGGCTATGAATGCGGATGCTACGCGCGGGGCACGGGCAGCCGGCTGGCAGGCGGCTGGCGGCTACGCGTCGCCAGGCGCCCGCGGCCGTAGACAGTGGTGCGCCACTGTCGTAGCCTGCTTGTGGCTACGCGTTTCAATACTCAGTACAAACACTAAGCTCACTTGTAACCGTTTTGTTCAATTGAGCTTAACTGCTTACGGACTTATGTTCTTAGAAATTATTCATTCGTTCTCTTCTTATATTTACTCAACTACTTTATTTAATTATTTGTTATAATGAAATAAGTATGCTTGGTTATAATTTACTTACATTTCTAGTTTTCATTATGAAAATAATCAATTTAATTAGGTTTTAAATAGCAACATTTTCTACAACAATTAGCTACGTTTCGTGACA
This sequence comes from Deilephila elpenor, assembly GCA_949752805.1. NCBI lineage: Eukaryota > Metazoa > Arthropoda > Insecta > Lepidoptera > Sphingidae > Deilephila > Deilephila elpenor. Next base: position 8,462,774 of record OX457111.1, read on the forward strand.
AGGCTGCGACAACATAGCGTGATGTTTCAAAAAACAAGTATTTTTTACTGGAAGGATCTTGATAAGGACATTAAATAGCATTAAGTAGTTAGACGTTATGTTTCACGTTCCGCTTCCTGATATCGCTAAACTAATATTATTTTAAACTGAGTACTTTGTTAAGTTGACTATACTAGACAGTCAGTTAAATATATTATACGCCTAGAAGTTTATGACCTATTCAAATAGATATGCGTTTCATTCAGGTTATTTGATGTCCCCTTATATTGGCTAATTAATTATTTGGCACTAACACAGTGTGAGTCTCATTACATAAGTACATTTAGGTAGTTTATTATAACCCATTTAATAGTATTCGTGAATAATAAATATACATATGAACTAATAAACGATATCCATGAAATATACATATGTATAATACATAAAAATTATATTATTTAACTTAATTACTTTTGGATAGTATAATAAACTCGGATTCATATTAGTAATGTATAATAATGAATGAATTATATTATATAACTCCGTGATATTTTATATTAAAATCCCAAAGATAATATCTTTATTTTTATCAGCCACTAGTTTCCTACTGCTGGGAAAAGACTCTTTTTCTTTTCAATGTAGTTTTGTAAGCAAGTATTTCCTGCAAATTAATAAGCAAATCTATGGATTTTAAGAACTTGATATTTCAATATTTCTTTTTGGCATAGTGCCAAATAATAGGAATGTGCCAAAAGTAGTAATTTATGTAACTAATTCCAAGTTTTATATAAGAAGTAAATTCTCTTTGGGATTTACATAACAAATTATTTATTAAGAAACAATAAAATAATGGATGATGATGCGGAAATCTACTTGCCAGTAGATAGCCATATTGAGCCTTGGTAATTTTAATTAAATAATGGTAAAACAGAAAATTATAAGTACAAATAATATTTGAAAAAGAAACAGAGAGAGAGAGAGAGAGAGGAAATTATGAATAATTTGGATCGATGTGAGGGTTTCCTTGAGTAATTAAAGGAATATGTGTAATTAAACAAGTAATTTGTTGCTCAATTATGAATTTATGATTTAGTTTTTATTTTAATTTATTTTTTTATTAGTTTGACGAGGCAATTAATCCCAAGTTTAATAAATTCAAGCATTGTGTGACCATAGAAAGGACGGACATTTACAAACAACGTTTATTCTGATAATTAATAGTTCATAACGAATGAGTTTTGCATTAAACCAATTTACAAACCTCGAACCATTTTTAAGTAGGTTTTTTATTCTACCAAAAAAGAGTCATCGAAATCTATGTCAAGTGCGCTTGCGGCGCTCACGGATGACAGACAATTAATTTGTCTATGGTCAATACGCAAGCCATTAATCGCGAAATAAATAAACTTGAATAAACTCTGCTAAGTATAGCTGGGCTATAATTAAAGTTACCGGTATTGGGGATAATGTTATATACCGAAACGTTAATTACGGTGCGGACGTTTCAAGAATTCGACGAAATGTTAAAAAAGAGTTTATAAAATTCTCGAGTTAATGGACTTTATTTTAATTGAAATACCAACGTTCCTTTCGGCAATTAGCAGGTTTTTTTTCAAGTCGGTGAGAATTTATTTCCAGGTAGTTTTAATCGATGCAATTTTTTAAACAAACTTATTTTTAATTTTTTTAATATCGATCCGTAATCCGTTTATAATGCAGCATTTTAATGTAGGAATAAATATATCCGTGTTGCCTAGAATCTAGACAAACATAACGTGCACATTTCTAATCGTAATCGCACATTTCTATCGTTTAAAAGCGTGGCTATTACAATTAACATATTACCAACTGTTATATCAGCGTATAACTGTAAGTATCAGCTGTGTTGTCCTTCATTACGTTCAATAATGATGTAACTACTTCTACAATATCTCATAAAACGCAAGTATTATGAAAACATATTACACGCTATAAAGTTAACTAAGTAAGCGGGAAATTGCTCCTAGTTGAGAAGGCTGTTCCTCATTGTGTGTTAATTACCGCACTTTGTTAGCTTTCTATCAATCGATAACTATTCCGCTTTCGTAATATTCCACTGCATATTTGGAATACATTAAAAGTTAGTGATAATTGATAAATATGTCAATATAGACTTTAATTACGAATATAATTACGAAACAGTACAATTGCAACTTGTTTGTGTCAAGTTACAATGCATTATTGACAGCCTCTGTGGCGCAATTGGTTAAACGCCGGCTGTGAAAAGTGAGGCTGTGCGTTCGATTCCGGCAACGAGACAAATATTTGTGTAATCCACAGGTATTTGTTTCGGGACTGAGTGTTAGTGAGACCGAAAAGTATCTCGTAGTTTCTGATACACACGGCACAAGTGTTGAATGATGGTTGGTTGTATTTATTTATTATTCTTTTCCACGGTGACCGTGTGGAATTAGATTTCCTCTCTGATATTACGAAACCTAGACGTTTTAGAAATCTTAAAAAATTGAGTATACTTATTCAAAACATTAGCAACACCCATACGATTAGTGACTCATTTTATTTCTCAATAGCGACAGACCTACTAAACACAATAGACATGGCAACAGACACAACTGACTCATAGCATACTTTAGTGAACTTAAATAAATAATGTTTCCATGTGATTCGAATATAGTAGGAGATTCAACAAAGGACGGCAGATAAAAGCGCTCTATTTCTCCTAGATCCATCTAGAAAGCAGAGGCTCCATATGTCAGATTGTCAATGAGATCTAGTGACAATTTCTAACTAACTATTAAGTAATAACAAGGCAGCTTATTTACTAATCATTGATTATAAAATTGAATAGAGCAATTGCTAAAAAAATGTCAATCACTTCATTTGATGAGATTAATGACGGTTGATGAAGCGAATGATGTATGCAAAAACATAAGTACTTGGCGTTCTATAGTCCCTGCCTACCCCAATTATACATATATGTATAATTATATATGTATGAATGTTTTTATAAAATAGACTCGGATTAATTAAGAAGGATAGTTTGAGCATTTGGTAAATGGTTTCAGGCGGTTACACATTCTGATACTAATCACATGAAGTTAATGAATGGGTTTGATGGCAACAATGGCTAGAGTTCATGTACTGGGTGACTCGCGTGCGTTTGGTACCAAGGGAATTGTGGAGTTTCCGGAATGAATATTACTTTATATTGTCACAGCACAGAGGATCACAGCAAGCTAATTATACAAGTGACAATACTATTCTGTCAATTTGCAGAATCGAATTACATTTCGTGTGACTGTAAGAAATAAGTGTGGGAAGAACAAACTAAGCGAAATATATATTTTTCTCCCAAAACTAGCGGTTCTCTTATTACGGTTTAAACGATGTTTCTGGTGATATCAACACCTAAAGACATGTCTACCTACGCTGATACTATTTGTAAAACAATGCTAAAGCTTTATATTATTTAAAATTTGTTTCCAAATGGAGTGTCTATAAATAACCACACGTTATCGGCATACGAAACCTCATCTTCGCGATCTCGTCCGCCGTAAATCTGACCAAGAGGTTCTAATATTTATGCCGCAACATTTAACTGTGGATCAGTTTCCGTCCCACATGTTTCCTCTTTCTTATTATCTCAGTTCCTTGCTACGCACAGCGGTAATCGTTCAAAGCCATTTGTCTTGCCATATTGTATTTGGTCATTTTAATTACTACTTACTAGGGTGTAGTGTAGTTAATTCATCAATGCAGATAAAATATTATAATTTGTAAGTCGTCATAGAATAACACCCAAATATATATCTATATTAATATTATAAAGAGGAAAGATTTGGTTGTTTGTTTGTTTGCATTGAATAGGCTCCGAAACTATTGAACCGATTTGAAAAATTATTTCACTATTGGCAAGCTACACTATCCCCGGGTGACATAGGCTATATAATATAAAAGGTATCCTTATTAATATCCAATAATTTAATCCAAGGTGCAAAAAATACCTAAAATATTATTTACATCGCGTGTGTTGCGAAAACTATAATATATTGTTAATATGGACTGGACTCAAAAACTATCTGCACCCGGGAGAAGTTGGGCCGAGCCGCTAGTGTTTTATAAATCCACAATGGAATAGGTAAGGAGTAGATTTGGTCAACTTTAATTGTATATTTGGCTGATAATATCCAAACAATAATGCTTCGTTTCTAGTATTTATTCTTTAGAATTAATTTTATTAGGGGAATACTTTTGATTAAACTTCTAAGAATACCGCAATGTAATTTTGTTTTTGCATAAATTAAATAATCCATTGTTATAAAATATGAAAGCTTTGCTATCTAATAAAGAATAAGAGTTTATGAATTAGTAATACTATATTAGTTTAGAAATTGATTAAATTCACAATTTTTATTTTTTTATCTCAAATGTAATAAATGTAATAATAGTATATACCAATTTACTTACCTTTGAATATAGTAAGAATATGCTGGCTCGACTCTGGTGGTAATACTGCCTCATAGAAGACCGATAACATAAGTGTTGCTCGTTTATGTAATAAAAGAAAATCTAATAATTGCTTTTCCAATGATCATTGTGTATACTCCATATCGTATCATTAATTTTCAATATTTTTGACCGAACTTCCTCTAGGTGCTTCTTGGCCACAGGTCATGAGTCTCCCACAATTATAACTTATTTCCATTCACAAGATATATGAGGATGAGCTTACTATCATGACACAATTTCCAGTTGCAGCTAGCTCATTCTTCTGTTTCAAAAACTTATACTAGGCCCGACTTGGGAATAGAACCTCACAGTTCATACACGCTATTATTACACCAATGAGGCGTTATACACAATTATTACACAATTATTTAATAAAATCATACCGGTGGACTACACGACCCAGATTTAAATGCATGTGAATTGTGAATTTGCCGTGCTGTTAATGTATTGTGGCTCACCTGCGTGATATTGAGTCCATCTACATCCTGATACGTGGATACACGGAACCACTTAATATTGCGAATATTGATGTAGCTACTTTTAAGAATCCATCGTTAGATTTCTAGATATCGAAATGTAGGTAGTCAAAGGCATTTCGTGAATGTTGCCATGTAATTAGTAAGTAATATTGTATAAATGTTTAAAAAAAAATCTATTAAACGAAAAACCATGGTCATTCCAATAGCAGCGTGTACGTGAACAATGAAATCCTGGGTTCAATCACCTGATCAGGCATTTAATATTTTGTAAGTTTTGGATTGTCGGTATATTTTTCGACAGAAATAGGTGCATAGTTGGTGTCATTAGAGAAGCTCCATTTACCCCGCTGGGATTACAAGCGTTAGCTTATTAAATAAATAAATACACCCAACAGTCACATACATAGTCCTGACCCCACACTAAGATCGAGTCTTGTGTCGTGGGTATCAGAAACTACGAGGGACTTTTCGGTCTCACAAACACCCAGACCCGAAACAAATACCTGTGGATCACACAAATATTTGTTTCGGTGCGGGGATCGAACCCGCCGCGTCTCGTTTCACAGGCCGGCGTCTAACCAACTGCGCCACGGAGGCTGTTTATTATGTATAAACATAGTTAAGTTTTAGACAGAATTCTTTATACAACATTCAATTGGACAAATTTAAGTTTATTTTTATTAATCACTCATGGAAAATACTAAACACTTCGTATTCAATTTTATTGTGCAGTTTTGAATTTTGTGGACGTTAAATATTATTTTTACGCTCGGGAAAGTTGAAAGCAATTTCGCTGAGAGCCGGTCACACAAGGTAACTTATGTAAATGGATGCAAGGCTTATGTACTGCGCGGGGAACTTATCTCGGACGAATTCCACGCTTATATGGAGAACCCTTACACATTTTATGGGTTTTCTTCTTGCAGACATTTCATTCAATATTGAAATGACAAACAAGTTTTGTGTAAAAACATCTTTGGAGGATGTTGTTTTGATGGATTTTGGTTACTGTATTAGCTTGTACACGAAACGCTTTATTAAATGTAGGTGTTAATTGTTTCTGATGGCGAGATACATCTTTTTCCTGCGGATGATTCCTCTATTTAAATAGCATTTACCTGCAGGTGCAATGCAGACAAAGTGGTTGCAATTCAGTTGGCATGGTCGTAATCGGATATACACAGGTTGAACCCAAAACGCAAAACACTTTCGTGGGACTTCCTTTATGGGGGTTCCTATCCGGGTGAATACAGCAATACTGCCACCATTTATTACCGAATTTTATTCCTAAGACCTATGTGTATTAATCTTTGGTAATTGGGTAATAGTATTAGGTTAATAATTGGCCTGTTTTTTTTTCCGCCAACTAAAATAATATTCAAAATAAATTATAAGAATTCAACCTTGATGTTAATGCATTAACAATGTTAAGTATTACTACGAAATTACAAGTTAAATTTCGCTGCTTCATGTTCCAACCTATTATATATTTAATAATGCAAAACTGAACTAATTGTAGCGAACGTAAATGTGCCAAGTACAATGCAGTGTCGCGGAGGACGGGCACGTACCGAGGATTAATTCAAATACTTTGCTTTGTTTTTGTAATTATAATCCTAAAACGGCATCGGCCGAGATAACGCATTAGTAGAAGAAGAAGAATCATTAAAAGAACGTGTTGCTTGTTTCGTGATTTGACACGCCTGCGTATTGACAAGAGCGACTTCCGCTAGAACTTATTGTTACTAAACATTGTATGACACTGTATTGTGCTCGTCACTCCTTAGATGTTAAGTATCCTTATGCCGTCTAATGACAATCTACAAAGTCCATAAAAGCAGAACATAACAGTGCTTAGACGCTGCTGGTTGGCGGTAACATTAACAAACTGGTGGTATAGCGGGTCGTCGTATCAAATTGCGAGACCTTACCCCTTTGTCGGCAACTACACCCCACGCTAACACACATTACACTAAACAGCGAAATAAGCACTCCCCTACAGCGATAACACAGGCAGAGGAAAAAAAATAAAAAATAAACTGGTGGTATGTACAGCCTTATGATTTTATTAGAAAATGATGATTGAATCGCTCTTTTGTTGAGTCTTGATTCCTGATTAAATTGCGTGGCACAAAATCTGAGTCTTGTTGGGTTTCTGAGTCAAAGCTTTGGCCCTAATGACTTATGTTCAATTGTAATAATTTGGCTGCTTTTGAATGAGTAGGTAGATTTATTTTAGTCACTAGAGGAGAGCCCCTAAAGCGAGCGTAGAAAACTGAGTCAGAATACACTCATATTGTGACACATGCTATGCAGACTAATATGACAGTATAGTTAATTATTATACAATTATTTTAACACCACTTTACCTCTGACGCGTATACAACAATCAGTAGGCTAATTCACGTAATTTATTGACGCACCGATCAAGTTTCGATGCAGTTGCGATTAGGTTAACGTCTTAATGGTACGTACGTCAAAATGGTATTCTTGTAATTGTTTAGCTGCGCGTAAGATATGCATAAACTGCGCATGTGCTGCACGTTGGTCGGACTAAACTGTCATTGGAGACGTCAAATGAATAGGTCAATACCAATCAGGTTGCGATCTGAATCACGCATGTATAAAACGCGCAGCAGTAGAATACGCTAAAGCGCTCGCGTGACTCGAACTTGACGCGAGCGTATCTGACAGCGGTTGTCTAAATTACAAGAATACAAAAAGGGCTGTTTTGATCGAAACTTAACTGCAACTGAAATTATTTAATTACGTGAATTAGCCTACTGAGCTTCTTACTTTTGTTGGCAAATTCGCATATCTATAACATTGCCAAAATATGGAGTTTCATTTTAAGTTTTTACGAATTTATATTATAGACAGCAAGTTTTATTATGGTTTTATCACAGACGAAGAGCATGCAAAGCCTTATAGTCCCACTGGTGGTAGGTCTCTCATATGTGAGAGACCGTCTGGGTACCATCGGAATTGATAAAGCGATCTTGCCATCCATAGACCTTATACGATAGACACCTCTGGCCATTTTACAATTTGAAAGTATTGCCGAGCTCGAGTTGTAACTTACTACTGTAATGCGTTTTCTAATGTGTGATGTATATACCCACATTTATTTCACTTTACCTTACCCCTCAGACTTCACGTCAGTAAACCCTGCTCCTACACAATTTTATGTTATGTTCTATTTGAAAAATATTTTTTTTTTTTTTTTTTTTTAAACTGGCACGGCATAGTGACTGCATTGCACCTGATGGTAAGTGCTAATGCCGTCCAGATAGAGTATCGAATGGTATCAGACGGTAGTCTCATACCATTCGACACAATCATGCCGGCCCGCTGAGATGCCTCTTCACGCTACGGCGGAAGGACCCAGGATTATAGGAAGGAGGGAACACGTGCGGTGGCAAACCGTTCCACAGCTTGACTGTACGGCAGAAAAAAGAGTTAGAGAACCTTTTGGTTCGCGCCGAAATGGATTGAACAGTCAAGCTATGGCTCCGCAAGCCAGCACGCGTGGTTCTGTTAAGGAAAGGAGAGGAGGGGATTAAATTGAACAATTCCTCAGAGCATTCGCCATGATACAGACGGTAGAACACGCTTAGAGAGGCGACATCCCTCCGTAACTGTAGCGACTCTAAGTTGCCCGTAATGTCTGCATCATTCACAATGCGGATGGCCCGCCGCTGCAATCCATCCAAGGCATCGAGCAAGTACTGGGCGGATCCATCCCAGAGGTGCGAACAGTATTCCATACCCGGCCGAACCTGCGCTTTATACAAGCGGTAGAGTTGACCGGGCGCGAAAAACCGACGCACCTTGTTCAGGACCCCAACCCTGCGGGAAGTGGCAGATATTACGCCCTCGATGTGATTCCTTGGATTAAGATCACAACGGATATCCACACCAAGGATACTCAGGTCATTCCGCATTGAGAGGGGAATACCCTGAAGAATGGGGAGGGGAGAGAACGGGGATTTTTTGCACGTGAACGCACACACCTGGGTTTTCCTGGCATTGAACTCAACCATATTCCTGGAGCCCCATGTAGAAATGAGATCCAAGGACCGATTGAGCTCAATGACAAGATCCTCGCGCCCACTCACAGTGTCGACCCGGCAACCTGGGGACCCATGGCAGTATCGCCCATGAACCGTGCTGTCATCTGCATAGCAATGAATGTTGCCAAGTGACAACATATCATTGATATGCAGAATAAACAGGGTGGGCGACAGCACCGAGCCCTGCGGAACTCCGGCATTTACCGACATGAGCGCCGAAGCGTGTCCGTCAACGACGACACGCATTCTACGCCCATGCAGAAAGCCAGAAATCCACGAACACAAGTTGTCGGGCAGACCGTATGCCGGAAGCTTGGATAGGAGACCACGGTGCCAGACCCTATCAAACGCCTTGGCTATGTCGAGGCTCACAGCAAGAGCCTCGCCACGCCGGTCTATCGCCTCACCCCAGCGATGCAGGACAAACGCCAGAAGATCACCCGTTGATCGGTTGTGACGGAATCCGTACTGTCTGTCACTGATCAACGAGTGATCCTCCAGGTAGCGGACCAATTGAGCGTTTATGATCCGCTCCATGACCTTACACATCACTGAGGTGATAGCGATAGGGCGATAATTGGTAGGGTCTGACCGATCACCCTTTTTGGGGATCGGTTGCACATTGGCCTCCCTCCAAGATTCCGGCACAACACCTGTGCGGTAGGACACTCGGTAGAGGCGTGTCAGTGCAGGAGACAACTCCGCTGCGCAACTCCTTAAAACCACCGCCGGTATTCCATCCGGACCACTGGCTTTCCGCACATCGAGAGACCGTAGTTCACGCCGCACATCACACTGCCTGATGCGAATATCCGCCATTGAGGATCCGCAATCAGGCAGCACCGGCGGGGGCCGGGAACCACAGTCCTCGAGGCGGGAATTAGCCGCAAAGAGATTTGCCAGTAAGGCGGCTTTCTCTTGCGGCTTGTGGGCCAGCGAACCTTCCGGGTACCTCAGCGGTGGCAATGCTGGACGGCAGAAGTTAGACTGGACGGCCCTGGCCAAACTCCAATAAGCACGACTGCTAGTTGGGTGATTGGCCAACGCACGCCCAATCCTGCAAACGCGCTGGGCATCTGCTCTAACGTAGGCCTTCTTGCAGGCCTTGGCGGCTCGATTATAGGCTTCCTTGAGGGAACTGATATTAGGATCCTTGTTAGCGCGACCCCTGATCCAAGCGCGATACGCCGCCTGTTTGTCACCGACAGCATCGGCGCATGCCCGATTGAACCAGGAGCGTCCACGACCCTTACTGGCGATCTCAGAGGAAGGAATATAATATTCCATTCCTAGTCTGATTTCGTCAGCAATAGCGTTGGCACTCGCAGAAGGATCTTTTCCCTCAAAGCAGCGCTGCCGCCAAGGGATAGATGCGAAATATTCCCGCATGCCGTCCCAATCCGCCGACGAGTAATGCCAGACCCTTCGCTTAACCTGCACGGGACGTGGAGGAGAAGCGAACGGTACCGACGACCGAACCAGGCAGTGATCGGAAGTGCCCAGAGGAGCACTAACGGTCACACTATACCCGGCCGGGTGACTCGCCAGCAGAAGGTCCAGCAGAGAAGGCGCATGACTCGCCACATCCGGGATCCTGGTGGGCTGGTTCACCAGTTGTGACAAGTCATGTGTCAGAGCGAATGCATGGGCAGCTCTGCCAGCATGATCGGTCTTGGGGGAGCCCAACCACAACTCATGATGTGCATTAAAATCCCCCAAGACCACCATTTCCGCTGACGGGAACCGCACCTGCGCGTCATCTGCCGCCTGGCTAAGGTACCTGAACAGCCGAGTCGTCTCATCGTCCCCGTTGTGTGACCTGTAGAGGCACACGTAGATGCGGCTCAGAGAACCAAGATCCACGTGCACCCACAGTGCGGAGAAGGAGGGGTCCTCCATGCAGCGCAGACGGCGACAGCAGACGTCCGACCGAACATACAAGCATACCCCGGCTTTTGGCTTGAAGTTTCCTTCAAGCGAATAACCGGGGTACATCAGGTAAGAATTGTCGGCCGGACAACGAATCTGCGTCTCCGTCAAGAAGAGCAAAGCAGGCCGGGCCATCTCAAGATGGTGGTGGACGGCATTAATGTTTGTATGGAGTCCGCGGATGTTGGCGAACTCCATAGTGAACGCGGTGGTGGGGTTATACACCGCTGAAGGACCTGCTTTCTTTTTGTGCACTGTCATGAAGGTAAGGGTTAGGTTCGGTGAAGAGGCATCGAGGAGCCTGTATCAGGGCACTAAGAAGGCCGAACGGGTACAGGGACAAGGGAGTTGGCAGGAGGAGAATTGATCCGCCGGACGGAAGGGCCCCCGTACCCTCCCGGGATGGGCCGCCGGGACCCCACATCCGGTCACCAACCGGCACGACGGACCCACCCAAGATTATGCGCGGCATGGTGAGGCAGCCTCTCGTAGTGGTTAGCTACGATTGGGCCCCTGTACTGTACCGCGGGCGGCCAGCGGACAACCGTTTCTACGGGTCTCCCTGGCCGGCGGGTCAACACTCCTTCCACCGACAGCGTACCGCAAATACCCACACGGCACAACCTCATACCCAGATACAGGCCCCTCGAGAAACCGGGGGATAACGGGCTGATCCCGGAACGCGACCCCCTTGCGGGGATCACTATGGCGGTCTTTACGCCGCGTTAACGGTGGTCGCTACCCGGGCGGATGCAGGCATCCTACCACCACGAACTGTGTCACTCATTTGGCACTACCCAGGGGTCACGTGTAGGGAAACTAGAGTCAAAGCCTACGGACGCGAGTGACGTTAACCCCCGAAAACGTCAACATAAATGTTTATAGAAAAGTATAGGTGGAAAGCAATTTGCAAATGTTTTCATACCTCCTCGTAAAGACATTTCGCTTGGAGCAAAGCGCCAAACCACATAAAAGTGAATACGCAATTTGCAGTCCCTTTATAAGTCAAGTGAAGGCGGCGTGACCAAAGGGTCGGGTTACGCAAAGAGCAACCAGCGTACACAATTGCTATACGTATGAAGCAGTGTTGTGACACGCTAATTTCGCTCGTTTTTAATTAAATTTATATTTAATTAAGTTTAAACCTCTGTGAATTGTATTCGTCGTTATGTGTGATAATTCTGTGCTCTGTGTGTGAGTTTTAAAGTGAAAGATTTAGGTCTGGCTTGAACAAAATTGAAAAATAGCAAATACAAGTTTATGATTTTTTCGAGTATTAGCCCTTCTTTATATTTGTGATATGTTAATATACTATGGTAAATTTTATTGACCTGATACAAAAATAATAAGAATTGGATATCAATAGATATCTAGAAGGCCGCTTTTCCTTACGATGTTTACCTTCACCGTTATAGTGCATGGTGATTGACTTGCAAATACTCTTACATGTGTCTTTGTGCAGTTTTTTATTTGTTTTAGTATACATTTTTGTAGTTTATTATACAATTATGTATCTATCCTCGATTTGAACTTATAAAAGTAATATCTCTGTTTGTTTTCCGAATAAATAAAAATGAAATAAGCCCCGAGCCCAGAGTTCACTTCATAACGCCTTTTGCAAGTCTTTATTGGACGCCCGCCAGAAGTGAGCTCATAACAATCATAATTTATTCTCGTGATAATCCGCTGATTTTTCAGGGATTAGTGCCTTATCTTTCTTTTGTCCTATACATTGAACAAGCATGAACAGCTAAAGACGTTTATTATATATTTTAATTGATAGCTCTCCCTTCAGCCACAGGAAGTCCACTGCTGAACATAGGCCTCCCCCAGGGTTCTCCATACCACCTGTTGGAAGCAGCCTGCATACAGCAACTTCCTGCGACCTGAACCAATTAATTGATAGCTAGTTCATTATAATCCAATTAGAGTAAAATGCAAGTAACGAGTGTGTAAAATTTATCTCTCGTTAGTCTTGGTCGACTTTATTATACCGGCAATATTAAATATTTATTTCAAACCGAATATTCGCAAAGTGAACCCAAAACACTTCATTTTAACGTAGTGTTACTGTAAGAAACATCCGTCGTTAAACAGTGATTGCTATCCGATCGCTGCTATCAGCAGATTTTGTGTCTCATATAATCTCACGTATAAAAAAATAGCTACGGCAACACTGGTATATAGATTTTCTGGAAAGCAGTGGTACACCTTCGATCGACCGATCCATTTGTACTGTGGTTTTAACGAACAAAAGCAAGGCTCTACGACTTATAAATATTAAGAAATTAAATGCAGTGCGTTGGGAAACACCTTAATAGTAGTTCGTAACGTAAATTCTTTTTATAGCACTTTGCAAACCCTTCCATCCTTGTATTATGGTGCTACCCCAATGCATCCTGATATTTTTGTGTACGTAATATAATTAAACTTTGCCTCGTCAATGGTCTATCTCGTAAGAACTGTGGGATCAAGTAAACTAGTGTCTCATTATTATTTATCAGATCATACACCCTATTTTATGTCACTTTACGATACGAACTTTTTATGCATAAAATCCCGAAAGATGTTATTTACTTGTTAGTAATGTTGAAAAAAGTATTCTGTCAGATAGAAAGAACAGTAGGAAATCAAATTATTTCTTTGTTACTTTATTAATACGAATACACTGGTAAATGCGCTGCGTCAATTCCGAACTTGGTGGAACATAATGACAGATCCAATTTGGTTGGTTAATATCGGAATGCGCAGAGTTCCGCAGTGTGGTCCGGAGCGGGGCGGCGCGGCGCGTCGGCGGGCGTAGTCGGGCGGCCGTCGCCGAGCGTCGGGTGTCGGGCGTCCGTGTGGGGCCTTGAAAACTCGGCGCCCGCTCTATCCCCAAGTCATCTTCACGCGCCGATCAATGCTTACTTTACAACTTGCCGAATAAAACTTGCCCTTCACCTATATATTCTTTTTGTTCTACATTTATTTTAACCAAATTTATTGAATATTAACATAACTTTTTAGACAACCTTCAAGTGGATATCCAAATATCTGACACAATTAGACTTTTTACAATAACATAACGTGTTGGTAAACAATAAAAAAAACAATAAAATAATCTTCGAATAATGACAAACACATTCTCAACGACTATATAAATAAAATTAAAATGTATTTATTTTATTATTGCTTTTTATGTATTCTATTTATTATTCATGTTTTACTCTCAATAATCAATATACTATTACTACGATACTTGTTTTCGCATGACCCAGAGTAAACAACCCTAGCGCGACCGCCGGGCGTAGTGTGAGTAAGCAACGAAAAGTGAAGTACATACACAAGCTTGACTTCTGTTAGTTTTCTGTGGTGAAACACTAACGGCCATAATCATAGACAGTTCAAAACCTATTTTAATTATCGAATGTTTTGTCCCTTTCGAACGACTTTTGAATCAGTTTGAGCGAAGAAGACAAAACATTCGATAACTAAAATACGTTTTAAATCTGTTTATGAATAAGGACGTAAGAATTTAGTATGGGGTAGAAGTTTCCGTAGCGTAGGTGTTACCGATTATTTCATTAATTTCACCCTTATTTTATCCCAGAAAAATGTGTGCAACAATTGATTTACAATTTTCCCTGTTTATTTTTCTGATTGAGAAATATATTTTTGAGTTATGACATCTTATCATTAGATATTTCTGAGATCTTAAACGTGATTCCTCAGTGTCAATATTTAATAGAAAAAGTGTATGGGAATGGAATAGTCGCTACCTCGTAGATTTGTGTCTAAGATTAAAGTTACAAATAACTAAATGTATAAATATTATCATAATTTTGAAATAAATCTCAGTTAACGAATTAGCGGTCCTAAGGTTTAATTATCACTGCCTTGGCTTACAGCGATCATAGTATCCATTACAAAAATTAAACGTTATTATTATATTTAAGGTCTTAAGTTAATAATGAATAATGTAGGTATAATAATGAATTATTAAAAATTTAATAAAACTTGATTGCCTCGGTGGCGTAGTTGTACTACGATACGACTACAAAGCTGAGGTCTCGGGTTCGAATCCCGGGTCGGGAAAAGTGATATTAGATTTTTCTATTAATTATCAGCCCGGAGTCAGGAATTTGTGCCCGATATGTCGATAGGCTCGCTCCCTATCACATCATGGGACGGAACATACAAGGCGGTATGTGGGTGTCCTGGTGGCGCCTCTGCCTACCCCTTCTGGGATTAAGGCGTGAGATTATGTGTGTTTGTAAATAAAAATTTTATTATTCTATAAATAATTAATGAATTTCAAAGCAATTTCCCTTTAAAGTCAAAGTGGCGCCCTGTCTTTCTGTCAGTTAAAAATGAAAGGAATAAGAATATTACGGTTCATAATTTGTCCTGTTCCTTCAGTTATCTTGTAGTGTCAGCTTGTAAAATATATAAAAAGACCTTTCCTTTTCATTACAGTCATAAAACGACGGATTGGCCTAATTTTTTAATGGAAAACACTTGAATCGTATTCGAGCAAAATCATCAAATATATTTATGCCCGACCTCATACTTTTTTAACTGAACGACAAAATATGTAGAATATTTGTACATTTGGAATAGAACTGAGAATTGAGAGCCTTCTCTTTTTCGTATATAATTCGTATATTTATATTTATCTTCTTCTATCCTTGTCTTACTTGGACTCGGTGTAACGTATTTGTGTCATAAAACAAGGAGTAACGACTTGATGAAATGTTATTTACAACAAAGAATAAAACAATACGTGTAAAACTATGTCAAAATTATGTTTAATGTAGTTTTTAAATCAGGGACAAATTATAATTAATATAATAATAAAAACCTGCTGCTGAGGTCAATGTCATTCATCAAGTTTATCAATAAAAATAAATAAATCCGACGTTTGGATGCATTATTTTTGTATATCTATATTTACAGTTTTAACGTTTTTATTGAGAGATTCAATTTTTTGCTAAGTTTCTTTACCGTAGTCCTTTCTAACCATTTGTAGGCCGGCAACGCATTTCCATGCCCTATGGTGTTGTAGATGTTCATTGGCGGCGGTGATTACTTGCCATCAGGTGAACCGTTTGTTCGTTTATAATATAAAAGAAAACACATTTTTGATTGCTCTTTTGTCTTGGTTTACTTCGGCTTCTAATGATTTATTACGGTTTTGCAATTTATAAGTACTAATTAAATTTTTATACATTTAAACAATTCAAATGTAAAATTTTATTAAGTCTTTCAATTACTATATTAAATCGATGCCAGTTTATTTCAATTCGAACCAGTGTTTGTTTAACTATTACAACGGATTCACGAGTTCAACATCATGATTCAGTTTTCTAAGAGATCATATTCAAAAACCGCGCGCAATAAAGATGCTGTATGAAAGACGGTCCATAAAAACTAAATACGAATGTAAAGTTTGCTTAGCCTGAATGAGGCTGAATGTAAGGCGAATATAAGGTGAATTTTCAGTAGGTAACATATCTGAGCGCTTGGCGCTGTGGCCGGTGCGGTCGGGAAAGTAGGTCAGTTCGACGTAAACGACAGGGCTGCGCGGAAACGGCCTGAAGAATGCTCCCCTTGTCCGCTACAGCTTTGGCACCCTATTGTCTCCGCCACTGTAGATATGCACTTATAGTTGGCGAATTTGAATTAAATGTCAAATGTTAAGCCGCTTTGTTGGCCAATTTTAGTTTAAGTCAGCCTCGTGTGAAGCAAGGATTGCTAGAACAGTTTCTATTATTTTAGCCTTATATATAAATGTATTTTGCATTATGCTCGTGCTAGAATCCCCTATATTATAGGCGGGGTTTCACTATTGCCCCCTACAATTTACCAAGCTTTTGTCCACCTCAAGATATCGACTTTTATAGTAAAGTAGTCTATGAGCCATGGCAGGCACAAACTCCAGCAAACAAAACCAAAAATGACATAAATTGCTTGACATGGAAATGTAACCGAAGACTTCATGGTTCACAGCAAACGAACAACACATTGATTCACTAGATCACTAGGTGGTATATTTAAAAACAGTGTTTATATATAAAACCAACTTAAATCCTAATATTGCGATGCAGTGTTCGAAAAGCCAGCAGTAAAAATCCCCGCTCCGAGACGAATGTTTGTGCCAACAACAAATGTTTGTTCCAAGTCTAGGTGTTGTGAGATCGTAAACTCTCTTGTAGTTTTTGGCACACCGAATCTTACCTTGGGGCCGGAACTTTGTGTAACTATAGGATGTTTTTGTTTGTGATAATCATAATGTATATTAAATAGTTTTTAAATATTTATACAGTTTAAAAGTTACTGATCCCATATTATTGTAATTGTAATATCCTTAGACCTTACTAATATTATTATTGCGAAAGTTTGTATGTGGATATGGATGGATGTTTGTTACTCATTCGTGCAAAAACGGCATATTTGGTATAGGGGGTAGTTGACACCCTGGATCAGCGCATAGGCTACTTTTTATCCCGAAAAAAATTAGTGTTCGCATGGGATTAATAAGGAATTCAAATATCTGTGCATATTTGCTAATTTTCAAACTCTAATGGATGGCATGGGACAGGAGAGAACAGGATTGCATGCTTTTCGTCATGGGACTGAATAAGTCCGGACGGCACGGGATATAACAGGACGGGACGGCAAAACCAATATAGTCGATGGCGGTCACATTGAGTTTTATTATAAAACAGTTAGTACGCGAATTCATATGTTGTTGATATGGGCTGGACTAAAAAACTATCTGCACCCGGGCGAAGCCGGGTCGGGCCAACTCGATGCCAAAGCGACAGAATATAACAAAAAATGTTATCATTCGTCTTTGTTCTCAATAATTTTCTCAGTAATAAATACATATTTTTTAAGCCACACTTTTGTTAATCAATTACAATCGCATGCGAATAAACTAAACCAAATTGCCTTTTCAATCTTTTCTCTTTGTTCCGAAGTATATCCCTACCTTTCCGGCACATTAAACCTCATGTTTATTGATACAAATTAGTCCGTGGCATTATATTCAGCCGCCGGCATAATTCCTTTTGCAGTGAATTAGCACGGTATTATCATAGTGGCGACTGAGGCGGGCCGCGCGGTTCCCACAGCGGCGGGTCGCCGGATCGATTCCCGGCGCGACCCGGTCAACAGATAGTAACCTGCGGTTAACCCTACCTCACGTTCGATTACGATATGCTTTTTTATTTAAAACGAGGTTGACTATTCAATTGCCTTAATAACAGCCTTTTGCGTGTGGAATATTTTAAAACGCTATTCGTTTATGCTGCAGTATTAATATCGAATAAAGTTAAAAAATACTGACAAGTCGCTTTATTGTGTTCGTGGAAACATGTTAGCTGTAAACCATGGTGTCCTTAGCTCTTTCTCCAGTTTAGGAAATACAATTTCTGTAAGATTTTCTTTTTGAAAGATCTCGCAAATGTTGCGCAGGACTGTTATTTTTAACAAGCATTGCCGTAGGCCGTAGGCTCGTGCTCTACCACATCTTAGGATGAAACTAAGCTCTACGAAGTACGAACGTTGGGTCTTTTGGCACCTTGCATATCACTTCGGTGATACATGCGTGAATTTATGTTTTACATATGTATTAAAGTATATAAATAAATTATTAAAATTATAAAAAGGACCGTTTACTGTTTAACAAGCCGATTGAGAAGTTGGCTTTCAGTATTAAGGTTGTGAACTTGATCTCCACCTTGATAAAGTCATGGATTATTACCTCACGTTGTTGAATTTGGAAACTGTGTTTCAAACATACTTAACACACATGCGAGCCTACAAATGTTTCCGTTAAAATAATATTTCTTCCCCATTTTTTTGTAAAGTTGTGTCTATAATGTTCATTGGTGTTTGTAAAACGATTTGGCTAATCATTATAGAACTCGTGAATATAAATGATGTCGAGCAATTATCCGACCTCGGGGATGACATGTTGTTAAATTGTAAACTTCCATAACGTGATTTCGATTTATAAAGTTGACTTAGAAATAGGTATATACAAATCGTGTCACTGTTAGTTATGAAAAACCGCCCACGAAACAAATCTACTGGTATTAGGTATAAAACCTAACCGAAAATATGTACGTTTTAACAATGAAACATCTGAATGCTCGGCATCTGTTCTCAATTAACGCAGAGCTTGTGTCGGACACCGGATACGTATAATTTACATGTATATTGCTAGTTTAATGGGAGACCCCTATTGTAATTGTGTTTGCCAAACCGCAATGTAGTGCAAATGCCGGGAGTGATGGACTAATTAATATGATTGATCTAGTGTATAACGTCGGTTTTTAATCGTCGCATTTATAGTGAAATTAAATTAAGTAATGGCTGATTTTGCTGTTGAAATGAATTAAAAGTTTTATTATTTGTGAAAGCTTCCATGGCGCAGTTGTTTGTGAATCGTGAGGTCCTACATTTAATTCCCAAGTTTGCAAAAGAATTTGTCTGAGTTCCGCTCAGAGAGGTTCAGAAAATCTTATTTGAGTTGCGCGGTAAAGGAATTTCTGCTCAGCATTGCAATGCCTGGGGCTTTTATCATTTCTTGAAACGTAAATAATACAGTCGTGGTTGTGTATATTCTGTTTAGAAAGGTTCACATAGCTGTTCAGACCGGCGCGGCAAAAGACTCTCTTTCTGGTGGGTACTCTATCACGATTCACGACAGAACTGCATTTACCATCGGCCATGCCAGTATAAATAATAATGAAAAATTAATGGTTTCTATGATTGACGCGAATGTTTCAGACTGAAATAAAGACTATTTTTTAATCCGCCCCGAGACCAAGAAAACCGTAAAGTATTCGAAAGGTCGTGATGTAAAAAAAATTAAAAATTAAACCAAATTCACGATCAAATCTATAAAAAATAGTCTTATTTAAATGATGAAAAATTAATAGAAACCTCGTGAGTAGTGTAAAATCGCTTGACAAGCGTTGCCAGTGGTTATGCGCTAATATTTCTTCGTGAACTTTGCGGAATTAGGACAGCGACACCATGCCGACCACCGCGCGGTCGATACTCCGTGTTTTTGCTCGCCCGCGTAAATAGTATAGCATATCGAAGGGAGTAGCTATGGTATTAGTACCTACTGCGAATATTAACGGCCTTTTTCATGGCCGTTAATGTTTCTGTACCTGTATTTGTATCAGCCCTGCAAGGCACGGGTTTCCTCTACAATCGAGAGTACGATTAAGAGGGGTTAGGCCATATAGTCGAAAAGGCTGGCTTAGTGCTGACCAGACTTCACATAACATATAAATTCTTACAGATCGCAATGGTTTCCTAACAACGTTTCCTTCACTGTTATAGTGCGTGGTGATTGACTATCAATACAGATCTGTTTGACCTGTGTCCTCGTTTGCCGGACTTATGCAATAAAAATATATGCACAATAACAATGATACAAATGCCAACTGTAAATAATGAAAAATCGCGGTACCTTATTACTTAAAATATCCTTATTTCTCCTAGACGAAGGCAGTAATTTATATTTATCCAACTCAGACCCCTATAATATCTCTATTTGTCGCACTTACTCAACCATAATAATCTCTACAGCCTTTGTCTATAATAAACATGCTACGCCGGACTCCACCGCAGGTGACCTTTGACTAGTCTAAATATAAAACGATTTCATTTAAATTTAATCCAACCGAGAAGGGTCGCGTATTGATTAGTTAATGGAAACTATTTAATGTAACTATCGACGGTAGATTCCATGAAAAGCATATATTGGCAGTAACTACAGCTTTATTTGTGTCGTAGCGAACGGCTTCGACGTCACTCGCAACGCAGCAGTCTGTATGGGAGGTTAAATGTATATTTAACAGAGCTGACGTCATACAGGTATCGTAATTAGCTGATCTAAAATGCTGACGCTTGAAAGCAAACGGAAACATTACCTTGTGCGTCAGTCATTGAGACAGAAATGTACTTACTTAGTGCATTGTTATGTACAGATAAAGTGCTCTTGGCGGGGTTCGTGCAACTCAGGAAGCGTTTATCGTATTAATGCAGATTACATCGTCGACAGGCACAATAGCATAATTGAATCTCGTTGAAATAACGAGCCCGTTTTAAGCCGCAACCTCTGACAGACTAACCTTTTAAAATGGAGCGTTTATAACAGTTAGCCTGCTGTCTTTTGAATGTCAAGAAAACGTGGAGATTACACATGAGGTTATTATATACGTTACAAGTAGTAAATAAATATCCTACGTAGTATAAAAAGTGTCTTGAATCGTGGAAATTATGTTGGACTTTTCATAATCACAAAACTCAGTCCTTTCATTATCACAAGCGGTGTCTCAGTGGTTTTACCTCAATTAATGTTTATAGACCTAAATATTATCCAGCATAAAAACACTAATCCATTCAATAAAGTTCATTTACGGGAAAATGTTTTATACATCCTACCAGTAGAACAAAAGAATTTATTACTTTTACGGTCTTATTCATTGACAATTTTAAAACCTATTTTAGTTATCGAATGTTTTGTCCATTTCGAACGACTTTTGAATTCAGTTTGAGCGAAGAAGATAAAACATACGATAACTAAAATAGGTTTTAAAACTATCTATGAATAAGTCTGTTAGTATTTTGGTAATAACTATTTCAAATAAAAAAAAAAATGCATTATGTAATCAACTGTACTAATAAACACAATTAGAATATTTCTACTGTCAAGAGTCATAATACTTTTATTAAAAGTATGATTGCAGTTTATAAATTTTTCGAGGACGCCGTAAGTAAACATAGTTTCACAGCTTTATTGAACATAAAAGACAGCTTACAGGTCTTTGACACCGTAAACGTCGAAAATTATGGTTTATGATATATCCAGACTGTTTTTCCTTCTATTACAAATAATTATATGACCGTAGGGAATTCTAAGTGAGGTTGGTACCATGACTTAATGATTTATACATAGTTTATTTGTAACTAGTCTTTGACCGCGGCTTGGTTCCCTTTAATGTGGTTATTGCTACTTGTATTCACCCTGAATAGGCTGATACAGAACGAGTTTTTAAGCGTCGTCGTAATCGTTTAGTGCCTACATGTAAATATCTCTTTAGAACAATCGATTATAACCCACCTCAAAGGGAAGTGTTTGGATGATGTTCAAGTGGGTTTGGGATCGACGAGACAACTCTTCTTGTCAGAGATCAATTACGCAATTATTGAAAATTGCTTTCAAACAACGTTTCCTTTTGGGCATTTGTAGCGACAAATATACATTAGATTAAGAGAGAGCGGTCTGTTTCCTTCATGTTGTTGGAAATACATTAACAAATGAATCCATTACATTACACTTCCTTCGAAGTTTAATAACCGTCTAGTGCGGCACATGAGGTAGCGTGTCACTTTATAAAATGAATTATGTTTCATTTTATTTTGTATGGAAAACAAACAACATTTCAAGTCGTTATGCAAAACTATTTAGCTATCTTGAAACCGTTAATAAGTTTTCTCATAAATACAAGCTACAAAGAGACTTTTTTTATTTTTTCATTGAATAAATCTATAGCTAATACCTAACATTTATCTAAGTTACCGCCTCGTGACCATGAAGGAAGTGTTGGCAATTAAAATTAAACTAAAACATGTAAATAAAAAGTATGCAAAATCACTAGATTTTAGGCAAAATATGCAACGGGCGCTGGAAATGGGGTAAATATGCGATTGCATATGCAAATGCTAAATCCGGGCCCTCTTATAACTAGTTATAAGAGTACAATTATCTGTTATTTCGGTAGAGGAAAACGTTAACGACATTTAATTTAATGTTAGAAAGCTAAAAATGTAATAAACTTCTGTACATTATTCTAAAATTGCCTTTTTGTTCGTAGCATCCATTGTAACATTTTTTTATAAACATTAGAATTTTTGATAGTCAATAAACATTTCCACAACCATACATACACACATACTTTATTGTTTGTTAACGTGAGTATATTTATCATGGCAAACTGACAGTGTTATCAGGGCCATCACATTTCCCCGAAGGATTGGGGCTGGTTCACGCCTTCGAATGGGCCTAAATAATTACGTATTCTTTCACCGTCCGCGCCCAAGGACCGAGTTAAATGTTTCTAGGAACGTATCGCGTCGAAATTTCATATATGAATTTCTAAGTAGGGTCTGTTATGTCACAGGCTGAAACAAAATACAGGTAAATATCACCTAAGGTGTGATATACACATACTTTTTTTGTATTAAATCCAAGATTTGAAACGGAAATCGGATTAATAAGATTTTCAAAACTATAATTAATCGTTTATGAATTGTCATTTACCTATTATAATGAAACCAGCGTAATAAAAGTGATTTGTCTAGCTTAATAAGAAATAAACATCAAATTGTTTATGGTAAGTCTGTATCAAAAAGTTAAAAGCTCTCGTTGGTTAAAACCCCTTACATGTATATATGTTATATGTTCCATGTATGCTATGTTTTATTTTATAGTTTTTGTTTATTCTACGTGTAGTTTAAGTAGGTGTATGTGGAAAAGTATATTATAACGCCGCTTTAGTTTTAAAAGCTGTTATGGCATTATATTGAAGGTGATATAAAAATATATAAATAAAATAAATAATTACATTAACTTAATTACATTAAAATACATAGTATTAAATTACGATCAAACGAACATAAAATAGCAATGCAAAACATCAAAAACTTCTGCAATCTACTTCTATTTAGGTATAAAAACGTCACAAAGATAAGCCAAGGTTATCATTTATGGGTTTGGAATAATAGCCGCACGTCATGACAGGGAATAAGGAAAAGAAAGGTGAATTGGGCCACTTTCACACGCCACGTTGTTGCGTATAAGTTTGGGAAAGGGCATGGATATAACACAGGGCTCGCGAATATAACAGCGACAGAGAATTTCAAAGGCGCTTCAATGTCTTGAAAAAAATTAAGAGTTAAGAATGAAATTTTTTTTAACTATAAGAAGAAGAATAAAGCGATAAAGTCATGAAATTTATTGAACGTACCTATATCGCTGTGTCATAAGTCCCTGGGGATAACAAAAATAAATATATTATAATATATATTATAAAACATATTTCATTGTACCGATAGAACTCATAAATATACTTTTTTGATTTTTCAATCACCTAGATTTTTTATCCATTTAGCGTTGTCAGAACTTCAAATAAATAGAATTTGGTTGCACGCTTGCAATTTATTGTAAATCGTTAATCGTTATTAAATACTTATGCAATATGCTGTTGGCCTATGAGACTATTCTTAAGATTATACTATAGATAATTGAAATCCCATTATTTGAAGCGTTTATTGGCTAAGTTGCTTCTCTAATGCTTTTTAGATTGGGCTAATTTGAAACAGTTACTCTGTAATGTTGATATTAGCAGCCTAATGTCGTTCGATGACAATTAAAATTTTTGGATTGATATTATCCCGGCATATCTATTATAACGTCTCGCCGCACAATGAAAAGTGTACAATAATTATTACCACCGATGTAACATGATCAAAACTTACTCTTGTGCAATGAAATGAAGTGGTATAAAATGTACCTGGGTTACTGCTCTCGCTAATTATTTAGTTGTTAAGCCGCATGAGAAATAGTATGTAGGATGAACTTGTTGATACTTCCATAAATATTTTTCTCATCGCCTTGACAATCTGATGAGTTGCATAGCTAGCTGAAACTCCCGGCCTCTGGACAAACGGAGAAAACATTTAGTTTAAAAAAATATATAGAACCAAATACCTTAATTCTTTCAATAAACACACACATACGTCACTCACATGAATTTTCATTTCAAATTCATACAGTCAAAAATTCCATCGTACCCTCACTTTCTTCATTCATTGTAAGTCAAATACAACGAGAGACGCGAAGAATTCCGTCGTGTATAATACAGAGCAGGTACGTTACATTATTCCACGGCTGTGACATTTGACAAGGGTGAGCACCGCCGCCTTAATATAAAACACTACATGAATGAACTGTATCTATAGTGTATGCTTCTGATGTAGTGTTTGTTATTTCAACTGCTTACTTCATAGGGGATATTAAAGTTTCTATTTGTTATAGTCTGTAGCACATGAATCGATAAAAAGTAATTATCATCGACGTTCATAAGTACACAAAGCACTCTATGACTCATAATAGGATTAAGAATGAGTGATAAAACCATTGGTCAAGAGAATGTATGAGAAATTACAATTCAAATTAAGTTAATTGGTAATTTACTATCGGGACTATAAATGGTTATCAAGTCTGAATTTTGTGAAAGAGGTATCGAGCGGCATCTGTCTATTACTTATTAGAAATGTTTTATAAGCAACTAACATGGAAGCGCGATTACATCATAAACATGTAACATTGATGTAATCTTCCTATTATGATCATCTTGTGTGAATTGACAGCCTCCGTGGCGCAGTTGGTTAGACGCTGCCTGTGAAACGAGAGGCCGCTGGTTCGAACCGCGCACTGAAACAAATATTTGTGTGATTCACAGGTATTTGTTTCGGGTAAGGGTGTTTGTGAGACCGAAAAGTCTCTCGTAGTTTCTGATACCCACGACACAAGATTCGATCTTAGTGTGGGGTCAGGACTATGTATGTGACTGTTGGGTGTATTTATTTTATTTTATTCAGTCAACTAGGGGACTACCGGTAAAATTGAAATATTTTCGTGATTGTTTGAAGCGGGTTTCGCTTTCATATTGGTAAACCGGTTAGTTGTAGTCAGCTTTAGAATCTTTTCTCAGTTTTCAATGGATGAATTTAGCTTTTATATCGTCCATGTCGTATTTTCTTTGTGAACAGTTATTATGCTAACTGTGGGTTTGTTCTTGCATTTGTTGGAAAAAATAATGATCGTCGAGAACGTGCTATGTTCTAAAACAAAAAAGAAGTGAGTTTTAACGACGGCGCTCTCATTAAAACCTCGTTCATAATAGTTACAACGTATATAAATGTAATTAAACATAAGATTATTTTATTTATTCCACATTTATTACAATTTCGAGTCGTGGTTGGTTTAATGGTACATTTGATCCAATTATGACGTTATTATTAATTCAACCTTGCCACAGTCGAATAAGTCTTAATAGGTGTACTAAGTGATTGTAATAAGTTTGCAAGTACTTCATATTAAGACGCCAACGATTTTAATGAAAATTATGGATGAACTTAGCTGCACCGACTGTAACGCTGTATGTATTTCATCTTTCAGGACAATACTTAACATTGCATACAGAAAACGTATTCCATGTTGCCTTTTATTTTATCTAATTTTAGAATAAAATTATTTTGGTATAAGCTCATTTGGTTGTTGTCTAAATCAACTACATTTAAAAACGATCTTAACCAAATACAACACCATACCAAACTACACTTTAATTTCGAAATTATAGACCAAAATACACCAACTCTATTTCTAATCTACTATATGGTGCGACATCTAAACATTCCCAGTATGTTTATGTTTCGTGTGTTACTATAGAAGTATTGAACGGTCAAAGCTAACCTTCAACTGCGAGCCGCATGAAATATTCAACTCGTCGGCAATTTACTTCCAATTTCGGCCCACGTCACTGCCAGTAAAAGGAGACACTGAAATGTATTATGAAACTTTGGCCCTAAATTATACTTTGAAAATAATTCTATTTCAGTTTTAAAAGTACGTATATACATACGTAATCGTCACTCCTGTATCCCATAGGGGTAGGCAGAGACTATGGATCGCCACTTTGCTCGATCCTAAGATCTTCTATTTTCGCTTCATCCATTTTCATCAACCTGTTAATGCATTCTCTCGATTTTAAAAGTAAAGAATTCATTTATAAATTATTTATAGTAATCACACGTTTAACCAATTAGGGAAGACGAACAATATAATTTATATATTGGTGTTAGGATTTTTGAATCCGCCCGGATAGCGGCCAGTATACTGTATACATGAATACCTATTATTGAAACCTACGTATATGTATCGCATATCTAGGATCGGCCTGTGTATCCGATTTCGAACGGGGTGGCTTATTGTTCTCAATAGTGTAGTAATCTCTCGCCGATGAATAATCATATTGGAATACTGGTAC
This sequence comes from Deilephila elpenor, assembly GCA_949752805.1. Classification (NCBI taxonomy): domain Eukaryota; kingdom Metazoa; phylum Arthropoda; class Insecta; order Lepidoptera; family Sphingidae; genus Deilephila; species Deilephila elpenor. Next base: position 8,489,864 of record OX457111.1, read on the forward strand.
AAACAAATTTATTTAAGTCCAGTAATTTTCTACTCAATGCCGATTCAATAAAGGTAAAAAATATGCATTGTCAATTTAATTTATTTTATTATTCTTTAATTTCATGTTTAGTCTGTAGGTGGCATATTACAATATTTATGCATTTATTTATAAATTATTTATTGAACATCACATAATAAAATAAAATTAAAAACTGATTTAAATAAAGGTGTCAATTGGAGGTCCTACAATATTGTGCGTTACTAATCCAGCATTGAAGTCTCTTAGATTGAAATCTACAGAGTGTTTTACAAATGATCGATACAGGTGGGGTGTGGGTTTATGTCCTTTGTGGTCGTATTCAAAGGTCGGTGTGACCCAGATACGCGTGCTCTTCATACTACCCTCCTGAACAGTTTGGAAACATTGTTCAATATATGTTCATATGCCTTTGCTATGTTATTGATGTCTGTGTCTGCACGTTTGTAGTTTGAATTGTTATACGTAACAAGTATTATAGTAGTTTAACATTAAATTATTTAAAATACTTGGAAATTACTGTCTGACTTTAAAAAAAATAATCATTTTGTAGTTACAGAGTTTTGTTAAATAAATGTATTTGAATTTAGATTAAAAATGTTTGAAAATCGTTATGTTAAAAATAACATGCCAACGTTTAGTATAAAGAAATATTTGTTGTTGACAACAAAGAGTTTTATTTTGCGTTGTTCACATTTTCCTTTGCAATGCAGCTTTGTGTTTTTTCTATTTTTGTAAATCGTTCTTACCGAAAATTTTAAACAGGTGATAACAGTAAAGGCCACTTTTCGTTTGGGTTTTGTATAGTAATATAAATTTTGAAAGAGGAATTATAAAAAAATATGAATCAATTCGAATTTACAAAGGTCTTTTAGATGAAAAAAATGGACTTAGAGTCGAAGGAAAAACTAAATATTACAGATTGATCATAATGAAAACAATGATCTTTATTAACGGCAGAATTCAGTTTACAATTAGGTAAATTATATTTATTTATTTATTTATTTAAATCTTTATTGTACACAATAAAATATAATACAGGAACAGAAAAAAAAAACAGTACAAATGGCGGTCTTATCGCATAAAGCAATGTCTTACAGACAACCATGGGATGGATTTAAAAGACGGAGAAAGAGAAACAGAGGGCAGTGTAAAAAAAGAAATTAAATAAATAAAGAATGGAAGCCAAATAAAACTAATTAAACATATAAATATAAATACACAGACATTACATACTTACATAACAAATAAAATAAATACATAATAAATAGACATACATACATACATATATAAATTTATATACTAAGAGATACTATACTAAAATATAAAGAGAATTCTGATGTAGGAAATAATAATAAAATCAGTTTAAAGAGAGAGGTAGTGTTCTTTAGTAAGCCTCTTAAACGATGACAGTGTTTGCGCCTGTCTCACCACAGTAGGAAGCGCGTTCCACAAACGAACTGCTTTGACCGTAAAGGACTTGTCCATAAATGTCGTGGTGTGCACAGGCATTCGCAGGTTAAGATTCTCAGACGACCTCAAGGATCTAGAATGTGAGTCATGAAGAAAAATAAATCATATAATATAATTATAATTACATTAAAACAGGAAATATCTTGTAACACTTTTCTAAGGGTACCCAAACTAGGCTAAGCCTATTTCTTGGGATAGATACAATCTAAACTTCATTATAATTACTAAAAACCTACAGGTCTCCTGAAACTGATAACATTGACAATGCCCAAAATTTAATTCAACATATTAGTGTCTACAACACCAAAATTGTGTTAAACAACACGTCCTGTTTGCGATACACCACGTCTTCCACAAATTGCGATGTATAAGTGATCTCAATTGCTTCAATTCACGTCGCGTGAGAAAAAAAGTTCGGTCATTTGTAATCTTATGTTTTACAGTGTTATCACTTAGCTTAGGACATCAACCTTAAAACTTAATGTAGTGTTAAATTATCAACTTTGTTCGTCCAACATCTGCGAGCCACTTAGCCTGTAGTCAGTTAGGCGTTCGTTATCCAGTTTGCTCGACGAGAAACGCTCAAACACTCTGATAACAAGTTGAGTTAGGAATTATACACCAACAGCAAGTGTGTAGCTTTTTCAATATTGCTAGTTTGAGTTTCAAGAAATAAATACACTTGGGAGCAAAAAAATTCGCACACCCTCTACATTTTCATGTAACAAATGAAATGAAAATTAAATTAAAGCACACATTACCTTTCTATAAAATACAATACCCAGAAATTACCCTTCAAAATCATTACAGTAGTATAAAAACAATAGGATAACCCAAAATCTACTATTTCAGGTAGCGCTGTTTCCGGGACTTTGAGCGAGTATAAAAAGCTTATATTACAGAAGAAAAAAAGAAGAATAATACTATTTCTCAGTGTAATATAGTAACTTAAACTTTCAATGACTTGATGTTTGTTTATTTTAACATGCATTTGATACAGTAGGTAGAGCAAGTTTAATTCCATCTGGCACGAAGATCTTATAGTACCTATAGATGAAATATATATCTTGAATCCGGGAATTATAATAAATATTTTTGATATACTTAAATATGACATTAACTAAAGAATGTATTTATGCCTTATACAAATTTATGTAATCCGCTATAAATAAAAACTAACCGGGGCTTACATTAATTGCGTTGAATTAAGCTTTACTAATAAAAAGACATTCAACATCTAAAATATCTAAAAAATATACACATATTCGGTTCGGAATGTATGTAATGTTAAATGTATACGACATTTGAACTTTGAAGTAGAGTATTGAGTGGAAACTGGGCGGGATGTCTACGGTTAGCCGCAGCTCGAGCTACGCATATTGGCTGCGAGGGATTAAATGCAGAGGCGGCCGACGGCGTGCCTTCATTTGTACCGGGAATGGCACCGAAATACTTTCTATTTGTATCTGTATTCGACGTTCGTGGTTTAGGACTTGTTACTATTTACTTTTAGGAATACTTTTACAACAATCAATTTGGTTATATATACATATATTATGTTGTGTGTTGTGATGCATCTTCCCAGTCGTATTCTTCACTACTGAAGGTCGTGTCCTTGAAAGGTCTTCATAGCTCTATGTGTTAACCTTATCCAATTTGCAATTTGTGATGCATAAGTGTTTAAAATTATGGTGCTGTTTTTTGGATAGATTTAATTCAATAGATGGAATTATTTTTTCCATTATACAATACTTCAGATTCTATCAGATTTGTTTGTTTGTGTCAACTGGCGAGCTATCAAACACCATTGGCATTGTAGTTCTAGTACAAAAAATTTACACAGGTGTCAAAAGAATAGGGCCATTGTATTTTCTTCATATTGTATTGAAAATGCTACATCATATGCCCCAATGGAATTTGCTCCCGTTTTAAACCATCATGTATTTTAATTAGCTGTGAATCGGCTCACAGTGACTGGTTATACAAAGCATTGTAGGCATGTAACCGGACACCCGGCCGCTCTGCGAACTAGATTTGTTTGCCAACCGATTTCACGACCCGATCCACACGATATTAAACGAGGGAACATCCCCTTCATTAGCGCTGTTGTAAAAGCGGGAACGGAAAAAGCAAATTTAATGAATTTAATGAATAGTCGGACTGTTTTCACTATTTTTATTGCGAGCGGTGGAAACCAGCCCAACTGGTACTGCATAAAAGAAGAGCAGTGAGCGCAATAGTTTAGCAATTAAAAAATAACTTCAAAACACAGCTTGTCATCAAGTTATGATTGGGAAAATTCTGTAGACCATATAATGAGTAAACTAAGTTAATGAACTGCTCTGATTTAAACCAAGTTATAATTTTTGTAATAATCACTATATTGTAAACTGGTTTTGAAAAGAACAACACTAGATAATGGTTTCTTAGATTTACGCGAATGTTTCATGCCCGTTCTACTCTAATGAAAACCGCTTTCCGAACCGGGTGATAGTTCAAAATATGACTGAATCTAAATAATGTTGAACATTTTAACGGATTCAATAAATTATTTTCATTTCATTTATTATAAACCTTTATTACCCAAACAGTTAGTTTGTATTAATAATATGGTTACAACAGTACAATGGTATGATTTAAAACTAAGTTTTACTTTCAGCCTCGCCGCATCCTACGCATTTAAAGGTTTTATGGAAAGTTTTTCATAACTTATAACTTACTAAAATATATTTTTATGCTCGTTAAAAATACGTTACAGTTATTTTCATATAAAGCATGAGACGCGAATAGAATAATATTAGAGATCTCCGATTTATGAACATAATTGCAAAACTCTGATGTTCTTGTAATAAGCGTACTCGTATATTGATTGAATGAAATGTTAAAAGAAGAAGTTAAGTGGCAACTCCCATCCCAAGCTAATTAAAAAATGTTAATCGTACTCTTGATTGTAGTAGAGGCATGTGGCCTGCAGTAGGACGTATATGGGCTGATATAATACAACACAGTATTTTTTCATTACAAAACCTCAAAACACGAATAAAATCATCTGCATACGTAGGTACTACTATTACGTACGTATGCAGATTACCACACCAGCATTTCTCTATCCTATATTTCCCAATTTATTTCAAGCATTTCTTTGTCCAACACTGCCGATCTACAACAGTAGCTGGCGGGTGGCGCACCGGTTGTTCAGTATTCTGGGTGGCATCGCGATGGTACCGTTATCGATCACTGCGCCACAAGGTTTGTTCAACCCGCCCGCCAGACGTATATCCAGTGTCTACTCATTGAATTACACCGATGTTTATGAAGCCGTCTCACCGTTTCTATGTGAATTCATCTTGGCTATTTAGAAAGAAAGCAAAGAAATGTATTCTTGAAAGGTTTAAACAGCCAAAAGCATATCAAGGACAAACCCTATAAGTTTCAAAACAAAGCCATTCAGGTTTTCGCTGCAATATAGCCCAAGTACACTGGCGAATGGCATCCAAAAGTAATCAGTAAAATAAATTAATTTACAAAGAAAAAACTCATTATCTAAATATTTTGACGTTTGTAAGGCTTAAAATAAAACAAAAATCCTTTTCAAGCAAGTCTAGTTTATATGAATCTTAAATAAAAAGTATACAAAATGATCTCCGAAAAGTGAGCAGGAATGCTTTGTATCCACTGCAGGTACAAATCCAATCTAGAGTGAACGCTGTTTCTCTTAGGAAACGAAATTACGTAAAGTGGATTGGCAGATCTGACACTCAAGTGCGGGATCTTACGGGCCCATTTCATAGACAGCGTTGGGTAAATAAGATATATTTTGTATACAAGGCGTTGATGTTGAATACAGTGCAAACCAAATAGATATTCATCTCTCGTCGGTGGATACAATTATTCCAGCTTCATGCAATCCGGGTGTACACAGGCTCAGCCAGATACGCGACTCAATTGCGTGGGTCATGAGGGATTTTCCAACGTCATGACCGGTGTTTGCTATTCGGGCGAACGCAAATATCTACCTCGAAGAAGCCACGAGCAAAGTATTTTCTTCTTGTTACACTTTCCGGGTCATTTCAGTGTTATTCTTTATACAACATAAGCAGAGAGACCTGATTTACGTTACGCAATTATCAAGCAAAAATCTTGCCTTGAAAATTACTATACACAACAATATTAACCACGCCAAAAATAGTCTATAACCATACCTCAAAGCGTTTATTACAGTTTGTGACATTAAAAGGCCCTTTTCTCTAATTGCGGAAGTGCTTACAACTGCCTATATTTGGCATGAGTGGGACAAGGAGGCAAATACAAACGAGCCGACGTGAGAAAGAAACAGACACATATCGACACTGTTACGTAATTTGCTTGTCGCAGAACCGCTGGGAGAAAAATCCGCGGGGAAGACGGAATGCCTTGACCCCGATACGCGACACTGGGCCATAAATGATTCTCTTCATATATTGCTAAAGTGTTATTCTACCGTGCAGAGAAACAGCTCGTGTATTCGCAAACGGATCGACGAATTCTAAGATCATCTAAATGATAAATAAATCTTTGATCCAGATGTAACATATTCAATGTTACAAAATTTGTGCGTATATATACATAGCCGTGTTCTATGATATTACGGGAAGCCTTAAAAAAGTTACCAATCCTGAAGCTGCTCTATGTTGTAAAATGGCCCATAAATATTCTTAAGTTTTTATATACTATGTTGTAAAAGTTTGTCTGAATTGTATATAGAGAGCTTCCAACATTTTGAGAGAGTAAGCGTTCAGGTCACCATGACCACATAAGTCAATAATCTAGCGTTTATATTATATACGGCATTATATTTCACATTTTTTCCATAGCAACTATATCTACTAATATTAACAATAAAGATATATAAATTATAAAATGTTTTAAATTTTAAACGTGCCGCTTAATGACCGATGCCTTACGCCTCAAAGCCGGCGGCTTAACGAGCCCCCGAGGGACTCAACTTCGAGGATTCGCCGTGTTACATATTGAATATCTTGGGCTTTCGATTTTAATGATTGCACATCTCTTATACAGTATCACATATTATGTACTAGTATTAGAAGATCAAGAAACGTTATGTACACTCTTCTTAGTTTTTTACTTTTCCCATCATACAGTTAATATATTTACAATAATCAAGTGTTATAGATTTGTTCCCAACTCATACATATTTTTCTGTTTTAATAATATCTTTGCGAGTTTGAGACAATTAATATATTTTCAGAGGCTCTCCGAGCTGAAATATTTGATGTTATTAAAATGTATGTCGATGCTGGTTTCCGATAGTTGCTGTAGTGGAAGAGGTCGAGATCGTCTCTGCAAGTGTTATTCAAGTAATTTTCTATGAAGACAATTTTTTGTAATGTCCACAAATAATTTTCATTTACGGATATTCGTAGACCAAATGTATATCCGATGCACAATATTTATTTATTTATGAATACTTTATTGTACACCACACAAATTATCACGAACAAAAACATATAGCGCATAACTATGTGTCACAATATCTTGGTATCTTAATGTAAGCTCTGGAATATGTGTGTTAATCATAATTTTCTATGAATAGTAGTTAATAATTTGAGAGCGCCTAATGTACTAGAGCTATGCCAGAGTATTTTACCTGGTCATACTAACATGCCACTAATAAAGTACACTAGGTTAATCGAGGTCGATGGAAATTAGGTCGATGCCACACTTTCAGTGCCTGGACCGCACGGGATCACGTTACACGATTAAACATAGCATCGATTGAATAGTGAACATGTTACATGCTTTTATCGCATAGTGGCAGCTGGAAACATTGAGAACTGGTGCCGATTATTACACAAGCTATTTTATGTTGTGGAACTCTTTCGGTTCTGAAATATTAATTTGCCTTTGATTGGGTAACTTGTCGAAAAGATCGTCTTTGGCCAGCGGCCGGCTGTAAGCAAAATCTATTTCAAAAATGTAGTATTACTCATCACGCATTAAAAGGTCCTGTCACTCATGTTTCAACAGCCAGAAATCGGCATAACTGTATCAACCAGCGAGAGACTACCATCATTCAGGTATAGACCTCTATTGACGCCGAAATACTTTTACCATCACGTTGATTGTCATCGGTCACCTTACTGGAGGTATGTCTCTCACATGTGAGAGGCCGCCTTGGTAGGTACCACCGCAATGTCTATTTCTCCCGCCAAACAACAGTGTAAATGCACTGTTCTGTTCCGGTTTGAACAACATTGTAGCCAGAGTAACTATTGGACATAATGAGACTTAACATCTTATGTCTCAGGATGGCTAGCGCAGTGGAATGCCAAGTATTGCCTTGTAGTTCATGTCTTGTTTAGTTTTGCTACTGTCCATGCTTGTCTCGCCATTCATCGCAATAAAAAAAAACATGCATTAACAAACATTGACAAGACTAACCGGAGCACACGCGCCACACAAATTTGCGGAAAACAGCTTGTAGCATTCCATTTTCATTCATTTTATTTCCTCGAGTGAATTCGCAGCGGATTCGAGATAACTTGGTTAACGCACGTGCCGGCTGATGTCATTGTTAATTGTCTGAAATTGAAACTGAGGTTATGCGACTCGGATATTGACTAACATACTATACATGGATTATAATACTTCCTATGTCTTTTTTTGTGTCAAGAGGAAAGCGGTCAAGCTCCCATTTAGTTACCCCCGAGGAGGCCGAAAGGGTTATGTTAGTGGCACTGGCCTACCAGCCCGGCACGCTGTATCAGTAATCAGTATTTTACATTTTACTATACCCAAATTATCATAAACAAAATGATATTTTTTTAAAAGCCAAAAAACATATCTGGTACGTTTTGGAACTAAATATTTTTTTCATCCCGCGTTTCTTTCGCACCTGGTCTCTCCTATATCTAAAAAAAATTTGTTCCATTGCATCGTAAAAAAGCACGAGCCGATATTTAATTTGAAACACACTACGTAATTATATTCTTTTTTTTAAAGTATATTTGCTAAATCAATTTAACAAAGCAATTTGCAAGGTTCGTCATAATTACTTCTACAGGTGTGAGATAACGAATTATTTTTTACTACTATCTAGACTACGCTACAGTTTTTGCCAGCTGTAATATAGCCATAATATCATCTTAGTCTCAGAAAGACTTTTTCTAGATAAATAGTAATGATCCGATATTCATTATTTTGCTTGTTTCTTTGTCCATGAAATAAATCCTCAATTTTTCAAAATAAATACGCCTGTACCGAGGGTTCTTATTTCTCATTGATCTCGCGAAGTTTCCACTTCAACAAACATACCCGAATAAATTTAGAAGTGCCCGAAAATTCATTGGATTGGGTAAGTTTCGTGGAAGGCCGCGTTACGCAACTTATGTATTAAAAACGCGATATTTTATTACTGAAGCACATAATCCGGGAGTACTGCGGCATCTGAACCTGTCCGTACCAGACCGATACGTATGGAAGCGCTGGCTCCCACAACTACTCGCGGTACCAGACGTTAGAACTTAGAACCAATCTACTGGCGAAAACACCAGTTACGCGGATAATTAAAAACTATTAACGAATAATAAGGTATTCCATTCCACCATATCCTCAGGTACTTTGAGTTAAATGGGTAAAGTTATTTCATATAATTTGTTGCAAGATAATCTATAGTTGTTAAATATTTCACAGGATTGTTAATCGTACAAAAAAAAAATATATTATAATTATGTTTAATTAGGAGAGGAAAGGATTACATGCCTTGAGACACGGGATGTAACGAGACGGTACGAGAAAAGCTCTACCGAAGACGGTACTCACGTTGAGTTAATTAAGTTTAAAATTAAATATAAATAAAGCAGTCAGTACGGGAAATAATATGTTGCTGATGTGGAACTGGTTGGCAGTAATGTAATATAATTCTGTTAATTAATTGATATAATGTTATGTAATTCCCGTCTTTTCTACTAGTTTAAAGTCACAACCGATTTTTCTAAGCGATTACATCAACAAAGACCAGATCTGTTATAAATTTAACCTTTAAAGGGTCTTTGCTCTCGACAAGGGTCCAAGTATAATAATACATTTAATAAGATATGGTAGCTAAGATCTGCTAATCTTCGCTTCTTTGAAAGCTGTGCCCACCCTATTGTTACATAAGTTTGTTGCGCAGTAGAACTATCTCCAAGTACTTGGTTTCAGATTGTTTCGAATTGGCAAATAGATCTTTGCGAGCGTTGCTCCCTCAGGAGTGAATGACCTCGAAAGCAGATAATTACGTTCAACTTAATGGAAGTTCCATAATGATTGCGCCGTAAATGAACGAAGCCAGATCCGCGAGGCTATATTTCATACAATAAACCTATTTATTGTTTTATGTAACTATATCTCGTATGAATTATATAACACAAAAAGTTTTATCTCAGTTGGCAGACGATGGCTTGTCAGATGGTGGTATTGTGCGGACGGACGCGGCACAGCAGACTTGTCGCCGCCATCCAGCTCAATGGATATAATAGAACGCTGGGTGAATGGGAGGGACGGTCGTACTATTTTCAATTTTATACATACCCTTATCTTTGTTTCGACAGATTGATGAGCTTTGTATTAGACGTACAGTTTTCAGATTTCAAAGTAATTACTTATTTGGTTATAGGGCTTTAATATATCAAAAGACTGCTTAGCAAGTAATCGGCCTTACGGTTGAAACAAAGAAATACATATTTGTAATTTTCGACTTCCTTTTACTGGGTCAATAAACGCGCTTGAAAACTAAAGCATGTAATTACTTTAATATGTTACTCTGGTTTTCTTTGATTGTAGAGTAAGCCCGTACCCAGTATTGGGACGTATATGGGCTGATACACACACGGTCCACCTTGGTGATCAAATCGTCCATTCATATTGGCATCGAAACTAGTTATGATTGGACTGCATTGCTTAAAAAACGTTATTATCATTGCTTATAATATCACCAATTGATCACTTACTAACTAGTTTAAATCCGTGCACTAAATCAATATTATTTATAGATGTATAGGTTAGTGAAAATAGCTGATCATGCTGTTCCACACATAGGTTAACTTAATTATACTTGAAGCGTACCTGAAATTGGGTCTCCCTGACCAACACCGAAGGCTAATTACTGACGGAATTCACTTCGTAAAATCAATCTATTTGAGGTTTTCCATGCATATTTTATTTTGTAGCGACATTTGATCCTTCTCAAAGTCAATACTTGTGAGCTAAAATTAAATGTAATGTTCTGTTCTATTCAGATTTCCGTTCAAATTTTTACTGGTGTTTACATCCGCAGAGGCGTTATTTATTTATTTTACATCTCTAAAAAGTGTTTTGTTGCATATTATGGAGTAAAATATTTTGTTCCGTCAATCGTCAAAAATCTCTGCACTGTATTTGACAATTAAATAATGACTTTATTATTATTATTAAAAGAGACTAATTAATATTTTTCTCTGTTATGACTGGTGGCATTTATTAATATTTGTATTGACGGTTACTAATGATATTTTAAAATGTTTTTTACGATATGAATTATTCTAAAACCTTTCATATTTACACTCAAATTAAACCAGCTATTTAGGTCCTAGAATAAGATGATACTCTCTGTTCATCGATCTTTATATACCTACATATTGATACATAAGTAACACAAAAGAATAGCTAGTATTAATAAAGCGGAGACACGTTACATACAGTAAGTTTAGGTTATACCCGACATTGTGACACCCACTCTCCACAAACACATTAAGATCTTGCAGATATTTGTGTCAATGCGATGTGAACTCCTTCCACACCGCTTGTTTGTGCGGTTACATCACAAGATACACTTACACTTGGCTGACATTCCTTTATAAGTTTTCAATTAATGTATTTTATGTTTACGCGATCGTTACACTTTTAAATAAACCTACGGTTTTAAAGGATATTATTGTGGATATGGTTTAATTTGAAATTTGAATTTCCCGACGTTTAGAAGACTACAGCCTTCGGGGACGCGGGCCGGACTGAGGTGTTGTCATCCGCACTGTGAATGATTTCATTACTACCTTCATTTTATAATTAGGTATGTAAAATATGTAAAAAAGAGATACGACCGTTACGGTTATTTTTCCGAGATTATTTACGTATTTATTTCACGGTTTTCTATTCCGATTTGCTACGGATGGAAATGGACAAACATATTGCCATCTTCTCGTATTCATTTTACTCATTGATCTATTCATATGTTAAAGACAAGTTATATTCCCGGAGACTCGCTGAGCTTTATAATGCTCGGAGACATTAAAATAGAAACCACTGTTGATCCTGACTTACAAGAGTTGCAGTGGCGTGGGTGAGGGCGGGGCAGTCTCCATATACTAAATGTACAATAAATTACAATAGAAAAACTGTATTATTGCTGCATTACTGTAATGCTTTCGCGAAACAGTTAACTGATTCTCCGATGAGACGACTTTATTTCCATACAATAAAAAAGCAACACTAAAGTTTATTGTCCGTTCTTTCTTGGTGAAAATAGCTCTTGGAACTGGATGATAGAAAAAAAAAACAGTAAACCTCAATGATGGAGGTATAATATTTAACGGATTCACTTAGATATTTTGATTTCCTTATTTATTCCTTACTTATTGAGTTTACTTCACATCAAAAAGATTAAACGTGAGATGATAGAAAAGAAGAAAATAAAAGAGCGGAAATGTATGACGAAATCGTGGGAGTAAATCAAAAGAGAGAGAAACTCATCAATCGCCAGTTACATAAAAGAGTTATTTGAGTGAATTTAAAGATTTGATATTTTTGCTCATTCCTCACAATATAGGTCTCAATCTAGTCAAGCGAAGCGATAGCTGTCGTATCGGAAAATGTAATAATGCAGGGCGGGGGTCAAATATTTCCTACCCTGAACAGAGTGGAGCCAACTGGGTCAAGGGTATTCAAGAAGGTATGGACCTCGTCGGCTATTGTTGATAGGGAAGAATAGAAGTGTTCCGATGCGCCTATAGCGGAGCCTCGTGCGTGATATTTGTGACTCGTGTTATTGGTTCGCCAAATACATTTATTGCTTTCTTTTCTAAGGACACGGCATTCAGGGCCCCAAGCGACGTAGGGCTTAAAAACAATTTTTTTATGCTATTTAGACATAAGGCTCGCGGTAACAGTTTGTTGTTTTTATATTTTGATCCTTTGTTGTCTAATTGAAAAGATCAACTCATGATCATTACTTTTTGTTAAGCTTAAATATAGTGTACAATAATGTATATAAATAAATATAATAAATTTACTTTTAAACTGCCGAAATATGCTTATTTTAGTCAAAATATCTTGGTCTGTGGATAGACGATAAACTTACTTGGAAAGTACATATTAATCATGTTAAAACAAAACTTAATTCAATATTAGGAGCCTTACGTAAATCATCCAATTATATTCCAAATACAATCCGTACAATTATTTATAATTCACTAATTAAATCTCATCTAGAATATTTGATCGAAATATGGGGGTCGGCTCCCACAACCAACTTAAACCCTCTACAAAGGACTCAAAATAAAATTATTAAAGTACTACATAAATATGACTTCCGTACTCCCACTACCAAATTGTATTACGAAACAAAATTATTAAATATTAAACAACTTTATACATATTACACTTGTATTCTCATTAAAAATATCCACAATAATTCTATCCAGACAAATATTCAGTTACCTACACAATGTCATAATTATAATCTAAGAAATAAACACAAACTTCAGTTAATTAATGTACGCACTAATTATGGGAAGAAAACTATATTGTTTGAGGGAGTGCAGCTGTTTAATAAATTACCTAACGCCATAAAAGAATGTGACTCAATAAAACAGTTTAAAAACAGACTTAAAAAATATGTGTGTAAAGTGTGACTGTATTGTGCACCCAGCGTCCTAGATATAAGTTGTATTGTTGATTTGATTTATATCTCATTGTAAGTGAACTGTATGTTTTTATGAGAATAAATTCTTTAAACCTAAAACCACATGTAGTATATATGCTGAACCCAAAACACAGCATATTAGATAGAGTCACTTTATTAAAAATTAACAAATTGTCAACGGTGATCGTTATCCGGGCAGATAAAAGTGTCTTACCTAAACGAACATGAATACGAATAAAGATACGAATACAGGTGACACGTGAAAATCCTTATCACCATCAAAATTGCCAATCATTGTTTGCGAATGAAACAAATTACGTCATTAGTGATTACCGCCGGTCCATTACCGCCTAAAGTCCAGTGATTGTCATTCGGCGAGTTTGGACTCTATTCATTTATTACTGAACGTATAAGTCATCTATCTTCTACTGGTGTATGGCGAAATTTGGAACTACAAATAAAAGGTTAAAAATATCTATTTAACGCATTGTTTGAGGTATGTTTTCATAATATACATAACAAGCATAATTGTACTCGTTATCTAATAGGATTAACATGTCAAATATAATAAAATGTGAAGAGAGAAATACTGTTTGTGTCTTCAGAATGCATTAAAGATTTTCCCAAATATTGCATACCGAATAAACTTGAGCAAATTAATTATGCTCTACATATTTTTGAGTAAATAATGGTGTATTATTTTTTATGTTAAGACAGAAAGAGTCAGAAAAAATAGAAAAGTTATTTTTTATATTATATTTAAATAAAAAAAAATAACATGGAGGATAATGATGATGATTATAAAATAAATAATTAATTACGTACCTATTAACATTTAGAAAATATTATATCCTTGGTCTTAATATTTATAAGACACATTATGTTTTTTAAATGTAGATTATACAAAAAATTACTTAGATGTACGATTTATATTGGTTATAATTATAAATAGATAAATAATATTTATAACTCAATTTATCTATTCATATTTACAGTATCAATAAACTATGTACCAATACAAGTAACAATTATCTAAACACTAACTTTTTTTGGTTTACGCCTGACAATATTTAAATACACTCCATTTTTAGGTCCAATAAGAATTCTCTTAGGTTCGAATTCCATAACGTCAACTGTTTTTTTGGACTTTTCCACGCGGAATTTGGAGAAGAACTTCAGAAGACACACCATAGCTTGCAATTTGGCGAAACGCATACCTGAAATTAAAACAGGGGTTATACATAATGAAAACTTAATGGTGAAAAAATACGACGTAAATAAAACCACGCAAATACATTAAAAAACATTAAATTCGATTAAAAGTACATCTACTAAATATTTTAATACTAAATATACTATTATAAGATAATAGATAACTTTGTCATTGCATTTCGTTTTGATTTTAGTGTTTTGATATGTAAAGCATTCCGGGTATATTCAGACTGCGGCCAAAAACAAAGCCAAGTGGTAGGTTTAGTGACTAAATGCACAATGTTCTCACTAATAGAATGTATTTACGGAGGAAAAAGGGCTATTATAAATTTTCCATGCTGGTTGTTACCCATTCTCATTAATCGATATTATTAATGTGAATGATTATGAAAGATAAATATAAATGATTAATGACACATCGGATGATATACTTTACTCAGTATATGAATATCGATTTACTTCGTTACTTTGGTATAATAAGCAATAGCTTATCTCGACGACTCATGCTTATTTCTACTGAAAACTCGCTAACCTTAATCGAGCCTAGAATCCTGCGGTTCGAAGCTTATTTTATACGAAAAAATAAAAGCTTACCTATGCAATTCCTGGGTCCAGTTCCAAATGGTAAGTAAGCACAGGGATGCCTGTTACCTGCATTCTCTGGAGAAAATCTCTCAGGATCAAATATGTGAGGGTTAGGATAATATTTCTCATCGTGATGGATGCCCATAGGGGATATCACGACTGTCATACCCTTCTTAACAACCACGTCTGTGCCTGGGATCGGGTAATCAGCTTTAGCATTCCTCTGTAGAGGTTCGGCCACAGGATACATTCTTAGAGTTTCATTAAATACTTTCTCCAAATACTCCAAGCTCCGAAGCACATCATAATCTACTACTCCGTTGCTCTTCTCCAGGGCTGCGTCTATTTCTGCTAACACTTTATCCTGTATTTCAGGGTTGAGAGCTAGTTGATACAAAAGGAACGACATGGTAGTGGCAGTGGTTTCATACCCTGCCACGTAAAAAACAAACGCTTGAGCTGCTATAATTTCCTCTGACAATCCTAATATTACTTTTTCCTTAACATCCTTTCGTTTTGTACTTTCGATTTGGCCCTGCTGTCTCAATTCCAGTAGCAAATCCATAAAATCTTTTCTATTGGTCGGCACGCCGGCTCTCTGAGCAATAACACCCTTCACAAGTTCCTCGAAGAATTCCTTTACGGCTGTTGGGAATAACGATGCGTTTAATTTTTTCAACATGCCCGGGTACATCATGTCGAGTTCATTTGCATAATTGGACGTTAGTGTGAGCTTGTCAACGAGATACAAAGTGTCCAGTTTATCATAGAGTGTGTCAATATCAACTCCAAAGGCACACGCGGATATCGTAGCCATGGTGTACTTCTGCACAAGATTGTGGACTTCCTGCTCTGATGCTGTGTCGCATAAATTATCTACGTAGGTTGCAAACTTGTCTCCACGCTCAATCATTAAATAGAGCATATTCTTCAACTTGCCCGACGTGAAGATGGGAGTGAAGCGATTCCTCAAAGCTTGCCAAGTATCACCGTCCGCGTGGAACAAGTTCGATCCCAGGCCTTCTTTGCTGAATTCAATACCACGGTCGAGGAACACGTCGAAATCCTTTATCATAATATGTTTCACAACGTCGAGATCACGAATCAGAAGACAAGGCGTTGTCATTCGATAAACACCGACGACTTTCTCATCTGGAAAGCTTTTGTATATGTTTTGGAAAACGACACCAATATTTTTTTTTCGGAGGGTTGATTCTTTTAAGTTTCCGAAAAATGCTATTGGGGCTGGACCAGCAACATTTCTCTTTTTCCAATAGCTGAAGGTTCTTGTGAAGTAAACGTACAATAAATATATTACGGACGCGAGTAAGACAAGCGCGTACGTCAGTGCCATGATTGCGGAGAACCTATTCGGGCAAAGATTAATTTAATATTGGACTATTGCAAGTATTGCGAAACTGTTTATATACTTTTAAATGACACGTTTTATCACTGCTGCTTTGGTGCCTTACATTATGCAAATATTTAGATATCTAAAGAGATACGAAAACGTGCAGTTTTTTATACTGATAAGACTAATTAATGAGTTATACAATAATTTTTATTAATGACAGACACAATTTTAACAAAAATTCCATGATATTGTATTAACTAATACCGGCGGTACTTTATCATTTTAATTTTAATCTGATAAATATAGAAATAGCGATTATATCCTTCCTAGTATACAGCAGGATTTAGTAAATTATATAATTTATTACGACTTTTGTCTAATATTACAGAGAATTTTTACTCACTGCAGAATAGATAAAATATTATATACAATATATACATGCTAGGTAGTTAACTTAAAAATACGAGGAGCATAACTATTTATGTTCACTTGTAATTTTGAATGTTTTAAAACTAATACAACAATTTTTTTTTAAATACATAAACTCTCGCTTTCGTCTCTAAAAGGGTAGACAAAGGTACCACTTTCGATAGCCTCCGTGGCGAGTTGGTTAAACCGGATGTGAAATGAGTACCAACGATTTCGATGCTTCTTAGACAAATGTTTGTGCGGCCCACAAATATGTCTCGGGGTACCACGACACTAAAAAGTATCTCATAGTTTCGTATAACTTGTATCTTAGTGTAGAATCAGGACTATGTGTGTGACAGTCGAGTGAATTTATTAATTTATTGTGCCATACATAGTCAGCTGATAATAGTCAAAAGAAAACGTATTGGCCGTTCGTGAAATGACATTAACGTCCGCACTCAGAGACGTTTAATGTCAGTTATATTGTTCCTTGGTATAGATTCTCTTTGTAAACTCTATACTAAGTAATGATTTAATTTACATTTAATGTCTCCGAGTACGGCAGTGAGTATAGTGACATCGAAAAAAGTAGCTAATAAGGTGATAATACAAGGTTATAAAAAGTCATGTACCAAAAATTTCGTTCCTGTCCGACATTTTCTCGGCGAACTGTTGGTGGTACTAATTGCAACCCTGTCCACCTCGTGAAGTATACAAGCGTAAGCTTATTTGTATTTTTATGGGTAGAAAAATACCTGTAAGCATATTATAATCTAATGAGAAGCTAAGCCCTGTGATAACAAAATGTAATTATTGTGATAACAGAACCACAATGATACTGGGAGCATAATAATATACTATTGACATATCATTTTCTGTATTTACTTACATTTTATGTGTTTATTGTATATATTAATTCTTACTGCTTCACCGTTTTTAAGCTTATAAAAATATGACAAATGATATGGTAAGTGACTTGGACAGTAACAATTTTATTTCTTATCGAAAGAAATGAATCAGAAGTATTCATTTTTGGTGTGTAAAGTAAATAAAACGCGCTAGTGTATTGACAATTAGAAGACCTGACCATAACATGCTCGTTTGCCCCCTATAATATAAAAATAACAAAACAATCATCAGGTTAGGTTTGGTTCCTTTTTTAACAAACTTTTAATTGTTTTTTAAAAAAATATCCACTTTTTTCTTGTATAAATTTTCTCAATGCTAACTCAATCTAGCGTTATTAAAATTGACGTTATTAGGTCATTTACAACTAATTTTGTAGAAATAAAAATAATGTTTGTTCAGCGCGTGTTGTCTGCGAAGTCTTCTAAGAACCACTTAAATCATTTTGTTCAATGAGAGTCTTCCGGCTGCGTGATTAACGTTCTCGTGAAGCAGACACGGAGTCTTACAACTAGTGATATTTTCCTTAATATTTTATTCATAAAAGAACCATTCAAGAAAGAAATTGGATTTTTCTATTCATTATCAGCCCGGAGTCAGGAATTTGTGCCCGATATGGCGATAGGCTCGCCCCCTATCACATCATGGGACGGAACATACAAGGCGAAATGTGGGTGTCCTGGTGGCGCCTCTGCCTACCCCTTCGGGGATAAAGGCGTGAGTTTATGTATGTATGTATGTATGTATGTAAAAGAACCGTAGTTTCTAGCGGCCTTATATATAGACAGATTTGAAACCAATTTTAGTTGCAGAATGTTTTGTCCCTTACGAACGACTTTGGAATTCAATGAGAGCGAAAAGAACATTACACACAGATAACTAAAATAGGTTTTAAATCTGTCTATAAATAAGGCCGTAAGTTTAAGCGTACCTTGGATTTATTATACGCGGTCACAAAATTCATATTTTTTTTAAGTGCACTAAAAATATGGTTTTGATATTTACTTCGCAATCTATTTCATCTACCAGATTTAGTATTACTAAAATGCAAATCGATGAGCTATAAAGTCATGAATACTAATGGAACTATTAATAACATAATAGTTGATGCTGATAGAGGTTGTAGATATCATATTCTAATAGAAGTTGTACTTATTTTGTTACATTAAAATATTAATTATAATGTATAGACAGAAACGTAAAAACTTGTAATTAAAAAAAGTGGGTTTTACACATATTTGGACTAACATTCGACCGCTTGTTTTTAGTCTCATAACTGGATTATTGAAATCCGCAATGCAGTGTTTTACAATACCATTTCTACACGTACATACCAAACCGTAGTCAACCGCACATAAGTTTATCACTAAAAATCTATATACATAGAATATACGTATGATGTACAGTGTATCAATACTATTTTACAAATTATACCGCTGAAAAAAGTATTCAAAATGCAAAGATTGCATATATTCGGTGGGAGCTTCACTTTGTAACGATTTTTAGATATATCTAGAGTTAACTACTCGTACATTCTGGTCATGATTTTTAAGTGTAACTCTACATTCTACAACATTGGGAATCGTAGGAGCTTCATTAAGCTTTGAAGATAAAATGCGGGGATATGAAAAGTGGGGGAAGGTGTGGATAGGAATAATAGGTTATTTTTTTGCGATGAATGGCGAGGCGAGCATGCCATGCGCCTGATGGTAAGCGATACGACCGACCATGGACAGTAACAAAACCGAACAACACCATGAATTATAAAGCAATGCTTGGCATTCCACTGCGCCATCTTGAGACGTAGGATGTTAAGTCTGATAATTACACTGGCTACATCGTCCTTAAAACCGGAACACAACAGTGCATTTCCACTGCTGTTTGGCGGGAGAAATAGACATTGCAGTGGTACGTATCCAGGCGGCCTATCACATATGAGAGACCTACCACCAGTTACTGGCGATGTCGATCACCCAAAGAAACGGGGTAGTAATTATGTAATAATTATTCGTCGGTTTTCTTTGTAATATTGGTTTACCGAGAAGGCACAGCTTGTCTTTATCTTGTCTTTTTCTTAATTTATTGGTAAAATCATATATTTTTATGCCTGTTCTTATTTTAGTTCTAAAAGAGAATGGGCAATAATTGAGGCAACAAAATCCGTACTCCTTCTAGGCGTTTGTCGTAGGCACTCATTAGCGTTAACAATAATAATTACTATAAACAACTATAAAATAAGATAACAGTGCTTCAAAAGCAGTAAATTACGTACACAGTCATTAGAGTCCTGGCTAAATATAAACGCGGGGACGGGATGCGGCCAACCATTCTGTTGTTGACGGGAGTCGGGACAATTTGCGCACTTGCTCCACAGGACTCCAGAATCTAAAGGACTTTGTGATCAGTTGTGTAGTGTTGTGGATGTGTGGATAAGGAAAAAACATTCAGAAAGTGCAGCAAAAGAAAACAACGACGTTGGGTATATATATGAGTCTTTTTTTACAAAAGGTTACGTATGCAGAATGCAATACATATAATAAAAATGATAAATCCATTCCGACCTAAGAATGTTAACTCTGAAAGTACACCATCATCTTCTAAATTCATAATTTGCAACCTATGGTTTGAAGTGTTTTCTTGACCGCAAGCTTTTATTTTGTTTTAAAGTCAGCTCTTGTGTATAAAATAAAATTCAAAGACCAAAAACTATGATGTTGTCGAACTATTAAAGAACTACATATTACATTTATATCATTGTTCTATTTGCTACTGGTTACCTGTGTTCACCATAGGCTGTCAACTGTGAGATTAAACTATATTATCGTTACCCGTCGCCTACCCAACCCTTCTATATTTCGTCCTCGAAAGTCCTGCAACGCAATTATATAATCTAGTAAATTAGGGATTCATAAGCATCTGTAATTAATTTTCAGTAGGTAAAGTGATTGTTCTGTTGATGCTCATGTATTACGTTACGTATCTTATGCCGAGTTCATGCCAGTAGAGATGCCATTAATGCCATTCATAAGTAACCGGGCTTATTTCATTTCAAGATGGGGTAGCGGCACTCTCTAAGAACTCTATCGCCATATCGTGCACACTTTTTAACATAAATAACCGTACCTTTAAGAAATATTATAAATTTTACCTTCTATTAGAATTGATACATATTGTGGTATATATTTAACAAATTAGAGATAGTATTTATAAAAGTTATCAAGCTTTACTAAAATTTGTATAAAATACGACTACGTTAAGCTATTTTAGTTTACAAAAGAACTTAATTTAGACGTTAATATTCCGGGAACGCCTTTATTAGTTTATTCGCCAATAATACGCCAGCAAAAGACATTCTAAATTGAATTTGGAAAGTCATTACTTAGAGCGAATCAAAGTTGGACTTTTGTTATCGAAAAGCGACGGTGTGCGTAAAATTTCATCGCTTTTACTTTTGCGTCATTCCATTTTATACATTAAGGTATTATTCGATCGATATTTGTCATTTGCTTGAAATTAAAATAAACCTTATCTCTGTCAGAATAGTGGCAAAGTGAAACGGAAATCGTCACTTTGGTGCAATACTGGTTAGATTGGACAATAATAAGAAATCTCAACTGGTGCGATTATTTCATATTAAAAACCAATAATATGCTTGATACAGGGCAGTTTCTCAAAAGCGTTGATCTTAGGTGGCAGCCGTTTGTAAAAACATAAGTCATATTTTGTAATACAATATTGTAATATAAACTCAAACCTGGATATCGCTGAAGGGGAAGCAAAGGTATTAGGTACCAGTGGGACGTCCATAGTTCGCTAAACTCTTTTCCGTCGCAAGATATGATTGAGGGCAAGCATAACGCCTTACCCCATTCAAGTTCCATTCTCGGACAATCCAATTTGAAGTTAATTTTAAGTTCATACTTATAAGCTTGTACATACAGTACTTGCATGTTAAATAAATGTAGTAAAAACAATCATAGTAATTTTTTGCTTCAAGTCATTTCTTATGAACCTCATGTTTGATAAATAGCAAAAATATTCATACTTTTTGCGTACTTAGCTCCTAAAGTGTGCACTTTGGATTTGAAGGAATAGCCAATGAAATAATTATATAACATGAATATACGGACCAGGAGAATATAAGTCTTCAATTTTAAACAATAATCTAATTTTTATCTATTAAGTTCAAATTCGTATCGGAATTAGACGCATAAGATTTGTCTTCAAATGTATTATCATTAGGAGCAATATAATGATCAGTGCCTAACCGAGGATCTCCTACATGACCTGCATATAGACCTGTAATAATTGTCCTTTTTTACTTTATTCATATGAAGCTGTTTACGGAACAAACTTTTAAGGGTCGGCTTTCATTTCAAAACTAATATTCTCTCGTCACCTATTCTTTCGTTCAAACTTATTCAACTTTTAATATAACCTAATTTGTTGCAGACAGGCGGGCGGAGCTGATTCAGATGTGGCGTGTTGGCCGAAGCTGGAGAGAGGAGCGCGCGCGTCCTGCGGGCGACGCGGCGACCACCCCGCGCGCCCTCTAGACCTCCACACAAACCTAGACACTGCACTTTACACGGTAACTAGCTTCACCATCACTCAAGTAGCTCATCATTATTCTTAACTTCGAACTGGATTTCAAAATTAGCATTAAGCTTAGTGACAAAGTCAAGGAATAGTTAATATACCGTTTTTTTACGTTTTAATCGTTGGCATATCCTTTTGCCTACCATTTATGTAAAACTGCCTTGGTGGTGTAGTTGTACTACGGTACCACTACAAAGCCGAGGTCTCGGGTTCGAATCCCGGGTGAGGCAAAGTCATTTTGGGTTTTTCTATTCATTATCAGCCCAGAGTCAGGAATTTGTGCCCGATATGGCGATAGGCTTGCCCCCTATCACATCCTGGGACATACAAGGCGAAATGTGGGTGTCCTGGTGGCGTCTCTGCCTACTCCTTCCGGGATAAAGGCGTGAGTTTATGTATGTATGTATGTTAATGTAAAACTTACTCAATTGAAAAATTTAATACTCAAAAACTGTTAGAGTTTATTATCTATACATATAATAAAAATGTAAATGGTCGATGTCTGTACATGGAAGATATTTAAGAAATTTTAACGCGGGGGGTCCTTATAACAGTAACAGAATCCAAAACAATTTTTTTTAGAATTTTTGTCTGTTTGTCTGTCTGTCTGTCTGTATGTTTGCTTGCACACTACTCATAAACTACCGCACGAAATGAGATGCGGTTTTCACAGTTGTATTGTTGCAGGTTCAACTTAAAAATTGGTATATGTTGCATTTACATACAGAGTGTTTCTTTTTGGTTGCTTGCACATTACTCATAAACTACCGCACCAAATGAGATGCAGTTTTCACAATTACAATGGTGCAGGTCCAACTTAAAAACTGGTATATATTTTATTTACATACAGGATGTTTCTTTTTGTTTGCTTGCACATTAATCAAAAACTACCATACGAAATGAGATGCAGTTTTCACAGTAATATTGGTGCACGTCCAATTTAAAAACTGGTACTTATATATTTTATTTATAGACAGGGTGTTTCTTTTTATTTACTAGCGCATAACGTAAAAACTACAAGACGAAATGAGATGCAGTTTCACAATTATATAGGTTTGTCCAACTTAAAAACTGGTAAATGTCTTATTTACATACAGGGTGTTTCTTTGTATTATGGAAGATAAATGAGAAAAACTAATATTTCCCATATTAACACTGGATTAACACTTAGGCTACATTTTATCCAGATAAATTAAGTGTTCCCGTGGGATGAGGACGGAAATATTTGTTGCTTTTTATACTTAAAGGGATGCGATGGGCGTGGATTACATACCTTGAGTGAGAATGAGATAGGACGGGCGGGATATAACGGGACGGGACGGGATGAGAAATACCAAATAATCTATACATGTATATTTTTTTAAACAAAGTTAATCACGCAGACGAAGTTAGCGGGCAGAAGCTAGTATATAATATAAACAAACAATCAACGAAATAACATTTGTAGTTTTATTTCTATTCATGTTTTAAAAGTGTAAAAATTTATGATCCACCAATCAGAGAATAGAGAATATCAATAAATCAAAGATCTAAACATACAGATTCCTAAAAACTTTCCACAATTAATGGCAAATTTAGGCACAGATAAACAGAGCCATTGAGAAGTTGCCTTAAAATTCGATAATAACAAGGAAATAGTTTATTTAAGAAAATACTCAACACAAAATCTGTCGCTATTTCTCCACAGCTTATTGCAAATCAGATGATTCAATTTCGTTTTATCACGTCGTATTTTGTTTCAGGTCGGTCATGAAAAATCTTGCCCATTTGCTGGCTGTCCCTATCAGCGAACACGTGGTAACTTTCATCTCTTTAGTAGCCGCGGCCACACTGCTCGCGCGGACGACAGGTACCGTACCATCAACTATTTTATAGGTATTATATTTATTTATTTATCTACGGAAGTAATATATTAATTCAAGCTTTCATCCTATAGACCTTACGACTGTAGTCTGTACTCTTTATATCCTTTTCATCCGACCTTGTTGTCTGTAACAATTAGCCAAGTGCGATAAGACCATTAGTATCTTTTTATTGTAGTTTTTAGTTTTAGTTTTATATGGTCTAATTCTATGGTCAAATCACTGTTATATAATTGACATGATGACTGATAACGTATATTTTATTACACGTTGCAGTTAAATCAGTATAAATTATCTAGCCCCGCAGCATTTTATTCGTGCCATATTTTTTGTCTTTGGGAGCACGTCTTTGAGAACTAGTATTTTAAATGTAAATTATTTAGGATTCTTCGACCCGGATCCATGTTTTTAACAAAAACTGCATATAAAAATGTGCGTGATTAGTGTTTGGGAACTTTTTATTACTGTTAAATTAAGTTAAATCTAATCTCAATCATTATTTATATTAAGTACAAGAAGAATTAACAAAAAAAACCAAGTTTGAATGAACCAAATGTCCAGTATGGTACATAATGCGCCTTAGAATCTTTATAGAGGCTATACGGAAATGGCATCAAAATTCACTATGTCTCCGCTATATTTAAAAAATATGGATATAAAATCATATTTTATGGTATATGTTACAATCAGCGATCTTATCGTACTATCGACGATTTCTTCTAGGGAACCTTGTGATGGATTTGATAGACTTGGAAGATTTTTATATTGGATTTTACTATCAACTGGTAGTAATTCGGATATTATTGCTCATGTAAATCTAGAGATAGCCTTCGAGGAGTAATTGGGTAGACGCTGGCTGGGTAACTAGAGGCCGCGGGTTCGATCCCCGTACCAAAGCAATTTTATGTGCGACCCACAAGTATTTGTTTCGGCTCTGGGTATTTGTGAGAAAAGCCTCCCGAAGTACGCACGGCACATGACTTACATCTCAGTGTAGGATCTAGACTACATAATTGGCAGTTTATTTATTAATATTACTCTTTATATACTGATGTTGACATAAATATATGTATATTGTTGTTGTGCAGAAGGGCGGTCCGCCCGTAGGTGGTTGGCGGGAGAACGCGGGCGTAGAGCGTGCGGCCGCGCGCGTTTCCCGCACCCCACTCACCCGCCCATTTACTGTTAGCAGGTAAACAACAAACATACCTAACTTTACTAACTAACACCTAAAAACCTACACTTTGATAGTGTACAAATTGGCTAAAAATAGTATGGATTATGGATTTAATGAAAGCGCCTAAATCTAATGTTACATTAATATGGCAGCCCGATACACTACTAGGTAAAATGTTATTTTTATTTACTGTTGTTTTATGATCAAACATTTATTTTTAATTATCGAAACAGGAAACAACCGTACGAAAATTGAAAGAAATCTGAATAAATATACTGCGCGCATATAGCAATCAATGTTCTATTTATCTTATTTTTATTTTTCTATTCATATTTTATTGGGTTTGTGTTTGTCAACTAATACTTCCGCTGTTTATACATTGTAGTCTGTTCCCATATGAACAGCAGCATTAAATATCGCACTTAAGTCTACTCTTTAAGTAGGTACAACAAAAAGATAGGTCAACATAATAAATTTAATTATAATGCCACTTCCACATGTGTCATTAAACGTGAACAATTTTATCCCTTGTTCAATCCCTATCAAAGGCTCAGTTTAATTTTTTTTTCTTGAATAGCCCCATAATATTCATTATATTAAAGCAATTTTTTGTATTGTATCAGCCCAAGTACGTCCCACTGGGCACAGGCCTACTCTACAATCGAGGGTACGATTGAGAGTGGTTAGGCCTGTAGTCCACCACGCTGGCCTAGTGCGGGTTGGCGGACTTTACATACCATAGAAATTATTACAAGTCGCTATGGTATGTAGGTTTCCTCACGATGTTTTCCATCACCGTTATATTGCGTGGTGATTGACTATCAATACACATATGACTCCGAAAAGTCAGTGGTGTGCCCTGAGATTTTTTTTTTATATATTATATTTAAAAAAGTACAGTAAGTTTAAAATTGGGCCCGCAAAACCAAGTACTTGGTTTGTCTGCGAGTTCTATAGACCTATAAACTGTATTTGAACTCACGACCACCATGAACATGTAGGCAGCCGCGTCTGGTCCGTTACCAACAGGCCACCACGCAGTTAGAAGCATTAAAAGCAATATCACATAGTAATTTAAGGCACCATGCGGAGTATCAACAAACATCTAGTCTAAAACGGTAAACATTCTGACCCCATTGCAAACGATTAATCCTAATTATAGCGCGGAATACATTATTCCGGAATATGGAGCGCTTCCCACAGAATCCGCTTTGTGATCCGAACGAGGTCACGGTTAAGCCATAATAAAGATGCTTGTATTGCCGAAAAGGAATTATTTCGGCTGATTTCCTCAACTGGATTAAAGGAAATTAAGCCTTATATTCAAAGGATACCGAACTCATTCGAGACGAATTTTGGTTGTATTGATTCTTATATTAAAATTTAACAGCCTGTATAATTTATTTGTCGTCTGGCCTTGAGTATAAGGGTTGACGTAAGGAGGAAGGCTGGTTGTACTTCTAATAAGCAGTCTTGTAGTCTTGCAGTCAGTAAACAATGTTGGAGAATGCTTATTTTGCTACATATATTATAAGAATGAAGAAGGCAAGAAAGATTTAACAAAAGAGTAGATACTAAACCCTTTTCTCATTAAAAAAGTTTTTAAATTAATTTCCAAAGCATATTGAATTTAATTTCCAAGTTTTCATTGATGCATTTGCAAATTATATTGACTTTGATCTTTCTGAGTGTAATGGCAGTTGGTTACTTAATTTATTCTTCCCGAAAACTCGCACAGATTCGAAGCTTGAATTCTCTATTTGAAATTTCATTGATGCCGACTTGCAAGTCGCAGCAGTGGGTGTGTGTACTTAAAGTATGTTCCTTAAGCTTGTCTATAAATGTTGAAACATTCTAATCAATCGCTATATCAATTTACGCAGTAATTCGGAACATTGGTCAATTAAATTTGACTGACGTAATCGAGTCACTGCGGCATATTGAATATGTCGTGGACAAAGGCCGCGGCGGTAAACAATATCCGGTAATCATTGCCGACGGTACATTGTCATCGTCCTCAGTCACCAAAAGTTAACTGCAGGACATACGCCTCATCCAAAGGTTTCCACAGCTACATAATGCTGCTACATAACCTATTAGAATCTCTAGAATAATTCAGTAACCCCTTCGAATAACTCAGGTATAATTAGTATTGTAATTTCCAAGGCACAAAATAATTTGATCCGAGGCCAGTACCCTGAAACATTACACATTAATGAGCCTTAGAAACTGAAATACGAGCATGAATTATCGCGTGAAAAAGTAAAGGTTGGCAACGAATTATAATTCACATCGTTACACAGGTATTTTACATAAAACACGAAGGCCTCAGAGAAAACAAATAAAAATACGTTAGGTGGTATAACGCACCGAATGAGCGCATTCGGCCTTGGCCTACATGTTGCCCACCACCAGTGCCTATACACAACAGCGCGGGCTGAAAGAAAAAATATCAAAGCCAAATTAATTGTACTCTAAATCTCTCAACTATAAAACACACAATTTGGTCCCCTTTTCTTTATTTGCCAGCTTTTGTTTGATAAATAAGTTTAAAAAGTAATTATAGACACTCTAGGCAATTGATGAAATACTTAATTGACAATTAATTAATTTGTTTATTTCTGCCAGTTATTTAATAAAAAATGTCGACATTGGATGTTTACCTTTACAGAGACCTCATTGAAAGAACTCACACGGATTTTTATTTTTAATTGGAGTTGAACTCGCGCTGTCATCAAATTAAACCAAAATTAATTTGTTCATTTCAAATAAAACTACAGTACTTATAAATATTTCTTGATTTTAAGTAGTACTAATTTATAGATACAAAGTACAGTGTATATCTAAGGGCAATGTAAAAAATATACAGCATTTGTATTAATATATTCTTTATGAGTGGATAGTCTGCCCCGTGACCATGAAAGCTGTAAAGTAATCGAAACGTCGGGAAGTTAAAAAATGTAAAAATTAAACCAAATCGCGATAAAATCCGTATAAAATAGTTTTATTTCAATTGTTTATGCTTTTACTGCTTTCAAAAATTATACAATAAACTTCTGCTGATTAATCAGCTGCTTTGCAGGACCACGCCCAAACGATCTCAAATGTTTCAAACGATTGTCATTCAAATGAGCTCAAACGTTCCCGATGATAGGAAGATGGGTGGGATATGACTGACTTGTAAATTCTGCATCGTCACTAATGCTTGTCCCAAACTAACACCAGCTGCGTTTCACTAGGTTTCTGTCAACAAACATATTTTATTCTATCCATGACTCACACCGAATAAGTGATACGAAAGAATCGATTTTCTATAATACGTAATCGGGGAACCAATAATACTTACATAAAATGTAGATTTTATCAAATGATTTTATTTTTGGGTTTATCAACATTGTTAACGTTTTGCAACTGCATCAATAGTTTGTAAATTATTTTATTTTAATAATTTATTTTAGACGAAATAATTTTTTGCTTCATGTTTATACGTTTTTATATTAAACTGTACTTACACCTTAACCGGTGTAGTAATATTACGTATGATGTTTTTTGTTTAATGATATGTTTCACCTCACAGTAGGCAGTTCACTCGGGGGGAGTTCGATAGACAATGTCCGAGGACTTGGACTCGATCAGCGAGGAAGAACGAAGCTTGTTCCGACCCTTTACACGAGAGTCATTGGCTGCTATCGAAGCCCGCATAGCTGAGGAACATGCCAAGCAAAAGGAACTCGAGAAAAAACGAGCGGAAGGCGAGGTGAGTGCTCCCAACACCCGGACACATACTCACAGTATAACACGTACATGTGTTTAGTACACTAGATACTACAATAGCAAAGAACTATAGGAGATTTGTAGGAGAATAATTTTTGTAACATTAAATATTTGTATAACAAGTATTTATAAACAGCAAATGATAAACACAATGTAAATATGTGGCGTTTGATTAAACAATAAAATACACCACTAAATGTAAACGACACCCAGTTATACCGTGCTGACGGATAATTTTTAAATTATTCCAGAACGATTTGGGGCGGACGAAAAAGAAAAAAGAAGTAAGATTGCTTGCTTGCCCCTTTTACCTTTTTACGGCTCATTTTTCTAGAGAACTAATTGTCAGCAAGTTATCGCTTTAAAACTAAAAGTATTAATGCATCAGACATTGGAACTCCCACTAACATTGGCGGCTCTGTTGCCCAAGTGCGATAACTTGTACTGCATTCTGATTTGTGCATACTAACAGCATCTAAAGCATTATTCCTTAAACACATCGCTTTGTCGGCAAAGTATTTGTACAGAATTGTGTTTGCAAGTTTAGCTGTTATTTGTAACACAGCAAGCATCCATAAAACGTTTGTAACAGCTAATCTTACGTAGTGATAACGGAGCTTCTCATGTTTATTTGCAATTCGAATATGTAAGTGTCTACAATGTACCCTTCACTGTCCGATAAGTGTTAAAGTGTAAAACCTAATAGACCCTTTTATAGCAACAGAGAATACTATTGATTGTACTTAATGTCTTAATCCAAGAAAAGTAAAAGGTCCTCGTAAGCCTACGTAATTTAGACCAAAGCATCTAGTGGAACCTTAAACCTAACAATAGAAATGACTTGACATGTGGTAGCAGATGTAACCCCGATCCAAACGATTAACCATAGTATTTAAATGTTAAAGATGTTAGTATTTAAAAGTTAAAGATGTTAAACTAGATAGATTACATATTACAGAGAACAAACGAGTGGTACTGTTATAAACGTTAGCAAATGAACACCAGCACAAAACATTCACCATTATTTATTAGCATTGCACAGGACTGGCTCATGTTCGTACATAACCATCGGCTGCAGTCATTAATTAAGTCTAGCATGGTGGCATCACCCAGCTAGCATTTAGTGCATACTGAGAAATAGTTTAAAGCAGACAAAAATTAATACAACGAAATGTTGTGATCAAAATTTTGCAAAGTTTGTCTGAGCTTGCGGTAGTCACCTCCTATTCTGGAACCGATTTCGAATATATACAAAACTAATTCCCCGGTGCTCGAAGCTCTGGCGAAATAGTTCCACTAACTAAAGGACAATTCGGATTGGTAACATAATAGCGGGGAACGTTTTACTCAAAAAGCTTTTAGATCTGCCAAATACGCATAGTCACACGACAGCAGCACTACACTCGATATTAAGATTAGCTTGAAACGCCTTCACAAGACATGCTCACTCAATCTGTGTAATAATACTAGCTGGTGCTCACCGGTGCGACGACTGACAGTATTGTTACATAGCGCATTGTTATTCTGCTCATTATGGACTATTCAGCCTAGGCTTATAAAGTAGGCTGGCCTGTTGAAGTTACCGTGATTGTTCATAGCTGAGGGAATAGTGAGTATCGTAATCACGATAGCGGTTAAAGTATAGAACTACTCGTAGCTGCATTGCGTTGAGAGTTTGGGTGGATGAGGTAGCGTGTTTACTGTGATGGGTTTGTTTTAATGGTGGCTGTGGCGTAGGTGCGGTACGATGATGAAGACGAGGACGAGGGCCCTCAGCCGGACGCCACTCTGGAACAGGGTTTGCCGCTGCCGGTCCGAATGCAAGGCACCTTCCCACTGGAACTCGCCTCCACACCCCTCGAGGATATCGACCCCTTCTATCATAACCAGAGAGTGAGTAACGTGTTTGTTGTACAAGTTGTTGTTGATTCCACATTTTATGCTGATAACTAAAGGTCTTACGTTGATAACCTTTCGTCTCCCGTTTTTTCACTTTTGTCTATATAATTTCTGTAATGTTAAATTGTACAAAAGAGAAACGTTTGTATTGTATCTTATTAGTATAATAATTTTGTTACCAACTTTGATTACCTAATTCGTGTAGCTCTCATACAATGTCTTCAGTATATACATATCGTATTAACTAGCTTAATAACGTGGCTACAATATTCCTGATGTGAAGTATGCAGTCGCATTATCATTTACATAATAATAACTAGGTATCACGAAACAATAAACCAATATTTACATTATTTGACCACGAGTAATAAATAACAAGACTGATTACCAGACAACATGTGACTCTGTTGCACGTGTATTGCTTTTTTGTCAATTCGAATCACGTTTTTATTATCATTCGTCGTTTGATGATATTCCAAATTCAATTTACTTACGTACTATTTTTTCCGCTCACGTTGATGAGAATTTTTGTACCTATTATAAAATTTATAATCATGTTAGTTATTGTTTGTCGTAGTCATTGTTGGTCGTAATTTAAGCATATTCTACTTCCTAGTAATATTATATAGGCGAAAGTTTGTGTGTTTGTTACTTCTTCACGCCCAAACGGCTGGACCAATTTTGTTGAAATGTGGTATGGAGGTAGCTGACACCCTAGGTTAACACTTAGGCTAAGCTATAAAACTAATACTGTTACCATGTTAAGTCATTCGCACTTGAAAAACATATTGTTTTTCTTTCGTAATCGTCCTACAATGTTTTACTATCACTGTTATCTGGTTCTTGTTATGTAAATAATTATACACTTGATAATACAAGCATGACTATAGGTACTTCATCATTTAATAATATAGATGCAACGAACAATAAACACCATAAAATACTTGGTTATAGTACGAAAATTAACTTGTTTTAGTTTTGTTAACCATTCGAAATGGTGTTTGTCACCTTGATGAAAGTTTCATTTAATAAAGTTTTTCACGTTTGTTCCAGACCTTCGTAGTTATAAGCAAGGGTAAAGATATCTTCAGATTTTCGGCGACCAACGCCCTATGGATACTAAACCCTTTCAACCCAATCAGAAGAGTGGCGATATACATTCTAGTACATCCTTTGTTCTCATTGTTTATTATTACTACGATATTAGTGAATTGCATTCTTATGATAATGCCTACAACGCCGACTGTCGAAAGTACTGAGTAAGTATGCATTTATAATAATCATCTCAATATTGGATAGATTTCTTTCGAATAAATTTGAAATTTTAAAATACCATCGGATGTCCAGAACATATTCCTTACTTAGGTTCTAGAACATCTGTAGTATGCACGCTAGTTTCACAATTGTTATTTAGTATTCGGCTAGTTTAAAAAATTATCGATATTTAGATAAAGAAAAGTAAATTTAAATATAGAATTATATAGTGTAAACTATTGGAGATTATATGTAATTGCAAATTATTTATCCAAACATAGATCTCCTGTTGCGCTTTGATAATTGTAATTAAATAATTTAGTTATTTAAAAGTGGAAAGCTAAATGCGTTAGGGGACCAAATGTTTTAAGCCTCATGGATTTGTTATAGATGATAATTTTATTGATTTGAATAAATACTACAGACTATTATGTCGATTAGCGTCTTAACTAGTGGAAACGTTCCCAACAAGCGTCCAATAATAATGGATAAACAGTTCATCATCATTACTATTCGACTTACAGACTGTAGCAGTAACACAAAACTGTACATACTCGTACCAACATCCGATCATGATGTAGACAATGACATCAATAATTATGTGCCATCGTTTGTGTAATTAGTTTTATTATTTTCATATCGTTTGTAATGTTTAATAAGTTCAGAAGTCGAACTTATGTTTTTCTTAATGTTATATAATAGTGAGTTATGTATATTTGAAACAACATGTTTGTTTGTATTACCGAGTGGCGTTCCTCAGCGGAGGTGAATTTTTGCAGAGTTATCTTTACCGGGATCTACACGTTTGAATCAGCGGTGAAAGTAATGGCCAGGGGTTTCATACTACAGCCATTCACATACCTTAGAGATGCATGGAATTGGCTTGACTTCGTAGTTATAGCTTTAGCGTGAGTAGTAGACAATTTTATTGAATTATTATGTAGAATACTACAATTGTTGGATCGTAGATTTCTATCGTTATATTTGATGTGCCATTGACTAGTTCTTTAGAGAGGAATAATCAATGTTTAGACAATTCGAGATGTATATCCAAAATTTAAGAGTTCTTGTTTGTGTTTGCATAGGAAGTGATGGCAAACGGGAAAATTGTTTTCATACGAATACACCGTTGATTTGATTTAGAACTACTACGCAATATTAGAGACCAGTGTAAACAGCTTTGTAGTTAAATGTATTAACGTAGATGTTGGTGGTTTGTGGGTGTCTGTTTCCAGTTATGTGACGATGGGCATAGATCTCGGCAACTTGGCCGCGCTTAGAACGTTCAGAGTACTCCGAGCGTTGAAGACTGTGGCCATCGTACCGGGTAAATTCATACTTATATACGATTTACTAGTTTAATTACTTAGCATTTAATCCCTCATGATACACGTGAACATGTATCATTGTTACTAGATGCCATGTATCTGATAGAATTGAGAAGCGTAGAGGCGTTGAAGAATAGAAATATGAAACATCAATAGCAATAAAAGAGATTGCGTGATTAATTAGATAGATGTGTTATTCCGAGTGACGATAGTTGTGTTTGGAGTTCCATTAAAGTTTAATAAAGTAATTTTTAACATACGTAGATATTAACGTTTAATAACTGAGTGAAATGTATTGATCCACGCCACAGGTTTGAAAACCATCGTCGGCGCCGTGATAGAATCCGTGAAAAATCTGCGCGATGTGATAATTCTAACGATGTTTTCACTATCTGTGTTCGCACTGATGGGCCTACAAATCTACATGGGGGTGTTGACGCAGAAATGTATCAAGGTCTTTCCCGAAGATGGCTCCTGGGGTAACCTCACCGATGAGAACTGGGAGAGGTTCTGCCAGAACGAAAGTAAGAACTTTGACTTTTAATACATGACGTATAAATATTACAAATCAATTGATGCGAATAGCTTACTGAGTTTTGTGATATTTTTAGCGAACTGGTATGGGGATGGTGGAGAATATCCATTATGTGGAAATTCATCAGGAGCAGGGTAAGTCGCACTCTATACATTTGTTGTCATGTACATAAATCAATTCTATAACAATTTTTATTTCTACAGGCAATGTGAACCAGGTTACGTGTGTCTTCAAGGCTACGGTCCAAACCCTAATTACGGCTATACGAGTTTCGACACATTCGGCTGGGCTTTCCTATCGGCTTTCCGGTTAATGACACAAGATTATTGGGAAAATCTCTACCAATTGGTAAGACTTACGTACACATTGACTATTGATTAAAGAAAATTACGTGCACACGTTTCCATAAAATGGTCCTTGAGCTTGATAATTTTGGTAATTGGGTTGTTAACGTTTAAGTTTATCTGTAATGATGTTCTATTTCGATGTGATTACAGGTGCTCAGGTCAGCAGGGTCATGGCACGTCTTGTTCTTCGTAGTGATAATCTTTTTGGGTTCATTCTACCTCGTGAACTTGATTTTGGCCATCGTCGCCATGTCTTACGACGAGTTGCAAAAGAAAGCCGAAGAGGAAGAACAGGCGGAGGAAGAAGCTCTTAGGGTACGATTTAACGCGGGAATACCGTAATGCGTAATAGCTGATGTTTTAACTAATGTCGTAAGAGATTTTGATTCTTTGGTTTATGCGTCTATTTTGGTGTAGGAAGCGGAACAAAAAGCAGCAGCACGGGCAGACAAACAGGAGGCGCGGGAAGCACACGCTAGGGAACAGGCGGCGGCAGCAGAGGCCGCGGCATACGCCGAGGCCCACCCGGCCAAGTCGCCCAGCTTCTCCTCCCAAAGCTACGAGCTGTTCGTGAACCAAGAGCGAGGCAACCAGGATGACAATACGCGGGAGCGTATGTCCCTACGTAGCGACCCCTTCCAGGACTCGGTGAGCACACAGCCCACGCACAAGCCCACCGCAACTGACTCGCACAACGACTCCGCACGACGGCCCAGGAAGGTCAGCATGGTGAGTATGCGCCGCGCCAATCACGCCACTCCTCGCTGACAATGATTCACCACTTGTAACCAATACTTCATGGTATACAGGCATCGCAAACTTAATAATAGCCTGGTCTGTTTCAGTCACTACCATAATTTACAATTAGTTTGAAGGTAAAACTAATAAAATATTCTTCAGTTAGTAGGATTGTCACGTTCTTTTAAGTTTAGTTTTATATTTATACTTCGAACCGGTTTAAGATTTCTATGAGTCATTGTCAGGTGAGTATTATCCTTTCAACTTGATTTAAGAAATACACAGCTTAACAACGCAATTTAGTGTAAAAATACACAAGCCCACGTGCAATTTCCATTTATAACACACAGCCTCTAATTCAAGTTGAAAGGACCGGAAAAGGTGTTTACGGCTAAGCTTCTAAACGTTATTTTCCCTTGATGCAAAATTGCAAACACTTAAAAAAAGGCCCTACTATTGTCACTTATTGTAATACAATGATTCTAAACTAATAAAATTACGCCAAGTTAACGATCAACGAATATGACAATACTGAAATTACTTTCCATACATTGACAAAAACTTAAGTATTTGCAATTACGATTTAAATCTGTGAACCTATCTTCAATCTCTTTATTTTCGGAATGGATCAATCATTTCAAAGCTGTACTAAAGCATGTTTTAGAATCTAGATGTATCATTTTAAATTATTCTTCGGAATGACAAATAATTTAGTTCACGAACTATTTCCTCTATTAGATATTAATTCGATGCTAATTTTACCATGACTCATTAATCAATTATAACTTTTCATCATCAAGTTTTTCATTCGCTTCGGAAATTCATATAACATAACCTCAATTAGTTTTAATTGGGTATTTGACTCATTTTTTTTTTATTGTATTTTTCGAAAAGTATCCATATCCAAAATCTAACAAAAAAATAATTTTATAAATCCATTCAGAATTCACAAAGTTAGAAACGTTCTAAATCTTGTAGTGGGGGTAAAAGAAAAGGGATGCAAAACAAAATTAGTGACGTCACTATTCTTAATATGCATTATAGTGTGCGGGTGTGAAAGAGACGGTAAGATGTCCCCACTACGCCCCCACTCTTTCATTTAAAATACTAATATTTGCCTCATGTTACAAGCTACTTTATCACTGTTTTCACAAAAATGTTTTGTTAAATGGCACTTCTGTTTGTCTGGAAAATAATACAAAAATTCGATGATAGTCAAATACCCAATTAGTTAAACCCGTTCATAACGTCCTCCAAGCACGAAGATATAATTTACACAATGAAGAACCTTATGGGTACTTTATTAAACTGCATAGCAGTTCGCATGGTTTCTAGAGGCTTTGTTTAAACGCTCTTGATATGATGCACTATAATAGTTATTCTTTTAGTTCAAAGGTATGTCTCCAATAATATTTCTTCACCGATAAACAAAATGAACGATCCCATTCCGTAACCCAGCAAAGAAAACCGTAAACGATAAAATATTTAATGCTAGAGAAAATTAATATAAAGGAATAATATTGGAGATGACGAATCTATTGTCATGGTAGATTGTTTCTTTTGCAATGTCAGTGTTCACGAACGGGCCGGGCTGAAATTGTACGTATCGACGATAAAGAGGTAGGTTCCGTAAAAATATATTATGAACAAAAATATTACATAAAGAACATACATTAACGATTCCTCAATTTTGATTAGCAATATGCGGAGGCTTCCATATTCGAAAACAAAAGAACAGTCCTCATGACTATAGATTTAGAAAAAAATATATAACTTCATAGCAAAGATAGGGTTACGATTAGCAGTATGCAATTATGCATGTGAACCCCACATTACTTCATGTGTTTATAAACAAAGTTACTTGACTAACTGTTGCTTTCAACCACCAATATCATTGCTACTTTCCATCAATTTTACAATAAGAGTTTTATTTAGCATCCGTGTTTTGATTATTTTTACATTTTGATTTATTGATAAGGATGCGTCATGAAATTAAATTCTTATTGTACGTCTTGCGACATTGTAGTCGTTTGTTAAAATTTCGAATTATAGCTTACACAGTTGTAGTTCTAACGATCGAGACCACATCATTGTATGAGTAATTTTGTTTTTCACAAGCTTCATTACATATCAATATTTCATTTCTATGGTATGCCGTTTTATTTTATTTATTTTTTGTTCAGTCTCTGTGTAATGGCATTAACTCTCCGTCCTTTTATCCTACTTCGTGGATGTTAGATACTTAATCAATATATGAAAATGCTTGAACTATATTAAATTCGAAATTTTGTTTATGTATTGAAGGTTCCCCATCCCGAACGCATAAATAAAATCGGACAGTTGTCATATGGGCCACTGCGGGAGGGCTCACAGGTTTGTCCATCAATCCTCATTGGTGTTTGTGCTCCCCTACCTCATCCTTTGTTATAGGAGTAATTCCACTTTGATTTTCTCTCTATTAGATCTTACCCTTCTGGACTCCGCTATTAGTATAGGACGTATGTATAACGTCTACGTCAATTTGCAGCAATTCATGTTATTTAAATTATCCATTGTAAAAATATATTGTTAATATTTTCCTGAACATGTATTGATGCAAGGAGACCATTATGTGCACCTATCATTTACGTTTTCTTCATTATCCTTTATTCTCTTCTATTTCCTAATTGATGTGTTTTGTTTCACACTTTTGTTTATCAGCACATGAAAGTAAAACCAAAAAAGACAGAAGAGTAATTAGGACTACTTCGAAAAGCTTAAACTAAAGCCTCTGCAACCGGTTTAATTAGATACTAGGAAATTATTGTCTTGGTAAATTTAGTACATGAAGTTG
Organism: Deilephila elpenor; assembly: GCA_949752805.1. Lineage (NCBI taxonomy): Eukaryota > Metazoa > Arthropoda > Insecta > Lepidoptera > Sphingidae > Deilephila > Deilephila elpenor. Next base: position 8,528,107 of record OX457111.1, read on the forward strand.
ACAACTTCGATCTGAATTGAGGAAAAATAGTTACAAGAACTAACGAACTCATTAACGATTCTGTACGAGATTGCGTTGTATTATTTGTCGAATTGTAGATAAAGAATGTAGTGAAAAGCTAATGTGTTATATGTACGCAGGCGTCATTGTCGTTACCTGGTTCGCCGTTCAATTTACGACGTGGCTCTCGAGGGTCCCACCAGATGGCTCTGAGGCCGAATGGCCGGGCTCGGTACCCGCCCGGAGCCGACCGGAAACCCCTCGTGTTGTCCACGTACTTAGATGCACAAGAACACCTACCTTACGCCGATGACTCTAATGCTGTTACACCGATGTCCGAAGAAAATGGTGCCATCATCATTCCCGTCTATTATGCTAATTTAGGTAAGCCATAATATCTTCTTAGTATATTACTTTTACAATACCCTCTGCAGGAGACACCTAGTTTGGGAATACATAATTATTTTATTTATTTTTATTATTTATTTACATAAAGGATCTTTACACTATAAAAATATTAAAAGACTGTACATTGACTTTACATCCAAAAATGCTTCAATTCCAGGATCTCGTCACTCGTCGTACACGTCCCACCAGTCTCGTCTGTCGTACACATCTCACGGCGACTTGCTGGGCGGCGGCAAGGCGCAGACGAAGGAGGCCAGGCTACGCGGCCGCTCGGCGTCCCGGAACCATAGCGTCACGTCACAGCCCCACGCCTACCCACTGCCACGACAGGACTCTTCGCTAGCCTCTAGACCCCTCAGGGAATATGTGAGTTTTGTCTTCAACACACGTAGTATTTTGCGTTAATAATTACTGTCATTTAAAGTGCGGGCTAATCTTTATCTTTAACTCCAATAGAACTACTTAGTAGAGCTAATAATAAAGAATGTGTAAAGATGACTTTCCTCACAAGTCACAAGATAGGAAGTAATATTTTGAAACGTTACAGGAAATGAGCACAACTGAATGTACAGACGAAGCAGGAAAAGTATTGAAACCATCAAACGATAATCCGTTTATAGAATCTTCACAACAGCCTAACGTAGTTGACATGAGAGGTAAGCATAAAATATCTATTATCATTTACTCACACTCAAAAGTATTGAGCACACATAGAATCTATTACATTTTCATTTCAGATGTCATGGTGTTAAACGAAATCATCGAACAAGCAGGACGACAAAGCCGAGCGAGCGACCAAAATGGTAGGACACAAATACAAACAAAACATTCTCGATGTTGTTGCCTCTTTTGTGACGATATTCTATTCTTATTCCATTTTATAATTTATCAATGTCAATGTGCAATGTATATCTATGTAACTATGCTTTCTACCAGACAGTTATTCCTTGATACTTCTCCAACACGGCAACTCTACCTACTGTTCTCGTACCTAACACTTACAACACTACACATTCGGTATTTGCTCATTATGCAACCAAAAGCATAATTGGCAAAAATGTTGTACATTGTGGATGTCATTTATTGACGTTACTAAATAAAATTAGAAACTGCACTTGCACTAACACAACCAAGGAAAATATTTTACCACTAACGTTATAAAATAATAATACAGAAGAGTGTAAGCGCTAACCAAATTGCAAGATGCATGAGCGCTTTTTGTAATAGTGTGGTAAAAATTTCCTTTTGCTGCAAAGGAGAGTGAATATTGTGAATTAACACATGCTTTACCGAGCTGCGTTGAATAACAGCAATATATCCGTTCACATCACGACACGTAATCTGTTGCACCCTATTCGAAAATTCTAAATATAAAGTTATATATGTATAATCTACGTACGGAGAAAACTACAAAATTTACTTGTATTTCTTCTTCAATATTCTATTTTCTTCCCACCACGCTATCACTCACGCTTTATCTTTTAACTTTTTATATTCTTGTTTGCAAATCTGCTTTTGTGAATTTCTTTCAGCACCATATCACCATACCTACCCTTCTAATATATACTTCACCGTTTCCACTGTTACAAACTTTGTAATAAAAATACATACTGAACTTTCATCCATCTAGTTCTAACTTGCTTGACATTTTATTTGTCTCATGATAATAACGTCGATATTCATATTTTTTGGCTCTAACGATCTAAATTTATTGTCTAAGAAGCTAACATCCATAGTACTAACAGTAGTTTAAGCAAGTGAAGCTTTTATGCAAAGTTTGACATTGAAAGATAAAATAAGCCACTGCCAGTAACGTTTGAATATGATTTGCACGAGATAACCTTGCACAGTAGGATACCTCGGTGTCGTGGATTGCCCATGGTAACTGGCTTATCAGCACCAATTGAGTGCCACAGGTTTGAGTACTAACTTCAATAATAAATGACAACCATCACAAAAAATATGGATATTGGTATGTAGAAATTAAGATTTGTCAAAAGATTCCAATGAAAGGTTCAAATTGGTCAAAGATTCAAAAATTGTACTTGGTCACTTCGAATGCAATTTGTTCTCTTTTGTTGGAAATTAGATTAAAATCGATTTATGAAATAATGAGCGAATACTAACAAAGATTATTTTTCTCTGTCTCAAACACACACACACGCACTCTGCTGTTAACGGGACGCAACAGTGTCAGTGTACTACTTCCCAACAGCGGAAGATGATGAGGACGGGCCGACGTTCAAGGAGAGACTGCTCGAATGCGTTATGAAAGGAATAGACTTCTTCTGTGTGTGGGACTGCTGTTGGTTGTGGTTGGAATTCCAAAAGTACGTTGCTTTACTGGTATTTGATCCATTCGTCGAGCTGTTTATCACACTGTGTATCGTCGTCAACACTTTATTCATGGCTTTGGACCACCACGACATGGACAGAGACATGGAGAAAGCGCTCAAGAGTGGCAACTACGTAAGTAACAACAACAATAAATATTAAATAATAAAAACAGTAAGTATTAACAATTAGGATACTAACCAATATTTTTTTCTATATTACAGTTTTTCACTGCGACATTCGGTATTGAAGCTATGCTCAAATTAATTGCAATGAGTCCGAAATATTACTTTCAAGAAGGATGGAATATTTTTGACTTCATAATTGTGGCCTTATCGCTCCTGGAGTTGGGATTAGAAGGTGTTCAGGGTTTGTCAGTATTGCGTTCCTTTCGATTGGTGAGTATCACATCTATTTACTTTGCACTCCATGATAATTGTTGTAAATTCAAAAAATCTTTTTCTCCAATCAATCTCATGATCCATGAGTACTAGTTATTTACCCCAATTGAAGCATTATGTATGCAACAAATATTAACAATATTTAAGTAGGTACTCATTTGTACCTGTTAGTAAAATAGTTAAGGCTAATATAGTGCGTATGATGAATGTATTTATTACTAATGTGTATATGTGGTAAAATATTTCAGCTACGTGTATTTAAACTGGCCAAGTCTTGGCCGGCGCTAAACCTTATTATCTCCATAATGGGTAGGACCGTGGGAGCTTTAGGGAACTTGACCTTTGTACTTTGCATCATTATATTCATATTCGCGGTGATGGGGATGCAGTTGTTTGGGAAGAACTACACAGGTTCTAATTTAAAAGAAAATTTAGCATCTCTAATTAAAGAAATAAGCTTAATTATTGATTATTCAGCTTTACACTACCAAAATTTTTACACTGGGCTTTGGTTAAACATTATTTCCATAAGGGACTTGCGGGTCCACGCTGTGGCTTTATAACACGGAATGTGGCTCGGGTCACCCGAGCCTGATACCAAACACGTTATAAAGCTATGCCACGCAGCTTCGAATCATAATTTAAGCTTTGCATCAAGTAATATAGATTTGACATGCGGCTTTGCTTCCAAAGGGTATTTTGACGCATCAGGTCAACCGATGGGATCTATGTCAGTTACACGGTATTAGGCAAACCAACACATACCGAGCGAAACCATAATGTCGATCCAAAAGCTCTCACAATCGCTGAATACAAACATATATCCCACTCATTCAGATATAAATCAGTGCACATTGAAAGGACCCTCAAGCACACATCTGCTAAACCTAGTACATGATGTTGTCCGGCAATCGTTCACAAAACTTCAGTTGATACACGGACGCGAGGTGTTGCGAACGATCTTCGGTCAGTGGACAATACCGCAGTAGCATAGGTGAAGCGCCGGTAAGCGAGCTTGTGTGACGCCTTGTTTCACAATTTGTAATTGCAGCTTCGAGTATTCAAATTGGCAAAGTCATGGCCGACACTTAATTTACTCATCTCTATAATGGGTAGGACTATGGGTGCCTTGGGCAACCTGACCTTCGTATTGTGCATCATTATTTTCATATTTGCGGTGATGGGTATGCAACTATTCGGAAAAAATTACGTGGGTAAGTGTAATTGGTGGGAGTGTTGCATGTTCATTGGTGTTATGAGATGTTAACTGTTGGTGACGATGTGGCGGCACCCGACCAGATCTTTCATGTAATGTATTTCAACAACACTTACTTTTCTTATTAATTTTCTATCGGCTGGCTCTACTTAACAAGCATATTTCATCTATTTGCCGTTAATTATGTTTGCTACAAAACTCTAAGTTTACTCTAATGTTTTATCTTATTACACTAATACTGTTTATGCTACAAATTCTTGTTGAAATACATTATTTCACCGAATCAAATGACAGTAGCAAATTGACATGAGATAGAAACCTTTCCACTTCGAAGTCGGGGTCGCCACTTTGTTTGTATAGTGATTATCGTGTATATGTGCGTCACACTGTTGTGCTCATACTAGACTGTTGTAACTCGATCTATCCCTTCCAAGTGAGCCCGAATATATGAAATTCTTTGCAGTCCTGTACAAAATGCCCCATGGAAAAGGCGCCTCACTTGTGAAACATATCGCTAACGATTCTACTCCATCATCTATCCTCAAAACCTCTTTCTTTCGACGTGTAGATATTATTTCTATTATTTAGTTTTTTTCTATATTTAGTATTTTGGGTACTGCATGCCACTTTACGTATATCGACACCGTGCTTTATGTATTAATTCGGCTGTTAAATATTATAAGTTAGAAATTACTATGCTTGTTTCTTTTGCTTTATTATATCTTATAGTGGTATTCTAGATATATTTAGATTAGATAGAAATGTAGAACTAGTGGATAGCTTTTGAGAAAGTTTCAAATATATTCGCATATATTTATTCTGCAACACTTGATTGCTTTAATCTCAGAATATTTTAAAAGTTGACTTTGCTGCTTAGTGTTTAAAATGAACTGTAAAAATTAAAAGCACATTTTAAAGGACCAATTTACTCTCTATGAAATATGAAGTCCCGTTGAATTTATACTAATGTTTAATTGAGCAGTAATATTGGATATAAAGTTAATATGGCCATAATTGTTTAAGATGTAATTTTAGGAAATGTCTAACCCATTTTATAACGTGTCCAGATTACGTGGACCGCTTCCCGGATGGAGACCTGCCTCGATGGAATTTCACAGACTTCATGCACAGTTTCATGATAGTATTCAGAGTACTTTGCGGAGAATGGATTGAAAGTATGTGGGATTGCATGTTGGTTGGAGATGTCTCCTGTATACCATTCTTTTTGGCTACAGTCGTCATTGGCAATCTTGTGGTCAGTATAACATAAATTCTAATACGTAAAGTAAGTATTAACAACCGATAAAACATTAATACTAGTTACTATGTTTCAGGTACTCAATCTTTTCTTGGCCCTGTTGCTCTCGAATTTCGGATCATCAAGTTTGTCGACTCCCACTGCCGATCAGGATACGAATAAAATAGCTGAAGCCTTTAATAGGATATCAAGGTTTATAGATTGGATAAAGCGCAACGTCGCCGATTTCATGAAGATACTGAAGAACAAACTGACAAATCAGATAGCGATACATGCCCCCGGTAAGATGTATGGCCAGATGTTTTGGCATGTTGGTGTTTCTTCTTGAATGTTTTAATGTATTTAAACATAATCAATATTGTTAAACATAGTTTTTTGGCTATATTAACGTTAAACAGTTGTAATAAAATATTAATAATGCTAGAACGTATCGATCGTCAGCCTCTTACGTTTTGGAAATATATTGATTGTTTATTATTCGTTACATTAGACAGTGTGTAAAATCTTTTACATTTTGTGTTTTTATGTTTAATTAAAAATAGGTCCGTATTATTGTTTATCGCATGTGTTGTGTACCATTTTATAACCACCTATAAAACTGGCATTACAGTAATGATATAAATATTTTAATTCATGTGATAATGTTAATTCCATGACTTTACTTTTCCAAGTTTTATTGAGTAGCATGACCATCGCCTATTTGGCTGCGAGTGTATTAGAAACAATAATAATATGTAAAATTTGTACTAATCAGTTTTCGTCCTTACCGCAGCATGATTCTAAAGAGCCGAGCATGGTTGTTAACTATGATATGTAATTACTTTGAAATGTATATTGTGTGTATATTGTGAACACTGTGCGTTGCCTGAGCCCTAGCAATCCAAGTGTAGACTGCAGACCCTACATTTTATTTATTCATGTGTAAAATTATGATTTGGTTTCATACTTTAATTTAGTTTTAGTTAATCATATCTGTGCTTGCTGTGTGATCTCATTATGTATCTACAGCTTTGTGTGTGTTTGCATGTCCGTTCGTGTGTGTTGTGTTGTGTACTACAATATTATATACTATATGTAATTATATTTTATAATCTACGACAAGTTGATATAAAAGTTAATGTAAGTTATTTTTTTATATTTAATTATTATAAGGAAAGATATTCTCTTATTTCGTCTGTTACAAAAACATAGCTCTATTTCTTGTAACGTACCAATACAGAGTAGGTATAATTTATTATATATTTTTGAAAAAATAAGTTTAATTAAGTAAGTTTAAACTTAGTTAACCTAATTTCTAGGCGGTCTAAATATTCAAGCACATAATAGGATAACAGTCGGAAGCTGCTTTAAATGCTGTTAAAATCATTTCACTTGTAGCATTGGATAATATGTACACAAATCATGCATAGAATGTGCGTCATTTTTTATTTTCAAAGGGAGATTGTTCATTATTTGCCAAGAGACATTTTATTGAGTTCATTCGTCCTCTCGTCTGATTTCTATGCTTGGATGCTGTTGGCGATGCCGTGATGTGACGCACTGTGGACACAAACGACGACAAATAGGCTTAAAAGCGGCTCTGTGTGGCCGATGTGTCTCTTCAGAACGGGTCGATAACGAGCTGGAACTTGGCACCGATCTCGACGACGCAGTGCTTTACAAAGACAAGAAACTGAAAGACCAAGTAGAAGTAGCTATAGGTGACGGTATGGAATTTACGATACCAGGTAACAAAGAATTATGAGATAAAACATACATGCGCGAAGAGAATTGAAAATATAAGTAACCGTATGACTTCCTTTTTTAAGGTGACAATAAATACAAGAAAAACATGCTGATGAACAATATCAATGCCATAACTGACAATCACAGGGATAATCGGTTAGATTGTGAACTTAACCATCATGGTTATCCAATCCAGGTAATATATATATTTTTTGGCGAGTACAAGTCCTAATGACATTTCTCGGCTGAATTTTATAAAATTTTAAATGTTTTAGGACGATGATACGATTAGTCAAAAATCATATGGTAGTCACAAGATCAGATCATTTAAGGATGAAAGTCATAAAGGATCGGCGGACACTATAGACGGAGAAGAAAAGAAAGATGCGAGTAAAGAAGAACTTGGCTTAGAAGAAGGTACTTTATATTCAAAATATCATTTAATAAAAATGTACATAAGATTTGTGTTCATATAATAAATCTGTCAATATTTTCATAGAAATGATTGAAGAAGAAGAAGACAAAGGCGATGGACTAGGAAAAATAGACAAAAAAGTAGACGCCGATGAAGATGTAGTTGACGATACTCCTGCGGATTGCTGTCCAGAACAATGTTACCAACGGTTTCCTTTCTTGGCTGGAGACGATGATTCACCATTCTGGCAAGGCTGGGGCACTCTTCGACTAAAGACATTCAAACTTATCGAAAACACATACTTCGAAACAGCTGTGATAACTATGATTTTGCTAAGTAGTTTGGCATTAGTAAGTAAAATAAGGAAATCTTTAAATAGATTTTGAAATATTAATATTGTTATATTTTTAAAATTGTATCCTATTTCAGGCTCTGGAAGACGTACACTTACCGCATCGTCCAATTCTTCAAGACATTTTGTATTACATGGACCGTATCTTCACCGTCATCTTCTTTATTGAGATGTTGATCAAATGGCTCGCCCTCGGCTTTCAGAAATACTTCACCAATGCCTGGTGCTGGCTCGATTTCATCATTGTCATGGTAATATACTTTGTTGTAATGAGTTAATGGTAGTTAACTTTTTACATCAGTTCCAAGGTTTCTCATTGTTGGTTACTATTTGAAACCTGTACAATTAGAAATAAGTAATGAAATTAAACAATTAACTTCATAATACTTGCAAAATGTACGGGAATTATTGTCATCCCTTGTATTTTAATTAAAATGAATTACAGTTTTCATTTCTAATTTACATATATTCAGCCTCAGTCTCCACAGTTGGAGAATATTAACTTCTTTGTGCTGAATGTGAGGTATAGCATTGTAATATTATGTTAGTTTTTAAGTGTTACTTAATGACTATATAAATGACGCGTGCTGTGACGTTAGTTGTCGCTCGTAAACCACGGCGCGGTGATGGCTGGCGCCGACGACATCCCTGCATTCCGCTCGATGCGCACGTTACGCGCTCTGCGCCCACTGCGTGCTGTGTCCAGATGGGAGGGCATGCGCGTGAGTACGCGCCCTCTCCGCCAAGCGCCCACGTTGACGCTAGCAGTGTCGGTACAGTTGCGCTGCCCATTGACTCCAACGCCTCGGAACATTGCGATACATTATGGCTTCAATTTCACATCGCGTTATACTGTGTTGCGATGTGCAGCGCAGCCGGTGGTGTGCTTTGACTGTTCGATGTCTGTGGCAGCTGAGACTGAAAGGCCTCACGTCGCTGCCTCGAGCTGTCCATGTCGTAATGTTTGTTTGTGGATATTGCTTCAGTGTGACTCTAACCCACGACTCCTGCTACTCGATAATTTCTGTAACTGTTGTTGTAAGGAAACCATTTCGTTTCATTCCCTGGTATTTTCAAGTGCATGACACATAACTTCTATTTTTATGATAGTGCCGTTTTCAAACAAAATTGGAAATTGATTTTTTTCGTAATATTGTCAACACAATTGGGATCTTTTGACTAACAATGAAAATGGCACATTATTTGCTGTTGGTGTGAATTAACATGTGAAATATTATTGATAATGTATGATACGTATGTTTTATAGTAATTATTTTCAGATATGTGTGTTTTTGGAATAAGGATATCAAGAACGTAATTTTGATACTCAAATATTTTCTTGGTATCCTTTAACTATATTCTAACTTCTATTAACTGGACATATAGGTCATCTAATGGGTTTAGTGCGGCTCGTCAAATGCTTACTATATGTACAGAGTTATCTGACATTCCTTGTATTCGATGTAGAGGTCGTAGGCACGTCTTCATGCCAATTGGGGCGATATCTGTTCGCTATCGAGTTCACAATGGTTCTTTTTTCTCTTGAGGGTTGCAGGACTTTACCAAACCGATATAAATAAACACAAAACAAACAAATATTGTAACTGAAGATGCAACCGTTGTTAATTCCATCAGGTCTCGCTTATAAACTTCGTAGCGGCGCTTTGTGGCGCCGGCGGCATTCAGGCGTTCAAAACGATGCGAACGCTGCGCGCTCTGCGCCCACTCAGAGCCATGAGTCGCATGCAGGGCATGAGGGTACGTACCACCCTGCCGCGCGACCTCCACATCTTTTGATCGCTCATCCACCGACCACCGACCACCACACACCGCTCTACACTCTCATACTCATAGTTCTATTCTAACATCTTATGTATAATTTCTACAACCTCATACTTAAATCTGTAAAGTTCAAAATCTTCGTTTTCTGAAACTATAAATTTGTTGTTCACTCGATATTATTCATTTAAAATTGTTTCAACAATTGCAATTCATTGGCAATACTAATGGAATATCGATTATTATCATCACAAAGTGGTCGATGGCACCCCTTGAATGGCTTAGTATCATCACTGTTCGTCATGATCCTCTTTTTAGATCAATCGTTTCAATCGAAATTATTTTGTCAATCAAATTCATGCATATTTTGGTATCTATTTTTATTACATTCGGAGTTTTTATTAATAGCTAGACTAGATTAGATATTTTCTTAGTTTCTCGAAGTGTTATTTTAGATTCTGCACCTTAGAATTTTCATCTTCTTGTACTACATGGTACTATCGGAAAGTCGCATGCGTTAGTATCATTTGGACTTGTAATGCCTGATTGAGGTAAGAAAGCATAATGTAGAAATTATGTTGCTTCAAATCCAGAAATGTGCTTCGATGTTGTGTGGCTGTTTAATTTTAACGCTTTGGCACGTGTGTTTAGAGGAATACTTAAATGCTTATGTTACGCTTACATTAAATTAAAATCATTCACGAAAACAAGCAACAATTTATAAAATGCCCATCAGTAATTCTGCTTACATTTTGAGCAATAAAGTTAGTAAAGTTTAAAGTCAAATTAAAACAATTAAAGCACTGAATTCTCATAAATGTAAACAAATGGTTTCATGAAATATAATGGTAACGTTTCTAACCAGGTGGTAGTGAACGCTCTAGTGCAAGCCATCCCGTCCATCTTCAACGTGTTGCTCGTGTGTCTCATCTTCTGGCTTATTTTCGCCATCATGGGGGTACAACTCTTCGCAGGAAAATACTTCAAGGTAAATATTGAATATTGAAGTAATACATGTATATATATATCTTTTCTTATTAATCAATAAACTTATGTTTTCTCTTCCAGTGCGTCGACATGAACCACACCACATTGAGCCACGAAATCATACCAGACCGGAATGCTTGTATTTTGGAAAATTACACGTGGGAAAACTCACCGATGAATTTTGATCACGTGGGCAAAGCTTATCTATGCCTCTTCCAAGTGGCTACCTTCAAAGGCTGGATTCAGATCATGAATGACGCTATTGACTCCAGAGAGGTAAAGTTTGCGAGACCCATTGTAATTCTATACTACTACTAATAATACTCTTCCTAAACTTGCATTTGATTTCAGGTCGGACGGCAACCAATACGAGAAACGAACATATACATGTATCTTTACTTCGTATTTTTCATAATCTTCGGTTCATTTTTCACACTCAATCTATTCATCGGTGTGATCATCGACAACTTTAACGAACAAAAGAAGAAAGCCGGCGGCAGTCTTGAGATGTTCATGACTGAAGATCAGAAGAAATACTACAACGCCATGAAAAAGATGGGATCTAAGAAGCCTTTGAAAGCCATCCCACGACCAAAGGTAAAATTTCGTCTTTTTATTCAATGCCATTGAATGTTATAGATAAAAATTCACTGAGAGCAAATAGTTTTGTATTTGATATATCTTCTGTGTTATTTAACTAATGTTTATTTTGTTGCAGTGGAAGCCGCAAGCCATAGTTTTCGAAATAGTAACAGACAAGAAATTCGACATGATCATTATGTTGTTCATCGGCTTGAACATGCTTACCATGACGCTGGACCACTATCAGCAGTCAGATACGTTTAGCGCGGTCCTCGATTATCTCAATATGATATTCATTGTAATATTTAGTTCAGAGTGCCTACTGAAAATATTTGCCTTACGGTATCATTACTTTGTGGAGCCGTGGAATCTATTCGATTTCGTAGTAGTCATGTTTTCTATTCTTAGTAAGTATACCTTAGTTCACAAACATAATGATGTTTAAAATTGATTGTATATTTAATGCCTGTATTTTGTTTACAGGCTTGGTGCTCAGTGATATTATAGAGAAATATTTTGTATCACCAACTCTTTTGAGAGTAGTGAGAGTAGCTAAAGTCGGTCGAGTACTTCGACTCGTTAAAGGCGCTAAGGGTATCCGAACGCTATTATTCGCGTTAGCCATGTCACTGCCAGCCCTGTTCAATATTTGTCTACTGCTGTTCCTGGTTATGTTTATCTTCGCCATATTTGGGATGTCATTCTTCATGCACGTCAAGAACAAAGGCGGTCTCGACGACGTCTACAACTTCAAAACATTTGTGCAGAGTATGATTCTGCTATTTCAGGTAAAATTATGAGCTTCCTTAGCCGTCCATTTGTGGCTAAATATCTTGTTATATTTGTGGCTTTGTGGATAAATATCCTAAATAATATTTTGGTTTCCTTAGATGTCTACCTCTGCCGGGTGGGATGGCGTTTTAGACGGTATTATTAATGAAGAAGAATGCGACCTGCCAGATAACGAACGAGGTTCGCCGGGTAATTGTGGTTCCGCAACTATCGGCATCACATATTTGCTGTCTTACCTCGTCATATCGTTTCTCATCGTCATCAACATGTACATTGCCGTCATCCTCGAGAATTATTCTCAGGTACGTTTTAACGAATTACATGTGGATAAATTACGATAGAAGCATATTTAACATTTTCTTCTTTTTCAACAGGCTACGGAAGACGTCCAAGAAGGGTTGACGGACGATGACTACGATATGTACTACGAGATTTGGCAACGCTTCGATCCAGACGGCAGTCAGTACATAAGATACGATCAACTGTCTGACTTCCTCGACGTGCTCGAACCTCCATTACAAATACACAAACCAAACAAGTACAAAATTATATCTATGGACATACCTATATGCCGCGGTGACATGATGTTCTGCGTGGACATCCTGGACGCCCTCACGAAGGACTTCTTCGCCCGAAAGGGCAACCCGATCGAAGAGACGGGTGACTTGGAAGTGGGGCGGCCGGACGAGGCCGGGTACGAGCCGGTGTCGTCGACGCTGTGGCGGCAGCGCGAGGAGTACTGCGCGCGGCTCATCCAGCACGCGTGGCGGCGGCACCGGCGCGCGCACGAGGAGCCGGGCGCGGGCGCGGGCGAGGGCGGCGAGGCGGGCGGCGCGGAGGGCGCGGGCGCCGCCACGGCCGTGCTGCTGGACGCGGTGACGCCCAACGGACACCGCGTGGTGCTGCAGGGCGGCGGCGCGGCGCCTCGCCCGCCCGAGTCCGCGCCGCCGCCCGCGCCCGTCTGACCCGCGCTGGCGCTCGCGCTGCTGCCCGCGCTGGTCGACGACGCGCCGCTGCCGCTGCCCGCACCGCTGCCCGAGCTCTTGAGCCCACCCAAGCGCACTTAATTATTTTTTACGCTAGACGTTTCGCGTGTACATACGTAGTGTGCGTCGGCGGGCCGCGGGCGAGCGACGCGACGCCACCCGGCGCGACCTGCCGCTGCGCGTCCGCGCCGTTTCATTCGTGGACGTTGTTCTTTCGCGTTTAGAGACGTTCGAGGTGTTGACCGGAGTGTTTTGTGTTCGCGTGGCCGAAGCTTCAGTGACCGTTTGTTTTGCGACCGTTGTTCGCGTGCGTTCACCGCGTTCTGTCGTTCCGAATGTTTCGATTCGTATGAGTTCGTTGTTCGCGTCGTCGCGACTCGCGCCAGACGTGCCCCGGTGAGAGGAGCCTGTCGATCGGTGAGAATCGCTTTTGCGAGCGTGCCCTTTTTTATCGTCACTAGTGATGTAATGTAAGGTATTGGATAAAATTGAAGAAACTCTAAAAGCTTATTTTTATATTTGATAAATATCACTGTCTATGTGTAAAATTCTAAAAGGAAATTATTATATTGTACCTAACTGTTTGTTACCGATTGTGAGATATCATTTTAGTTCCCCGAAATGGTGTCGAGCAACAGCAACACACGTGACACGAGAAGGAGACGGGCGACGGAGGACGGACGAGTCCGTTGCGCCGGAGCGCGGCGCGAAGTCACATTCGCTTCGTTCCGTTTCGCTTGACGCGGCCCTCACTCGCGCTCGAGGGCGATTCACAGCAAGCAGATCGATGTAGCACTCAGTCGTTTAAAATATAGCTACTTCATTTATTACTAACATTTGAACAAATTAAAACTCTTTGAATCGTCCGCGTGTACGGACGGTAGTGTATCTTATAGCGTATCTGATAGACGCTTAGGAAAACAATGGCTGCGCCGATTCATATCAATTTTGTCCGTATAGTTTTTAATAGTTCCAATTTATAAGCTTCTCAATGTACCGAACCGACATTACGTCGCGTCTGTCTGTACGAGGTCGACTCGCCGTCGATGTCCTCGGGTTTAAGAGAGTTTAGAAGAGTTTTTGCAATGTTAACTATGTAAGCTTATTGAATCAGCTGTGAAATCGGTACCAGAATTCACTTCCGTCCTAATTCAGTATGCATCATAGGAATCGAGCCATTTTATGTAACGCGCACTTCCCACAATCCCAGTTAATGTAATTTCCTTCCCTTGAATTACATTAGCTGCAGGGCGGCGAGGAGCCGGGTGGCGCCGGCGCTCCCCGGCCGGCGCGCCCGCTCCCCGCGCCTCCCCCGCGCTCGCACCGGCACCCTCACCACTACTGGGGGTGCTCGTGCGAGCGCGCCCCACTATACATAGAGACTATATCAGATATATGCGAGCGGGCTGGTACTGCTTCGAATTTTGCTCTAGCAGATTTACATTTTGACAATGTTGATAATATTGTAACGATCATCACCATTGAACGAGCGATTCGGCTACTTGAAAGATCACCTTAAATTAGCAATAAGATATTATTGATATACCTAAGTGATCGAACGTCCCTTACCGAGTAAGGTAGATATTATTGAATTACGTTTATTTTTCGATTGACATCTCTCTAGCTAGTGCATTGGTGAGGTTTGGAGCCTGCGCCAAGCCCGGGACGAGCGCAGACGCCGCGCGCTCGCGGGACTTCAGTTCGTGACAGTATTGTCTTTCCTAGCACAACAGAGTATGAATCATAAAATTTTTGTAATTTAACTTTGGAAGTGGTCAATTTTCTACTATTCTGTAAATATTGAGAGCTTGTCGCCGGGTAGATCCCGAACTGCACGTCGCAACACATAATTTATCATAATGTCTATTGTCTATGGATATACAGCGAGTAACGCAGCGATACGTAATAAGCTTGAAGCAATAACATTAACGTGTGCTCGATGAAACGTTTCGCTTTTCATTATCTGTACGAAACAAGTCACCGAATAGTTGTGTGTCGATTGTTTTCAGTTCGTTTACTAACATGTGGAGAAATGTCAAGTGCAAAACAATTCTAAGTGTTGCAAATTTAAAAAGTCAGTGTATCGTAAACTAAATGAGACGCTTACCGTTTTGCACATATTTTGCAATAATTATGATTATAAATAATCATTATGTAGATAATTTGATAACGAGAGCGCGGAGTATGAGCGAGCGAGCTTCCCCGTCGCTGGCGCACGCTCCGCGCCCGCCTTCAGTTCGCCACGTCACGGTGGCGCCCCTCCTGGGTTTCCTCCGTTACGTATTACATATTGTACCTTGTGTTGAACCAGAGACAAAATTTATATTACGAAACCACCTGGAGTGATTCAAACTCGTGTCGCTTAAATGACATCAAAAGACTGATCGAATAAGGGCTGCACTGTACTGTACAAAGTCTGTAAGATTGGAAAACTGCTCATTGAGTCGGCGTCACAGTAGGTATTCATTTGTTTGAGACTTTTACGCTATACGTTTAGGCCGTTCCCCATGCCTAAGTGGAAGTGACAATAAATGTGAAAAGGATCAAATTTTTAAATTATTCTTTACCATCGTACCCGAAATGATTCCTTGTTAAAATGATTATTGGCATTGATAAGACTTGTTTATTAGGAAATGAATGGGTTTGAATTCCTCCACGTTGGCTAGTAACACCAAATAACGACAGTCGGTCGTCTATGTTAATTTATGTTGGTCAAACCAAAAATGTATACCTACTATTAGGCATATTGCACAAAGAAGTTGTGTTTAATTAAGTTTAGACAATAAGTTATGATATCATTGTATTGTTTATTTTTAACTATACTTATGACAAAAAGTGAGTTCAGTTTGCTGAATGATAGAGGTTTAATTGAGTATTTATTATATATATTGTTGAAGTTTGTACAAAATAAATTAAGTAAACGATAAAATATAGAACTTGACTGCTTTATTGTGTAGTTTTATTACCAACATAAATAATCACGTAAGTAATATTTTTGTATATATTTCCCGGTAGGTACGCACTGATAAATCGAAAAATAAGATACTTTATAGGATATAATCTCAGTGAATATAAATATTTTAAATCAACCTAGGGCGTACCTTACGCCCAAAAAATATTAATACTAACCAATTAATAATTAAAACAATAACTTAAAGAATCAAACATCCTTGTCTATTTTTATTTGTTTTTTTAATCTATATAAAACGTGGCCTATACATTTTTAGAAATTACAAATTGTCATGAAGTTTCATGTATACAAATGTACCTAACATCTAAACTAAGGCAGCAATTATTATTATATTAGTCTTTATTCTCTCGTTTAATTTGTAGACAATACAAAAATGGTTCGAGTCGATGTTGGTTAAGTCTGCGAAAGAAAAAAAAAATTGTTATTCAGCTCTGAAGTTACACCACTACCTTGTTATGGACCGCATAATCTTTCTGTCCTTATCTAATGATTGGTCGACTTGCACCATTGGACCAATGCGCAGTATCTGAGTCGTATAAAATGCTAGCCGCAACCAATTCTAGAAAACGATATAAAGATCGCAGGAGAAGCTGGATGCAGAACGCTTTCAACATGTCCATCTAGAAACTTTTAGAGCCTATGCCTTTATACCACAGTTGTTGTGGTATATAGCACCTAATAAAAGCTATATAGAGACTATCTCGCCCCACCCCCGCCACTGTACCTGATGTAGTGTCTCGTTATAAACTTTTTATAAGTTTTCTTTGTGATTAATTAATATTTTAGCGTCACGAAAACCGCGAAAGGAGTTGTATTTAATAAAAGAAAAGCAAACGGGTCACGTGATGAAAAGTGATATACCGCCGCCTATTAACACGCAACCCCTTAAAAGATCATAAATATGGTGTCGGCCTTCGAATATTGGCCTAACCTTGACCAACATTTTATATAGGCGTGATAACAACTCACTAGCGTCACCGAACATTTTTTAGTTACTACAATCTCCTTCACAGTGGTCCCTTATGATTAGTAATAACTTTAACTGAAGCTTAAGGCTTCGAGTACTTCTAAAGTATGTCAAGGTCAAAGCTTCCTAGGCTGCCGAGACCGTAGACATATTATGCCACAAACACATCGCCTCTCGTAGCGACAGGCCGGGTAGAAATTATTTTGGTTGTAGATGTCGCTAGGTGTAGGACGCTTCTTACAGGTCGCTGTGGAAATCTTTTAGAGGCCTGTGCCAGCAGTGGACTTATTGTGGTTGAAAATTATGATTATTTTTAATATAATGACTGCCTCGGTGGCGTAGTTGTACTACGGTGCGACTACAAAGCAAAGGTCTCGGGTTCGAATCCCGGGTCGGGCAAAGTGATATTGGGTTTTTCTATTCCTTATCAGCCCGGAGTCAGGAAATTGTGCCCGATATGGCGATAGGCTCGCCCCCTATCACATCATGAGACAGAACATACAAGGCGAAATGTGGGTGTCCTGGTAGCGCCTCTGCCAACCCCTTCTGGGATAAAGGCGTGAGTTTATGTATGTATACAGGGTATATCAAGACCGCGACCGAAAACGAAGCCAGGTGGTAGTTTTATCGACTTAAGACACAACGCAATGAAAAATTTCGCAAAAAAAATCGTCAACTTTTATTTGGTAATTTTTTACTTATCGTCGTATTTGGGTGATAAATACATAGTTTTCCTAAAATAATGATGTACACCTTTTTATTTTTTAAGACGCAATGGTACGATAGGGTTTAAATTACTATTTTCGCAATAACTAGGTATTTGCTACACAAAAACAATGATTTTCAAAAAATTGCAAAAAAAAACTGTCGTTTATATTGCGAAATTTTTATTTGCAATGTGTCTGTAACCACTAAAACTGCCACCCGGCTTCGTTTTCGGTCGCAGTCTTGATATACCCTGTATATTTTTAATATCCCCGTTGAGAGGTAGATATAAAACCATATTCTGCCTATCCAGGTATATGTTTTGGTCTTGATGGCCAACTAATAATGAGGTAGTGCCTATATAAGTGTATACGGCCATCTTTGTCTTGGAAATGTCATATTTGTTTTAGAAAATTTATTAGTACATGTAAGGATAGCTTCGTCCAACATAATAAATTATGTTTGAACACTCACCAAGTATGATTTGGCTAGGCTTTACTAGGTCTTGTGGGAGACGGTGCCAACGCGTCCCTGCGAATGCATATACATTAGCGACTCTACTTGTTTAGCGACTCAGTCTGCATTTTACTACAGGCGCTAAACTAATATTTACAATATTTAACAACATAACTAAATACCACAAGTAAATGACTGTGACAGTTTAATTACTTACTAAAAGTAAACAATTATGATAATTTAATTACTGCGCATTTAGTTATCTTACATGTCAAAATTAAATATATTATGTTTTATTGCATACAATTATAAGAATAATTGCTTGATAACGAGTTTTAATCCATCAGATTTATTTTCTACGACCGATGATGACCTTGATCGAAGCGGTTTTAACGGATTGAAATACATTTTTACGCTCAAAGAATTAAATTTGCCAAGTAGAAATTCTGATAATTACAACATTCATTCGAATGGAAATCCTTGACTGAATTGCAAAGTGGCACTTATCGATTGGCAAAAGACCTGGGGCACTTTCCATAATTGAGTATGTTTG
Organism: Deilephila elpenor; assembly: GCA_949752805.1. NCBI lineage: Eukaryota > Metazoa > Arthropoda > Insecta > Lepidoptera > Sphingidae > Deilephila > Deilephila elpenor. The sequence continues at coordinate 8,546,994 of OX457111.1, forward strand.
AAGGATATTTAAAGGAATATAAGGAATCAAGGGCAGGGTTAAAAAAGAAACTTCCTGTCGATGTTACTATTTTTATTTCCGTCTTATTGTTAAGACAACTGTGTCCTTGGACACACATACAAGATGCCCTACAATACGTTAGGTATTGTTACTTGTTAACCATATAAATATCTATACAGCATCTATATGTACAGTAGTATGTGTGTTTCACTGACCCTCGCAAGTTCGCACTTCCGAGGGCCTCACAAACGTTGAGGCATTCCACTATGTGCAATGCCGTACCGCAAGCCTATCCGTAGTTAACTGGCAGTGCAACCGACTTATGCCCGTTCCGTACCACTCTCTCGGCGAGATACATAGCGCCAGAACTGTTGCATTAAAGCGGAGGTTCGCCGCGTGTTGTCAAAAATAGTTGCGCGTTTGTACCAAATGGACTACACTCTCCAAAATTTTATTATCACTATGCTACATTTTAAAAAGACGAAGTCTGCGCAAATTACCATCCCTTAATACGTAAATACATTTACAATACCAGTCGTTAATATTTTCTTGTCCGAATTTAATAAATTACAATTTAAACACGATATTAAAATGAACTATTGAGTATGATGCTGCTCGCCACTTGGCTAGAATAGAAAGTCTGCTGGATTTTTACCTCCTATGAACTATGAACCAAGCCTTGCAGGCGTATTATATTTCGATCACAGAATAATAAACACCATCAGTTAACTTCTAAGACCATACTGATCCAGTTAAATAATCTATTACAATGGCGCCAAACAAACTGAATAATGCGTTCGCACACCACAAAATATTCTGCCAGTGTATTTATTCATACGATTATTTAATTATTTTTTCGTACAATAATCTCATATATTTTACAACAAAACATTTATCTTAATTTATGTCTACCGAAAGCAACAAGGTATTAGAGTTTGAAGCGCCAGCCACATCTCAGAAGTTGAACAGTGATCGCGTCCTCGACTACCGCTTATTCTGTACAGTGATCAATACCCTAATAACAAAAATAGGATTTTTGGTAAAAATATTTTTCTCGTTTCTTAACCGATATTCATTTACTTACATATTGTGCCACTGTTCTGTTTGATATCTCATTTAACAGTTAACATAGAAGCGATACAAATCAACGCCGACAGAACTTAACTTACACCAAAGTATAATACAATAACATGAAAATGAGGTCGTCATAATACAAGATTCAAATAAGCATCGCATTATTGTTTTCAAAGTATTCACTACACTAAGTGATTTACGCGAATGCTACCAAAGTATCAAAACGAAAAATACAAACTCTAAGATACCGCTCAAAAAATATTAATCGAAACTAATTTATATTACGTCTGGAGATCTGATTGTGTACAAGCTTACAATGTTAAGTGTTTACGAGTTGGTTTGAGGGTCCATACTGTGCTACGGCCATCACTTATTTAATACCCATTCCATAACCACAGATAAACGTTTGAGACTCTACTGAATAGTGCCGTGTGTAAACTCGTACGGCCTTATTCATAGACACCTCATAAACCTATTTTAGTTATCAAATGTTTTGTCTTCTTCGCTCAAACTGAATCCAAAAGCCGTTGAAAAGGGACGAAACATTCGATAAGTACAATTGGTTTACAAACTGTCTATGAATGAGGCTGTTAGCATTTTATACTAGAACCATTTCAATATCCAACGCTCATTAGGGTTTTAAACCTTGCAAGTAAAACAGAAACTTCAAATTTCAGAAATATAATGAGATCTATTAAAATTATCTATTTATATATGATAAAATTAATTGAAAATTGTTGAGTTCTTTATATCATTTCTCTAATACATAAACAATAACATTTTGTTTAATAAAAAAAATATGTTTAATAAGGTATTTGTTAATTTCATACATAATACGATGTTAGCGGCAACACTATACAATGATTTTGTCATGGTCTTAAGTTGGCAACACATGGGTTTGAGAACCACGTTAAAAATTTGAAAAAATTTCAACTGTCGAATATTTATCGTCTATAGCTGAGAATATTTGGCTATATAACCTAGGCCCTATATTCACAAGGCAACTCTTAATTTTAAATTTACGCTTTATTTAGTCAGTGTTTGGCCGACTGAGTAATGATGATGAAAAGAGGTTTGACCACGGTACAACCTTCGTACTCTACGCATTTACGTACGTATGAACGCTTTAATACGTGTGTACTTTACTATTTATGCTACATACACGTAACGTAAACGCTACCAAACATATTGTAACGAGGTCGAATACAAATATATTTACGGGCATAAAAATCGACCCACCAGCTCTACACTCGAAACTTTATAAACCAAAAACATACATTATTTTAAAAGCTTTTAATACTCTGTGATGGAAAATAAACTACGGTTTTAATCTTATAATCACGCAGTATTAAGACATTTTAATTTTAAATGTTTGCAGTTTGTTTGGAAATGTAGAATATGTGATGGGTCGATTTTATGCACGCCAGTATTGATTAAGAGCGTACATATAATGTATTGTTAGATGATGAATGGGCAGTAGTTGTGAGGTGTCTGCTCGTGTGTGTGTGTGTTGGTGTGTGTGTGTGTGTGTGTTGGTGTATGTGTGTGTGTGTGTGTGTTGGTGTGTGTGTGTGTGCGTGCGGGCCGGAGCACAGCGCGATAGTTACTCTGTGTAGTCCCAGCAGTCCTTCTCGTAGCCCTCGTGCACGTGCTCCAGCAACACCTTGCGCCGACTGTCGCAGTATCTGACACACGACAAACATACAATGCACGATTGTTCACAGCTGATGGCCAAAATTGTCAAAGTATAATTTAAAAAATGCCAACCCTAAACAATTTAAATAAATAAATTATATAATATATTATCATATTAATTTAAAAATGAAATGCAAAAAATAATAATATATATTATAACTAGTAAACCACTAAGCGCGGTGAATGCATTCTGTACAGGCCTCGTCGTACTATCTCACTCTGACGTTTCTTCGCTTTTGCAGATAATCCACCATCGAAAGTGTTAGAAACTATGTTTTTTTAGTATTATTGCAGAAGCGAATATGCAAATATTTTGATAATACGAGAAACACGCCTGAAAATCTTTAAACATATATTGTAACAACGAATTTTGTTTTTATCTAGTCAGTGGGTGACCAACCTGTATTTGTCCTGGACCTTCTGCTTGATGTCGGCGAGGTTCTCGCTGGTGATGTCGCGCTCGAGATACTCGGAAAGAGTCTCGGTGGCGGACTCCAGGTCGCGCTGGTTATCCTCGAAGATCACCGACTGGTTGTTCTTGCGCAGGTAATACGCGAACACGTACGTGTACATCAGCGTCTGCCGGCACTGGCACAGGATGTCCACGGCTTTCTTCAGGAATTGCACCTGAACGGAAAATATATTTATTTATTATTATTTTACAGATCGCCATGGAAGCCCCCGAAGAAGACCTATATTCACCAATAAACTTCATATAAGATGATGATCATTACAGATTACTATTTTAAATCTATTTATATATATGCTCGTACTAGTGTCGAAAACGATTTTTTTTTCAATATTATAAATTTAAAAACAACATTTTGAAAAAAATATTTAAAGCTAATTTCGATAGAAATAAAATGTAATTCAAGCTGTAACAATTAATGCTTATACATAATTAATTGTTATAGCTGGAATTACATTTTAGTTCTATCGAAATATGCTTTGAATATATTTTTTTACATGTAAATCACAAATATAAGAAGTATGTTACAAAATATAAAATAACGGGCAAGGCATACAACAATCCACATATAAATTCGGCTGACAAACCTCGATCCAGCTCATGTTGTGCTGCTGCATCTCCTCCATCTTCTCCTTGACGGAGGCGTAGAGCTTGGACTCGAAGCGCAGCGACTGCATGTGGTTCATGTAGCGGTTGCAGTAGAACAGGTAGCGCTGCAGCGCCGCGCGCGAGCGCTCCTGCGCGTCGCGCGCCGCCTTCGCCTCGTCCTCGTCGTACCTGCGCCACCGCCACGCTCACTACACTGTGGCCTCGGCGCCTCCATATACTACGCTGGACTGGACTATATGAACCCGTAACATCGCTCACTGCTGAACACGACTTACTACGTACTCTAAAATCGAAATATCTATTGAGCGTGGGTATGTCCACCACCCTGGCCTACTGTGCCCTATTGCGGGTCATACAAGTTTGCAGGTCTACAAAGTTAGACTTATTTTAGATGACAACTTGAAGGGCCTACGCGAGACTCTCGACTATATTCAACAATGGCTCGAAGTAAAATGAAATCTGGCTTAATTGTCATAATTTGTCATCAATTCTCATCCACTCATCGGCCCCACTGCTACTAACAGTGCCAATATGACGAATTATCAAATAGACACACTAGGACTAGAGCATCAAGCTCTTTCAACCGAACTATCGGTCGTAGGGAAGTTCTGTACTCAACAGTGGATGATTATGGGCTGATGCAGTATAGTAGACTGCGGCGATGTTTGTGTCTAGTCCAGCAGTAGTATAAAGAGGTTAATAGAACACCACCACAACACTAACTACTGAACCCCTTCACTCGGCCATCATCGAGACTACACAATTTAAATCATCTGTGATGATTATGGCCACAAAAGAGGAATGCCCAATTTCCCTACATGTTTAGGCCCGACGATGTCACGATCAGAGTACGAAAGTGATATCATTTTTAGGTTATAAAGTTAGCTTTAATATTAATTAACACTTTTGTTATGGTTTAGTCGGTAAAATTTAACCAACTTAATAGCCTTTTTACATGTTGCTAACTTGTCTTTTTGTTATTTAAAACATACAGAATTTTCTGTTGCAATTGTATATTGTATTGCATTTTACAATTTGATATTTTTGTGCTTCCGTTTGAGGATAAAATATAGTTTTGTATACAGTATAAATTAAACGATTAACGCTTGGGCCAACGCGTATAGGTGGGCATCCCCCTTTACTTTCAAATTTAAATTAATATAATTGCCAAAGCATGCTGTTCGACAAAAATGTTCATAGTTCCAATATTGGTATAATATATATTTTTTCATTCAATCGTTCTAATGGCAATTCCCAATGTAACAAACCTCAGCGATTGACGCAATGTCCGTTCACGTATGGGAAGCCAATAAATGGAATGATAAATGATTTATTTAACTATAATTACAAAAAAATCAGGGCGGCCACCTTCCTTCCAAGTTCATACCACTGAATATGGGCAACATTTGACCTACTTATGACGCGAAAATACATATAAATAGATACCACCTCTCAGCTAGTAATGAGAACAACTCTTGTATATTTCCATTCTGACTGATTTCATTGTAGTTCAAAGATAGTGGCTTTTGGAAACTCGCAGAGCCTCGGTGCTCGATGTCTTTTCTGCATTCCTATAGATTCTGACCCCCACGAGTATGTGTACAGGACATTCTACTAGCGAAAAAAAATATGTAAGAAAGTGGTCACCCTGTATAATGTATACAGCATGATATACAACCTGTTGCAGTTGTACCAGCTGCTGCCATGCGGCTCCCAGGGCCCGAGGCACACCCAGCAGAAGTCCGCCTTGCAGTTCTGGTTCTTGCACACCATGTGGTTGCAGCCACCGTCCTTCTCGATGGTCACGTTGCACTTGGGACACTCCTTGGTGTTCGCCGCTATCCAGTTGGACGTTTCTGAGTCGTCGTCGCATTTCTGGTGCAGAATTACAATAGTATGGATTTTTAAATAAAATCCTTTTTTATGTTAATACTAAAAAATAAAGTGCTTAAAACTGTCTGAGACACTACAATTTCGACATTGTGGACATTAGTCATTTTAAGTTCACAGTCAAATTGATTACCTCATCGCAAATACGTAATGCGCATTAGTAACAACCCACAAAATAAATCACGTTTTTCAGCAACATTTGCTCTGGCAAAGTCTTTAGGTTTCCATAGTCAACAAACCCTTATAGTATCACCACGTCCGTCTGTTGTATCTCTTAATGGCTTATCTGAGACACTCTTACTCCTAGAAAACTGTAATGAATCATAATTTTTGACCGACTTCAAAAGAGGAGGTAATCAATTCGACTGAATTTTTTTTTTTTTTTTTTTTGTTGTATGTTTGTTACTCGATTACGCTGGTATTTGGGATCCGATTTTAAAAATTTCTTTTTTGTCGGAAAGCATGATATACTAGGTTGGTACCATAAAAAATTGGTGAAGACCTGATGAATATCTTCGGTCCTGAAGACCAGAACTCCTCAAAATTGAACGGTACAGCAATAATTCTTTTTGCACCTGGTTCAGTATAAGTGTATTACTACAAAGGGGGGGTTAAAAGGGAAAAGGGGTGTATGGGGGGGGGGAGAAAATTGATACTAATGAAATACTCAATATCTGTGGCAGTACTTAAACGATTAAAAAAATAATAATTTTGTCGACAAGTATGATATGTTAGATTGGTGTCATTAAAAAATGGTGATGACCTGATGAATATCTTCGGACCTGAAGAACAGAACTCCTCAAAATTGAACGGTACGGCAATAATTCTTTTTGCACCTGGTTCAGTATAAGTGTATTACTACAAAGGGGGGGTTAAAAGGGGAAAGGAGTGTAGGGGGGGGGGTAGGTAAAAGATACAATTAATATCCGTTTTCAATATAAAAGTTTTACTATAAACAGTAGGTGAAGAAGAGGGAGAGTGAGAGAAATAGATACGTAAATTACCGACGTAAACTAAGAGAATCCGACCTGGTCAGTGTCTAACAATAGCGGATATCATGATTATAATGACTTACAATCTTCTCATAATTTCACAGCAATATTATCATGTTTGGTCTGAAGGATTCGTAAATTTTAAAGACTACATTTTGATTATATTATGATCACCTTTCTCATCATTACGATGCCTATGAAAACTAAAAAGGGACAAATAAAATATTTTTTAATAAAAAATAAAAACCGACTTCAAAGTGCTACTACAAAGTAACAAATAATATATATTTCATCGTGCTAGTACACAATGATTAATGTTCTTATTGACTTGACTAGCTAACAAATCTTAAATACGTAATATTTTGAAGGCGGGTCGCTAAATAACAAACACGTATAAATTTAAGCAAATGTTACACCATTTAATATTATATGTAGATCCTGCAATCTTGGCTCAGAAAGGCACGTAAGTAAATTAAACAAAAATGAATATAATGTGCTAATCCAACGTATAAATTTATTGAAGTTTTGATAGAATTTCTATGTGTCTTACATGTGTGTGGTAGCCTGTTGATAATTATCTAAATATGATCCACGAGACGGTTGACCACCGTCTCGGTTATAATTCCAGGGTATACACCTCTGGAATTATCGGAGTCACTTGTGTGTTGATGATATTCAATTACCAAACTCTTTAACAGTGATATATTTAAACCATAGTCAGGAAACCTGCATGACATAAAGGCATTTAAGTACAAGAAAGGGTATGTTGTGTCCCATGCTCAACAGTGGACGATTACGGCCTGATATATTAAGACAAATTAATATTCCGTGTAAATCTTGCGTGTTTTTCGCTAGAATTTCTTAAACAAATTAATGTTAAGCGTAAGGCGTAGGTACATGTTCGACACTTAGCGACCCGCCTTCAAAATATTACGTATTTAAGATTTGTTAGCTAGTCAAGTCAATAAGAACATTAATCATTGTGTACTAGCACGATGAAATATATATTATTTGTTACTTTGTAGTAGCACTTTGAAGTCGGTTTTTATTTTTTATTAAAAAATATTTTATTACATAATAGTATAGTCACTACAGACTATTAAATAACCTTAATCCATTTCCGCAGCAGGCAGCAGCGCACGGGGTCGTGCCAGTTCTCCCCGCAGGAGAAGCAGAAGATGTGTCCGCAGCGGCACTTGACGGGCGCCGCCTCCACGTACGCCACCTTGATCGCGTTGCTGCAGTCCGGAGACGGACACCAGCGCAGCAGCCTGTTGCACTACACACACACACAAACACACACACATCATTATAGAATTTCGTAAAGACCAAGTGTCTCCAATAAAAGGTATAAGTGGCGTTGCTCCTGTTCACGAATAGACGTGATGTTACCATCAGACGGCAACCAACTCGTCTCAATACGACAGGAATAAGGAAAGAATAAGGAAAGAAAACACAAGCACAATTGTAAAAATGACATGATATAATATATTTGGGCTCTAACTATAATCTCACCTCAACGAAGCTGTTGGTGATGATGTGCTGGTACTTGAGCTTGACGCGCGGGTCGCGCACTAGCCGCATCACCGTGGCGTCGTCCACCAGGATGTCGCACGCGTGGGCCGCACAAGCTATCGTTTGACCCTATGGGGAATGCTTCTTGTTACTATATGTTTCGCGTTGCCGTATCCCACACTTACATGAAGTCGGGGCAACATGGCTTTGGATTCCCATGTTGCAGGACGATATAGTTTTACGATGCCTGCCTCATTTGACCGTTTTCGTTCTAACACGCTGGCCTAAAGCGGTTGATAGATTTGACGCACTATTGAAATTACTGTAGTGAAGCCACATATACGTTTAATGACTATATATTGAATATTTTCCTATACAGAAAAAATAAAGTTCAGTGATTTTTATCAGAAACGACTTTTCTGTTAAAATGGTAAGCATTGAAATTCAGGAACTTGTATCGAATGAATTTAGGCCAATAGCAAGTGAAAAAGTTAATGCCCGGTTGATAAAAGTTAATAAATGGTACATTATATGTATTTTTGCATACAAAAGAAATAAATAGTAACATAGTTATTTGTGCTATATCTATAAACCCTTTCATGATTAGAAAACACAACTCTATTTTCAAAGATTTCTTCCTTCGTCACTTAGCAACGATGTCGTTATCAAAGCAATAAATCATGTCAATGACCCAACTTTACCACATAGAGAAAATTACACAATTTAGCGATATAAAATAATCTAAATAGTAAATACCTTGCCATCTTTGTCGGGTTATTGAGTAACCTTCGGATATTGTTGTTTAGTTCTCATACATAAAAGTTATATCTACACTATAATAAATCTGTTTTCGAAATTAAAAAAGGAAGAACTTATAAATTATTGTAACAAATAAAACTCAGGGTTCTTTTAATTTTAGAAAAGGGTTTTGATTACACTCCTGACGTTTCATCCTGTTCATATAACACGACAAATACCTAATTATATTCCTTGACACAGCCTATCGAATAGACGAATATTTGGAAAAAAGTACTATGGATAAAAAAGTGCTATAGAATATAAAAAGAATAGGGTTATAAAAAGGAATATAGTAAACTTACTAAGCCTTCTTCCATTATTTTAGTTGTTAAATATTCACACCAACACTGCGTGCAAAATCTGTGTCCGCATTCTAGTCCGGTCATCATCTGTAACAATAGAATTAGTGGAAAATACCTCTACGTAAAGTAATATTAAAGCAAACATTTCTTTGACGTAACCATCCATATTTAATGTGGTATGAAATCATATTATTTATTTCAGCGGCTTGAGTCATATATTATGTATAATTGCCTAAATTTTGTCCCAAAAATGTTTAATCAAAAATGTTCCCACCAAGCTCCTACTATTATACATTTTTTATACAATATACCTATATTTAATTGTATACGAAATAACTACTCATTTGTTAAACATTGCCTATAAACTCAGTAAGAAAAATATGAAGTTGTGTATTTTGTTAAACTCGAGCATAGTTTAACTAAAACAATAATACTTACTGAAGTCGGCAAAATGGAAAAACATATTTCACATTCTTCTGTTCCTGAAGTGGATATCCTCCTCGGCAACTGGAACAATTGTTTTAAGAACTTTTTAAACTTATATCACAAGATAGTATAGAACTTGTTCCCCATAATGTCTGTCTGTCCGTCTGTGAAGCGTCTATGCAAATGCTTCCATATTCCCATCCCAACACTTCTGAGACACCACATAACTCTCGACTGTTTTCATATTCTGGAGCTACCTTTATTTTTATATTAAGCATAGCGTATAAATTAATGTTAAATTTCGATTTGCAGAATATTTGAGTATGTCGTTAATGCAAAAGGCCCATGATTTCAGTCAGGTGTTGGGATTGAATACTTGAAACATTACCATATACGCGTCTGTGCACGATTTCCTCAGTAAACACTGAACAGATTTTTCATTTCACTAATGTACAGTGTTGCACGAGGAAGGTATTGTCATTTGTAGATATTTTGTGTCAATTTTGTTTCTTGAAGCCGCTTTAAATCAGGAGGAAAATGCCAATCGTCAGAGACCTATCCTCGTGTACGCTGCATAGATAGATGCATTACAGAAAGTTCTCGACAACACATTTTCATCTACAACAGTAACTCAAATTGAAGTAAAAATAATAAGACCACCATAACTAAAAACACTAATTTAGACATTTATTTTTGGTATAATAGTTAACTCGACAATTTCAAGCTTACAAATACTTTGGACATTCTATTTTACTTAACATCCATGCGAAGCAGAAGACTGCTATAGTTAAATATAAAATATATTTTTCACTGACTTTGGCATTTGTGGACCATCACACCTCCATAAGAGTGAGCCACTGAACCCAATATAATATGGCTCATCTCACTACATCCGCAACTGCCTCTAGGTTCCTTATAAATACTTAGGTAATTGATACACAGTCCCTACATGCAGAATGAATTGCGTTTTATGCCATAAAATATTATCTTTGACCTACATAAAATATCACACTTCTGTCTCTTATACAAATTTATTACAAAGTACAAATTGTTCTAATGCCACAAAAAAGTAATATAGTGGTATTTTTAAACACGAATTAAATAATCATGATTTTTCTTTTCCAAAAACATCTGTCTTATAACTACATTCATTGCTGATATCCGTCAATGTAATGTAATAAAAATATTATCAATAGTATATCCACGTTTTTTGTTAGATGATTCCTTGCTTTCCCTGAATATAAAATATTACTTAGCTCACAGATTGATCATCAAAATTAAATTTTGAAATAATTCGCGCAAATCATATATAAAGCCAAGATTTGTAACAAATCATTGTTCAGTTGCAAGCTAGAAAGCAATAAAAAACTTACTTTCGTTTTGATAACAATATCACATTGAAATAGTGCATAGAATATAAAACATGTATATATATTATGGTAAAATATTCAGTCTAAATACCTTCGGCCTTTGTATTACGGGTTTTCTGAACGGATTAATGACTCTAGCCTCGGCAAACAACTGATCCTGGTCACCATCATAGAATCGCTCCATGAGTTTTTCTTTGTCCCATTTAAAGTGATTCAACAGAATACGAGTAGTAGTAGCTGGTATCTGAAATTAAAGGAACATATTTCAGTCATATATTAATAAATAAACACACCCAATGGTCACATACATAGTCCTGACCCCACACTAAGATCAAGTCTTGTATTGTGGGTATCAGAAGCTATGAGAGACTTTTCGGTCTCACAATCATCCAGACCCGAAACAAATACCTGTTCACACAGACATTCGTGGGGATGGGGATCTAACCTGTGGCCTCTCATTTCACAACTGGTGTTCAACCAACTACACCATGGAGGCTGTTACAATAAGGTCAAACCTGTATTTCCAAAGAGGTAGGCAGAGGTGCATCAAGTGTCACCTACTGTTGGCTGGTTAAACTTTGATGCATTCAGATATAATAGGAGGCAAGCATATTCCCAAGTTTTTTTTTTAATATAGATTACAAGTGTCAATAGATTACAATAAAAATATTAACAGTGATTGCTTTACAGTTTTAATGCCTAATTAAAAATTAGACATTCAGTATTTTCTTTGAAACAATTGAGTCAAATTTGTAATCCTAGAAGAATACATTGTTCATTTAAAGCAGTTGTAAATGTATATAACATTAACAACAATGTATAATTAAAGCAGTATTTTTCCTTATTTTGTTGTTTTAACATATTTGTATAAAATCAGAATGTAGAGCAAGAAAAAGCTTCTGCTATTGTTCTCATATTGCTGATTTTTGGTCTAATTATGTTATAATATCTAGACCATCAGACTAGACCAACAGCTTTTGGTAATTAAACATAAAACATAATGCCCTACCAATGAATAGACATGATGGTTTGATGACCATGTAGAATTCTACAAGAATCTGGAGTAATGCGGTAAATAAATAACATCAGTTGCATTAAAACCCATAATATTGTGGTCCACAAACTGAATTTTAAAATAACAAAGCTATTAACAGCAGTCATTGTTAAAAATAATTATTATAAAACAAGTGCAAATGAAAGGAATACAAATATACATATGTATAATTAACAAAAACTGGTTTTGTAATTAACAATTTATATATATTACTGCTATACACTGAACATAATTATTTTATTATATTTATCATAATATTTTCATCCCAAGCAACTTGTTACTTGTTTATTCTTGACATCATAAAATGTTTGTGATGACTTTATTGAGTATCTAGTATTTTAGAAACAATGTAATTTTTTTGTGTTTATTTTTATATTGCGTTTTTTTTTTACATTTTGATCAATATAATCTCCATCATCATTAGTTTATGTTTTTAAAATAAATTATAAGAATTATTTAGTTTTTGAATCATAAAGTACTTGTAATATTACTTTTCCATTGTTAGATGTTTATGAATTAGTCATCTTATCATGACTCACATAAAACAATAATCTGCTGAAATAATTTTATTGATTACACCTTTTGTTTATGGTACATATCTTTGTCGCTCTGAACTTGTTATATATTTCCATTAAATGAACCCGTCGAGCTAATGTTTACAAATGACACCAATAATGCTAGTCTAAAAACATAAACTGGAGTTTAAGATCATATAGGAGCCACGAGAAAGATATTCCTACATAAATTAATTAGTGTCGATTACAAACATATCGGAACGCGACAAAAACGATTTCATCGAAGTATACCATTGTACGAGTAACCTCATTCAAAAGTTTCATTGTTTACGCTCGCCACTAACATACTGACCTCGACAACAGTGTTCACTTCTTTGATGCAGTCCACCATGTGCTGCACGATTTCCTCCGTAGATAACACCTCGTAAGGGTACTCCTCGAGCTCCGTTTGTCTTTCCCTTGTACTGTGAGTCTCAACGTCCATTGCGAAGTCGACATCGTCTCCGCTAGACTCGTTCCCAGAGTCCACATCGTCCTTTGTGTCATCTTCGGAGTCCATCGTAAAGACTTTTACGAAATATGTATATAATATAATTAGGGGCAAGCCAGAGTACGTCTAATGTAGAAATAATTACACCTAAGATTTAGGAAAGGTCAACAATGAAGAAAATAGTTCACCCGCGGGCTGCCAAAACCTCTGACGTATGGATGGATGGCAAAACGTTCCATTATTTGTGTTTGACGTAGTGCTGTGATATTTATCATAACTTTAAACTGGACAATTATTCTACATCTATGACTACTTTAATAAAAAATTCTTTGCTGAGTTCCTCGTAATTGATTTTTATTAAAATCTCAGAAATATAATTATGAATACATACATTATTAACTTTGTGGAAACTTTAAAACTGTCTCCTAATATAGTGGGCACTTGTTACTGGTTAATGGCGCGCGATAGTTAAATTCGGTTTATAATGCACCATCCAAAAAAAATGTGGCATGGCATGGCGTAACCAGGCTGGGATAAATTCATAAAGTGACCCATTGTTTAGTTAAGAACACATCATAAATCCATCACCGTTTCTTTACGGAAGTTGGAATTTTACAGGACGATTACCCTCGTAAAATAGTTAAATTAAACACATTTTTCATAATTTTATTCTGTACCGTTGTGGGTACAGTCAATTTCGGCATCTACCTCTCACAATGATTAAAGAATAAAGAGGATGACGCACAAAAGTAGTACTATATATCAAGTTATAGTTATGTTAGGAGTATCGACGCGAAATTGTGCATTTATGTATCTGTCTCACTTACACAAAGGTAACTTGTCACTTAATGAAAGAGACAAATAATAACTGCTTAGTTTCGAATATGGCAATATTTTGTTCAGTAACCACACTGAGACCGCCCATAGCCCAAAATGACGCCATTTTTGTTTCCTGCATGAAATGTCAAACTGTGGATGAGTGGATTCGATACGAAATTATTAATGTCGATATTATCATTATTAAATATTTTGATGTTTATTTTTCAAAAAAAGAAAAAATCGAAAAGTGCCATTGATTTTTATATATTAGATATATTCAGAACGACAAACAAAGTAAAATTAAAAATATTTATTAGATTACCTATACAAGGTTATTTTTAGTATACTACAAAGCCGAAAGTAGTTTGTTGAGGATCAGTAACACAATCCAATGCACAAAATTTTAACATACGTTATATTTTATCCCAAAAACATATTAAAATTCCGTCAAGCTGGTTACCTTGTTGATTAATAAAAATCCAGCGCGTGTCGGTCGTTCACCTATTAAAGTACTTACACAGCCGGCCGATGCCAAATGCAAGGACACCATTCCTCCCCCACGCCCCGCACACTACGGTCTACGGCGCGGCGCGGCGGTGCGTGCGGTGCATTTGATCTAATAATATTAGTGACCCCGGAAGTCTCGGCGCGTACGCATCTTTCGTGATTTTGCTTAGACTACTCCGCGCACGTACCGATTTCGCGATGGCTTTTGGTTACACTTTACATCAATGTTGAGTATACAGATATGGTACGTAGTCTCGCGATTTGTGGTGATAATGTGTCTGCGGCAGACGCGCGGCGCGCGCTTGTTCCCAAGCATTATTCAAGAAATGAGATAATTATCGTAACCTGTCACGGCGTGAGTTTTCATTATTATTATTATTTTTCTACTTTATCTGATCTTTTATACCAAAATCTAATTTGGGTGTTTCGGCTTTATGGTATACAAAAAATAACGTTGTATATTATAATATTTTTTAGATCGAACCCGCGGCCGCTCGTTTTACAGCCGGTGTCTAACCTACTGCGCCACGGAAGCTGCCTTATACACGCAAAGGAGGTCGCAAGCAAATTCTAGATATTAATAAAGTTGTATTTTATCTCACGTGTGTATTATTTGACACAAATCAAATCCAATCATCAGGTAAAACTTACCCAAGAAATATATCATAGCATGAAAAAAATGACAAAATATCGACCTATTTTTATTGGATTTCATTTTTAATGACTTTACTGTTAAATCCTAAAATCCCCTGTTTATACTCAATTGTCATGTAAAGCTAAAATTAAAAATGTACAAGTTTATACACTGATATTTGTGTAAATTCAAAGTTTTTCAGTCGTATCTATGCCACTGTTGATGGATCGATGTCGATAGAAAATTCGGTACTAGCGTATCACTATTTTTTGGGGCGGAGCCGCCGCCATGTTTGTATACCAAAGTGACCGGTGTCACGTGACCTTATGCTCTATCCTCTTTATTCTATAATCATTGACCTCTCACGACTATCTATACCTACCTATGACAGGTATGAGGTAACCTTCTCAGATATATAATGTACTCTGTGGGTAACCTATTGGTACCCAAGCCCGGATCCAGGGAGGGTCTGGTGGCCCCCCTTAGACGTACTATATAATAATATGTCCATGAGTGGCCCCAGCTAGGCTCAGTCCACTTTCTCTATGGGCTTAGTCTAGAATTCTAGATCATTTAATAATGTTTTGTTTTATTTCTTACTGAAATAAATTTATTAAAGGCATTAGTAAGATGGTAAACACATAAATACCACTTCAGTTCAGTTCAGTTCTTATTTTTATGGCTTTTGCGATAATACCACCCCGCAATTCTGCCAGTGTCAAGTGTAACAACCGAAAAATTAAAAGGAATATTGTGGAAGCTATTAACCAAGATGACTTATGCAACACAAAGAGACAAACGCATTTTCGACACAAATAACAATATGATTGATAGAAACATAGAAGTTTAAGAATTATACGAGGATAGAATTATGTATTATCAAAAAAAAAAAAAGCATGCAAAATACAATTATATTATTATTATTGTTAATTTAAATTTTGATACCATTAATCTTGATACATTTATCCAAAATATTTATAAATGAAGAAGAAGTGAGGGTAATGAGCGTTTTCATGCAGGTGGGACGAGGAATTTCTGGAGGTAGAATTTCATATAAAGAAAGTCGCAAATTAGGGCAGTTAAAAAATATATGATCTAGATCCCCTTCATCAAATCCACATTCGCAGAGGGAGTGATCACGAATTCTAATTTTGGCTAAGTGAACTGGAGTGCAGGAGTGATTTAATCGCATCCGGCATATTATTGAGGAGGAGATTTTGTCCAGACGCTGAAACTTAAAAAACCAAGGCTTTGATGGGATTTCTGGTTGAATGGCGCCATAGAATTTTCCCTTTATATTTTTGGAAATTTCCCACTCCTTACTCCATGCTTCCATCATCCGATCCTTCACATTTGAACATAAATCATGAGGAATTATTTGGAAATGTTCAAGAGTGCCAATATTAATGGCTTGTTTTGCACAAGAGTCGGCTGTGTCATTGCCTAAGATACCAGAGTGACCAGGTATCCATGCTAAAACTACATTAAGACCAATTTGGTGGCAGTTAAAAAGACACTCTTTGATTTTGAGGATTACTGGAAATCTAGATTTTGCTTTAAAAGAGTTCGAAGCAATAGACTGAAGACAGCTTTTAGAGTCTGACAAGATGATGACTTTATTTAATTTATGTGATATAACAAAATGAATGGCTTCCAAGATTGCGATAGCTTCACCCGCAAAGACAGTAGAAATACCACTTCTTTTTCACTTCCACCTATTTGTGACATTTAGAGGGAAGCCATTTGCACAGCACCTTAGTGATTAGTCTGTGTTTCCACAGCGTACCTACTTTGGAATATAAATAGCCATTTACATAAACCATAATATATTAAAAATAAGCCCATGTCAATACAATGCTAGGTATAGGCCACCTCATTTCTACGCCACATTTACGGTAGGTAAAGTGGCCTACACGTGATTTGTGGGGGAGGCTAATGTATAAATTAGCAAAGGACTTTCCGTGCCTGAAGCATAAAGATGATGAAATAATTAAATAGATAACAAAAATGTAATTTCAATCGTTATAGATAGTAAATTATTTCAAATCTATTGCTTTGTTTTACTAAATATTACTTTTTAGTTATAGATGTTAAATTGTTTCATTTTAGTTTTTACAGCCTCCGCGGCGCACTTAGTTAGATGCCGGGTGTGAAATGAGAGGCCTCGGGTTCGATCCCCGCACCGAAACAAATGTTTGTGTGATCCACACGTTTTTGTTTAGGGTCTGGGTGTTTGTGAGACCGAAAAGTTTCTCGTAGTTTCTGATACCTACGACACAAGACTCGACCTTAGTGTGGGGATAGGACTATTTATGTGACTGTTGGGGTCTATATCTATATCAGCCCATATACGTCCCACTGCAGGGCACGGGCCTACTCTACAATCGAGAGAATCGATTGAGAGTGGTTAGGCCATATAGTCCACCACGCTGGCCTAGTGCGGGTTGGCGGACGTACATACCGTAGAAATTCTTTAAAATCGCTACGGTATGCAGGTTTCCTCACGATGTTTTCCTTCACCGTTAAAGTGCGTGGTGATTGACTATCAATACACACATAACTCCGAAAAGTCAGAGGTGTGCCCTGGGATTTGAACCCGCAACCACCGTGAACATGTAGGCAGCCGCGTCTGGTCCGTTACCAACAGGCCACCACGCACTTCACACACACGACTGTTGGGGTGTATTTATTTATTAATTGATCATCTGCTTGTCATATTTTACGATAACGATTAGGAGTATTTTCTCCTCTCTTCAATTTCATCTCACCCAAAAGTAAGCAGTAAATTACTGTGTATTTTAATTTGGAAAGTTTTTATTTGGACTTATGTACATTTCTTAATCAGGTAGTCAACAAGTACTTACTTATTTTATCCTTACCACCATATGGGTATAACTATAATACAATATGGTTTTTTGAATATGTAGCCTTATCCACATTAATATAGCCAATAATGTCAAGATTGGTCATTTACATTAAAATAATAAAGGTACAATAATTTTTAAATGTAAACAGTGTAAATATATTTATTTTTACAACAATTTTTAATTAGGCTGAAACATTTTATATCACACTTTGTATTGCTCAAGTATAATACATCTTGTTAAAAGAACAAGTAGTCAACTTGAAAGCACCAGTTGAAATTGGGACTTACTAACTATTAACCTAGCATCATCTTTTGTAGACAACAAAAAGGCAAATTGACTTCCTAACCACGGTGCCAATGTACAATACTTACTAAGTAATTATTATGTTACTATCAACAAAATGGAATATTTATATGATATTTAACAAATGCATCATAATAGAAACACTATTTAAGAGAGAGATATGAAATTTTGGGTATGCCAAGAATATTTTCTTGCTTATTCAGATCGAAACTACATTTTTCTAAATTCTATGTTTCTTTTTTGTTACCATATTATTGTCAAAGTATTGACAGCATTCATAATCCTCAGTAATATATTATAGTAAATTGTCTAATTCATTCTGTATAGACTCAAATTGTATAAACATAGAATAAAGTTCAGGATGAGCAAGTTCTACTACTGATGATTCTTTATCTCCTTCCAATGTTAGATAAGCTTTTGGGATTTTACTCTTCTTGCAAATGTCAGAACTTAGTTCAGCATTTAATTTCCAATGGAAATTGAGTGAATCCCTAGACTTGTCAATTGTATCACCACCAAGTTCATTCAATGTGGACCTTGTCTCAGATGACCAAATTTTCACTATGAAATCAGCTTTCTCATCATTAAAACCAATTTCTCGCAAATCATTCTTCAAATCCATTGGCATAAAAATAAACTTATTCAGTCTTTTGAATATATAAATAATAGTTTTAATGCTTAGTAATAAATCATCATGAATAATTTCAAAAATCTTTTCTAATTTTTGGCGTTCGTCCTCAGTGAATATATCTGTGCTTTGTGTCTTTAATTTCGATACAATCCGTCGCAAGAAATGTTCAAAACGAGCATTCTCTAGTTCGTTGATAATAGCTATGCCTTTGCTTAAACTGAAACAGAAAGTTGGAATGTAGGTATTGCAGGCAAGCTTAGTATAATAATGTAAAAATAGTGTTAAAATTTACTTTAAAGACAGTTTTATCCATTGTAAATTCATTATTTCTTCCTTTACGAACCTCCAATTTTTTTTATCTTGACACTTTTCACAGTATTTTTTTTTCCTTCGTTCTCCCTTATAATGGAAGGCAAAGGGTTCTAGCCCGTACGGCCTCGTCATTTATATTAAGTGTTATATTAAAAATAGGCCGAAGCCAAGTCTTCATAATATATTTACATCATTTTTTCTTTATAGTCAAAACCGAGTCTTCGGCATATTATTAAATCAATAATCATTGGGCTAACATGAATTAAAATTTTTGACTTTTAAAGTCGTTTTAATTTAATCTTCCGGAAAAGCAAAGGAATAACTATCCAGTTTTGTATTTTTTCCCGATTGCTAAGTTTAAATAATTCTTCTGTTATGAATATATTGGTCGATAATCTAAATATACTGTATACGTATTTTGTGCTTAGCTATTTCTAATAAATATATTAAATTTTTGGAATTTATTAATTGGAAAAGTGACAAGTGATAATTTTAACACGTTGCTGTACAACTGTACGTATGCGCAAGTTAGTGTGTGTGATGGCGTGGAAATAGTTGAAAGGTTATATTCAAATTTTCAAAAATGGGTCAAGAAGTAGAGAGAGTACCTGAAAGTATTAATTTCCCAAAGGAAGAGGAAAAAATATTAGAATTTTGGAAAGAAATTGATGCTTTCCATAGTTGTCTTGCACAGTCCAAGAATAAGCCTAGGTGGGTCCGATTTTATAATTTTTAACAGTTATAATGTATAAGTAGATAAATAGGCATAAGTTTAATGTAATAAGTTTAAAATTACATCTGGCATTAGTAATTGTGATTTTGGATTTATTCAATTATTATATTACAAATAATTATAAAATAGTAAAATACTAACCACCTTAGTATTCTACCCAAAATTATTTTACAGTTCAGGTTATTTATCTTTTCACAGTTTTAGTTTAAAGTTTCGTAGATATCATTCAACAAACAGTAATATATGCATTTGGAATATTTTTTCAATGATATAGCAATCATAGCTTTATGTTGCATCAGTTTATTATGGTTTAAAATCATTGGCATTAGATGCACTTTGTAAGCACCTACCAAAATTCTATATAAAAGTAGAAAACACTGATTAGGTTATTAGACTAGTCTTGATAAGAAAACAATAATTCTTGAATGAAAACTGCAAGTATGAAACCCCTATTGATGCAAAAAACTTCACTAAATATTGCAATTAAATAATGCAATTCCCTTATATCTTTAATAATGACTATAGTGTTAAATAAAAAACCCAATAACATGTTAAATTGCCCTGTAAATAATCAAGTTATTTGGCAAATTTGTTTGTCAAACATCACATTTTCATCAAACAAAATTTCAAACATTTTGTAACTAACTTTCGTACTAACAAATAATTTGACAAGCAATTTGATCATTTACAGTACCCTTATAAATTAATATAGTGTTGGTATAAAAAAAATATGTGTATGACACTGTCACTCACTCAGTGTGTTGTGGCATGATAGTTAATGAATTTTATTTCATTTAAGGTTTACATTTTACGATGGACCACCATTTGCAACTGGACTGCCCCACTATGGCCACATTCTTGCAGGAACAATTAAGGATGTGGTTACACGCTATGCTCATCAGCAGGTACATGTTTTGTTGGAGTCTTACTGTAATATTTATTTATGGTGTGTGCCAAAAGTGAATGTTTTCAATAAAATAATAAAGTTTATCTTGGATTGTTCTTGCGTATGACAGAATAAATTAAAAACAGAATATAGTATTTTATTATTTTTTGTATTGTTTCAGGGCTATCATGTGGAAAGGCGATTTGGTTGGGATTGCCATGGATTGCCCGTTGAATTTGAAATTGACAAAATGCTTGGCATCAAAGGCCCTGAAGATGTTGCAAAACTAGGCATTGCCAATTACAATGCAGAATGTCGAAAAATTGTAATGAAATATGCAAATGAATGGGAAACAATTGTAACACGAATGGGGCGCTGGATTGGTAATTGTTTGTTCCTCTCAAATAAATCGCAGAATAATTTAAATTATTTCTTAATGTAATCTTTGTTGTTATTGCAGATTTCAAAAATGACTACAAAACCCTTTACCCATGGTTTATGGAAACAATTTGGTGGGTGTTTAAAGAATTATTTAATAAAGGCTTGGTGTATGAGGGAGTAAAAGTGATGCCCTATTCCACAGCCTGTTCAACTCCATTGTCCAATTTTGAATCAGGGCAAAACTACAAAGAAGTAATTGACCCAGCAATTGTAGTTTCTTTTCCCACCACAGAAGGTTACTCATTACTTGCATGGACAACCACTCCATGGACACTCCCTAGTAATTTAGCATTGTGTGTTAACCCTAAACTGATTTATTTAAAGGTACAAGAAAAAGATACTGGCAATTGTTATGTTCTTCAGGAAAATAGACTCCCAGCTATATTTAAGAATGTTGATGATTTTGTTGTCCTTGATAAATTTTCTGGTGAAAAGTTGAGAGGTACGAAATACACTCCAATTTTTGACTACTTTGTTGGTAAATGCCCTACTGCTTATCAGGTTTTGGTAGATGGATACGTAACAGACGACTCTGGAACGGGAATAGTACACCAAGCACCATATTTTGGTGAGGACGATTTTAGAGTATGCCTGGCTGCAGGAATCATTACTAGAGATCAAGAAATAATTTGCCCTGTTGACCCAAGTGGTAAGTTTCAGGAACCAGTAACTGACTTTTTAGGGCAATATGTAAAAGATGCTGATAAAAATATCATAGCTAATTTAAAAGCGCGCAATAGATTGATTCAAGTTGGACAGGTTAAACATAGCTATCCATTCTGCTGGAGATCAGAAACACCACTTATTTATAAAGCAGTCCCGTCTTGGTTCGTCAGGGTAGAACAAATGAGTCAAGACCTTTTAAAGTCTAGTGATGCCACATACTGGGTGCCGGAATACGTCAAAGAAAAACGATTTGGAAATTGGCTCAAAGAAGCGCGTGATTGGGCTATTAGTCGGAATAGATATTGGGGTACACCTATTCCATTATGGATTTCAGAGGACAAAGAAGAAGTAGTGTGCATTGGTAGTATCGCCGAACTGAAAGCATTGACTGGTAAAGAGATCAGTGATTTGCACAGAGAAAGCATTGACCATTTAGAAATCCCATCCAGTCGTCCAGGGTACCCGCCTCTTAAAAGAGTCCCAGAAGTCTTCGATTGCTGGTTTGAATCAGGGTCTATGCCTTACGCACAAGTTCATTATCCTTTCGAAAACAAAAAGGAATTTGATGACAATTTCCCGGCAAATTTTATTGCAGAGGGTATTGATCAAACTAGAGGTTGGTTTTATACTTTGATGGTGTTGTCGACAGCATTATTTAAAAAGCCACCATTTAAAAACCTTATTGCTAACGGATTAGTGCTAGCATCCGATGGGCAAAAAATGTCAAAAAGAAAGAAAAACTATCCTGATCCTCTTGAGGTTGTCAGAAAATATGGTGCTGATGCACTAAGACTTTACCTCGTCAATTCTCCCGTTGTAAAGGCTGAAAACCTTCGATTCAAAGAAGAAGGTGTAAGGGACGTTATAAAGGATGTTTTCTTACCGTGGTTCAACGCATTCAGATTCCTCATGCAAAATGTTGAAAGGTTGGTTAAAGAAGAACAAATTCCGTATAAATATAATGAAAAGTCGGTAAAAGAAAATGTTATGGATAAATGGATTACTTCTTTCACTCAATCTCTAATTCAATTTGTGAAAAAAGAAATGGCCGCATACAGATTGTATACTGTGGTACCGAGACTTACGAAGTTTATTGATCATCTTACAAATTGGTACGTTAGAATGAACAGAAAAAGACTAAAAGGAGAAAATGGTGCGAAAGATTGTCAGGTAGCACTCGACACTTTATTTGGTGTTTTGTTTGATATGACGCGTGTGTTGGCTCCTTTTACTCCCTTCCTTACGGAGATGATGTATAAAACATTACGTCAGTTGTTGCCGGGAGAATCACTACAAAGCGTCCATTTCAACATGATCGCCGATCCCAAAGTGGAACTAGTTGATATTGATATTGAAAGAGCTGTACAAAGAATGCAATCGGTAATTGAACTTGGAAGAGTTCTGAGAGACCGAAAAACTATTCCCATTAAATATCCATTGCCGGAGATGGTAGTAATTCATCGTGACCCAGTATATTTACAAGACGTTAAGTCTTTAGAGAATTACTTTTTAGAAGAAATGAATATTAAGAAATTGGAACTTACCAGCGACAAAGAGAAATATGGAATTAAACTGAGAGCCGAACCAGACCATAAGATACTTGGAGCTCGTCTTAAAGGCAGTTTCAAAGCTGTAACTCAGGCTTTGAAAGAACTTAACAACGAGCAATGCGAAAAACTAATTGCCGACGGGTTTATTGAGTTGGTCGGGCAGCGCATCGACGTATCTGAAGTAAGGCTGATTTTCCAAGCTCAAGGCAATGATCAATACGAGGCACACAGTGACAACGATGTATTAATCTTATTGAACGTGACACCAGATCAAGATATGTTAGACGAAGGTTTTTCACGAGAAATAATTAACAGGTTACAGAAGCTTAGAAAGAAAGCGCATCTTGTACCGATAGATGAAGTTAACGTTTATTATGGCGTTGCTAAAGAAAGTGATATTGTTCGTATAATAAATATACATCGCGAATTTATAGAAACTACTGTAAGGGCACCTCTTCTACCCTACGATCAATTAGAAGAGTCTAAAGCTATAATTATTGAAGAAACGCAGGAGCTGAAAGGCTCTTCATTAAAGCTAGCTATTACATGGAGGAAGTCTTCTGTGTCACCCGCAAAACCGTGGGTAAATATTATTCTCCAAGAAATAAATCCTCGGTACGGAGTGACGACACACCAAGCAACTGTTCTTCTAAAAGACAAGGACGATGCATTCATAGGTGTTAAGCAACTTTATGAAGAAGTAGCAATTATTTATGGCCTCTATGGTATTAAATTTACTTTATGGGATAATGGTTCTGAGGTTCTAGAGACCAAAAATTTGAATGCTAAAACTATCGTGGCATCGTTATCAAAACCCAAAAGCTACGATTCGCATCCTACTCCATTCTGCAAGTTTGTTAATGTCAGTAATGGAACTAAAACTGCAACTGTGTTTATGGAGAATCCTGTGGGAAAGACAACTTTAAATGCAGACGCCGCCGTCAAATTCACTTCGGGCTACTTAGGCATCAAGGAAGCAGAAGTAGATAAGCAATTATTCCTATAAGTCAACCTCTCTCTAAGTTTATAACTTATTAAGTATTTATTTATTATCCATAAATAATTTTGTTATTTAATAAAATATAACAACAGACTTGTTAAGGCCCCATAGATTCGATGCCCTATCGTTTACAGCCTTTTCGGTGCCTCCGATGTTATACATCGATATTTTCTGGTACGCTCCATAAGGGGTAAAGCTAGGCAGATAAGTTTTAATCCGAGTTCCAAAAAATAACTTTTTCAACTATTTCTACGCTTGTAACTACAAAAACGAAAATGCTGTATGAAATTTAAATATAATATTTGTTAATATGTATATTTATGCTTGTTAACGACGCCTAACACTCATATTCTAAGACGTTACTCGAAAATTTCTCGACTTCACTCGTCCTCACTGGAGGAAATCTGTATCCAAAGTTGAAAAGAAATTCCTCCACTCAACGTCACTCATCACTTTTCCTTACTCGAGGAAAGGAATCTACTGTCAAACTCAAGGTACGTCGCGACCTACAAACCTAGAAAAGTCATTGATATATTTCTGCTATTATCATCGATTTACCTATATTTCAAGTATAAAGAGAAGAGAGCTCAAGAAAAGAGCCTACACTTTCGTTAAAGTAAGTGACGCACAGCCAGTTCCTCTGGTTTTGTGGGTGTTCAGAGGCGACGGTAAATGCTTACCATCCAGTGGCATATATTCTATTACCTTGTATTCCTTAACAAGAAAACATCAAGAGGTATCGATGACTTCTGTAAGTTAAGTGGCAGTAACTATAGTACCTCACCCTTTTCCTTGTAACAATAATGGACTGTTATAAATGTTTGTATCGTATTATATTCATAAACTTCCAAATTTGCCACGTATTTCCGTCTGTATTTTTCTAATACTGTGACGAACAAGTTGGTTCGAAACTGGATGTGGAGCATTTGGCTCAATATCACATAATTCTTGTTCACCCAGGAGTAATTGAAGCTATTCTTTCTATTTTACGAGAAATAATATTGCCCCATTGATTCCTGAAAAAATAAAGTTTTTGGACTAGTTCGTCACATATTCATTGTTTGGTCTTATAAATATAACCATCCGTGGACTAACTTATTGTAAATGAAAGCGATTCAAGATATGTAGTAATTTTGTATATTTGTATCCAAATTGTCGGGGATAAGTAATTGCATAAAATAAACTTCTTGAGAATGAAAATGTTTTTGAATTTGTGTTTCTGCGGCGGTACAGGCCTGCGTATTATTTGTTTCTATGTGCCGCAATATACAAGCAAAATAACCGGAAATTGCTATTGTGCTTAACATAGGGTAACAGAGACACTGCGTTTCGGCTTGAAAAGTTTTATAATTTTCTGGGCCTAGAAATATTGGCATTAAGCCCATCCCATCACATTATAAGACTGAAATAAACACTGCAAACTGAATGGCAGAGTTGTCACTTGATCTCTACCTATCTCTGACGATATAAGCACCGGCATAATATGTATGAGTTATATCCATAGAAGTGATGTAATAAATCTAGGCCCTAGATTCTAGGGTTATACCTATGTACAAGAGACATTCCTGTATAAATATGATATGAAATTTTTAAGCCCATATTAAAACTTTTGTTTAATTCTACGATGTAATAACATATAGTAAAATGTAAAAATTAAAACACCCAGTATGAGTTAAACTTTATTTTTAATGCTTCCTCCATAAATAAAACAAAATAAGCATAAATATGAACATTGTTCATTACCTTAACAGTTTCAATAAGGAATCATCAATAATTAAAAAATGTGTAATGTTTATTATCAGTAGACACTATTATAATTATGTAATAACGAATTCAGCATCATGGGACCCATGTATTTTTATTTTATTTTGTAATTTACATCAGATAAATAATACGAAATTGCTAAGTTTCATCACAGATAAACAAACAGTAACAATAGAGTTAACGAAACTCAACTGAACAAACGATATAAATCATTTTGCTATTAAAGATGTTTTCGAAATATAAAATATAGTGGCACTGAAAAATTATATACAATGCACCGATAGTGCACAAAAAAAGAATTACATACATTTATTTTAGGCGTCGATGAAAGGAATGATTTCAAGTATGAATATCCGAAAGAGAAATCATCAATAAAGTTTAGAATTTTATTCTGCCGTGCGCATTGTGCGAATTATATTCGTAAAGCCTAAATATGGTAACTCGCGAATATTTTTTATGTGTGCTACTATACATACATTTTGTAGGGTTTATACACTTTGGTGAATACATTAACCTAAATTGATATTATACATAGTTAACCAAACAAAAACAGCGAAACCAATGTCTTTTAACAACGCTCTGTGCCTCTATCATGAATTTCCGTAGTCAGATTATTAAATGATTGCTGCAATGTTCGTAAACGCAGCACTATATGTATTTGAAAATAAAATCTCGTGATAGAGGCACGGTATTGGGTTTCAAATTAAAATTCTAATATATTTTATGTGTTGTGAATACTTTAAATACTATTTATTTATTAGTGCATACATTATTACGTTAATGTGTATTACACGCACACTCACATATTTATGCTTACAAATTATGCCATAAACGTAAAAAGTGTGTTCGGGGTGAAACATATAATTAAAAATCGCTGTGAAATAACAACAAAATTGTAATTTTAATAAAATAAAATGTGCTAATAACAAAACTGAGTCTATATCACAATAATTAAATCGCGTTGTATAAATGATATATCAATTTATAATTATGGATACAAATTCAGATGATTTCAATTATAGCTGCATAATACTGTTTAGAAAAGCATACGAAATTACATTCATTCTTAATATTTGTATGTATAAATTTATTGCTTTGATCCAAGGAAATGCTTTCATGGAACATAATATTGCTTTGAAACATTATTAATTTTGAATAGGATATAACATTGAGAGCAGTTAAACTTACGCCTAGTAGAACGAAGTGGCAAGTGCCGTATATGTATGACACGTGTAAATAGGATGCCAAAAGTCCCTATAGTTAATATATCGAATATAGCAAGCCAACGAAGATTTACACGAGGTAAATAGATACATACACTTAGGCGTTCAATAAATAATTATTTTATTATGCGTCAACAAGTTATTAATCATATGCACTCATATTATAAGCTAAAACTCTGAGATGGCTACTTTGTTATCTAGAGAAAGGCATCGACGTTAGTCGGCTTCATAAGTTAGCGGTTGTGTTAAAGTTATTGCACTTCGAAATTCTATAATATAACACATCGTACAACATTACACTAACAATGATCTACCGCCGCGTGCCACGTGACACGTGCCACCAACCGCCTCACTCCCAGCGAGTGCCAATAAATAAATTATGTACCTACCATATACTTTGTTAAGATAAAGATAGCAAATATTTCACACTAGACATAACTAAAGATTCATTAAAAGTTTAAATACATTATAAGATACAACATTGCCTACCCAGTGACTAGTCTATCGGCGTATAATTATCATCATACTCATAACGTTTGAAGAGCAACAGGATAAATACATCACAAGAGGGCGTAAGGGCAGGCGGCGCGGCTTCTGTCGCCCGCAGCGCGGCCCGCCTGCCTGCAACAACAACAATACATGTCATTGTCACTATTCATTATTATGTAAGAGGGAGGATACCACCACGAAAAAGAGGGCACATCACAAACAGAATACTTGCAAGAAATAAGAGTGGTACAGTACTACAAATTCTCTTTCTATCTCTGTTACTCCTACCTACTCACACTATCTTTCTCTCGCTTTATTGATTTCTCGTGGACCTGATAAGCGCAAGGAAATAAGTTCGTGATTTGCGCTTAAGTATCAAATATCTCAATAGACATATAGTAGGATATTTAAATAGAACAAGTCGTTATTGCATTCGAATACAATAATTATAGTGCAATGTATAAGATTGCTAGTGACACCAGCGAGATTATTGTTGTTTATATGTTGAAAAGTCTTACCATTATAATCTCAATGAACGTGTAATAATTAAACTAATACTGCGGCTGGTGTGGCGGCGAGGAGTCTCGCTCGGGCAACTTGCGCACCTTCATCGTGCCGTCCGCGCCGCACGAGAACAAACGCCCGGCGTTATCTGATAAAAAAATCACAAATTAACAATATACATACTAAAGATCCTAAACAGCCTTCGTAACAAGAAGATATATGTTTCATATCCGCACCAAGATTTTTTTCTGTATCGACATATATTTATTTTAGGTGGGTGTTGTCACTTGAGGGATCGTAAAGTCTCTCATAGTTATTTAATACCCGAGGCAAACCTACATGTCATCATCATTAGCCTTTAGTTTACATCCATAAATATGTTTAAAATTATAATATTACATACCGATATGTATTTGAGTAACGCCTTGGCCGATGTGCTTGAAGAAGGAGCTTCGCGCGTGTTCCCCGGCGAAGGTGTACAGCAGTTGATGGGTAGATAACGAAAACACCTAAAATGCATTGTGTGTTACATTGTAGTTTTCAAAACTGTTTATAATAATGTAATTGACGGAAACACTGGCATTAGTTACTTCATTTTAATTTCATATAAAAAGAGTATGGTGTATTAGATGACTTTTCCATCCCTATCAATACCTACCAACTAGAACCCTCATTAGCGCATTTCCGTAGGGCAATTACCGACTGTTACATAGTTGAAAGTAAGCTTAGAGCACGTATAGTGTGTGATATGTGTGCGTACCTTGATGTCTCCGTCAGCAGCGCCGATGGCGTAGTGGTCCTCGTGCGGCGACAGCGCCACGCACTTGATGGGCGCGTGGTGCGCGTGCAGCTTGTGTCGCGGCGCGCGCGCCCGCAGGTCCCACACCAGCACGTCGCCGCGCCGCCCGCACGACACCAGCGCGCCGCTCGTGCCCGCCCACGCCACGCACGCCGCGCCGCCCTCGTGGCACGTCCACGCTGCCGGGACCAAGCATCATCGTCATCACTGCCCAACACCAGGCGACTGCTAGACATAGGTCTCTCTAACTGCTCGCTATTGAGCTCAATAGTAGGTTTTGCATTTATTAAAAACTTATTTAAATAAATTACATAGAAATTGGTATGCCATCTTTTAAGTTGTTTCCTAGAAATAAATGTCATCAGATGCAAAATCAATATATACACTTAATTTGTCACTAAATTCATGAGACAACAGTAATATACATGCATACAAAAAATATTTGAATTACTTTGCTACCAATCAACATATACATTTTACAATGGAATTACGTTGATGATTTAATGATAGAAACGTTTATACTCACAGACAACGAGCGCCTTTTTAATAGGCATCAAAGTATCCCATATTGCTACATTCTTGCTCTCCGAACTGTGTCCGGCTAAAAAAACAAATATACCCGTAAGTTATTTTTTCAATAATTACTGTAAAACAATTTAAATATCAATTATATTACCTGTAGCCACTAAACTGCAGGATCCAAGGAAAACGAAATCGCTAATGCCTTTACTATGGCATTGAT
The DNA here is from genome assembly GCA_949752805.1 of Deilephila elpenor. Taxonomy (NCBI): domain Eukaryota; kingdom Metazoa; phylum Arthropoda; class Insecta; order Lepidoptera; family Sphingidae; genus Deilephila; species Deilephila elpenor. The sequence goes on from OX457111.1 coordinate 8,577,063, forward strand.
GCGTCTGTAATCAAAACATAATTTGATCTATGCAAAACGTATACAAAAACCCCAAAAAACGTTGTGATGTAGTGTCATGTTCATTATCTCTGTTTTACAACAATAATAAATGAACAAAACCGCTGTAGGTACATATATCGTATTCGTGCTATATGATATCTGCATTGTGTTATGTAATTTGCAATAAGTAGAGATAATACTTGAATAAAATTTATTTGATAAAACTATTTATATTTTATTGTGAATGAAACAAAATAGAGAACAAATTGTTATGCATAATTGTACGCGCTGTTAGTACAAAATATTAATTTATATTAAGATTCATTGCAATTAATATAATCTTCATCATCATCAGCCCATTACAGTCCACTGCTGGACATAGGCTAATTTCCATCAACCTATGTGAAAGAACATAGATATTTATAGATTTACTTTTTTTTGGCATTCAATCATTTTTTTTGGACTCCTTGGAGATTGTGAATCCACCTTTTTGAATGGACGGTATACTCACAAAGAAGGGCTGTAAACCATTATCGCGTCTATGGTATAGTCACAAAGAATGGTTATTAACCATTATAGTGTATGCGATATACTCACGAAGAACGGCCTGGGCGCGGCCTGCGGCTGGCCGGGCAGGTGCGGCGCGGGGTGCAGCTGCCACATGGCGAGGTTGCCGTCGGCGTCGGAGGCGGCGAACTTGTTGCCGTAGTCGGAGAAGCGCACGCGCGTGACCTTGGCGAAGGCGCCGGGCGCGCGCGGCGACCACACGCAGTACGGGTGCCCCCACTCCCACAGCTGCACCGAGCCGTCCGCGCCGCCGGTCAGGTCTGTTGTATTCAAATGGATTATACATACTACTTACATTTCGGTGTTCAATTATCGTGGATCGACTGGTTCGAGAATGGGCACGTAGTGGCGACCAAAATTTTATGTACTAATGCTTATAAGTAAAACTTCAAAATCTTTGTTGAACACATCCATAGTTTTTCGGCATTTGTACTTACATAAAGGTTGGGACGGATGCGCAGCCATACGTTTGATGTTATCAATTTTGTGCTTCAGCACCTAAACAAAAGAATAATGTTAAAATGAATAGGTAATAATTTTGCACACAACCCGTACTCAAAGATCTCACAAAAGTCATAAATATTTTTAGAACCTTTCTTTTGAAACCAGTAAACGAACAATTTACAAGTCATGCTTCACGTAACTAATAAACAAAGAGGCAACAAATGCAATAATACAAAAATAGCAGTTAAAACGACACCAACGAAGAAATTCTACCTGGGAAGTGCCTGTGACTTGTCTCACGGAGAGTTCACGATAAAGCTACATTAATGAAAAAAATAACCAAAATAAAACCGTCAAAGGTGATGAAAGAAAATCAAAACTGTAATTGAAATAAATTTCGACAACGTCGCAACGCCTGGTGAACAAAAAAACGGCTACTGGTGCGCTGATAAAATTTAAAACAAAGAATAGAAATGAAGAAAAAATCTAAAATAAAAATGATGAAGATCGAGCCCAAAATAAACAGGATGTGCACAACGACTGGCGAAGGAGATGATGCTAATGTGGAAGGGAGGCTAGGGTTGTCACTGACCGGTTTCATGAGAAGCTTCGAGCGGTGCAGCACCAGGCGACAGTATTTCGGATCGTGGCAACCCGGGAACTGGAGACCCTTCACCTGCGACCAACACTCTGTTATACCGCGCATGCACTCACACATGCATTCTCACACGGCCCCAACTCTTGCAAATTGTGTATTAATGACGGAGGATGCACAAACGTACTTGCAACCTAAGGGATACCTACTCCGGGGATAGCTACGTTTATAACCTAATAAATAGAAATACTTAACCAATATGGATTCAGCACCGTTGCATTTACAGTCAATAGACAACCTAAATAAGATGGAGCACCTTAATATACCTGAACCTTAGTTCCTCTCATAAGATAGTATAGTAATCATACCTCGTGTATTTCACGTAGAAAGTTATAGATAGAGTTTAGTAGGAAAGCGCGAGCGAAGCGCTGCAGGAGGCCAGACGCAACAAGAGAACAAGTACGCATCTACGCACACAATAACCACACCACGCCATAACCAGACTTTGCTGAAATAATATATGCATTTTAGCACTATTCAAACTTATGTTATTTTGTAAAATCTAAAAAGAATATTTATAATTATAGGCTGGTGGAAACAAGACGCTATTAAACTTCAACAATATGACTACGACTCGGTGTAAATGCTCAAAAAATAAATAAATTTAATGTCATATAAAAATTTACAATATTTTGATACGATATAAACGAGATACTAATGTAACATATAGAAAACCACCTAACAAAAAGAGGTCATGGGTATACTATTATTTTTTATTTTATACAAACTACTATTTCTATATTCTTTACGTAGTTTCAAAAAATGTTATCATGTCTAGACCAACCTGTATATGATAGAGTTGTATAGTAAATATATCGACAAAATTATTACACTTTAGAAAACCTGTGTTTGGGTTAGGAAATAAATAATAATGCATATATGAATTCAGCATAGTCATAAGTGAATTAGTTAGCATGTCGACGTACTGTGACAACATAAGCTTCGTGCCCAGTTGGCATCGCGTGGCTTGCTCGCCGCTCCTGCTGTGGATCGTTATTTACAATACTCAGTTAGTGCACAATCACATCGCCTTCCACATTAATCCCTCGGAGTTAGCACATTGTTAGGTTACCGTTTAGTCAGTAAACTTATGTTCATTGTGTCGTATTTGTAGTTCCCAATATATAATTTAGTACACACATTCCATCATACACCATTTTAAGTCCATATATTGCTATAAATTAGGTTAGTGGCTTATTATATTACCCATATTATGAATCAAAAAGAGAAATTTTTAAGACATGTTCATTCACATTTTGTTTCTGCATTTCTCATACACTTTAAAACATCACTGTGATGTATTCATAGACAATGCAGGTTTCAAATTCTCTTCCAATACAATTTTGAATATCAGTGGAAATAGTATTATTTTTTTATGATACTATCCTACTTGTAATAAATAACAAAATTTTATACTAAGCTCGCCCGACCGATAAGCTGATGTCAAAAGTTATAAGAATGGCGAATAACGAATTCCGAGATATCCATATTGAAAAACCACTTCAAAGTTTCACGACCAGGGGATCGAACCCAGTTTTACAGCTCATGTACGATCTCATTTGAAAAAGTTAGGAGCGGAAAATTCACCGATAATGGAACATTTATTTTATCATAGTCACAATAGTTTTATCACAATATATAACACCTTATCTCAAATGATAATGCGTTCAAGCGTTAACACAACTAGCTCAAGTAATATAAAAGTTATAAACTAACGGCCGGTCTCTATATCCTATCTATCTTTAACAAGAGCTTAAAATAGCTACCATGACTATGTCGATACAATTCTACGCTTCAATAAATTAACATTGACCTGTACATTTCTCTTAACTAACTATATATAAATATATGCATCATATCTTTATCTCTCTATCTTTGTTAGCTGAAACATAAAATGCATCGAAATATCTAATGAAATCTCTTGTTATAGATAGATAGATTATAGAAACCGGCCGTAAGTAAATAAAGTTAATCCATTCATTATCCAAATATACATTTGTGTAATTAGACACTGTAGCCACACTTTCCTAGCGGGATAGAATCTGTACATTAGTATCGACAAGTGAATGTTAAGTACTTGGTGGTAGTAGGTAGTACTTTGTGGTGCTTGGCAGTACTTACGACACTAGCGCCGCGTCCAGTCTGGCTGGCCATGCCCACGGGAACCTGCGGTGCGTTGGGATTGAGAGGGGAGCTGTTGCCCGTACCCGGCACCGAACCGCTGTTTGGCCTGATTAAAAATAAGTTAAATCAAGGCATTGCACAAGTTCCTTAAATAAATTCACCCAACAGTGGCATACATAATCCTGACCCCACATTAAGATACAAGTCCTGCGTCATGGGCAACAGACATTACGAGTGACTTTCGGTCACACAAACACCTTGACTCGAAAAGCTCGAAAATATTTTATCTCCGTGCGGAAATCGATTCCACATGATCTTGTTGTTCAGCCGGAATCTAACCAACTGCGACATGGAGGGTGGCAAGCCTCTCAAACATTTGGTTTAAAAAAAAAAAAAATTCTGATGTTTTCATCATTCTGTCAGACTGCACCACGAAGACAAGCACATGAACTGTCAATACGGGTAGTACTATTTATTCACTCACTTGTCCTGATGGTGGATGAGCAGGAAGCCAGTATCAGGCAGTGCGGCGGGGTCGGCTGCAAGTGCCAGCAAGTCTACCTCACACTCGTCCTCACACCAAGACGCACCTCCACGCAGTAGGAGAGATACGTCCATCTCTTGTACTTCGTGTGCTGTAGCTACTGCTAGTAGGCATCCGCCCACCTGACGATGTCAAGAATGTGTGGTTAAAATTCTCGCTAATGTTACATTCTAATTAGCACACAGTATTAAGAAAATAAAAAGTATTTTAAAATCGACAAATAACAACGTAAGATTTGGAAGATTCCTTTTTTTGTTACTAATAATTCATGTTTTGTTAAAGCAGAATTTTTTTCAAAATATTATTAGTAACAAAGGTTCTATAATAACTTCCAGTGTCAAGTTGGATTTTGACACTATAATCAACTAACAAGAAAATTGTATTCATTCACTTCCATAGACATTAAAGTATTTCTTGATTTAAATTCTTACCCTTGTTTCGATACCATTAACATAGAAATACGGAGTACTGTTGAAGAGTTTTAATTCCAAATTATATCAAATATTACTTTTAACTCATTCCACTATCGATAACAACCAAACTAACTTTACCGACTCGATAAACCGTACCTTATTAAGACAGAAGGCAGCGATAGAGTCCTGTTCCTTGTGTATGATGCGCACGGGGTTGTGCAGCTCCACGTCCCGCGCACGTTGCGAGCTCGCGCGCGCCTCCAACGCACCCGCGCCGCCCTCCGCCGACACGGACTGCGTGCGCCGCCGCGAGAACACCGCGCGGATGAACAGCTCCTGCAATATAAAAAAATATTATACGTGTCTTTTATTTCAACATAGACGCCCCAGTGTTACGTCCAACACATTATAAATAATATCGACACTACAATTAAATCCAAAAATATAGGAATACATTTATAGATATACATTATTAATTAAACTTGTAAAACTTATTATTTGTAAGCATACAGTTCATACAAAGTCCTATAATTTTATGTTCAATAATGTAATTATTTAAGTACCTATGATTACTTTAAATGAAAAAAGACATACTTGAACTGGCTCCTGTCGAACAAGGAAGCTCCAAAGACGCCTCGCGGGTGCAGCACTGAACAGCGCCGAGTTAAATGGAGTGTTATGTTTTTCGAGTAAACATCTGAAAGAAAAATATACTTTAATAATTTCTCTATATTATTGATAATATTTGTAAGAAATTGATAAGATAAGGTAATAATTTTGTACTGTACATATAATAACAAGTCCATAAGTCGACACATTACCTGTACTTATTAATAGGCGGACCAGAAGTCTGTTGATCTGGGAAACATCCGGGAATATAGTCTGGAGGCGGAGGACGGGACTCGAGCGTCTCCGTGAGTTGTTGCTGCCATTGATCGACGCGCCTTAGGGCTCCGTGGACTGTAGGGCTTGTAGTTGCCAATTCTACGTAAGATGTATAATTATTATCAGTAATAGTAAAAGTAAGACGACAAATACACAAATTAACTTCCTAAATATAATTGAAAGGTTTACGAATAAAGGTATATCTAAGTTATGGAAATCATCGGTAAATTATCTATTTACATTCGGTTGGCTACAGGAGACCTAAACAGAATATATTTTCAAAACAAGATCCAAATTTTGAAAACATATTAATTCATACTTGCACGCTACCGTAAGAAACTACTGTATACTAATGATAAAAATTGTCGATATCGACGATTAAATAAGGCACAACATATAACTGAAATAGCATGATCATACCAGTCATCTCAATACCGCACAGCTGCAGGAAGTGTTGCAGATTTTTCTGCGCAAGACGAAGCACCGCAATCCGCATCACCAGCCAAGAATACGAGTCAGGATCCGAGTGTTCCATATTGGCACCTTTCCGGCGTTTTTCTGGTCTGGATCAATATATTTGGATAAATTAGTTAAGTTTGACAGAATTTATTTCAAATACATTTTATGTAAAAATAAAAATGTTTTTGTTGTAAACCTCAAGTATTTTTCACGCTTGTCTCCTATTACATTAAACAGACATTAGCAATTTAAGTTATAATACAATACGGTCACATTCTATCGTACTGAATCTGTACTGCTATAAACATAGACACGAATCTTACAATTGTTTTAACTGTGAAGTCCGCTTAAAACATAACACAACTAAGAAAATATTATCATCATGTCATTTTACTAAACTACTTACAGTTAATGCAATTAAAAAACTAGTTACGTACTTAAAGCTCGTAGTGTCGAAAATGTCGTCGTCGTCTGGTTCACTGCCGCTGTCTTCAGCGTCCTCTGCACCAGATTCCGCAGAATCGTAATCATAGTTCTCCGGATCTTGTTCAGGTGTAGGCTAAACAAACAAATTCATTTTATATTAACAGCCTGCCTAACTATGACTAGATAAAGGTAGTTTTGAAATACAGATATATGGCAAACATAACGTTTGAAACCAAATTTAGAAAAATGAGAGACTATCTACTTGCAAAATTATCAAAGCGTATTTAATCTTTTTCTCTACGGAATATTCATTGTTTTCAAAAGTAGAAGTACTTTGAGTAATTACCTTAGTAAGTAAATAAGTTAATATGCTGCACTGTGGCGGAACAAACTGCTCTCTGTACGTAGGCCGGCCTTCTTGTATGTTCTTGTGGGGTGTAGTGGGGCCAAGGCCAAGGAGCCGCATGTTCAACAACGCTCGCTTCTCGCGAAGAGACGACCACACCGATGTGCCTTCTGTGCGCTCCACCAGCTTAGGCTGTAAAAGTAAATATTAGGTATTGTTTTTTTTTTATTTAATTAATATTTTTAGGAATATGTACGTTTTTTTTGTTGTAATTTTGATAATTATATTATCATGATATTCATGATCATAATTACAAATGTGGATATATTTCTGTGAACTACATGGTATAGTGCGCTATACCATGTAATACACAAAAATATATCCACATAATTCTTGCGTAAAAGTAACTAATAATTTATTTTTATACCGCCAGGATTATACTATGTAAATAATGCTCAGTAAATACCTGTGGTGGTGCAGGCGCAGTAGTGAGTAGTCTCCGTACTCCGCCACCGAACAGACGTGCGTGCGCGCGTGCGTCGGGCGCGTGCGCGGCCAGTCTGTACAGGAGATGCGCGTCCCGAGCCGCCAGCGCCCAGCCCAGTAATGCGGTGTGCACGCCGCAGAACGCCTCCGCCAGTAGTACGGCTAGACGTGGCGCGTCTTCCTCTTCTGCTGCGCGCACTGCTAGGCCTCGGAGGGCGGATACACCTACACACATACACGAATATTGAAGCTGGAGACATTTTATAACAGCAAAGAAAAAATAACAAGTAAAATAGAAGCTTTTGGCATATTTACTTTCAATTTGATATTACATATTTTAATTATTCAAAACATTGTATTACAATCGATGTCTTATTGCATTCTGAATAAAAAGGAATGTTAAAATTAATATACTGTCGTACCTGGCCATTTGTTGGGCGGAGTGGTGACCGTAAGCTCCTCAACAGATTGACGTCTCTGCCGGGCGAGCAGCTGACTAGTGCCGGCCGTTTCAGTTATCATACTGAAGACAAAAATATACTTGTCAAGCTTCTCATCATCCATAGCAACGTCATCACAATAATCATCTTCAGAAAAGAATTGTAAATAGTTTTATCATAAATTATAGCCAAAATCCACTGTGAATTTACTGGCCTTACTCATAAGTTACCAAAGCAGATTGTCGTCTGATGTAGACTATAGAATAACATATTAATACATTAATACCAACATAAAACTTGGCTAATGACAAAAACATGTTGTAGCCATTAACATACCCATCATGGATGTGATGGTGTGTGTGCTTCATGCTGAAGGTATCGGAATCGCACAGGCTCTGGTAGATACAAGCTGACAGAGCGACAGACAGTTCCCTTAACGTATGCAGTAGCCGCGTGGCCGAGCCGCCCGGGATACCCAGCTCTCCGATTGTGCCGAGCATGTCGTGCGCCACAGACTACAAAAGAAATATTTTAGTTTATTGGGAAAAATATTAAAAACGGGAAAAATGAAAATACCATATTTTGTTCTGAGTAATAAGCACATTTAAATACAACATAGATTGGAAATTAAGTCTTTGATTTCAAATGTCACACTTGAGCTACATCCTTCTAAGGGTAGTAAGAAGTGACACTACTGCCAATAAATTTGATTACTGTCTAAAACAAAATAAAAAATACCTGTAAATGTCTAACAGGGTCTGCAACGACAGTATTATTGGTAGCAACAGCCGCCGCCAACAGAGGCAGGGTGGTAGGGAAGGGCAGCGGCGATAGCAACTGTTGATGCTGTTTGTCTTGACCCAGCTCTTGTAATAAGAGAACCAGTTCCATCCGCACTGAAGCCAGGCCACCGCCTCCGGCACCGTGAAGTGAGCAGTAGGACAGTAGCGTTCGGAGTAGGGTCTCGTTTGCTGCATAAAGTAATATTAGGTTAAAGTAAAATATAAAACGTTTTGTTTTAGAGTCACGCAATAGGAGTCACAGCATGAATGGACGGGCGGTATTACTGTCAAAATTTGAATATCGATTGCTTCTTTCAATTATACAGGGTATATCAAGACTGCGACCGAAAAGGAAGCCAGGTGGTACTTTTAGTGGTTACAAACACGATGCAAATAAAATTTTCGCCAAAACAGTGACAGATATTTTTTTAAGATTTTTTTAAAAACCATCTTGTTTGGGTGGTAAATACCTAATTTTTACGAAAATACAAATTTAAACCCTTACGTACCATTGCGTGTTTAAAACTAAAGATGTGTACATCATTATTTTAGGAAAACTATGTGTACAACACCCAAATACGACGATAAGTAAAAAAATTAAAAAAAAAAGTTGTCGATTTTTGTTGCGAAATTTTTACTTGCATTGTGTCTGAAGTCACTGACTCTACCACCTGGCTTCGTTTTCGGTCGCGGTCTTGATATACCCGGTATTACAAATAATATATTGAAGCCTTATTAGTGAAGTTGCGTAGTTTCACTCTTATTGACCACAATAATTGACCCTGTAGTCGATTAAAAGAATCTTTCTATACAACCTACAACCTTTCTACACAAGGGCACTCTTTCTTAATTTGAAAATAACTGCTGATGCCAACGCTGGGATAAGATGGATTTTCGACAACAGATTATATCTTACCTTTAAGCCACTTCTTCCTAGCGACAGCGCGTTGCACTTTAGCTTCGAAGTCCGCCTTCTCTCGCACCAGCAGTTGGTGCAAGGTAGGATGTTCGGGTAACGGTGGTGGTTCGCTTTCCGCACACACTAACTCTCCACCAGCAGTACCACTACCACCGCGTGAGGCGTACCCGCAGAGACGACGGAGCGCTTCCACTTCACGCTCCAGCCAGATGTACAGCTGGTAGCGGAGGTGACCACCTGAGAACAAATTAAGTTATTGTGAAAGAAAAAAAATAATTAAGTTGAATTCTTTTTCTTTGTTGGGATATTGTTGGATTAAATAAGGAATGTACACAATACTCTTAAATAACTTTAATTTAATTATAGGCTAAGATCATTGTCATTATTAAAGGGCTTGCATGGTTCTATAATTCTATTGGTTAATATAACACTTCTTTTTAATCGATATTTTTCAATTGTCCCATGTTTTCATAGTTGAATGTGATGGCAAAGAAACAAAACCATCGATTATTAACGTACCATCAACCTCAAATCCAGTAGCAAGCGTGCTCAGCTCCTCCATCAATATCTTGAGGCAGGCCACGAATTTGAGCTGCTGCGCCATAATATCTACAGTAGGGGTGTCGTCCACTTCCTTGTTCTCTGATACTCCGTTCACTGTCGGCTCTTTATCCTCTTTCTTGTCCATTTTCATTTCTAGAGGCGGTGTTGAGGATCCTGACGCTTCAGATCTATGGACAAAACCATTGAAAGTTAAACCTGTTACAAATTAAAAGGTAAACTTTAAAAAAACTAAAATCGGATACAATTTGGATCAGTTATATTTAAGATTTTGAGGCCATACTATAAAAGAAAACGCATACGGGTAAAACACAGAACTTAAATCTCTCATAATCGCTTAATAACGTGGTAAAAAATAAAAAGCCACATAGAATGCAGTGTGTAATATATCCATAAATTCTTGTTCCTGTCATGAATGTTTAGAAAAAGAAAGTGTTTCGATGTTGGAACTGGAACTCTTAAAAACAGCTGCATAACATTTTGTTAACATACCCTTTATCTTCTTCGTCATCCCAGCTGAGCACGAGTTCGTCAGTTTTGGTGGAGCTGACTGGCGCGCCCCAATCTAACGACGACGATGCCCAATCCACGTTATTCTGAGGCTCTTCTTCTTCTAGAACAAAAATATTGTTGTATAATGTTGTAAATGTTTTCCAGTAAACTTATAATACTAAAAAACATAGTCCTGACATAAATTCAGTTATAAATCATGTGTCGTGGGTATAAAACTACTAGATACTTTACGGGTTTACACATCTAAAATAATTTCCTTTTTTATTGTCGTGAATGACGATGGTAATTCGCCTGATGGTAAGCGATACGGCCGCTCATGGACAGTAAAACCAAACAACACTATGAATTACAAAGCAATGCTTGGCATTCTTGCCTGTGGATCTAAAAACAATCGCCGAAGAAGATTATGTTTAAAACTTCTGCGAGGCACCATGAACTCACAGTTGAAAGACAATTTAAACAAAAGCGAAAACAAACACAATACTTAGATATGCAAATCAATACTTATGGTTCTTACTTTTGTTTGTATCAAATATATGACCGGTGTGAACTTCGTGCGCGGCCACAACGACAGTGGGCGCGGCGGCGGGCGCACGCGGCCTGTCCTCTCGAATTCTTGCTGGCAGCTTGGACAATACTTCCAGTGCCAATGCCGGACACCCAGCTTTGAAGTGTCCGTGTGCTGTTTGGAAGTATAGTCGACGTTCTAGTCGCGTGATGCCTTCCTCGCCTTCTTGCTGCAGGAGGGCTAATGTGCCGCCCTGTGGGTACAAAATATAAAGTTAAACATTCACTTATGAAGTAAATGGATGCATATAGGAAAATAATGTGCGTGTAGTTAAATAAAATGGATACATGGATGAACAATCATGAGTATATAACATCAAGTAAGAAACTACAAACTTTTTAAGATAATTTAGTTAACTTTTCTAGTTAACTTTAAAAATGACTATTTAAGTTGTTTGCATAATAGTACTCATCATATTTATGTAAGCTATTAATATATAAAAGCATAAAGTAATGTTAATAAGTAAACATTACTGTTTTAGCGACATTTTGAAATTCATAATTTAGTCCTAACCTGACTCGGCAAGTTATGGCGCTTAAGTCTCGGATGGGTACGTAAATACACGTAGAAGTTGAAGACACTAGGCATGGGCTCGTTGTCTTGTTTCTGTTGGTTGTCGCGCGCCGCGTGCAGTCTGCCCGCGGGAGTGAGCAACGTGTCGAGAGCTTCGCCGTACCGCTTCAGCTCCCACAGAGCCATTGAACGAACGAACGGGTCGGGATCTGCACGTTCGAGGTCCACTTCTCCATCTTCTGTTTCACCACTAAAAGAGAATGTAAATATTAGATATTATTTATTATAATTATATAGTACTGTTATTTTCTTAAATATTTTTAAATATCTTTAATATAGGGGAAGTTAATTAGTATAAAAAAGGATACTAAGGCATTATCAAAGTTATATTTTAAAACCAATTTAAGATTATTGAAATTATAGTCTACTGGGACTTACCCCAAAATTTCATCCATTAGTAATTTCTTTAGACTGGCGGGCAGCGCACTGTCTGCCTCATACAGTCTTGCGACTACCATTGCCAATTGCAAATCTCCCAAACGGGTAATAAGTACCTGAAAATTGATGGCGCATAAAATATCGATATTACAACCTTAACACATAAGTATAGAAGAAAATGTATATACCTCTAATGCGTCTTTTAATGCACCGCCTAGTAAGAAGAAGGCAGCAGCGTGTTCGAAACGTTGTTTTCCGAGAAGTACGAAGGCATTTTTCAGTGCTGCTTTACGCCAACGATCTTCCGTGAAATCATTTGCGAAGAACTTAAAACAAAAGATTACATGTCAACATACAAAATATATTAACTAGGCTGAAACATGTTTATAGCAATTATAACTTTTTTATAGTAAATTATTCTATCGATAATAGTTAATTGATTATAGTTACTCACTGCGGTCATCTTGTCATCTCGATTGGAGCGGAACAATCCCCACAGAAGCATTCTTTTCTTCATCGCTAAGTAGTACAGAGCGGCATCCATTGGGTCTTGTTTCTGCATGTACGAAGCACGGGCCAGTTTCTCTACGCATGTACGCAACAACTCGCCTCGAATCCACCAACCGACACCTTTGGAAAAGTACATAATTATACCTACTAATAGTAACACAGGTTTATTATGCTATTTTTTAAAAATCATGTTTGAGTGCAGAGTAGAGAATATCTGATATTTTTTCAGTTCTACAATGACTCTAACAGTATATTACGTCTACAAAATATGTTTTAAATTATACATGTATTTAACACAAAAAATATTCCTACAATAACTAGTGAAGTATTTTATTGAATTCAATTTACAAAAACAAATCTATTACTAAATTATTTTTAAAAATTTGCTTAATAAATTAGTAAACATACCTAGTTCCCTCATAGTAGTCCACTTAGGTTGTCCCTTAGTGTATCCCGGCACCAACGCTAGCAACTGTTCGTGCGTCTCTGAGTGGAACGCCCACACGAGGTTGCACGTGCCGACGCCGTTGCGTTGTAACGTAGCGCGTTGAGCCAGTGGGAGGCAACGCAACAAGTACCCATAGTGCTTCATCGCGAGTAGAAAACGAAGGCCACAGTCGTCCAGAGAATCTGAGGAAATATCAATGCTTTTATGTCTAATTTATAATTATTATATAAACAACATCGTGAGGAAACCTGCATACCGTAGCGATTTTAAAGAATTTCTACGGTATGTAAGTCCACCAACCCGCACTAGGCCAGCGTGGTGGACTATATGGCCTAATCATTCTCAATCGATTCACTCGATTGTAGAGTAGGCCCGTGCCCAGCAGTGGGACGTATATGGGCTGATACAAAACAACACTATTTTCGATAATCATATTTTCATACATCAATTCTTAAGATAAGTATTTTTATTCTTATATAGCCAATGGGAAACCGTGGCAATTTTAAAACTCTAGCTAAATCAGTGGGATGTCGAAAAAATACATCATATTTATATCGATAACAAAACTGACTAATATCGATAAAAGTAAGTAATATTTCGTTATACCTGGCAGAACTTCTTGTCCGGCTCCTTGAGAAACATCCACGCGGTTGTTAGTGGCCAATCGCTCTGCAAAGTCCGCATCGCAAGTGGACACAGTATCGGCCAAGGCAAGTAGGTGCATTTGGTCTAACGAACTGAGTCCCGGTAGGTGTGTGTGAGTTAAAAGACGTGAAAGTATACAACCTGTAACAAATATGTTAGTTTGTCGATAATTCAAATTTCATTATTGGTTTCCAAATGATTTATTAAGAAAGTTTGATTATATTCATACCTTGTCTAGGTCCGAAATGTGATAATGGCTGCCTTTCAGGCATTGAAGGTCTTCGATCAACACCCTCGTCTTCGCCTAAGAGCAAAGCGTCAAGATCTTCCTCCGTGTCCATTGTACCCTCGAATAATTCGTTATAATCCTATAGAGACAGAATATCAGACATTATAACGCAGTAGGTATATACGTTTTGATTTCTTAAACATCAAGTATGGAATTTGTTTCTACTTTCAACTTCCCTTGTCAAAAACAATAATCGTGGATTTTTCTTAAATTAAGACATCTCCTGACGTTCTATACCAAGAGTTATCATCCTATTACTTAATATTAATAATTTCAGTAATTGACCAGGTAGAAGTCATTTCTGCGCACTTCGAGCATTTCAAAGGTTTGATACTTCTTATTTGTACGCAACATTATAAATCATACCTTAGCTTCCTGAATAGTGGACGGATGATGCGGTGATTCTTTATCAGCTACCAACAGGGTCCATAGAGGCAGTGGAGGCACCGACGTTATTTCAGCATAGTCCAACTGTACATCTTCCGTTATCTAAGCATTATAAATCTATGTTAATCGGTATTGTAGTCTTCAGGTGGTATTATGTTTTTCTTTGTCGTTAAAATAGAATAAACATTACCTAATGGTCATCACTATCATAATGTCAGTAAATGATTGTGCATTGTGTGCATAATAAGAAAAACACAAATTAAATAAAATGTGAAATAATAAAGTTAAAAATATCAATGACATAGCAAAATTAAATGGTAATTTACGAAATTTGAAAGAGACGTTTGTATCGTAACATATACTTTAAGTTGAATGAATTGTAACAGTTTTGTTATTTAAAAACATATTTTTACAAACATAATTTAAAAATGATTCGATATACTATATACAGAAAGGTCTCCATATATTTTCAAATGAAACCATAAGGAAAAAAAAATTGTGACCGGTCATAAATAATGGCAACATTAAAATAGTTTTGAAATTATTCACTAAAGTCGACAAGATTTAATATTGTAAGTTAATACTTATGGTCTGGAACATTTTCTTACAACAGAAACAATATAAAAATAACATTCATTTCGACACAAGCCACATATACTTAAACAACAGAAAGACATTTTCATGAATATTGATAAAATGTGTATATTTATAATGCGATGTTTTTAGATATGTAGGTATGTAAAGCGACATTTACCTGTGCAACGCCATCTAGCGGCGAAGCAGCACCCGCCGCGAACGAGACGGACAGGGTGCGCGATCGTGACCAGCCGCGCTGCAACACACGTGCCATGCACTAGCCGGTGACGGATTAGTCGACCGTGCGACTATTCAACGTGAGGATTATTGTCTCATGCTTTCATGGATGTCAGGCAAGAACCATAGCGTATATGGAATTTTCTTTTCAGATGTACAGGAATGAAATATTGCCTCAAAATAGCTATCGCTAAATAATATAATAATTTCCAACCTTCGAAATATATCCTTGACGCTACTTTGTTTCAAAACTGTTTCGTTTTATTTTATGTTAGCATCATGGGATATGTACTAGAAAATTCTGTATACGCCAATGGTAACACCCCCTAATTTTGTTGGAGTGATATTTATTGACAATGTATACGTCACTCATTATGACTGACTTTTTAAACCTCAATGTCTGTGAAGACTTATAGTATCACAATACTCGCATGATATTCCACTGATGATCACGTCCATCTCATGCCATCGGCGACAAAGGCAAGCTTCGATTCATTGAATGCATAGCATATGTACGAAATTCACAACACAAGCATATTTATGTACATTAATTATTTGACCTGACTGTAAGCGCTGCGACAATCGGTGCTTCTGTGGTCTTCAATATTAGACACAATGAGTGTACTCGTTAAACCTAGTACTCACTTCCTTCGTCCGACCTCACAAGACAGAAAATGAGTACCGAATATGTGACCAAACATTTTTGTGACAATACCTGTCTGGATAAGCTGTCTTCATCACCTTGCGAGCCACGACCAGTGTACGTGCCTCCTATACATCTGATAACAATTATGCGTTTAAGTTTTTTTTAATGCCAAACTTTCAAAGTTTTCGTCGTCACACATTTACGATAACATTTAAATTTTCTAGAAAAAAAACTTTTTGTGTTTTAGGTGGCTAAATAAAAAACAAAAAATCTTATTACCTGACTAAATGAGCGAGGATCGCCTTGACCCATCGGATTTTTCCACTGTTGAGTAATTCCATGAGTTGTTTTGGATGGTATTGGGGCAACACTGGACACGCCATTTGCGA
The DNA here is from genome assembly GCA_949752805.1 of Deilephila elpenor. Taxonomy (NCBI): domain Eukaryota; kingdom Metazoa; phylum Arthropoda; class Insecta; order Lepidoptera; family Sphingidae; genus Deilephila; species Deilephila elpenor. The sequence goes on from OX457111.1 coordinate 8,593,273, forward strand.
GGCCTCAAACAGTCCGTAATCGGGCATGTAGTCCAGGAGAGGCTGTTTAAAGTAACCATTTAAATAAATTAATTATCTCAAGGTACAACTGAAATGCAGACTGCTTATGCATTATTTTTTAAGTGTGATAGAAACAAACTGGTTTTCAAATTGAAAAATGTATATGAAAGTAACCAAGAAACACAGTCTTCATAAATATCCTAACATATGCCTGTAAATAATGTTTTATATTAAAGTCATGTGACTTGAGTTACCTGCGGTTGATCGGGTTGCGTTTTGTTGCGTCTCCTTGCGTCGCGCTCCAACAGTTGCAAGTTAATAGACGATACGCGCTGTAAGTGCGGCGCGGAAATACGCAGATCTGAATCTCTAAGCGCACGAGATTCACTGCCTTCTTCCATTTCCTACAAAAAAAAACTAATAAAACACCCATGTTCGAAACTTTAAATAAGGCTCATTTTATATACTGAAAACTTAATGGGGCCTTATGTTGGGCACCACGTTTCATCAATAAATTCCTTTAGACATACATTAAAAAACTATGAACTTACTTGTCCTCCGAATTGTCCAGTAGTCGACTGCTGATTCTCCGGTTTCCATTGCGAATAGACATGCATTTCAGAGTCCATTCCCACGACAAGTATACCGTCACGGACCCAGGATATTTGCATAGGCAGCGGTGGCAGACCATCTGCAGTCTTCAACTCTATACGACGTAGTTGCATCCAACGGATCTCTTCGACAAACAGAGGCGCCGCGAGAGACGACGCTTTGCGGAGTATTGGACGGTTGTTATTTATCGATTCTTTCATAGCCTGTAATTAATATCATGGTCGATATATTTTTGCTTGGTACAGAATTTCGTTTAAACAATAGTAATGTGATTTAAAAGTACAATGTAACAGTACACAATGTATAAATGAATGTTAATAAAAAAATCCACTCTCTTCGAGAACGAGACAAAAACATTTTGTTTTTCAATGAATTAAATCATAACATGCCATATGCCTAAACTATAAATTATTCTGTCCCATCATTGCATAGTTAATTTTACCTTTAGATTAGCCTGAGCCAAGTCACTCGAAACCGGCGTAAACAGGAGTACTCTGGACCCTACAGCTACAGTAAGAATATGTGACCCATCTTCTTTAGACACCCAGTCTAGTTGCACGAGATGTTTCTGCGTGAGAGGACAAGTGTTGCCGTTCTCCATGATGCTTCTGCGCAACGACTGCAGAGTACTGAACGACGGCACTGCTAGAAGACCCGCCGATTTGCCCGTATCGCTTTCACCGTTACGATTGTTTCGTCCTTCGTCTGATGACAAAGTTTGCAGGACCTGTAAAGAAAAATATGTTCTATTTATTTGAAAACATTTTCTACTAATATTATTTTGTCAATTCTGATTTAGTATAGGTGTTTTTATAAATAAAAGAGGCTACTAGTTGTTTAATAGAATAAAATAAATGCAGTAGTTGAGTTTATTACTAATACAGAATACTGTACTAATTGATTTACAATACAATAGTCCATACCGTAACCACGAAAGCTGTAAAGCAATCGAAACGTCGCGTCGGGAAGTTAAAAAATGTGTAAATTAAACCAAATCGCTATAAAATCCGTAAAAATTAGTTTTATTTTAATGTTAACCAGATTTGTATTAAAACGAAGTACATGGACCACATTGCGCAAGATCTTTTTATTTCCACAATGTAAAAACATACAAAACCACTCACCTGATTCAACCGCTGTTTCTTTTGCATAAACGAAGTATCGTGCAAATACGACAAATCGATCTGCGTGTCGGCACTAACCCCCACCCTGGGCAGGCTGACATTCCGCAGAGGGATGGTGTCTTCAAGCAGCCACTCGGCGCCGCCGGTGCTCTCACATTCGTACACGCACACGCACAGGTTCACGAACCGCGCGTCCGGGGTTAGACTGGGCACGTTGCCACCCTTCGGACGCGTGAACGAACGCCCGCATTTGTACGCACACGCGATGCGTCCGGAATATGCCGCGCTAATGTGCAGCGGTTGACCTGGACAAACATAGTATTAATATACATAATATCTTAGGACCATTTGAATGATAAGCAGGGACACAAATTGTACATCCATATTTGGCTAACACTGAAATGGGTGTATAAAATCTTAAGTGTTTCACAATTGAGAACGATAATATAAAAAAGACAATATTAACATACCTGGAATGTCTATAGTTGATTCTTGATCCCTGTTCATCATTTCCCATTCTTTCCATGTATACTCGAATTCGCCGTCGTCTGTTTTAGCGACGTTACATCTCCAAAATCTAGAAATAAAACAAAATCAATGAAAACATTTATTATACATGTGTAATAAATTGACCTTAAAATGTTGCAAAACATAGTGTCTTCATATAAAAGCAATGTTATCCTCACCTTAGCGTGCTGTCGGAACAAGCCGTAGCTAGTATGTATGGTGCTAAACAAGCTGGATATATTGAGGCGGAACTCAAATGTCCCGCCGCTGGTGTCGCGTGAATGACGTCAACACCGTCGGGTAAAGACAAGGGGCATTCACACACCTACAAATAAATATCGATATTACTTATCTAATATGTAAAAGTTTAATTATAGGACTTCGAATGTGATGTGTAATTTAATTGCTGACCTTCTTGGTTGTTATAGACAGATGAGAGTTTGGAGGCGGAGGCGGCAACATTCTCTCAGTATCCATGGATACAGAATTCTTCCTAGACTCGCCTTCATCCTCTTGTACTAACGCGCTGTCAGGCACGTACATCATACTGTTCGTTAAGTCATCTGTAAGATAAAAATATTTGTATCAATTCAATATTTTAATGTCTACAAAGAGTAATACAATATTTTTCATTGATAAGGCAATTTATTAGTTTATGGGATATGTATTAGTTACGAATAAAACAGTCTCGACATAAAAATAGGCTTTTTATTTTTTCGGCCGAGTAAAAGGGTAGTCGCTGGATGCAGGCCGCTTCCAACAGGTAAATGTGGAGAACATTGGGGGAGGTCTATGTTTAGCATTGGTTTTTCTGTGGCTGAAGAGAGACAGGGAGGGAGAAAAGGGTAGTCGACTATTTAAAGTATTAAGTCCAACATTAATTATTCATACCTGCCGGGTCAGCTTGCGACGACACAGTAAGCCTCCACATATGCACAGTAGACCCGCCATCAGTGCGCTCGAGCACAACAATATAGAACGGTTCGTTGAATACGGCCGCTTTGCGCAAATCCACTATAGCTTCCAGACCCGCTTCAGTTATAGTGTTCACGTCTGAACCTTCCACGCCTGAATCGACGTTTTCAGCTTCGCCTGTGGTACGCTCGCCTAGTGCAATGTTCATAGAAAAAATGATTACTAAAGTAAAACAGAGAAAATATGTGAAACGCTGAAACAAAAACCAAGATTCTGTCATGCAATTAGCATGAGCAGTACGAAAGGCATAAAACAATAATAAAATGGATATCAAATATTATCGATATCGCCACTGCTCAGCTCTAATCATATAAATAAAAAAATAGATGACAAATGTATTTACGCATACCAGTAATGAGTTGTTCCTGGAAGACGTGCAATAGCTGCGTGTTGTGCCAGTCGTGAGTTGCATCGGCGATCGCGTGCAACTGAATAATAGCGCCGGGACGAGCGGTCGATTGTTGAGATACTATTTTAATACGATCATGGAGCGGTATACCTCCCCCTTCTTCAAGAGTGGATTCTGATGACATTGACATTGTGTCGTGAAGCTGAAAAGATAACCAAGTTTATTAAAAATTAAAATATAATAAATATAAAGTTAACATAAAAGGAAATTCACTATTGTTTATGTCTCTTACCATGGTATCTTTATGACGTCTTTCAGAAGTAGCTATTTCAGCTAACAAAGTCCGCGCATCGATTACAGCTTGGAATACTCTGAGACTTTCTCCATCACTCGCCACGAAACATGCCGATGGAGAATTCGATAAGTTTCCGAGAGTTGTACTACAAAATGAAATTGATTGAGTAAAAATATTACTCTGATATTTTATCAAGAACCAAGTTAGATTAAGTTACCTAAATAAAACAAGAATCTTTGACATTTTCGAGTTACAGAAACGTTTTAATTCTAATTTTTAATGTTTAAAAAATCATTTACATATTTTTACCAGCGCGAGAAACTACACTAAATTATAAATACACTGTTATTTGACTAGAGCATCAACTGTGAAAATTCGATAACTTGACATCGCTTAACACTATTACCCCAGCCTATTCAGAACTCGATGTAAACAAGCACACAAGTCACCATTAATCTAGTGTTTAAACATACCTGGGCAGCAGCGTGGGCAGCCAGGCGACGTTACTGAATGCGGACAGGTGCGGCGAGTTGACGCGCGCGAGCTCGGCCACGCCGCCCGACTTGCCGAGCGGGCCCACGCACTCCACGCGCCACATGATCAGCTCCGAGCACAGCCCGCCCGCCGCGCTTACTGCGTCTTCTTGAGGCTTCTGGCGGTCACGCTCGCTGTCTGTGAAACATAGACATTTCATATTGAAATACATATGGATGTGGTTTACATCAACCCAAAAAATAAAGTATCGATTTTTATATTGATGGGTTAGAAACAAAACTAGTATACTTCGCTTTAAAAAAATTGGTTGCATTGATGGTCCTTTGAAAATATGTATAACCCCGATACCAATATTTATGAAAACATAGATGAGTGCAACGATATTTTTTGTCTAACAAAAAATAAACGCTTGTAGGATAGTATTGCTGCACATGAATTTTTCAGTCATTTTTCTAATAAACATGACGTAATAGTACCTGATATATTGTGATGACTTGTGGTTAAAAGTAAGGGTAATACTGGATGGCAAGTGATGTCGTTCACTCTGAATCTGTGACCGGATGCCCTTGAAGCATGGCCTATCGATAACACCTGGAAAGATAAAATTCGTCATCTAATAGCACAGTCAGCACGAAGTAAAACATAAATTACATTATCAGCCTAAAAAACGTATGTCTCACTTCTAAATTAATATCGATAAGATTCTAATTTATTTTTAAATAATTTAAAGATAAAATTAAACAATAAACCTTATTTAGTGTTATTATAACACTTGCTATGAAAATAGAAAGCATAAATAATCGATAATTATAACAAAATATATTAATTCTATTATAAAATAAGGTAGCCGAAATTATATAAAACACGACTTTTTGAAAGTTAAGTACGTTTGGAAAATATTCTATGCCGATTTCTTGGTAAGACATAAGTGATTAATGTACCTGAGAGAATTTGGACTTGTCGTCGAACGTCAATTGCCACAAATTGAGTGTTCCGTTGGTGTGATTAGTGACCATGGATATAACTGGCGCCGAGTCCAACACGTCTCCCTCTTGATTCTCGCCCACTTCATCAGTTGCTATACTTGTTTTTCTTTGCATTTCATTATTATTTTCTTCTCGCGTACCTGGTATCATTATGACAACACATTATAGTAATTAATAGTTGTGTATAATAAAACATAAGGTTAGTCTGTGTGGAGACTGAGAAAATGAGAAATACAATTACCGTTTTCTTGTGGTTGAGTTTGTTCTTCGTTTTGAGGCCATTCTGCTTCTTCCTTCTCCTCTTGAACGCTAGCCAGAGGTGTGGTCACGGATTCCGGTTGTTGTTGTTGACCTTTATGAAAAAGAAAATAAATTTCTAGATGATTTATGACAAAGTGGGGGAAAATGTATTAAAAAAAATAGTTTTTTTCCACAGTAGAGATAACTAAATACTTAGGTTAGTACCTAGTAGTCTATGGATAACTTGAAAATAATTTTACAACCAGTTGTTTTTCCTCAATTGCATGCATTATATATTATTTAATACAATTCAAAATACGAGGAAGTATATCATACCCCATTCTATACATATTATTTTTGATACTCACTTGGTATAACAGGCTTGGTGCGATGCCTCACGTACAGGGGTTGTGCGGCGGCGTGGTACAGCGCTGCGGGGGTGCACATGGTGGTCGCATCGCCCAGGGGGAAGGCGGAAGGGATGCGCGCGGAAAAAGACACTTGTGCTTGCCGGATGGCGCCCGCTTGTAACTCGTCCAGCCATTCACACACCCTGTATTCACATGAAATTATTTTAATTTTAAACAGTAATCAAAATACAAAATGGTGAAGTAAATTTGCTACGGTGTGTATCGCGACTGTAGTGTAATTTATGCTGAAGTATAAGATGCATTACATTTTTTCAGTTCACTAGACATTAATTCACATGACAAAAGGTGAGCATGTACCTCCAAGAATATTCATAACAATTGAAGAATCACAAGATCAACCATATGGCTTTTATATTGACCGCTAGTTCGGTCGATTATAGTCGATATAAATTCGCCTGCGTAGCGACTTACGCAAGTAACGAGATTGATAACGGGTTTTATAATGATCTCATAGAAACAGAACATTGCTGGCATCTGGCAACCGGGCCCACGATCAATGTAAATGAGTTATTAGTGGACAGTGTGGATGTGTTACATATATCACACTCACCATATAAGAAAGCTGCCATCAACAGGGTGTATGGAGAACAGCAGGTCGGGGCTCTGGTGCCAGTCCCGCAGCAGCACCTCGATCTTGGCGTCGAGCGAGTCGGGCAGGTGCGTGCACGTCACGTCCGTCGCGATCGAGTTAATCGACGTCGTGTTCGACAGACTCGGGTGGCTGTGGTTGCCACTGGCTACGAAAATAAATACAATGAGCATTATATCAACGACACAATAAATAAAAACGGATATACAATATATTGATGTCAAATTTAATAAGTGATGTTATAGTTCATATTCGTTTGTGTTAATTCGAGTAATGTATGAAATATAAATGAACGAGAAATTTAAGAACATGTGCGTATGATGAATTTATTTGTCAAAATTGTGAAATTCGCTTCCCCAAATTATGAAATTAGTTTCGAAAAAATAAGAACGCCCAATCGGTCTTACAGTTCCTCCAACGGATATGTGTAGTACTTATTGTTACAGCAAATATTAACATTCCGACATCGACGCTGAGGATGAGATTGTTACATACGTTTTCTTTGACACACTCATGTCTCATGTACAGTGTAACAACATGTATCAAAAGTGTACAATTTTACCAAGCGTTAAAAAGTATGTATGTATCCAAAATAATGTAGCAATAATAACGAAAGATTACAAGTTGTGTGTGAGTGGCATAACTTGCATACACTGGCTATAATTGCGGCTGAGCTATTGCCGAAGTGTTAATCGATATGTTACCTGGTTGCTCGTCACTGTTGCTGTTATCCTCCGATTGCACTTTAGTCAAATGATGACTGGGCCGTCTATGTCCTAATTTGCAGCATGAAATGGTTAATATAGCGGTAAGCCAGCGTCGCTTAATGTTAAAATAGAAGCTCAGCAGTTATGGTTTTACTGCAGCGAATATGGGATTATCGATAAAATAGCATCAAATTTTAAAGACTTATGTTTGGATCAATAATGTGTTTATATTTACTCGTTTCATTCTCTCCGTCCGGATGTGCGGCGTGATCTGAACCGGACCCGCCTTCGTCGGTTTCTTCTTTGTCTAGTATCTGTCAATATTTGTACATTAAGATATACATTTTGACTTACATTCCAAATACCGAACTCAAAGTGCCACATGTTTCAGATATTATAAAATTAGATTTAAAAATACAGCCCTAGAAAAAAAAATTGTATATACTTTTTTGGTGAGGTCGTGTAGTATAGCTTCTGCTTGACTCGTGAAGTGCATCTCTTTATTGTGGAGCCAATGCAGAATGAACCGACCGCCGCCAGACAGGGACGGAACTAAGGGGATGTCAGTTTCCGCATTTATCGAAGCTGCTAAGTGGAAGTGTAGGCCTGAAAGTAATAATATGAATTAAAGGTATCAGTTATTTTGTCTTTTATTTTCGGTTTGTGTCGATCTAGTTGACCTCATATTATGTAATTAGCCCTGAAATCGAATAAATTCCATTAACCATACTAAGGCAAACATTCAGGACAAATTTGCTCTTGGTGTCTTGCTCGATTTTTAATATTACCCGGTCAACATTAATCAACTATTATGTTCAATATATCATCGATATATTGACACATAAAAGCTACACTGTTAAATACAATTATATCGATAACCGATATCGATATATTTTTAGTACGATATACTCACCGCCCGTATAAGAAGTGACGTGGTAAGGGTTATGGAAGTCGTGTGCGCTGTAGGTGGAGGGCAGGGTGGGTATCGGCGCGCCGGGCTGCTTTGACGACTGCGCGGTCCGTCTGATGTGGAAGCATGTCCTAGTATATACGGTATGTTTTTGTTACTATTTGAAGTTTACACATGCCTGACAGGTCCATTGTGCTAAGATATAAAGTAATTTACAATTGATCAAAGGTCATTGTTCATGACAAAAATATTATACCCTTATTTAATAATTTATAAATATTATGAGTTAAAATGTTGCTGATAAGATTTTCGAAGATGTGCAAAAGGACCACGTCTTGTTATCGATATACTAATATTAGCTTGTTTATGTTTTGTTCAATATGTGCTTCTATATTGTGTCGAAGTTTAAAGGCAACAAGTTTAAAGCTTGGTAAAGGCGAAATCACCTAATTTATTTTGGAAGTAAGTGGATAATATATATGTGGAGAGCGGAGACATACTCACTTCATGTGCTTGAGGCGCTGCATGAACCGGTGCTTGTGTCGGTGCGTGGCGCGCTGGCGGCGCGGCGGCGAGCGCGCGTGTGACGTCACGCAGCCGCCGCCCCACTCGTCCTCGGGCAGCAGCGTCTCCGCCCACACGCGGCAGATGTTGTCCACGCATGACGTCACCAGCACGTTGCCTACACTACCCCTGCAAACATATCACTCATTTTACTACAAGAGACCGGCGATAATCCGAAAAATCTGTGGCGTACATATTTATTTGTTCATAGTTACTTGTGAACTCTTGGCAAACAATTCTTAATTTTTCTTTAAAAACAATAAAAAATTCAAGCAAAATATATTGTATAATGTTCTGATTCTCCCATTAAGGATATTAGCCTTATTATTATTATTATATATATATATCTTGTATATATTCTTTGTTGTGTACCGCCACCAACTTCTGATACTATCCATACAAAGGTTGTCTGGAAGAGATCGCTCCAAGCGATAAGACCGCCACTTGTAATACCATTTTTGTATTTTCATTTTTTTTGTTCTGTAATTTACTTCAATGTATTGGTTTACAATAAAGAATATTGTATTGTATTGTATTGTATTGTAAGCCTTGTCTCTTGCTTTAAATATTATTTTTACTTTTGAATAGTAATTAATAATTATAATTTTATTTATAGAGCAAATAAATCCTCACTTTACTACGGTCTATTCATCTTTTGTAAAACAGTGTCGGACTATATAATCCGTCAGATTAGAACTCCTACAGACCCCCTAAGTCCGGTTTTTTATTAGTTTACTTTTATACAAAATGATAATATTGATATGTACTAATATGTAAGTATATGTTTATGTATATATATGTATATTTGTGTGTATGTATGTATTTATAATGTAGGTATATATTATATATTATATGTTTATTATGTATAGCTTGTACATCCATGTTCCATTTTTTTTCCAGTTGTACTACCCCATAATTCTATATAGTAATGATTTAATCCATCCAAAGGTTGCCTGGAAGAGATCGCAGTTAGCGATAAGGCCGCCAATTGTAACCATGACATTAGCTTTAAGTGATTTACTGTTACTGTGTTATTCTCTTTTATTGTGGTGTACAATAAAGTGTGTAAATAAATAAATAAATAATAATAAGTATTATATCTGAAATATAATTCATGCTATTTATATAAATGTAATTTGATGACAAAAATATAATAATTTCGAGTCGCGTTAAGAGCTTTAGGCATGTCGGAAAACAAGGGCACCGGATTAGATCGATGCCGGATTACGGAGGATCGTATTTGATTTATTTCGTTCGGTTTAAAGACAAGACAATGCTTGAGTCATTAACATAGCAAGGATAGACAGTGATCCTTGTTTACAGGAGTCGGAGTGTGGGGGCGAGATATTCTTCATAACTAAATACAAATAAATAAATAAATACACCCAACAGTCACATACATAGTCCTGACCCCACACTAAGATCGAGTCTTGTGTCGTGGGTATCAGAAACTACGAGAGACTTTTCGGTCTCACAAACACCCAGACCCGAAACAAATACCTGTAGATCACACAAATATTTGTTTCGGTGCGGGGATCGAACCCGCGGCCTCTCGTTTCACAGGCCGGCGTCTAACCAACTGCGCCACGGAGGCTGTCAAAACTATCCCTATAATTATCGATAATCGCGTCATAGCTACACGAGCGCCGGCGGACACTCTAACGACGCTATTAAATCAAATACGATTCGGTATTTACGAGCGTGTCTGTTAGAACTAATCGTTTTACTGTACTAATTAGTATAATGCGTGAACCGGTATGGTTATAAATATTTTAAGTAATTATGTCTATACGTTTATCAAGTGGCACTAACTGCACAGTCTTTTAGAGTTCTATGTTATACAATCGTACAAGTAAGTTGTTGTAGAAGCCACGAATTTTCTCCTCTCAATTATTTTGAGTTATCTTTTTTTATTACAACATCAACTTATCAAGCATTTATCTTCCTCCGTATTTTACTAAATACAAGGAAAACTCAGTCGATAAACTCGTTTCAAAAACGTAGGTATAACAAATTAAAATGCAACTCACTTAGGCATGTACTTGCTTGTCTTCCGCCATGACAGGTGCGTGACGGCCCTCGGGTGCGACACGTAGATGAACGTGTAGTTCAGCTCGGGCGGACCGTGGTCTCCGTGCGTTTGTGTTTGTACCAGCACTGGACATAATTAAAAGAATTCATTTGACAAAAATTGCTAAGAAATCATTGGGAAGTAATTACTTTTACCAATTTTATGCTTAAATAACAGGAAAATTGAAGAGTCAATAAGATAAAAATTTTGGTTTATGCTTAAAATACAACTTTACATTAACAACAACTAAACTAATAGTTGTTGTTAATAAATATTGATATATATTTACATCTAGGTAGATAAAACGGTTGGAAAATATGTTACAACACCTCTAAAAATAATTTGCGTGTTGATAGTAAATTAGTCACGGCGCTACCATTACAAGCACTTTTATAGTAATGCAGTATCATTTAAGTGAAAAATATGGGACGATGTTGCAGAAAAGGTATTTAACATAAAACCCAGAGTATATTTTTTCAACTGTTAATAAAGTTCTTACCTTGATGTATTAAATTAATCCCGAACAACATGTTTTAAGTATTTTTCGGGCATCTCAAAAAGCCTTTAGAAAACACACTAAACAGCACACTAATCTTAGTAAGAAATTACCTTTACTCTGGTACCAAATTACCTTTATTCTGGTACCAAATTTTGACCAGTCGATCGTTGATGCCCGAAGTCGCGAACAGCACGCCATCTGGGGAGAAAGCGAGGTGGTGCGCCGGCGTTGCGGTGTGGCACTGCCAGACGCATATCCAGCCCTGAAATAACATAATATAGTCACATATCTGTCCTATAGATAAAGACAGAAACTATGACACTCATTCAGTTTCCCTTTGTCCATTCTCATGAAACTTTCCATGCATTCTGGTCAGTTAAGATATGCTGCCCTATGCTACGGTTAGGGCGCCAAAGATTCGACTGGCATTGGTTCGGTACCTATTCTCCACCCTGTTATCCATACTAGCATAGTCGAGTCATTTCAATCATCCTTAAAAATGAATATAGGTAAAACTAAAAATGAATGTAAATGGCCTACAACGCCGGTAAAATAGCCGGTTTAATATTTTCAAGGTCAATACGAGAGCTGATGTGCATACAATTAAGACTGCTGATAGTCAACGTGAAATAGACAAAATAAAGGACGAATCCTAGCACGGGCCAGTCAAAGGTTAACGTCCTAAATACTTAATTGGTTATGAATCATAAGCCTTAACATTTTTGGGATGGATGCTGCGTTTCAAATGAGAACAAGATTTTCCAAACTAAATTTTCATTATGTTGTACACATTGTGACGTTCAATACTTATAAAACAACAACCGCGTGATCGATAAACAAACTTCGGTGTCACCCTTACAATAAACATGCATTTCGTTTCATGTCACCGGTTCTAGCCATGAGTCATCGCCTATTGCAGAGGTAATCAATCATTGGACATTTTACATAATGTAGAGCCTTGACCGCGGACTAATCGTTATCGATAAAAACAAAATGTACCGAAAAAGGTGTTTTTTCTAAATATTATCGTGCATAAACGTGACAACACATTGTCAATGTAAACGACGAAACTGGAATGTACGTCGTTTGCGATAACCTACAATAAATATTGGAGATGTCGGTTACGCTAAAATATACATAACAATTGCTCTAAATAATTTTATCTCGAGCTATATAATTGCTAATAAATTACTCTTAATTAGGAAGAAATTATGTTCGCAACCTTTTTTAAAATATAGCTAAAAATGAAAATCCCATTTTCATATAAACATCGCTTCCGATAAGTCGGCGGTCAATGCTCGATAAAATGATTAATCAATTTTATTGTTTCTGTTATTATATTGAGTGCAAATAGTGCGCTCTTTATGTCTGATTATCGATTTAGATATCGCTGTTAACAGCTACCGGGGTTGTATAATCATACAACGATGACATGAATCGAGTCGATATGCATCTTGTGGAGAAATTAGTACATTGTTAGCCTTCATTGTTGTAATGTCATGTTGCAGTGAATATTTTTTTCTACGAGACAACCATTACAGGCATACCTACAAGTAATTCTCAGTTCAAAAATAACAAGCATTGGGTAACTTTTAGGCAAAAATCTTCTTGTAACAATTCAGTATAGTTCTAATAGAATAGGAACATCTCAGTGGGCAGTGGGGAATCTGAGTATTCTCTGTTTTTAATTTTAACAATAAACATACAACATATGTTGTATTTGATCAAAAGACCTTCAATTTTTGCAAGTAATCAGAAAGCTGAATAAGGAGATAAGATAGCACGGATCCAAAAAGATTAGATGAATGAAGTTGCATAAATATAGTCAAAATGTATTGGCAATCTGTTTTTATTAAACTGTTTATAAACATAACGAGAAAGTTACGAAACGCAAATTCATACAAACTGCAACGACTTTCTATATTTTGAAATAATTTGAATTCCATTACTTCACAACAATTAACGCCTACAAATGTAAATATGGAGCAATAATTACAGTGTTAGGTGCTATTGGACGTATAGATCAACACAACGGTATCAGATGACGGGCGTATTGTTGTACCGCATTATCTTATCACCACTTATCACAATCTGTGTATTTTAACTCACGGGATCTTCTTCCTCCGGTTGTTTTGGTTTTTCATCTCGGTCGCCTCCGATTTGGAATGTCACGCCTGAACTCGCTGAAAAGAATTACAGGTTATGAAAAATAATCGAATTAGTAAGGGAAAAAATTGAGATCATGTTTGGGGTGTGAACTGTGAGGCCCTGGTTTTGATTCACAAGACCGGAAAACTATTTTCCGTCCTTTTCTGAAATGGAAAAATATCATAAATGTGTTGCCCAAAATTTTAAGTGGTGTCCAATATTGCAATAAGATCTTCCGATTACATCTTAGGGTGAAGACCATTTCGGCAAATTATAGGTGTAAATTGATATGACACGTAAACTGATCACTCTATCATTGTTTCATTGTGAACTTGTTTGTTATTTTACAAGGTATTTTTCATATTCACTATAACAATGAATTGTATATTTCACTACAGAAGTTCTAATTTTCGATGATATACTCGTAGTAATATGCATATGATATCATTTTTACACAGAGTCGGTTTTCCATAGTTTCCATTGTTTATAATATTTGATTAATAATATCAGGTCCGATTCTTTGTCATCAACTGATTGATTTGTATTGTTATCTCCTTTGTTTTGGTTTGAGTTACAATGGAAATAAGTGTGTTATATGCAAATTTTTATTTAAATTAAGGATTAAAATGTTAATTTACATATTGGTTACATTACCTTTATTTACATTCATTTTTAATTAATTATACGTTATTATTCAAAATTATTGGTTATTAATTTGATATGGTATGTTAAGCTAATGTTTATGTTTATAGTATGTGTTTATCTGTAAGCACTCCATCAACCGAAATGCTGAAAATCAGTGGCAATCTCGCAACAAAATTCGATATCTTTTATACGTTAATGATAAGACGATAACAGGAGACTTAATCCGAAATACAAATACAACTGACCTTTAGTTAACACGAGACGATTTCGCAGCGCCCATATCAGTTTAGGTAATTGCCATAAACAGATAATCCAAAGCGTAATTTGCTTTTAATTCTTTTAATCCGATACAAGGATGTTGGCTATACAAAAATATATATCTTACGTTGGCTGTCATCCTGGTAGAGTGACGCCTGGTGCCATAATTGCAGGATCTTGCCTCCGGTGAGCAGCCGAGTCCCCTCGAGGTTCCATGACAGAGCGGTGATAGGTCCGTCGGCGACTAACTTGCCAGTTTGCACCCACCGGTACTCCAGACCCTAAGACAGTCACATGATGAGCAGAATTGAATAATTGACTTAACGATAAACATGCAGATCAGTGATGTGCGACATAGATTGACCAATTGAAATCACACGGGCGAACGGCGTCCGTAATAACCACCGGTTCAGAGACCTATTACATAATGCATATAGTTATGTGTTAAAACTGCATGTACCCAACTTGGCGGCGTATACTACATAACGTGTGTAAATATGTGTAATTTTAAACGATCATTAAGTTGGTGCTTGACAATGCGCCGTTAATCTGTGACGACGTTTGTAAATCTCCGCTCTTATTTACACATCACGTGAACAATCGCCGTGTGTCATTGATGAATAAACTGCTTACATTTGCAATAATGATCGTGTTCAATAACTCCAATTATCGTAAATTTATTTCATCAAATGAAATGTAAAAATTAATTTCGACATATTAACATTTGTTTGTTCAAACAAGGGTCAATTAACGGCATGTAGGCTAAATTAGTTTTGCAAATAAACTTGATGCATTTGATAATGGTATTTTTGTAATGCGTGGATGGAATGAGGTTTCCATTACAATGCTAATTGCTATGATAACTCGTGTCTTTGTGTTTCTGTCAGATATTGTAAATATGGCTGTTACAATGCATACATTTACAACATGGTTATGTTTTAAGCTATAGTAATATTCCATAACACAACTAGCCATATAAAATAGTTTTGTAATTATCAGGGAAACTATTAATGTGGCATTATCATTGATAGTATTCTAAATTAAGACAGATAAGAACCAACCAATTAATGAAGTAATTGAATTGAACTCAACACAATATCTTGTGTAAATAATAGTAAATAATATTTTTATTGGCCTTGCTCCTATTCAATTCAAACTATTTTATTGTAAATTAGAAATGATAAGTTGTCAATAATATACAAGCTATAATACTATGACAAAGAAATTCATATTTAAAAAAATAGGCTGGTGATGTCCTATAGTTTTATCTAAATAATCCCATATATGTGTTTTCATCCTCTTTTCATATCTTTCTTATGTAATTCATATTATTCTTAAAAATAAAAATAAACTATGGCAATTCATTAACACTAATTCTATGTTTTTTTTACTATATTAACACTCAAGCAAATTTAATATTTAAACTGGACTTTTTGAAATAATATTTTTTTATGGAAAAGTACTACAAAGAAATAATACAATACACAGTTTCAAAGCAGTATATTTATACATTAGACTGTTAAAACATATTTACTACTAAAGCACACCTCCATAAAGATAATCTAACTAAGTTTCTAACATAGAAATATTATGTAACAATAGATTCTCTTTGTACTTACATGTGTAGTGGCAGCTGAATGAATCAGTGGTGTGGGTTCAAATATGCAAACTTCAGCTCCATATGCTGCGGCAATTTTGCCTGTATCAGTACTGCAATCTAATGACCCAATTCGGACATAGCCATGAATAGCCCCTGGTATAATTTGGACTCTTTCGAAATTTGAAGCCAATATCACTATATTACATCCTGCTGCATAAGCCTGTGAAAAATATATAAATACTTTATTTATTTACACACTTTATTGTACACCACAATAAAAGAGAATAACACAGAACAGTAAATCACTTAAAGCTAATGTCATGGTTACAATTGGCGGCCTTATCGCTACCTGCGATCTCTTCCAGGCAACCTTTGGATGGATTAAATCATTACTATATAGAATTATGGGGTAGTACAACTGGAAAAAAAATGGAATATGGATGTACGAGCTATACATAATAAACATATACATACATAATATACACCTACATTATAAATACATACATACACACAAATATACATATCTATACATAAACATATACATATTAGTACATATAAAGTAAACTTAAATGACTGAATTAAATGATATAAAGAAGGATAAAAAATATGACAGGATAAAAAGTTATTGTAGCGACAAATAGTGAGTCTTAACAAGTCTCTTAAAAATTGGTAGTGACTTGGCTTGCCTAATTGATACTGGTAATTCGTTCCACAAGTGACCGAGAAAATTAAAGCGGTTTTTAAGGTAGTGGGGGGTGGTGGGATGGAACAAGATACCATATAGGAGTGAAAGAATTCGAGTATTTCGGCTTTATTCATTATTAATACTTTATTCATTATTTTTATTCTACTGAAATAATATTGTATCAAGAAATTAAATACCTAAGAAATATTACTTTAAAAATGAATGTCTATTTTGATTAGTACCGAAAAACAATTGAAATTATACTAAACACTGTAATATAACATATTAAGAAATAGAAAATCAATAAACTTAGAAATTTAAATTGTTTAGAAAATAGGTTAATGCAGATAAAAATTGTGTAGCTAACATAATACCAACAAAGTACCTAATCTTATATACATATTTTTCTTCCATTTTAGTAATAATAGGTTATTATTAGATTATACTAAAAATGGTTTCAAACTTTAATGAAAAAATAATATTCAGTCTGTCAACTGAATATTATGTAAGACATGATATAGTAATATTCATTTATGTGAAAAAACAATAGATTAAACAAACAATTTAATCAACAATATTATTGAATAGTATCAATATGATTTGCATTTTCAAATAGTCAAAATTTTATGAACTATTCATTATGAGGAGACAGAATTAAATAACTTTGTTTGTTATGGTTAATGAAAGAAAAGCAAATAATAAATAGAATAAGATATCTATTTATCACTACAATAAAAATTATAAATCAACAACTTGAGTCATTACATGAACTTTAAACACAAATAAAAAAAACTGTATACATATATGTGTTTTCAAGATCACCAATAACTTCTCAAACAATATTATTATTTGAATAACTATAAATGAAAGATGCAAATTAACCTTCAAGGAGACTCATTTCTACTAATATAAAACACCGTAACTAATGGCAAGGAATGAGGTTGAATCCATAGACAAACATTTAAAAGATAATGGTATTTAATGTCCAAACGAAGCATAATTTTATGCTTATCAGAGTTGGCTAAATTAGATTTTCCTGTTTGGTGCAACACTTCTCAATTACTACTCTACGAACTCCGTATCCTCGGATCACGAGATCTGTCCGTCAGCACTAACGGGCCTTGACAGTCATTACTTACTGTAAAAGGTATTCCCTCCACTGAACCAACAGCAAAACATTGATCTCCTGAATTACAGGCACCACTCAGTACTTGGTGACAGTTCATAATGAACTAATAAAACAAAAAAATTGTCGCTATACTAATCCCACGCTACTCAACTTCACTAAAATACATTTACTAAAGTTATACATAATTAAAAGAAGTAATATATCTACACAGCATTTCAAGATCTAATTATTTTTTGATAATTATCGCGAATATTTCTCTGACACCTCACATCGAACGTGAGAGAATGACGTAGAGCAAGAACGAGATAAAAAATTTAAGTTCCGCTCGGAAGCTTTCAAACACGTCGCAATGACCGAAATATGTTATATAATTTTTCCGAAATCAGTAGCGTATTTTTTCAATAAATCAATACAAATAATACTTTATTAGCGCAATGCTTAATTTTTTTATTGAAGGACCTTTCGAAAGTTTGGTGGAAATAGGAATCAAATATTGGTAGAAATAAATTACTAGTGAAGTTTCAGAATGTTCTTTATCGACTCTCTTACAAAATGTTGCCCTGCCATATGAATATAATTATTATTAATTAAAAATTAGAAAGATTATATATTTAAACTTTTATGTTATATATTTAAGGATGATATTAAAGCAAATAGAAAATATTTATCACTGTAATAAAATTTAAAGTGTCTTTTTTTGCGGCTGGTCATCGTTTCCAGCTTTTTAGCTTAGCCGTAGAACGTAAATTCACTAGCATAAATTTATTTGCAATTTTATAATACAATATTTTTAATAAATGTAATATATTTTCTCATATTTTATTAAATTGTATGCAATGAATAATTGTGATACATGAAATATTTAAATAATTTAAAATGAAAAAGTTTTGACAGTTATAATGAAACACTGAATTTACGTCCTATGATCATGTATGCCAACGTTTGGCTGTTCGTCGAGTTAATATTTGTGTATTGATTTGTGTAAATTAATTTTACGATACGATTGAAACATATAGTCATTGGCCGTAGTATTTGGATTTTCAGGTCATTCATCAAGATATTTTTCGTGTGCCTGAGTATTACTACCATAGTAAAAACCGCAGCTAAGGTAGGTGGTCCAACACTTATATCTTGTGTGCCGATGATTTAATGTATTTTCCCCTTAATCTTTTACAAATCTTTGTATTCTATTACTGTACACTTTAAGATATCTGCGTAACCGTTGGTTCCTTTATCAGATTTTTACAGGACGTTCATTTGGTGGTATTGTTGATACAAACCGTTTTTCATTTATTAAAGTCTAACTTGACATGTAGTTTTGGTTTTAAAAAATGATGATCATGTTTACAATCGCAAATGCTAATAGTTTAACTAGTGTCACTAAAATTGAATGCATTTGTAAATTTTCTTTTTAGTTCTCTAGCTGTGTATGCCATATTAATGGATAAAGCCTTACAATTGTTTGGTTTTTACTCAATGACTACACTGTAACTTATCTTGTTTCAATAAAAAATATTTACGATATCTATAATGTGCAAAGCTCTCATTACAGTGACATATTAAACTTTTTCTCACTTATTATTTTCTAATTGTTGTTGAGATTAATTGGAGTTTTATTATCTCTGTTAAATTTAATTGAAGTGATTAGACAATGAAGAAATGTGTGTGGTAGTTATTTTTTAGTTTAAATTTGATTATCAAATTATGGTTAGGCTATGTTAGCTGTATGATTTTTGTTTATCAATAAACAGGACTGTTTTAACTTATAAAATTCTAGTTTGAATATAGGCTTACCCCATTAAGTGTTAATCAACTATATTAAATGACATTTAAGTATATGTAGGTATATCAATCTTGATACCTGTAAATAAATATTGCACTCCTACTTTATTTTACTCTGGTATGATATGTATGTTGAATTAACATAATAGTTTCTTAGATTTACGCTAATGTTACAAATTGAAATAAAACTATTTTTGTTACGGATTTTATCGCGATTTGGTTTAATTTTTACATTTTTTAACTTCCCGACGTTTCGGTTATTTTACAGCTGTCCTGGTCACGGGGCGGACTGACCGAAAGTCCGCCCTGAAGTTAAAAATGTAAAAATTAAACCAAATCGCGATAAAATCCGTAACAAAAATAGTTTTATTTCAATTAAATTAACATACTGAGACTTACGTAACGTCTTATTACTCAGGATGGAGAGTGCAATGGAATGGCAAGCATTGCTTTCATGCGTTTGTACTTCATGGTGTTGTTTGGTTTGCTACTCCATGAGCGATTGTATCGCTTACAATCAGGCGAATGTGATTCTTGTTTGCCATTCATTGCAATAGAAAAAAATTACAAAGCAGAACGTAATAACAGTAAGAAAAAATTTGGTTATTAATGACTCGGTTGTTATTTTGTAGAAACTAAACTATAAATAATCTTTAACCGATAAGATTATCTAATTACAATATGATTGATACTTATATTGTAAAAGAGCAAAATTGTAAAGATAAACATTATTTTCAACTAAAGTATTTTTGTATAGACATTGAATAACATTTTTATCTCCATTACTCATGCATATTATCAATTTGCAATGATTTGATAACTGAGAAGCTGTGGTGTATGTTTCCCTTCTGGTAACGTTTTGTCACTGTTATTATGTTATCTACAACAAATAATGTGATTAATTGTTAAACCTTATGCTAACTTATGAAACACACAAAGATTCTGTTTTTTTAAAAGAAAGTTAAGAATCTCCTTTTTACTGTAGAAATAAACTTTTAATTAAAGTATTTAATGTTTTTTTGTGATGGTTGGTGAGACAACCATGCCATTCGCCTGATGATAAGCAATACAACCGCTAAGGAACAGTAGCAAAACCAAACAACACCATATATTACAAAGCAATACTTGGTATTCTACTGTGCTCGCAATTCTGAGATATATCATGTGTTATGTCTCATTATATCCGGTAGTTAATCTGGCTACAATGTCCTCCAAACTCGAACACACCATTGCATTTACACTATTGTTTAGTGGAAGAAATAGACATTTCGGTGGTACCTACCCCGGCAGCATATAGTGACATATAGCACCCCTCATATATGAGAGACCTACCACCAGTATTTATTTTATTTTAAATTCACACACATCAAATGTGTGTGTGCATGAATTACGTTTCATTTTCAACAGACGCACATGTTCTCTAATTGAGGCTAATGACTTGCTCGGAAGTAATGTACAGATCAGTGGTGTGTGTTCAATGTTGAGGCTACAGCTGTTCACATAAATATAGACTGTATGGAAGTAGTTATACTTGCTATTTTTGTTTGTACCTTATGAACTTCGCATATTTTAGAGTTTATGATGTCATGTATGATTTCTCAAGGCCAGAAATTGATGAGATAATTGAAGGAGAAATCGCATTACTTACAATAGACAAATTGTTTGATTCTCCATTTTTTTTTTTTGTACAATTTTATTTTTTTACTCATAACTTAATAAGGCATTAGTTTTTCTAGTGTAATATTCAAGCTATCTTCCCAAGCAAGAATCGGGTTAACATAGCATTATAAGTTTATTTTTATTATAAATGTATGTGGCAGACAAGTACGATAAAAATGAAAGAATTTTCATATGAGACATCAGACATGTAGGTAATAGATAAGAGAGATAATAAATAAAGATGTTTTGATGTGTGATAAAAATCCCCGTTATAAAGTAGTCATTATAGTTTACTTTCAAATAATCTTTCATTATAATTCATAACTCTAATATAATTATTCCCGAGCGAACGTAATCCTTATTACATCGAAAAAGTTGCACTTAGTTACAAAGTACTAACTACTTCAAGAGAGCCCGATAATTCTACTTCGTACAACGTAATATAACCTTATTAAATAGTTTCCGCAATGGAGGTCCTGCCATAGTTTCATTCGGCTAATGGATGCGTGGCTCCTGAAATTAAGGACTTGCCGATAACTAATTCTACGAAATAACTCACTAGCAACGACTTTGGAGAACCTTTTCAATTTAAAACACAAATTATTCGAGAAAAAGCAAACCATAGTGGAAATTATTATGTATGTTACTGGTTCTACAGTCATTAGCCAATTTTTTGTGCATCTATGTCGTAACCAAAAAAAATTGCACCGACGGACTGATAAGAAATATGCAGCCGGAAGACAACAAAATGTAATTATTTTGTGTTACAAAACTTCTTCACCGCTATCAGAATGGCTACCTCCTATACATAAAACCTTTTGAAGCCTTGAACAATATTTTACAAGCCAAATAAAATATGTGCCGTTCCGAAATCGCATAACGTGTTCTACTATATCGCCGACTTCGCGTAATAGAATGTAATGAAATAAAAAACATTCTGAAAAATGGCCTCAATCGAGATTAGTCTGAAATCTGCGGGAAAGTAGGCAGCTGTTCTATTCACGAATCGGTGTTAGAGACGTGCATGTAATAATACATTCGAATATCCTCGTAAATCAAACACTTCGTGATCGGTTAAGCGATCAATCAATTTATACGGTTGACCAATCACTCGGTTTCCTACAGTGCCCGCACATGGACCTTTTGCTTATCCCATCCGATAACATACATACATAAGAGCGGAATTGTCTTTAGTCATCACTGCTTAATTTATAGCTACTCCGTTTGCTTAATCGTTTGTTCGTGCTTTCCCGGGCAGATGGAGGATAACCGCGTAAAATATTTTACCTATACTAGTATACTGTTTTAGATGTCAAAGGAGTATCTTACATTAGCTATAGGTAACTTTACTGTACTGTATCAGCCAATATACGTCCCACTGTAGGGCACGGGCCTCCTCTACAATCGAGAGAACGATTGAGAGGGGTTAGGCCATGTAGACCACCAAGCTGGCCTAGTGCGGGTTGGCGGACTTTACATACCGTAGAAATTCTTATAAATCGCTACGGTACGCAGGTTTCCTCACGATGTTTTCCTTCACCGTTAAAATGCGTGGTGATTGACTATCAATACACACATGACTCCGAAAAGTCAGAGGTGTGCTCTGGGATTTGAACCCGCGACCACCGTGAACATGTTGGTAACAACATAGGTTTATTTTTACAGTAGAGGTAATCTGTGTTTTAAACTGAAGGCGATTCCCGGGCTGCTGATTTAATTTCTATCACCATTCGTCAACTGTGTTTTGTTAGGGCGTGGAAGTGATGACATAGTTGATGTCACAAATCTCAATACAGCAATAGTGAAATAATATGCGAAACCTTTCTATTGCAATAAGTGTAGGAAGAGGGCTGGTTGGAAATTAAAGAATAGTATTTTAGTTCAGTAATTTTGCAGTGCGTAATTTGGTGGTACTTGCTATGTAGAGTGTAGTAAATCCATAAACCCCATAACGATCTGCCACTAATGCTCTCAATCTAAGACAATGGCTGTGTTCTGCATTGCGACAGAAAGGCCGATAATCTCTTAGTATTGAGTAACGAGTATTGTACGTTTATTGCTTGTTGGTTGTATCTATACCGTAGACATAAAATAACTTAGCACATAGAGTTGACCCCATATTAAGATGTATGTCGTTCGTTACTTGGGAATAAAAAAACAACGAGGAGCTATAGGTCCTGCAACGCCTCGATCCGAAACACTTGTTTGTCGCTCACAGTAATTAGTTTCTGAACGGAGATCGAACTGCAGTCTCCGTTTCGCAGGCTCTATGTTAACTAAACCACGCATCTTGTAGGCGGAAACTAAGACATTGATGAAAACAAGCTTGTAACTTTGTGATATATTAATTTCATGAAGGCAAGTCCCATGTGTGGTAAAAGTTGAAGGTTGTTGCCAGGGAGTTTTTATGACTCCTTCCTACATTAATATATAGTAACATTTTGTCAAACAGAGAAAAACTTTCTTTAATACGAAACTTGGTCAACAAGGACAAATTATAATCTTAGACGAAGATCAGATCGGTAGGCAGACAGCAATGCAACAATACGATGCAACGAAATAAAGCAGCATCCGCGGATTAGATTACTCATGTGCATGCTATATAGTGTTCGTGCATGTGCGATAGACTGCAATCCATATTAGCACAGAATCTTTAGCTGAGAATGTAAGTGGGCTGGAAATTGAAAACGTCTTACAAACTTATCCCTTGGACTGGGTTGCCAAGTTGTAAATTAACCCATAGTTACATAGAGTGCACTTAAGAGCTGCATCGTGGGGGTCCCTCTATTTATAGTTGGCTCCCCCGGTCCCTCCCAATTAGCGCTTGGCTCGCCCGACCTATACAAATGTATCGACCTTTAAACTATCGGTTTCTTAATGGAACATTCATTCATGTCTAATGTGTTTATTATGCATTATTTTGGAACATTTTACAATTTACACTATAACGATTTAGAAAACTTTAGATGTGTATTGTCTCTTCTACTCGTACTTAAATAGTTTATATTATAAGTCGATGATAGTATTTGCTTATGCCCCAATAAATCTTTTTCGTGAACGTTCAAAGCATTTTCTTTGCAAGTTACCCAGTAATTAACAATTTCTTGTTCCAACAAGTATATTCGCGCAATAAGATCTCCTCTCTGCTTAATACGAGCAGCTCCTAAGTTCAGCATAAAACTGTACCACGCCGTTGAGTGCAGATGTTAAGTGGTTAAATCATTAAAGTTCATTACTCTTTGGACTTCGTTATATTGAAAAGTAACACCGGAAACTGCAAACAACGTTCACTAATAATATAAACGGAAGCCAAATGAGTCAAGCGGAAGGTGATTATTAATTTAATTAATTATGGCTCTCGTATGTCGTCGAATGTGCGTTACTTTTACATAAATAAATAAATAAATAAATACACCCAACAGTCACATACATAGTCCTGACCCCACACTAAGATCGAGTCTTGTGTCGTGGGTATCAGAAGCATGAAAATACACTTCTCATTTGCAAATCTCATCAAGTCTCTAGAAAAAATCCAGCTTATGTTTAAAAGTTTAGTCGGCAGGACGTAACAATGGCCGTAGCTGAATTTTTGGTAATTGGTTAATTCATTATGATGTTAGAGTACCGCCAGAAATAAACTCAATTCATTTCTTGTTATAAACGAAAAAAACATGTTTGTTAAATATAACAAAGGAAAAAATATGGGCAAGAAGGAGTAACAAAACATGACACCCTTCTGAGAGGAAACCTCATTACGTGTAATGTCAATGTAAAGTTTAAATGAAAATGTGTCGACGAACGCATGCAGCAACTCCACCGGACGCGGGAATTCATACTTTTCACTCTTTATACATGTAATCGAGTTTTTAACAATGACTACGACCGCCATTGTGTGATGTTTGTGATCGAACCACTCCTTTATTTTATGTATACTGACAAAGTAACAACCGTCGAATTATTACGTTGTATCGAAGAACAAAAATGCTTATTATTTTTGACAAAGATAGTAAAAATAAATATAGCTGTAAAATATAGTTTATTTTGCATTACCCATAGACGTATACGAAAAAACGGTCTCTAAACAGAACTATTACTTTGAACCAGTCTTCCTCTCATTTAACAATTTTTGAACACTTATTTAAGACAAGACCACAAGGAAACACAATCTTCTCTTTCGCGACCGTTATTTAGGACTTGTCTGCATTCCAGCTGTTCGAAAAAACTTTATACTTCTTAAGAAATAACAATGTATCTACAGTGATGTCCAGTGACTATCGACTGACGAGATTTAATATAAGTACCTCAATGGTTGAAACAGTTACGCCAGCCTCCTCTAAATCATAAAATACCAACCACATAAAGCCTTTCCTTGTTAACTTAGAATGCGATGGGAACAGACATAAGTGAAGTTGATGTGCACAAATGATAATGTGTTTCCTTACACGTGAATCTCCTTTGACCGATGGAGTGAGTGCAATCAGCCAAAATATTTATCTCTCTTATTCAGACCGCCATTGTATTTGTGGCCTCGTTGAGCACACATAAAAGCGCTTTATTGCCTTAACGCGCGCCACTGTGTGCCGAGTTGAAAGGTCAGACGGGATTCTTCTCGGGACGCCTCCATTTATCCCATCGTATGACTACTTCAACGCTATATCTAGTAATTTTTTGCTCGTTTGTGTAATATTTGTGATGTGTTTTATCATAATGAAACTGTTGTCTGCTTATCTATTTAGATATGTACATCCTGATATTTTTTTATAATGTGGTTAACTTTGCCTTTGATCAGCGGTTAAGGAAAATTATCAAAATATTTGTTTTATCTTAATGTCATGCGCAAAATATTTTCCATTTTTCCTCATCTGTGGCAATTTTATCAAGTAACGATCGTTCAAGTGCATAAATTGGTCCGGAGACTACGTAAAGCTATAATTTAATTATAGAGTATATAGAGCGGTAGAGCCACGCTGTTGTTAGTTATGACTCAGCATGAACGGTTGGGTTCATACATGCAGACATAAACTCACGCCTTTATCCCAGAAGAGGTAGGCAGTGGCGCCACCACACCCACATTTCGCCTTGTATGTTCCGTTCCATGATGTGATAGGGGACGAGCCTATAGCCATATCGGGCACCAATTCCTGACTCCGGGCTAATAATGAATTGAAAAACCAAATATCACTTTGCCCGACCTGGGCCTCGAACCCGAGACCTCAGCTTTGTAGTCGTACCGTAGTACAACTACGCCACCGAGGCAGACTGGTTGGGTTCGTCCTTCAGCTTAGCTGTCTGTTGCGTTTCGTTCGGTGAGTGTGATTGCCTGATGTCCAATGCCTCTTTATTCTGCCCATCCTTTCCTCTTTCGATCCAAATTTTATGTTCCCGCCAACATACCTATGATCCAAGGGTAGTGGATGTTCATGGGCGGCAGTGGTCACTTACAATCAGGTGACCTGTTTGTTCGTTTGCCAGACATGTTGTATAAAAAAAGTTGAATGTTATGCAGAGAGTTTTTGTTGAGATTTTCATCAAATATATGTGACATAATAAATAAATAAACTAATAACATTTTATAATATGGGAGTGTTGATCGATGCAAAATAAGCCATAATGCAACTACTACAACTAAAAACTAAAAAGAAATCCTTTTGCGGTGTGAAATGAACGCAGGTAGAAAAATAAGAAAAATTATTATTGGCAGTGGCCCATTTTCTAAAAGCTTCTTATCGAAACAAAAAAATATTGCAGAAAAAGTTTTGCAAGATTTTTACGTCATAGCGTTTGCCGCTGCAGCCATAATTCTGCAGTCTTATTGATTAAAATCTCCAATGAACGCTGAAGTTTGCTTTGACCACCAGCCTTTTATATTGCCAATATTTTATAGAAAAAGTTGGTAAGTTTAAAATATCAACCGCAGCGCATACATTTTGAAGTATTTATAATGACTGCATTATCTCATCGCTAATGGAGTATCAAATGTAGTTATTAAAGAGTTAATAGGTTTTAAAGTTAATTTTGATTTGCGTGTACGCGCGACGTCTTCGGATTGCGATTACGATATCAGCTGATATTTTCGAGGTTGACACTTGCTCGTACAGTTTCCACTTAATTATGTGCGGCTTTCAGTTTATGTATTACATTATGTTACCGCTGCGAGAGTAGTTTGTACGGCTTGCAAATTCCTGTGGGATTGTCAATATGTTGGTGTGTTTCGAACTAATTCAGATAACACAATATTCAAATAATGAAGTAGAATAAGTAGGTAATCATAGTTACTTATCATAATTAAGTATCTTGAGTGCACTTTATTTCAGTATTTATCTTGTGATTTATTCTAAAGTCTTAATATAACATAATTTAAGTTTTATTTTGTGTAATACAATGTTGAATCAGTTACTAAAGTGACCTAAAAGTAACGAGATTTACTATTATAAAAATACAACTAGAAAGAACAAACATCATCATCATCTTCAATCACAAAAGTATATTCCTAAACATGCCGTTTTTCGCAGCAAGCTGTAACAAATATAAAAGGATCAAACTCCGCATAATATATTCTGTGTAAAGCTCCAAGTGTTGGTATTGCGCTCAATATTGCTTCCTTAGTAACATGGCTTATATCTTGGATTCAAAAGAATAAAGGAGCTACGGTTTCATATTAAATGTCAGCGGTCAATATAGGTTCGATTATCATTAGATGAAAATTGCAGACGATTTGGCTTATTATCAATGATATCACGGCTTTTTATTTTTGAATAGTTACAATCTTATGTTTCTTGTTATTTCCTGCGTCGATTTTTGATAAATTAAAATTTGTGTTTTTAATTCCAAACATAACTGTGTCCCTGGCCTCGCGCAACGTAGATAAACCATGATAACTGTAGTTATGTAGTGTTCAGATTGTCAATTATAAAAATACAAATATGTATTTCAGGATATTCACACATATGGTACAAACGCTTTTAATGATAGATTTCTATAAATCTTTAACATTACTTCTATTATTCTACGAAAACAACAGGTATTCTCGCTAGTCTCTACATCTTGAATAGAACATTAACATGCTGTTGTTGTGCCTAATAAATGAACAAATACTCCGCATTGCGGTTAGACTAAATCTAGATCAGGCTACTCGCGTTAAAGAAGATGCCTATTTTCTTTGTAGGTACTTTTACATTTTATTTCGAGACAGTATCTTGAGTCTTGACGGCAGTTTCTGTGAAGATTAAAAATTTAGTTTCTGTTGGATGCAGTGTACAAATACTTTTTTCGATTGTAGTGTTACATTAAAAATAGGGTTATTTAAAATTAGTTTAACTATGTGCCACATAGACTCAAGCTGCAGGACAATAATATTGCAATGCATCTATATGCTATAAAAATAATTATTACAGTTAAAATTCAGACAAAAAATCGGAAGATTTTACGATAAAAAGCGCCAATACGTCACAGGTCTCCATAATAAGTACATTTGATCTTATATTTATGTTCAAAATATCAATATATGTAGTACATTTGCTGCTCTTTTAGAAGCTGTGAGGAAGGTCAAAGGTTACAGTAAATGTTAAATGCTAGCCAAGTGGAAAAATTCGAAGAATCGCTATACTTGGATGAATGGTAGTAATATAAGAGAAACTTTTTACTTCATTTAGTTTGTTTGCAATACTGTTAAAAGGATATTTGTATGAACCTAAATGCATACCATCGTACAAGAGGAGTAAAACTCACCGAAACTCACGCAAGAGTGCTATAATCAAGTTTTGGTTTTGATAAAATCAACATAATTATGCCAAAAAACCATCCTCCGTTGCCAATAACACTTTATCTAGAAAGCAGTGCTTACCATCAAGAGCAGTGCAGTAACCTAACCGTGTTAGTAGATATAGTAAAAAACACCAAGCTTAGCCACTACAAAAAGAGAAACAAAAGTTATTCAATATAAAAGACTTGTGATAAATAAGTCCACGATTACTTTGCTGGGTCGTTGCGAGAATGGCACTCCTTATTAACATTACCTTTATTATTTTTCTCTATTGCGCTCCTTTGTCCGTTGAAGCACCGGATCTCTGAAATTATATAACCAAGTGAAAAGACTTCTATGTTCTATTTTTCCTCTACTGCCATTGCTGTTGCTTCATTAACATGTAGAGCAAGTAGAATCGCTTTTTTCCAGTCTCCATTCTTAAGATTGTTTGTAATGAATATTTGAACAATGTAGCGCTATGTAATTTGTAATTCTGTGAGATAATTTTGCGTGTTTTGCTTTAACACTAGCATTAATTATAAAATGAGTGTAAATAAGTAACCAAATAAAAAGTTATCAAGTCGTTTATCTTAGTTATCGCTGTGTTGCTTGCAAAACTTATATCTGAATACAATTGCGATTGAATGACACGGGTACAAATAAATAACAGGAAACATTTTAGAGTAAAGAACTTTATATGTCATAAGTCTCGATTACTGCTATTTGGCTACCATATTAGATATTAGGTATACCACGTTCGTAAAGCTATGGGTGGCATGAACAGAAGTATAATTTGCATGACCGCGATCTCGAGAAATAATTATGGCATTTCAATAAGAATCAATATAACCGTATCGTCCAAATTGTTTTGCTATATACAAGGCGTCATTGTAAGATGCAAAGGAATTGACACTAGACAAGTGCTTCTGGCTAATATAATTCTGTTGTACCAGGGCACTTTAGGTCAACGTTATGTACAAAGACCAATATAACTTCATATATTGTTGAAGGAGACCCAAATTCATAAGGTGTCACACAGGTCATACAATAGACGCTCTGTCAATTATTAAAAGATTTCACAACTTTTCCACAAATTTCATAACTTTAGCCCGCCTTATTATGCACATGAGTTATTAATATGATAAATATTGTAAAATATTCAGTTTTCATAAGTAAGTTTAATTTACTAAAAGTTTTTGCTTTATAAATAATGATACTGTCTGGAGCAGACGTGGATTGCGGGCCTACGTATTAAATGTATAAAGCGAAATACAGTACAGCTTAAACGAATAAAACGTCTTTAAGGTTGAGAATACGAAAGATTTCATTTATTTAACGATTCAAATGAAACATGTAGTAATATAGACCTACAATTCCAACAGGTATATAATTTATATTCAATGAAATAACATACATATGTTGGATATTCCTTTCCAATTGATTAGGCTGAAGATTTCTTATAAAAACCTATAATATTTCGCCAAAACATCACTATAAAAATAATATAAAAATGCTGAACATTTTCAGTGAAATATGTTTCATATTTTTTAAGACGTTTGAATAACGGCTTGGAAACAGTTTGATTCATTTCAATATTCTTCCAACCACTTTACTATTTACGAAAGCCAAGCTACTCTCCATTTTTTAAGCACATTTATACAAACTAGACGGCGCCCGGCGGTCGAAATTTGACTGTAATTCAAACATTACCTCACACTTTTTCCCAGAAATACTAGGCAGTGGTGCTACCAGGACACCCACGTTTCGCCTTGTAATTCCGTCATACGATGTGATAGGGAGGGGGGGGGGGGGGGAGAAATCATATAAGAAAACGAAAAATGGTAATTACAATAATTCGTATACTCTGCCAAAAAGCTCTGACTGAGCATACCTCATATAGAAATGTTGCACCATCTCAAATATTATGGGCTATTTTAGAAGACTTGGACATAATTTTATTTGACATAAATAGTTATTATGCCGTATCTAGATATTATATAAGCAATGTAATATTTTTTGAATAGTGTTATATTACGTTGCATCATGTTACGTCCATCATACTTGAACTTCTTTTACATCTCCTGTCAACCAAAGACAGGTCATCCTATATTGGTTGGCCGCAAATGCAAATATTTAATAAATTAAATTTTATGAATTTCCAGCACATTGTAATTAAATATTTCTGCACCTCTCCATATAATCTTCAACTTTACCAAATTTCATACTTCTCCGTGTGCGCGATTTTCGTAAAATGCATACAAAGTTTTTCCTGCACGTACATATTATTATTACATAGATTTTTTTAATGCTTGTAGAGAGGAGCGATACGGACTGTTATCTAGGATAAGAGCGATTGCAAACTATCAAAAGTCTCAAATTTCAAAGTTCACGTCAAACTGTCATCTGCTTCTTGCAATTTGGCAATGTTAGCAATGCGTCATCTACTTTAGTGCTGTAAAATTCGTACACTAGATTGGTTTGATACTATGCTATATGTAGATTAGTAAAAATAAATTATATCCATATTGGACCACCAAAATTTCCGGCCTAAACGAAATATTATGTGACCAATATTAGTACGCTGACATCCATAAATATGCATATAAATAAGGTGCACGTAACCAGGTTATTGGTTAATAATTTTATGCGAAATTAATTGCATTGGCAATATCAACTGCTCTCATATTGGGTTTTTACGATTGTTTTCGTGTGCGGTCTGAATCACCGACGGAAATATCAAACTCAAGTATTTGGACACGCGCAAATACAACCATATGCAAACCATTATATGAAAATTAAATATTTATTATTTTAATAGGTTTTAAACGTAAATTTGTTTTATTATATATATTTAATAAATTGCGAAGTATTTAAATAAATAAATAAATAAATACACCCAACAGTCACATACGTAGTCCTGACCCCACACTAAGATCGAGTCTTGTGTCGTGGTTATCAGAAGCTACGAGAGACTTTTCGGTCTCACTTCAATTCGTTTTAATAAAATATGTTTCATCTTTTTGGCTTAAAATATTTTAAATAAAATGTTTCGTTTGTACTTAAATAAAATGGATATTAGATATTTCACTTATTTTAGTTAAAAATTGAAACTGAAAAGCTCTAACGGAATTAGTTTCACTCCGAACTGTAAACTTTGTAATAAATTAGTACGACCGTGGCTGGAAATTTTCCTAAAAGTAGTTTTCTTTAAAATGTAAAGTTAGCGGAAAACATAAAATTTTTAGTATTCCGTAAATTGGCTGGACAATAAAAAATATATTCGTGATGCTGGCAGTACAATAACCCTGTATTTTACATGGCAGTAACCTATTTGGCAGCGATCTAGGCTGGAGCGTCGACGACAGACAGACGGGCGCCACAGCGTCCGGGCCAGATAATGGCGCCTGCCGCCTCGCCCACGGACGAAATCTTTTTCTTATTAACTATATTTGCTTTGTCATTGCCGGTTTATTAGTTTTATGGCTTGCACTGGCAATTAAGGGCTTGGGCTGGTCGATGTCAGTCTGTCTCAACAGGTAGCTGATAGGCAAGGGAAAATAGATTTTGTGTGGTCAATAACAATTACAATTCGACACGAGATAATGAGGAAATTCGGAATTATAGTTTATTTGCGGTGCACACTGTTTCCACTATTTTTCTGAATATATTTTTCAGTCATCTTTTGCTAGAATCATTATATTCTGAAAAGCACATGCGTTCTGATGCAGATTTTAAACACTGTTTACGTTTTGTATCGAACTATGAATGCCTTCGCTTTATCAGCAAAGTCTACTCCTTTATTATTATGACCCCTGCTCAGTCTGCCGTTGTGTTATATAATTTTAAAACAGATGTATAAAATTGGCTATTAAAGAACACTCCTAACAACTCCCAACCTGAGTAACCTCAATTAGAATTTATGATTTAACAAGCCCCCATTTGCTGCTTATATTTTAAACGAATCTAATTTGTTAACTTACACAAATTATGTTTAGCTTTGTCGGTTGTGTACTCTACGAAATTTGAGTGCAAATTCATTGTTTGCATGTTGTATTCAAATTGCTTTCTTTCTTATTCTATTTTTTCTAAACACACAGTGATATGAGGGCGGGACAGCATGTTATATTATGAATGCTGTAGAGAGATTAATTTTACAATCAGCCACGGGTCTGACGTCAATCTTTAAAACAGATAATACAATTTCAGGGATTTTCTGTTATAGCTTCTTAAAACTCACCTACGAAGATTATTCTACCTTTTAAAACGATATCTTTTAACGGGTTTATATTAAAATGAGAAATAAATGTGGCTATAAGAACACAGAAGTAATTTAAATAATATATTTGTATTGTTAAATGATCATTGGCGCAAAAATTCACTACACTTTATTGTCTTAAAAATATTGATACAATTTAAAGGTAGTACAGAAAACCTATTACATCCAGGTAAAATTGACGACGGCGATAAGTATATAATCTAAATTGAATATCAATTTTGTCTGCGCTGAGGGATAAAATGCTGAATACGTAGGTATCACAGGTATAAATGCAATATTAGCGGCATTAAATGATCTCGGTGCGGGTCGGCAATATTCCTCCACATTATTGAGTGTAAGGGATTGCGGATCACGCTTCTCCCGCAATATGAGCGCCGACGCCCCTGACACATTGACTTACATTCGTAACACTCGACCCGTTTTAACTCTCCTATCATCTAATGGTTTACGTTGGATCTTAATGACTTTTGTTATAGAAACCAACCGCGCCTGACGTCAGCTTTATAGTAGCTACTGTTTACAATATGCCTACCAGATATACTCGCCTCAATTGAGTTTACACTTTGAGTCTATAAAAGTTTCCATATTCAAAGAAAAAACTGTTCCAAAGTAATGAATGGTATTGAATAAGCAGATAGAAATAAAATATTTACAAAATATATTTTTAGAAAAGTCAAAAGCGGGGAGAGTTCGTGTAACTTTTCAAGAATGTTTCAGAATTAGGTGGAAAATGTTTGCAATCGTGTTTTACTTATTTTCTTATGATGAAGTGTTTCTTTGAGCTTTGTAACTTATTTTTCGATTTTATTTTGAGCATTTTGTGATTGACGTAATAAGTTTTGGGACCGTGGGCCTTTGGTGACACAAAAGTAGGATTATTCGCGGCATGCATAATTTCCAAAAGGTATATTTTTCAAAGGGGTCGTAGCTCAGTCGGTGGAGCGAATTTAATTGATACTACTCGGATGGAGTAAAGTAGGTTCGGGTCCAGGAAAATATTTGTCCTGGTTGTTGCTATCTGACAGCAGTAGCTTTAATCAACACCTATACTCGTACACTTATACAATCCTTCTTTTCACTATCCCTAGTAATATTGCCTCAAAGTGAGGGATCAAATGTTGGGGGTCATATCAGGCATTGGTCACATAAGAACTTGTATAGATATACTTTTATCGTGGTATTATCTTTTAAAGTAGTTATCATATAATTTTAGTTGTTAAATGAATGTACATATATTGTTATAAAAGTAGTAGTAAAACAGTATACTTAACATTTTAGTTCGTAACCTTAATCTCGGTTCCGCACACATTAGCTATTGACCTTTTATTTTCTTTCCTTTGCGACTTTCTTACTATTCCAACGACATTGCTTTTATATGTGCAAATAGTTACGATAATTCTTTTGTGTTACATGAAATTCTTCA
The DNA here is from genome assembly GCA_949752805.1 of Deilephila elpenor. Lineage (NCBI taxonomy): Eukaryota > Metazoa > Arthropoda > Insecta > Lepidoptera > Sphingidae > Deilephila > Deilephila elpenor. The sequence continues at coordinate 8,627,976 of OX457111.1, forward strand.
AAGGTACTTTCATGTGTAATACCACAAAGGGAGTTCATTTATAATGTATCGGGTGTATGTGCGGTGATAAAAATAATCATGACGGATACATAAAAGCGAGCTGTTTTTTTGGAATGACAGAGGATTAGTCTGAAATGGTGTGTGTCGTGTGATCTCGTTCTTGGAAGGCTGGCGGGGGAGTGCGCGCGCATCTTCTTCGATCCGAGCCCCACTCGTTTGAATGAAATCGGTCACTCACTGAGATATTAAGCCACGTGCGCCCACCACTATTTCGCTTTTTACTATTTTTAGCTGTCAAACAGACAGACTCATTAGGTACGCATAAAAGATAAAACTACCTTTGAAGAGAAAATAAATAGCGCTTATCCTTCTTTTATTAATCGGCTTTTGTTGTCTGCGTTCAGACTTTTTCACCGACTTCAAAAAAAGAGGATGTTCTTAATTCGACTGTATGTTTTAATATTTGTTACCTCATAACTTTGTACTGGATGACCCGATTTTGATTATTCTTTCTTTAATTGAAAGCTGGTTGAAATCGAATGTAAGTCCGCCAACCCGCACTAGACTAGCGTGATGAACTATATGGCCTAACAACTCTCAATCGATTCTTTCGATTGTAGAATACTATTCACTGCATTTTTAGTCTAGAATTGTGACTACATCAATCAGTCTGATTGAATTTATGATGCTACATTATTCAATAATGCCCTATGCATTGAGAATATAGATTGAAGTTGTAATCCCAAATGTATTTGCAGACGAAACCTTTGTTTTATCTCTTTTAAAATATTTATTTGCAAAATGGATTTCTATTAATGAAGTATAAACGAAAAATATACTTAGAGCAGCAATACTAAACTGTTTTTAGAAAAGATTAATTTACCGTAAGATTTTCATTATAGCTCAGAATTTCTAAGTAAAATTTTGCGGTTAACAAAATGTAATACGTCTTTGGAAGATCTAATAATTTATATTTAATATCTGTTTTATCATTACGGTCTTATAGATTTATATTATTACTATTTTTATTTTCTAATCTATATTTGTTATACTCTCATCATGTTGATTTCCTGCTTATAATAGGAATCGCTTCATATCCTCTCGTATGTTGTAAACGTAGACCAAGAAACAATTCCAACAATTTTCTAACAAATGAATGTTGTAACACACTTTTAAAAGTAGTTTAATGCAATATTTTGTACACCTAATTTTATTTACCTAATTTTTGTCGCGGCACCTAGACGAAATTTGGCTAAATGGAGTTTCTCTATAAAAAGACCTTTTAATTAATATAATGAAAATGAATCAATTAATTCACTACTAAAAACTTTTATACAAATAGGCATTAAGACTATAGGAGCTTCAATAAAATACAGTATAAAATTATTTCTAAGATATTTCGTGGCTCCCACGCAAATAGGCAGAGGGATTAAAACAGGTATTCGGATATTTTAGCGTCCAGTCTGGCGCGACGAAATAATTAAAAATATATAAATGTACAAACTCGATGCTTTATTGCATCTGTATAGTTCTTATTAATGTGGATTGGATTTTCACACTGGCATGATAAAACTACTATAAGCTTGATGAAAAAATCAATGCAACACATAAAGTATTCATCGATAGGAGGCAACTCTCCCAGATTGAAACAATTATGTCGGATTCCTGAAAGCCGGATATATACAGGCTCAAGTCTCAACCCTATGCTCTAGTCACTAGGCTTTTCACCATCGCGTTCTTTGGTCCAGGCACCAGCTATAGGATCCACTGCTATAGGGAGTCATAGGCTTCTAGAATATACATACCACTATGCTTCCTCTCTTTGTCATCGTGCCCTCAGTGCTGAAGATCGCGATCACATATGATGTTCCTCCATTGTGTTCGATGGTTCAGATGGTTTGGACCGATTATCGAACACCAAACCGTGTCACTATTATACTATATTATACGAGTTTGCATGACAATAAATACAATGCTTCACAAGTATTCTCTGTCTACGCATGTAAGCCACATGTTGTTTGTAGTTTATGATTTACTCAGTAGCCGGGCAACCAATCAAAACGCAATTTAACTTGCCCGTTCTAAATCTACATTTTATGAACGTGTAAGATATAGAATAGGGTTTTAGAGGGATAGGGCATATCTATTACGATATTTATATTGAAAGTCCACAGTGATTATATTTTACTACTATAAACGTAAATATGTTTAGTTCATATTTATTTTACGCAGCAATATAACGACTTGATTTTTTGGCATTTAAGTTAATTTATAGGTCGGAAGTGACATAGGCTACTTTTTACTGGAAATAAATACACGGTTTGTAGGCCACAGATCTGGAGAGTCATTCTAAGTAGATGGTGTCCCTAGTAAAAGCTAGTATACAACTTTTCTTTGTTTTAGCGAAACCGTAATCAAGAACTAGTTCATTCGCAAAGTAATTAAGGTCGGAACTCTAAACATTAGCATAGAAGCCAGCGTGTTGGAGTGGCCACCCTTGCTATTTTGTTTTTTGCAGCATTATTTCGCTGGACAAAAGGCGTCGATCGATGACGTCATAGTTCCGAGACACTTCGCCTTTCGGTCGCCCGCCCCCGGTCCAACGTGACTAATAGGGCTTTCCTCTCACATATTAACCCCTCTTTAATAGAGTATTCGGGCATGTCAAAGATACCGGCATTGTGTGACGTAAGCGGATTTCGAAGTTCATAAACCCCACTCTATTATTACTATGTATAATTGAGTACGGAAATATTACTTATTTCATGAAATATAATCGTTTAAAGCGACGGTAGGTCAATGGCCTCGTTATCAAAACGTTTATTGTTTGGAATACAAAGCATTGTTTCGGAGTTCTTTTATCGTAATTACCTAATAATAACAGAGCTCTCTTGTATTTGAAAAGGTTATTTAAGGGAACAAGCAGGAACATTAATTAAACAAAATGATTTATTTCAAGATCATCCGAAAATAGATTTGTTTTAATAATGATGTCGAGCGTAAACTGTTATCATTGAAATGTAGGAAAATTCATTCCCTGATTAACACTATTCTAATTTATTTTAATTCTCTCTCTAAATAATGTGAAAATATGTATTATATCGTTATATTTTTTTATCTGTATGTTGTATAGGATTGTGGAATCGTGACCTTATTAAACTGCAACTCGATCGATACAAATCAAACTAAGTTGAATTAAATACCAAACTAAGATTATAATATTTATACAAATCAAATGCGTAATCCCTATAGAAATGTATCTAATAACAAAATATCCAGTAACTACCGCTGATTATAAGTTTTTGGTCAAAGAACTGCTGACGCGAGACGTGCTATGTGGTTCGCAATAATCTTCGCATGTCTCCAACAGTCTGTATAAACGGTACTGCTGTCAATTAAGCCTATTTTCATACGTTAAAAAATCTAATGTGTACACAACAAACACACACGATTGCTGAAACGGAACAATGTCATGACTCGTCTAAACGAATTCAATGTATAAAAATCAATACATTCACGATATTTTGGTACGGTGGCGCATTATTTGTAAACAGGTTATTCATTCACCGACGATTAACGTACAAAATGTTAAATAATTTTATACTGTAATAAAGTTTGCGGCCTGAGTGAAATGAAACACGTTGCCACAACATTGTAGTTTTTTTCAACCTTGGCGGCGTAATTAATTGGTTTTGTGAGGAAATTTAATTATCACGCGATAATTAGTTTTGTGCTAAATAAATGAAGACATGATGTATAATGATTTCAAGCAGACTGGCTTGTGTACACTGACGGGAGGTAACCCTTATACAGGGTATATCAAGACCGCGACTGAAAACGAAGCCAGGTGGTAGTTTTAGCGGTTACAGACACAATGCAACTAAAATTTTTGCAAAACCAGCGATGGTTTTTTTTACAGTATTTTAAAAATAATCTTTTTTGGGGGGGGGGGTAAATACCTAGTTTTGGCAATAAATGTAATTTAAACACTTACGTACCATTGCGTGTATAAAAATAAAACGGTGTACGTCATAATTTTAGAAAAACTATGTATTATCACCCAAATACGACGATAAGTAAAAAAAAAAAAACAAAAAAAATTACATTTTTTTGTGAAATTTTTACTTGTATTTTGTTTGATATCACTAATACTACCACCTGGCTTCGTTTTCGGTCGCGGTCTTGATATACCCTGTATACTGACAAGAGAAAGTCATTATACCGTTGATGATAAGTGCAATAATATCCAAGTAGAGTCATCTTATGCCAGTCAGCTCAATTAGGCCAGCATGCAAGTATGCAGCCATGCCATGTACTCAGAGCTATTACATTGTTAGGTTGTTAAAGATATGCATAATATTCTGACCTATGTTAATACCTTTTGATTATTCATACATAACTAAGCATTATTAAATAATATTTACCTTTTTATATTTTATCATTTCCAAACAAGCCCGCTTCTTCTTTTTCTTGTAAGAACGGCGAGAATTCCGTTTATTTTTGTGCCACAAATGGTAAACATCGAGCTTTTCTACGGCAGATAAAAGCAGCCAACCATTTTTCGCCTTAACAACGACACTCAAAGCCTGATTAATTTATCAATGGCTCATAATTCTCATTCATAAAAAGATCTCGACACTTGCTCAGATGTTCACAGTGCCATCTATCAAGCCATCATGTCTTCACTTAACGTGTATTGCCCCTATAAAAATAATCTTATCATTACAAGTGTGTGGGCGGTACGGTGGGCGTTTGTATTCCGTCTTCAACTTACAGACGTGAATGGCTCGACGGTAAAATTAACTCCTAATACGCAGAACTCCGAGCACAAGTAAAACACTCCAATAACGCTCTAACGAAGTTTGTATAGAGTTCAAAATGTTTTCCTAGGAAATATTGCAAACAAAATTAAATACCGGCTCAAGGGACTTCAGTAGCAAGGCGGAAAAGAGTGCCACCAAACATGTAAAACGAGAAAACTGCCGATGGTGTGGCCCGTTTGTACATTGGATGGATAAGTATTTTATAGAAAAAAACGTATTACTATTTCCCGTTTGTCTTACTTATTGGGGTTTTTGGTGTGGTCTTATCCCCGGGTATTTTTCTTTGTATATTAATGTTAAGGTTTAAACGTTCGTGGATGCAACGCTGTTAAAGAAATCAGCGAAAATTCTCGTAATCATAAAATGCATTTCCACTCTGCATTTGGACGTACTCAAATATTTAGGGTTAGACTTCCTAAGTACATATCCCGCGGTCGATAATAATGATTATAACATGTACTTTTGGTGGAATCCTAGCACAATTAGTTAATGTGATGTGAAATCGATTTATGCTCAACGTTTGATATGTCTGTTTTATCGTTATTCTTTTTGATAAGTAATTGCTTATTTTTATTCATATGTATTTTAAGTAACTGTATTTTTTCAAAGCAATGTTTAATAACCCAAAAGTAGTAAGAAAATTCTTATTCTGAGCGTTTCTCGTGCTTACCAGCGCTAGCCTGGCGGATTTATTACTGAGCTAGTGAGTTATTACACCAGTAATGATATGTATTATTCATAGTCAAGATTTATTCGTAAGTTTCATATAAGAGGTGTGTATTTTGCGAGGAATTACAGACGATGTAAAAATTAGTATTTTTATGACACATCCCACACAAAATAGCTCGTGGTTAAGTATCATCGCGGCCGTAAACACCCACAAAGCTGGAATGTTGTAAATAGCTTTTAAGAAAATATGGAGGAAGGCAGAAAAGGGAGGAGGTTATGGTAAGAATTGTATGACCTTAAGAAGTATCGGTGGACCGTGACGTAGCGAATAGCGATAGAGAGTTAGCTTGATAAAGGAGAGTCTACGAGTTTGATGCCTCATCCAATAATATTAATGTTTGCCTGTTGCACAAATTCATATAATTCATATTGCGGTCGGTAAATAAAAAGACCCACGGCTGATACGCGCGGGACAAGCCTCGTACTTTCCTGTGGACCGGGAGTATGTGAAACTACTGGGTGTTGTTGTTTACGGTTAACCCACTTGGTCAGAATGGTATTGTTGTACCGTACTTTGATGTAGCCATATCACAACAAATAGGACTGAAGTCTTAAATTATACAAATTAAATTAAGAATACACTTACAATTTCAGTTGGTGAATATAAATTTCCGGATAAATTTAAATCTCATCCGTCGTAAATCATATATCCTTGAAAAATTTGATACTAAACCGGCCATTAATCATTGGAAATACAGAACGTCATGTAAAATTCATTTAATTTGTAAACGTATTATTATATTCCTGGAAATTCGTCGTTAATTACGAAAATAATAGATATTATTATGGCCGCATTTTTCAATACTCGCAGTTTTAAATTTATAAACATATATTTTATAATAGGAGTAAGTAATAAATTCACACAAATTAGTTGTTACATTGAATTCGTAGTTAGGCATATTCTTTTATTTTATAACTTCCAACTAAAAAAATAGACAAACTAAGTTAAAGACCCCTCTAGATGTCTACTTATTATTCAATATTTTGTAGCGACCCGACTTCATGAGATAATTATCAACTTATATGAAATGTATGATATGGTCGGGTTCAATTTATGTAGCTCTCGATAAGCCTTCGGACCGCAGGACATCGTTTAAAGATCCATCTATCCATCCAGTAACATGAACATGACTTGAGTTAAATTTCATTATTATAATCGAGCTTCCAAAGCGTTAAAGCCTTATAATTTTCACTACAAAGGATGAAAGCCAAGAATTTTGGTTCCGCGTCTATTGTGTGTAACGTTTCAGTTATTTATCGATTTGCTCAAGGGGTATTCATAATTCGTAGAAGCTCCGGCTAATTAGTGCGTATTACTCAAAACAGAACTAATTTCTTATTTCGTTCTGTTTTGTTCATTTAATCATATGTTCACACAATAGTACGAGTACATATTATTAAATTAACGAAATCAATAAACTATTTACAGTAATCATATGAATATCTATAAATAATTCAAATGATATTTGAAAAGTTGGCGAAGAACATTCGTAATTCATCTTGCGATACCCATTAGAGCGTAGTTCCCCAGACAGCTGTCGAAAGTGCGACAGATGTTGCCCGGCCCGTCTTTCATATAAGCGTGCAGGATGCAATCTCATCCCCGAGCTCTCCCTACATTTTCTCTCAATTTGTGCAGTAATCGCGACGTTTGCGTTTTTCGAGGTAATTTGCTTGTGTGCCGACATCCGGTAGACCTCGTTAATTTGCGGCAATTTCGGTTAGGAGAAGAGTAAGTACATCGATACGCAAATATGTACTCGGTATTTTCCTGGACATCTCCGGTGCTTTCGACAATGCTTGGTGGCCAATGCTGCTTCTTAAGTTGAAATTGCGAGGTTGCTTTAAAAACATATATTCACTTATATACTCGTATTTCTCGCACGGAACAACAAAACTTAAACTTGGACACCATGCTGTGTCGAAGCCACTGACGATGGGCTGTCCACAAGGCTCGGTCTTGGGTCCTTATTTATGGAATTTGGGCTTCGACGATTTTCTTACAATTCCCTTACCGTCAGGGTGTTCTTTGATTGGATATGCGGACGATGGCCTCTTGCTTATTGAGTCAAACAGTAGGTCGGGACTCGAAAATATGGCCGACACGTGTTTAAATTTAATATCTGATTGGGGGGATCGAAATCGCTTACAGTTCGCACCACATAAAACGTTCCAATTACTTCTAAAAGGAATTCTAAAATCACCGCCGCGAATTAAATTTAATAATATTACCGTAAAGAAAAAAGAATCAGTTTGTTATCTTGGTCTAATTTTGGAAAGGAATTTTTCCTTTCTTGAACATATTAAGAAAGTCGGGGAAAAATCGAAAAATAACTTTTTTGCTTTGACAAGAATATCAAAATCAACGTGGGGGCTTTCTTTCAATACATTAAAAACCATCTATGGAGCGACTTACTTAGGATGTATTACTTACGGATCCCCCGTATGGGCCGATAGGGCTACTGTCGGTGCTGTGCGAAGGAAATTGCTCCAGAGCCAACGTTTGGCGTTGATATTCTTGTGTAAGGCATATAGGACTGTTAGTACCGAAGCGTTGCCTGTCCTTGCGGGTGTACTTCCAGTTGACCTGGAGGTACAACGTCGCGCCGCGATGTATTACTCAACTAGAGAGAATATGGACAAAAGATTCTTAAATTCACGTGAACTTGTAAAAGTAGACAGATTATTTAAGCCGCTCTCAGTTGTATATAACGAATTAATAGATGAATGGCAGAATAGATGGGATGTATCTTTGAAGGGTCGGCATCTATACCAATATTTTCCATGCGTGCGTGATCGTTTGACAAAGACTTGGCTAGATATCGATTATTACGTATCACAGTTTCTTACGGGCCATGGTAACTTTAAGTCTAAACTGTACTCATTTAAGCTCGTTGATTCGCCTGCGTGCTCATGTTCAACACCTTATTGCGAATATGAGCAGTCCGCGCATCATGTACTTTGGGAGTGTAGTCTTTGGCAGAATGAGCGTAAAACCATGCTAGATAGTATGCAAATAACATCTGGTGTTGTATACTACATGGACCTTGTGGAGACTAGGAAGAATTTCCGTGCTTTCCGGCGATTTTGCCATACCTATTATTGGAATCAAGTATAACAGCTTACATATTAGGTCCCATTTAAATGTAATAATCACTATTCCGTGGTGCTTTACAGCTGGCTTCTCTGGCTGTAAATGTCTTTATGCGAGGTTGTTTGCCTCTTTAGTTCATTGTTTTGTCACCCGCTTTATTAGGGAGGGAAGTGGACAATAATTTATTTCCAACTCCTCCTATTAATTTAACTTTTTGATTGATTTCGTTGCGGGTTAAAGACAAGTTAGACATTCCCGGAGACGCGCTGAGCTTCAATGCTCAGTGTCATTAATATGCGTGCCACTGTTGATCCTGGCTTACAGGAGTTGCAGTGGCGGGTGTGAGGGCGGGACAGTCTCCAGACCTCGTTAATGGAAGAGTACGATTATATTAGTTTAGCACGCTAGGCAGGATCCCATCTCAGCGGTAACCTCGAACTCTCTTTGTATAGCGAATACGCTCCCTACTTAAATAATGTGGTTTTGTTATTTTCTGCTTTATTAATTCTAACAACATTAAGTGAAGTATAGTGTTTGCATGTACACAATGTTGAAGATTTTACTTAAATCATAGTTTTTTTATAACCACGTTTTATACCCTAAAATTTTTCTACCTTCGATATGTTGCACCACGAAATAAGTTATTACGAAAATGAAATAAAACATTCATGAACTCAAACTGAAACCAGACGGTGTGGAATTTTATTTTAAGTTATGCAGGTACAAGACCTTAAAATGTGAGCGAATGCTTAAGCCACTCGGGTTAAGGTACCGTGCTCGACACACGTAGACAGCTAATCTACAGTTTGTAAATGCCACCTCATGTTTTTAATTCATGAGCAGCAATAAAACGTAATTATACAAAGTGTATCAAAGCACACCCTTTTTTCAAGTTCATGTTGAAGTACATTATAGGAATTTTTAAAGGTATCACTCGTCGACTGAGTAAAGGGAAAATAAAATGTTTGAGGCTTACCTTCGGAACGGCAATGCGACATGAAAGCGGCCCAAAAACGCGAGATATTTCTGAACGTCGGGTTCGATCCGCATTATCAAAACGCTCTCGTTGCTCTGCCGGATCGGTAGAATATTTTCAATTAGTGAGCTTATGTGGCACGGGTCGTGAGCCCTAGGAATGTACGCAGCAGACACGTCCGCTGTTGTCTATTTCGGGAAAATATTTTAAGATGGGCTTTATTAAGTTATGTTTATTTAATTAACATATTTCATTCATTTTAGAGTATCTCTACTTTGTCTATTTTAGCCTAAGGCTTTTCTCATGTTTTGTTACGATTTTGGGATTTCGTCCTACATGCTGGCTCATAGTGGCATGGTTTTGAATTCATTTGTGGCCGGACTGAAGTCAGGGCACATCTGACGCGTCGAAACGCCATTGTTAAATGGTAATTCTTGGGGCTAACGGCTGAATTTAGTAACTAAGACGTGGACGAATTGTAGTAGTTGTAGATGTTTTGCATCTAAACAGCCATCTTAAATACGAATTGAGTATAGCAGTAATATAATGAAATGACATACTTCTGCACCATTACTCCGAACCATTCTCCATAAATTCGATTTTTTTCATTCGTCGCATGCTCGTGTTTATTTCATTGGAATAATATAATCTGCAAAAGCTAAAATCACAACAATTTTACAACAATTTCAACATACCTCTGCTAAATCACTCTATTTGTCTAGTCATAAATAGGAATTTCAAAATAATGTCTACCTTTACTTTCACAAAAGAAATCGTTCGAGAATACTGTTTCTCATATTGTCGATGCCATACATCGGTATGGCGTCGACTGAACGTGTCGTCGGATAATTATAAATATGCCCACACAATTTCGACGCTAATTTATTAATTAAAACGATATCGTAGAATAATGTTGTGTGTAAAATCATCTTTTCCACTCCCTAATTTACTGTTGTGAATATTGTATGATTTACGAGTGGGGTGAGGTGTGGCGAGTGTAAACACGGCCGTAGCTCACCCAGGTACTGTTTTCCAGCTTTATAACTCGGAGTGACTAATTTTCTAAGCGAGCGAGTACAACGTTTAAAACAGGAAATGTACCTGCCAACGAGTTTCCCCGTTTCTATTTCGCAAATGTTTTTTTTTTATTTTTCAGTGTATTTTTATGTTTTTATTATCATTGTCGCTGCTTTTTTTTATTTATTTTTTTAGTCAGGGTTTGGAAATGGTAGTATAAAAGAAAATTAGTTACAGGTAACAGTGATGGAACCAAAATAGGTTAACGACCCTTAGGGCCTCGTTAACCACCTTCCAGTAAACCGTTGATTAGTTACTTTTTGATTAACGTTATATGCCAAGTAAATGTGCCGAGTAAGTTCAGCCGATTTCACAAGTGAAAATAAAGTAACGTGCTGGTTAAGTGAAAGACATAAGAAATTGGATGAATAATTCGTTTAATATTATGTCAAATATCCACCGCCCTGCCTCCCACTGAAGTGTCAACGTATTATTTTTTAAAAATAATAATGGAGGTAAAGATTTTAAGCATCAATTAAATACGCTATTTGGCAGACGATGTGGCTGTAAAGTACTGAATAGTGTAATCATAGGATTAGTTTTACTGGAGCGTCGTGAAATCGACACGTGATGTTACTGGTGACTTTGACTGATGACTAGCCTAATCAACAGTTTACTTGAAGATGTTGAATGAAGCCCTTAGTCTAGGTAACAGTGGCGAAGGGTGACTTTTTTCAAAAGGGAAGCCGATACTTATATTTTTACTCCGCTATGTACGTAAGATATTTAGCGACATATTTGCTTAGTAGTACTTACTATATTCTCATAAAAAACTTGCACGGAATAGCACTGTGCCCGTTAGGTGCTTTTTTTAACGTTTTTAAAGTAAATTTCGATTCAATGCAAAAGACAACATTAGCCTGTTTTGAAATTGATAGACAAAAAAAATTCAAACGTTCCTTATATATAAAAAAAGATGAAGAGATTGATGTAAGTGGACGAAAGTAAAACGATGCCAGTATAGAGCTAACTGGAGATCCATCGTCTCTGCCAACCCTCATGGGATGCAGGCGTGGGTTATGTTTGTAAGTCCTATTTTGAATCAACGCTAACAAAAATACGGCATAACAATATTTATTAAATAATTAAAACTTGTCAGTTGCCGTTCTTTCTCTGGTACTTAAATGTATTATCAAATTTAATATAATTTCCAGTGCGTTTTTTAATTACGTAAATGCAGCATTTTTAAAATTACCTCATAATAATGCAATTCATTAGATAAAACGATACATACGACCATTATCAAGTTTCATTCATCATTAAAGTTTTGCTAAATAGATAGATCTGTTTGCACTTCGAAACCAGTAAAATTTCATAAATTACCCACTAATTATATACAAACCTAACAATAGACACCGCATTATACATATACACTGAAACAACACAGTAGTAAATAATATTTTCTAATTATAAACACGAAATAAAAGAGGCGCGAACTGGCAAATTACTTTATAAGCCGTAGGCCCACCGGCATATTCACAAGCGAATACCGTCGTATTTCTACAAATAAATTTAGACCTTAAAAGCTAAAGGTTTTAAGGAGCAATTTTGCATGCAGTTCTGAGCAACAAACGTGTAACAGAGATGGCAAATAATGCGTTGGAAATGCGCGCGAGAGCAACGGGAACTCGTGCTGTGTTCTTGTAGCCTGACGTGACGTCATCGGGATCTAGGCGGCCGCGTGTTTCGTATGCATGTACTTACGTTTGTCGTTGTGTTATTAATTGATCGATAATATTTTGTTTATTAATATCGAATAACATTTGTTTATTGTTTATATTTATTTTAATATTGTTTATTATTTGATTATTTTCTTCATATAACTTGTTTAAAAAAATGTTCATAATTAATAATTTCCTTTAAATTATAAGGCGTGCTGCTAGGAATCGGCTTGTATGAACCCTTCGCCACTGCTAGGTAATCATTTCTTGAATAAGAGGCGTCTTTGTTTGTGCTATTTAAAAAAATGTGATAGTAAAAGAATTCCCACAGCTTTAAATAGCAGTTATTTATAAAAATGTACTGTATGAAATGAAACTGCAGAAGAACTACTATAATGCTAGCGGAAGTAATTAAAGTTGTTCCAAATAAATGAAAAAGCATTGCAGAACCTAAAAGTTTTACGTAATTATCACAGTAAAGCCAGACGGTGTTCTTAATGGAACTTGCTCATCAGACAACACTATTCATTATTAAGATCGCACTTATTTCAAAATCACAAGTTTTCTACATTTAATCTCTAAAGTGGGTGTCCTGGTGGCGCCTCTGCCTACCCCTTCGGGGATAAAGGCGTGAGTTTATGTATGTATGTATCTCTAAAGCTAACATAATTTAGTTTATAAAAATAATTTTCTCCTCGACAAAAAGTCTGATATAAACGTCCATGTTTTAATTACCTTAAGAGGCGCCATCAGATATATACCGTAGCTATTTTTCACGTAACTTTCAAATTAAAAAGTTTCAGTTTAGGGCGACAAAATGTATTTAGTGGAGTAAGTTGACGACACGGCTGAGGCCGCGTCGCCGTCCGCTCGGGCCCGACTTCCCGCGCCCCAAATGTGGCAGGCACCGTGCCACTGAGATTACCTCACCTATTTTTTAATTGCTCGAAACAAGAACGAGCCACTCTCCGCTATAAATAATTCGTCGACATGTTGTCGTCATTAAGTAACATTTTTCTCTCAGTAATTAAAATTGTTATGAAATTGAGATACTTTATTTTGTGAAACTCGGTTGAGTTGGCACGTAATTTTATTAAAATTTTAACTAACGTTGCATATGTTTTATTATTTTTATTATATCAAACAATTATGCAACGGCAGCTTCACGATAAGTTACGGATTGCATAAAATAAATTAAGGTTAATTTAATTATAGGTGTACTACATTATTCGGTTTGCGGTTACATGGGGATCAAGAGTGTCTGGGGTTTTATCGCTATCCCTCAAATAATTATCGAATATTCGTAAAGCGTTTGGAAATTGTTTGCAACTGGATTGATATCGGGTTCACATATGAGGGGCGAGGCTGCGCGCGCATGTCTACGCGCTGTAGCGCTACGAATGCTCAGTCGCGTTCGGGCTACGACTCCTATTGACTGCTACGCCGCGCGCCGTAGCAGCACTAGCACATACACTGTCACTCTTGTACTCTGAATACTGTCAAAGTGTGTGTTGTGATCCCGCGGCTATCAAACAGATTCAGAACATCATAACGTCAAGGTAATCATATTTTATCGACATGAGATAATATAGTATTTTAACTTTAACATTAATTTATTTAATCCAATTACGGTCAGTTATTTATTTCAGTTCAGTTCAGTTATTGCATTATCGATATAATACTCGTATCCAAACGGTTATTATAATTTTGTGATTGGTACCCGCGTACTTTAAAATAAAATTTGTTACGTTTGCGTGCTGCGGATTACTAGATTTACAGTAAGCGGCTTATACTGAATGCAATATAAACGGATTATTGAATTATTTAGTACATTTTGTGACATTCTTGCGTAATTCATTATACGAATCGGGAGACAATGGATGCTGGCTTGCGACTGTTTTAATTAACGGTTTAATTTGCATTTGTTTTCAAAGTACGTAAGCGGATTTAATGTATGCATTTTATTTTGAGGGGGTTTCTTAATTGCCTGCGCTAATATTTTTTAATGAATTGTAAATTTGCTAAGAATACGTACGACTTTCTTATTACTTGTCATGTTACACTTTGACATTAATTACGTAAGGGACACTTGTTAATATCTCTAATTGTTTACAATTCCCACCTGTAGCATTTATTCCGTATAGAGTGGTTTACGTAACAATGACGTTATTGCACATAGTCATTGAAAAACGATACTTCTATCGACTTATATACAAATATCCAAAACATCTACAATATTGCGATACTAGAATGTCCTTCACATTTAATAATATTATACCTTTAAAGGTAGACAATGATATTTCATAGATGGATGATTTGTAAGGGGTCGTAGAGTAAAGGTCTTGCTGCCGCGCGGCCGAGCGTGCGGGTACCCCGTGGGTAGTGGGTATTAGGGACGTGATCTGTTGCGCGTGGGATTCATCAATTTTCATGCGAGAAAAGGTTGCTAAAATTGGATATGTAGTTAATTTAAAGTTATATCATCTGATATACCTATTGACAGATAATATTTCAGAGTTATGTTTTGTAGTAACGTATACGAGTTCTAACTACTGAATAAGAGTAGGATCATAATTAATAGGAACCAATTTGGATGGAACGAAGACGCAGGAGTATTTTTGGATTTGTTCATTTGACCAAACACTATCATACTGATTAATGAAGCAGACAGTAGCTTTATGTATTGTCATACAATAAAAGTGTATGAAACAAAGTATACGGATTCTTATGGTATCATCAGGGAATGCGGAAATACTCAAGACTAAGAATACAGTTTAGAGAAATGTCTAATACCCAGAGCCAATACATACTGCTTAATATTTTACAAGAACACACATCGGAATATGTATCCAGACTTTCTCAACATTGAGTATTCATGGAATAATTATCATTACCACATGGGACACAAATTACACAGATCTAAGATATTATTGTAATGATGTGCAGGATTTACGGCGTGAATTTAGACGCAGCTATTAGTTAAAGTCTGTCTGTCAGTCTAATTAATCCGTCGTGATAGAGATAGAACCGACGCGAGGCTGGAAAGGCTTAACCGCCATTTGTCGGACTAACGCCTGAATACTGGAACGACATTCAAATAATAAGTTGCTCTTAACAGCGCACGGCTCACTTAGCCAGTACATTTAATCGGGATTAACGTAATTAAGCGCAAGTTATATTTATGTTGCGTTCCAGTATTTGGGCGTAAAACTTTTAAATCTAGCTCAATTTGCGATTCTTTTAAATTAAAATGTATTTTTTGTGGTAATGGTATTTTTAGACAGTATTACAGGAAAGTTAATTTAAAATTAATTGATTGATCAGTAACTTAACAAAGTCCAGAGGAACTTTTAATAAAATGTGCTTAAAGTGGGACTATTATTTTCTAGACTATTAGACTACTATTTTCTAGGGCAATGAATAATTAAACGCCATTAAGGCTCGGGTGCAGAGCACTTCGGATCGGTTGCTGTGGACATTTCTAACGCCTTTTGTCTAACAGTGGAGATTTTGCTTCCATTCTTCATGTGAAATAGAGCAGGGAATAGGGTTTCCTAATATTTGATCTTATGATGTACGGGTAATTAAGTCTTAAGACATATAGATTATTTGACGCGGCGGATAAAAATAGAAATATATCAATAATCTCTCGCACATCTGAGCGGAACACCACTGGATATTTAGCATTTAAGTATTAGTCTTTCACGCTGGCCAAGTTCAGGTTGATGAACTTCACATACCTGCGAACTCTTGTGGAGAACTTTAAGGTATGAAGGTTTCCTCATTATCTTTCACTTTGTCATTAAAGCGAGTTTAACCATGGGTCAGTTCGTAATAATTGTGTTACTATCCAAGCAATCGGTCATTTATATTAATTCCCTTATCAACTTTATTAACTTAATTGAAACAATATCCTTGAATTTTAAAATAGGTACCAAATGGATCAGTTTTCCGAAAGCGTTCATTGAAAATATTGATTTGTCGGATTTGGCCCTCGCAACAATATAACGCGGCGTGTATAGTGGAGGGTGCTTTGTTCTCGTCGAGAGACGACACTCCGCGATCAGGTGATACGTTGCCATAAAGCAATATACAAACACTTTTGTATCGGTCCGTGTTTTTTGTGTACACTTTTGGTATACATTTTTTAATGCTTGTAGATTCAAAGAGGCTGTTGAGATCTCAGTTCTGTGAAGTTTTACGTGGGTTATTCGTCAGTGCTAAGCTATGTGGGCGTAATCCAGGTTTGTTGAGGATGATACACCCACACTTAACAAGTATTAAATTTATCCTAATGTAAAATAATATGCGAGTAAGGCAGCTGCTATGAGTTTGAAAAAATAATTTATTTGGACAGCTTTAAATATTTCTAGTTAGCATGAATCTTTGTCGTTAATAATAGTAACATAAAAGAATAAAAATAAATCGTGTTAAGTTGAAAAGTTTTGCCCGTATTATTTCATTTTTAATATTTTGGTATAAAATTTTGGTTAATCTGAAGCGGCGAGTAATTTATGAATATAAAAATAGGCGCGTAATACGGATTTATAAATAGGACTGGTGAAAAATGAGCGTGTTTCGCAGAGATAAAACAAATGTAGGCGTAAAGTATGTGTATATACGTATAGTAATGGAGAAATATAATTTTATTCAGATACGGGTATTGTTTTATATCATAAAACCGGGATGATTTGTAAAGCGTGGTACATGCGATCAGTCAACTGAAATCTTGTTTCAATGTTCAATTCAATATATTCCTTTCTGAATAAGAAGCCTTTACATGGTATAACCGTCTGTGCCTTAAAGGTTTTGTCTCTCAATAGATTAATGTAATTTTATTCTGTATACGACTTTATACATTTATGAAAATCTAATTTTTGTGCTCGATTTTGTCTGCGTAGACTTTTTAGTTCTATCCCATAAGTTCATTTATTTTTGCGAAACGGACCAAAAGAACGAATCTCTTCGTCCCATTACGTAATTCTATGCTAAAAAATGTCGATGATAAACATACTAGAAAACCTTTTTCTGTAATTATATCGCATAAACTAAGTAATTAATATAAATGTCTATGTACAAATGCTTAAATAGTGGGCGTGTGAAAAGTCAAATATGGACGTAATCCAATCTAACAATATACTTCAGCACGTGTTGTAGTCACAATATGTGTGGGTGGGCATAAAAGGTCACTATTTTGGGATTTCAGTGTGTTAATAAATAATGAATTCATGCTTAAAACTTTAGCTACGTAAGGGTAGGTGAATTTTCTTAACTCTATAATAATTAATGAGAGAGAATCCTTCACCTTGTAGTGGCTTTTTTTTCATTTGTACGTTAACTGGGACTGTAACTTACGTAAATGCGGTTTTACGTGCGTAATGCGTGTGTGATTATCAGTCTCTAGGTGCCTAATTTAGCTACTAATATACCCAGGTCTTACCAAAAAAGTTTCTTTGTTTAGAGCCGCAGTCAATACCTTGAATTATATTTGGTTGACATTTGGTTACTTAAGTGAAAGGTGGTATGTGGTATAAAATAGCAAGTGTATTTTGCACTTTCCCCTAATCCTAAGTAATATGTTCTATTTTTCAATCTCGTAAGCTGAAAATACAAGTAGGGAACATCAGAGAAATATTAGATATATGTAAAACTCTTGTCTAACAACATGAATTGGGCCAGCGAGGACTTAAGATAAGTCTAATGGGAAGAAGGTCCGTGGTTAGCAGACTTCATATGGGTTGACCTAAATCTCAATACTAAGTGATACTTATCAAAACGCTTGCCCTATTTTTGTTGACATAAAACATGAACTTAACAAGTAAAACAATTAATGAGACGTTAGCGGTGTTGTACGGATCGGCTCGGTGCAGTCATTCACAGCACATTGCGGTAATAGGGTTATAGTCGAACAACCGTTACATAATGTTACTTACAGTCCTGAGTATCGATCCCGCACTGTGGCACCGTGCCAATAGCTACGCCACTTCCTCCACTGGCCCGTTCTGTTCTCTTCTAGAAGTGGGAACTAGTGGAACTTTCCGCTTTCAACACTGTTGTGAGATTTATATTGCTGTTACTGCTGAAACTTTGGACAGTTTTATCCTTCGATGATAAATTACACGATAGTAGTGACGTCACAGTGGGCTACGTTCAGTGGTCCCGACTAAAGCATCTTTGTTACTTCTGTTTTGTATGTTGGACTTGAATTGAATTATTTATAGTCAATTGTTTTTCTAATTTTTTGCGATTTTGTGTTATCTTTAGTTTGTTTGTGGTTAATTTGTATTATAGAGTTGTGATTGTGTAATATTATTGTTAGCAAAGTGTTATGAGAAATACTTCACAACTATTAATAAATATGTGTGAAAAGATGAACAATTCAAAAATAATGTTAATAACCTGTATATAAGATTCATCAACTCGTCTGTCTTGGTTGGCTAAAACAAATTTAAAAAAGTAACCATTTTCAACTAATAATAAACGCTTGAATCAAAATGGTCTGAATGTTGTGGATACTAATGAAACTATACTTTATAAGCCTTATGTTTATGTGAATTAAGGTATATTCACATGAATTACAAAGGTAACACGCATAGAGGAACTTGAAATATATACAGGGTATATCAAGACCGCGACCGAAAACGAAGCCAGGTGGTAGTATCAGTGACTTCAGACACAATGCAATGAAAAATTTCGCAAAAAAGTCGTCAACTTTTTTTTGGTATTTTTTTACTTATCGTCGTATTTGGGTGATAAATACATAGTTTTCCTAAAATAATGATGTACACCTTTTTATTTTTTAAGACGCAATGGTACGATAGGGTTTAAATTACTATTTTCGCAATAACTAGGTATTTACTACACAAAAACAATGATTTCAAAAAAAAAGCAAAAAAAAATCTGTCGCTTATTTTGCGAAATTTTTATTTGATTGTGTCTGTAACCACTAAAACTACCACCCGGCTTCGTTTTCGTTCGCAGTCTTGCTATACCCTGTATAGTTGGATATACATGTAGGCAGCATTTTGTTGCATAATTTTCTTCTTACATTCGTAACACAAGATTTATATTTCGTAAATTCAAAAAACCTTACATTAAGTTTGCTTCTCGTAATGATCGGAATGGAAAATATTTGTTATAATTTCCTTACCCGATCGCAAAGGTTTATTCCTTTCCTTCACTTTACCATTCAATACCGCTACGATCAGTATTATACTACCATGAATAAAATTACAAGTACCGGAGTGAATATAGGACAAACTACTGGGTATTTTTTAATTCTTTTATTCGTCGTGCCTTACTTCTCAGATGGAATTTTAAACAAAATATTGTAATAAATTCTTTATGTAGATTAACCCTTAAATTCCCAAGTATATACGTAAGAAGATATAGCAAACACTTCAGTGCCTATGTATTATTTTTACCAAAACATGCCGTAAAAACTTGGAGGCCTGTTGGAATGGATCGGACGCAGCTTCCAAGACAGTGGTCGCTGGTTTGAATCCCAAAGGCATACCTTTGAATCTATGAATCATGTGTGTATTGATATTTACATAATAACCACGACCATAAACGGCAATTGAAAACAAAATTGATAGTATCGTCAATTACAAGTATTTTTAAGTTGGGTGTATAGCAATTAACACATAAAACTATGTAAAATTATTAGAAAATTAATAAGGAGCAGGCTATTTTCAGCAGAGCGCTTTCTATAGCACAAGGTTATGATAAATAGAAAATAAACTTTAGAAAATTGTTCATATTTACCCTGTTTTTCCAACACTCCGTTAGGTGCATTACCGTGCGCTCTCCCATATCTACGAAATAACGTATTCACTATAAAATTTAAATGCACGAGGTCGTTTGTTTAATGACCCATTTACTATGCGCTGCTTATATCATACATTTTCACGTTTATGCATACATATACTGATATTTATAGTGGAAAAGTATTCGTGCTGTAACGTAATATTTTGACTGTAGATTTCATAATACCAAGATTTTTCAGGCTCAACATATTTTTACATACGAACTCTAACATAGACTGATATGAAATATTCATAAGGTTAATAAATATTTACAAACAAAAAAAGATGAAAATACATATCTGATAATTTTGATGTGGTGGATGTTCAAATAATGTTATCAATGTCATGTATTTCTTATATGAATTGAACACTGGGCACCTGATGTGCAACACCGTTCAGATAGAGTATCGATTGATAAGACTTTATTAGGAATGTGACCCGCTAGCGTTGGCTTGAGGAGTGGCTATAAATATACTTCACAGGATCGCAGACATCGTGATTGAACGCCGGTCACATTTTATCAAGAAAATCTTTTAAAATGCTTTGAATTTTCTATTTTATCCCAATTATAAATATTTAATCATTACCATTTATGATTATAGAGCGTAATTAAACTAATTGAATTTCTTTTTGTTACAGATTACGTAACGCAAGATAAGTAACCGTGTCCACCATGGCGTTTGCTGGTCTAAAGAAACAAATAAATAAAGCAAACCAAGTAAGTGGATTTTAATATGGCTTTCGTTATTAGTTTCCAGGCTACTAGCACCTACTAACTTCAAGACAAACACAAGGATTCTAATATTAAACACAAGGCAATCACGGAAATAGAACAGTTGATAACATCCGAAGAGGCAACAGTTTGCGAATTAAATGTGTTTGAACAATTTGCCGCTAGCATAGTAAACTAAGGACAACATTTACTTTGAAATAAATATTACAGTACAATTCTAAGAAACGGTGCTAAAGTTTATAAAGGTATATTTATGTGTTGTGAGGAAGACGTTTATATGATTTCCTAAGACCATTATTTTGTGCGCTAAAATAGTAAGTTCACATATCCGTGTAACATAAACCTTGCAACTTTTACTATAAAATGTAGTAGTTATGCCCGCAGTCAATGTGTTTTCTCAATTTAAAAAAACAGTGGATTTGATTATATACTTAATTGAACCGAAAAAATATTATCAATTAACATCAAATGATTGACCGAGAGCAGGTGCTAATAGTTAAAAACAGAAAAAAATGGAGGAAGACATATCCGTGTTACTTCATAAGGGCTCTTTCCTCGGCAGTGGAACTATTCAGATAGTTCAGATTCCGACATACGTAGTGTGTTCAAAAAGTATCGCGAATTGTGTGTTTTTTCAAAAATTATTTATTTATTCATGAATATCTATTTTGTCCCCTTTAAAGTAATTCCCATGAGATATTATACACTTGTGCCAACGCTTTTTCCAATCTTCGAAGCACTTCAAAAATTCATTTTTTTTTATCTTGTTCAGCTCCTCCTTCGATGCCGTCTTTATCTCGTCAATCGTAGCGTAGCGTCGTCCTTTCATGGGCCTCTTCAGTTTTGGGAACAAGAAAAAGTCACAGGGGGACAGATCTGGGGAATACGATGGCTGCGGCATCATTATTGTGTTGTTTTTGGCCAAAAAGTCGCGCACAAGCAACGATGTGTGAGCAGGGGCGTTATCGTGGTGCAAAAGCCAATTTTTGTTCTTCCACAAATCCGGGCGTTTCTGGCGGATTGCTTCGCGCAAATTGCGCATAACTTGCAGGTAATATTCTTTATTGACCGTTCTACCCTGTGGCAAGAACTCATGATGCACCACGCCCCTGCAATCGAAGAAAACGGTAAGCAAAACTTTCACATTCGACCGAACTTGGCGCGCTTTTTTCGGTCTTGGTTCGTGCGGCAGCTTCCATTGAGATGATTGAGCTTTGCTTTCCACGTCATAACCATAAACCCACGATTCGTCACCAGTTATGACCCTCTGGAGCAAATTTGGGTCCTCGCGGACAGACTCCAACAGCTCATTAGCAACGTTCATGCGATGCTGTTTTTGGCCGAAATTGAGCAATTTTGGTACGAATTTCGCGGCAACCCGTCTCATGCCCAAATCATTGATAAAAATCGAATAGCACGAGCCAATCGATATGCCTAGGTCCTCAGCAACTTCTCTAACGGTGATTCGGCGATTGGCCAATACCATTTTCTTCACTTCATGAATTTTTTCGTCTGTTGTTGAAGTGCTCGGGCGTCCGGCACGCTCTTCGTCGTTCACATCTTCTCGGCCTTCTGAGAACATTTTGTACCACCGATAAACGTTGCTTCGGTCCAAGGTAGCTTCTCCGTATGCCACAGTCAACATTCGAAATGCATCCGTACACTTAATTTCGTTTTTCACACAAAATTTGATACAGGTTCTTTGATCCATTTTTTTGAATAGGTAAAAATCGAAGATGAGCCTAAACACCTGCAAGCAAAGCAGCTGTCAACAATTAACTGAACATTCAAATTGGCCGAACTTGGCGCCATAAGTGAGAGACATGAGTACCAACATAACGCCACAAAAAAATCTAAATTCGAATATATGTAACCCTCGAAAATTCGAAATTCGCGATACTTTTTGAACACACCTCGTACATACTATGGAGAGACATACATAATATCTATTGTAATGGAAACAAGACGTCAGCTTGGTCTTACTGAAATGAAGTACTTACTCGCCCAATCCACTAATAGGGCACGTTATCGATATTAAAAGAAACAATAGTAAAAAAAAAAGAAAGGTAATTTCGCCCTCAACGCTCAGACTAGCTTAGTGAACCTTTTCTCCTTCGAACAAACAAAGATAAAGGCACTAAAAATATCGTGACATTTTTATGCTTAGTCTAACTTCAGCGCCGCTCTGGCACAATCTCGGAGGGTCGAAAATAAATACATTACGGTAAATAAAACAAAGAGAACAAGTTGACATTGTATTAAAGAGAACTTGGCTTGGTAGCGCCGCGCCGTCGCGTGCGTTTTAATATAAAAACCGTTTACTTCGGACGGATGACCATCACGGGTAAAGATCTTGGGCTCCTTATCGCATCTAATATCTTAAGCTTTTCCGCGGCGTTATCAAAGGGAAACATTGTTAAGATAAGGATTTCATTACATTAGACTCCGTATTAAAACTGGGTTTAATCTCTGTGAGTTTATTAACATTAGCCTTATAACCAATACTTTATATTATTATCAGGATAAAACTTATGACATAATCATTATTTTAATTAAAATTCATTTAAATCGTATATTGCTGTGATAGTATCCTGAAAATGTATTGGAGATATTATATTATTATTGTAAAATACGATATCGGAATTAATTAAAATACCAATTATTGAAACCAGTTCATAAATCGACCTATATCATGACATACCGGTTGGTCCAGGTCGTGTAGTCACGTACAGTGAATCCAGTAATTACAATTTCATCAGCACAACATGGAAAAGCCATTATTTATGGCAACATGTAGTCGGTCCGGCGGACATGTTTTTCAATTAACCGGCCGGTGTGTGTAATGTGTTACAGACTACATTTCAGCTCCGCCGTGCCTCTAAGCCTTCAGCAGTTTTAGATCCTATAATAATTGAATCCCATTTTGCAGGCTTCATTTCCTTTTCGCAACGCTCGAGTTCCCTTTGGACGTTGTTGCTGTTCACGAACGTCACGCAATGATACATTTCACTAGAATCTGCAAATTGGGATCTTTTTTGCGCCAGTGCTTTTGTTTGAATATTTATGTATGCTTGGACTTATTGTTAAATTAAAATCAGGGTATTATATTACAGACAATCTTGGTTTATGGTTACTTTTTAGAATTGGAAATAATTGTGTTAACGTTTTTATCACTCGGCGTAAGGAGCATGTATCCCATGAAATACTTATTGTAGATTTTACTTTATTTAAACATTTTAATACGCAGTATGACCATTATTAATCTTTGAGTGGAACTTACGTCTCCCTAGCGCAGTAACATCACATAAATCATCCCCATCCAATTGATCACAGTGAACATGAAGAAAAACATCATATCAAGTTTACCACTGACCTCATTTCTCCACAAACGAGGTCACACATGTTTTTACTAAAATCTTACATCATTCTGGTAATGTCCTGGTGTAATCACGGTTTACAAGACTTATGGCAGCGAAAGCAAATCGGGCCGTGATTGATGGCCTCGTAATAGCGTGTCCTCGCCGAGCGCGCCCTTGAGCAGTAATACACCGAGATGGACTACTCAATCCGAATATTATATGTGACCTTCGCGCAAACTATTTATATTATTTGACAAATACTTAAGATGTTTTAATGTTGATTTGTTGTTTTTTATCGAACACATAAGCGATAAAAAATATTGCGGAGAAACTTGTATACGTATAGTTCTCCATTAGAACTTCTATGGTATGTTAAGTATTGGAACCAGCACTAAAGCAGTGTGTTGCTATAAAGTTCCTTCTCAGTCGTAAAGGACGCTCGTGCTAACGGTGGGTCTTCACTCGGCTGGTATAGACGTTGACGTAAAACTCATTTCGTTTAATCTCAAGACAAAGCTGTTATAACTGCTTTGAGTTTCAGTAATTGTTAATAGGATCAAACGAGCTTAAGCTCTAAAATGTAATTTACTTTTTTTACCTTTATTAAAGTAAACGCTTAGAGGCTAACGATCGCCAAGATTATGGTATTTTTGTAGGCTTAAAGTATTAAACAAAAAAAGAAACATTAAACGCCCTATAAATTACAGACAAAATATATTTTATCATTTGACAATGTTTGGAAATATTAATTGAGTTTTAGGAGATATCAATTTGTAGCACTAATTTAACTTGTTACTGTATCCACGTGAAAATTCAGAACACGTATTAAATTCACCTGTGACCTTTAAGGGCGCAAATTAGAACACAGTGGAGCTATTTGTTACATTGGCTACATCGTCTGCTAATTAGCGTATTTTTCAATTAAAATAAGGTAAAAATCTCAACATCTTTATTTATTTTTTAAGGAGCGGGAAGCAATGTGGGGAAACATTTGACCAATAATTAAATAATAATATTCTATAATAATTACATTTCACGTAATATTGAACGGCCCCAAAAGGTCCTTTGCAAAATTGTTAAGGTCCAGAAAATATTATGACCGTTGTAAAACTAGCACTCAGTTCACACTTAACAGGACCACATATGCCCTTTGCACAATTATGAAAGTAAAAAATATATTCCGTAGTAAAATATGTGGCTTCAATAATTTTTGTTTGTCCGAATTATCCGAGTATTTACACAGAGGTTTATCCACTCATATTTCTATCATGCAACGTGATTTTGGCGAAATGCGTGCGGACCCGGCCGTGACCTAAAACCTGACCTATATCGTCGATGTGCCCCAATTACTACGGCCTTCGCAATTCCACGAGTCCTGCCGCTCTACAGACAGTTCATGATTTTAATTGCAATCTACTGTATTAATATATTATTGAATTAATTTGAACGTGTAGTTAATTAATTTTATAAGAAACTATGTAGTTTTTGGCATATTACATAGATACTTTTAACTTAATAAGTTAATATGAGAAAATTAATAGATATATTTCCAAGCTCTACTTTTATGATTGTTGGTAATCTCAGCAAGCCACTTAAAATTTATAACGTTTTCATTGTTAAAAGCAACGAGTAAAAAGACTCGTCAATCTATTAAAAATGTAAGCTGATAATCAGTTTTCAAACCTCATGTATTATATGAAATGTAAACGGATTATGAACAAAACGGTGCAGAGAAATTCAGATGCTCATTAAATGAACATAATGAACACGTTTCATTAAAATTCAATTAAAAAAACATCCAAATTTCAATAGAGAAGATGGCTTGAAGCTTGCACCATCATGGGATCCAATTCTACATTTGATTAAATCGGAACCCAAAAGACCAGCTGCCAGACCTCAAGACACAGTGAGCTCCTACTGCGTAGATCGGATCGCAACACCTAGTTAACTTTTTAAATTAACTTTTTAATTTAATAATTGAAAATTAAGGGTAGTTTAATTGTGACAGTCACAGAGCGGATGACTAATACCTCAGTCCGCCCCGTGACCACGAAAGCTGTAAAGTAATCGAAACGTCGGGAAGTTAAAAAATGTAAAAATTAAACCAAATCGCGATAAAATCCGTATAAAATAGTTTTATTTCAACGTTTCATTAGTCTATAAAGTTACATTGTAAGTAGTTAATACACTAATCTTCCTTCATTTAGTTTTGTGAAGGGCTTTTATTGCTGCCTGTGTAGACAGACGAGTGACGAGCTAGTGACCCGTCCTAATGATAAGCGGCAACCGCTACTCATGGACTAAGACAATGCCAAGGACATAGCCATGTTTGTGCTACTGTACTGTTTTTTGATACACTATGTATATTATGTAAAGTTCCTAGGCGACACAGATAAAGTTTACGCACCGTAATCTAAAACTAAAGAAATTCGTTAGCAATTTGATGTAAATGTTATCTTTTATGATACAGTTATATTAAACAGAATACATCCAGATATTCATAATGACAGATTTGTAACAATACAAGCTAAATGAAAACAGATAAACACAATATTTCGCGCACGAACGGTTCGCGTTATATCTGAAAATAACTTAAACCAGTTTTTGCTTATCTTAAATTACAACAGTAAAAGGTTTATTTGAATCGCGATTGCCATTTACGAGCTCAACCCCTTTTACGATACCCGCGATGTGTGGCGAAGGTCTTAAAACTTTCATACAACCAAAGCCTATGCTTGATCGTGTTTTGTTACACGTTTCACAAAAAGCAAATATTTAAAAGGCCGAGTTAAAACAAAGCGGGGAGAGCGTTTCGTTTTTAATTTTTGCGTTTTACGTATCGTATCTGAGCGCGCTGTTTTTTGGTCGGCATTTGCCAGATATTATCTGTGTATATTGGCCTTCTGTTGCTCTATGAGTCTAATGGATGACTTTATGGAGTATTTAAGCGTGGAATATGATTTGCGTGTGCGTGGTGGCCTGTTGGTAACGGACCAGACGCGGCTGCCTACATGTTCACGGTGGTCGCGGGTTCAAATCCCAGGGCACACCTCTGACTTTTCGAAGTCATGTGTGTATTGATAGTCAATCACCACGCACTTTAACGGTGAAGGAAAACATCGTGAGGAAACCTGCATACCGTAGCGATTTTAAAGAATTTCTACGGTATGTAAGTCCGCCAACCCGCACTAGGCCAGCGTGGTGGACTATATGGCCTAACCACTCTCAATCGATTCTCTCGATTGTAGAGTAGGCCCGTGCCCTGCAGTGGGACGTATATGGGCTGATATAGATATATAGATATGATTTACCTAGGAAGATTTTAAACAGATTGAGTATAACTTTTAAAAATAAATGAAGATGGTGCCAATACCAGAACTGCAGAAGTTTGCCTGAGAGCTTTAAATATTATGCTCATTCTCTGAGTCCTTGATTCAAAGTTTCGCTATACCATCGTAGTAGAATAATGACAATACGTAGAACGTATTGTTAAATGCACTATGCATCCTCAGCTATGATATAATATTAATCCGTGGCAATTGACGCGGTAATAACTAGTAATTATACGGGTCGGAGTTAATTGTACCTGTGCGAGCGAGATGCTTCCTTTATTACAATTTCGATTTGTGTCGAAGTATAATGGCGGCACAATTCGGCCAAGGTCTAGCCTCGACCCGCGCTTTTGTTCCACCCTCCCGATACTTTCACGGTTTATCCTTTGTATGAAGTTTTCAACTTAATTGAAAACGCTCTGCGGATGTACTCCGAGGTTCTTTTTTACTTTAATAAATGAATGGTCAGGTGAACATAATGCTGCGTGCATATTTGCAGTCAACGTCAAAGTTTTATTTCATCCGCTCAATATAATGCACTGACCGCGGGAAATTTGCATATTTGTATTAAATTCATTTACTAGTGCCTTATGAAGCATTTAATATGCAAAATGCGTGTAATGTGTCTCGGATTCCGCGTTCCGCATTGGAATAAAATTATACCGACTTTTTTGTTAGCAGTTTACGTAATACATCTGCACAGTGTTTACGATTTATACAATAAACGTCATCGTATTTAACTCGCTTGTTTTTTTGAAAAGTAATAAACAAATAGTCTGCCAATATTTCTCTCAAATGGACTCGCGTCTATTGGTTTGCCGTTCTAAGATGTTTCCGCCGAAACTAAATAAAGAAACCAGAAAAAATACCACCAGCTTCCAGTTGATTATTATTTTTAGAACCAAAACAATAAATCTTGCTTGGGTTATAAATATTTATGTGTTCTTTGTTTTCAGTATGTCACAGAGAAGATGGGCGGTGCCGAAGGCACAAAATTGGATTTGGACTTCGTGGAAATGGAAAGAGTGAGTACATTTCGTTAAATTGAATATTGTTGCGATATTCGGAATAAACATGATTACTTACTGAACAATACGAATATTAGGGGGCTTGATTTGATAAACTTGTGGAATACCTTTCCTCTTAAATAAACACATCAATGAATACGGGACTTATCAATACGTATATATAAATTATGTTGTCCCTTTTATTGGACCTTTATGATAATAGTTTCAAAACATAGGCATTGTGATGATGATAATGGATGATAGGCATCCACGTATGCATATTCATTGTATTTATATAGCTATTTAATAGTAAATATTCTGTTTCAACTACAAATAATTAAAGATGATAAAGACAATTTATTTCATGATCGTTTTTATTCTGCAATAAGCTATTAATGTGGCGATATTTTTCTCCATCACATTACTATCGGTAGGATACCTTTGCCTTTTAATTACTTACTGTTATTCTCTAATGCTATCCTGAGTATTGCCATACAACACAGAACAAAAACATTTCAGTAAGAATGAGTAATATCATACACTGGCTACAATTGATTGTTGCAAGTTGGCGTGGTTTGAGCTATTAGCTCGCCGTTGAAAGAGAGCTTTTAAACCGCAGCGCGCACTAATGACTTGTTACTCAAGCGAAAAAACTTAAGTAAGACAGCGGTTAATGGGAAAAAATGCGAGCAAACCCCGCCGTCGCCGTAATATCGCCGCGGAATAATTTAAGTGCTTCTTTACTAACCTACATTGTTTGAAGAATCGCATTTGATCTATGTTCTAAGACGCCTTGCTGTAGTCTTATAGAATTTTTTGGAAAAGGTTATTCTTTAAGCAGTAGCGCATATGGGCTGTAAATCATAAGACCATGGGTTCATTTTCCAGCTTGCATTTATACAAGTTTTTCTTAAATGTTATTAATTGTTGAATCATACTTTCTAATTTTTTCTAAATTGTGTTACACGATACTAAGAGACAAGGGTAACCGATATAATAAATTATTAAATAATTACATGATTTCAATTTTATCTTCACCAGAAAACGGACGTAACATGTGAACTGGTAGAAGAACTGCAAACGAAGACAAAAGAGTTCTTACAACCGAACCCGACGGCGCGGGCCAAGATGGCAGCCGTGAAGGGTATTAGCAAGCTCAGCGGGCAGGCGAAGAGCAACACGTACCCGCAGCCCGAGGGCGTGCTCGGCGACTGCATGCTGCACTACGGCAAGAAACTCGGCGAGGACACTATATTCTGTAAGTTCTAGAAGTTAATTTTATTCCATAGCGAAATAAATAGGAGACTGTAAGGACTGGGCACCTCATATTCACCGTTGCAACCCGTATGCCAGCATCAACAGCAACCATATTGGTCTGTACGTAGAGACTTCCTGAAATCTTCATTTGGTACGTCCAATTTGTGAGTGGACGTATGACGCTACGCTTGTCTGAAGGTCGCCTCCATTCGAGGAGCTTTTGCTTTTTGACCTTTCCTTTAGAGAGGCCTATTTTCAGCAGTGGACTTCTTGTAGTTGAGGATGCCTATCATGGAGATTACTATTATTATTTCGAATTATGGCCTCACCAGAATTTATTATGTATACGCCCACCATACAAGGGTGAAAATCTTAAAACGAATATCGAACCGCAATTTACTTGGGACGTGTATTGAAATAACTCAACGCTGAATACCGATTTCTTAGTCGCTGCGGTCTTGAATAGCCAAATATAGATATGCAATTCAGATTGTACAGTAATAAATTATTCTGATTGGAAATTGTATAATAAAATAACTTTATTTGTTGCAGCACAATGTCTCATCGAGATGGGCGAAGCGTTGAAACAAATGGCCGACGTGAAGTATTCTCTAGACGACAATATCAAACAAAGCTTCTTGGAACCTTTGCACCATTTGCAGACCAAAGACTTGAAAGAAGTTATGGTACGTAGTTAATCCACAATCTATTGAATTTTTCTTCCGAGGTTCCTGTTCGAAGCTGCTTGAGAATTATGGTAAATGAGAGACTGCGGGTTCGATCCCTGCATCAAGAGACATTTTTGTGTGAACTACGAATATTTTTTTCGTGTGTGAGTGTTGTGATACCAAAAAGTATTTTATCGTTATTGACACCCAGAACTTCATGCAACTTGTACACTGCGACAAACTTATCTGGTCCGGTGGCCAAAAGAGGAAACTAACGACGCCATTTTGAAATGTCAATCTGCATGCCATTTGCTGACATTACGCCAACATTTTACTCATGTACTTTTTTTCAAATTGCCAGGTGTTTAACGTCAAGTCCAGAAACTTAATATGTAGTGTGTGCATATTCTCATATTTTTAACGAACTTCAATCAAGTAGGTTATTATTTAGTCAATACCAATATATTATTAATGGAACTGCACTATATATACATAATAATATAATAGTATTTTGGATAATATTTTTAATTCAACGACTTATTTACCCACTCTGTTGCTTAATTTATTTTTACTGGCAACAACAAATGCGATAACAGCGACTCTCTCATCGGGTCAGAAAAGTTTGTCGCACTATACGTGTTATTTTTATTGAAATAGCTACTACCTTTAAATTAACGTTCCGTTTTTTTATCTCACCAGCACCACCGGAAGAAATTACAGGGACGTAGGCTGGACTTCGACTGCAAGCGGCGTAGGCAAACCAAAGGTGATTGTATGTCATTTTATATACTAACAATTTTGTAGTGTTAACATTTTGTTGCGTATTTTAATTTTATTCTTTATTATTTAATTCACCAAACAGGCCCTGGTAGGGCAAGCCCATACATGAGCCCAAGTCACAGTTCTTCTAGACAGGGTATGTGGAAATCAAGCAGGAGTATTGTAAACGCTAGTAACCCCCATAGGAAGCTAACAGCCATTCAAGTTTTATAATGTATGCTCGTTTCTTACATGGTTTTGTTCCTGCCTTGCACCTGCGGCCTTATGTCGTCTCTTCCTTACCTGAGTATTGTTTTCGGCGTTTGGTCTGTATGCTTTGTTTTATTTTGCTTCTTTGTGTGGTGTATGACCGACGTGGGTGTGCGGAGCGTGTGTACATCAGGTGCTCACATTCCAGATGACGAGATCCGACAGGCGGAGGAAAAGTTCGCCGAATCTTTGCAGCTTGCTCAAGTTGGCATGTTCAACCTTCTTGATAGTGACGTAAGTTGCGCGAGGGTTTTCATTGAAAGACATGTCTCTTTTTCATGCCTACGTGGCGCAGTTGATTAGGAGCCGGGTGTAAAATGAGAGGCCACGGGTTCGATCCCCGCACAGAGTAAAAAGCAAACAATTATAAAGTTATAAACAATATTCAGCTAAATACTGCAGTGCAGTACTGCAACAGTGGTTTTCGATAGTCTAGAGCAAACACTCCGTAGGAGTGTGTTGGTAATTGACGGCAGCATTTATGATTAAATTGTGATTCTCTTCCCCAAAACAAAAGCGTGGCGGATATTGTTACGATCTACTCCTATGACTATAATTTACTGCAGGTAATAAATTATACATCTCATCGGAACATAAAACACACATAAAATTTTGCAATGGTCCTTATATTCCTATCCGCTCTTGTATTAACATAAAGTCAGATAACATTAATAAAGTCAGTGATTTCAAAGATAGTTACAAAACCGAAATGTTATAACCGCCATCCATATAACGCTATTTTGAAGACCCATGGACTTCACGACACTTTAAATTTGACATTAACCATCAGTAATTCATATTTTTGTATTATATTCATATATTACAAGTTGTTATACTTGTGTGTAGGTAGAACAAGTCGCGCAGCTGAGTTTCTTCGCGGAGGGACTCCTCGAGTACCATCAGCAGTGCACGGAGATCCTCAAGGGACTTGTGTCCACTCTTATGGAGAAGTGAGTACTTTTCATAAAGATTATACTTTATCAAATAAGTAATTTCTTATGATTTTATATTTGAAAATGGAATAAAATCTAAGAGGTAGAGTCGCTCTGTAGTTACCTCCGAGTGCGTTACCAAGGCCATACCTGCTGTTTTGATCAGTAAGCGAGATTGCCGGAAGCTTTATACCCCTTCCCACATCCCGTCCTCTTTTTGTCTCTTTCTCCTCCCATTTTGGTAGGCCGGCAACCAAAAAGTAAATATGGAGCGGGATATAATAATATTAGCATATTTATTTGTAATCAATACATTATTTTCTTACAGGAAAGAGGAAGCGGTCAGTCGTCCGAAGATGGAGTTCGTACCAAAGACGCTAGCCGACCTGCACATCGAGGGCATCCATGACTTGAACCATGGTAGGCGGTACGGTTCCACCCAGAGCCTCTCCCGTCCCCGCCCACACCTCCCCCCCTCCTCCTCCGTCGGCGACCTCAGCACTAGCGACCCCTTCAAGGCGTGGGACACACAGGCCATCCCCCAGGCCAGGACTCAGGTCAGGCCACAAGTCAGGCCACATGCAATGCCTCACCCCAGGCCGGTTGGGTTCAAACCGCACCCCGCGCCGCGCTCACAACTCAATGGAAGGGATCCCTGGACAGGTGATTCGGGTTTTATTTGCTGGGTTTTTGTTTTGTGCGGTTTTGGTTATGGATTGCAAATGGTAATGGTGGGGTGCGGAGTTTTGTTTTGAAGTTTTTTTTTCGTCTTATTTATTTTTAATTAAGGACTAATACTTTACATTGATGCCTACAATCAAAAGCAATTATATAATTTAATATTTGATTAATGAGAAGATGTTTTAGAATTTATTATCCGTAACAAAAACAATTTATGTTAGAATTTTCGTAAATAAGTTAAAAAATCTAATATATTATCTTCGATATACAATACAAGATGATCAAAGTATATAAGGTAAATGCATTCCATAGTCAAATTCGTAGTGCGTATCACGTGTTCACGAACGACAGCGCTCATAAGGCACGCTTCACACGGGATGCACGGCACTTGGTGGTGGACTGGTGGAGGCAATAACACACATATTAACCATCATGTCATTGTGCTCTACACCTAATAATCCTTCTTATCTATAATAGGAAGTACGAATATCCAATAAATCCTTCTTTGTCAATAATCTCTTCGGTGTCAGACACTTAGTTTCTCCTGTAAAAATCACTCGTCTAGTAAAGGTTGTTCAATGATTGATATACCTGTATTTTTCTCAGCTGCGATTATGTCACTAATTTAAAAATCAAGGCGTCTGTAAGTATGTGAATAGATTTTCGATGTATTTTAATTTTGGCTTGTTATTTTGTTTTTAACCAGATAGCCGTGCACTTGTACAAATGTCGGTGGTGCGTTGTACAATTTGTTTACAGGTTGCCGAATGTCCTTATCCGTCCCTTTCCAATCCTCTACGTTAGTTTATGAAATTGTATCGTATACAAATACTACATGCAAAAATATAAAAAGATTGGACAAAAAAATTATGTCCGACAATAATCGATACATAAAATAATCGATGATCCACAAAATACAATCGATTAAATTGTTATAAATGGACTTCAGATATTTATAAGGCCATTCTATATTTCCTTGTTGAGTGGATTATTTATTTATCGATTATATTATTATGGACGTGATAATATATAATCATTC
Organism: Deilephila elpenor; assembly: GCA_949752805.1. Taxonomy (NCBI): domain Eukaryota; kingdom Metazoa; phylum Arthropoda; class Insecta; order Lepidoptera; family Sphingidae; genus Deilephila; species Deilephila elpenor. The sequence continues at coordinate 8,662,181 of OX457111.1, forward strand.
ACTTTGCATGTAGTATTTACTAAATGTGATTTTTATCCTTCTTGTTACGTATCAGAGTTACCTTTCTTATGATGTATGATTGAAGCCTTCCTACTTCTTCTGTAGTTGGTATTCGATGTTATTTATTTACTCTGAAGATGTTCGATGTTGAACTATTTTACAGACCAACTAATTGACATGCACATTCAAAGATACATTCTACACAAACGAGGGTTTGAATTCGTAAAATAATTATTTTTAGGGAGTTTTCAATACATTTATTCTAACTTATTTAAATTGTTACTTTTAGCATATTAACTTTTACGTGGCTTAATTAAAAAAGTATTGGATGACATGTTACATTGAAATAAATACTGTTCTTTGGTATTCAATTAATCATAAGATATTGTAATGCTCGTGAAAGTAATCACAAATATCAAGTAATAAAAAAAATACATAGCAATTGACTCTTTCAAGTGCTTAAGAGAAAGAAAATAGTTTGACATTACAAAAAAATTTAATCAGAAATCCTTAATTTGCATAAAATGTAGGTACAATCATAAGGTGTTCATTAATGTATAACATTTTGCCATGTGACGTGCAAAATTTACTTATACCGTTCCAATGTGGTCGATTTCTACTTAGGTGCAGTACGGCTTGTCCATCACGGTTAATAACTCATTTAATTTGAACTCAGTTAGCCTTTTGAAATTGTTAGAAACAAAATCGACGCAAAAGTAGAAAATATAGCAATGGCGACAACAGAGTTAGTGGGCTCAGGTGGAAGTGTGTATGTCTGAGTTTGGGTTGTTTGTTTGCTTGCTTGGCGTGAAGGCGGCTCGCACGCCGGCTCCCCGGAACACAAGCCGCCCTCCAACTTGGAGCTGTTCCCGGGGTCGGGCAACGCGTCACGCTCCAACAACGGTAACGCACAGACCCCACACAACCTTTAATGCACAGTACATAGACCAAATGCTAATATATGTGCTCGAATTGTGACGATTTTTTGTCATTTTTTACATCATTTCTAAACTTATCGATTAATTAAAAATCATTTTCGAGAATTATTTTAAAGATTTTTAAGGTTTTTTTACTCAATATTTAAATAGTAAACACTACACATACAAATAAACACCGTAGTGTCACCTACATAATTTTCTACTTCGTTTTTTTTTATTTTCATATTAGTTTTTGTGTGTTGTGTAGCTTCGTCGCCTACTCATTGCATTCGTTTCGTGTTCATTACGCTGTGCATGTTAATATGCGTTTCATAAATCATTACGTTTGCAACGAAGTCTTTATTTAATCGATTCGCTATTATTTAAAGAATTCGAAAATGGATATAACACAAATTATAAAAATAATAAAATAATTGGGAACCTATATTTTAATACAAAACTATATTTCATATCGCACAATGATGATTTCAATGGTATATTGATTAAAACGGCAAACCACTAAATAACTTTATTTGCAAAAAGGATATGGGGAATTCTGACTTGCGTAAAATTGTATCCAAACAGCAATATTACTAACCAAAAAAATTGAAATTTACCAGAACATAAACAAATAAACGATTTTTTTTAGTGTCGATCATTATAATTTCATTTAACTTAGCGTTATGCGACTCATCATACATACCAAGCTGGTTTCATTTCATATTTATGTGTTTTATTTTTTGCGTGTCGTAACTGTTTGATGTTTTAGTTCTTATTCACAATAAATTAGGATATAGTAAATACTACACACATTTTTATGAACATAACAGTGCTAATTAATCAATAGTGGAAAATAAAAGTGCTTCCTCTACACGACCATAAATTATTTGAACGTATTCAATAGACCTCACATAGCAATAGGCCGTCATGTAAAAATATTTTATAACTTAATTTCTCATTCAAAATACAAATGCAATGGTACCAAAGCATGAAATTATATTTTATACATTCAATTTTTCTTTTATCAGATTACTTCGTCCAAAAAATAAAAATAATTATGCAATATGATTTCTTAGATTTCCGCAAATATTACTTACACATTGAAATAAAACTCATTAGACGGATTTGATCGCGGATTTTGTTTATTTTTTACATTTTTTAACTTCCCGGCGTTTCGATTACTTTACAACTTTCGACCTGTAAAATAAAATTAGTTTTATTTCAATGAATTATGCAATATCGAAACTGTCTGTCAGTTTACTAAACTAATTTACAACGCATAATATTTTTATCAAGTCGAGTAAAGAGGAAGCTACTATTATTTAACTGATCCACGTACATACATTTGGTATTCGTGTGGTATTTACTATACCTCCATTTTATCATAAGCTAAGCCTCCTAAGGTGTGTATTTATCCAGCGTCGCCGCTGCCGTCGCCGGTTAAGTCGCCCGCGCGAACACCGATGGCCCCCAACAAGGCTCCGTGCTGCACTGCTCTCTACGACTTTGAACCGGAGAACCCAGGCGAACTCGGATTCAAGGCGAGTTCAGCTTGTGTATATACTTTTACATTCTGGAATTTTAATCATATTGCAAAGATAGGATAATTGTTATTTTTGTCCTATTTAGAAAATATTAGGGAGAGACTTATGTTTAACATTCCCTAGGCATCAAGTTACACTATTATTATAGCAGTGTCGATATAATTGTAGAACAATTTAATTATAAATAGAAATATCCTAAAGATTGATTAAGGGTAACATACAAATTTTTCGAGATAAAAAAGGCTCGCGAATTCGCACGCATTCTACACTATAGTCTATACGCGCGTCTGCAAGGGAATACGCTGTTTTTTTATCGACAGAAAACAATTAATAGCACATTGTTTTATAGAGTTAAGAGTTAGTTTATCACTTTAACTTGTTCATTTATGCTTCGATTATGCTCTACTATAAGTTATTTTTAACGTTCATGTTTAATGTAACATTTATTTTCAGGAGAACGACGTGATCACACTGATCAACAAAGTGGACGACAACTGGTTCGAGGGCTCCCTGAACGGCAAGTCGGGATACTTCCCGATCAGCTACGTGCAGGTCACCGTGCCCCTACCAAACATGTAATCACCCCCTCCCCCCGCCCACCACTCATCCATCCTACGGTGTAACACCACTTACTTGTACACCAACGCACTTACGCACAATCGTATCAAATTATATCGATAAAAACTGTCTATATACAATTAAGACGTAAAATACAATGGTTTTAAACCTTTATTAGGGTTGACGATGTCGATAGTGGAATGTGCCGTATTTCTTTTAGTCTCACGTAACTTGTTTAAAATCTTTCTTGATTCGTAAATAAATTGCTATTGTTTACTAAGTACAGCTACATCTACCATGTGTAAAAAATCCGGTGCTCCTTATAAAATTAACTTATCGATATAAATGTAGTCTAACTAATCGAGAACAAAAATGTTTCAAAAATCGAATGGAGGCCAGTTTATTATTTTTTATTTAGTCATAATAAAATATGTAACCATATTTTCGAAACTATGAATATTTAAAAAAAATACTCCTGTATGATCAATGAAGTCACATAAAAGTATTTCCTTTTTTTAGTCGATATTTTTTATCCAAGTGATTTCCTCGTGCAAAATAATTGAAATACCGCCATTTATTTGGGTACCGGTTTTTTATGCATTGTATGGTTATATTGATCAGTTTTCGTATAGTGCTTAATGTGATTCGATGAATTAAGTAGTGTTACACCCACCCAATACATCTCGTATATGTGTAACGCAGTATTATGTAGATGTTTATGTATTGTTTGAATCTATTACTGTGTCAAAAGCTCAATGTAAGAGTAATTAAATATTTTTATCCCTTTATCTGTAACGTACCAATTAAACAAGGAATTTATTACATTATCAGTTTTTATACTTTGTAAATCGTCTTCCGATTTGCTTGAAATACTCTTCGTTCTCGCAGCATGGATGGTGTTTGATACGAATTATGTTTGTATGTAATGATTTAATTAATTCATTTAAATACCAAAGACGGGGCAACGCGTACTGAAAAACCAGTGATGTTTGACAAAAGACAATATTAATTTCATGATTTCCTTTGTTTTGTAAATGGATTTTTAGAAAATTTAAACTGTGCTGCAATTAAATTCACCTTTTATAATTTTTTTATGAAATTAATTGAAATTAGCATTTCGTGTTTTATGAATGTAGAAACACGTTATATTAGAATTATTTGATAGATTTATTATTGTAAATCAAGTTGCCATTTTACATTATGACTTATTTAAAGTTATGAATTTGGTTAGTTGGGAGCAAATAGCCGCTATTATTTTTATATTAATTTAATTAGTGTTGGTATAGCGTTAAAGACACGTAAGCAATTCCCCGGTTACCTTAGCTTGTGATGTGGTAGTCAAGGGATCGACTCAGTCTCTCTTGTATCAGGAGATCTTAGTGTTCGATCATTTTTTGCTAAACGTCAAAACTTGCAAAAAAAATGACTTTAATCCAGTATTCGACAGTCATTTTATTTAAATACCAGTCATCCTTGTGGTATGAGTAATAAATTTACGACTGATGATGAAATGATAATAACATTCCGATTCAAAATTATGAAATCAATGCAATTGCTAATGTTAGGCGATTAACGCATTGGTGAAGGACCTAGGAATTCATACAAGTGTATTTATTCTGTAAGTTTTTACGCTTAGAAAATCGTAATGAAGAAGCGCCACTGCATTTTGAATAGCTATTGAGGGTTGAAGTTTCAAGGCAGCATCAATTCAATGAAAGTGATAATTTGAACCAAGTGTGTATAATATAAATATTTTTCTAGATGTTCTGCAATCTGTATAGCTATTTCCGTGAATTCCGTCTTACCTTGATGTGTTATTTCCATTTTTATCACCCTTTCATCAAAAGGGACGAGACATAATATTTATTAGGATTATGATGTAACTAGTTAAAGTATGAGATTAGATTTTATAGTTATATCTTTGCGGGTAATTATTTATCTGAATGGAAAATGTATACAATGTAACGTATATTATACGCGTAATGAGGTTTGATGGTTTATGACGTCAGAATTGTTGATATCTTGCCAGGAACACGTGGCGTTTCTATGGTCGATGTACTATGGCAGGCTATAATGGTAATACAAATTATAATGTCATTGTGATAACCGTAGTTATCATACCTTCCTTATGCCCACCATGTTGAATTATACAATAAATATATATGTTTTAACCATAAAATATATATACCTATATTCATATTTTTGCATAATAATTAATTAAGTCGTTGTCTGAGACTTGCATTTTACACTTCAATGCATAATTGATACCAAAAATGTTATCGAAACGGTATAATTTTTAATGGCCTCCGTTGTTTCGAAATCGTTACGTAATACGTATGTACTCTATGGATGGCACTCATTAGCTAAGATGTTGAATCGTCGTCATGTTTCATGTCTAATATTGATGTTGCAGTAATTATGAACATTATTTCATATAAAATTCATCGCATCTATGTCTTAATATAAACGGACCCCATTATATCACGTTTCTGGCATACAAAAGACAATACCTAGATCTAATGTTAGTTGTATGTAAGTTCTTAAATAATTGTTCTATCTTCAAGTGTCTCTCAATATAAGTATTTTGAGAAAGTAATCATAAATGTTATGATGTCAAGTGTCAGTGCCCCTAGCCGGAACATTTTGAAGTATCGTATAGTAATTCTCGTATAGTAAAGTAAACGTTTCCCGCTGTGAAATTTTAGTTCCAAATACGCTCACAATGGCGCTGTTTAAATTCCTATACAAAATTTTACTATTACTATTCTATTACGATACTGCAAATTGTTCCGGCTAGAGGCACAGTATAGTATGTGCGTACAGCGCTAACCACCCCTCACTGTGCACGAGCATAATAAATCAATCGTGAACAATATGGTGTTTACTGTTGTTTTAAAAACTCTAATCGCTTCAAGTATAAGTAATATCTTGTTGAAAATGTGGACACGGTCTATTAGCGACTTCTTGAATGTTTATTAAATGTTGCTTTACTATGTGTAAATGGTTATTGAGGAGAGTAATTTTGCTTGTTGTTCATACATTAGACATCTATGTGGAGGCGTGAAACCACAAGCAATGTTACTGGAAAGTGGTTTATAAGAATGTAAGCACGACGAAGTGTAGTTAAACGTACGTGATATGAAGACAACTGTATTGGCTCTGATAATGATGATTGTGCGAACACATGTCGGTTACAATGTATTTCTTGTTCATGTTACTGTAATCTTAAATACTGTAATTTCATAGAATAACTTGACGATTTACCAAATGTAATGCAAATATTATTGATTTGTATTAAAAATTTATCCCAAAACTTATTGCTCGTTTTCGCCTCCTAATAAAATGTTAACAATTAAACAATACTTGTTTTATTTCAACTTGTAAGTAAAGTGATTACAGACACATTGCAACTAAGTAATTCGTAAAAAAAACGTTTTTTTTTTACTTTTCATAATTATTTTCATCATCGTGTTTGGGTGATAAATACCTATTTTTTTATTAAATGATAATAAAAACCCTTGCGTGCCATTGCTTCTTTTAAAAAACATGTGTACATTATTATTTATTATTAGATACGAAATTCAAAAAACAAATGTCGCTACTTTTTGCGATATTTTTAGTTGCATTGTGTCTGAATTCACGAATACTACCATCCAGCTCGTTTTCGGTCGCAATATAGATATTATACCCTGTAGATAGTCGTTCTGGACGGACCTATTCAATATTAGTCGGTAATTCGATCGGCACAAACTTGAAAGTCGCACACAAAATGTACACCAAAAACAGTTGCTAACGGCCAAAATAATTAAACGATCTTGATCTCATAGTAAGGGTCGATTTTGAAAACCAATTATTGGGTTAAAGATTTATCGACACGCCTACATTTATATTATCTTGATTGGTTACTTTTCTGGATCGAACCTTAGGTAAAGATTACGATCGCTTATAGAGTTATAACTTGAGTCAACACACAAGAATTTGTAAAGTGTTCAATTGAAGTACAAATATTTAATATATTGCAATTCTTTTAAATATTTAGAAACTTAGTTTGCCAAAGGTTTTTCGACTTTTTAGCGATATTTTGTATACCTAATAGAGCAATGCCAAGTTTTCCAGCGATTTTGCAAAAAAACCAGAAAAATATCAATCAAGCTATCTGAACTGCTACGGGAAAACTAATTGTTGATTATTTTACGGTCGCGGGGCGGACTCCGGACCACGAAAGCTTTACAGCTTTTATTTTACAATAATCGAGACTTCGAGAACTTACAAAATATAAAAATTTAACCAAATCCGTAAAATTAAGTAAACCAAGGATATACCACAAACTTTCGAGTTTACTTGGGTTCTAACTTCTAAGTTAATAATAATCGGTTTTATCGGTGAAGAAAAATATCGTGGTGAAACCTGCATTCGTTAGTGTTCTAAAAAAATCTCAAACGTACTTGTATGTAATTTCTACCAACCGCATTAGGCGTGGCAGACTTATGGGTTGGCTTCAAGCAGGCAGCTGGTAATTATTAAAATTAAAAACAATATTAATAATTGCAGTATGAACAGTATTGCTGAAAAGTCTTAATTGATTTCATGTATTGTGGGATAATGACAGGCAGAAGAGAAATAAAATAATTTGCATATGATAACGAGATGGTACTAGCTGTAAATATTTTTACACGCATTATGGTAAGTAGTTCGAATAAACTTTATAACAAATAACTACACGGTACCTATCCGACCGCTACAAATTAATAAAAAATCTTTTAAAACCAGGGTCAAATCTGACTCACTGAATTGTCATTATCAGTGCATTAGTTTCTTCCAAGGTATTATAATTTTATTATGGTTGTTAAATATTCCATACAGTCGTCTCGGACAAACATCACCGGAGTTAAAAGTATACCAATAATAAAATAGTTTACAGGAGTAGGCAACAGCAATAATATGTTAAAAACTATTTGCGACGTTGTCTTTATTTCTAATCATATTAAACGGCATTCAATATCAAAAAATGGCGCGTATTTAAATTATTAATTTGAAGTAAAGTGATTTTATTTTAACAAATAGGGTAAAATTAAACTTACATCAAAAAGTAATCGCGCCCAACGTGGGGCTCGAACCCACGACCCTGAGATTAAGAGTCTCATGCTCTACCGACTGAGCTAGCCGGGCTGTTGATGAGTTTGTCAAAATTAGTTAACATTTACCAAACCTACATAATAATTGAACAAAAACATAATATCTTGTTGCTAATAACCTTCTATTTAACATCACTCGAGTCACGACTATACAAAATGCTGAATGTCTATATATATATATTATTAACTCTTCCAGGTTATGGAAATGAAAAAAAAATAAGAAACAAGACCTTGGCAAGATTTTCACACAAAGTTAGAATAATATCATGGGTATCTATAACTTCTATTAGTTCTTCCATGTTGCTTGAATGTTTTCGTATTAAGAAAACATTTTTTGTGTTCGTTCAACCCCACTTGAAATAATAATAATAAAAAATTAACCCCACTTGAAATAATAGGAAAAAATATGTTCTTTTTTTTCATATATATCAGTACCTATTCATAAACTGAAAAAGACAATTGCAACTGGCAAACTCAAAGAATCTTAATAAGTAATAACCATGTAATTCATGGTCCAGCTATCATTTACTACCTCTCTTTCTTCAGCCAGAGGAAATCTATCTACTGCTTAATATAGGGCCAATCCTCCCTAGAAATTTTCATAGCAACCTATTGGGAGCAGCCTGCATCCTTTGCTATGTCGCGGTCGTCTTGATATAACTCCTACACGTCAAATCTCAATAATTTAATGCTAATCATTGACTTATATGATGCTAATATAATTTATGGAATGATACTTTTTACAAACATACATGCATAAACTCACCCCTTTAACCCAGAGGGAGTAGGCATAGGCGCCACCCGGGTACCCACATTTCACCTTGTATGTACCATCCCATGATACAATAATACTTATTACGCTTAGTTATAGATATAATGAGGATAAGACAAACTCATAAAACCAGAGCATTATGGGCGGTATGACGGCATTGCAAATTCTAAATTAGGAACTCAGCTCTGTGACCTTCCGCTCTCTACTCATGGACAAATGGAAAAGGGGCCCACAAGTTTTCGCTTCGTAAATAAAAGCACATGTTTTTTTTTTAATTATCAATAGTAGGTACATACCTACAATAAGTAATATTGAATTTAAAATAAAAACGAAACTTATTTTGACCCGTTTGCACAGAAATGTTACTCTATTATAATCCTAAAATAACCTAATTGCAAATAATGTTTTCTGTTCGTATTTCTATGTTTGCATATGTAGTGTTTGTAATACCTATATTCTTGTGTATTAGTGTGTAGAAGGTACATTTGCATAAACGGTAAATAAAATTGCAGTTATGAAATCAAATATTTATTCGTAAAACCAAAATAATTTTCAGCAAATGGATATAGTTACTGGAATGATTATGATCATGTTAACTGAAGTTACAGAACAGTTAAATTGCAACAGAATAATAATTGATCCAGGAAAATCTGCCTAATTGCCTCCGCGCAGACGCAGTACTAGGTGCAGAGTAGACTCCTTCTGAATGTTGTAGTCCGAGAGAGTGCGGCCATCTTCCAGCTGTTTGCCAGCGAAGATCAAACGCTGCTGGTCTGGGGGAATTCCTTCTTTGTCTTGGATCTTGGCTTTAACATTTTCAATAGTATCTGATGGCTCCACTTCAAGGGTGATGGTTTTACCCGTCAAGGTTTTTACGAAGATCTGCATTCCACCTCTAAGACGCAACACCAGATGAAGGGTGGATTCTTTTTGGATGTTGTAGTCCGAAAGTGTGCGACCATCTTCCAACTGTTTGCCGGCGAAGATCAAACGCTGCTGGTCAGGAGGAATTCCTTCTTTGTCTTGGATCTTAGCCTTAACATTCTCAATCGTGTCTGATGGTTCCACTTCCAGGGTGATGGTTTTGCCCGTCAAGGTTTTTACGAAGATCTGCATACCACCTCGCAGACGCAATACCAAATGGAGAGTAGACTCCTTCTGAATGTTGTAGTCTGAGAGAGTACGGCCATCTTCCAACTGTTTTCCGGCGAAGATCAAACGCTGCTGGTCTGGGGGAATTCCTTCCTTGTCTTGGATCTTAGCCTTAACATTCTCAATCGTGTCCGATGGTTCCACTTCCAGGGTGATAGTTTTGCCCGTCAAGGTTTTTACGAAGATCTGCATTCCACCTCTAAGACGCAACACCAGATGAAGGGTGGATTCTTTTTGGATGTTGTAGTCCGAAAGTGTGCGACCATCTTCCAACTGTTTGCCGGCGAAGATCAAACGCTGCTGGTCTGGGGGAATTCCTTCCTTGTCCTGGATCTTGGCCTTCACATTCTCAATGGTGTCAGATGGTTCAACCTCCAATGTAATAGTTTTGCCAGTTAAAGTCTTGACAAAGATCTGCATACCACCTCGCAGACGCAATACCAAGTGAAGAGTAGACTCCTTCTGAATGTTGTAGTCTGAAAGAGTGCGGCCATCTTCCAACTGTTTGCCGGCGAAGATCAAACGCTGCTGGTCTGGGGGAATTCCTTCTTTGTCTTGGATCTTAGCCTTAACATTCTCAATCGTGTCTGATGGTTCCACTTCCAGGGTGATGGTTTTGCCCGTCAAGGTTTTTACGAAGATCTGCATTCCACCTCTAAGACGCAACACCAGATGAAGGGTGGATTCTTTTTGGATGTTGTAGTCCGAAAGTGTGCGACCATCTTCCAACTGTTTGCCGGCGAAGATCAAACGCTGCTGGTCTGGGGGAATTCCTTCCTTGTCCTGGATCTTGGCCTTCACATTCTCAATGGTGTCAGATGGTTCAACCTCCAATGTAATAGTTTTGCCAGTTAAAGTCTTGACAAAGATCTGCATACCACCTCGCAGACGCAATACCAAGTGAAGAGTAGACTCCTTCTGAATGTTGTAGTCTGAAAGAGTGCGGCCATCTTCCAACTGTTTGCCGGCGAAGATCAAACGCTGCTGGTCTGGGGGAATTCCTTCTTTGTCTTGGATCTTAGCCTTAACATTCTCAATCGTGTCTGATGGTTCCACTTCCAGGGTGATGGTTTTGCCCGTCAAGGTTTTTACGAAGATCTGCATACCACCACGCAGACGTAGTACCAAGTGGAGAGTAGACTCCTTCTGAATGTTGTAGTCTGAGAGAGTACGGCCATCTTCCAACTGCTTTCCGGCGAAGATCAAACGCTGCTGGTCTGGAGGAATTCCTTCCTTGTCCTGGATCTTAGCCTTCACATTTTCGATGGTGTCGGATGGTTCAACCTCCAATGTAATAGTTTTGCCAGTTAAAGTCTTGACAAAGATCTGCATACCACCTCGCAGACGGAGTACCAAGTGAAGAGTAGACTCTTTCTGAATGTTGTAGTCTGAGAGAGTACGGCCATCTTCCAACTGTTTGCCGGCGAAGATCAAACGCTGCTGGTCTGGGGGAATTCCTTCCTTGTCCTGGATCTTGGCCTTAACATTTTCAATAGTGTCCGATGGTTCCACTTCCAGGGTGATGGTTTTACCCGTCAAGGTTTTTACAAAGATCTGCATACCACCTCGCAGACGGAGTACCAAGTGGAGAGTAGACTCCTTCTGAATGTTGTAGTCAGAGAGAGTGCGGCCATCTTCCAGCTGTTTTCCGGCGAAGATCAAACGCTGCTGGTCTGGAGGAATTCCTTCCTTGTCCTGGATCTTAGCCTTCACATTTTCGATGGTGTCGGATGGTTCAACCTCCAATGTAATAGTTTTGCCAGTTAAAGTCTTGACAAAGATCTGCATACCACCTCGCAGACGGAGTACCAAGTGAAGAGTAGACTCTTTCTGAATGTTGTAGTCTGAGAGAGTACGGCCGTCCTCGAGTTGTTTACCAGCGAAGATAAGTCGCTGCTGATCTGGAGGGATGCCTTCTTTGTCCTGGATCTTTGCCTTTACATTCTCTATGGTGTCAGAAGGCTCCACTTCGAGAGTGATAGTTTTGCCAGTGAGGGTCTTGACAAAGATTTGCATACCGCCGCGGAGACGAAGCACCAGGTGAAGAGTGGACTCCTTCTGAATATTGTAGTCTGAGAGTGTGCGACCGTCCTCTAATTGCTTTCCAGCAAAGATCAGACGTTGCTGATCTGGGGGAATACCTTCTTTATCTTGAATCTTGGCTTTTACGTTCTCGATAGTGTCAGACGGTTCGACTTCGAGAGTGATGGTTTTACCAGTCAGGGTTTTCACGAAAATCTGCATTTTAAATCTGGAATAGATGAAATTTATTTCGTTTAGAGAACAGATTTACTATAATTTGGTTCTTAATTGCTCAATATGCGTTGTAACGGTGAATGTAGGACAAAGAACAAAGAAAGTTCGCGATCACAAAATGGCGTCGGTTATAAAGACAATGTCAAATATATGTTCAATTTATATTCCGTATAGAGAATTTAATATTCGTAGTGAATAAACATAATATCGGCAACAAGAATTACAAATACTTACCTATGTTTCTTACTGGCAGTAACTAAAAAATATTCAAACTTAAATTATAAAATACAATACGAAGCACACTTGATGTGAGTCAAATAACGAATGAAATTGAATGACGAAATCTGAAAGTCATCGAAAGAGTGATTGATCAATAAATGGAAATAGAAACGGGTAGTCTATGACACTCATAGACATTGTGTACTTTATAGTTTATATCGGCTTTACACTCTCGACCAAAAGTTTAATCTCATTTTATTATAGGTATAATGAATTTTGAGAAATATGGCTAATATATACCTACACATAAGAGAATTTATTATTTGATTTAATTTGCACTATAAATCTATTATAGTTAGTTCCATAGGGTGCCATAAATTTATTACGAAAGTCTCTTTTTGGTAGTAATTGTCCCTCTTCCTTACTATATAAAAAAAACTGGCTTACCCCTCCCCACTTTTTTAAAATAAATACACCCAACAGTCACATACATAGTTCTGACCCCACACTAAGATCGAGTCTTGTGTCGTGGGTATCAGAAACTACGAGAGACTTTTCGGTCTAACAAACACCCGGACCCGAAACAAATACCTGTGGATCACACAAATATTTGTTTCGGTGCGGAATTCGAACCCGCGGCCTCTCGTTTCATAAGCGGCGTCCAACCAACTGCGCCACGGAGGCTGTCAAATGTAATAATTCGTTCAATATTACGTCAAATGTCCAGCGCGTTGCCCCCGCTGAAGTGTCAAGTATTTTTCGGTTAAAAATATTAAAAAGGAGGTAGAGAGAGAGAGAGAGAGAGATTTTAGCCACCAAAAAAATATGCTAATTGGCAGACGATGTGGCCAGTAAAGTACTGATTAGTTTAATCATAGGATTAGTGTTACTGGAGCGTCGTGAAATCGACACATGATGTTATGGGTGACTTTAACTGATGACTAGCCTTCATGACGCTTTACTTGAGGGTGGTGAACGAGGCCCTTAATCTCACATATTCGTATGCTATTACGTAAGAACTATTAATACTTCATCCCACCCCTTTATTAGAATAAATAAGAGTTGGTAATAAATAAATGGCACCCAAACTATAGTCACACTTTGTATAGTTACCTAAGTACTTGTCAAGTGCGGTACTTTCGTACATATCTACCCATATAAACCTATAATTAATAAATATTACAATACGCATACCACGTACACTAGAAATCTGCAATAATTATTTTCAAGAAAGGCACAAAGAATTCGAACACACATACGAATGTTTCAAAATGCCTTGGCAAGAGTGTATAGTGATATTTACACCAGATGTCACACAGGACATCTGATTTATCGCATAGTTTTCACATTACAAAATCTCTGTAATACTTTTATATCTGCCATTTGGTAATACAAATCAAAATAAGTTTTCCCATCAATTTACTACGCGTAATATGAGAAATAATTACATGTAAAAGCGTAGAAATAACAAAAACTTCTATAATCGTTGGACTGACATAAGTACCTAACAAATGGCAACATCAGATCAGCCCATTGAGTTCCATTTATACGTTTTTTTTATTTACAATCTGTGGATGCGGGCGTATCGAAAGAAAATTTGAGTATAAATTTGGGAAATATGTTTGTCGTTTTTCTTGTGATTATGCTCTAATTACGTATTTACGGTTTTATCTATTATCCTTAAAATTTGTGTTTCTTAGATTTATCTGTTTTAGTTTATTATTTATCGTTAATTGCGGTGTTGATATATAAAACTTCTGCATCTATTGTAAACACGTTTGAGATATTTATTAAAAATGTATATCACTCGGTTTCTGAATAAACTATGAGTCACTGGTTTTTATCTACGGTGTGCAAGTGAGTTTTTCTGCGCGTATAATCCTTTTTGTTGGAAATATGGCCGATTTAATTCGAGCTATGGGGGCACCAATTGGACCCCCTGTAAAGGATAAGCTAGGATCTCCGTCGACGGAATCTGAAGATGGGGGAGGTGATATCGCAGAACTGGCAGCGGATTTAGAACTTGATGAGGCTGATGGACCTAGTACAAACGGTAATAAAGGTGCTAATGAGTTATTTACGTTTTGATTTGCGATTCTATCATTTATATTGGATTATCTTTAGGCGAACGTCAAGCTGTTTTGGCACCGCCGGAGACGGAATGGTACCATGGCCGCCTGGATAGGTATACCTCGGAAGAAAGACTTTGGGCTGCTGGCAAGTTGGGCAGCTACTTGGGTAAGTTTTTGTTATTGTTTTTCTAATGAGAAAATAAGCAGTATTTTATTAGTGAAGATTAGATTGCTCATTGAACTTAAATAACAATTAATATCTATTTATGTGATAACATGGTACAGTTTAAATAAATAGGTAAACTAATAATGTAGTATATTGTCTTTATAAGTAATTATTTTTTATCTGCTTTAATATATTTTCTGCTATTTTCTTTAATTTAATGTTTTATAAATTACTATTATTTCTGTAGTAATTACATGTGCATAAATAAGATCTTATAGGAATTTCCTTTGCCTTGTGTAGTTATTTATGTCAGTAAATAATCTATCAAACTCAGTTTTGTGAAATACATCACAATGATAAAAGCAAATTAGTCCATTGTTTTAATTTATAAATATTAAATTGAATACCTATATTACAATTTTTTATACTTATTTTGTAAATTATTATCTATACAGTTTTATGTAAATCAAAAGAATTGGTAAATATTATGCCTTTTATATGTTTACAGCAGTATACTAAATACAATTTGAATTATCAAATGGTGTAATAATACAGAATCTATAGCACCAAGTATGAAGTTTTAGTTCTCATCAAAATCAGGCTGGTGACTACTTTCAGTTTTTCACTAGTACATATTAGATTTGGTCATTCATGCACACTTGAGAAATTCACCATGTGTGGCTGGAAATATTTAAATTTTAGTCTATTTATACTTGGCAAAGTGGCAACAACACTTTGCTAAAAATGTTTTTCATTTGCAAATTCAATTCAAATTATGAGTTTATTGTATGAAACTCAATGTTTTTTAATTTGTTAGACCATGAACAAAATATACATAGAGGAATAGAGGAGAGAGGGAGATGTTATCACATAAAAAAAAAATCATTCTCTATATATCAGATACATACAACTTATGTAATATTCAATTTGGAATCAATTAAGATCATACATTAACATATTTCAAATGATAAACTCCTTTTAGTGCTTTCGTAAACAATGATAAATGAATGGTATAATATATTTGAATCAGCTGTTATGTCTATAGGTAAACATTGTGCAAAATTTTGTTAAATTAAGAAATTGATTGAGACTGAAGTAGTGAGGAGACATTTCCTTATAGTGATGGTATTTGTAGTACACATACAATACAGATAAAAGATTCTAGTCATGATATACATATTTTCTGGCATATATTTTTTCTATGCTCATGACAGAGTTAAGTTCAGTTGGACACAATAATTATAAGGTATGTAAAGTAATACCTGAGTATTTGTCTCCATATTCGATATATTTATCAAAACAATGCAGTACATTTTATTGTTTTAATACCATACCCTCAGAGACATTGCATATGACACTTTATAAGGAACAAAATTGCTTATTTACAATGGACAATGGCCTTTGTTGTCTTGTGTTTCCCATGAATGTTAATCTAGCATATTGTGCAATAAGGCGGATGAATAATTTCTTGTACCATATCTGTGTCAATACTTTCCAATTACTTATGCAAATAATCACATCAACTATTTAAAACTAGTTTTTATTTCTTTCAAATCTCAATGCAAAACAAAATTAGTGATGATGGTTTCTTAGATTTACTTACGCGAATGTTACACATTGAAATAAAACTATTTTATAAACTATTTATTCGAATCCGCCCCGTGACCACGAAAGCTGTAAAGTAATCGAAACGTCGGGAAGTTAAAAAATGTAAAAATTAAACCAAATCGCGGTAAAATCCGTATAAAATAGTTTTATTTTAAAATTAGTGATGTCTTTAATTTTAGTATGCATTACAATGTGTGCATTTTTTTTGTGTTTTCTCATCAGTCCTAAAACTATAAGCGGGGTTCAAACTCATGTGTGCTTGTGAAAGAGACTGTAAGATGACCACAATACGCTTACACTCTTTTTTCAAAATACTAATATTTGCCTGATGTTACAAGCTGCTTTAAGTAAATCTGTTTTGACAGAAATATTTTATTTTAATAGTATTTGTGTTCGTATGCAACAAAAAAAATGATCATAGTCAAGTACCCTATTATATTTACCTTGTATTTGACTGGATTCATATTACTTTAACCACTATCCAATCATTTGACAAAAAACAGCTAAGGAATTAAATTAGTGGGTTTTAATCTTAGTCAGAATTCAACTCTAAGCTGTCCACTACTTTAGTTCATTAAATATCAATCCGCCAATCTACAATATTGTAGATTAGGACCCGAATGCCTTTAATAGAGATAGGAAATGACGAATATTCGAAAAAAATAAAAAACAATCTAACTAGAATTCCTTGACAAAATAAAAAAATCTGTTATGGTTTTCTGAAGAACAGCAAAGATGAACAAACTTCCTCTTTGTGTATATAAAGAATATGTTTGAATTGTATCATATTTCTAACAGAGGACTAATCCCCAAGCAATGTTTAAGTCTGTCAATTGCAATGTATGCAAAAGGGTTTATGTGTCAATGACTAGAACTTGAATGGCGAATGCATATCATGGAATGTGTTGCCTAGTTGCTACATATAAGTCTATGGCATGACTCATAATAATTTATAATATATACTTGAAGATAATAATGTGAAATATTTAACTTCATGATTTCTTATGCCTTTTTGTACTTATATGAACTGAGGAGAGACCTGCACCCAGCAGTGGAACAATTATCCTATACCAGAATTGGTATTTTGAGTGATAAAAATGTTTAAACGTTATTCGTATGTTTATATTTACTAAATAAAGTGCAATTAATTTTGCTTAAGTATAATTTTAAGTCGATTTCTTACGTGGTTGTCAATTAAAAAACAAACATGTAGGGAATTTAGGTCAATAGGATGTAAACATGATCACAAACCCACATATATTTTAACTGGTTGTACCTTATATGGTCAATATTAGAAACTTCAACCTTGATAATATATTAGGTCATTGAGACTGTTAGATATTATTGATTACTCATATAACATACCTACTTATATTTAAGTATACAGTAATTAGCCTCCAAATTATATGAATCTCAAGCTTGTGTACACTGCCTTGGCTTTACTTTTCTAAGTAATGTCTAATATCCAATCTAGAATCTGAATGTTATAAGGCCTCTAATAGGTTCTCATTTCGAAATGGCTTATGAACCAAGAGGTTATGTACCTATGTGTGTTCTCAGAGACGAATTTATGAATTTTCCATCAAACATAATCGCGCCATAGTGATTAAATAAAATTATCGCAGCGTCACAGAAATATTATAAACTCACTCAACTAAGAGACCCTCATTAGAAGCAATATACCGTGTGGGAACTTAGTTATTTACGATAGGCATACAACAATACCAAGAAAATTGTGTAATGGTCCACCAATTCAACTGCAATTACATACCAACGATGTATTAATATAACAAATAAGACGGAAACAATATAACGGTTTTCAAGAATATGAGTGTATGTGATAATTTGTTTGCAGTTCGTGAAAGTGACCGCAAACCTGGCTCATACGTTTTGAGTTATTTGGGGCGCACCGGAATCAATCACTTTCGGTGAGAAAAATATTAAAAAAAATACTTTGATACATTTGTAAAGAGTTATGCTCTAATAAAGGATTATTAAGTGAGATAAACAATGTTTCATTAAGACGTAACTCAAATTTTCGCAAAAATTCCTTGCCTGGTTCGATAACGTTGTGCATACAGGATTTACTGCAATGGATTGTAACAAAAAGATATTAATGACAATAATTATGCAAATATATAAAGCTAAACGAAATATCTCAAACCCTCAAAGAAACGTGAACTCTATGTAAAAATAATACGCTTTTTTACAGAATAACAGCAGTATGCGGTGATTACTACATCGGCGGTCGTCAATTCGACTCCCTGACCGAGCTGGTCGGCTTCTACAGCCACTGTTCCGATCTGCTGAAGCGTGAACGACTCGTTGAGCCGGTACCTCCGCCGGAACCCGTCAATGATAAGAAGGTTATTATCTACTATTTATTATAATTGTATTATTTATGAACAAAGTACACTACATTTTCCCTTTATTTGCAGTAATACGAAAATAAGACGACAAAAAACATAATTTATAATCGTTATCAGAAATTCCTCGCTAGTCTTACAATTTATGGCATGTATTGTAACAAAATAATACAGATTTTCCAAGAAAAAAATTGAATAAACATTACGCCTCGGCATATTTTAAAATAAATGTTGACTATAATAATGTTAGTACTAATGAAGTTATTCCGCACTATTCTCGGTTCTTTTGTTCGCGATGGCTTTCACGCCGGGAGACGGATTCGTCTGCGAATAAGGGACGCCACCCTCATTGAGGAACCGACGCGACGACGGCTACTAACGAACTTACATATTCCTTTTATCGACTTGCTTTCCTACAACGTAGGGACTGCGCCACATTTTTATTTGCGTAGTGTTATGTCTGAAAAAATGTTGGGCTCATAGCTGTATGACATCTATATGACCTCATAATAATAGATAGTATATTCCCATACAATTCCGCTATTGTTTTCAAATTATTATTGACAACTTGACAATAACAACTATATCAATATTTGTCATTGTTTTAGGTAATATTGTTATTAGTCTTACAATAAGTTATGTTTTAAGTAGCGTGGTTTGTCTTAATCCACTATCAGTTGTTCGGGGTGCTTACAATGTAACAGTCATTTTGAAAATTGATTGTTTTGACAGTCTCCGTGGCGCAGTTGGTTAGACGCCGCCTGTGGAACGAGAGGCCGCGGGTTCGATCCCCGCATCGAAACAAGTGTTTGTGTGGACCACAGGTATTTGTTCCGGGTCTGGGTGTTTGTGAGATCGTAAAGTCTCGTAGTTTCTGATACCCACGACACAAGACTCGATCTTAGTGTGGGGTCAGGACTATGTATGTGACTGTTGGGTGTATTTATTTATTTTGAATGTGAACATAAGTGTTCCGAAGTGTTGGCCATTGAGGATTGTATTAATATCATAAAATCTACGAATTAGTCATATCTAAGTCCTAGATATTAGATACTTATGTACATGCGGAGCTACATAAGGGCGATTTCGGACAATCCCTCACAACTTCCACCATGCCTCGAATTTGGCTCTTAGAACTAAAAAAAATAACCAGGGAACCTCACAAAATTTATGTCGGTTACCGCTCATAAATTTAACAAATTTATAACTTTACACCGTCTCTGTTTGTGAGTCCTAGTATTTTTTATTGTTACAGAGGGTAGTAGCCATACTGCCATACACGAAAATGCCTGATACGGATGAGTTGACTTTCCAAAAAGGTGACATATTTTTTGTTCACAACGACATGGGTGACGGATGGCTGTGGGTCACGGCACACAGGTGAGCAATCGATATTAGTTCTTATTATGTTTGGATTACGGTTGCAATTACCGTCAGCTTAATTAATCGTTTAATAACATGTTTATGAAGGACACGTATTTTATGTATATTAAGTACCAATTTTCCTGGTTATATTTTGTTCACTGCTATAATCAGGAAGGTTAATAAAATTAAGTTAAACTATAATATCGTTCATGATGTTATTCGCATATTGGTGACGCATTAATAACGAATGTTTTTAAGATTCTTTTCGCACCAGTGATACACCAACACCATCCACCCCTTTCAAGATACAGCGTGACAATATATCATGTTACTTTATGGTTAGTTTTGAGAAAACCCTGACATACTTTCCAAACGGCTTATATTATACATGAAAGCATTTAAATTTATATTATGCTTCTTATCATTGCACTGCCATAGTCGATATAATCGCCAATGATTATCTTGCCTTGGGATCGACACATCCGCACTGCATTCGTGATACGTATCTGGTTTCCTGTAATTTAAAGTATACCTAATTAATTAACATAGTTCCTCTGCCGAATATGAAAGATATGTAGTGGAGTTGCGTCCGTTAACCTTAATCAAAATCTAATTTATTATTGTAGTGTGAAGGGAATGCCCTTTGCTTTAGGTAGACTAGACTAAAACAGTTTACATTTTATGAAAAGATTGTCTTTCGTTCAGACAACAACAACCAAAAATCTAAATCCCGTCCATGCTTTCCATATTTTATCATTTAAGGTCGGCAATTAATTGAATGTCTTCATGGGTGTTCATTGGTATCAACTTTATCGCATCTCCTATATTTATTCTTCGTTAATTTATTCTACGGTATGTAAGTCCGCCAACCCGCACTAGGCCAGCATGGTGGACTATATGGCCTAACCACTCTCAATCGATTCTCTCGATTGTAGAGTAGGCCCGTGCCCTGCAGTGGGACGTATATGGGCTGATATAGATAGATAGATAGATAATTTATTCTCATAAATCCAATTTTCTAATCACCCAGGACTGGTGAGCAAGGAATGATCTTCAGAGAGCTGGTCGAGGATCTGGACCCATCCATCGATCCCAACACTGTCTTCTCCTGGTTCCACCCCAACTGCACCAAGAGCGAAGCTGTAGACATGCTGGTGAAGGCTGGACCAGGCAGCTTCCTCGTCAGACCCTCGGACAACTCTCCCGGAGACTACTCCCTGTTCTTCCACATCAACAACCAGATCCAAAGGTTCAGGATAGAGAAGAAGGGAGTGAGGTACCTCATGGGAGGCAGGACCTTTGAATGCTTGGACGCTGTGATCAACAGGTACAGGAAGGAGCAGATCGTTGAAGGTCATACCTTGGGACAGCCGGTGAGTAGTGTTTCTGTGTGGTAAATTAGCAGTTTGGATTTGATATCTTTAAATTAAAAATAAGTTAAGAAAGTTACTGTGTAACATTAATGTATTTTTTAAACACATATTTTTTATTGTATTTAGAAATGGGACACAGCTTTTCTCGGTGATCTTAATGTTTTTACATTTGGTTTAATAAACAAACCCGATCAATCGTGTTCGCCTCTATTGATAGATATTTGCGATAACGTATCAGATAGCATGAAAAGTTATATGATCGCGTTAATGTAATTTCACATTGCGGTTTCTCCTCCGATATTGAAGAGTACGTATTTCCTGTACTGTTTTATTTATTTTGGCATATATAAAATACGAGCATACTGTGTTAAGTAGAAACAGTGTGAGAGTCAACAATTAAAGTATTTTTGTAGCCATACAAAGTGCGTATCGTTTATTGCGTGTAACAAAAACATTCTTAACTATAGATATTCCATAATAATGGTTTTGACATCCACAATAATTATTACATATAATTACATCACAATTATTCCTATTGAATATGAAATTGGTTGCCAATAATTTTTGCACTGATATGACAAATCAATAATTGTATAAAATGATAACATATACACAAAACAAAAACTCCTTAATAGCAAATATGCCAATCAAAAACAATATTTTTTGATTCCAGTTAATCGCAGAAGGTCACCAAATCGAGCCACAACAGAACACAACAGGCGCTGCGGCTGAGAAGATATACGCCACCCTGCGTGAATGCCGAGATCAGATCGGCCTGAACAAAATGAAGGGCATCAAACACCAGGGCTACTTGAACAAAAAGTCCGACAAAGCCACTAAGAAATGGAAGGCTTTGTACTTTGTGTTGTTGCAAGAAGGAACAGACACTCATCTCTACTTCTACGACTCGCCAAAGAGGACCAAGCCTAAGGGATTGATTGATCTGTCCTGTGCTTATCTGTATCAGGTATGTAACTATCAACAAATGTTTAATAGTATTTATTTTTTTAATTGAATATTTTTTTACATCAGTAAAGGATTCAAATGTTATGAGATTTTCGAAATAATGATTTGCAACAATGTATACGATACAATAATAACAGATATATCTTCAGATCACAATGTTGTATTTTATTAATGTTACTAGAATATGTCTATTGTTGAACATCTGCTGTTAATGGTGGGATTTTTTCAAAGCAATTCACTTTGATTATGTTGATTTAAAAGACATATTATGATATACACAGTAAGTTGAATTGAATATGATAAGCCAATACATTTTGCAACATGCATAATACCCATGTTTCATTATCCTGAAGATTTACGGTATAAACTTCCCCCTATCATATTACAGAATGTAAAATACTTTTGGAAAACATTTTACGATCTTGTCCTGCTTATTGTTTCTAAGTTCCCATTGTGAATGCATGTATTAGGTATTGTGTTATCACTGTGCTAATATTTCCTGCTGTGATTCATGTGTTGAGATAACTTTAATACATGAGTACAGTCTGTATTCATAATATCATTTTGCCACAAGGAAATAATTTTAGAATACCATCTTTCAATGCATTGTTATTTGAATGATCTAACGATTTTCAATTACAAAGCTATTTTCATTTATTATTGGAAAATAACAATGGAAAATGTTATATTATGTATATTATGTTTAAAAATGACTAACCAAGAATAGGATTCTCTTCCCAGGTTTAGACTCTGTTTAGAAAATATTAAATTGTAGAGTGTGGCCATTTTTATGAGAACAGCAAACAAGATTGATTGACGCGTTTTTAGCCAATCTAATAATATTTCTCTTTTGTCCACTTAATTAGTCATAGGACAACCAGAAAGAAAAAGTCACCACTAAGGTGCCTTGGTAGCTATGGTAAGCTATGGTCTTAATCTTTCTATCGTAAACAAGGCCTAAACTTATCAGTGGGGTGTACACCCACACTTAATATAAAATGATGCCTCCAGGTGCACGAGTCTCTATGGGAGCGCGAGTTCTGCTTCCAACTAGTGGAGCGTGCGCTGCCGTGCTTGTCGACGCACACGTTCCTGGCGGCCAACTCTGCCACGGAGGAGAGGGCGTGGCTAGAGGCGCTGCGTCCGTTATGTGTGCCGCAGCAAGCACGACATCAGTGCAAGGTAATGTAAAAGGACATATTATGACTTGGCAGGGTAGAAGGCAGATGGATGTAAACTGTTTCTACTAGGCTATTGTGGATATTTTTGGGGTGTGCTTACGTTGAGTTTCGAATTAGCGTTATTTTATTCCTTGGTGACAGGCTCTGTCTCTATGATATTTTTGGACGGAAAAAGAGATTGGTGACATTAAGCTGAGATTGTTGTAGTGTTTTTGTGCCTAGACTGAATCCGTAACGAGTACCTTCATGGCAGTTGTAGTGTTTGTGACGTGGTCTATGTACTATATGAGTGTGGTTTGATGTTGTTTTTTCATGACTTAATGAAATAGCAAGCTTAAAAGAAAATATATATTATGTAGTATCATTTGAGTATCATTTGAGCCACAACATGCTGGTGATTTGATCTCCAGGTTGTTTAAAAAAATCGTTAGTTTGGTGTCATCAAGAAAAGTATCACAGTAGTTACTTTACAACAAGCGATGATCGGGCGAAGTAATGCAGACTATGCAAGAAGACCAAATAACGGTATATAGATCGAACGAGTACATAACGCGTATGGATTGATGTACGTATGTATGTGCGCAGGTGGCGCGCGTGGTGTGGCTGCGAGCGCTGCGCGTGCGCTGCCTGACGGCGCACCGGCTGCCCGCGCGCCTGGCGCCGCGCCCGCACCTGCGCCTGGCGCTGGGCGCCGCGCCCGTCGCGCGCACCCGCCCGCGCCCCTCGCCCGACCCGCACTGGGACGACGAGTTCGTGTTCGAGTTAGTACCAACACATTTCTTATACTGATTCAAGTATATATGTACATTTAATTATTCAAAAACAGGGAAAAGAAAACTCAAAAAAAAAAAAACACTATAAAATGTTAATATTAGTTTTTCTTCATGTTATAGTTTTTATGAACGACAGTAACAACTAACAATGACATTAAACCTCTTGGCACCAATTTTTTTTTTTTCTGTAAACGCCCCATATTTCGGCTAATTGAATAAATCACAATATTGTAATTTCCTTATTTTCCACAGTGATGTGCCTCCAGATGTGACATCGTTCACTATCACTGTTCACAACACTGGCAAGAGAGGGAAGGAATCTGAGGTAATATTCAACAATTAATTTACATCACATAACTATTTTATCTTTTGTACATTTAGTAACAATATAATTGTCCCAGGTGGCTGAATTAACAATAGAACTGGCTAACTTGGCAAATGGCGAAGAGATTGAGGAATGGTATCCATTGGCTGGAATGACTCCAATTGGTGAATGGGGCTCTTTAAGACTGCGCATAAGGTATGTTATCTTCACTCATATGATCATTTTATTATCTAAGTTACAATTTGCAATACACAAAAACACTACTTGTAAGTAAATTAATCTACAATTTAGAGTCGCCCTGTGTTGCAAAAACCATCTCAATAATAATATGTCACGTAGCTCACGATATAATAATTTTATGCAGGTACATGCAAGAACTGGTAATGCCCCGCGAGGAGTACAATCCACTGCGTCAGTTGTTGCTGGAGCCGGGACTGCTTGCTGTAAAAGCATTGGCCGACTTGTGCCGCACGGACAGACAACCTTTGGCCACGTGTAAGTATATAATTTTGTTTTTTGTCCATATTGTACGCAGAGTATAAGATACGATATTATACTCTTTATTGTACAAAAAAAAATGAGATTATAATAAAATATAAAAAGTACAATAGGCGGCCTTATTGCCCAAGGTAAACGTTTTCTACTATTAGATTGTCTGTCTGCTCTTTTCCCACTAATTCCATAAAAAAGTAGTTATTGACAATGAGTAATGTATGTTGCGTGTGCGCAGCGGTGCTGCACGCGTTCACGGAGTGCGGGCGCGGCGCCGAGCTGGCGCGCGAGCTGGCGGGCGCCGAGGTGGCGCGCGAGGTCGACCACCGCGCCATGTTCCGCGCCGCCTCGCTCGCCACCGCCGTCGTCGACGAGTTCATGCGCGCGCAGTGCAAGCCCTTCCTGCAGGTGCACAACACCATGATGTTTAAACTATAGTCTATCTCGCTAGCCCGTTATGGGTGGCATTAAATACATAGTATTTGATGTGATAAACGAAAAAAAATGGTCACTATATTAATGATGTCACAAAAATGGCGATTATCATTGGCGTAAACAAGGTTTCCGTACGCACTCCATTTTTGCTTGTACTGTATCCCTAACGCACAATGTATTACATTGAATTAACTAACCAAAGAGATCATCTTTAAAATCCCATTTGTAGTATAATTTACTTTAACTGTTATCATTAAATAAAAAAACAACATTTAAATGCATAAATTAATATCATTCATTGTTAAAATATTTATTTACAGGCCGCCATAGCAGAGACTGTTCAGAAATTAATAGACTCGAAACAATCAGCCGAATTAAACCCAACGAAAATGGATTCCCCTGACGATGCGTGTAACAACGCTGAGTTTTTGCTTTTGGTTCTTGATCAGGTTAGTTAAAACAGTAGAGTTAACTTAATTGCTTCCCTTGCTGACTTTAATACGTCCGACTTCAAAAGCCATAGACTTTATAAAGTTGAAAACTTATCTTTCTTAATTTAATTACCCATGTGTATTTTAATAATGAATGACAAATATTTGTTTCAGATTACCTTGTCTATTTTCACTTCGCCTGAAGCTTGTCCTCGACCAGTGCGGTATTTATGCGGCTGCTTGCAGAAGGCGGCGGTCGCCAAGTGGCCCAATGAACGTTTCGTACGCACTAGAGTCGTGTCAGGTAACGTACATACTGACCTACTTTGGGTTCGAAATTATTATTTTTAAATATAAGTTTGCCATACTAATTGTGACTAATTGAGTGTAGTTTGCAGTACTGCGTAACTAGAGTGGCTAATAAAAATAATTTTAACACATCGTTGGATGCAATTATGCCAGTATAACGAATTTGTCACATACTTTGAGACATTGATTTTTTTATTCCACCCTTGTTACTTTGTGGAAGATATGATTGTGTCTTTCTTGGGTGTAGAATAATAAAAATATTATGCCAGTGAAGAGGCGGAGCTCTGTGGCATTGATGATAACATTATGATAGCTTCCGTGGCGTAGTTAGACGCAGGGTTAGGGTCAGGGCTATGTATGTGTGAATGTATTGGTGTGGGCGCAGGGTTCATCTTCCTGCGGCTGATCTGCCCGGCGCTGGTGGAGCCGCGCGCGTGGGGGCTGGTGGCGGCGGCGCCGGCTCCGCACGCGCAGCGCTCGCTGCTCATGGTGGCCAAGTGCCTGCAGAACCTCGCCAACCTCGTCGAGTTCGGCGCCAAGGTACACGCGCGTTACCCGTACTCTATACTCTCTACATATATATAGAGAAAGAGGAATAGCAACAAACAATTATGGTTTTTGTATGACTAATTAATTGTAAACACTATATTAAAAATATTAAAAGTTTCTGCGTTGCTATACACTTCTTTTTCCTGATTCAAAACGATGCCATGCTGTATAACTCAAACGGGACTATTAAGCAAATGTATTCCTGAAATAATAATACTCATTTTTCATATTTCTACAGGAACCTTATATGGAAGTGGTGAATCCGTTCATACTGAAAAACAAGGAGCGTATGGTTGTATTCTTGGATCAACTGAGTAACGTTCAAGATCCAGGGAATCCGCCGCCAAATACCAACAATAATTTCGATATTGGTAAGTTGATTTACTTTATTTCCTTAATTAGGCATTCGAAACGAAATTACTGTAATAATTACGAAATTTTCTGTTATAGTATTAGTTAATGAGTTATAACTACGTAGGTACATAGTGCGCAGCTGAACATATAATTATGATACGCGAAAAATGTTCTAGCCCGTCACCACGCGCGTCATTTACGTGCTTTATGCTATTGGTTATTTCGTCTTCGTCACTGGGACGTCTGCTGTTTGCAATGAAATTGACGTTTAGGTTTTTATGTCAACAATTTAGCATAACTATTGCCGATGTAATACATACTAAGTTCCACCTATAATTTTCTAATTTGTTACAGCAAAGGAATTAGCGACCCTGCACCACATC
The DNA here is from genome assembly GCA_949752805.1 of Deilephila elpenor. NCBI lineage: Eukaryota > Metazoa > Arthropoda > Insecta > Lepidoptera > Sphingidae > Deilephila > Deilephila elpenor. The sequence goes on from OX457111.1 coordinate 8,689,882, forward strand.
TGCGTGTCGCACTTGACGGAGCTTCAAGGCCTGGGGAAGACGCAGCCCGCTATACGCAAGCTGGTGACCGTCACCGAAATGCTCACCAAACACAAGCACAAGTATCTCGAGATGATAAGATAGGATACGCCTACAAACAACACAGGTGAACACGTCATTTTTATCCCATAACTACGACAATTGAGTAATTTTTTCACGTGTCAGTAAATTATTACTGGTGCTATGAATATCTCTGAAACTTGAGACGTAGATGCGTTGTCTATCAAAATGCAAGGGAACCGATAAGATAAAGTTCAGGAGGAGAATGGGGATGTCAGGCCTTTGGTAATCAACAAACAAACCACGACAGCAAGGCCGTTGCGTCTTTGCGTTTATTATAGTGGTACCGCCCTGGTCGGGCCGGCCACTGTAGTCCAACCTAATTGTGGCTCTATGACTTATTTTCTAAAACATTTTTTTTTGTTTCAGGGTAAAAATTATCAGAAAAGCGGTAACAGTAGCACGTAGGAATAAGTCCTCCGGTGTAGTGTTAAGTACTCCATAGTCGTACGTACGTATTGCGTAGTCATTGTTAGCGTTAGTCATTATGTTATTGGGATACGCCTTCAAGATTTATTATAGTTTGACACGGTTCACGCGCATTGGGACAGCGTTAAAGGGGGCTTAAGGTTAAACTAACATCGTATTTTTATTACTACCATAACAAATGCGTTGCAGTCTATTAATTCAGAAGAGTAGATTGAACGATTTTATGTCGTGTTATAGCATATTTCTGTCGTCTCTCTGCCCTCACTGTCGAAAATGCTGCTTCTGAAACTTAAATATGCTTTTTCGTGCCAAATATATCGTTGGGTTGCGTAAAAACGCGTGTGTATCCTTTAATTTGTAAGTGTGTTATAATTTTATTTAAATTGTGTAATCCCATATTATTTATTCGAAGTGAAAGTAAACAAAGCTCTCTAGTGTTTTTAAAAATATTTATTGCTAGACATGTTTAGTCTTAGTTTTCTCGAGCATTTATTTTAATATTAAGTGGAATTTGAAAATGAAAAAAAATTGTCAGGTTTGGGTTACAATCAGTATTTTACACTAGTGCTACGATGCAACAATCGTAGAGTGCCTGTGGCGTGACTTTATAGCGCAGTGGAAATTAATGCACAACTATAAATGTAAGTATTTACTGAAAATGCTTTAAAAATAAAAATTAGACGTCGGGAGATAAGGACTCTTGTTTAGGCAAGTTTACAAAACTAACTTTTTTATACCGCTTTGATTATTATTTAGATTTTTGTACTCGGATAAGTAATCCCCTAAGTCGTATGGGTAGTTCAATTATTGACGGAAATTCATTGACGATTGAAAATTCATACTTTATCAAGCTAATGGAATTGTGCACACATTTTAGTTTTAAATGTGTAAGTATTACATGTTAAGTACACTAAATATTTAGGCTTTATTAAGTCGATGAATTTTCGTACATAATTCGTGTTTGACCCAGTATTTCCTACGTATAACGCTGTAACTTTAGATGTAGATATTTAGCTCTAGTATAAAGTTTGACCAGCACTCGTGAGACACCAAAAATGTATTAGTAAAGGCATGAATGTGATAGGTTTGGGTGGTGAAATGGTGTAACGACATTGAATTATAACATTGTGAAATTGCACTTACAATTTTTGCGGTGCACTTTGAACTATTTTATTCTCTGTGATAATCATTAATTATTCCTTTTTCATTTATTTATATTTTTTTTCAATTTGTGATCCCGATTTGAATTTGTAATTTTTCTATATATTAATATAGATTATTGTAATACATACGCCAGGAGGTACAACTACTTTTATCACAGTTTTATAACAAAAATGTGCTCAATATGTAACTTTCCTTAACGAATTAATTACATTATAGCTAAAATAATGAAAACAAACAGTACAGTACTATACTAGACAATACGAAAGATAAACCAAAATATTGCAGGTGATATATTTCATAATGTTGGTTAAAATGTTACATTTGCCGTATAGTTTTCAAGATTTTTTACAAGTTGTGCCTCTTAGTTTGTACCGAGCTTTAAACATTTCCTCCCTTACCTCTTGCTCAATCAACTTGAATGTTTACGTATAAATCTTGTGCCATATTATCTCTATTTTACAAATTTACACTCCTAACATCACAATTGTTTCTTTAACTACAACAAATGATTTGATCAGTTTTGACAAATCGTGTTTTTTAAGATATTATTATGGATATGGTAATATCGCTTTTGATTAATCTGCTTTAATTTTTTCTTATTTGTAAGTAATATTTTATTGAGTTGGAATGTCATGATTATGCTGGATTTTTAACGAATAATAATACACATTTGATGACAATTAAAATAAAAGAATGAATAAAAAATGAATTTGTATGTTGAAGAAGATACAGGACATATTTCCAATATACATCACTGGACGTTTTGGACGCAATTTCTTGATCTCAATAATGTCAAAGCATTTTGTCTGATCATTTATTTCGTAGCATCATATTGTAAATGTCGATCACGACATGACTGATAGCTTATAGATATTTTCAGTACAGGCTAGTGACGTAAAATACAACAGGACGCTACGATAAAAGAAAACATTAATAACGAATATTCTATAAATTGAGTAGATAAGCAGAAGTAACTCGTGTGGTTAGGAACTAAAAGTTGACATGATTTTTACATAAATACATAGATAAGCGACAACATTGTAATAGTTATGTTAAGTTTCTGCAAACAAATGCATCGAAATTCAGTTAAATGAAGTAGCTTGTAGGTCTAGTGGATGTGTCGTCGCTGTATTTAAGTGTGCTATTTAGCTTACGATAGGGAATTACCTAGACTGATATAAGCTCCAATTAGACACGTTAGTATATTATATTATTACACTCTAGATTTTCCACCAAAATTGTGACAAAAAGTGATAAATATTGCAAGTTTCGGCCCATTTGATACAAAATTTTGTACTAAAATTCAGAGAATATATCCATAAAATTAGATTTAAATATTGTTGACAATTTATATCATTAATTTATTTTCATGCATTGTTTATTATTTAAAGGAATTGTATTTAATTTTAGGAGAACTGCCAGTCGACTAAATTAATTGCAGTAGTTTAAGCTCAAAGATTTTTATATGTTATTTTACAAGTTTCTGGTTCTTCCATTCAGCGAAGTTATTTGTATACAGAACAATATTTCTGATTTTAACAGATAAATTGATATTTTCAATTTATTGTGATTTCTTGATTTATATACATAATATGTATGTATTTTAACACGGATTGGACAATTATTTATTGTGTACTGGATTTTATCAATGCAATAGTGTTACCCGTATTTTTATTGTAACCACAGTGATGTGAATGCACTTGTTAATACTTGCATATCACATTTGCTGCTTCCATTGTAATAAAACTATACAAGCGTTGGAATGTTTCGTTAAATTGTCACTGCAATAAGTTATCAGAAGTTAGTTATGTGGTATGAAATGATTAGTATTACATTTTGTGACTGTTTTGTAATCTCTTTATATTCTATCCCTTAGTGTGTACTGTTTTCTATTAAATTTTTATCTGTGCTAGAAATCCAGTCATATAAAAATAAAAACTATTGAAATAACATACTCTTTTATTGTACATCAAATCATAGACCCTACCATTATTTTACAGGTAATTGAGATGAGTTGTATTCTGTAGAAACACATCAGTTTCTAGATATATGTACAACCATTATTTACATTTCACATAGTGTTAGGGCAGCTTATGATTAGTGAATTCCCAATGTATGCACCCAAAAAGTTATGGGTTTTAAACTATATTGGCTTAAAACCATTGATATACAGAAGTCTAATTGACCACTAGACTACAAACATTCAAAATGTTAATATCAATGGAAAAAATAACTTGAGGAGTTGTGTTGTGTAAATAGAAGTCTCAGGACCTACGTTACAAATATATATATTTTTTTCACTTTACACTGGTGGTATGACATTCTTACGCATATGAAGAGTGACCGTCATACACAATGTTGACACACATTACTGAGTATTGATATGTTGGGTGTTGGTTTATCCTGCCTTTGTAATTATGTCAGTATCCAGCAAGCTGACATAATAGGGTACTGCAATGTGCTGTGCCAGCCCATAATAATAACTTTATTTATAACTCATACAAAAAAGGGTAAAAACATATTCATAGTACATATTGAATGTGAGATTGGTGCCTGATATAGGCAGGGCCTGTGTTTCAGATAATCGCACCAGATTCAGACAGACAGTTGGATATTTATCTCTGGTGGATACTCCCTGGACTGTATTGTACTTAACAAAATGTGGATTGTAGTAGGTAATTAAATCTTTATTCTTTAAGTTTGTGCTTGAGTAAATGACTCTATGCCAAGTGATAAGTTATTTACAAGTAAAATACCATTTTTGTAAAAATAATTGATATTTATTTATATGACTTAAAATTATTACGAGTAATTAATGTATGTGTAGTAATATGTTTAATATTTACAGGTAAATGCCAGTTTTTGTTTCAAAACATGAAATGCGAATAGTTTTATTTTATGTTAAAAATAGTATAGAAAATGCCATTATTACACAGCAAGCTGCAACATATGGTGATTTTCTTTCGCCAATCCTTGCACATTTCCAGAATGTACCCAGTGGCCTGTAATTCAAATAAATACATTTATTGGTTTATAAAATTCAACACAATAGTAATAGTCATAAACTAATAAATTATCCCAGAAGAAACTTCATATTCCACTAAATAATTCATGCAAGTAAATATCAACAATACAGCATTTTATTTTGAGAAAGCTTATTGCTGACTAAAAAGTAGCTTGAAATGAAAATTCATGAAATAAGCAGTAATTATTAGAGAGGCCTATACCCAGCAGTAGAATCTTACAAGTACTGAATGATGAATGAAGTAGTAATTAGTAAACATTTGTTTTCATTATTAAAAATTATGTGTTAAGTTACAATTGAAACATATAATACACAATTTGTTTACCCAGTTTTATTTCGATCCATAATACTCGGGAAGAATGATCTCAAATACGCACACGTACAAATCATCAGTAATATTACGGATAGCAAGCTTTGGAAATTAAATATTGCACTCTGAAACAAATAAAATCCTATACAACTATTTTAGGTTATATAAATCATACAAGTTAATATTTAACGCACCATATTTAGAAAATGTAGCTTTTGAACATATATATAAATATCAAACTAAGGAATGTATTTTTCTTGAAATTATGGATTATATCTATGTATATCTAAGGGTTTTGTAAGGGTTTTCTAAATTCAAGACAACGAAATACAAATTTCAGATGACACTTGACACTTGACAGAGATGACATTGGATGACATCACAGATGACATGCAATGACAAGTGACAACTCACTAATCGTTCAGAAATGTATTATCATTTCTGAACGATTTAATAATTGGGTATTTGACTGTTGTGGCAATAAATTATCAAATGTGTTGCATATGATAGCTTTTTGGTAAACAATAATTATAGGTATTTTTATTTACATTTATCTAAATTATAAATATTTAAATTGTCTAAAATAAGTGTGCCATTTTTTATCTGTTGATTAAATGTAACCAAAACACGACAAGCTGTCATTGTGCAGCGTGTGATGTCACGATTTCCAATTTTCATTCATCTCTGCCACTAAGATCATTCACCATTTATAAAGCGTGACGTAACTTTTTCAAAGTCACGTGACCTACCGTTTTAGTGACATATATGATGATAAAACTGAAAAATATGTTTATTCGTTATAAACAACTCTTTAAAAATAAATTAATAGTTTGAAGAGGTATAGAGTGATTATATCTAGACTTTAAAACACTTTTCAGAAATTAGTCAAATAGCCAATTACTTTCATCAAAATGAGACAGCGATGGTTGTTTGATATTGTTAGATTATGGTAATAATAAAAATACATACAATTACAATATCCCCGAAGAGCCAAGGCGTAGGCAGAGATGAGACTAACATCACAACCCGGTCGCCGAGCTTATTGCCGTCTTAAATGAAATAGGGTACAACCATAACGCCATGAATTACGGTCAGGAATTTCAGTCATGAAGAAATCATGAATATGAGCTTTTTCATACCGAAGTACTCACGCCAAGTGAACTGATGTATTAGAAATTCGGCCAGGCCCAAACGGGGCAAACTCCATACAGGCTATAATTTTATAAAAATAATTAATGAACAAATTGTAGATCACTGCAGGTGTTCATAATAAAGATTAATTTACTATGTATCTCTTTTTATAGTTGTGAAAATAGTAACACTAGTTTTATAGTCGTATGTAGTAGGTAGATTATGCTAGTTTTATTTTTCTCGCGTGTGATTATTATCAACCAAAGTCTAAGTTATAAACTAATAAACCCAACAGTCACATACGTGGTCATGACCCCACACTAAGATCGCGTCTTGTGGTGTGGGTATCAGAAACTACGAGAGACTTTTTCGGTCTCAAAAACATCTAGATCCGAAACAAATACCTGTGGATCACATAAGTATTTGTTTCGGTGCGGGGATCAAACCCGCGGTTTCTCTTTTCACAGCCGGCGTCTAACCAACTGCGCCATGAAGGCTGTTAAAATATTTCAAAAAACTCGCAGAACGACGTATGTTTTATTTATAGTTCAATCAATTCATAATAATATATATATACATCAAAGATTATTACAAAAATTGCGAGTATTTTTTGCGTTCGACGTGAACTTACTGATAAATATTTCGGTGGAACCCTAAAGATAATACCTACTATCAGTCAATAAAAATAACATAGATATAAATACAAATGTGGGTACCATTTTTATTTAGAGTTTATACAGATCGCACTGCAATATGTCGCGCCAGTGGGAAGTTCAAGGCAAAAACTTTTTAATAACTGGTGGTGCGTCGGGCTTAGGGGCTGCCTATGCTGAAGCGTTCCTCAAAGAAGGAGCAAAGGTAATTTATTTATTGGAATTTATTGTATAACTAAAAATACTACCGCCAAAGAAATCTGTTTAACTGACCAGTATTACTTGTAGAAAAGTTAATTTAGGACCCTTATTGAATTTGTTCTGTATTGTACCTACAGTGTATTGTGTCGGCCTATAATCGCTTATTGCTGAGCACGGCACTCTTCTACAATCGAGAGTTCGATTGAGAGGGATTTGGCAATAGACCACGGGTTAGATTTACAATAGACTTCACATACCAGATACATTTTTTGAAAATCTTTATAATATGCATTCTCTTCTTCACCGTTTAAGTGCTTTATAATTGATTAATTAAATAAATAAATAAATAAATACACCCAACAGTCACATACATAGTCCTGACCCCACACTAAGATCGAGTCTTGTGTCGTGGGTATCAGAAGCTACGAGAGACTTTTAGGTCTCAAAATGAATTATCCATATAATCATGAGAATCGTTTATACGCCAATTTCATATACATTTTTTTTAATTTGGCAGGTGGCTTGCAAACTTAACTTGCAAATATTTTTTATAAAGAATAACTCAACTACAGAAAAGTTATTAGCTAGTCAAAATCTTTATTAAATGTTTTATTAAATGAAAAACAATTAGTTCTTTGCTATAAGTAACTTTATTGTTCACACAATGTACCTACATTTTAAAGATAATTTATCATTATACGATTCGGTTGTAGCTTTTTTGGATATGCATTTTTATTTGTTTTTCTGTTTCTAAATTGATCGAAAAGCGTACATCAGTGGTCAGCAATTTTTAGCAGCGTATTTTTACATTAAATATTGGCAAAATGAATTGAATTGCCGCACTTTCGAGTTTCTTTTCTTTTTGGAACACGCCTACGATGAAGTGCCCCAAAATGTAGGTACTTATTGGTTTTAATTATTAATTCATACGAAAAGAAAAGAACGACCACACGTAGGTAGCAGTAACTGTGGTGTTTGAATTTTGTGACTGCCAATAAAAATATTATTTTTTCAAATATAGGTAATATTATGATTACATTTAGCAATAGAAGCATAATAAGTCAATATTAGATAGCATATTGTGTGAATCATAAATTAATTAGATACTTGGACACATGACGTATTTATTTTGATTGCAATGATAAAAAAAAATATTTTTCTCCTTCATAGTTTTATATCTTGATTCATGATAGATTTCATACTCTTGAATTGATATGAGGTAGGTAAATATAAAATATAATGGCGAAAGAATCTTTCAATCGGTCCAGTAGTTTCAGAGCGTATTCAATGCAAATTGCAAACAAAAATCAACATCAAAGCAATCAAATCTTTCCTCTAATAAATTTTAAATGATAACAATAATAAAGTAAGATTAACGTTGATACCTGTGTATTTAGCATCAGTTATTTCGTAGGTAATTTCGTGGTTGTTTTTCTTTTCATATGGTCAATTTGGGTTTCATTACGAATCAATGAAGATAAATCTTCAAACACTTTTGAACATTTCTCATAGTCCTTCTCTATTTATGCAATATGTCACGGTATAACTTTTAACCATCTTCTCGTGTGCTGTTCTGTAGATACTAAGACATACGGTGGATACCTTAATCCAAGTGCGGGACCAAAAATGAATTAAACAGTAACATTTAAAGTTTTACAAAGAAGAAATGAATTCTTTAATACCAGACCCTAGGCGGGTACTATGAAATCTATATAATTTGATACATTTTGCGATTCTTCGTATGGAAATCTACCCCCTGTGACTTCGATTTACTACGATGACGATGAATATTCTCTGTCTTTTTAACTACTTCAGTTGTTTTAATGTCGTTGCTATTTTAAAGCTGATTCATCAGGAATGTAGCAAAACACATCTGAAGAGTTGTAAAATCCGCACATTAGGTACCGTAATAGTTTCATTTTTTTACTTTTGTTGCTAAGCTTGATTTTTAGATGAGAATACGCATAACGTTGACTACTTACATGTATCAATATATTTTAAAAATTACCAAGACCTCTGATATAGCTTAGTAACAGTTTCTATACCTACAACTTCTTATCAGATTGAAAACATAAACTTCACATGCACTTAAACCGCGCATGCGGCATGTAATAGGTATTCATGTAAAAACTACATCTCCGATATAGAATATACAATAAATACATAAACAAATACGATTCAAACTGAAAAACCACTGTTGATGCAAGAAGTAGGAACAGTAAAAAGAAATTTGAGCTATTAAAAAAACATTCCTTCGTGGTAGTAAAATGGAAATGGTTTAAAAGACATTGTAGCCGTTACTCTGACTACTGAGACTTAGCATTATGTCTCAGGATAGCGTAGTGGAATGTCAAGCATTGCGTTGTAATTCATGGTGTTTGGCTATCAATGAGCGGTCGTTGCGCTTACCATCAGGCAAAAAACATGCGCGTCTTGCAATTCATGGTGATAATATAATAATAATAAATGGAAAACAGATTCAGTATTCAAAATCTTTACACTAATTAGAATCACGTATAAAGAAGGATTTAAGATTACACAATAGACCAATGTTATTCATCAAGATATCTGTTATGTTGTGTCATGTACACAATATTTTCTTTTTTTTTTATTGCAATGAATGGCGAGACGAGCATGCCATTCGCCAGATGGTAAGCGATACGACCGCTCATGGACAGTAGCAAAACCAAACAATACCATGAATTACAAGGCAATCCTTGGAATTCCACTGCGCTCGCCATCCTGAGACATAAGATGTTAAGTCTCAATATGTCCAGTAGTTACTCTGGCTACAATGTCCTTCAAACCGGAACACAACAGCGCATTAACACTGCTGTTTAGCGGGAGAAATAGACATTGCGGTGGTACCCACCCAGGCGGCCTCTCACATATGAGAGACCTACCACCAGTGAATACCTAATTTATGCATACATACTGATTAATTAATACACAACTGCATGATTTGTAGAAAAGTTGAAAGAACTCCTGTAATGCAGGTATATATCTAATCTTATCAAGGCTTCACGGTGTACTAGAAAAAGCGATAACGGTTTTATAAAAAAGAACTGTATAGGTATTTGTTAGCAGATAATTTGTATCTTATTTGTATTAATGCAGCGGTTATTTTACGATAGCTTTTATATCTAAATTAGAGTAGCATTACATTGACAGAAGATATTTATATTTCATTACATAATATTGTTATGTACTTTGATGTTTTCAAACTATTTCAAATGTAAAAGTACATATTATAGGTGTTTGTCGTGAAGAAACGAATATTAATCTTATTTACCAAGAACATTTATTTAGGCCATTGTACATAGTTACGACATTTTTAGTTTGTAATAAAGCACATAATGTATAAATTGTAAATGTTCAAAGATAACAAGTAGGTACCTATTGTGGAAGATATATTATTATATTATGTATATATTACGTTTATGCGCATGTTAAATTTATTACTTAACTGATCCAGTATTTTATGTACAAGGAGGTCCCAGAACTAGGTATTTTTTTCACAGTTTTTCTTTTTATTACCTATTTTTTTAGTGACGAATGACCAAGTTGTTTAAACAAATTTACACAATTAAATTTCAGGGATATGCCTATATCTTTTTTTGCTTCTATGCCGTCACAATTAATTCTAACTCCCGTTACAGGTTTATCGTCTAGTTCTGGTACAGCCGTATACTTAATACATAATATAATAAAATTAATATAAAAATTACAACGAATATCTTGTAAATAGAAAATAAGTACTATGTGTATTGACTTGTCATAAGAGCTATTTAATTGCCTACATGACCAATAAACGAATTTAATTTCATTTCATTAAACGAATTTCATTTCATTTCATTTCATTTATGTAATATTATATCTACTGATTTGGGATACTACAATTGTCTAATATAATTGATGGAGGCGTCTGTTTGTTTATAGAACATAGCAATAGCAGATATTGCAGAAGATGTAGGAAAAGCAACCGCTGAAAGACTGAACAAATCCTTTCCTAATCAAGTGTTGTTTGTAAAATGTGATGTCAGCAATGAAAGTGCTATACAAGAAGCATTTGACGAAGTCGTTGATAAGTTGAAACAGATCGACGTGTTAATCAATAACGCTGGCGTTATGAATGATTCACCTAATATTTTTTGGACAGCGTGTAACGTGAACTGGGTATGATTGTAATGTAGTAAAGTTATGGTTATTACGATATATCTATTCTATTCACTGTTTGCCTTTAAAACTAACATGAATTCTTTTTCAGCAAGGGACAGTTGCGTTTACCTTGAAAGCTATCAATCATATGAATAAAGCAGAAGGTGGCACCGGAGGCACGATCGTCAATATTTCTTCTACCGCTGCTTTAACCAAGTTTCCGTTCCTACCAATTTACAACGGTTCCAAATTGGCAGTTTTACACTTCAGCCAGTGCATTGGTGTGAGTTTTAATAATTAATACACTGTGTTTTTGGTTTTTACTATTTCATTCATGTATGTTGACGATTAATGACTGTTTTAATACCGTCTAAATATTTTTCCGTTTACACATACTTTGGACCGACTATAACGCAAATGCACTGCAGTCTAGTTTACAATATGGCACTAGCAACAACAAAATCGCAACAGTAGGTAATATGTACAATTCTTGTCTGCAAGCAGAATCTGCAAATAATAGAACAAAAACCCTCTTGTTTCAGATGGATCCCCTTTACGAACGGTCTGGTGTACGAGTGTTGACAATATGCTTCGGACCGACCGATACACCTTTATTGCAAGGCCTAGAAAAAAGATGCTACAATCAAAATCTTGGATTAGCATTCCAAAATATAGTTATCGACACTCAAGTAGAATTTCAAAAGTGATTATTTATTCATCGCTTATATTCTTTTGGATCTCTATTATTCTGCTCTCACCTACGTATTTAATTTCAACTTAAATATTTTCAGGGTGGAATTTGCGGTGAAAGCATTTGTTGAAATGGTTAAAGTAGGTACTCCAGGTTCTACATGGTTGTCTGTTCACAATCAACAAGTACGAGATATCACCGACACTGTTGACAAAGTTTTTAATGAATTAACTAGTTTGTTTGATCAACATTAAAATGTCTGTTTTGCGAAGTGTCTTAGGTATTGTGATTTTTATTTATACATACTTAATAAATAAATAAACATACTTAATATTTTTTTAAATAATTTCCTTCAGACATGTAATTTTCGACGATTACAAAATCCTGACACAAACATTTTCTCAGTCAGTATCACATAATGAATAAAGTTACAAGCGCTCGGGCTATGCAATTATATTGAATACAGAATTTTATCTGATTTTGATAGTCCATATTTTTAGCAAGACCGGCACTCTAAACGAGAACACTGAACACATAATTTTTTTTGCCTATTTTGTTGTTACTTATCTCATTATTTCCATTACGTTAATTTAAATACTCATAAAATAGCCACGGATTCAACATACATAAGTAAACTAAAAATATCAGTGCTGGCTAAGATGGTTATTATTACACGCATAAAAAACTGTGAGACAATTTATTACAATGCCATTAACACATAATATCTTAAATTTCACCCTTGTTCCTTCCCTTCGTTTGTTTCCCTACTCCTTGCCCGTTGGAGTGTCTCCCCAAATAGCGCAGGTTGGTACTTTGGCAGTCAGCTCAGCATACTGCAGCATACTGTTCTTCGTCTCTTGCGAGTTACAATAGTTCTGCAGCGCTCGCAAGCCCTGTCTGTTTTCCGGAAGTATGAAACGTTTTGAAAACTCCGATTCGAAAAGAGGGCCCTAGAGAGGATGAGTATTAAGTAATCTGTGAGAGTATGCGAGCCAGAAAGGTCAATTTAATAACTGAGTATATTTTCATAGTTATTGAAAATAATAACAAAAATACGTTTATCGGATTACATTGCACACAATACATAACTTACGGCGAACCATGGTCATTATAAAATCTAAAATCCAAATATTCTTTATTCAAATAGTCTTTCACAAGATCTTTTGAATCGTTAATTACTGGTTCCTATATATCAAAGTTCTCTGTGATTACTGGTATGATTACCACCGCTTCGGAACGTCTTGTAGCTGTGAAGAAGAAACTACCACAAGAAACGGCGTAAGAATCTCCCTCAGCAACACGAACTGCCTACTTTTTTTCTTTTTGTTTTGTACCCTCAGACCTCTAGTCTTCCTCATCTATAAGTATCATGGACGTATTATACAAACAGGACTGCGAACTCAAGAAATAGTGTTATCCTGAAATATCACTTATACCTGTGGAATAAGGTTTAAGTGGCTATGATAAAAGACATGGAGGTAAAATGAGCCGAGCGAGATAGTACATGGAGGTCTGTGTCTCTTTACTTTCGCTACGGTGACCATAATAAAACCCTATCTGAAATCTTTTTTTAACACGCTTTTATTAGCTTCGCCTGTAGGCTGATTGAAATGAAATTTTGCACACTTGTCAAGGACCGATGACAATACAATAATTTAAAAAGTATATGAGATTATCCTTAACATTCAGAAATTTAATTTTGTTGAACTACAATAAAAGTTGGTAATTTTTTTTTTTCTTCTAAATCTGGCTTCGTACTTCTTGTACATTTAGCCAATGTCAAGTATAGCGATATTGACAATTTGGTTTTTTGGAAATTGGATACTGGACTTCAACGGAATACAGAAATGGTAAAGGTAGGGAAAATATTTGATTTAAGGTAAATGGAGAGGAATGTGAATTAGGTGTCTATCAGGAGAGTTATTATGATAATATAAATAAATAATGCTTAAACGTCATTAAAATAAGACAAAAGGTAAAATAAAAACAATTAAAACTAATGTACTAAATGGATAAAATTATATTTTTATATTATTACTAATGAGAAATAACGCTATACATTTATATACATGAATGTCATTACTACTAAGAAGAGTGGTAATGGAACAAGGAAAAGGAATACGGAGGCGAATAAGTGATTTAGTAAAGGATGAACGATCATATTTTGTACATGCAAACAATATGTGATTCAAATCACCAACATCTGATTCACAAGAGCACATGGAACTATGTATAATATTTAGCTTTGCAAGATGAGCAGGAGAACAAGTGTGACCAAAAGCCATGATTTAAGAGAACGTAAAGAAGAATTAAGAATAGCACAAGAATTTGTGACGGACAAAGAAGAACAATAAAAAAGAATGTCATCTGCATATTGCATAATCTGGGTTTCTTTATTAATACAAGAGGCCAAATCAAAAGTGTAAATATTGTAAAGCAAGGGGCTAAGGACCGACCCTCGCGGCAGACCCCTCCATACAACCCGAGAGGGCGAGCTATGCTCCAGAGTTACCAATTCTATCGTCCTTTCATGTAAAATATTAAGAATAAAATTGGATAGTTTTATCGGAACTCTAAGACCATATAACTTGCTGTGAAGAATTGATAATTGAACGTTATCATATGCAGATTTTATGTCTAGGAAAACGGCAACAGTACTTAAATTTTTAGAGAAAGATAATCTTATGTCAGAAGTAAAAATACTTAAGCAGTCTAAAGTACTTTTGCCTTTACGAAAGCCATATTGGGAATTAGCTAATAAACTTTGATTTTCCACATACCACTCTAAGCGATTTCTTATTAAATGTTCTGATAATTTTATTAAAACGGAAGACAAAACTATTGGGCGATATGAAGAAGCATCAGATGGGATTTTATTTGGTTTAAGAATTGGCAACACAATTTGGCGTTTCCATTCTCGCGGAATATTTCCTGTACACATTATGGAGTTAATAATATTTAGAACCATCTATACCAGGGGTTGAATCTGTTGTATTTTGTAATATACCTTTTAATTCAAATATTGTGAAAGGAAGATTTAACAATGAATGGGATTCTTGACTTGAATTTAAGTTTGCAGTAATTAAGGGAGATGGATGATGATAAGTATTATGCGGAACCCATGGAGGAGCAAGTTTATCTAAAAAGATGCAAGCTAAAGATTGCGAAATTTGAGGGGAAGGAACGTGAGATAGAGAGGACCTGAAACGTCTGATGTTGCGCCAAACAGTTGAAGGATGTGTGTTAGGAGATATCGAGGAGCAGAAGTTATGCCAACCTTCAGTTTTCTTTCTTTTAAATATTTTTTTGGTTTGGGCAATTATTAACGAAAGGGAAGCAAAGTTTTCTGGAGACATGTTATGTTTATATACTTGCTCAGCTTTCTTTCGCTTTTTAACAGCCTCCAAACATTCAGAGTCCCACCAGGGAGGAGATGGAATTTTTCTATGCGCTGAACTTTTTTTGAGGGGCAAGATGTTGTCTGCTGCTGATGTTATTACACGAGACAAAGCCTCAGCACAAACATATTCACTGCCTTCAGATACAGCAGGAAGAGATTGAATCAGACTGTCTACCTTGTCTTTAAAAGCATCCTAAAGAGTGCTCGACTTTGATGGTAATTTGTATTTCAGATAAGGTTTTTTTTTAGAATGTAAAGAAATATTATGCAAGAGTGGTAAAGATATTTTAATAGGGAAATGATCGCTGCCAAAAGAAAAGGAAAGAGGAGACCAGGAAAAAGATGATGCATAATAAGCAGAACATATAGATAGATCAACAGCACTTTGATTAGAATGGATGGGGTCATTTCGACGAGTAGGGGCACCTGTATTTAATGTGCATAAGTTATGTGAATCTAATATATCTAGAAGTGCCTCACCATATGAATTAGATAATGAACTACCCCAAGATTGGTGATGACAATTAAGATCACCAAGAATAACAATAGGTTTAGGAAGAAATATAATAAGGTTATTAATATCTTTAAGAATAGAAGAGGTAGGATGTGAAATATAAATAGAAACATAACAAGTATTATTTACACTTACAGCTACAATAGAAATTTTATCGCTATGGGAAGGTAAATTAATAATGGAGAAAGGGACAGAATCTCTAATGAGTAAGGCAACACCACCATACCCATCAGGTCTGTCGTCTCTTACAGTAATGTACTTATGTATTTTAAAAACATGGTTATGTTTTAGCCATGTTTCAGATAATGCAAATACAAAAGGCTGATATTTGTTAATTAAATAAATTATTTCAGATTTTTTATTGATTACGCTGCGACAGTTCCATTGTATTATATTGGACTGATTGTCCATTATGCACAGAATTAGAAGAGAAATCAAGAAGGTAGGCGACGTGGGACGGTGAAATATTGAATTTAGATATGAGATTAAGTAATGATAAAATAAATTCTTTGATGTCAAATGTATCCTTATGGTTTTCATCTTTTTTAGAAGAAAGAGCGTATCCATTTGAAGGTTCAGGTATAGAGTAATCATTAACTAAATTATTGTGAGCTTGTTTGTTATATCCCTTGGAGACATTAGGAGCAGATCGGGGTTTCAAAAAGACTGTTTTTTGTAACTTGAAGAGGAATTAGGTGAAATTGAGGGATAACTATTAGGGTTTAGAAGGAGAAGTTAGAGTATCAGCATATGATTTGGTGACAGGGGGCAACAGTTTGGACGCCTCCATATATGATATAGAACTTTGAGCCATATGCGTTTTAATTTGCTTTTGCCTAGCAAATTCGGGGCAAAATTTACTTATGGCATAGTGATGTCCTGAACATAAGCAACATGATGCATTAGATTCGTACATATCACATACTTCCCCAGCATGGTTTTGTCCACACTTGTAACATTTAGGTTTTGATCTACACTGAACTTTAGTGTGACCAAATCGACAACAATTAAAGCATTGGATCGTAGGATATATATAGAGGTCTACCGGCAGGGCATTGTAACAAATAAAGACTCTTTTTGGAAGGATTTGGCCATCAAAGGTCATCACAACGGTCTGAGAAGGTTTCCATATTACTGACCCATCTTCATAGGATTTAAAATTTAATCTGCGTATTTTTAAAATAGGACCACATCCTATAGGTACTGTCGTATTCTCTACTACTTCTTCAGGTGACCATTCAGAAGGCACTCCTCTGACTATGCCCATTCTTGTCACGTTAAAGGTAGTGATGTACGCTTTAAAATCTTTTTTTATGAGGCTTTCATTGGACAAAAATGAATTAGCATCCAAGTGAGACGAGAATGCTAGCGATATTTTATTTCGTCCGATTCTCTTAAGACTACCATTAACTATATTCTTAACGTTATGTTGCTTCAAGAATCTGCCAAAAGCAAGCGGATGCAAAATGGTAGGATCATTTTCAGATGATATGTTCTTTTGCACGTGAACAACAAAGGGCGCGCTATCACTCCTGTCATATGATTTCCTTCCCACCATTTGGGCGGGAATTTTGGATGTTGTAGACTCGGATAATTTATTAATATTTTCAATTACTGGCTGCGTCCGTACCGACAGAGAGCTCGAAGGGACAGTGTCAGTACAACCGCAACCAGCAAAAGTATCGGAAGACCCTTGTTTTCTCCGCCTTTTATTGCAGAGTTTGCAAACATGCCTGCGACTTCGTTTCAGCGGCCGAGTAGATGAAGAGCCATCAGTATCCATACCCGACTCAGAAATGTATGAATTGGCATTAGGCAAGCAAGGATCTGAATGTATAGTTACAAAACTGCCTGCCGGAGGGACAAATCCCCCCGGATCAGGCGGTTCATTCATTTTACAAATGTACACTAATAAACTATGATTATTTACAAAAACTTACCAAAAAACGATGAAAAAGTACTATATCAACAACTACAAGAGAGAAAACTTAACTACAAATATATACAATATACTCCACTGATAGAAATATTTAAATATTATCAATAGAAAAAACACGTCCAACCACGTACAAAGTTTCCCGCGCTTTTTTCAAAAAGTTGGTAATTTGTGCGCAGCTGCCATTCTTTGATAAGATAGCCGTAGACAGACGTTTTTTCGGAAGCCTCCGTGGCGCAGTTGCTTAGACTAAACTGTCACCGGTTGTTGAAATGGCATCCTAGCGGGGCAATAAAAGGGTGCACATTCCCTTAGACGATTAGTTTGTATCATTTTACGTTACGGCAGCGCAGTTGGTTAGTCAACGCCTATGAAACGAGAGGCCGCGGGTTCTATCCCCGCACTGACACTAATGTTTGTGAAGCCCACAAGTATTTGTCTGGGGTCTGCGTATTCGTAAGACCGAAAAGTCTCTCGTAGCTTCTGATACCCACGACACAAGACTCGATCTTAGTGTGGGGTCCTGCCATGTATGTGACTATAGGGTCTGTGTGTGTATTAATTTTATTATGGGCACCCTATTAGCACGGGACACAATCCTCCACTCAACATTTCGCGCTCGGCTCGTTTTTTCGATCCCCAGTCCTGTTTGTATTATACGTACATGTCGAAGGATGACTTAAATTGTTGATAGCCTGTCTGTAACAAATTTTATAGTCTGTGATTTTGATATTTGCCTACTTTGACATTTCGCTTGAGATTGCAAAAAATTTACGTGGTTCTGGGTCAATGTTGTTTTATTGATCTTCATGAGACAAACTGAAAGTTTACTTTCGAATTAATTATTGCCAATAGTTTTGAGAACTGCTACACGATGGACGAAGACAAGAGCGCATTAGTGGAAAAAATAATAAAAGACATCGACAATATTATGTTGAAAAATGCTGAGTTGTAAATATTTACTTATTTTTGGCATGAATTCAATTTATAACTAATGAATATTCAGGGCTGTGTGTTATATTTATATTTATTTTACAGATACGCATTTGATATAGTGCCTGTGGATAGTAATTTTCAAAATAAGTCGCCTGTTCTACATTTAGAATATTGTCTCGGCTTGGAGTCGTGGTGTGTGAAACATGTTTACATGTACTGTTACAACGAACTTATGGACAAATACTTCTCCAAACAAAAACGAAAAATCTTGAAATTAACCTCTATAAATTGTGAGAAGTTAGCAAGACTGCTAAATGTCACTTTGCTTTTGAACCCTGAGTTGAACACTCTCTGGAATAAAAGGCGTGAAATGGTTCTAAAATGTTTCTTAGATAAATACTCAGAATTACGTTTTACAAGATTAGTTTTGTCTCGGAAACCAAAATGTAATGATGCATTTGGTTACAGAAGATGGCTATTAGAATTAATCTTTAAGGGTTTGTATTGTTATCTCTCTAAATTATTTCAAAACACTGCATTTTTAAAAATTACATAGATTTCAAGAGTAAAATCTTAACCAAATTATTAGTCAGAATTTTTATAATATCTTCTTATTTATTCTGTTGCAACCAATTGGAACAAGTCTTTGGTGAAACTATTGTTGACAGCATTTAAAACAAGAACATATTTTTAAAACCATAAATTTACATCTCAAAGTAATTCACCTTTTGTCATCGGCAACAAATATTCATAACTCTGTTTTACTTTTTCACATTACTCCTAGGTAATTAAAACCAACCTGAGAATTAGAAAAATATGAATGCTGCCATAATAATTGTAACTACATCAAATAGTGTTAACTTTGTGAACTATTGTTGATTATACTTCACTTGATTTCAGATGAATCTCTACAATTAAACAATATTCAAGATCTTGTAAATGAAGAGATGCATATTTGTGAGTTAGCAGCAGATAAGAGCCCCAATAACTACCATAGCTGGAGTCATCGAATGTGGATTGTAAAAACACTGAAAGCAATGAGGAGAAGATTTGATGTACATTTACTTCATATCAAGGAATATGTATTTTCCGAGAGGTGGACGTCCAAACATGTATCTGATTTTAGTTGCTTTCACTACAGACAGTTTTGTATAAAGAATATACTGACAATAGACAATGCTACTTGGGAATCATTTCAAAACAACATAGATACGAATTTACGTAAAAATTTTGTGAGGGTAGTTGCTCAAAACTTTCCAAAAGATGCCACCATACAGGCGTCAGAAGAGGATTTAGTAACCTATAACGAAGACAGTTTAATGAATCTACTTTTGAGTTTTACATCTAAAAATTGCAATTGTCCAGTCAATAACACATTTGTATGTAGAAAATTAGAAATTTTGTACCATGAGCTAGTGTTAAATAATGAATTGTTACAATTTTATAAATATCACGAGACGCTCTGGTATCATCGGCGATTTATTATCCATGAGGTAATTGCAACCATATATGATTATTTTGGTTTAATTAGACAGAATGGTGCGCTAGTAAAAAATACTTGTAGTAAATGCAATGCAGATGTTTTGAGACAAAAACAGGCAAAGATTGTTAGGTATGATAGTCAACGTATTTATTCTAGCGTGCTGTTCAACATTCTTATATCTCATGAGACGAAATTCATAGAAGAGAGACGGAATGATTATGATAATTATGCTGACCGGCATGAGAAGTATATGAAGTTTGTAGAAGGACTCAATAATGTTATGTAAATATATTGATTAGTTCTGATATGTTTGTACTCAATTTATGCATTCCTGGTTGTTTATGAATGTTCAATGCATTTTGGAAATGTTTGTTGAATAATATATATTTTCAGTGTTCTAAGAAAACTCAGGTTTTTTTAGCCAAAGCAAAACATTTGCTGGTCCAGTTTTATTTCGTGATTGTTTTCTTCTTGTTAGTTCGTATTTTACGAAGAAATGAAGACCTACGATATTCAATATTAGTTTTATGATGTTTAAAATACTGACAGGAATAATACCTTGCCTTTCAAATTATTTGTTAAAAATAACTTTTATATTATAGATTATAATTTGTTGTGTTAAATTTAAGCGTAAAGCAGCTAAAAAAATATTTTGTGGTTTTGAAATAAGTAATTTAATATATTTTTTTGATCTTGTGTAACAAGTGTGGAATCAATTTAAATTGTGTAAAATGATTGAATGTACATTATTTTAGTAAAAATGGTTGAAATACTTTAATATACCAAAGTAATAAAATGAATTATAAACGTTATATGAATAACTTTTGTCTAGAAAATCGATTTCTTGTACATTAATTTGTTACAACCATTGACACCTCCTACACACAGCAAACAAAATGTGTGTAACAAAAGACTGGTACGCGTACCACAATTTTTGTTCCTGTCTTTGTTATTCTTCCGCATTCACACTATATTCCCTCTCACTCTACTGGGCTCCCGCGGTCCTGGGTGGTGTGTGCTCAGGTTTTATTCACATTCCCGATATCCACTCCAGCAAAAACATCAATGTTTCCAAATATAAATAAATATACCCATCAGTCAGATACATAGTCCTGACCCCACACTAAGATCTAGTCTTGTGTCGTGGTTATTAGGAACTACAGACCCGAAACAAATACCTGTGCGTAACACAAATATTTGTTTCGGTGCGGGCATCGAACCCGCAGCCTCACGTTTCGCAGCCATCGTTTCACCAACTGCACCACGGAGACAGTCAAATATATTTTGTTGCAGCTGAATTTATAGTATCATCTTTATCGGAAGGTAATTCAATGTGAATGTTATGGTCTCAAATGTAATGCCTCAATAGTTTTTGTATCCCCCAAATCATTAAGCAATAAATATATACCGATCCCGAATAGGAAATAAATGAATATAAAGATTGAAATGTTTACACTGATGTAAAGTATGCCCGTATTAATTAGTTTTACAGAAAAATGTATTATTTGTGTACATTATAATGTCAATATTGTAATTTTAATAAAAAAGACATTTTTTATCTTTCAATAAATATTATACGTCTTACTTATTTTATTTCGATTATTCAAATAGATCGAGAGTATCGGTAGGTATTCATCTTTACTTGAAAATGAAAACGTAAAATATTTATAGAAATATATAAATTAACGCGTATACAATTATATTAGATCATATAATTAAATTTAATTTGTACATTGCAACATAGCACACCTACTCCTTGAAATAAAACTATTTTATACGGATTTTATCGCGATTTGGTTCAGTCCGCCCCGTGACCACGAAAGCTGTAAGCTGAAACGTCAAGTTGTTAAAAAATGTAAAAATGATACCAAATCGCGATAAAATCCGTATAAAATTGTTTTATTTCAATGTGTAACATTCCCGTAAATCTAAGAAACCATTATACCTACTCCTGTTATCTTTTAGTCACTAAAACTGAGGGATATCTTAGTTGAGATAGTCACATGTTGACTATTTTATGGAACGCGGCTGTTTACACTACACTAGAATACGAATAGAGAACCATAGCCATGGGTAGATTAGTGATATAGAAGATGCAGCAAAGTATGGACCACGTGCTTACTAAGGCACTGTGCTTCAGCAAAACGGGATGCCTCGGTTATGTTGTGTTGCATTGCTGGCTCGTTACCTGTTCTACAAGTAGGCAATGGTCGTAAATCCCAAAATGTAATGTGAGCATTTGCTGACATTCATTTTGTGATTGTTGACGATTAAAGATGGTTTTTTCGTCCCAACATTTACACGATAAATCCTTCTACACGCTAGATGCCACGTGAGACCGCTCATTAGAATAGTTATTAAAATAAAACAAATTTTCACGGATTTCATCGCGGTTTTGGTTTAATTTTACATTTTCACGGATTTCATCGCGGTTTTGGTTTAATTTTACATTTTTAACTTTTAACACGACTCACTCGTGCTGCGAACAGCAAGCTTTACCACCATGAAATTTGAAATTTGACTATGATTGTTATAGGTACCATGTTGAAACGGAGATCCGCGTTCATTTTCTGCGCACACTATTATGACTTATAATGCCAGGGTATGTATTCTAAGTTAATTATTCCAGTTGAAGGAAAATATCTTGAGAAAACGTGCTGCGTGCACACTTATTACAATTACAATAATGAAATAAATAAAAAAAAAGTGGAATTATTAATCCACAGTACAGTATGGGGACCATAAGCCTTAGTCTATTTTCTCTCAAAGGGAGAAGTCACTTGTTTCCAGTGGCGTAGCGTCGACTAATATAGAAGTGGGCAAAATCGCATCAGCGAGGCCCCTTATCTTTCATTCCAGAGATCTACCTATAAATGTATTTATACACAACAAACATACTCATGATAGTGAAAAAGATTATATTATGCATGGTGGAAGAATATTGAAAAGCATATACCTATATTTGAAAAAAGGTTTTAATTATGGTTTTCATTTGTTATGTTTGTTAATTCAATAATGTTTCTTGGTCCCCAAAATACAGGCTTGCCTAGTTTGGGGCCAATAGTTTTTATGAATGACTGTACTCTAATTGATATGAATAAATTATAATTTATTTATATGTACAATAATTATTTTCAACTTAAGATACCTTTTATTTTTTTTACAAAAGGAACGTTCTTTGGCTTTTCGCTTTACTTAACGCATATCACGGCGAATTCCTAGTTCATAGACAAACTTTTTTGTGAGTGTCCAATACTTTTTAGATGTATTTTAAATTAAAAATAAACAGGGATTTTGAGTCTGGTGGCATTTAAAAAAGCCTCCTGTGGTTCCTTTAAGCGCAAGGCCGTGGGCGAGAGCCCACGTTGCCCACGCCTAGCTTAGCCATTGACTGTTCTTATCAGTGGTAGGCAAATGGTTTTCTTTGTAAAGACGAAAATACTGCAGGAAAATTCTACAGTGGCTGTATTTATCAGAAAACCCAGTAGGTGTATTGCCAGAGCAGCTTGCCAATCTGATAGTTTATTATGACGTCACAGCGTACAAGTGCTTACGTTATGAGTGGTGCGACTCTAAATATAAGAGTTGTTATAATATCTCTCACTGACGCACAATAAAAACTGATTGTTCTGGCATATATTAACTTGCTGTTTTTTAATTTCCATCCTATTTTTAGTTAGATAAAATCTAATATTTTCTACCGTTTGGCTTTGATTTTAAAATATACTAATTAAGGAATTGCTAGTTATACACATATAATAGAGTCATCTTTACAACTCATGAAAACAATTAATGAATTAATTAATTAAATAATTAATTAGTTTATAGCTGAATTCTGAGTCTTTTCTCCCAGTTTATGACACTCACAAAATCAAGAATACGGTTCCGAAAATTAAGTTTTAAGTCACACAATATTTTCTTCCACTTGTTATCTCAATTGTATCATAAGCTATATGGAACAAAACTACATTTATAAATGCAAACAAAGTCACTTGTTTAACAGTAATTTGAAAAATCATACAACTCGGACAAATATGAAATAACGTCCACAACAATAAAAATGTCACAAAGTAAGCCGCTTATGTTTGTAATAAAACTGTTCTTGCAATATACGGAAAACAGTGCTACTAGAAAAATACGTTAATAAATTGATACAATGTAAGCGCAAGTCAATATCAACGCAATAATTTTCTATAAGTAGCAACAGCAAGTTTATTCCATTCGTAACATGCCCAATAGATTTTACGCTAACGCTACTCCCTAGTGTCTATTCGTCTGTACTACGTTAATTTGTATTGCGTTGTGTCCGAAGCTTTTTCACATGTTGCGCGTGTTAAGTCCGTACTACATAACAGGTGCATACGCATTACGCATACAGCCTGTCCCCGATGTGGGTCAGGAGGTTCGCGGAGAGCCACCACCTCCGCCATCCTGTTCACTTGTGGAACAACGCAACCGACTGCAACTAAGCATTTCAATTTAGACCGAAAGTGTTTGTGGTAAGGTGGGTTTTACATTGCGTTAGTGTTATATTGTGGTACATTGTTTTGTATCGAGTAGTGTGACGTCACAGCGGTGTCGCGCGTTCGCGGGCTCGCTTCCGATCGATATTTTAGTGGCGTTCGGTTGTTCCCGTGGAAGGTCGGAGAGGCGAGCGGCGCGCCGACTACCACGTGCGAGTTACGTAATGATGGGTACAACTCATTGACAAAGATTATTTGTGTAAAGGTTTACTGTTCAACAAGCTGGGTCGGACACGTTTCATGCATCACGTTTGTTACCATCAATAGGTGTTTAACCTTTTTATTTTTAATTGACACGTATTTGTAGAATAAAACGTAACACACAGTTTAATTTAGATCCGTAAAGTTTTTAAAAAAAGAAGGCTTGATTGAAATGTTTTCAAAAGATTACTCCAGTGAATTATATTTAATGTGTGATATGAAGTACACACGCCATCGCTACGTGTCGCCATTAAGTTTTCAGCGGGGGCCGCCAGGAAAGTGTCCCACTTCATAACGTTATAAAAGCGTACAGTCTCTGTACCTGGTACCGCACCGCCTTCCTACTCCGTGCAATGAATTTTTAAACAGCGCATTACATGCACTCGGCAAGAATCTGATTAAATTCCTGCCGCGGGATAATGCAATTTAGAAGTTGAACTGAGTGCGCGTTTGAAATATCGCCCTGAGGATATCCTGAAATCTTGTGTCATCGCGTAAAGTAAAGAAACTTTATCTGTGTAGAGAATATGTCTATTTTAAGGACAAGATTTTTCTAGACTAGCCGAGTTTTGGCGCTGTGTTGTTTCGATGTGTGATACTGTTACTCGCCAACAATAGCTGCAATGATGTGTGGGTGGAATTGTCTAATTCCAATAGAGCATATAAATACCACAACTGAGCAGAGGTGTCCTCTACGATTGACAGTTTAGGCTTCGCTACATCTAGCATGGGTTGGAGAACTGTTTTTATACCTATTAATTTTTAAATTTAGAAATGTACATTAGTATCTACGCATTTTTTTTTTCTGAATCGTTAAAGTCGACAATGGTTAATTTATATATAAGTGAATTTTGAAAATTTGCCGTGGGTCTAGGCTGTATTCTGCTACCTACGTCTCAGAAGTCTCGTCCACCCTGTCTAGGCTTTATCTCACTTCCGGTTTTCTCTTCATGGGGTTATTAAAGTGAATAAGATCTTTCTTTCCTAATGCTTCGCGTGTCTTAAGTATTGTTGAACATTTAAGTAGTGCACTAAAATAATTACAGACAAGACACGATGTATTATTAAGTAGAATTTGGGTTCGAATTTTGGATCGCCAATAATTAAAATTCTTTGTGTATTCTTAAAAACCATTGGCGCACAATTATAGCAATGCGTTTTAGATTTCCCATATCAAGGTAATGGTAATAAACTAACTCTTAAATAAAGATTATCGACACCAATATGACAGTCTTTAAATAAAATAAAAGATAGATAAATGCATATAGATGCATATAAATGCATATAATGCAGATAGCAAGATAAATGTTGGCTCATTCAGGAGTGCAATACGATAGAGTGGATCATTGTCGTAAGTTCTTCATTTGGTGTTTGGCAGTCACCGTCTGATCTCGACGGTTTAAAATCATAATCACGTACATTCTACTATTTACGTATATTCTTTCACATATATTTATCACAACATCAAATACAGTAGCTCATGTACTCTTATAGATGTTATATTTAAAGACACAATGAATAAGAATACACAATGGACGGACGCTGTCACAATATAAAATGTGAGGACCAAATCACGCAGTCACATGTCACGCATAAAACGGTTCAATTTTCTTTTATATCGCCCAGCAATGGCACTATAATACTATCACGCGTCTAATGACGTGATTTACAAGCATTGCCCCTCCATTAGAATAGCATAGAGCAGTGGTATTGACTAATTTGTTTTAAATACTTATTTTATCGCATTCATAAATTGACGTAATAAATTGACGGAGATTGAGATCATTACTGGAATATGAATAGGATGAAATGAAATGAAAAATCTGTAAGCTATTATACAGATACACAGCACTTTATTGAACACCACAAAGTACAGGAAAAATGCCTGCCAAAAAAAATGACTGCCTCGGTGGCGTAGTTGTTCTACGGTACGACTACAAAGCTGAGGTCTCGGGTTCGAGTCCCGGTTCGGGCAAAGTGATATTGGATTTTTCTATTCATTACCAGTCCGGAGTCAGGAATTTGTGCCCGATATGGCGATAGGCTCGCCCCGTATCACATCGTGGGACGGAACGTACAAGGCGAAATGTGGGTGTCCTGGTGGCGCCTCTGCCTACCCCTTCTGGGATAAAGGCGTGAGTTTATGTATGTATGTATGTACAAAGTACAGGAAAAATAAAATATAGAAATCTTACAAATACGTGTACAATTGGTGGTTGTATCGCTATCAGCGTTCTCTACCAAACTGCTCTTTTCTCTTTCTACGATGTTGATGACTAATGACTATAAATTTATTTGCAAATTAGAATAGCTAGCTAGTAGCTATGGGCAATGGCGATGTGTTTAGTAGTCCGCTAATGTTTATTTGGTCAATCACATACAGACAAAAAACTTTTAAATATGCACTTACTTCTTATCAATAGATTTTTTCTTTCTTTGTAGGTATTGATCCTATTTCTAGTCTTATTTGTTTTTTTTTTCCAAATTGTGTTCAAAAGGGCACGTTCGTTTGTTTAAAACATGTCTCGATGTAAGATTATCGTTGCATTTTGTTATTTCTTTTTAAGTAATTTACTTAAAATTCCTGCTTTAATTTAGGGTGATTTTAAGTAATACTCGGGGAAGATTTGGGTTATTGCTCTGGTAACCTTTTGGCAAAAGAAAATAAATAGGCTAATGTGTTCGTTGTACTGAAAGTCGTGTCTGGATTAAACATATTTATCTCTCTGTAAAAACCATCTCTGTGCTATATAGCTATATATACGTATATACATATATAAGTTCAAATATTCCACGGCTGGGAGTCTCCATAAAGTGCTGCTTGAGATAACCAATTATCTCCACCACCATAGGGCGGCGTTGGCTTATTGAATCCTAAAGATTAGGGTTGTTCTTCACATCCAGAGTAGTAGCTTTTCGCATCTCTCGCTATTAAAATAAATTGACCGCAATATTGAAACTGTCTTCATACTAATTTATACGTTTCTTAAGAACCATAAAATATGTTACAAACTGATAGTGATGTAAAATAATTAATTAAAATTCTATCTTTCTCAAAACTTTATTGTTTTAATAAATATATTACAAATCCGCAGTTTCACTATACAGAATAATTAACATAATTATCATTCGCTATAATAAAAGAAAGCTATTTAATATAACCTTTTATATTAAGTATAATGGCTTAAGTCTAGTGGGGGCGGAAGCATAAAAACTCGTAGCAGCGGGAACTAATTATAGTCTACAACGCTACGCTGCTACGGTGCTACGTTGCTACGCCGCTACGCGGCAGCGTCAGCTGTACTCTAAGTTTTTTGTTTTATGGAGTTTTAGTTGTGCACAAAAAATCTAAAATAGAATTTACTTCATAATTGCCTATAAAATCAGAAAGCACTGCTTTCAGAGCGGAAAATGATTTCTTTTTGAATGTTTATAATTATTCATCGCCTCTCCGTTAAAAGACATTTCAAGTTTTGAAATTGGATCTTTTATGAAGTAAACGAACATTGTTGTACGCAAGATCGTGTGCCCCTGGATGTAATTGGAAAATTTAAAAAAGTGAGGTAAACAATGTTACTACCGTAAACCGTTGGACCTCGTTATTGTTGTTTTCAGATTTTCTGTTATTTTGGTTGCGAATGAAGAATATCCGCATTTATTTCTTGCATTAAATCCACGTGTATTAGTTTGTTACACGCAACTTACATTCATGATTCACGATACAAAGTTTTCCTTGTAATACAATTAGTCAACTCCACAAACCCTCGTTAATTTAAAGAACCACCCGGCGAAGTTTAAGACGGTAATTGACCTACAAAGCGGTGCGCAGAGCTGCGTCTAGTGTGGACGCGTTCGTCGACAACCATTACAACTGCATCGGTAAGGACTAGGGCAGTGCAATAATTGCATCAAGTTTAACCGGGCCCGATCGATGTGAGGGTATTTACCTCGCCGGGCGAAAATAATCCGGGTGCCGGTGATGTCAGAAGGCGGGTGTGCGTCTGCGCGGGCGGTGGCGGTCGCCGGCCGAGCCGCGGGTATACACGGGGCGCGACGGGCGCGCGACGGGCGTCAGTCGGTCGCCGGCCGTGCGCGAAGCCGGGCGCGCGTGTGCAGATATGGCGCCCCGTGGCGGCCGGTGAGGCGCCGGCCCCGCCGACCGCCTCGGGTCGACGGGCCAGCCAGGCCCCCTCACGCACGTGACACGTCCCACCATGTCGTTACTCAGCGTCACAGGTACATAGTGCTATAGTGCTGGCGGCAGTGCTGCTTTGTGTTAACATACCGCGGTTACGCAGTAATTTGTGCTCGTTATGGACGCATATTCAATGTTTTCAGGTATTTATGGCGAGGAGTTGAATGGTAAAACGCGGGAGGGATAAAATTCTGTCTGATTCCTCAAGAAATGTGCCCTACAACCTAGAATAGCGCGATTTTCGGACGTTGTAAAGCAGCAGTTAAAGCGGCTGTGATGCCTGCTAATGCCACTTAATATTCCCCTTGTACAATAACATTATGTCAGTTAATACGGTATGGTTTACGTGAATTCGTATTATCAGCAAGATATTGCATCAGTGGGTTAAAGCTATCCACAAACAAGAACCTAATATTATTCGAACACTTTTTTGCTCTACAACACTAAGATTGTAGTTGCAATAATATATTGTGTACGAGTATATAACTTTACAGAGACGGGAAACGTAACCGTACCGGCCTATTTTCTAATACA
Source organism: Deilephila elpenor (assembly GCA_949752805.1). Taxonomy (NCBI): domain Eukaryota; kingdom Metazoa; phylum Arthropoda; class Insecta; order Lepidoptera; family Sphingidae; genus Deilephila; species Deilephila elpenor. The sequence continues at coordinate 8,719,465 of OX457111.1, forward strand.
ACAGTAAAATCTCGCAAACCGTCTTTCCCTATGCGGTTACAAAAGAAGTCGAACGTACGAACGAAAGTTACCATTTAAAATTTGGGTCAGCTATAATTTACGGTTCACATTTACGGCTATATTTCGTGGCTTTTATAATAAATCGCTGTGTTGTTTACTCGCTCTACAATAATGATACATTTTATAGTGAGTGTGGAGAATATGCGTCCCATAATCCTGTTTGATAAAACTAATGTACATAGAAATTACTTGGTTATATAGAACTCGAGTACTACTTACTGCAAGAGCGGGAAAAATGGTCGACGTGGTGAGTCACGCGATAATCCGTTTGTTATGATTATAAGTAGGCTTTACAATACTTCAAAAGTATTATTGTACGACTCTGAGGCTATTTTATTTCATTGTGTCAGAATTGTCGACGTCTATTGACGTCTATCGACGTCTTACCATTAGATGGGGTGTTGCTCGCCTTTTTTGTAAGTATTAATTAAAACAAAATACGTTTCGCCTTATGTTTATGGAATTAATGGTACTGAGTCTATTAAGGGGATTTGACTTCCAAACAACAATAATGATGGCTCCAACGTATAGGGGCGAAACCGCCACTTAGGCCTTTTTCCAATTATTTGCGCATTGGCTTTAGTTTATCCTATTCCATGATAAGTAAAAAAAAAACAAAATTTTTTTTGGCTAAAAGGTGTATGTGCACGCTTACGCGCGTTGTATAGGACGCGTATAATGCCGGTACGATTGGTCTATGTACGGCGTGGAGTGATCGAGTCGGGGGTGAGGCCAAGTAGCGGAAGTGCTATTTCGGTGGTTCTACTCAGTATTTGGCACCTGTTCGTTATAAATATTCATAAATGCGCTCGCATATCCTAACGACAAAAATCTAATTTTACAGGAGATTAGTTTTAAGTTCCTAGAACTGTATTTTGGGCCAAATCTCGTTAACTACTGGAACAGTTTTTGTGAAATTTTGCTATAAACATAACCGTGCCATGGTATGTATATACGTACATTATTACGCGAAACATCACTAAAGTCTTTTTACGTCAAACAGTAAAGTAAGAATCAGAGAAAGTCAACGGTGTAAAAAGGTGAATGTATAAAATCACTAACGCCCGAATACTCAAACGCCATTTAAATAATTAGTTGCAATTAACTACCCACGTCCCACTTAATCAGTACATCTAAGCGGGACTTGCGTAGATAAGTGTAACATAAAATTAAAGTAGCGTTTGAGTATTCGGGCTATGTGGGACGATGGTTTTTAAATGCAATTTAATATTTAAATGACGTTTTAGTATTCGAGCGTTAATCTATTAAAATACACAAGAAAATTTTACTACTAGGTAAACAGTACATAATTTAAAAGAAATTAATGAAATAATACAGTAAATACGGTAATTCTCAATGCAAAATTTCAAAAAACGTTCCAGTAGTTTACAAGATGTGACCCAAATACCGTTCTAGACATTTAAAACTGCTCTCCGGTTGAACTTGGTTTTTGCAGTTAGGGTAGTTTACGTTGGAGCCATCGATGAGTGAAGGTGTGGCTAAGAAAGGAATATAAAAAAGAAAACTAACGAGAATAAATAATTTTTAGAGTAAATACTAAAAAGTTAATATTAAAGTATTTAAAAATAAATATAAAGATCATTTTTATCATACATCATCTTTACTCTATAGACATTTCTTATTGATTTGATATTCTTAATAACATTAAGAAATAACTAATTATACCTTAAAATTAATACCATAAAATCCATACGTATGATAATATTTAAAAACTTCTACATTATATTTCAAACTCAACAAATAACTTGTACCTATCAAACACATTTATTTTTTAATTTCATCTCAGGCATATACATAAGGATATCTGGAGTATCCATACTGTACCGCAAGTTCTGAATCTGTGAGGTGTTAGTGTATAGATTATAGAGGGCAATTAAAAACGGCAATTCGGCAGCGGTAACGCTGTGCGCTCGGTGTCGCTCTTGGCGGTGTATTCCCGCTCCACCTAACATTACTTATCTATATTATATATAGTATCAGCTCATACACGTTCCATTGTCGGGCACGGGCCCCTCTACAATCGAGAGTACGATTGAAAGGGGTTACGCCATAAAGTCCACGCTGGCCTAGTGCGGGGTGGCGGACTTCACATACCACAGAAATTGTTAAAAATTGCTAATGGTATTCTGTGCCCCTAGCCGGAACATTTTGTATGGGAATTTAAATAGCGCCATTGTGAGCGTATTTGGAACTAAAATTTCACAGAGGGAATCGTTTACTTTACTATACGAGAATTACTATACGAAACTTCAAAATGTTCCGGCTAGGGGCACAGGTCTCCTCAATATGTTATAATTCCCCGTAATAGTGCGTGGTGGTTGACTACCGTACTACAACATTACCTAACTATATTATACAGTATATTCTACTAGTGTGATAGTCTAAATTCACATGAATAATAATACTATTCTAAGTAATACTATTCTAAGTCGGCTTAGTGTTGTCGCTGCATATAGTTTCCGTAGTTGCTTGGTTGTGAAACGAAAGGCCGCGAATTTTGTCCCCTGATCGCATCGGTGCTGTGAGACTGAAAAGTCTTTCGTAGTTTCTGATACCAAGGATATCAGAGCATGTAGGGTTGGGATTAAAATAAACGATTAATGAAAACTTAGTATGAGGAACGAACAGTATGATAATAATAAGTATTGGTAAACAAATATGAAAGATGTCATTTTGTTACTATCGGCGCTTTTTCATTTAGTTAGTTCTCCTAGGGCAAGTACTTAAATGATGTAAGTGTTTATTGGCTCTGGTAATTTTCTATCTGTAAAATATCTTATTTCTTACCAATAACAAAATAATAATGTTACTTCTCCCAGTGGTAGGATGTACGTGTCCACGCTTATGGCCACCACTGTAGCCCGTCACAATGTTTACCTCGACGAATCTGGTTTCGGAGCAGGATTGTGTCAACCGTTAAGAGATCACCATCTCACGTCAGTAACTTCTTTTTCAGAATTGCTCTTACCATCAGATCCAATCAAGTCACTTTAGTGAGCCAGCATTGAAACAAAAGTCTATTTCGTCGTAAAACGCGATAAGTGAAACGGAAAGTGGCAATATCGAACAAATTACAAGTTACACAATGAGTTGTTACACAGTATTTTTTAAAAACGTGTAATTAAAAAACAACGGCCATTTCAGCAATAATTACTCAACGTCGATACGTTTAATGGTGTTCTAATTCCAGTACGTGGCCGATCAATCAATTCTATCGTTTTTGTTTTCAAAGTCGCCGTGTATTGTTGGTTTGGCCTACTTGTGTGGATCCTTCAGAGTGATTAGAAAGAATTATTAGTTAGCTGTTATTAAGTTGTGGTTGGCAGACAATGTAAATCTGTTTTGTTTGGTTTTGTCACTGATTATTTGGTTTGTCAATGATATAAGATCTATAAATTGACAGCCTATCTTCTTGACAGCCTCCGTGGCGCAGTTGGTTAGACGCCGGCTGTGAAACGAGAGGCCGCGGGTTCGATCCCCGCACCGAGAGAAATGTTTGTGTGGCCCACAAATATTTCTTTCGGGTCTGGGTGTTTGTGAGACCGAAAAGTCTCTCGTAGTTCTGATACCTGCGACACAAGACTTAATTGATCTTAATGTGGGGTCGGGACTATGTGTGTGACTGTTGGGTGTATTTATTTATTTATTTATTTATAAATCTATCTGACAAATAACCACAAGTTAAATAATAAACAGTTATGTCAGAAATATTAACTTTTCCTTATATGTACTGCCATCCCACACTGTCTATAAGATGACTGAATTAGATATTGATATTAATATTGATATTAGGAGCAGTATTATTCAAATAGAGCTTCAACCAGTAAGAGACGGTAATTTAGAGTAATATAACACCCAACGGTCACATATACAGTCCTGACCCCAGACTAAGATCGAGTCTTCTGTCGTGGGTATCAGGAACTACGAGAGACTTTTCGGTCTCACAAAAACCCAGACCCGAAACAAATATATACCCGCAGTCTCAAGTTTCTCAGACTACGTCTGACCAACTGCGCTACGATTTAACACTGTAATCGGAAATAGCCAGCTTGACTCGAAACGCGACGCATTTGCGTGGTTTTCTATGACAGTTATTTCACCATTGTATATGAAAGTGGACAGCTATAGACGATGATGATAGTGATATGAAAGTCGCTATCCTGACGATAACGAACAACATACCATCTACGGGGACTATGCCAATCTTACTTATAGAAAAATCGCGACAGCAAAGTTTCACGTCTGTGTGAGACAATAGTATAACATCATTATAGTGATAGGCCATTTTTTCCACCACACTGGTCTAATACGGATTGGTCGATTTTATATGTTATAGAACATCTGATAAATCGCTATGGTATGCAGGTTTCCTTACGATGTTTTCCTCGCTCCTCCATCCATCCATCAGCCAAAGGACGTCCACTGCTGAACATAGGCCTCTCCCAATGATTTACACAGTGACCTGTTGGAGGCAGCCTGCATCCAGCGACGTCCCGCGACCTTTACCAGGTCGTCTGACCATCTTGTCGGTGGACGTCCTACGCTGCGCTTTCCGCTACGTGGCCTCCATTCGAGAACTTTTTGGCCCCATCGGCCATCAGTTCTCCGCGCTATGTGCCCCGCCCATTGCCACTTCAACTTACTAATCCGCTGGGCTATGTCGGTTACTTTAGTTCTCCTACGGATCTCCTCATTTCTGATTTCTCCTCCGCCGTTATAGCGCGTGGTGATTATAAATACACACATGACTACGAAAAGTCGCAGGTGTGCCCTGGAATTTGAACCCGCGACCAACGTCAACTTGTTGGCTGCCGCGTCTGGTCCGTTACCAACAAGCCACCACGCATCCGGTCTGAAGTAGTAACATAAATTTTATTTTAATTGAATAGATGAGTTCACACTAAAATGTTATTAAGTTAAGAAAATTATTTAAGGCAGTCTGGCCATTTCCTTTGTGAGGTCTTTAATATGAAAACATAATTTAAATATTTATGATTTCGCCTTACTAGTTTGAATAATTCTGGGTACATTTCGTATATTTACGGACTTATGTTTCTTTAATTATCCCCGGGGTTGTCTTTGATGAAAGATTCCATGCTAGGTTGGCCCTTGTGTTTCCGTAAATTATGTATTTTATACCAAAAAAAAAATTAATCTTTATTCAATTCATTACATTCAATATTCTGAAAATATGGTATGTCCTGAAATATGAATTAAATAGGGAAATGAACATTAAATTACAGACAAATTACATACTTATAATCAAAACAGCTCGTTTTAGTATTGGCGTATGTGAATGTCGGATCAATGTTGTCTCAATGATTATTCGGTATTAACGTATTAAATTAAAGTTACTTTCAATCCAAATAAGTACTCAAGGCAAAAATTAAATTGCTAAATATTTTTTGATAAAAAAAAATCTAAATATATTTAATTTTTCTGTGAACATAGACGATTTTTAATTATAGAAAATGATAATACACGTAAAAGAAATATTAAAAATAGTCCGCATTGGAACCAAAACCACCTTTGTATCTTTTTATACAAAAACATCGGATTGTAAAAACCGTAATGAACTTCACAACCTCTTTGAAGTATTTCTGTCGCCGAGCCGTGTAAACACATTTTTATTTTCAAATATGTAAATACACAAAAGTTATAGTATATTGACTTGTACCCGAAATATGTCCAAAGAAAAATTTGTGTAATTGGTTTCTTTTGACTGTTGAAATATGAACATTACTTTAAATAGCGATGAGTTTATTAATGAGATATAAATATTAATTTATTTGCTTTTGTTTACATAAAATACGTTTACTTATAGCTTATATCTAAACAAACGTGGTAAACTATTCATACTACACCAAACGTGGAGCGCAGGTTATGATATTTTTTCTCTGTTGACATTATTTTGTAACTTTTTACTGAATTTATACAAGTTAATCTCGGAAACTGATAGTTTTGTGCACTTCTATATCGAGTATTGTATATTTTGTAGTGTGTAAAAAGCCCTCTTACAACCTAGTTTCAATTGACGTCGATGAGAATAATTTGTATTGTTTATTGTGTAGGCAACTTGCTTTTGCGTCTCATGACAAAGCCGACGCGTTCAATCTTATCTTACGTCAGTCCGGACCGAGGGAAGAACATCTCTTTGTTAATCATTTATTTTCAATACTGCTTACAGATTTTAATATAATATTATTATGGGTATTGGTTTATTAGGCATAATTTAGATCGCTTTAGTTACTCTAATATATAATTTTATACTTTCATTGTACGATGTATTGCAGGCAATTATGAAAATTATTTAATTATTGATCGGCAATTACGCCTTAAATCATTTACCCTTTTAATTGAGCAACATACCAATGTTCTTCTATCTAAAAACGATTCCTCTCCTCGCATAGGAACGCTTATAGTTAAGAAGCAAAATACCAAGAAAGATGAAATCGTTTCTTCTTCCAACACTTAATTCCTTCTATAATGCTGAACATATAAATGAAGATAGTAATGAATATTGCGGCGAGCTCACTCCGCGCACTTCAGAACCGCTGCACGTTTTCATGGAAATAAAATGTATCACGATTTAAGCCACATTTTATAAATGTTAAGCGAGTCGGCGTTATACACCGAGATGACGTCTTGAATGCAAATTTTACGACACTCGTCGTGACAATTATTTACCAATTTGTAAAATGGCTGTCTTGTGACTGTTAAAAGAGCATATTTTTAGTTGAGTGTAGTGGAATAAACTAAAACAAATGTAATTGAGACAAACGGATAAACAGCGTTGATTTCGAAGATCTTTCGAACTCTGACGCGGTGAAAATCTTCAGATATTCATTATATTGTTTCATTTGACCGTTGGATGAAACCAACTTGGGCCCATATATTTATATGTAACATCAGAAGCATTAACAAAGTAAAATAAGTTTATTCGCCATATAGGCAATAACATTCATAACAAGTGAATACAAAAATATTAAAATATTTTAATTAGCTCTAACGTAGGCTTACAACACCTAAAACATTGTTATATTTTGGCTGGAGGTAACCCTCTTTGACCAATTAATCTCATGTTACTTTATTAACCATGCAGGGTATATGACAGTATAAAAATCTTAATATACAAAACCCTTCGAATCCTTCCAGTGTCTCAGCTAATTTCATTTCACGTACGCGTGTAGTTTGAGTGTTCCTTGTATTATTAATCAAGTGCGATCGTCCACGCTGTAGCTATGTGTATCTATACGTGCCGTAAGCTCACATTGACACACAAACCGCCCGGAGTGGTCCGAGGCACAAACTTCCGCGGTCTTATTTAGGCCACTAGTTGAAGGTCTCGTTTGTTTTTTTGTTTGGCCTGAATTGACTACACTTGGCTTTTCTTAAAGACTCAATGCTTCGATGATTTGATTGCTGTAGTTTTTGTTTGGTTCCTGTATTAACTTAAAATAGAGTTCTTCGCTTGAAGGAACGAGGATCGTAAGGATATTAAAATTTGCATCGTGTAAACGTTTACCAGAATACGATAATATTATAGGCATTATCGCATGTGATAGTGGCATACGATTCTCAGCTGACATTAGACGAGACATTCTCTCCGTGTAAATGTGGCTTCATAAATTTGCTGGTCGATGACCGATGTTAATCTAGTACGTTCGATGACTTCATGTGATTAGATGGCACGATTATTATAAAACTAGGGCATAATTATTTATGCTTGTTTAAGTTTCGACATTTCGCTGGTAAAAAGAAACATAAATATCGATTTCTATAAAGATTTCTAACTTGTTAATATTTCACATACATACATAAACTCACGCCTTTATCCCCGAAGGGGTAGGCAGAGGCGTAACCAGGACACCCACATTTCGCCTTGTATGTTACGACCCACGATGTGATAGGGGGCGAGCCTATCGCCATATCGGGCACAAATTCCTGACTCCGGGTTGATAATGAATAGAAAAATCCAATATCACTTTGCCCGACCCGGAACTCGAACCCGAGACCTCAGCTTTGTAACCGTACCGTAATACGCCACCGAGGCAGATAATATGTCATTTTTAGATTAAGTCAATATCGCGCCTTAAAGTCCTTTGAAAGAATAAATCTACAATATTATAAGTATCTTATTCCGTTTTATTTTTGCCGCAAAGTTTTCAACGTATGGCGTGGCATTTTAAAATTTCCTGTGAATATTGAACAAGTCCGTATTTGAATGCACGGAAAACACCAGGCACTAAATTTAGTTCTGAATCCAGTATTGGAATTCACGTCAGCCTTTGGATCCAATTCATCAATAAGTGTCTCCTGTCCGAATCCATGCTGCTGAAAAATGTGAAAATGCCGTACAGAAATATAACCGCCTACGCACAACAGATTAAAGATTTTTATTTTATTAAGAGATGGTGTTTTCTTCTATAAAGTATATATGAATTTCAGCTCGTATAACTTGTACGTCGAGTTTATGAACACGGACGATTTAACGCGTTTAGGCCTTAATTTATCATATATACTTAGGGCCCTATTCATAGACAGATTTAAAACCTATTTTAGTAATCGAATGTTTTGTCCCTTTCAAACGTATTTACAATACAGTTTGACCGAAGAAGACAAAATATTCCTTCATTCTTCTTCATTAGTGATGGAAAATGAGCGTATATTATATATTTAATTAATCTCCAGTTCTTGGTGAGGATTTCTTCATGGTGTTTTCTTTCATTGTCCTAATGAGCGATGATTAATTAAGGATACGTATTAAACATATTTTATTAATTATGTTAGTACTAGTAGTTCCATGTCCCCTGTTCGTTAGTATTATGATACTCATAAAATATAATGGCATAATGAGTCCCGACCTCATTAGGAAACTCTATTCTGGTATCGCAATTTATTTTAAATTCGTACTAAATTTATCTCTCCTTCTTTACGTCTTAGTTCGTTTAGATGACAATACCCGTGATTTGGACCTTTTATTTTATAAAGACTCTTTTGTGTTTTGATTTAGGCCGGCATTTTTAGAAAGAAAAATATTTCGTTTTTTTCTTTTGTCTCGAACAGAATTTAAAACCAGCCAGCTTTGTATAATATGCTTGTGCTCGGAATATTTTCGATATATTTGATTGAATTCGTGCTGAATTGGAAAACACCGCAGGATTTCCCCGGAGGCTGGATGGGTCATACTTCAATATGCTTCAAATGATTGTGACTGAGCTAGTGGTTTCTTGGCGTCCTTTTGCAATAAAAAACCAAGAGCACGGCCTATTTGACCATCTTATGAGAAAAGTCGTTTAATACTGCTTCTGTGTAGGCTGATAGGCTTATAAAGCGAACGGCTTAAAATACTCTGTTCGAATGAAAATACGGTTAACTCAAGAATTTTGACTTCGAAATGTTTAAAATGTTTGATATTATTTTATGTTCTGGGTGGGTCTTTATTACTAGTACATATAGTATGTTGTGTTGTTCCACATATTATGTAGAATTTTCAATATTATCGTTTATTGAAAGTTATAGGTATAAGAGAAAGAAATAAAAACATACATATTACATAATATGCTCCTACATCCTCCAGGAAACAGGCAGTTGTCATTAGGGCTGCAGCATTTCATATTCAGATACTACAGGAGGCGTGTCTATTATCATGCGAGGCCCAATTATAGCATCGGGCAAATCATATGATTATTCAGTCGAAGATCTTTCACACGTCAATTACCTAACCTGCAAATCGAACCTAGACTGTAAGGTTCACAACCCATTCGAGCTTACATTATACCGATTGTGCGACATTACCAGAAAACTCCATCCAAATCGGATTAGTAGTTTTGCGAAGATCACACTTACAGGACGTATGTCAGTACCTTTTTTTAAGTCGGTTAAAATGCTTGCGTCTTTTATCGCTGATTACTCATGACTTAGGTTCTCCCGTGTCAGGTGCCTAAGAAGTGTGTCAAGATGGACCATTTTTAATCGTGTCGGCGTAAGAGCAGCGCACTTGTCAGGACTCTTTTCAATGAAAAATTAATTGACTGCGCGTCGACTGTGAGAATAACAGCTAATCGCCTATGTTTTTAATAGACTTCATAAAAAGGAAATTATCAATTCGACCCGTATGTATGTAATTTTGTCATAATTGCACAGTTTTTGTATACGTTAGTCTATACCAGCTTTTGAACACGTGTGCCAAATTTCATAAATGTATGTATGTTTGTCCACGAATATCTCAAAAAGCATAAGATTTCAAAAATGCTTTTTGAGTTAGATTAGGTATAGTTCAAGTTAAGAGCAGTGTAAGTTTCATTAAATCGGTTCAGTAGTTTATGAGATCGAGCAGAGGTGTCCAACCTTTTTCAGTCCACGGTTCATATAGGAGAGGACAGGTAGATGTGTTGTACTTTGACTTCCGCAAGGCCTTTGATCGCGTTGATAATGATATCCTTCTGATGAAGCTTAATAACATAGGTTTTACCCCTGGACTTCTGAAGTTAATAGCTCATTATTTAAAGGATCGAAAGCAATATGTTAGACTCGGTATGTACGAATCACAAACCTATCGCACAAAATCAGGTGTGAGTCAGGGCTCTATACTTGGACCCCTCCTTTTTATTTTGATGATTAATGATCTTCCCTCCGTTATAAGTCACGCGAAATGTCTCCTTTACGCTGACGATTTAAAATTAATGTTCGAAATACGGTCTGTAGACGATTGTTTGAAACTGCAAGATGATGTCAATGCAGTCTATGAATGGTCAATCGCGAACAAAATGGAATTTAATCCATCTAAATGTTACGCCATGACATTCGGTCGAATGTCCCATCCAATAACTTTTAAATACCAATTAAATAGCGATGATGTCACCAGATGTACATCTATGAAAGATCTGGGTGTGACATTCGACCGAAAGCTAACATTTCATGACCACATTATTACAGTAGCTAAGGAGTCCTTCTCGAGGCTGGGTTTCGTACTAAGAAACTCCAGGGAATTTAAAAGCGACTGTGTTGTCAGACTCTTGTTTAATGCGCTTGTCCGCAGTAAACTGGAAACAAGTTCTTGTGTATGGCACCCATATGAAAGCACGTATGCCCTTCTATTGGAAAAGGTGCAAAAGGCTTTTTTGCGGTACAATTATAAATTAAAATATAGTACATATCCTTTTATGTACCCAACCAAATTTCTTTTAGGTTGTTTGGGTTACAATAGCCTTGAAGTAAGAAGAACCAGAGATCAAATTATAACCATGTGCAAGATTCTCCTTGGTAGAATTGATGCACCGGATCTGAGCTCTGAGTTGTCACGACTTTATGTCCCTAATAATTATCTGCGTGGCAGAAGTCACAAATTATTTTCCGTACCAGCATGTCGAACAATTGCTCGTGCCAGGTCTCCTATTCCGCGTGTTCTTGCAGCGCTAAATGCCCTCCTCGATACAAATTCCAAAGTTGATTTGTTTACTGATGAATGGACAGTTATCTTGTCAGCGTGTGTGGAATACTGTGAGAAGATTTGTAAATAGCCTTTCACGGTGGTTAATAAATTATAAATCAGAGGTTTGTTTAATATTTATTAGGATTTTAGTTTTTTTTTTTTTCTGTTTTTTGTTTTTCGTGAACTTAGTTACTATAGTTTATATATTTTTTATTACCACACTGTTTTTGTTTTTGTTCATAAATATTGTTTATATTTTGTTGATTTGTCTAGATTTAATATATTAGATTTACTTAGGTTTAAGAATTTAATTGATGTAATTGGTGTATGCCGTTTTGATTAAATTAAAATAAATAAATAAATATACTATTTTGTCTCGGCACCCTTATCTATTTAGTTGGTTGAAATGCACAATAATACTTTTTTTATAGCATATCAGGAACGGTATTTGCATAATTAAAGATAAAACAGTGTAAAATATCCTGAATATGTATTCAGAAAGATGAAACCAAGTGACATTGTGTTACATAAATAACTGGTTTAACGGAGATACGGCCTTTCACAGCGAGTAAATAGCGGAGACAACTTTGACCTTTTGCCCAACAATCATACAGGTAAAATGTCATAAGGCTAAGCGCCCACTGGTGCTCGAGTAGGGTCGTGCCTGGGGCAAAAAACTACTATACAAAACTGAGTATAATATCGAGTAATATTCTGTGCTAGAATCAAAGGAATATTAATGGTGAAGACAGACATCGTGGGGTTTCCATAACATAGTTTACAAGAATTTTTATGGTATATAATCTCGGCTAATCCACACGAGATTAGCAATGTAGTGTATTTCCTAACGCCCCTTCAAGGTAGAAGGAGGCTACACTCACTTTATTGGTTAAAAATTAACGCGAAGAAACACGCATAGCTGAGATTTGAGAGATTTCTCAATAATTTCAACGTAATGTATAATTCACTTACACGCTGTAGGACAGGTTGGTGTATTAAGTCTCAAATCTAGAAAACATGTAAGTCATATTGTAGATTAAGTCTGTAATCAACAATGGGACATTCATAAGTTAGCTCTTGTATAAAGATTACAAACAGAATGAAAGACGTCGCGGCGGATTTGTTCATTTGATAAGTCAGTGTTCATCGAAGCAGCTTGAGCTGTCTTCAATAGATGCTTACCTTTATACTTCTCACCTTAATCTTATAAACCTTCGCAAAAAGTTTTGAAATAAATGATCATTTATATTAAGATATATAGATAGATAGGCACGCTAAATATTTTCTCTTTCTTTCATTCCGTGACGGAGCAATACTTTGATATTAATTTTAGAAATAGGATATGTTTTGTAATAAATGTATGTATTTGTTATGTTATTTTTTATTGTTATTCCATTATTTTGTAATCCAGTGTTGTTCGGTTTTTCCGCTGTCCATGAGCGGTCGTATATTACCATCAGGCGAATGGCATGCTCGTCTCGCCATTCAAGGCTATAAAAGGAAAATACGGTTAATAACCTAAAAAAGATACAAGAAAATGGTGAAAAATTTCATTCAAAATTGAACAACCGACCCAGATTCAAGAAGCAAATGTCCTTCAGAATAAAATAGAAAAAAGTTAATTCAATTTGTTACCTTTTAATATTCCAAGGTTCAACAAAGAGATACCTATAATTAAAAACTTAATTATGCCGCATAATCCGGGCCGTGATTTAAAGCCTCACGCACACTGACGCAGGGCGATTGCAAGCGTATCACGTGACGCGACGCTTGATTAAACACTGTAACAAACTGTCGTATAATATACCGCGGTTTTGGTTACGTTAATCTGTATTTGAAAGTTAATTCTAAAATTAAATTACATGTTCTTTTCTGTACCGTTGGAAACATCTATATAAAATTGATTTGTTGGGTAGTTGCGGCTTGAAAGTACGAGTATAACAAAGAAGCAAACATACAATAGTACAGCTTTATGATGCAGAATAGTAAGGATATAAATATTGTTCTATATTTTATTGAAGAAAAAGAGTATTAATACTGTCGAGTAGTTTTCGCATGAGACAGCAACACTCAAATTTCCTTTAAACAATTACTTGGAAGTCTACAAAAGCCTCTTTCTGTACCGTATAATGGAATTTAATCGATTTTAGAATCAGAATTTATAAACTATCAATAGGAATGTATTGAGCTCGGCGCGATACTTCGTTGGTATAATATGAGAGCCGTTGACTCAGCATTTCGTATTCAGGGGCTTTCCTTTTACCATTCTTTGTGTTTCCCGTACGTTTCATTTCAAAGCCAAATAGGTCAGTGGATTCCCAGTTCGCACTTACATCAACTCTGATTGTTATACATACTTTATGTGTGAAACTTAGCAGTAATATTCGTTTCTTTTTTACTAAATTATTGCGTATATCAAAGGCTCAGTTTGCCGACCCTACATACGTGTGGTTTGAGGGAAGGTAGCAAAGCATAATTTGCAGATGGCATAAAATTGTTAGATAGTAAAAAATATCCAGAATTGTGGACATATGATGTCATTAAATTGCAACATAATCGCTAACAAAATATATTTTAACCGATTGTACTATTTTATTTTTTATTTGTATCACATTCCTTTGTAACTTGTTATGTACAATAAAGAGCATAAATAAATAAATAAATAAATTTATTTCAATATTCTTAAGGTTCTGGAAGTCTACTATTGACATGCCGTCAAGGAATTCCACAGAAGCCTGATGGAAGCGATCTTTATTTAGCTACAAGTACACGCGTTTCACAAATTTTAGTTTTATATTTAAAATTCGCTATAGCTTGAACAATAACATTAATTTAAATAACTTATTTCATTTAGGCCTGTGTTTTGAAGATAAATTGAATTACACTGATCGATCAATATCAACTCCGTCCCAGCGCGATTCAAAATGTCAAATCTTGAGGAAATTTGGGAGTTGTCACAATTCAAATTAATTTTTGTGCGCTCAAATTGTTTTCGGCTTTTTATAAAATCATCGCATTATGAATAACGAACGACGGCGATAAAGCCGAAACGTTCGTATTTTTGTGTTTTAATTTCGCGAGTATTAAATTAATGTAATATGATTACTATTTAATCGAACAATTGAGGTACATAATGATGCTTAAAAATGCAAATTTAAATTCCAAGGTGATTGACCTCTGACTTAATGTTTGAAATTGTTGAAATGCGACTTTAGATTCGTGGAAATCATTGAAAGATATAATTAACAGTAAGCTTTACATTAATTTGCATAAATTATGACTTTTAGAGCGTATGTCATGAAAATGTAATAAGTAATAATTTTGACTTTAATTAATGTAAAGGATGGTGAGTATTTTAGAAATGTTTAACTCATTCCTTTTCACGTGTAATTTATATACAGATATTAAACCGTGGGCAAGTGGATACAGAACCCGCACGGAATCATTAAAATTCATGTAATTACATTTCAGTGATGTTCAGTTAAAAATTAAATGACTAGTTAAAAATGAAAACTCAATTTTCAAATAATTTGTTATTCAAGAAGGAATGTGATAGTGATGGAGTAATTAAAATATTATTTATAAGAATTGACCTCCCAGGGTCTTAACCATCGATCATTTTTAATGATTTAATAGAAACTTTAGTGTATTATATTTTATTTCATGCAGTCGTTAATAACTGATATCTTAAACAGGATTTTTTTTTTCATTCTGGCTATCTTTGGATGATGCAGAAGTAAGCCAAATTGATGTTTGTATACTAAAGTGAGGACCTATTAAATGTTTAACGTTTGTCATTCTCACTTATCAATATCCCTAACATATACATAACCTCACGCCTTACCCCTAGAAGGGGTAGGCAGGTGCTACCAGGACACCCACGTTTCGCCTTATGTGTTCCTTCCCACGATGTGATAGGGGGCGAGCCCATCGCCATATCAGGCACAAATTTCTGGGCTGATAATGAATAGAAAAATCCAATATCACTTTATTGTCCCTAACATATATGTTTTTTCACCTTAGACTGGCAATAAAATTAATTTTTAGATATATTGATTTCATTTTTTAGATTATTTTATTGTATTATAAATTAGCATAAATGAGACTGGCAAATTTTGGAGTGGGGATCACTTGCCAGGCGTAAAACAAACACTTTCAACTATGCTCACTGGTGGATATTCTGTGGTTATTGTTACTTAATACATAACGATTTTTCCATAGTTATCATTTAATACGTAGGATAAATTGTAGGCGTGATAAGTGAATAAGTTCTTTTGATGTGTATGGTGGGTGTTCTTTGCATTCGTGGGTGTATTGATATGTGCTATATATTTAAAGCGTTACATATTGTAAACACCGTGTATATTTTTCGCGAAATTGTGGGAGGGTTTCATATGATATTTGATGTATTTGAATTTGAATGATTTATTATTTGTAATGTTATTACAAGTTATTAAGAACATTTGTTATATAATATAAAGTTAAATATAATATATATGTTACACAAGTTCATTGAAATTATACTTAGATTATTTGTTAGCAAAATACAGAAGTGACGCCACTTTTCGCACAAAAGTTTCTTGAATATAAAATCTCATGGAATGTATTCAAGTACTTAAACATTAGTTCATCCAAGTCGGCGCAAACAAGTCAAGCTTTTTAAAATGTTGCTGACTCCACGTGTGATTATGAGTTGGGCAAAAAACATTAACTCCTTTTAGCGTTGGAGCCGCGTGTCTCCCTTTGGCGAGTCACGTCCTGACTATTAAGCGGGTCGAGAGGGCCCGATATGACGGGTTATCAATATTAGGCGTGCCACAGCGCTCACTCCTATTCATGGTTGCTGCTGTCTGAATTTAATATTGACTAGAATTTCCAGAATAACGATCGCTCGGTCTAAATGATCCGATGTCTGTTTATTACCGTTTAGTGTTAAAGTTTTCCTGTTAATTGCTCGTTGATTGTGATTGGTATTTTGTTAATTGTAAAGTAAAATTTGTAAGGTTTCTTCGTAATTATTGACAACCTGCGTGATACGGTCGGCGGAAATTTGGCTGTGAGGCACGAGGTACGGGTTTTATAATCAAAACAAATTATTTTGATTTCAACATATATTTATTTTAAGCTTGAGTTGTATCAGGGTTCAAAGTTCCTGGTAGTTTGAGATATTAAAAATAATTAAGGAGGATAAAGTGAAAGTGTGTAATTTCCATTTAGCTGTTGAACTTAATACTTGTTTGTAAAACGATACGAAATATGTGCGTCATGATCCCTTTAGCATTGTGATTGCATGTGCTGTTGACGGTCTACATTCAGTGTAGATTTTTTTGATATCAACAAATATTTATATTGAGATTGGGTTTACTCAATCTTGAGGCATTAAAAAGAATTCAGGAGGATAAAGTGATAGTGTGTAATTTCCATTTAACAGTTGAATTCAGTGCTCAAAGCCATTTATGTTTTGAATTTAAATATACGTTTAGTAGGCCGTTTACCATTCTTATTGCATCTGATGTTGAAGGTCTTCACTCAGTGTGAATTTTTTGCTGCATTCTGGTTTACATTTAGGCGTCACCCACGAACATTATCCGTGTATTGAGAGCGCTTCCACCCTCAAGTTGACATTTAGCAACAACAGCAGTCTTTAACTTGCGTCAGAAACGCCGTGGGTGGCGTGAAATTCCATCATTGGATTGGTCACTAATTATTTGCTCTGAATCACATGATGCCCACTCGTAGTATAAATGAGAGTTAGAATGCAGCAGTGGGACGTTTGTAGGCTGATTTCCAGTCCATATCGATTTTGACTCACTGACGTAACAGTAACTTGTATATGGTGGGTTTGATTTTCAGGTCGAGCTCTTTATTTGTGGAACTTTTGTCCGACATGGGGATTGGATTGCAACCTATCAAATGGGATGGAAATAAGTGTGAAATTTGGCATTAGTTGCACTTCTAGCAACCATCCTCGAGGCTACAGGCGTGAGTGTCTGTATGTAAAACTTTACTCTAGTAAAACTCAGTTTTAGTTTTAGGTAGGCGGGTTGACTGTGTCCTTAGCATTTTAAAAGCCTGTGAGTGGTTGTAGCTGCTTAATGTTATACGAGCTATCGGCTCGACTGCCTATTTAAGCAACAACAAAAATGCCTCGATCAGATAGTTTATAAATGAATCCCAATAAGAAAACAGTGGAATGTTTTAGGATTTTTTAATAAGCCCGCTCTTTACATTCGGACTGTCAGCGTATAAAGCTATGCAGAAAACAGGCGTAAAAAAAACTGGGAGCCTGTTTCTTAAAGATAAGTACGAAATTATTGGATTACATTCGGCGAGATTTTGTTCAATTGACTACGAAATGTTATTAAAAAGGTTGTTCGATCTCTTTGTGCACACTTGACGGTTACCGAATTTCAATTCTCAATTTAATTTATGAACTTGAGTTTTTTCAACTAAATTGTATTGGTTGAGTTTGGTTCTATATATAGAAAACTAAGCAGTATACAGGATGTCCCAGAACTAGAAGATAAACCAGTAGCAAAATATGACAGCACAGCAACAAGCTTATCTTTTTAAAGTTGCAACACGTCAATTAAAATATTAAATTATAGAAATCACTGATCACAAAGCTACAAAATATCGGGAAAAGTATTATATATATTTTGAATGTTCCTAGAATGGGTGTATCTTGAAAACTGTTGGATGGGACTATATTTTTTTTGTTGCTGTTTGTTCTATCTCCTGCTGCTGGTTTATTTTCTAGTTTTGGGACATCCTGTATATGTTGGAAAAAACAGTGCCTTCCTAAAAGAATACTGTCTGGAGATTGCCTATCTTTTTTAATTTATTTAACTATTTCACTATGTTCAGTTGCGCTATCATGTTTCACGAAAAGGACCTATTTCATTATTTATCCCGATGCTAGGCCCAAGAATTTTAAATATCTTTTTGTTCAATTCTTTAACACCACGGTCATCTGGAAGTCGAGAAGAAACAATTTGCTTTGTTAATCCACAAAGTTTTGGGTACATAGAATTCTTGATTTATTTTATAAATTTCAATTATGCTTCTGTACGAAGTAGTTTACGGAAGACGCTGTGGCTATTTCCCAGTGGATTTTGCTTTCCTTTCTCGGTATAAATATATAAAAAATACTCAGCTCTTGGCTCTGAACGTGTCTAACCTTGGCGCGAAATAAAAGTTACTTAAAAACACCTATGATTTTTTTGTGATCTAGTTTTATACAAAATTTAGTTTAAATTTATTTTTTCCATACAAGGCAAAATGTGGGTGTCCTGGTGGCGCCTCTGCCTGCCCCTTCTGGGATAAAGGCGTGAGCTTATGCATGTATAGTTTTATACGATATGAGGGTATTGTTTATATTGATGTTCATACGCGACGTTAGCCACTGTTTATCCGATGATGATAAAAGCATAAGTATGTACACATTCTTGCATTAGACAGCAATCCAACTAGAATATTTTAGTTACGAAAATTAAAAACAAAACAGTATTTGCAATAAAAAGCCAGCATTTCTACAAAAATATTCGTTTTATTTGGGTGTTGTTTAATTTACGCGGTAGAGTATATCGTAAAGTTAAAAATAGCGTGCCAAGTTTCGTGTGAACATAAATATACTTGGTTAAAAATTAACTCGACCCTCACGCAGATATAAAATTGATCGCGCAGTATACTTTCGTATTTCGACGCTGAAGCCCTTGTTCTTTGTTTGTGAATGTGTTTGGATATATGGAATAAAACTATATATGGTACGTAAATACACAAGTATTGAATCAGTTATTGAACCTGGTAATAATAATATTTTAATGATTGTTGTGTTTTCATTACTCATAGTATATGATAATTTGATTAAATTCAGTGGCATTCCTGACGAATTCCCTGTGGTCATCGCCGCGCACGAACATTCACAGTACTTAAGAATTGTAGGTTGTCATTGAATTTTTTAAGGGGCGGAGAAAATACTAATAAGGAGGGGAGGAAGGGTGGGAGGAGGTCGGTCTTTATTGTTCATTCCTTAAGTTACATACAACATATTTATTTAAATAAAAAATCAATCCAAAACACTCTGTTCATAAATGATTGTGAAAAAAAAAATTCGGTATTGAACAGAGCATGACCTTTATTTCATAGCACGCCCTCTCATAGAAACCTCATTTGTTATTCTAGTCTCGTCTGTATAACGTTATAGAGCTATGTGATCACATTGTTAGTTAAACCATACAAGCATTTATCTTTAACGGCCTAGGAATATCAATCACAATATGTACATGTGTATAATCGTCGTTTGGGTGGTAAATACCTAGTTTTTACATACATACATACATAAACTCACGCCTTCATCCCCGAAGGGGTAGGCAGAGGCGCCACCAGGACACCCACATTTCGCCTTGTATGTTCCGTCCTACGATGTGATAGGGGGCGAGCCTATCGCCATATCGGGCACAAATTCCTGACTCCGGGCTGATAATGAATAGAAAAATCCAATATCACTTTGCCCGACCCGGGACTCGAACCCGAGACCACAGCTTTGTAAGCGTACCGTAATACAACTACGCCACCGAGGCAGTCTAAAAATACTAATTTAAACCCTTGCGTACCATTGCATCTTAAAAATAAAAAGGTTTACATTATCATTTTAGTAAAACTATGTTTTTACCACCCAAATATGACGATACGTAAAAAAATACAAAAAAGGTGACCATTTTATTTTTGCGAAATTTTTAGTTGCATTGTGTTTGAAGCCACTAATACTACCACCTGGCTTGAATCTTTTTTGGAGAAATGCTACCATCCAAATAAAGTACACGTCATAACAACAACTTCTATGTTGTTTTCCATGATTTTAGTTAACTTTTTACTTAATACACAGGCACATCTTGACCGATGAATGCTTCTCAGTCCTTGATCGGTTATTTTTAGATTATTAAGCCTTGGTTGAATACGAAAATGCAAATGTTGACACTTATCGCTGTTTCAAACTTAATTCAAGCAGTTAGGGAGACTATATTAGCATACCATATTTGATGTATCGCTTTTATTATTCTGAAAGTGTATGGGAGGGTTTTCAACACATTTTACTACACAACATGCTTTAACTGGCTGTGATCATAGACTCAACTTAACTGGTTTAAAATAGCACGAGCACCACGTATGGTAAATTTATACATACATACATAAACTCATTTTTTTTTAAGTAGGGGTGAGCAGAGGTGCTAACAGGACATTCACATTAATTTGCCTTGTATACTCCATCCCACGATGTGATAGGAGGATAGTCCATCGCCACATCGGCCACCTTCCTGACTCCAGGCTGCTAATGAATAGAAAAATCGAGTATTCTTTGCCCGAGCCGGGGTTCAAACCCGAGACCTCAGCTTTGCAATCGTACCATGGTACAACTACGCTACCGAGGCAGTCAGGTAAAATTATAGTTTCTGATATAAGCGTCGGTATGTCTGAAAATATTATAGATGTATATAGCGTCAGTCGATGGCGAAGTCCTTCCACCATAAGCGAAGCACTCTCGGCCGTTCAGTGGCCTAAGTGCAGAGCTGATGTGATTATATCTCTGCACTAATGAGATATCACAGCTCGGTTATTATGCATAAAACCGGCAATGTACGTTAATATGATTAGCCGCAGTTTCTTTGCAAGAACGCAGTCTTATTAGTTATTATTCTGAAGATGTTAGTGCTTTGTTGTCAGGTTTTATTCGTTTATAATAGATCAATAAAGCTTTCAACTTAATAAGTTTATAATGTATCTATACTGGCATGACAGTGTTGTTTGGATTAAGGAAACACAT
Organism: Deilephila elpenor; assembly: GCA_949752805.1. Classification (NCBI taxonomy): domain Eukaryota; kingdom Metazoa; phylum Arthropoda; class Insecta; order Lepidoptera; family Sphingidae; genus Deilephila; species Deilephila elpenor. Next base: position 8,740,803 of record OX457111.1, read on the forward strand.
GTTTCTCATCCATGGACACAAATACAGTGGCAAGCTAGAAATCGGATGCAAAGTGTTTCCTAAACACGACATTATTGATTGCTATCCGAGCGAGAACGAATATCATCTGACCTGTACGGTAAAATTATAAATAACGTTATTAAATCTCATCTGCTGCCTCTGTGGCGTAGTTGTACTAAGTACGATTACCTGAGGCCTCGGATCGAATCCCGGGTCGAAAAGTGCTATTGGATTTTTCTATTAATTTTATCAGTCCGGAGTCAGGAATTTGTGCCCGATATGGCGATGGGCTGGCTCCCTATCTCATCATGGGACGAAACGTACAAAGCGAAATGTGGGTGTCCTGGTAGCACCTCTGCCTATCCCTTCTGGGAGAGAGGTTTGAGTTTATGTATGTAAATCTCAAAATTTTTTTTTAGCTCTTATACATATTTACACATTTTTTAGGAGAAAGCACGTGTACATTCTAATACGCAAATTCGCTCGCTTAGATGGCACATGTCTTGTGTTCTCATTCAGTCGTTTACTTGTACCGCAGCGCCAGCCTATTCCATCCAACATGTGTTAGATTATATTAATTTACACGCTCTCCGTACCCAGTAAAGTGAGTAGCTGGAATATAGGTTTTAGTGGTAAAGGTAAAATTAGGCTCCTCCCTTGATAGAATACGTGAGACTACGCTCAGGTATACGTGAGAATGTTTGAATGTATTATAAGTAGTCTCTCAGAGCATCTTCATTCTGTGCCTTAGGGGAAATGTTTGAATATTACCTCTTTTTGAGTAGGTGGCCTGTTGGTAACGGACCAGACGCGACTGCCAACATGTTTCACGGTGGTCGTAGGTTCAAATTGTTGGGCAAACCTCTTGACTTTTCGGAGTTATGTGTGTATTGATAGTCAATCATCACGCCCTAAAAAGGAGAAGGAAAATATCGTGAGAAAACCTGCATACCGTAGCAATGTTGAAGAGTTTCTACGGTTCGTAAAGTCCGCCAACACGCACTAGGCCACCGTGATAGACTATATGGCCTAAACCCTCTCAATCGTGCTAACGATTGTAGAGGAGGTCCGTGATCTGCGTATTTGGGCTGATACAGAGTATTAGAGTCCGTATTGATATACTTTTTCTTATAGGATATTATTCGCATATAATAGGGACCCTATACAGAGATGGTTTTGGGTATCAAACGCTAGACTACAATACATATGTATCAGATCAAACCAATGACCCCAGAAAAATATTTTCATGAATAAGTTTGTTGCAAGTTTGAACTATGTTCGGTTTTTGTTATGATAAAAAAGTGACTGTCGAAAGTTACGGTATTCTTCTTTTCGTATATAATTTATGGTAAGTAATTTATTTCAGTGTCGAAATGGATCCCCAGCCTTGTTTCACAGCCAACGTCTTAACTATCTACACCGCTAAAGCTGTTTTATCATGAGGTGGCGTAAAAATATTTTACATATTCACTCCATTTTTTTTTCTGTTCCTAAATTTTCCGATTATTTTTTTTAAATAACATCTAGTGCCTTGATTCTCGAACAAAGACAGATCTTAATCGTTATCATGTCCACAGATTTCAATTGTATCCCTACGTGTTAAATCATAACGAGATTAAGTACTACAAATACGTTTCCTTTTAATACAACACATAATTGATCCAATCTTCGATCAAATATGGATCCAATCTTTAAAAAATCCGCGGTGTGCATTCACGTACTTAATCTGTTTTAAATCACAACATTAATAATAAAATATTGAACGCATCCAATCTTTAAAAAATCCGCGGGGTGCATTCACGTAATTAATCAGTTTTACATCAAAACATTAATAAAATATTGAACGCACCCAAAAATGCTTATGCCGGAATTGGGTCGAGCCAACGATCCAACAGCTATGTTACCGAACGTGCCCACAATAGTCAAAGTAAGGGCCTGCTAATTGCCACAATAAAACAAGTTTTTGAACGCAACCCCACGGTAAATAAATTGAGGAACGCCGGGGTGGATATGTTCCTTTAAATATTACAGTTTTGGCAGTAGGTATAGTAACGAGCACTCCACACAGGTGAGCGTAAACCACGTTTTAACACGAAATAAATTTTGAGTGAACTTTTCTCGTTAGCTATGTAAACTAGAAATACATTTTGGTGCTCTACGTGACGACGTTTTTTTATTGTGTCTGACAAAATATACTTAAGAATTGCAAGTAGTATAAAAATTTTGGGCGTGTAAGAAGTCTATCAATACACACTCGGCTATGGTCAACTTTTTTTTTATTGCGATGAATGGCGAGACGAACCTGCCATTCGCCTGATGCTAAGCGATACAACCGGTCATGGACTGTAGCAAAAGCAAACAACACCATGAATTATAAAGCAATGCTTGGCATTTCACTGCGCTTGTCATCCTGAGACATAAGATGTTAAATCTCAATATGGCTACAATGCCCTTCAAACCGGAACATTACAGTGCTTTTACACTGCTGTTTGGCGGGAGAAATAGATAATAAATACAATTTTTCAGCCCTAGAAATCCATCCTCATGTATACATTTTCGAGTTCATTAATTGAGGAACTAGGTCCATATTTCATAATATGTCACCAATTGTGTTGTTAATTCTATTATCTTGTTGCACATAAAAACAATGGAACTTATACGTCAACATTAATATTTTACCGATAAAATAGAGTAGGCACATTAAGTTAGTGACGAGTTAAGACCCGTCGACGATCAGACAGCACTCGTAAAGTACCGCAAGAGGTAAAATGAAAGAACTTTCCTTATTTATCTTATCGTAGGTAGTTCCAAAGCTATTAGGCTACGGGCTCGCTACGTGCTACGGCGTAGTATGAGACGCTACGGAGACTCTACGTGATGTTGTTCTCGTGATTTTGTTACAGTACTTAGATAAAAGTAGTTGTCTGATTTTGTTTTGGATTATAAGATTGAAATCTAAGTTTTTGAAAGTTTTCTCATGAGTTGCTTAAGGAGTTTGTGAAAGTTACAAGTGCATTTTGCAAAACTGCTTGTTTCCCTGAAGAGCGTTTTATCTGAATTTTCCGCTAGTAAAATGGTTACATATCTACTTATTGTGCAAAATTGCAGCATTAGCAATACTGTTATTTAAAGGATCATAGACCACAAGGTCGAAAGGGTTCAGATGTTCCTTCAGGATTATGCTTAACAGGATTATTTAGGGGTCACCGAACCTAACCCACAGGGAATCTATCGATACCCTACTGCCCCATCCGTTAATAAACACGGGCTACGTCGTGTCCAAACTTGTTCTACCCAAAATATCTGAGGCCTACTTAGAGGATAAAGTAAAGTTGTACTCTAACGTCAACATTTGTTTGAAGTTAGTTTTGAATTTATGACCGCTTTTATTTCATGTTATGAGGGAAAAGAACTATATTTTCTCTAAGAAAAACAAATGCTAAAACGAATGTTATTCTAAGATTTGTTCTGTATTTATGTTCTGTGCCAGGTTTATATTTTTCGCTGCCGGCAATAATCTATTTTCACATGAAACGAGGTCAGTATACGAAAAATGTATAATCATTGAAAAATATTCAAAAATAAATACTTTAATAATTACAATGATAATTTCAGTTATCACAAGATTCATATTTACATGAAAAATAATTTTGTGTTTTTTCCATCACAACACAATAGTAATACCTACTACCTAGGTTCAATGACATTTCTATCAAGTTCACTCGCCACTACGCGCACCGCTCGTAGAAACGGTGTAAATACATTTTCCGATAACCTGATAAACGAACGACTCCCTCCCTTCCACGAACCGGTCACGGTCATCCGGGTGAATATTTTCGGAATTTTTAATATACAATTAATATTGTTGCGTCACGATGCGAGGGATGGGGGATAAAGGGCGGTAAGAGCGATGGCGAAATTCGGTTGACCTTCGCCCCCGCGCCCCCAAGGTCACGGTCGCAATGCGTACTCTTGCGTCATCGTCACGTTGTTATGTTTGTCAATGTTTTTAGATGATCCATTTTGAATCCGTTTCAAGTGCGTATATATTTAGAAAAAATATTTTTTTTTAGCGGTAATTCACTTTTGTTTGTCGCTTCTTGGGTCCAGTTACGATTTCTAAAGGCTTTTGTAAAGTTCGAAAGATCTTAAAAAATATTTTAATGTTTATTTTGCGCATAACATTAAGGTGTATATATTTTTTTATATTTCAATACTAAGATATACACAATTATTACGGTCCATTAGTCCGTAACCGCTATCATTTAAAAACCACTTAAAAGAGTAATAATAATACTCTATCCTAAGTGAATTTGGAGATAGAAGTAATGAAATTCAATTACAGTACATAATTCAATTTGATTGCAATTAGGAGACAAATCAGAACTTTAATGATACAATATTATTGAAAATTCAATTTATATTATAAGCCAAGATTATTATTGCGTTAAATGGCGAGACGAGCATGCCATTCGCCTGATGGCAAGCGATACGACTGCTCATGGACAGTAGAAAACCAAACAACACCACGAATTACAAATATTTGCTTGGTATTCCATTGCGCTCGCTATCCCGAGACATAAGATGTTAAGTTTCATTATGTCCAGCAGTTACTCTGGCTACAATGTCTTTCAAATAAGATCAACTTAGACTTATGTTTCTAATTGATTTACTAGAAGTATCTTATTTGGGAGTGTATAATCTATGTCACTTTCCGATCTCTAATTCATCTTTTTACAAAAATCACGTCGATCGGTTGCGTTAACGTTGACTGTAAGTGAGATAAACCAAAACAAATTCCTTAAATATATTATTGCTGGGACCATGTTATCTTCTCTTCGATGTACTGGACTTGAGCTTCGACCATCACGTCGTTATAGTGCGGTTATAAATCCTAAAACAATACTCCCATAGTGGAAAAGAGTAGCGCGAGAAATTCCATCACCAACACGGAGTGTCTTCTTATACAACTATGTAAATTATATCAACGATTATTGATCAATGAATATACTACCTACACTGCGTAAAATTTCACACCAAAAGCCAAGTCAAATATTATTAGTGTGACAATCAAATAACAGCTTCTTTAATAGACATCTCAAGCAAGATTTCCATTACCCTATTTTTCCATCTGGCAATCTAGCGCAAGTCGGCGCGGTGACATATTATCAGAGCGTTACTTGCGAGCAGGTGAGCCTGGCGCGCCGCCAACGCGTTTAAATTCCACTCACATTTCTCTATGAAAAAATAGTTTTCAAACCACTTAGGCCCTTTAGTACCTGGACCGGGGTTGTGTGGGATTGTTTGTAAGGAAATAGATTAGCATTTTTTATTAGAAGATAAATTTATAGTGGTCTCTGATACCCCCGACATAAGATTTGTATCACAGTGTGAGTAAGACTAGTAAAGCTACCCTTTCGGTACCCTCGCAAGTGAGGAGGAAAGGAGCATACTGGTCTCTTGCGGGTATTGAGGCCAGAGTGTCCGTTTCCTAGCAGTACGATTTGGTTGGAATAAGTCTATTAAACTGTATCGAGATGTAAATTAACAAGCAAAACTTGCACACATAATTATCCGAACTTAATTATTTGTGATATACGAGTATAAATTACAAACCTTTGAAGCCAAAGCGGCAAAACAAATATTTGCGAATGGTTCAAATGTTTGCCGCAAGAGTCAAAGCATCGGCTCTCGTTTCTTAGCGAGCTATTTGCCGCGCCGTGGAGGCCATTACTCGAGGCCAGCGGGTTCATTAGTGAAAACAGTATCGCGCATTTTTTTGTAAGATTAACACAATGCTCGTAGTTTACGGTGTCTTAATTTCACTATTAACATACTTTACAATGTCCTATGTGGTGTTATTGTTACTGTGAATTATAATGAATTCAATTGATTTGACTATTTTGTATTTTGTTAATAAAAATCACTCAAAACGACGGCCTTATAAAAATAAAACATACGCGACGAATTGAGGTTGGTTAAAATCGACAATATAATTAGTTTTCGGTAAAGTTCTTGTCGTAGATATTATATCCTGAAATATCTAGTGGAAATGTGTGTTATTAATTTATTTTATGAAACTGCCAATATACGTAAGTTTTTCGACCCAAAACATGGTTTGTCAATTTGTAAAATATAAAACGCTTGATTTGTAGAACCTTCTCAAAATCCTATAGATATGGAATATTAAAACAATCAATAATAATTGAGTTGTTATCATATTATAATCTAATATTCAGAATCAGAGAATTTGTAATTATCAATCGGAATAAATAAAGTATTATTAAAAATTTATTATTTAAAAAATATCACTTAGGTTCAGAGTAATATCAAATAAGATAATAATAGAAGTTGCTAGTGACTAATCTATCTAAAGACAAATTTGTTGCTCCATCAATAATTTGTACATAAATATGAAAGTTTTAAACTTCATTCGTTTGATGCATCGCCAGAAGAAACTTTTAAGTGCTTTGAACAAAGTTGGTTTATCATTTCTATTCATATGGACTGTTTTATTGGAGTTATTAGTGATGGCAGTTGTTTATTGAATTTATATTTACTTATTGTTTTGTTAAATTGACATAGTATAATTTCAATAAAATTTATTTTAAAGTAACTTGTGAAGTAGTTAATTTTTTATATGTTACAATTGATAAAACGCTTATTCACATGATGTTGGAAATCTTTTATAGTAGCCAATCATTTACTTCCGTAAATTCTCCATGTTTTAAAATAAAATAAAATAATAAATTAAATTAAAATAAACTTTAGCTACCTCTTCCACCTCTGTTGGTGAAGATTCTATAAAAATCTGTTCTTGCCGATCTTGAACATGTTTCTAAAAATCTAGCTGTTCTACTTTGAGACGGTAGAGTGTATATTTCCAAAAATATTGTTGATATTAAATAACCAGTATGTCGCGGCTTGTAACTGCCTATAACTCTTACTATGCTTGTCAAGCTGTAATATCGATATAAAACAAACAAAAATGTTTGACAAAAATTCAACCTCTTTTAACATAAGCGTTTGTCAAAAAACCTCCAAACTAAATTCGCAATAAACCTTCCTGAAAGTCTAAGACCGCACTGAATCATAATTTAAGTACCCATACAAACATTTATACACTGAGCGACCTTCATGTACCGAAATAAAAGGCGAAACGCCTGATCGTATACTGGAGGAAGCATTTTTGCTGAAATCCATAGAACCTAGAATAAACGCGATCGAATGAAACCTTTTGTCCTTATGGTTATTTGAAACATGAGTTTTGGTTATTGGAGTTTGTCAGATAGAAGATATTTTGCCTCTTATAGCAATATTTTGGGTGCGAAAATCTAAAGAAGTGGCCATGAGAAATATTGAGATTTGAGTATTACACAACTACCCAAATAAGGTGTGTAATGCCACAGTGTGTGAGATTTCTTATTCGAAAGTAATTTTTTTTATGTTCATATAACATTCATGTGCTGTTTGTGTAACTTTATAGCGAACATTTATACAATAGTAGATCATGATGGTTGTTCTAAATGATTATTTGGTATCCAATAGCATGAGAAAAATTGGTTGTATTAAGTGATACCATAAACTCTTCAACATTACATACCAAAAACCACACAATTACAGCGAACATAATCCCTAAAGACATACGCATAAATTCGAGAATCCCGTATTTTATCTCGAGCGTTACAACCTTATTCTCCTGAGGCATGTTTCTAGTTACGTCTACGCTAAAAGCCTGCTTACTTCAACAATAACTTTTCATACTTTCATGTCACATTCGTATTTGGCCACGCATATCCAACAAACCATTGCTGTGACAAGCGCGTGTATTTTACATTATCTTTAGTCCATATTTTTCGAATAAAGGCTTTTGTCTCCGCCTGTTCGATGGAGGTCGAGTTACAACGCAATTTTTGAGACCTAGATGTAAAGAATTGGTCTAGAATTTTAGTACAGTGTAGAAGAAATGGTAACGATGGTGCGTGCATGCCAATATGTAAAATCGACTTGTTAAAGACGGTTGTGGATCATCCCATTAATATTTTACGCTGTGGACTTTTGAGTATTGAGTTTGAGTATTTGTCAGTTGACACAATAAATTATTACCGTTATTTTATTTCTCACATTTTTTATTTTTTTTACATGGTTATTGTTTAAAAAATATACATATAAAAATGCAGAAAAAAAAGATCTTCCCTCCATCAAGACCTTTTATTATTATTATTAAATTATGAAAATAGCCACGTTCAGAAAAATACTTTATTTTGTGAATCACTAATATCTTCAATGTCATTAACCTCGCTCGGGCGTATCTGCTTTCCTGTTCAGTTGCAAATGACTTTAACGTTCTTTGAAAAAATATTCAATACATTCGTTTTAAATACCTGAACACTATTTTATACAGGCAATATTTGTTCTGGAATACTAGAATATTGTACTAAACTTTCGTACAGACCAGGCCGTATTTGCCGCTGTTGGCACCAAGCCATTAGCTTTCGTACATATTAAGAAAATTTCCTGGGTATAGCAACAAGCGATATTATACTCTAAAAACCGTATCTTAGGTTTTAATTTTCTTTGGTTTATAATACCATTTAGCAACAATGGGTATGTTAGATTTTTTCTTCTCCCTTGTTTTTCTAATATTTTTGGAGATTAGAATATTGTTGATAAATGTAAGCTTATAGTAGCGAAACATGTGGGTTTGATTTCATCTCGATTAATTATTATATTTGTTTTTTTTTTGAGAAGTCCTTGTATGTGTTTTGTCAACCAGCTTAAAATATATTTTTGCGCGAAACAGCAATAAACACCCATATATAATATAAATAGTATTACAACATTGCAATTATTTATTCAAGTGTTGTATTCCGGATAATCCTAAAACGTAACGAAAGAGCAACATCTTACAAATTCTCTTTGATTGCGGTAAACAAAAGTACGTTCGAACATAAAGGTTTTTCCTCAAGCTGTTATTAAGGCCAAAGGGAAGACAAGGAAACACCACCTTTGCCTTCTTATAAATTCTTCTCGTTGTATGTAAGTTAGTTGTACACGTTTATTCGTGTACGTATTGAGAGGCGAATATCCACTTAATTAAAACAAAATATACCCAGTAGTCATATACATGGTCGTGACCATACTCTCAAGTTACTGGTGGTAGGTTTCCTATATGTGAGAGGCTGCCTGGGTAGGTACCATCGCAATGTCTATTTCACGCGCCAAACAGCAGTGTAAAAGCACTGTAGTGTTCCGGTTTGAAGGGCATTGTACCCATATTGAGATTTAACATCTTATGTCTCAGGATGGGGAGCGCAGTGGAATGCCACGCATTGCTTTGTAACTTATGGTGTTGTTTGGTTTTGCTACTGTCCATGAGCGGTCGTATCGCTTACAATCAGGCAAATGGCATGCTCGTCTCGCCATTTACTGCAATAAAAAATATAATCCAAGTCTTGTGTCGTGGAAATAAGAGTCTAGAGACTTTTCGGACGCACTAACACTCAGACCCGACAAATACTAGTGAACCACACAAACATTTGTCTCGGTGCGGGGATCGAACCCGTGGCCTCTCGTCTTATAGCCGGCATTCAACCAACTGCGCCACGGAGGGTGTCAGATCGGAATGTGATGTTATTTGAAAAGATTTTTCTGCCTCCGTTTTAGGCGATACACAATTTAATCTGTTTGAAATCGCGAGCCCTGATACCGCAACAATGTAATTATAGCAATTATTTTAATTGTTTTCGTTTTATCTCCTCCTTTCGGTTTAAACATTGCGTTTTAATTCTCGATTCGAAGTAATTTGGAAATTAGTTTTAATTTCTTGTTAATGTTTTTCGGATAAGTTTGCGTTATTGAAAACTGTTGTACCATTATTATACAACAAATTTCAATCGTCTGTTTACAAAAGTAAAAAAAATCTTTATTACTGTGATATTTTTCATGATATCTTAAACATGATTTGAAGGTTTTGTTCTTTTTTGTAATAATTATGTAAGCGTTGCGTGAATTACTGTGATTTAGTGAAAATTACATACCTTTCAAATTCTTGTTCGGGACTCTTAAGTATGCAGATTTTCTCGCCGTTAAGGTCAACTATTAACTTCATATACACATGATACTTCAAATATTTAGAGATTTAGTTGAGGCTTAAACCGCAAACATCGGATTTGTTTTTCAAACACCCATTTCACTACCAAATAATCCGCTACTCACCTCTATAATAGATAATTTATATATCCATACAAATCACAATAAATTATATTCACAATCACATTGGCTTTTATAAACCACACAATTTTACTTTGTTCTCAAATACACGCAGAAGATAAATCGCAGCGTTGGTGATTTGATCCGCGGGATAGAAAGATTAATTTAACAGGGCTGCCTCGCGCTGATGTAATTAATGAACTTCCGAACTTCACCGGTACCGACGCTCAGCGCGATTTTATCATGATAATCAACCTTGATTAGTTGTTTAATAAACAACTTCCAATATTTATTTTACATTAATTGTTTGAATTTGGAATGGCTTTGTTGTAACGATGTTCTGATATCGACTTTACGAGTATATTTAAGTGGTTTTATTTTGTATGGCCAACTCAAAATAAATGTTTTACTAATTATTTGCACAAATGCAAAAGTAACAGCTGTTCTAAATTAATTTTTTTTTTAACCGATAACTTATAATCGTTACAGATTCTTCAAACGTAAAATACGGATTTTTCCGTTTGAAATATCGCGTATTTAATTGATTTTCTTCAAATCCATTCTATTGTTAAAATACGAATATTTCTCATTCGTCGCAATATTTTTATATCGTCTATATTTTAGGCTTTGGAAGATAATCCGTACCGAAACAGCCCTCTTGCTATAATAACCGAACAGCACGCGACACTCCTTTATATTTATTCATAACCTAGCAACCAATTGCATAACATTCATAATCTTAGGATATAAATAGGCTTTTTATGTAAGATGGATATTAAAGTAAGACTCATGAAAATGTGTATATTTTGTGTTGTAAATAAGATGTAGTAATACATTGGGGTATTCGAGCGTGTTAGATTTGTTTAACATGTATGTATACTTGTATAGGCCATTTGTAACGATAAACATTTTGCTTCCACTCGAATAGCAAAATAATTTAGCGTTACCATTAATTATTTTCACGGGTCTGCAATACACTTAAACTATCGAAGAACTAATGTATGTACTTTTGGGCGCTGGTGTCGCTTACAATCAGGTTTATCCGTTTTTCCGACCTTGTACGAGTATGAAAAACCAACTTGGGACGGAATGCGTCCTGTTATTTTTTATCCTGTCAAGACACACAACACGCCAACAAAAATCCCGCATCAAATCCAATTTAAAATTAATTTCCATCGCAATATTGCGTGAACATCCATGTCGACGTCCGGAGCGTGGAAATTTTTATTAAAAACGCATTTTTGTAAACCTTTTTACATCCCGCAGACATCTAACGAGGGCGCATTGTTTGAGTCGTTTAAAAAATAATGGCTCCTTTGTAGAGTGAGGTTTTCAAGCGTCTAGTGTCATAAATATAATGGATTTTATACTCGGTTCTCTTCTCTGGCGATATACTTATAAAGCGGATAAATACGTGGGGCGTTTTATCGTTTATCCTGTGGGCGATGAAATATAATTTTATATTTTTTAGCTTCTATAAATATTAATGCTAATTTTATCCTGTATTTGTATCAGGAATACAGTATTGATTAAAGAAAGTATCTTAGGAAAATTTATATACTTCATAACTAGAGAATTATCTACTATAACCTTATGTTGAAAGTATGAGGGGATCGAAATATTTTTTTAAATAAATCCAACCAACAGTCACATACATAGTCATGACCCCACACTAAGATCCAGTCTGGTGTCGTGGATATCAGAAACTATGAGAGACATACACACTCACAAACACCCTGGTCCGAAACAAATATCTGTAGATCACACACATATTTGTTTCAGTGTAAGGATCGAACCCGCGGCCTCACGTTTCACAGCAGGCGTCTAAATTTATTAATACTACTTGAACCCATTTAGGACAAAGGAAAAGAGTAAAACGCGGTTACTTCCGGGTAATGAAATGAAATTAAATGAAATGATAGAATAGTTTTCCTTAACATTTCCTAACGACGGGATTTTTTTTTTAAATAAGACTATTGAATTTTGTGAACATAATGGTAATGAAAAATTCTGTTTAAATTATTTCTTTAGAAACGACATTCCTTCTTTGATTTGCCTGTTAAGGAAAACGTCATATAGTAACTTGCGTATATTATTTCTCCATATTGACTACGAAAGAGTATGATTTTTTTCCAATCTGCTCTAGACCTGAGCGGCAGATTAAGGAACATTTTCAATAATTATTCTCATCTTTGCCGTGGGCCTTACGTGGGTTTTGACACGATACCTGTGTATCAAAAATACCCTTTGTTTCATCAATATGAATTCGAAGCCTAATTAGTTATTTTTGAGCCGTAGACGCCCACAAGTAATTAAACACATCACAAACACTTGGTTCAACGAAGAGCTATTAATAGTAGGGTTAATAATACAATTAGAATATCGACGCGGAATTTCAGGCCCGATTGGTCGGTTCGACCCGCCTCGCGCGGGGTATATTTGAACCATTGCATTAGTAAGTAGTGTAGGGTTAGGCAGTGCGCTGGTTGGCTTCTTACGTGTTTTCAGTTGCAGGTATAATTGATTTTTATAAAAAAGTGTTTGAATGGTTGCTTGGAAGAGATTTTAAATTGAGAAGGCTAGTGAGTATACTTAGCTTAAGATATTTATTAAACGTTAAATATAAACACAAGCCCTTCATAATATACATATGCCAAAAAAAGAAAGTTAATTTCATTACTCTGCATTACCAAATCAAAGCCTTCATGACCAACGCACATTACGTACATTGCAATTTTAAAAATTATAACCTAAATTTAAAACATCTTACATATAAGTATAATAGTATAGGATACCATAATATCTGCTGACCCCTATGGGATGCTGGGTTTATTTATGTATGTAATATGTATTAGTGATGTAACGAATGTTCGCATTCGCATTCGCGAATCGCGAATAACGGATATTTTTTGGCATTCGCATTCGCATTCGTATTCGCAAGAAACGAAGCGAATGTTAAGCGAATATTTTTGACAAATAAAAAGGAAATTTATACAAATTTTGATGGTTCTGGAAAAATAATACAACTATTATAATTAGCGTATTTTTTAATTATTTATAATATTGATAATATCTACGTCTCGTAAGTCTTTTGACTGTACTTATTAAGTTATAGCTTCTTTTTTTTAACAAAACCAAATGCTATTTACAGTTATAAAAAATAATCAACCAAAATTAAACATTTAATATCCAAAATGTTATATTTTTAAAACCTTCATTTTCAATTATTTTTCAATGCAATTAATAAACATACTCAAGAAAACAAAATAATAAATACCTACTTGTAAATAAAATTACAATTTCTTCTTTACAATTATTAAGAAAACAATATTTATTAATCTTCTATACATATAATAAAAATGTAAATGGTCGATGTCTGTACATGGAAGATATTTGAGAAATTTTAACGCGAGGGGTCTTTATAACAGCAACAGAAGCCAAAACAATTTTTTTTAGAATTTTTGTCTGTCTGTCTGTATGTTTGATTGCGCATCACGCGAAAACTACTGCACCAAATGAGATGCGGTTTTCACAGTTGTATTGCTGTAGGTTCAACTTAGAAACTGGTATATGTTGCATTTACATACAGGGTGTTTATTTTTGTTTGCTTGCACATTACTCAAAAACTACCGCACAAAATGAGATGCAATTTTCACAGTTATATTGTTGCAGGCTCGACTTAATATTTGGTATATATTGCATTCACGTACAGGTTGTTTCTTTTTGTTTGCTTGCACATTACTCAAAAACTACCGCACGAAATCACAGTTATATTAGTGCAGGGCCAATTTAAAAACTGGTATATATTTCATTAACATACATGGTGTTTCTTTTTGGTTGCTTGCACATTACTCAAAAACTACCGCACGAAATGAGATGCAGTTTTCACAGTTGTGTTGGTGCAGGTCCAACTTGAAAATTGGTATATATTTCATTTACATACAGGGTGTTTTTTGTATTATGGAAGATAAATGAGAAAAACTAATATGGGGGGTCTGTATTAACGTAATAGAACCCAAAACAATGATTTATTGTCAAGAATTGTAATTGTAGAATTATTGTCTGTTTGTCTGTGCGGTTGTGCGCGCTGAACTCAAAAACCGCTTAACGGATTTCGATGAAATTTGGTATGGAAGTAGCTGACACTCCGGATTAACTGGGCTACTTTTTATTCCGAAAAATACAGTGTTCCCGTGGGATGAGGAAAGAATTACGATATAATTTGTTACTTTTTTATACTCAAAGGTATAGGATGGGACTAGATTACATGCAATGAGTGAGAATGAGAAGGGACGGGTGGGATATAACGGGACGGGACGGGATGGGAAATTCCAAATAATCTATACATGTATATTTTTTTTAAATAAAGTTAATCACGCAGACGAAGTTAGCGGGCAGAAGCTAGTAACTACTAAATTTGTTCATTCAACCTGTCAAAGCACGGGCCGGCTCGACATGCTCGACTATATATGTTCGTTTTAAACATGGCTGGCTCGAAATTTTGCGCGTCAAATTTGAAAAACAACATTCGCATTCGCATTCGTATTCGCGAATGTTAGATATGAATATTCGCATTCGCATTCGCAGTCGCGAATGTGCGAAAACTAACATTCGTTACATCACTAATATGTATATTCATATAAGTATACACAAAAAGTATACGTATATACACATTTTTCGTTTATCTATGAAATATTTTCAAATACATTTAATGCAATATTATTGCAGTTGATTGTATTCACATAGCATGTAGTGATAAAGTATTAGCATAAGAATTAACTTCACGGACAATTCGGACAGTCTCTATTGTATTTAACATCTTATATTTTCAAAAATATTGCACATAATTTATGGTATTTACGACACAGATCATTATAAATGAGAAAACGATAAGGTATGGGTATAATTTATTCGACATCTCTGGGTCGCGTTGCCTAGTAAAGTTGAGAAATAAATATTTGCTTCGGCATCAAGAAGGAAGCTTAGTGGACGAATTATTGCTAAGTGCTGTTTAATATACTTTTCGGTCAATAAAATATGGTTTATAATGTTTATTACTACAAAATTTATTTACATTAGTAAGAAATATACATACATATAAATTGATATAAGAATTATTCTTTCTATCTATATCAGCCCATATACGTCCCACTGCAGGGCACGGGCCTACTCTACAATCGAGAGAATCGATTGAGAGTGGTTAGGCCATATAGTCCACCACGCTGGCCTAGTGCGGGTTGGCGGACTTACATACCGTAGAAATTCTTTAAAATCGCTACGGTATGCAGGTTTCCTCACGATGTTTTCCTTCACCGTTAAAGTGCGTGGTGATTGACTATCAATACACACATAACTCCGAAAAGTCAGAGGTGTGACCTGGGATTTGAACCCGCGACCACCGTGAACATGTAGGCAGCCGCGTCTAGTCCGTTTACCAACAGGCCACCACGCACAGGTAAGAATTATTCACTTATGGTAAAATATAACTTAGTAGAGTTTCCATACCTTTGAAATTTTTGTGAAGAATTCTTAGGTATGTATGTTTGGTTATCATTTTTTTCGTCTCAAAAGCCAGCGACATTTAACTATGCTTACACTCGTCTTTTAGATCTCTGTGGTGTACAGTGTAGACCCAGACTGGGACTCCGCAGCTTCCTGTTTAGTAGTCCGGTCCCCGCCCAATTGAGCCGTTCACACAATTGGCCATGCAGTACAGAACTTGTTCGATTAACATTCTCAAACCGCGTCTTAGCTTTTGCTTTGATGTAATGTATTGTATCAGCCCATTTAAGTCCCACTGCAGTGCACGGGCCTCCTGTACAGTACTAACAACCTGAGCTACATTTCTACAGCACGCCATAACCTAACCTAACCTAACCTAGCCCAGTTGCAATATTCCCAAGCATACAGTGATCCTGGTATATTCTTATATCCGACGGGGTACCGGGGAGGGAGAAAATTTCGAAAACGTCAATAATCATTGCATAGTATAAGAAAAACACACATTTAGTTCTTTTTTATTTTTGAGTAGACAGAGTGTGAGTTCTGTGGCGTCCCTTATTATCAGGTTCGTCGGAAGTGTCTAACAATGTGCAGCCATTAGAGTGGAACTGTAGTAGTGGACGACTTTATGCGCTGTCTGAAGGAGTAAAGGACTTATCCTCTTGAGAATAGTCCGCTTTGCGTCTATTTGAAACTCCGTTAGAGCAGAGTTACAACTGGGGGCTATTTTACTGGCACCACAGCGGTCTTATTTTCCTAATATTGTCCTACACTATTAAATTTATTAATTATTTGTATAATTAAAAATTGTGTAACAAAGAAACAGTTGTTTGTAGTTTTTTTCCCTCATTTTACATGAATGTAATAAGTAATTATCATCCCATTTTGCATTTGGCACGTTGATATCTAATTTAAATGTCTTTAGTGTAATTGCTATTAGGAAAACAACAATAAACAGAAATAAATTATTAATTACTGTATAATGTAAACAAACAAAATCAATGCGAAGCTGTTTTAACATTGTTTACAGAAATAAAAGGCAAATTAGGCCAGAAATCCATAAAGATATTATACAATTTATACAAAGATAACATTTTATTATTCTACTAAATATACCTCACGAATTATACTTAATATCATTCACAATCAGCTTCATAATTCAGTGTATTGCATTAAGCTGTGTGGCTTACACAATCGCAAAACGATTTAAGCGTAAAATCATATTTGTTTTGACACAATTATTAGTGAATCAAATTGCAATATTGCGGTCGCATTGTGGCGAGATCACACGAATGTAATTGAATTTATGCTCGTTGTTTGTAATATTGAAACTAACGTGTAATGAGCCATTTTGTTTTTAAATTGTGGATTTATGTCAACCTCTTTGTAAATATCGTGGAGTTTTTATACATTATAACGCTACAGTGTCTTAGAGGTTTTTCCACCTATTTTCACAGGCACAAGCAGTTATACCTGCATAATATATTAATTTTGAAGACTAAAATATATATCGCTTTTCTCCGAACGAGCAACATTCAGAAAGAAGGACAATTTCAAAGACAGTTTCGTTTGCCGCATATGACCCACGAAAATGTATCACATTTCAGAGTGTTGGGCAGGAGTTGTTGTGTCGACTGGATGTGTAACTGTATTTTAGACTGCACTGCACTCAATATCAGCACGGGGACATAGTTATAAAATAATGATAAATAAATAAATACATCCATCAGTCACATACATAGTCCTGACCGCACATTAAAATCAATTAAGTCGTGTGTCGCGGGTATACTACCAGAGATTTTTCGGTCTCACAAACACCCGAGACGAGACAAATATTTATGGCCCTCATAAACATATGTCTCGGTGCGGGGAACGAACCCGCGGCCTTTCGTTTCTTAGCCGGCGTCTAACTAACAATGCCATGGAGGCTGTCTGTAAAAATCGATTGATAATGCTCAGTCTCCTCTTTTAATAAATGCCCTCAATATTGCCGCCCTATCATTTATTATCCCTTGCCGCACGCCCTGAAAGCCGATTAAGGATTGAAGTTCCGATTGGGTAGCAGTATTTTAATCGGAGGATATTATATTATTTTCATTCCAACATTAATTCTTAGTTCAATTCGAAGACGATAGAGGAATAAATTTTAAAGTGAATGTATGCAAGGAATTTGTTACCAATATTCGCTTACAGGATTGAACAAAATAAATGTGTAATTTCTAACATTAAAGCAATCTAATTTGCTAAACGTAATTGTTTTGACGGCATGATAATCTCAACAAATGTGGTGAAAATCGTAGTGGAAGCATTATAAAGTCATGTGAGCGCAATACTTGACCTATAACTGGAATATAAAACCTAGCGACTCCCAACACACCTTCGCTGACACTAGATAAATACAATAATCAATTTCGTACCTGTAGGAAGGACGCTTTTGTTCATGTGCGGTATTAGGTCACTGATATTGGCGCAAACACTTCAACGCTCAATTGATCTTTGGGTGACAGGTACCAGCCAAAACTTCGGTGACCGGTCGTAAATCAAAGTTGAAACTTGTACGAACTTCAGTGACGGGAGAGCGGGAAAATGATGTGCTGCAGTAAGGGATATCCAACAAGAGTTTGTTATCATTTCATTTATTTGAGAAATATTTTGAAGAAATAGGAACGAGATTTCGTAGTATCTTTCTTCGAATGGAGCAATTTTCGGAGTTTAACGTCGTCTCCTTCCTTCAGATTTGAGAATGATTATAAGCAGTGATCACTAAGATATTATTGAGCCATTTCGTTATCACCATCGTCGACGGGAAGCTCACAGCTTGTCCTGGGACTCCCTCAACGATTCCCGTAGTGACGTATTGGAAATGGCCTACTTCCAGCGATTTTCTCCAACCTTTGTTAGGTCGTCTGTGGACATTGTGGGAAGATGTCCAAAAATACTTTTATTCGAGAACTATAACGACCGCCATTTGTACTTTAATATTAAATATTCGTTTAGTTATTAAGATTTATTTAGTGTACAAAAAGAATAAAATAATAATAATAATAATATAAGGCACGTTGTGCCATCTATTCTCCATGTCATGCATATTGTCTTTTTTCATCATGAACTATTTGCTTACTTGTAATTTTCAATTTGCTCAATTTCTTTGTAAATAATGTATAGTGATATATCCGAGTACAACTTCTACTATGCATTAATGCTTATAATAATAGCCATATACTAGTACATAGAAATCACTATAAGTTTTAACGATAGTTCGTCCTATACACAACATAAAACAAACACAACGTACCTGCCCGGCGGGATATTAGAGTGTAAAGCCGTTTACAGTTTCTCAAATCGTGCGGATGGACATTACATCGCGCTCCGCCCCACTGGCGCGACCCAGTCCCTTGATTGTATTGGCTCTGTCAATATTGAAAACTTTAAAATTGCGAGATATTTTCATTTGCTCTTTTGTGGTTTAAAGTTATAACAGTTTGGTAGATAGTGATTTAAAATTTATTTGGTTTGGGTTTTCGTGAATGTGAATAAATATGAAAATTGTCACGCTGTATCCCCGAAAGGATAGACAGAAGAGCCATTTATTTTCTTTGTTTTCATTATCGGCTATCTATTGTTGGGTACACATTATTAGCCATACTTAATGACCTAAGATATTTAAGAGCATAAGCCTAGAGACGTGCATTTCGTAGAAGATACTTTGTCTGGACTGCGCTATTACTACAATTAGGTCCATTGTACGTAATCATGTCTAAATGAATTTACTGGTGGTCTCTCATATGTGAGGGGCCGCCTGGGTAGGTACCAGCGCAATGTTTTTTTCTTCCGCCAAAAAGTGGTATAAATGCATTTTTGTGTTCCGATTCGAAGGACATTGTAGCCAGAGTAACTACTGGACATAATGAGACTTAACATCTTATGTCCCAGGATGGCGAGCGCAGTGGAATACCAAGCAATGCTTTGTAATTCATGGTGTTGTTTGGTTTTGCTACTGCCCCTGGGCGGTCGTTTTGCTTATAATCAGGTAAATGGCATGCTCGTATTAAAGTATTCAAAGTATTTAATAAATACTATAACAAATAAATACACCCAAATACACCCAACAGTCACATAGATATTCCTGATCCCACTCGATCTTAGTCGAGTCTTGTGTAACTAATTCACTTTCCTCCAACATTATCAATATAATACAGAAAGGACTTGATCGCGCGGATAATATATGGTTTTAGTAGGATAAGGTTAAATGGAACTGAATCTTGATGGATTAAACCTAGACGGAGACTAGGATTATATCACAGAGATGACTTCTTCCCAGACGAGTGAACCCACCTCTGCATTTCATATAACAAAATAAAAATTCACTTTGAAAAATATTCTGTTACTTGAGGACTAGATTCGTCTAATTTTTGCGATGGAATATATTGAATTTTGACATAAGGGACTCGTATATTTTGATTTGTCTGTGGTAATTTTTTTTATGTCTATCTGCGGAGTAAAGTTGATTTTAGAATTTGATGCAATATAGAGCAAAATGCAAATGCATATAAAGTTGACCAATCTGAGTTTTGAGATATGAAAGATTCTTGCAAAGCAAACATAAGTCACAATTTTACACGAGAAAACCCGCATAGTTAGTTGATTGTAAATATTGTATTACTTATTTGATGTCCCTTACATAATATAGAATATAATCCCTTAGAAATATTTACTATTAAATAATTTTGCAGATGCGAGAATTTACATAAGCCTAGACTGGACAGGCGTCAACTATACTTTGTAAAGACTTGATCGCTTAATACATCATGACGGTCCAACGTGGCTCTGCCGAATAGTTTTAATAGATATACTCATGATAGGTCTGTTTAAATCTTAGTCCTTCAGTTTTCTTGTACAGTAGGTCTATCAACCATGAACCATGTGTCATAATTTTTGTCAGCCGGTTATTCTCAAAGCGAATTTCCCTTGCCAAAAAAGAGGTTTTTTAAAATTATCATATTTTCCAAATGTACAAATAACATAGGTATCATTTATTTAGTTTACAAATTAGGTAACTAAGTTACTTCGGAAACTATACTTTTTCTTAATGCTCACTATAATTCTAAATATCTGTCGAAGTAACATCGACTTAATAAAGTACGCTTTAAACTTGAACTTGTTCCGTTCCGTTTCAATTTGTAACAGTTATTTTGTTGCTCTTTATGTTGACTCACATTTACAAAACAAATGCGTGATATAAATCTTTTGTTGTTGATGTGAACGAAGGAAATGGCACGATATTTCAGACGATCTCGATGGTTAAATGGTTCTTGAGACGGATTCCTGCAGTAGAAATACTACTCTAATGGATGGATAGATACTCTTATCTAGTTAATAGAGATTTGAAGCCACTGTTTTGTAATTTATGTTGTTATATCGACAAGAAGTCCCAATCGTACTCTCGATTGTAGAGGAGGCTTGCCTGCAGTTGGTCGTATATGGGCTGATACAGTACAGTACGGCAAGAAGAAGTGATATTCTGCATTTGATCATAAGTGGAGTGCAGTCTAGAGATAATATCGATAAATTATGCCGCCTGTTATAACATAAATACTAGCTGTTTTAAGAACGCGACATACTAGAGTAGACATAGGAATTTAAACCTTATTTACAATGGTCAGTATTGGGGTGGATAAAATTATTCTACCACCAGTAGTTTAGTAAAATATTTATGAAAGAAGCTTGATACAAAACAATCTAAAATAAGCGTCTCTCTTTTTTATTATTTTGTGAGTTTTTGCTGCTATTATGGAATATAGATTAATCATTTCTGAATGTTAATTGCATAGGAATAATCCGTATGATTATTTGGTTTTATGTTTATAATATTTGCTGAGATATTGAAGTAGTATAGTAGAATAGGGTTGACGGCGCATTATGAAACACTAGAATTATTTGATTCAGTCGAAGTGTGCTTTTTGCAATTTATATAGTTGTAGCAGTCATCTAAATTACCTTC
Source organism: Deilephila elpenor (assembly GCA_949752805.1). Classification (NCBI taxonomy): domain Eukaryota; kingdom Metazoa; phylum Arthropoda; class Insecta; order Lepidoptera; family Sphingidae; genus Deilephila; species Deilephila elpenor. The sequence goes on from OX457111.1 coordinate 8,762,518, forward strand.
AAAATATCTCCTTAAACTTGCAACACAACAAACCCTCATTACGTAACTTACGAAACAGATAAAATATATATTCCCAATTGTTCTTATTTGCAACACGTAACAATTTGTGCCGGGCCGAGTGCAAGCTGTTTGTGAATTCACAGGGTGTTCGTATTTCGTGCGCGGGTTAAATTTATCACCATGGGGTGTCGTGGTACGTCGATGGTATCTCAACGTCTTCGAGACAGTGTGACTTAAAAAGGGTGAACGCAATAAAAAGGAATTGTGACCGTTTATTTTATTAGTAATTGTTTTGTCTCTGTTTGGGCAAAGTAATATTGGATTTTTCTATTCATTATCAGCCAGGAGTCAGGAATTTGTGCCCGATATGGCGATAGGCTCGCCCCCTATCACATCGTAGGACGGAACATACAAGGCGAAATGCGAGTGTCCTGGTGGCGCCTCTGCCTACCCCTTCGGGGATAAAGGCGTGAGTTTATGTATGACTTTTCGGAGTCATGTGTGTATTGATATCTATAGTCAACCACGCAGTATAACGGTGAAAGAAAACATCGTGAGGATCTTACATACTATAGCGATTTGCAAGAATTTCTATGGTATGTAAAGTCCGCCAACCAGCACTAGGCCAGTATAGTAGACCATATAGCCTAACCTCTCCTAATCGTACTCTCAATTGCAGAGGAGGCTCGTGCCCTGCAGTGGGACGTATATGGGCTGATACAGTACAGATTTTTTAAGATAAAGTCAGGTTGTGTAAGTTTGATGTCCGCCTCCTTGGTGGACAGACAACCTAGTAACCTTAAGATAAACTGGTAGAAAAAAAATCTCTAGCGTTAACACACCCTATTAAAACAAATATGGCTTATAAAATACATCGCCTTTATTTCCAATGGATGATGTACGCATTAAATATTTTTATATAGGAATTAAAAAAAAAAAAATATTAGAAAAATAAGGTTTTCTGCGTGAGACATGTTTAGTCATTTTAATTAATTACTTTAAGCTTTATGTAATGTTGTGAGTAAAAAAAACCTGAAACTGAAATGTAATTAGGATCGACCTGTAAGCTTCAGGGCAGATTGCTACGATACGCCGTATGAAATAAATTATAACAATACGCATTTACCTAAGTCTTTGACCAGACGTTGCCCTCTACATTCTTTCTGTAACTAAAAGGAAACTGCTTGTTTATGGTTCATTAAATCTTACAATTAGACGTGTCCAAGTTGTTCTCTTGTTCAAGTAATATAAAATACTATCACTTAGTTCGTTTATTTATAAAGTTTTTTATTTATTTAATTCATACTTTTTTGGTTTACTGAAACTATGTTTATCTTTGCTTTGTTATTAATTAGATTTAATTGTTTACTTTCACTGATGAATATATATAAGATGTCCTTTGTTTACATTTAATATTAATATTGAGATGGTCATGTGTACGTTGCTAGTCAATTACCACGCACTATAACGGTGAAGGAAAACATCGTGCGAAAACCTGCAAACCATAGTGGTTTCTAAAATGAAGATTACAAACACGTTCTTGATCGTAATAAAAATAAAAATTTAACAGTTATTATTAATGGCTTTACTTGATAAACAACTTCTGAATTTTAATTTTTAATGAATAAGTTTATTTTTAGCGAGCACAATCTTTGTATTTCCATAAAGTAGCTAATTAGTTAGAAAGGGGATTATCTCCTACGCGTTAGCTATTTATAAAGGGATTTATCAATAAAAAAGCTATACTTATTAAAATGTTGATGGAAAAGGAAATATTTTCGTTCCGTCAATTCTTTGTAACAAATCTGTATAGTAGGTCTATGTCTCGTCTTTTGTTCTTATTTTAAAGATGCCAAATATATTGCCTTTATAATACATACAAACAACATATAAAGAGATTCTAAAGCTGGTCATAAAAAGACCTGGATTCTAGGACTAATCCATTTAAAAACGCGGAATGGACTGCCCAAACTTTAGCCATAACATAGCCAGAATTTCGCAGCAGTACGTAAATTTGCCGGATCACCTCCACAATATATTAAGTACACACAAAGCCGTGTGTACGGTAAGCTTGCGGAGGCTTGCAGCAAAGCCGGCTATTTACTTAACACTTAGTTGGCAGCGGTCAACTGTGGAATTATTTGCTTTACTGTTTGTTAATGCACTGTGGCGGTTAGTGCATTCCTTTATACGCATTATGTTTATGTTGTAAAGTTAATCGTGTGAAAGTAAAAGTTAAGTGGACGTCGAACTGAGAGTTTTATTTTCACGGTTCTTTGCATCTGAGTATTTCATTTTTTTTCAAATATTTTCATTTTAGACGAAATGGGGAGCAACGTTGCTGCTCAATGACAGAGACCATATTATGTGAGAGGCCGCCTGGGTATAGGTATCACCGCAATGTCCATTTCTCCCTACAAACAACAATGTAACTGCACTGTTGTGTTCCGGTTTGAAGGACATTGTAGCCAGAGCAACTACTGGACATAATGAGACTTAACATCTTATGTCCCAGGATGGCGAACGCAGTGGAATGGCAAACATTGCTGTGTAATTCATGGTGTTGTTAGGTTTTGCTACTGTCCATGAGCGGTCGTATCAGGCGGATGGCATGCTCGTCTCGCCATTAATTGCAAGAAAAAATAGTCTGCGTCCTTGTTCAACGCCGGGCGATCATAGGAAAGGTATCGGGCGCTTCTCGCCCTGAGATATCTATTAGCGCCCAGAATGCGTGAGACAGCCACCGAGGCCTTTTAGTCAGTATACTGGCGTAGGTTTTGTTGACCCGGCTCGGCCGCGACATCCGCAGCGTAATTATACTTAATACGGGTATATCCAGCGTATCTCATCTATACGGGTAATATACGATACATTATACGCTGATGTTAAATTATGGTTTCTCTTTATCGCGGCAAATTATTTATTTTCGCCCTGGTAGACATTTTTCGCAGTAAATTGAAAAGCTAAATATTCATAGTATTTTTCAGTCTTCATTGCTTATTGCCGACCAAGATACAAGCTCAGTACTAAGAATTATAAAACCTTTGAATTATATTAAATTTCGAGTTAATAAGCCAGATATTAAATGTCTCTACAGGCTGTATTTTGTTCGTATCATTGCTTTGAGAATGATCACATTATTAATATTCCACGGAGTTTTTTTTTACCTGGAATGTTATTATGAACTGATGCCCACGAGTTCCCTTACCCTTCTTGTTATTGTAGTTTATTCAAGATTTGTGTGGTTCCTAATGACGGGTATTTATAATTGTATACGGTGATCACTATCCTATAATCAATCTAATAGGCAAGATAACATGTATTGCACAGAGCATAGTCGTTACAAAAGTCATAATTTTCCACATAGACGTTTCAATCATTTTCTATTTAATTGAGATGCCAAGACATTTAAATATTGACTATAAAATAGGATGTCGTTGATGCGACAATTATCTATTTAGCTGTTATATTTGTTGTGTTCAATATTATGGTATATGCCTTCGTTGTAGACTTACGACATAAGATACGACAAAAGTGAGACATAAATGGGTGTCAAGTTCAATGGTCAGTCCTGAAATTTATTAAAAACAACATAAAATATTTAATACAACTTAAAATATTATTTCTTTTTATAACTTAGGATAATATGTTGAAGCCTAAGGTCTGACTTGGCTAGTTTTATATATTACCCAACTACATATCTGGACGCCAAATAAACATTCTAGGATATCTGGAACTGGGTTAAAGTTTTGATGAGTCAGTGATAAAATGACGATTTTTGACGTTAATATCTAAATAACCGCTTGAGGTGTTTTATGAAATTTGAAGCACAAATGCATCTCGCAAGTTCCAATATATGACCTAATTTGACATATTTATGTGAAATAGTTTTTGAGTTATGCGGGCATCAAAAGTGGCTCCAAATGGTTCGTGCAATATTACACACCGTGCTGCTCGCCAGTTATGTTAGCTTGAACTTGGCTTGACTCGCTACGATATACTACGGATTGTCTGTTGGCCAACTTGAATAGTTGGATCTGCGCGGGAATTTAAAAAAAGGCATTAATTTAAATATCTGTCAATGTTCAGTTAATGTGAAGAAACCTTTCGTTTAATATTGTTGTTACTGTATAAGAGACTCGGAGTGTTTCGTGTTGTCATTAGGTTACAAAAACAACTGCCGAGCGTTGTTATTTGAACGCGGCTCCAAATATATTGTTTGAAACCGATTTATTCTTGCTTCTATTGAATAAATACATACAATATTTTGGTATTTATATTGTCTTTCTATTCGGGGTTTCTTTATACATTATTTTTATTATTAGATGTGACATTGCTCGTTCTATTTTTGTCAATAGCCAATATATTTAATTCATCGTTCACTAAAAACCCAACCATTTATGTAGAAAGACAGTAAGATTGCCTTTAACTTTTGCATAGTTACCTGTCAGATATTACGAGCAAATTTTTTTTTTTGTGTAATACTGGAAGTATGTACCTAGTTGGAAAAGTTGGTTTTTCTTGTGTGATTAACGCCTTAAACTAGGTGTTAACACATATCTATGAATTGCATAAATATTTGTTTCGGTGCGGAGATTGAACCCGCGGCCTCTCGTTTCACATGCGGTTACAATCAGATGTAATGTTCTAACCATGCTAGAAAAGCAATCTTTCCACTGCCAATAAAGTTGCTCTATAATTATGTCCCAGCTTGCATGTATTCCGAGGTAAAACATTGCGCCGTTGAAATATTTAACATTCCTGTTTTTATTTGTATTAACTTTGTTCAAAAGGACAAATTTACATACCTTATTCTCGAGTCGACGCTTTGCCTTTGTGTGACCTTTTTGTGGTATTTTTATTTGCATACGACGTACAAGCTTATGCTTTACGCATAAAGGTATTTTAAAAAGTATTTTTATTGCTGTATTGTGAAAAGCGATGGATTAAAGTCTCCATTTAATGTGTTTTTGTAGTATAAAAGTTTTAATTCAGCTTTTTCTAAAGTGTGATGCTGTTAATGATCATGATTTCTCGATTGCGCTGGGTTTTGTATTAATTCTTTAATTTAATTCCTTTTGCTAATTTATTTTAAAATCTTTGGTTATTGGCGCTTGTTTTTATTACGAGCATTACTAATTATTGATCTACGAATTTTTTTTCAACAACTTTCGTATTAACCAATTTAATACTTAAGTCTTATGTTTATGAATAGTGAAAACCAAAAAGAAATTATACATTTCGAATGACCATTCCGTTCTGCTACTGGAATAAATTAAGTACATATTCTAATGAGCAATAGGAAATGACCAGCGCAAAACGAAGCGATGTGACTGTATAAAAAAGTTATACGACTTTTTCAGGAACTATTTCGTATTATGGAATACGGAGAAATAAAAGAAATACTGAGTTTCGCAGAGTTTTCTCTACGACTTTATAGTTTTTTTTATGTATTATTATTCAATCGTCAATATTTCTTCGTTGTAGAAATGTTTCTTTCGTTGTTTTGCAGTTCATATTGTTTCACTTAGTTTTGGTATGAAAATTGTGGGGCCAAAAAAACTTCGTTGTTTTTTATAAGTTGAGCAGTTTCGTATGTATGCTAGTGTAGAGTTCAGACTATGTTTAATTGTTAGGGAATTAAATTTTTTTGAACAAAATATATTTCAACTGGAATACAATTTTCCTCAATATAAAATATCGCCTGATTGTTTTTTTGCGAGTATGGGTTGTGAATCGTAAAGTCTCGGGCTTGAATCTCCGGACAAGCATTTTGTGTAAGTTCTACAGTTTGAAGACTCGCATTAGATTTGAGCGGAATCGAAATTTGAGCCCGTTATGGTGTAAGCTCGCTGTCTTTCTCTTTTGGTACGGAAATACGCTCGGCAAACTGCGGGTGGAACTGATGTCACCTGTGTCTCCCCTTCGAGGTTGTAGGTGTGATATTACGTAGGTATGAGACATACTGTCTACTGTCTTAGAAATAAGAGTCGATGCAATACTTTACATTTATTTTAAAAGTTGGAGAAGTTATCATAAACTAAAAGATGAATCGAATAGTAACCGCAAAGTTTTGTTATCATTCGCAATGAAAGCAATGTTATCAATGACCTAACTATACAAGGCTAGTTAGATAACCTGACTTTGATAAATTGGCGTGGGTGCACCTTATTAACGTTTTTGCGGAGACAAGTTTAATTATATCGATGTTTTGTGTTAAAATATATGTGGAAAAAGTTAATACTTAATGTGATATTTTCAACTATTTTATCTTAGCTATAATTGAAAGATCGTATTTTTTCTCAGCCAACTTCCAAAATGCTATCTCATCAATCGACAATCATGCCAGCTTGATTGTTTTAATAAAATATTGCAAATCTTTGATAAGAGTAAGAATAACTGGTCATTTTATATATGGTATTTATAAATTACCTTCTCGTTTTGCGTCCCTCGCCTCTGCAATGCCAAGACGGCTCGCGTGTCGTGTTTTAACAATAAATATTTATTCCCACTGTATTTTTCTTGCATATTTTTATTTTAGTATGACACTCATGTCTAGTGGTAAGTGTAGTGCAATACAAATAATGTATCCCCTGGTGAGATGGTTTTCTACCATCGCGCTGGTAAAAATGGGATATGCAAAGATTGGATCCGAAGTTCATCCTTCTCGCGTGGGTCATTCGTGTTCGTAATTACGTGAATAAGGCCACTATGCCTCGAAATAGCGCATGAGACAACGTAACTTACATTTTATGTTAGGAAAATTCGGGAAAATGGTCTTAAATTCACGAAATGCACTCATTAATTATTTTTTATTACTTACACGCAAATTTCTGTGCACACATAAATGCATTTATACAAGGTAGTTATCTTGTTTTTAAAACCGTACTTGGTTTTTAAAAAAAATAGATTTTTTACATATACATACATAAACTCACGCCTTTATCCCAGAAAGGGTAGGCAGAAGCGCCACCAGGACACCCACATTTCGCCTCGTATATTCCGTGAATTTTGAATTTTTACAAGCGTAATATTTTTAACACCCAATTGAAGGGAGGTAAAAAATTCTTCCTGGTACTTTAAAGTAATAAATATCTGCTGGCGTCTGACTCGATCTGCCCCGCGTGGCGTCTCGATGTCTCGATGCCTCGGATATTCGTTTACGATGTTTTTCGCTCTCCATGTCGCGGTTTATAAGGAAACTAGAATAAATCTAGGCGCGATTTTAGTGATTCGATCTGAAATCCATATAACCGGAAAAGGGTGTTTATCGGTTTGTCCTTCTTTGCGGTAATTGAGAAATCGATGTGATTTTTTGGATTGAGATAGTTTACCGGCGGGAAGGTTATGTAGATTTATTTTATTTTTAAACTTTATATACATTTGGATACAGGCGGACTCAATACCATAGGATTTCTCTCTTCCAGCCAACCTTTGAGATAAAGTGGGTGGATTTATTTATTTTGGAGCAATTATTACTAAAGAATATTATTTGAAGTTTTCACTAGGTGTTTGATTTACTAGCGCTTGTTACTTCCGATACTATCCATACAAAGGTTGTCTGGAGAAGATCGCTTTAAGCGATAAAACCGCCTATTGTAATACCATAAGTCTATTTATTTATTATAATTTTCTTTGTCTGATTTTGTATATATTTTTTGTTCTTTGATTAACAATAAAGAGTATTGTATTGTATTCCCCTATTAAGCTGCTGAAGACATGGCCTCGCAATTTACACACTACAAAACTAACAAACCATAAAAATGTCAGCCTCCATGACGCAGTTGGTTAGACGCCCGCTGTGAAACGAAAGGCCGCCGGTTCGATCCTCGCACCGTATTTGTTTCGGGTCTGGGTGTTAGGAAGACAGGAAAGTCTCTCATAGTTCCAGATAGCCACGACACAAGACTGATTTTAGTGTGGGTCAGGACTATGTATGTGACTGTTGTGTGTTATTATTATAAATGCATGTAGATTGCCATAAAAAAAACCTATTGCGTCACAGTTTATATTGGCCAAAGGGTAATTTTCATAGTAATAGTTTATGTGGTGGAGCATCGATTGTGCTATTCCGGTAGACTGACGTGTGGCACGCAACATTATATTCAATGCAAGCGTACTCGCTCCTGCTCCAGTTTAAACTTATCAATCCATGGACGTATGGAAATCAATAATATGAAATGTCATCGTGTGATTATTGAACGATAGCCAAAGGAGAGTACAGCTGAGAAAGGCATCTGTTCAAAGCAAAATAAACTGCGTGGATTTTGAAAAGCAAAATAAGCTAGATTTCGTCTTGTTGTTAATAACCAGGTGTGAAATGGTAAACCGAAGTTTCGATCCTTGTACCGTTACAAATATTTGTTTCCGGTCTTGATTTGAAAGAAAACTTAAAACATAACAGTGCTTGTCACAAAAACGGCTAATGCTCAGCATGTGCTAGTGAAACCAGCGCTGGTCTGCCGCTAGGTCGTTAAGTGGTATCACGGACGCCAATCACATTATAAAAGTATTTGAAAATAATATATGTTTGAGTTTATGACACTCAAGCTACAAAACTTGGTATTTTACTGTGGAGTTAAATAAATAAATACACCCAACAGTCACATACATAGTCCTGACCCCACACTAAGATCGAGTCTTGTGTCGTGGGTATCAGGAACTACGAGAGACTTTTCGGTCTCACAAACACCCAGACCCGAAAGAAATATTTGTGGGCTGCACAAACATTTCTCTCGGTGCGGGGATCGAACCCGCGGCCTCTCGTTTCACAGGCAAAGTCTAACCAACTGCGCCAAGGAGGCTGTCAAGTTAAAACTATGTGTGAGGCTGTTAGGTGTATATATTATTACTATACTTCAAAACTATAAGGCTTTAATGTATCTTACAGGAATTAAACAAAGACGTAACCGGAGTGTAATTTGAATATCGAACGAAATAACCCCACGTTACATACGCGAGCAGCGAGTAAATGCATATAATTATAATTCTTTTAAAATTAATTAAATTAACCTTGTATTAATGAGAGTTTTTTTTGTTTCAGTAAAAAAGGCGCGTTATGTTGGTATTCAAGGTGAGTTGATATATGAATAATTAATGTTTATATAAATACACATATTGTCGGTTGAAAAGGTCTACGTCTTTTAGTGTTAGCTTCAATGCCTTGCGAAAAATACAGTTTCTGAAATAGACCTAAGCATATAACGTAAGGTTAGTTTCTGCAGTCCCTGTATAAAGATACGTTTTGTGTATAGATTGTTTCTCAAACCTTTGGGCATATGTCAAACAAGACTGCAAAACTGAAATTCGTGCAAGCTTCGATCACTCATAATCATGTCCAAAAAGTCAATATTTTCTATCTGGTATTAAGATATCTAAAAGAAATATTAAAATGTACTCATTAGGGAATCAACAGTCAATATCATAATACCTTCGAATAATAAGAGATTCTTAATCACATACAACTTGAAACTTAATTGTTAGTATAATACAGCATATTTTACCTTACAATTACTAATCAGACCCCAAAAAGGTCTATTGTTCTGCGAGTCTATTCTTATATCAATAGTGTAGGCTATATCATAGCCGGCCGTCTCGACGGCTAAAGTGTAGGTAACTCTCAGAATAGGCCCCTTCAAAACTCTCGGCCGAATGCCCAACATCAATTTGAATCTTAACATGTGTAAATAAAGTTTATTTTGCGTTGTACTGATCAAACTTATATTTTGCAGCAACACAATTCAACACGTACGTGACACTCAAACTACAGAATGTCAAGTCGACGACGGTGACGGTTAAGGGCCCGACTCCGTGCTGGGAGCAAGACTTCCTTTTGTGAGTATTTTTAAAATGCCTCCTTAAGTTCTGCATGCTGTGAACAATTGTGGTTTCTATTGTTTAGGATTTAGAGAATTAAATCCATTGAAAGGTTTGAGTAAGTAGAGATTATTTTTGTTCTTTTTTTGTCTTGCTACGATTCAATGCACACACAAAACAACATGTAGAAGGATGTCTTTGTTAAGCATATGTGCCTATTTTGCTGACTATACTAACCATTTTCACATTTACATAAAGTAGGAATCCACAAGGAATTCCTATATTTGCTGGTCGTAGCGTACTCGGTTCCCCCGATTAGCGAACCTTTAACCTTTCAGGTTCAGTCAGTGTTTATGCGGTTTTTCTGTCTGTTACATATTTTATTTTCTAGCTACTACGCATTTGACATCCTCCGTGGCCCAGTGGTTAGACGCCGACTGTGAAAGGCTGCGGGATCGATCCCCGCATCGAAACTAATATTTGTGTGATCCACGGGTATTTGTTTCAGGTCTTGGTGTTCGATCCGACAAGACTAGATCTTACAGTGGTCAGGACTATGTATGTGACTGTTGTGTGTATTTATTTACTTATACTATCGTAATTATAGTCACATCCATACTATAAAATATGTAGATATAGCAAAAGTGAGACGTCACTCGCGGCGTTTAAGGCATGAAAAGAGATTGCGGCTGGGGTGCGACAATGCCTCAAAACCTGACAATGATGTGGGGTACAAAATACCCACATGTCATTCCAAGCGAGGACTACAATTCGTATATTATTATCATTTCGTGTGTATGATCCCTATGATCCCGAGGAGTAGTTTTGTTTCATAGGTATTTACATAATGCTGAAGGTTTGGAAGAGCTGGCATATGATTAGTAATTTTTATTTTGTAACGATAGCATATCATATTATTGTGGCTGAAAAATAAATGATAACTCCTTGATTTGCCCGTTTAATACTCGGTACAATTAAACGTATTAGCTACAACTTCATATTATCATTAGTAGATAATATTCGTTGCTAAGTATTAATAAATTAGGTGTTAGATCCACCTGTACACAATGTATGAAGTCAAAATTAATCCTTAAATATTTTAGTATGGAAATCAATACGAGTTTTAGTGGTATTTTGCAATTGTATTAATGAAACGTGGAGGTAAAGCTTCATATCAAACAGGTCGAACGGCATGTAAATGTTGTCCTATTATTCAAACCGACACGAATAAGTACAAAGCTAAAAGCCTAGTCCACATCAGAAGAGAAACAAAAACATTATATCAATCCCAAGCGCGATGTGGAATACGTTCGTAAAATATTCATGCAAAAATATCAGAAATACGACAAAATGTAGAATGGTATAATTTATAAAACCAGCAATCACATATATTGTCCTGACTCTACACTAAGATACAATATCGCGGGTATCAGAAACTACGAGAGAAAGAAATACTAATTATTGTAATTCACATATACGTTACATTTGTATCGGTGCGGTGATTTAACTCGCGGTGTCTTGTTTCGCAGCTGGCATCTAATCATCTATTATAAATTTTTTTTATTGAAATGCATGACAAGACGAGCATGCCATTCGCCTGATGGTAAGCGATACGTCCTCTCATGGACAGTAGCTATGCTTGGTATTCCACTCCGTTAGCCATACTGAGACATAAGATGTTAACCCTCATTATGTCCACTAGTTACTCTGGCTACAATGTCCTTCAAACCGGAACACAACAGTGCCTTTGCACTGCTGTTTGGCGGGAGAAATATACATTGCGGTGGTACCTACCCAGGCGGCCTCTCACATATGAGAGACCTACCACCAGTAAATGTAGGCTATGCAGGCTGTTGGAGCTAGGATATGAGTATCTGCCCGGTTAGCCATCATCGTACAGCTGTTATGGACCCATCGTAAACCACGTAAAAGTCCCGTTTCTTTCATCTTGACTATACCCGTGTATTATTGACTGGCAATTATGTTTCGAGATAACCATTTCGTTTCGGTAGATACTCTGGACTCCACTACATTTACTATGACACTGTAGCCTCGTTCTATCTAAGAAATATCTTCATCTTTTCGCAGCATTTTCAATACTTTATTCACAAAAAGGCGGGCTCTGTTGAGATTAAGATGAATGAAGTGGGCACGTCGCGTTAAAAAGATGACACCCGTCGCTAGCAGGTCGGGAATCGGCCGTACGCACTGAATATACTCGAAGTGACTAGAAACTTCACCGTATATTGTGCTTTTAAATTCTAGGTTCTATAAAACTTATGTTGATGGAGTGATATACTTCTGCGATGTAGGAATATGTGTTTCAGGGATATAAATTATTACTTTTAATGTTATGTTAAAAAAAAAAAATTATTTTGTGTACGCTGCATTGTACGCGATTTGAATATACATTTTTGTACTTATGATTTAGGTATAACAGTTATCTACTTCTACAAAAAGTGGAGGTCATATTTAAAATCAATGACGTCAAAATACATACTACTTAATACATTCCGCCCCGTGACCACTAAAGCTTTAAAGTAATCGAAATGACGGGATGTAAAAAACTGTAAAAGTGTAACCAAATCCACGATAAAATCAGTTTTATTTTAATGTGTAACATTTGTGTAAATCTGAGAAAATATTATACTTAATACATATTATATTTTCAATGTTAAGCACTACGTCCCGGTAATAATTATTAGGGGCAACATTTCTCTCGCAATTTAGCTATATTTCCAAATTTTCTTCTGATTTTAAAAGTGGTAAGCAAAGGCAGTGTTTTCAAACAGCCAAAGACTCTGTGGTCCACTTTTACTCGTAGGTCTCAACCGCCATCGACCGCGCGCTCGCGCGCGCGCTTTCTTCGAGAATCTCTCTCTACGTTCATATTACTTCTGTCTTTGAAAGCATTTGATATTACATGCCCTTACCTATTTTTATTTTATTTTATCTTAATAAGCAATGAATGTAACTGTACAGTCACATATATGCTGATTTTTGTCGTTGATATGTCGGAAAGTGAGCATATAGATTTTGCATTTAATAACCTAATCACGTGCGTGGTGGCCTGTTGGTAACGGACCAGACGCGGCTGCCTACATGTTCACGGTGGTCGCGGGTTCAAATCCCAAGGCACACCTCTGACTTTTCGGAGTTATGTGTGTATTGATAGTCAATCACCACGCACTTTAACGGTGAAGGAAAACATCGTGAGGAAACCTGCATACCGTAGCGGTTTTAAAGAATTTCTACGGTATGTAAGTCCGCCAACACGCACTAGGCCAGCGTGGTGGACTATATGGCCTAACCACTCTCAATCGATTCTCTCGATTGTAGAGTAGGCCCGTGCCCTGCAGTGGGACGTATATGGGCTGATATAGATAGATAGATAGAACCTAATCACCTATATAGGTATTATGAAGCCTTCGACTGAACGTCTCTGAAGAAGAAAATAACGTAAACTATACGTTCAAAACATACCCATGTCCTGACCCTGCATTAAGATCAAAGTGTTGAACCATATCTGAAAAATTAATTGTAGATTATAAACATTGAACGTAATACTTCTCCATTTACAATCTACTCTACAAAGCTCCTTAAACATTCCACCGAGGCTGACTTTAGAAGGATAAAGCAATATCCGAAACTATTTACAGCGTTTGATGATTGACACGAAATAAATCTCAGGACGGGTCCATAAGGCATTCGGGGACATTCTGTCAATCGCTGAACTGAATTATATTGCTGGCGTGACAATTTCAATTATATTGCTCTTACCGAGAACGCCGTGAAACAAATTGCCCTTTTATAAGCACAAACGGATATTAAACGCAATAAAATTTATTGTGCACGTTATTATCACACGGAGGCACAAAATAAAATAGATACAGAAGGTTTTAAGGGCTCCTGTTTACGACGAGTTAGCCTGTGATTTGTAGTCGTGTTTGTAAAATGGATTGTAACGTTCAATATCAAATTTGATAACAAATTCGCTGAAAGTGTATGTTAAGAGAACTTAACGTGCTTTTATGGTGTCAAATTTATGTTTTTATAAGAGAATGGATGAGTTGATATTTAAAAACGGGTGAATAAAATGCACTTTGTTCGAAATTCAACGTATTCTCTAATTATAATGAGTATTCATGAGTTGCCGCGGTCGCTTTTTATGAGGAAATCTTTTTGCTCGTTAGTCTTATTTAATCCATAAAATATAAAGCAATTAAATTCAGAAATAGCATTCAAAGGCATTAAACAAATAATCGTTGTAGCTTACTATGACATTACTATCATAAAATAAAAAGATGTAACGTATTTTTTAATGACGATAAGTATATTATTATATTTTAATAGCTACAAACAGCTATTTATTTACATTGCACCTGTTTCAACCTTCTATTATATCCGTCATTAAACACAGTGGGCTTTCTGTATAATTTTATGCTGTAACGAGGCCAATATCGATCGTGCCTCCGTCATTGGATTTTTATCATTTGTGCAAGTTATATTAATGAATTTCGCGATAACTCGGCATGCAACAGCGTTCCGATTTACCAAACGAGTTTTTAGTTGGACGCAGCTATATTGGATATCGATTTTTTGGCATCATATCGTGCTCTTTAATTTATTATGCGAGTGTAGATAGCGAAAGAAAAATTGAACGTAATAAATTTGTGAAATTTCACCAACATTCACGGTTTTTGTTGGAATCAATTCAATCTCAGAGATCAAAGATCTTTCTGGAATAACATTCGGTAACCTTTTAGCAAGGGCATGTATTGGCGAAGTGAAATGACGGTGGTCGGTGTTCATTTTTTTCGTAAGATGTATCTTTTGGAAAGGGGAGAGCGGACATGGTTCTAATGTATATACAGCTGGACTTGCGAAGCTTGCATTTGCTCGCGCTGCACGGAAAGGCTCGAGGCCGAGGGTTATCGACCTCTGTTCTAGAATATGGCATCAAAGATAGGGCATGGGTCGATAAAAAATAGCAAGTATTGATTGATGTTAAATATAGTCGGAATACTAAACTTATAAGCGTGTGCCTAACCAACTTTTATTGTATTTTTTAATATTCTATATATTTTAACGGTCTACTCTCATATTGTCTCTTAGTATACTTTGCCCCCTATTAGAAGCACTTAGAAAAATAAGGGTTTAAAGTTTACTACTTGATGCCTACTTGATATCGTAAATGCAAGCGTCGGGAACAGATGCAAGGCAAGAATACTTTTCACGATTAATATTTCTGAAAAATAAAGTTACTCGAATCAATAAACCCATACCTAGTATTCCCAAAATGCTAATGAAAATTACAGATGTACCTACATGTAAATATTCCCACTATTAAATAATAAATAACAAGCTTTTATTTCAAGTAAATACAAAATAAACGTAGTGGTTTTACAGTATATTTAAGCGTTTGGACCGGAGCGAGTATTTGAATAAAATTTATAAGCGCTTCGGTGTATGTCTGGCTCAGAATCCAGACGTGAATCAAAGTGTCTATATTTAAATTTCTATTTTTGTTATAAAGCAAAGGGTAGTTTTGTGATTCTACGTTTCGTTTCGCGAAAATGTGATTGGTTTACATCGTTTGGGATGATGGTTATTGCCGAATAAATATATAGTGAATTAGAAATGGTATTTTATTGTTGTCGATATTTTTGGCTGCTATAAGTTGCTATTAAATACGATATGTTGATTTTGTTATTGGTGAAAAATAAGACTATTACAGAATGAAAGAAAATACACTCAATACTTGCGATAAAATTATCGTAAGATATGTCTACATTAAGCTCAACGTTGAGACTAGATCAATATATTTTTTTTAAATAACAGAACCATCTGTTGAATCCGACATTGTATTAAATTTTCTTCTTAATACGCTACGATCGAATCAGCATGAATTTAGAGTTGCTAGAAACAAACAACAGATTTTAAACTTCGATGCGATTTCTAGAAAAAACGATTGCAACATTATGCACTTTCTGATATATTAGATCAATAAGAATATCTGTATTTATTTTCTTCTATCGGGCATAGAGCTAAAGTCTGCTAATTCCATTTTTTAAAACGCGATAAAAAGTAATTTACAATTTTCTTGAAACCCGACGGAATGCTTTTGCTATGAAATTGTTACTACAAAATACGCTAGAAAATACGAAAACACGCACCCGACTCGAACACACAAGGGTACAATTTATTACAATGGCCATACAACACATGCTTACCATTTGATAAAAGGATAATTTGTTAGCAAGATTGAGTGCTTCGCGAGAAACCTACATCCTTCAGAATTTCTGCGTCCGTTACGCTAAGCTTGAAATAAAGTAATAACACGGGATAGAAATAATTTATCTAGACTTAGCATTGTGTAATGATCACGCTGATTGTGAATGGTTTAAGTAAATAGGAAATGTTGAAAACCTTTTGTATAAGATACACTGAGCCTTTTCAGTATGAAATTCGTATACTTCGCATATTCGTATCTTCGTATATGAAAATCGCCATTCATCGCAGTAAAAATAACATACTAATACGAGAAAATGACTACAATTCGCCTAATGGCAATGCAGTCCAAATAGTGTATCAATTTGCATGTGGTTCATCTCTCGTCGGATACAATTATGCCGTACGAATTGTAAAAATATTATCATATAAAAATATTTTTACAAGATGGGTACGATATTGAATTTAAAATATTTAAATTACGAATGTTAAATAGTCTTGCAAGATCCTTTGAATCATCATGAAATATTACAATCATTCCGCAATGTGTCAAAGCTGTGAAGAAGAAACCGCACAAGAAACTTCCCCGACATGAAATATTATAAAAGTTTTACTTAAAATTAAAACTAAATGTTTAAAGTGAGGTGAAAACCGACGTGAAGCAACAGTTCTGTTATTGTTTTTTTTTACATTGTCGGAGCTGTAATAATCTGTACCTCCTTATTTCTCCCTCCTTTCAACCCAGAAACCTATGACTTTTAGATTTGATGTTACTTATTTACTCTAAAGGATTTCGCGTCAGTAGTCTTTTACAAGTCGTAGAGCCACGCTATTGTCAGTCATAACTCATGAATGGACAGGCTCGTCCGGGGCACCGCTGTCTTACAGGAGATCGACGTAAAACTATAGCTTCGCTGTCGCGTTTCCTTCGGTGAGTGAGCTTGCCGGATGTCCAATACCAACTGGTCTGCTCGACTTGCTTATAATGATTACTTTTAATTGGTTTAAAACTTTTACTACTATTTATTGCTTTGGTGAAGCAGTGCACTGATTCCGCGTTCTGGGTGACTTTACTTACCTAACTCAACCGTACAAAATCACTTGACCAATAACACTATTCATCATTATTCTCCTAAATTATCTATGAACTGCTCTGAATTTAACTGCGCTGCAACCTCTGTATAATTATTGTATTGTAAACTTGTTTTAAAAAGAGCAACGCTAGAGTTTCTTGCCCGTTCTTCTCTGGCGAAAACAGCCTTGTGAACCGGGTGGTAGTGGAAAAAAAAGTGACTGAATCTAAATAATGTATGACATTTCAAGGGTTCAATAAATATTTTCATTTTATTTCATTACCCTTTTCCTCTTCTCATACTTTTTGCTTACCGCTCCCGATTTTAAGAGCCGGCAACATATCTATAATCTAAGCGTTGTGGATGTTCATGGGCGGCAGTGATTACTTACCATCAGGTGACCTGTTTGCTCGTATTGTATTAAAAAGTTCGTTCAAAATATCATTTAATAATATTTAACGGTATGACCATTAGAAATTCTGTTATTATATAGATTATTATGGGACATACGAGTATCATAACCATATAATATGAAATAATATAATTTTAAAGTATTTTGATTGACTCGTAGCGATCGTGTAGTTTAAAATCGCTATATTTATCTGGTTTATGTACATACATATTCTACTTACTAAATTCAGCTCAGCATAATTCTTTTATTCCAATTCAATTGATTCCACATATACCGAGCCACTTAAAACACTTATCGGAACAATAATAGACACTTCATTTAATATCTAAAATCCCGTCTGATGGTCCGTATTAGAAGTAGGTCGTTAATGTTATAATGGGCATAAAGTCATTTTGTTCCGAACTGAATGGGAGCAATTAGTAGCACTAGAGGTGGCTTGAGCCAAATTGTCTAATATAATGCTGGGGTGGATTAGGCCAATGCTTGAGCGTCTGTAGTTAATTTCGGCTTGTAGCGTTTTATTGGAGCTTCATGCATTACATCAAATGGTGTGGAAGAATTTGCATAAACAATAAGGTATAGTTTCGACGATTTTCCGATTGACAGGCCTCGTGGTTTGTTTGATGTCTCTCGTTCGTTCATAACTAGATTAGACTTTGATGTTTGTGAATTGAAAGAATATAGTTTATTTTATTTTGTTTTTTTGGCGGCTCGTTTAGCGGCGTGGTAGTAATTGTCACCTTTAGGAGAGTGTACTTGTGAATAAATGCTGCCCTACGTATAATTAGTGTTATCAATACTTGCCTCAATGGTGGGGGGAGGGGGTTAGCGAGCGTAGGACATTAGTCTGTCGCTTAACTACGCCATTTCTGCGATGGATAATGCGCCATCGGTCGCCAGAGGTAAAAAAGAAGTAATTATAAGGTAAAATAAAATTGTAAAAAATTAAGTTTTTATTTCGATACTTCGTATTACCTAGTAAACATATTTTTTGTTTGAAATGAAGTTGCATATGTCTATGATTTTCTCTAAAAGAACTAACACAACTTTTTTGTATAATAAAAAAATATATCTTTCAGTTTTTAATTAATGCCGTTGCCTTTCACTGTATCTTATTTGTTTTGATTTACATAATAATTGAAGCTTACATTTCCATTTTCCTCAAACGTGTTTGAAACGCCCCTTTATGACTTTGTACCTACATTTCATTTACAGTACATTTCACAGCTTACAATGCAATGCTCCAGATATGCGTCTTTATAACTTTGGAGTATTTCGTTACTATTTTGACTTAAAGAGTCAAAGTATTTTTGCCAATTCTACCGTATGCACCTTCCTTGCGAGATTTGATTTCTTTTCTATGTGTCTAGCTAATATAAGGGCCACGATTATGTTTGTGGCTAACAAACTTTTTGATAATAATATTGTATATACATAGTTTTCAGAAATGTTATAAGGTTTGAAATTTTAATATATATACATACGTCTTTACTAGAACATATATTAGGACATTATTTTAAATAGTTTTATTTTTTCCTTTTATAAATTTTACATATATGGGTATTGCGTGTACACCTAAACGCATCCCCCGTATGTTTTATTCTCCGAACACTCGTATGTTACGATGTGAAATAGACGTGATTGAAATATTTTTTATTACAAGCGTAGTTAATGTTTGCCATTTAGAATTCAGATTTATCCTGGTTTAAGGCCTAAGAAACGTTTCCATATTGTACGCACATACAAATTCAAACATCAATTTGTTTTGTGAAAAGTTCATAAAGCCGTGCTAATATGTTTGGAGCTATTGTTCGGACCCACAAATAAATCCATGAACGGCGTGTTGTCTTCAAACAAATACTCGCATAATTCGAACAGTTTTGTGTGAAAATATCCCCGTTTACGCGAGCTAAAAGCTTTTGAAATATTGCAACCGGCGCGTCTGTTTAATCACTCAATTAATTGCCTTTTATTTTGATTGCAGCATGCACGCGTCTGATAATTTCACGCTAAAATAAGACAATTTTGTTAATGGTGTTTGTATTTTTGAACGGTATTGTATCGGATGGTATGAGACTACCGTCTGATGCCATTCGATACTCTGTCTCGACGGCATTAGCACTTACCACCAGGTGCAATGCAGTCACTGTGCCGTAACGAATAAAATAAAACAAAAAAAGGGTAATTGAACAGGTCGTATTTGAGTGCTGGAGCAAGTAAGTATTATTCAGATTTCAAGGTAGTTGACTTATGACATATGGGCATTGAATGGTTTATTTTAGGTAGTAATACGTCTTAATTTACGGATTTTAATATTCTGTGAAAAGTGTATATTATAAGTATTCTTTTTTATGAGAGAAAATTCATTGATCCATGACAAACATAAAAGAACAAGAAAATGATAAGATAATCCTAATAGCCAAGCCACAATGACCCCTCATGCTGTTTTATGCTTCAATGTAATGAAAGCTGTGTTGCAGCGCTGATAAAGTGCGTAATTTTACGTACAAACATGAATGATAGTATCGACTTTCACTTACAAATGATACGTATGTACGTAAAAATCCTAGCACAACACTATTTGTACTGCAGGTAAAAACTACGCGAACCTTTTGTTTACTATTAAGACAGTGAGTAGGGCTGACCTTGTTTTATATTTGTTTATTTTGATAAGTTCGGCCGGTGTGCCGGTTTTGCCGGAGTCCGTGTTACCGGTTTCGCCGGTGTCGGTTGCGCCGGTACGCCGGATTGTCCGGCAGTTGGCGGGAACTTTGTAGCGTCATCGGGGAGCGGCGTAGTAAATCACGGCCCCCCGAGGAGTGCCTTTGTTCACA
Organism: Deilephila elpenor; assembly: GCA_949752805.1. Classification (NCBI taxonomy): domain Eukaryota; kingdom Metazoa; phylum Arthropoda; class Insecta; order Lepidoptera; family Sphingidae; genus Deilephila; species Deilephila elpenor. Next base: position 8,782,884 of record OX457111.1, read on the forward strand.
ATTAAACGTGTTTTCTGTTATGATGTGCTTTATCAACTTTTCTGCGTAGTTTGTTTTCTGTCAGTGTGCGGTAAATAGGGATTTAATGTGCCTCAGTTGGTATTATTTATTTAACTAGACATGGAATGTGGAGCTTTTTGTATTATTAACGGGAAAGATAAGATGAGTTCGACTGGTGGTAAGCCTCATGTCAAAATTAGGAGCAACGCAAATCATGCTCTGCTTGTTAATGTACTGCATACCCCAAAACAAAAGCACTAACTCAACGCTCAGTATTATTGGCTTCAATATCCGTTAGACTATAACACAAGTCCTCAACTCTACTGCTTGGCGACAAAAATACGACAAAGCGGCAGTATTAATTAGGTGGCGTAAATCGTAATGAATAATCGGTGTAACATTCATTAAACCAACATGGACTTATCATATATTTTGCTTCGCTCTATTGACGATATATATATGTATTATATACATATATACATACTTATATGTAAGGGTTGGGGGTATGCCTTTTATTTCTCAAGGCAAAACGGCATACATCGCGTATCTAATTACATTTCCGATATGCGTTCATTTTTATGATTTGCCCACAACCTCCGGACAAACTCTTGTTTGATTTTATCCTGAAAAGAATTTATTTTACGCGCTGTTTGTTTGCAAGATGGAGTGATTTGTTTGGTTCACTGGTTTTTCGGTCCGTATGCTATTGACACGCTGGATTGAATTGGCTTTGTATTTGCCCTTATTTCATGGTATTTTTAGTATTTTTGAGGTAACAAATTTAGATTTTGTTGTTACTCCATTCTGTGATAGCCCCTGTAGAGAAAAAGCATATATTCCACGTCCACAAGCATCTAAAACCGGACAAATATTTGCCTACATACATTTTTATTTTTGATAGGATCGGTCCTATTACCACGGTAATAAAAATATTTTTTTATCAGTCCAGAAATTATATTAAATCTTGAGATTCCAATTTCATTTAATATAAACCCTCTCAACCGTAGAAGAGGCCTGGCGTTTAGGGGACTTATTTTTTTATTTCTTATATTAATAGGCATTTAGAAATCCCTGTAATTTCGTCTTCACAGTCATCGTCATTTCGCTTTATTTTCATTAAAAACTTCCTTAAAAACAAAGCTGCTTATAATTATAACAAGTGGATAGTAATGCATAAAGTGACATTATTATAAATGGTGTGATGTTAATTAAGATGATATTCAAGACAGCCGATGTAGGAATTTTTCCATGTCTTACAACAGTTTTTGTCTTCTGAGCACGTCCGCAGTATCTTATGAACTAATAACTGTCATTATAATAGGATTTATGAACTTATTTAGATTTGTTATGATGAAATTTGGCCTTGTTTATAGACAGTTTTGAAACCTATTTTAGCTATTGAATGCTTTGTCTTCTTCGCTCAAACTGAATTCAAAAGTCGTTAAAAAGGGACAAAACATTCGATCACTAAAATGTGTTGTCAAACTGTATGAATAAGGCCGTTAATGCCTATTATGGAATGTGTGGGTCCATGTTCTTGACGTTTATACCAAGTCAGCTTTGTGAAATAGTGAATTGTATTCTTAATCTACATTGAAAAATTGTGTAAAAATTAAACATATCGATTGGGCTTGTTGCATCAAATAACTAATTTAGTTTGTGTCTTAAAACATAATGAATACCCATTCATATAGATTTACTTAGGTAAGAATTCAATTCGTGTTTTTTGTAATATTTAAACATCGAAACGTGATACATTGCTGTGCAAACTATTGTATATTTATTTTCACATGTCCAGTATAATAAGGATTATCAAGTATTCCCTATAGTCGTTGATATCAGCGGTTGATCGTAAAACGAGTGAGCTATAACTCGCTACTCAATAGTAGGGACCCGTAAGATAAGAAAAATGTTAAGCGTAGTTGCCAGTCATACATCGTGCTGGCCTCTTATTTACTGCTTTTGAATTGGATTAATCTTTTTGTATTGGATTGTAATCTATTGTTTTATAGCCCTTATAGGTTTTGTAAAAAAACAATTTGAATTTTAATTGGAAACTTGCAAACGTTGATTTGACATCGTGGGTGGAGCTTTTTTGCTTTTATTATTATGGAGCTTTTGAACGTGTGTATTTTCTTATAGGCTACAATAAACAGTTGTTGTATTTCAATGTAATGTTTGTGATATTTCTAAATATTGTTAGTTTATTTCTCTCTCATTTGACTGCTTTCTTAGTGAAGTTGTTTAGAATTTTTTTTTGTTAATAAGAGGTTTGAATGGCGAGCCCTATACCAAACTAAATGTTTGTGTGGTCTTCAATAATTTTTTTCGTGTTTGCGTGTTATGAGACTAAAAATTCTAATAGCTTTTGATATCCACGACCCAAGTCTTGTACCCAAAAGGAAGGTCAGGACTATGTATGTAATCTACAGGTGTATTCATTTTTATTTTTATTTATTCTACAGTGAAATCAACGACATCAACCTGGGCCTTCTGGTGGAGGTGTGGAACAAGGGCGTCATCTGGGACCGGGCGCTTGGATATCACTACCTGCCTCTCACTTCCGTCGCATACAACGAGGTAAGTTAGACTGAGATAGATATATTTAATAGTTAAACTGAACTTTATCTGCCTCTAATCGCCCACTGAATAGCGCAGTATTTCTCTTCAACCTAGAGATTCGGAGATGTATTTTGGAATTCGAACCCACGACCACCGTTTCGACAGCGGCGTCAGGTCATTTACCACTAGGGCACGCACACTAACTATAGCAAAGTATAATTTCAAATTTATATTTATTTACATTGTAGTTAATTGAATTGCGAGTTAAAGACAGGGTTTTTAATAGAGTCACTGAGCTTCGGTGCTCGATGTCAATTCTTTGCGTGACCATTGATCCTAGCTTACAGCACATGCAGTGTCGTGTATGGGCCGGGTGGTCTAGAGTATAATTAGTCAGGTAAAATACATGTAAACGATAGATTGATGTCGATTCATCCGTGAAAGTAAATATTGCTGTAAAACTGAATACCTGAGAGGTAGGTTAAGGTTAATATTATCAAAATTATGAAACCTTTAATCTTTATTGTGATTAGCGTTAACTATAAGTCCCTTGCTAATGTTAAGCCTCCTCTAGAGATTGAAATAAAACTATTTTATACGGATTTTACTTTCGTGGTCACGGGGCGGACAGTCCGCCCCGTGACCACGAAAGCTGTAAAGTAATCGAAACGTCGGGAAGTTAAAAAATGTAAAAATTAAACCAAATCGCGATAAAATCCGTATAAAATAGTTTTATTTCAATGTGTAACATTCGCGTAAATCTAAGCTCCTCTAGAGATTTCCACAGCTAACTACCGAACACAGTCAGAGTTGTGACCGTTCCGATCTGGTAGATTTTTTACTTATATTCTGCTTTGTAACTTAATATCAACTTATTATAATTCAAAACGAGAAAACTAATATAATTGCAAAAAAATACAAGCCCCCAAAATCTTGTAGGTACATTAGAATTTCTAAACTTCTATATCGTATTGAAAAATAAAGCCACACTTTAGATATCTGAATATTGTATAAAAGTGAAATAAAGTTGAATCTGTAAGTTTTACAAACAAAAAATGTTTTGTATAATAGATTTCGGAATGGGGAGAATTTTACAGCGTTTTACTGCAAGCATATAAAGTCTTTATTGGATGTCTAGCTGTTATTACGTTGAATGGAGACATAGCAAAATCATTTCAGTGTCTTACACCGTTGAGATATTGGAAAGGCTGTGTGATTTTCTTTATTTATAGTAAAGTTGAAACTAAAGAGTGCATGTTACGTGATAAGCGATTACTGAATAAACAACCATAATGCTTGAGAAAAAGCAAAATATAACCGGCTCTTGGGCGTAAAAAGAGGATAGAAAAAAGAGAAAAAAAAAACACACAGGGAAAAAAATAGAGAGAGGATAAAACTACGACAAGCAAGAATATTTTTTTTTCTTAGTAAAATACTATACATTGAGCATTTTGAAGGTCTTTATTAAATATTTTTGTATTATTGTTAAAATACTCTTACTAAATATAAAGGGAAACAGCTTGTTAATTCGTAATATCTTTGTTGTAAGCAGTGACAAGCTACTCCCACGCTGCCAACAATATCTCCGCCGGTCTAAAAATACATTTCCTGTTGCGTAATTGGTATCTGTATACATTGGCTTATATTTCGATACCTTAATCCTTGTTACTGACATAGGCCTCCTTTTATGATTCATGAAATAAGTATGTAATCCGATTGAATTTAAAAGAGACACAAGGAGACAAAATTAAAGACAATTGTCGTTTTTATATTACTCAGGTTTATTTAATTCTACGAAAAATCCGCCCTTAATGAATGAATGCATTTGTAATAATAAAGCCCATTTGCATACTGTCTTTGACAATGTCATCCGGAAACTTTGACATCTACAAAACATGGTATTAGCATGGTTGAAAGTTAAAGTCATGGTCGAAGTTACTCCATGCATCTGGCCCTAAATTAGTGGACAGTTAAATGTCATAGTTATAATACAACTTGTAACTTTCTGACGCGGATTAATATTTAAATTTAACTCTCGTGCAGCAAAACTTTTATGCCCAATGAACTTTAAAACTGTATTTCAATAATAGTTTTCGTTGCGCAGTCGGTAGATTCTGTTTAAAAAACATAAGGCTTTAGATTCGATCTCCATTTCGAAATAAATATCCGTGACACTTCCTCTGACAATCTTATTACAGAGTCAGAACTATCTGTATGATTGGGTGTACTGATTTTATTTTAATTTACTATTATGTATTTTTTGTTAGATATATCCCATAAATGAGACTTTTGTGTCTAAGTTTAGAGGCTACAGCTAACACCAAGTAAAATAAGAGGCTATATGTTCGATTCTCACAGCGCAATAAACATTTGTTAGATCGAAAAGTGTTTGTGTCTTCTCTATATTGAGACCAAATAGTAGTAGTTTCTCAAACCCAAAACACATGACTTGTATCTTAAAATGGACTGTGTGTGTAACTGTCGGGAATTTATTTTTCATTTATTACTATGATCATATATTTCAATGTTTAATTGCGTCTATCAGGTCTACGAAACGTACCGAAGCGTGATGAAGTTATATCTAACTCCTGCGATCGTTGCGCGCTACGGTTGAGTTCGCATCGCGTCGCTCGTAATTGCATTTGAACCGAGAATTTATTGTGCGACGCTATTCCATCATATTACTGCAATATTCATATGAACTACGTTAATGAGCTCTCGTACTAATTAATAGTTATTATTGATGTATAATACAGATTTATTATGTAGTGTGTATTTCCATAGCTTTGAATTAATATGATATAGTTTGTTTATATTATAGGAGGCAAACGAGCATACGGTTCTCCTTATGGTAAGTGATCACCGCCGACCATGATAATCTGCTATACCATAGGAGATGCGAGATAGTTTAACAGCTACACAAATGTGTTCTGAAGAGGAATTTTGTATGTATTTTTTGTATTACTCATTTTGGCGTTTAGAAACCAAATCCGAAGCCAAAAATACATTCAATCATGTTTTTCTTAAAGGCCAAAATCTTTGTTGAATTTCGACTGCATATCTAATGTATTTTTCGTTAGAGGCAGGCTGTGAATTAAAGATGTACACCAGTGGCGATGTGTGATTTTTTAAATGTAGTCTCAATCAAATTATTACTTGAATGAAAATATTATGTTTCATCATCGTGCAGAAAAGAAGCCGGTAGGAATCGGGTTGTTTGGACATTCCACCACTGGAGCCGCCGTAACTACCCTATTATACAGCCAGTGTGAGTTTGTCTAGCTGCGTCCCAAGTCTCATCCCAAGTTGTAGCTCGCAGTACCTTCAGTGTACTGAACTCCACACTTTTCATATTACCGGCATATTTTAAATAATGTATTGTACCTGCAGCAGGAGTGCGGTGGTCGCTGGGTGGAGCTAGAGGCGCAGTTGATGATGCGCGGCGGCGCCGTGGTCGGCACCACCGGGCCCACCGGCCATGCCCTACTGCTGGACTGTAGGTTCGAACCGCCTTTCGGTGAGTACCATTTTATTGTATAAGTTTAATCTTATTGTTTAAACTGGATGATGAACACACTTAGTCATCTGATGATAATTCTCGTCTATTAACGACGATAATAGTTCATAGGTTGGCGAACTGGATGTTGGATAATCTTGGAGGTTCTTCTGCATTCGCATGTGGGATTCAATGATTTCCATTTCATGAAAAAAAAAACTATTTTATTAATTTTTATGCAAGCAATTTGTAACCTTGCCTAAAAATATTAATACTTTTACAAAATAATTCAGCAAAATGAAAGTAAGAAATGACGCAATTTTGGCTGTATGTGTTAATTAATCATCATAATTAATTAATTGCCAGACGCGACACACTGCCAAGTCAGCCACTTGAGCCAAGAAATTTTCGGTGAAGAATTTGGTGTTTTCACACACGTATAAGCTCACGCCTATATACTCGAATAATTAAAAGCCTTTGCCACCCACAATACGCCAAGTTTATTTCTGTCCCACGTATGAGAGTATGCGAACCTATCCTCCTGACGAACACACAATCCCATCTTATGCTAGTACTATATTTTTTTAATCTTATAAACCTTTACGTGCTACCTATAGAGTAACTACTCGATTTGTTTAAAGATAGGTATTTCTTTTAACGACAAGAGTTGGTAAAGACGTTTCATATTATGGTAAGCATGGTATGGTGTTAGTCCAACTCCCTTAGAGAGTGGTAGAGCCACATTGTTGTCAGTCATGACTGAACATGAGTGGGTAGGCTAGTCCGAGTGGTAGCACTGTCTCAGAGAAAATCGACGTGAAGACAGCATTGCTTGCGTTTCGTTTGGTAAGTGAGATTGCCGAATGTCCAATACCGCTTTTTTCTTCCCATTCTTTTTCCTTGCCGCTAACCTTCTGTTTTGATGGTCTGGTAACACATCTATGATCTAAGCGTTGTATAATATGTTTTATTTTATTTAACTTGACATACAAATATATTGTACATAGGTGGGCTTAATGCCGGAGGCATTCTCTTCCAGTCTACCTTGAGATGTTGCAGAGATGACTGTAGTCGGGTAATGTTCATGGGTGGTAGTGCTTAACAGCAGGTGACCTGGTTGCTCGTTTGCAGGACCATTGCGTTAAAAAAATTGGCCACAACTGAGCTCGTAACTCCTCGCCGATCGAGAGTTCGACAGGTCATATCATATAAAGTCTTCATAAAATATTGTTCAGGATCGTTAGGACGATTTTAAATCCTTAACACCTCCATTATTGAAATAAAACTATTTTTACCCCTGAGCGGATGACTAATACCTCAGTCCGCCCCGGTACCACGAAAGCTGTAAAGCAATCGAAACGTCGGGAAGTAAAAATAAAAAAAAGAAAAACAAATCGGGATAAAATCCGTAAAAAATAGTTTTATTTCAATGCCTCCATTATTTTCCTAATCTTCTAATTTAAATGATCTGCAGAAGTAAGACGAAAGAATTAACACACTTTGACCTGTATAATAGAAATGAAAATGACAGCACATTCCAATATATCGAGGACACGGGAATTTTTACAGCCGTATAGATGTTTTGGCAAAGATCTTAAATATGTCGTCACGGCGCCGCCCTGGCTGCGATCATGCCAGCTCCAGCGTCCTGGTTATGGTAATAGATGTAAAGGTCGCTACTTTTGCCAGGGCAATAGGCGATACGGTTATAAAATTTATTTTTTTATCCATATTTTTATGGAATTTTACGGGAATGTTTTTGAGCAATGGTGGTATTGTGGTTGGATTTAGAATAATATTCTACCTACATATTATGTAGGTAATTAATATTAATATTTACTTCAGGTAACAAAGGATCCTTAATAAAACTAACATCTACTTATTAATTTTAAAAGTAATCGAGATAAGATTTCACCAAAGAGAATATATATTTTTGATTATTACGCTACCCTGATAGAAGATAATTACAAATACTACTACAAATACTTCTCCACTTTAGAAACGTACCTGAGTCTTACCACCAGCAAGAAAACTTAAGATTTATAACCTATTTATATTTAAATAAAATAAAATAAAGATAACACTAAACCGCTGTCGGGTAATTCTCGTCTAAACGCTGCACGTTTAATTAAACGAGAGTGTTAGCTCAAAATAAATGCCATGTGAACATTTATAAGCTGACCAGTCTCTTTAATCTAGCTGAGTGTGAATTCCATTCGTCTTTCTTTATTAACCCTTAGCATTCTGTAATGACGAGTCATAAAAACAAGTCGCTTGTTGTGTGCTTTAATTGCAGATTCTTCAACGTCACTGTTGGTTTTTTGTACCATATTCTTTTGTCCCGTTGGTGGGTTAAGTGCAGTTTTGTAATTGCAATTGCGGTGTAATAATGCGGGTTTGTAATTTTGAAATGGTTGGATGGAAATTGAGTTCGTGGCTTTTGTTTATTGTAGGGGTCAGCAGAGTTTTAGATAGTTTTAAGTTTTGCTGAGTTACGTAAATATAGTTTCTTTATTGAATTTGCTGTGGAACCTTCAATATAAACCTTAAACACGTTATAAACCGTACATTGAGAACTAACATTCGCAAACAACTTTAGTTTAATTAATTATGAAATCATATTATTTCTGGGAAGTCATAAGTTTTTAGCTAATTTACATAGTTTGCTGTTTAGATCTTTTTCATAGAATTCTAACGATTACGATTTTATGTACCTATTGAACAAAACGGTTCAATGAACGTAGGCCTCTCTCAAGATCTCTAGTATAATCGGTCGGACCACAAATCTGTAGTCTGCATCCTATGACACAATTATTAACTACCAACTAATTTCATATATCGTTTATGATCGTGATAGGAGCTATTATTTAAAAATATGTATTTATTTGCTTTAGGTGTATAATTTTTATTTCACCCTCTTCACATATTTGGCCATAATAAAGTTCTTGAAATCGTTAAGGTTGATATCGTAACGAGCTTAAATAATTGTTTCTTATTCAAAAATAAAACAAAAAGTTATTAAAGTTACTAAATCCACCAAAGATCATTGCAAACTTCGCCAATTTATTTTTGCCGACCGCAATCCGATTGTGAACGAGGTCAAGTCCTTATTTCGTGGTGGATGGTTCAGGGCGCCGTCTGGGCGGCGCGGCTGGCGGTCGGGAGCCAAGGTCGTTGCCATGGTAACGATTGGCTCTCTGCAACTAGCAGACGATTTGGCGCGAATGACGTTCGAGCAAGACCGATGTAAACAAATATCCGTAATTTGAGACGATGGAGTCACCGTATTAGGGATTTGTATATATTGTATAATATATTATTCATTGTTATAATATTTTTCAACTGAAGAGTTTAGATACGGTTAAAGTATACTTAGACATTCCTAGCCACTCGCTGAGCTTTAATGATTGGTGTGAATAATGCAGGCCGTTGTCTTTCTTGATGCAAGAGTTGCATTATATTATTATGATTCTTGTATAATGTAAAAAAATAAGACAACAGGAATTATTGCCTTTTTGTATTCTAGTATTGCTTGTTAGAGTTTCAAAAAGTAGAGTTTCAATGTTAATTGAAATAACATTGTGTTTGTATTTTTGAATTGCAATATAATTTCTTTATTTACATTACTAATAGGTGGTACCTACATGCTGTTATAACCCGGAAATAAAAAAAAAACAGAATTTGACACCAAACCCAGACAGTTTACTGAACAATAATTCCTCCAAATGTTCACAGTTCAACTTACTACAGTGATCATTATAAAATATTTTAGAATATATGCTTCTGGATATTTCCTGACATACAGGTTGTATCCAGACTGCGACCAAAAACCGAGCGAGGTACCGACTTCACACATAATGCAACTAAAAAAAAATCGCAAAAAAGCCTGTTTTTTTTTTGTCATTTTTACCTATCGTCGTATTTGGGTAGTAAATCATAGTTTTCCTAAAAGAATAATTTACACCTTTTAACTTTTAAAGACGCAGTGGTACGCAAGGATTTAAATTACTATTTTCTTAAAAACTAGGTATTTACCAACCAAACATGACAATATGTAAAACGTTACAAAATTGCGAAATTTTTAGTCGCATCGTGTCTGTAACAACTAAAACTACCACCGTCCACCTGGCTTAGTTTTGGTCGCAGTCTTGATATACCCGGTATACATCAGATACATGACTCAAGGAACACCAGGTGCGCTAATGTAAGCAGAAAGAAGGCCCATGTCCGCATCACGACGTTTCCTTTCTGATAACACACCGTTTTCCTTCGAAGGAAATCGCGTACTCGCACATTTTACAAATGTCATATTATTTTTCCTATAAAATGTCGCTGTTTTATGTGATTTTAATACGCTTTTCTGAAGTGTTCTGTGCGTTTTTCTGTAAAAGCTTTTATTATTAAGTATTTTATAAAATATTATAACCTGCCATTCAAACTGTGCTTCGTTTTGTCAGGCACGTCCTTGGTTTCGTGTCGTAGTAGAATCTGGATAATTGATCCAAGAGCCAATTACCAGGCCAAGTAAAATATACACATACATTGCAGTTTTTCAATTCAGGAATAGATTTATTTGTCGGGACCGAATTATTCAATACGTGTGTAAGACTCAATTAATAAAAACTGTTGTATTAAATCTATACATTATACCTAGAAATAAGCAAAATCGTTTACCTTTCTGAATAATAAAATGTCTAAAAGAACATTAATTCAACCAGTCTACTTTTATACGTAAAAAACCGCATTACTTTGTACTTTTCATTTGTCGCTTCAAAATGCTCCATTCCCACAGGAGAGAGAAAGCATTATATGATCAAACGAACTTACCAAGTGAAGTTCGATCGATATTATATTAGTATGCTTCATTCGAAGATATAAAAACAACAGTAGTACTTTTATCCTGCTGGCAACTTCCGCACTATAAAAAAAAATGTTATGAGTAGGGACGGTAGTCATTGTCGTGGCAACATTGTAGTAACATCTCATTCTTTTTAGAGATTAGCTAACAAAATTTTCTAGTTTGGGTTAAGGGTGGGTGGGTGTTTATATCTTCGAATGAAGCATACTAATATAATATCGATCGAACTTCACTTGGTAAGTTCGTTTGATCATATATTATATTTCGTAAGCTTCATTCTTCAGATATAAAAACAACAGTAGATGTTTAGAGACGAAAATTTTGTGTAAAAATTAATGTAATAAAATTTCAGATAATATAAACAAATCAACTTTTATTTTTTATATTTATCACAGATTTTAATCACAAATATTTGGTAATAAAATAGATCTTGCAAAATCTTCTTGAACCATTATTTGGCGGTGGTAAAATTTTGCAAAAGTATGAGACGTAGTAGTCCATCCAGCCGTCTTTCTAATCATCTCCAAGGATATACCGGATGCTCGCGCTGCTGATGTGGCGGCGTGCCTTGTACTGTGCGCGCTGTATGTTGACACATCTATCCCGCTTAGCTTCAGTATATCTTTAACCCATCTGCTAATAGTTTGGGTAGTAGCAGGTTTGTGAGGGCGCTTGTATGTTATCAAAAGATGACTTGTGTTTGATGGTCTGATATTTCTTGTACAGAAAATGTAGTCTTCAATAGCTGTAGCGGGACAGATTGCTTTATTTTCGTTAAAGTATGGTAAGACTAGCACTGGTTGTTCGCGTCCTACGGCGGATGTTTTAACTGAATTAAAAATACCTATATTTACCCCGGAAGGGTTAATAAGAATATTTTCTAATTTTATGGAGGCTAACGTTTGTACCCTATGCGCTGTGCAAAGTGCCAAGAGAATGACTAATTTCTTGGTTAGTTTCTCTAGGGGTAGTTCTCTATTGGGTATCCAGTTATTTATAAAATTTAAAACTACTTGTGGATCCCAGGTGAAATTATATTTAGGAGCCGTGGGTCTTAATTTATAAGCGCCTTTAAGCAAACGTTTAATTTGTTCGTTACCTGTTACAGGACTACTTAGCAAAAGAGAAAGAGCTGAACGATGAGAATTTAATGTCCCATAAGTTTTGCCTTTACTAAACTGCTCTGTTAGAAAAATAATTACTGAGGATAATGAACATTCGAAAGGGTCACAATTCTTTGACTGTGAATACTGCCACCATAATTTATATGTACTGTTATACTGAGCCAGTGTGCTTTTTGAGAGCGATGCCATGACTAGGTCCAGTGCAGATATTGGTGTTCCTCTTAACTCGAAGGCTTTCCTGATAACACTGCTGCAGCCAGGGTAAACGGCTTTTTCGATTGTTGAGGCGTCCTGGAAGACGATGAAACAGAATTTTTATTTTGTGTGAAGTAAATTATATTTGACGAAATTATTCTTAGTACTAGAGGAAACCATGGTTGGGATGGCCAATATGGAAATACTAGTATTCCTGTGGCCTCGTCACAAATAATCTTTTGTATGCATTTTAGTATAAGTGGAAATGGTGGGAATGCATAGAAATACATGGTTTTCCAATTAATCGTAAAGGCGTCTATGGTCACGGCATCTGGATCGGGTTTCCATGAAATGTATTTTTTACATTTTGTATTGGTACGAGATGCAAAAAGGTCTATTACTGGTTCACCAAAATTGTTAATAATCTGTTGATATTCAAAGTTAGATAGGCACAATTCGATATCTGAATTAACTTTTCTTGACTCTTGATCAGCTTCAATATTATCTTTTGTGTTAATATATGAAGCAAACAGCCAGATATTACGATCCTCACACCATTGCCAAATATTTTTTGTAAGTTCTGTTAAATGAGGAAATTGAATCCCGCCCATTCTATTAATATAACTCACCGCAGTTGTATTATCGATGCGTAATAAAATATTGCAACTATTAAGATTTGGGGCAAAACATTTCAGTCCGAAAAAGGCTGCAAGTAATTCTAAATAATTTATGTGAAATAACTTTTCGCTTTCTTTCCAGGCTCCGTTTATGCGTTTATGGTCACAAAATGCACCCCAACCTATTCTAGATGCGTCAGAAAATATTTCTAGACTGAAATGGGGTGTTTCGAATGAGTTTGACGTGGAAAGGATATTTCTTTTCCACCAATATAAGTCCGGTAAAATTATTCGTGAAGGTTGGAATTTTTCCCCATATGATTTATATTTTAAAAGAGCTAAATATTTATGTCGTTCTAGTATTTTAGTATAGAGCCAACCGTATTTGACGGCTGGGCAGGCTGATGTTAATAGACCTATCAACCGAGCAAAATTTCTAATGGATGAGGTCGGTAATCCTATAAAATGTTGGACTGATTGAAATATTTTATAACGCTTGTCTAAAGGTAAGGATATTGATAAATCCACAGAATTATATAAAAAACCTAAGAATTTACAAGACTGCTGTGGCTCTATATGGCTCTTCCGAAAGTTAATTACAAAACCTAGGCATTTAAGTAACTTAATAGTTTCAGTAACGTTTCGTTTGCAACTATCATAACTATCCCCTATGCATAACCAATCATCTAGATACACTACGGACTGAAAGCCGCGACGTCTTTGGAAACAAGCCACTTCTTTCATAATTTTTGTGAAAGTACGTGGCGCTGAGGACAAACCGTATGGCATAGCATTAAATTCATAAATATGCTTACATCGTTTTTCATCTTCAAATTCAAATCTTAAATATTTGCGATGCGATGTAGCTATAGGTACAAGTAAATATGATTCTTTAAGGTCTATAGTTGACATAAAACCACCTTTTGGTATCATTTTAGATGCGGTTCTATGATCTTCCATTTTAAAATGAGTATTTGAAATAAATTTATTTAACTGTTTAAGGTTAAGTATAAATCTATATTGATTATCAGGTTTTGGTGCTAAAAAAATATTGGATATAAATTGACCTACTTTAGGTTTACATTTTGTAATTGCACCCAAATTGATTAAATCATTAATGGCAGAAGCTATTATTGCTTTTTGCTTACTTGAAAAAGAATTTTGGGTAAAAAGGTGTTGTTCAACTTTACACTTGAAAGGTATACGATAGCCTTTGTTAATCAAATTTAGAATAACTTTATTCTTTGTGACGCCAAGCCAACATTTATAAAAATATTGCAATCTGCCCCCATGTACCTGTGTTATTGTCTCGCAGGGACACGTTTGTTGACATTGGAGTTCGCCGGAAGGCGTTTCGGTTGTGCTGGTCCTGGCGTTTGTGGAGTCCTCCGAAATTGATGTGCCGCAGTTCTGTAGGAGGTTGTGTGCCCCCCCCCTTCTCGGCGGCGGATAACGAGGGGGCGCCGCCCAGTTTCCCTGATTGGAACCACGAGTGACTGTCATAGTATTTGTCATTGGTACTCTTGCACTGTGAACCTTCTTAATTTGGAGTCCCTGTCTTTCGATAGCCCGGGAAGCTTTAATTTTTTCGGGTAAAGTCTCCCCAAATAAGGTACCATCTCTTTCCTGGTTTTGAATTATAGACAAGAATGCTTTATCCAGTCCTGGTGTAACCAGCTTTGTTCGTACCTGTGTTTCTGTATAATGCAGGTCTGTTAATATGCGACAACCGTCTGATAAGATTTTTATACATTCTATCTTATTATCTTCCGTTAGGAGTAAAGTAAGTGCTTTGTTGATGGCTGCTATACCTGAGCCCAATTGATCTTGTTTTACCTGGAGTTTTTTGTCGCGATTTCTTATCAAATCATTTACGGCTGCAAATATCTCTGCATTCAATGTTGGGGCTTTTAAAAGTCGACAATTGTCGGGTATGTTGTACTCTTTCAAAAGTTTTTCTTTGATATCTCCTTGTAAGCCCTTTTTCAAGATAGGAAGCCAACGCTTTGCTAAGTTATTGTGGATATTTGGTCCATATACTGGTGTCTCGTCACAAGTATCGCCTAAAGCATCTAACAGTTGTGGGTCGAGTTCCGGTTCCTCTAATGCGTCGGCTACTGACGAAGAATGTTGAGGTTCATCCGGCATTAAATCCGCGATTAAGTCATCGGGGGGTATTTCTGGTGTCTTACATAGTTTTTCATCTTCACATTGTAGCCCATCATCTACAAAAATAAAATGTATGCTACAACATTTTTGTGGGTAGGTAGTTAAAAATGTTTAAAATTTTACTCATAAGAGATTGCCCAAAGTAACGCCCTCGTGTTGACCCGCAGTCAAACCTCCAGGCTGGTTTTAAAACGTCATGCTTGCCTATCGTGATAACCCGCAGTTATCCTCCAAGGAAGCTTAAAGACGTTAGTTATAACACTTAGGTATAGAGAATAGACCCTCTATTCATTATAGCGGAACTCTTTATCACTTCACATGCTTAATAAGATATTATAAACTCACTTGCAATACTTTCAGGTTCTGGCGATGAAGATAATATTCTATTACTACGTTTACGCGTTTTTGCCTGTAACTTGCGAATTTTTTCATTGTAATAATTAATTTTTTCTTCAGCTGTTCGTTTCGGCATTTTATCAACTTATTTAAAAAGTAACCTAAACTAGTGTCACCGATAAGTGCTCGTTGCCGCGCACGAAAAAAGAATGGGATGTTACTACAATGTTGCCACGACAATGACTACCGTCCCTACTCTTAACATTTTTTTTTATAGTGCGGAAGTTGCCAGCAGGATAAAAGTACTACTGTTGTTTTTATATCTGAAGAATGAAGCTTACGAAATATAATAATAATTATAGCCTAGTACACGTAAGTCTTGTTTCGCCACGTAATGTGTTCATTAGAGCGAATGCTGCCCACCCTTTGATGTTTATCTAGGCTAAACATAACCTAGTTGGATTTCGTATTAATGATTCGGTTTGACATTGGTGCCGGTTGTTAGAACAAAAAATGGGTTGGATATTTTGACTGCTGCTTTAATTTTTGTGTTTTTCCTTATTTGCTTACGATAAATTTAGTTGCTAAAAAGCTGACGAGAAAGTACATAAGATTTGGGTTCAATACACGAATGATAGATTTTTTTTTCATTTTATGACGATATTGTCCTATGTAAGTCATAATGGGTATTCTTACTATCTCAAAGAGTAAGCATCTTACGCATTTTTAAAACTTGACAAAAATTCTTAATCTCCTACGTAACCCTAAACTTTTATTGGGTCGGTTCATTTTATGCATGATTAGTAATGGTGTTTTAATAGTGCTCTTTATTTGTGTGGTATTATTTATTTTTGGAATGCGCATAGGGCCTCATCCACTACAATGGTTTGATTGTATTGTATCAGCCCATATACGTCTTACTGCAGGGCACGGGCCTACTCTACAATGGAGGGTACCATTGAGAGTGTTAGGCCATATAGTCCGCCACGCCAGTGCGATTTGGCGGACTTATACATATCATAGAATATCTTCCTATGGTATGCGGGTTTCCTCACGATGTTTTCCATCACCGTTATAGTGGGTGGTGATTGACAATCAATATACACATGACTCCGAAAAGTCAGAGGTGTGCCTGGGATTTGAACCCACGACCATCGTGAACATGTGTAGCCGCGTCTGGTCCATTACCAATAGGCCACCACGCAATTTTGGTATACGCGAGTACTTAAAAACAAACATTAATTTATGACGATATATTATTAAAATTACCAACAATAACTTGTTCAGACACAAAACATTTGCTCTCGTGATTCTGTTGGAACCGACGCAAACATCCTCAATAAAAGAAGGCCGTATCTCCAACGTTGTGTTTATTCAGACTGTAATAATGAAACATGTTGGG
Source organism: Deilephila elpenor (assembly GCA_949752805.1). NCBI lineage: Eukaryota > Metazoa > Arthropoda > Insecta > Lepidoptera > Sphingidae > Deilephila > Deilephila elpenor. The sequence goes on from OX457111.1 coordinate 8,799,643, forward strand.
CGAAATATTAATTTGAACGGGGATTCCGCAATGCGTAACAGAAACAGGACACATGTCGCGCTGAATTTAAAATCATTAACTCGGATTACTCTCAAAGTATCGGATAATCAGGCGTCGTTAGTTAGATTTAGACGTAAATTACTTTTAATTTTCAGTGGTAATGATTTATTTCACTTTGAATCTGGTGCTTCAAAAAGCTCTTTTTTTTATTGCGATGAATGGTGATACAAGCTTGCCATTCGCCTGATGGTAAGCGATATGACCGCTTATGGACAGTAGAAACAACACCATGAATTCCAAAGTATTGTTTGGCACTCCACTGCGCTCGCCATTCCTGAGACATAAGATGTTAAGTGTCAATATTTCCATTAGTTACTATGGCTGCAATGTTCTTCAAACTGGAACATAACAGTGCATTTACACTCCTGTTTGGCGGGAGAAATAGACATTGCGGTGGTACCTACCCAGGCGGCCTTTCACATATAAGAGACCTACCACCAGTAAACTTTACCTCTACGTGTATTGTAGTTACTTCATCGTGCCACAATAATAAACAGCAGTACTTTGAATTGTCAATAACATCTTTAAGCAACAAAGACGTTGACTTCGTTAAAGTAAGTAGTATTCCCGGGCCCGCCAATTTTCAGGCTAATCAAAATTCAAGACGAGAACCCAAGTGGAAATAGCATTTTGTGAAACTAATTCTCTTTTATTACAAGCATAACGTCAATTAAATGTGTTTCGGTATGGTTCCGGCTGTGTTTATAAATGTGAATGCATGCGTAGCGTTTTGTTTTGCCATTTGGGTTGAGTAATAGGGATGAAGGAAAAATAAGTGTTAGAGGAATAAAAAGGAAATTTTGGAAGTATCGGTAGGGTTTTCGGATTAGTATTTCAATTAAAAATTAAATACATATTTTGTGTATTAACATACAGTATGCATTTCGTACTATTAAGATATAATTCAGATATTTAGAAATATATTATTCAGATATTTTACTATTACCTATATTTTAAATATAATTAATGTAATATTTGTGAATTAATGCATATAATTTAGCTATATAACATTTTGCTAACCTCATGCTGCAATGAGGTAAATGTAGGTGACGCAGACTAATAACTTGAATAATAAATAAAATATCTTGTTTTCTGGAGAGAAATATTGCAGTAAAACTGGTCTATAAGTAACATAAAAGTCCAAGTAAAGGTTACACGCTAACGCTATCTGTATAGACATATTTTACACACATTAACTTCACTCCTTTTTCTCAGAAGGGATAGGCAGAGGCGCAACCAAGAAACCCACGTATCGTCTGAAGATATTATTTGGTTCGTTGAATAAACTTTTTGATAAACTAAAATATATTGCCCTATTGCAAATAACAAAGTTTAAGAGTACTGCGCTAAAAGAACTGAACGCAAACCGGCATACACCTAATAAATGATTTTAATTTCCATCTTAACTTTTTCATACAAGTTCGAAACAAACTTTGCGATTTCCCTAGTCCAGCAGTTCTACTGAAATGTTTTACAACGTAATATTTTGTTGGGCCAACTCGGCGTTACTCCGGCGGTAAGGTATGTCGAAGCGTTACTTATTAAAGTTTTACGTCCATGAAGGGAAACGTGAAATATAGTTGTGGCGTGCGCACCTGTGTCGAAAGTCTTCTTCAAGTGCTAAGTTGATAAATAATGATTATAATCATTCTGTTTTGTACCTAGAATGCCAAAAGGCAATATAGAATATAGTAAGTCAGATCTGGGTTTGATTTTCATGTTGGAGAAGTCCTTTATCAATATTCGATATTAAATAAAAGACTGTAAGAGACTAACTAGTATACAGGGTATATCAATGTAAATTTTTAATTGCATTGTGTTTGTTATCACTAAAACTACCACCTGGCTTCGTTTTCGGTCGCAGTCTTGATATACCCTGTAAAAGATCATAACTGTACCCCATAGGGCTGAGAGGGTCTCCTTTCCTTAATCCTTTCATAATTTTCAGAAGTTCAGAGTATACTATTGAGGTGTCCCTAGTATAGGATGTCATCGATTTCTCTAGCATAGATTGAATGCCTTCGACCAATACCAACTCTTTCATGCAAAATCCTTTTGCGTTACGTCACATACTTTGACATGTGGATATTTTGTAGCTTTTGAGCTACAGAATTTCCAGTTTCAGTCTTAGTTTTATTTGGATTGCGGCAGCTTGCTGATTTTAAATGAAAGGAGTCTCCATGTTTGCTCTAGGTAGGCTTATTCGGAAATTTTAATCTTCATTCGTGTTTCAGACGGGTAGTTTTAGCGAGAAATCTTTATGCATTTTTGAATTTTACTAAAGCATACCTAAGGATGGACTAAGGGTTAAACCACTCTTTATCGTTAAAGACAAACTTTCTGATATTTAGGATCGTCACGTAAATATCAGAAAGTTAGTTGGCAAATATAAATTTATACTGTATAGACAGCCATAGATATATTACATAAGAAGTTATAAATAGGACGTTGATGCCAAATATTTAATTCATCAAAATAACATTCGCATCTGACCGTCGTCCGTAAACGCGAAAACGGATTGTTCATTCGGCGTGAACTTCAAACAATCCTCTGAGATTAGGCCCGGTTTATTTATACGCTATACGTTATTATATCAAAGCTCGTGTTAAATGAGCGTTTGTCGCGCCTATGTTGTTGTGGGCGCCGCGGAAATAACCATTTAAACGTAATGAGAGGAAATGCGCGGCTTTGTGATACTTTTGTAAAAATTAACAGTGTTCTGCGAAAATTCGAAATATGGGGCGGATTATACGAAATATGAATGTACGATTTTGTAAGGTTCTATGAGATTTTGTAGGTGATTAGTATTTATTGTTTCGGACTAAATTGTAATCTATAATTTAGCTGTTTTACTGGAGTTAAGATATTCGTATGAGCCTAGATAACGACTACAGGGAAAAACCGATCAAGTGCACAGCACACCGACATTATTTGTGCGGTAATATTTAGCCGGTGGAAATTCTGTGGAATGTTGTTTCATTATTATTGTTTATTTTGTTGGGTGTATTGTAGTTGTTTTGCAGTATTCAAAGAAAATATTTTTCGTTCCCATTTTTAATATTACTGTGTTTTTATTGAATTAATGTTTATTTTCCAATTTAACACTCAAGCTATTTTTAAATATATAACCAGTTTAGTGTGACATAGTAAAACGTGCGCACGTACCAAATGTAACTAAAAACACCGAACTTTTTCCAAGCTTGTTCGACTGCGTTCGGTTTTTATGCATTTTGCATGAGGCATGTTGTGCTAGATCGTTTACAAAAAGCGTTGCGATTGATACGTGACGCGGCCGGCATAAAACTGAAGCGTTGTTATGCGTTTCTATATTGGGGGCTTGGTTCTTGCATCGAATCAATCGAAACGCGGAGTTCTTCCTGTATTAATATCGAGAAATTGGGATGCTTATTATGTTAGTTTAAAATAAAGTGGAAACAAAAACAGGTCTCCTTTAAGATTGAGATGAACGTAGGTCATGATCTGTCATGCTGGTCTTGTTCAAAATGGTGCACTTCACACATCTTTGATATCCTAAAGAACTTTTGCATGCGGACAATTTTGTCTGCTATCAGCTGGAGTGTTGTTTATTGCTGTAAAATGATAGCATTTTTTATTTGGTTTTTGTGATTAGAACCGGTACTTACCTTTTTTTGTAAAACTTTAGGTAAAAATATAAACACCGGCTTTGTGTTCGATGCATCGTGTGTGGTATTCATTAAATTACTAGGTTGTCAGTTTCACCGTGTATTGAATTTTGCTATTACAATTATATCAATGTTTACAGATTGGTTTATTTGTAAAAAAGAATAGCGAGACGAATTTAAAAATTCACTCAATAGTCATTACTTTTTGTTGTGTGTAGTAGGTATAATACTTTGGAAGAAACTGTTCTGTTTTTCAACCTAGATTCCAAGCAAATATTTTCTGATCTCGCAAACATTTGTTTCGAAAATTAAATCAGGGCCCACTTGTTACAAAAACATCTTATATGTATATTATTGAGAGTGGTTAGGCCATATAGTCCACCACACTGGCCTAGTGCGAGTTGGCGGACTTACATACCGTATTAATTACCGTACCACTCTCAATCGATTCTCTCGATTGTAGAGTAGGCCCGTGCCCTGCAGTGGGACGTATATGGGCTGATATAGATATAAATGTATATTATTGTTTTCGTTTCAAAGGAAATTTCTCTCTGATTTATTTAAATACGCGTGGAAAAAAAACGTTTATTTACAATAAGTATATGCAATGATATAATTAAATACCGTCTCGTAATTACGCTACAAACCGTTTTTAATAACAGCTTACTTACTTGTAAGCATACACTACACGAGTATTTCGTAACAAAATACGGATATTAACTTTCCTAAGCAAATTAACATTAATTTTTATGTTACTTTTGTGATTAATTAGTTAGATACAAGCACACGCGATATTGCAGACCTTATTATTTTGGTATATCTACATTTGATAGTTGATAATTCATTCATTCATTAATTTAATTTTTTTATCATCACCTTTTATTCAAGCGATATCAGTGCGATATTATGTTGCCATCAATATATCCATTCATTATGTTATGAGAGTCTATTTGATATTGAATCAAGTAATACGATGTAGATTTGTCTAAAAAAAATCCAATAACAGTTGATCAATTAAAGTTCTCATAATGATCACACAAAAATATTTCAATTTATTTATTTTGAAGAAATGTTGCCAGAGACCAACTTACATTGGTCTTTTTTTTCCGGCAAATTTTCCAATTCCGTCGCGCTCGCGTTCTTTGCCAATTTTACCTACATATGACCGCGTGCACTTTAGTTTTTCAAAGCGAGTGCTGCCTCTTACTAGCGAAACGTTATTTTTATTCGAAAGTAAAACCATAAACACGGCTCTTAAGTCGTAATTTCTTTCCCCTCTGCTAGTTCTTGAGAACGTTAAATAAACCTGCCAAGTAAAGCTTAAATGCTAATAAAATATTTTATTTGTGACGCTGTTATTCTTTGATATCCCTTTGTATCATTAATCTATAGCTTAAGCTTATGTGTGTTCATAGCGTGTGATAAATGATGGCGCGTCATATCTTTCTGGTTAATAAACCGGCGGCCTAATTTTGCTGAGAATTCCCTGGAGACGATGGGAATCAGGATAAGTTCTTTATCCTAATAATAAGCAATCATGGTGCAATTAAGGAATAAAGAAGGCGATGACCCACTTTTCCATTCTTGTAGGATTCGTTGGGTGTCGGCAATTTTGCTCGTTAATTGCCTGTCAGTTAGGATGAATTGTGTTCGATATTTGCGTTATCTGTATTGGTATTATAAATGCGGATATTTTGTTTGTTTCCTTTAACGCAGCGACTGATTTTTACAGTGTTAGTTCGTACCTGGGTAGTGACAATATATTTGTTTTTTTTAGGAAAATGTTTCCGTTGCCCGGCTCAGATAGGATAGAATATTAATTTTTTATAGCTCGAGGTTTGTAAAGCGATTTTTTTAGTTTAACGGGTACGTACTTGTAGAAATCGTTTTATAATGTACTGAATATTTTTAATACTATGATTTTATATAGCGGTATCCAATAAACTTTGAAGTACCAAATTAAAATTTGGTTGTTTCTAAAATCCAACTCATACCAAGCTTTCTAGATATAATAACAGATTTAATCGATCACTGGTAAAGTGTAAACAGTGTTACAAGTACACTAGCGGCAAGTCAAGTACTTAATCGTCCTGAATACCGTAGAATCTGCCAGCTATCCCACAGGAATAGAAAGCTCGATCGGTATTCATACCTCGTTGTCTCCTGCAATAATGTATGTAGATATTGTACTCGCTTCCTTATCCGTATAGCTAAATTAGATTTTTAAAATTGCTCAGGAAAGTATATAAGTAAGTAAGTAGCTAGTGGCCATTACCACTTACCGTAGAATTATGTATTCACTTTATAATAGTATATAAATACGGGTATTCAATTTGCATTACCTTAGTAATCATCATCGTCATTAGTCGCTATTACAGAGCGTGTGATATTTGAAGTTGTCGTGGTGTAAGTTAATAGTAATTTATTAGCAACTGAGGCCTAAGACGCGTCGTCGCCGCACTAAATGAAAGGTAGATCAAAATTCCCGATGCTCTTAGTAAATTTCAAAGGCTCCACTGACCTTTGAACTGTAGACCCTGCGGACTTTACATCAACATGAAAGCGGTTTGTCCTAAAAGGGATTTTATGAGTGATATGAATTATAAATATTTTTGGTATTGGTATCGGGCGGAATGGGTTTTTGTTTGTGTTCATATGGTGATATTTATGTTATGTTATTATATTTATAAAAGAAAATATGTAAAATAAGTATTTTGTGTTATTTTAATATATTTAAATTATTTCAAAGTACATACATGTACATACATAAACTCATGCCTTTTCTCAGAAAGGGTAGGCAGAGGTGCAACCAACACACCCACGTTTCGCCTTGTATTTTCCGTCCCACGATGTGATAGGGGGCGATCTATCGCCATATCGTGTACAAATTCCTGACTCCGGGCTGGTAGTGAACAGAAAAATCTAAATTACTCATCACTTTGCCCGACCCGAGATTCGAACCCGAGACCTCAGCTTTGCAATCACACCGTAGTACAACTGCACCACCGAAGCAGTCATTATTTCAAAGCATTCTACGATAAACGACTTATTAATAACTTTTAAAAGAAAGTTTTTTAAATACAACTCCAATGGATCTTGCTTGGTAGCAATAACAAATTCAATAACCTCTCGGAAGTATAGCTAGACGCCCCAGGAGCTTGCCGTCTTAAATAACAAATCAAAGAGTGAATCGTGCATAACAAATAATGCGGGTAGTTTGTTCAGTAAGAAGTTAAAGTACTGCGATAGTATACTGCAGAATTGAAAAACAGTATGCTATATTTATAATCAGTATTTAAATTTGTAAATTCTCAAAAAGTTCTCATGATTGGGAGTTTTATAAACGGAGAAAATCCTCATTTTAGAAATGAATATTTACTGTCCCGAACATCATTAAACTTCAAAAGTATCATCTTAATTAAATAAATTTAAAAAAATGGTGACACAGTTGAAAGACCTCGTTAAAATTATAAATTAAAAGCTTAAATGAAAGTTACGCGGTTTCACGCATTGTAGACTAGAAAAACTCTTTGCGAATCTCGCCACTCAACTATCTAGCGTAGCGCGACCCGTCTGTTCGGCAGAATGGTTTTTAAATAAGGTAGGATTCTGCAATCTGGTTTATCCCTGAGGCTCAAGTTATTTTGGTCGGTTGTTTACGGTGAAACGGGGCCATCTTCCGAGCTGTCGCGATGACCCGGCCTCTAATAATACATTTCATGCCAGTTTCATAGCATGGCCCGTTGTTGTAATGTGTCTACGACGTAGCTCGGTGCTACGGCTGCTACGGTTGCTTCGTAATTATGTACGTATTGCTTTACTCATTTTTTATTATATCTTTTTCGTTTAAACAGACCGTAGTGTAGTGTAAATGGGGCATTGTCTTCTTTTGTAAGGATGCAACAGTTCTGAGTTGATGGTTGCTTTTGTATTCATTTATTCCGCTAGAGCAAAGAGACATTGTAGCAGATGCATACCATCCGCATGATTTTGTGGGATGCATGAATGAGTTTTTACAGTCGATAATATCACTATTAATTTTGTATTAAAGCACTTACATTCGACTAGAATGTTTTTGATATGTTACCTTTAGCCAACCATTTCGCTCGCGTGATCATTCGCCTGTTACTTTTGGGAAATAAATTTATTAATGATTCGGTTTGACATTGGTGCCGGTTGTTGGAACAAAAAATGGGTTGGATATTTTGATTGATGCTTTAATTTTTGTGTTTTTCCTTATTTGCTTACGATGAATTTAGTTGCTATAAAGCTGACGAGAAAGTACGTAAGATTTGGGTTCAGTACACGAATGATAGATTTTTTTAAATTTTATGACGATATTGTCCTATGTAAGTCATAATGGGTATTCTTACTATCACAAAGAGTAAGCATCTTACGCATTTTTAAAACTTGACAAAAATTCTTAATCTCCTACGTAACCCTAAACTTTTATTGGGTCGGTTCATTTTATGCATGATTAGTAATGGTGTTTTAATAGTGCTCTTTATTTGTGTGGTATTATTTATTTTTGGAATGCGCATAGGGCCTCATCCACTACAATGGTTTGATTGTATTGTATTAGCCCATATACTTCTTACTGCAGGGCACGGGCCTACTCTACAATGGAGGGTACCATTGAGAGTGTTAGGCCATATAGTCCGCCACGCTAGTGTGATTTGGCGGACTTATACATATCACAGAAATTCTTCCTATGGTATGCGGGTTTCCTCACGATGTTTTCCATCACCGTTATAGTGAGTGGTGATTGACTATCAATATACACATGACTCCGAAAAGTCAGAGGTGTGCCCTGGGATTCGAACCCACGACCATCGTGAACATGTGTAGCCGCGTCTGGTCCGTTACCAATAGGCCACCACGCAATTTTGGTATATGCCAGTACTTAAAAACAAACATTAATTTATGGTGATATATTATTAAAACTACCAACAATAACTTGTTCAGATACAAAACATTTGCTCTCGTGATTCTGTTGGAACCGACGCAAACATCCTCAATAAAAGAAGGCCGTATCTCCAACGTTGTGTTTATGCAGACTGTAATAATGAAACATGTTGGGCGAAATATCAATTTGAACGGGGATTCCGCAATGCGTAACAGAAACAGGACACATGTCGCGCTGAATTTAAAATGATTAACTCGGATTACTCTCAAAGTATCGGATAATCAAGCGTCGTTAGTTAGATTTAGACGTAAATTACTTTTAATTTTCAGTGGTAATGATTTATTTCACTTTGAATCTGGTGCTTTTTTTTATTGCGATAAATGGTGATACAAGCTTGCCATTCGCCTGATGGTAAGCAATAATACCGCTCATGGATAGTCGAAACAACGCCATGAATTCCAAAGTATTGTTTGGCACTCCACTGCGCTCGCCATTCCTGAGACATCAGATGTTAAGTGTCAATATGTCCAGTAGTTACTATGGCTACAATGTTCTTCAAACTGGAACATAACAGTGCATTTACACTGCTGTTTGGCGGGAGAAATAGACATTGCGGTGGTACCTACCCAGACGGCCTCTCACATATGAGATACCTACCACCAGTAAAGTTTTCCTCCTCGTGCATTGTAGTTACTTCATCGTGGCACTATAATAAACAGCAGTACTTTGCATTCTCAATAACATCTTTAAGCAACAAAGACGTTGACTTCGTTAAAGTAAGTAGTATTCCCGGGCCCGCCAATTTTCAGGCCAATCAAAATTCAAGACGAGAACCCAAGTGGAAATAGCATTTTGTGAAACTAATTCTCTTTTATTACAAGCATAACGTCAATTAAATGTGTTTCGGTATGGTTCCGGCTGTGTTTATAAATGTGAATGCATGCGTAGCGTTTTGTTTTGCCATTTGGGTTGAGTAATAGGGATGAAGGAAAAATAAGTGTTAGAGGAATTAAAAGGAAATTTTGGACGTATCGGTAGGGTTTTCGGATTAGTATTTCAATTAAAAATTAAATACATATTTTGTGTATTTACATACAGTATGCAATTCGTACTATTAAAACATAATTCAGATATTTAAAAATATATTATTCAGATATTTTATATTATTTTAAATATAATTTATGTAATATTTGTAAATTAATGCATATAATTTTGCTAACCTCATGCGGCAATGAGGTAAATGTAGGTGAAGCAGACTAATAACTTGAATAATAAATAAAATATCTTGTTTTCTGGAGAGAAGTATTGCAGTTAAACTGGTATATACGTATAAATAACATAAAATTCTAAGTAAAGGTTGTACACTCTAACGCTATTTGCATAGACATATTTTACACACATTAACTTCACTCCTTTTTCTCAGAAGGGATAGGCAGATGTGCAACCAAGACACTCATGTATCGTCTGAAGATATTATTTGGTTCGTTGAATAAACTTTTTGACAAACTAAAATATATTGCCCTCTTGCAAATAACAAAGTTTAAGAGTACTGCGCTAAAAAAACTGAACGCAAACCGGCATACACCTAATAAATGATTTTAATTTCCATCTTAACTTTTTCATACAAGTTCGAAACAAACTTTGCGATTTCCCTAGTCCAGCAGTTCTATTGAAATGTTTTACAACGTAATATTTTGTTGGGCCAACTCGGCGTTACTCCGGCGATAAGGTATGTCGAAGCGTTACTTATTAAAGTTTTACGTCCATGAAGAGAAACGTGAAATATAGTTGTGGCGTGCGCACCTGTGTCGAAAGTCTTCTTCAAGTGCTAAGTCGATAAATAATTATTATAATCATTCTGTTTTGTACCTAGACTGCCACAAGGCAATATAGAATATAGTAAGTAAGATCTGGGTTTGATTTTCATGTTGGAGAAGTCCTTTATCAATATTCGATATTAAATAAAAGACTGTAAGAGACTAACTAGTATACAGGGTATATCAATGTAAATTTTTAATTGCATTGTGTTTGTTATCACTAAAACTACCACCTGGCTTCGTTTTCGGTCGCAGTCTTGATATACCCTGTAAAAGATCATAACTGTACCCCATAGGGCTGAGGGGATCTCCTTTCCTTAATCCTTTCATACAATTTCAGATATTTAGGGTATACTATTGAGGTGTCCCTAGTATAGGATGTCATCGATTTCTCTAGCATAGATTGAATGCCTTCGACCAATACCAACTCTTTCATGCAAAATCCTTTTGCGTTACGTCACATAAATAAATAAATAAATAAATACACCCAACAGTCACACACATAGTCCCGACCCCACATTAAGATCAATTAAGTCTTGTGTCGCAGGTATCAGAACTACGAGAGACTTTTCGGTCTCACAAACACCCAGACCCGAAAGAAATATTTGTGGGCCGCACAAACATTTCTCTCGGTGCGGGGATCGAACCCGCGGCCTCTCGTTTCACAGCCGGCGTCTAACCAACTGCGCCACGGAGGATACTTTGACATGTGGATATTTTTGAGCTACAGAATTTCCAGTTTCAGTCTTAGTTTTATTTGGATTGCGGCAGCTTGCTGATTTTAAATGAAAGGAGTCTCCATGTTTGCTCTAGGTGGGCTTATTCGGAAATTTTAATCTTCATTCGTGTTTCGGATTCGGGTAGTTTTAGCGAGAAATCTTTATGCCTTTTTGAATTTTACTAAAGCATACCTAAGGATGGACTAAGGGTTAAACCACTCTTTATCGTTAAAGACAAACTTACTGATATTTAGGACCGTCACGTAAATATCAGAAAGTTAGTTGACAAATATAAATTTATACTGTATAGACAGCCAGTTATCTTGTTAAGTATATATACACATATTACATAAGAAGTTATAAATAGGACGTTGGTGCCAAATATTTAATTCATCAAAATAACATTCGCATCTGACCGTCGTCCGTAAACGCGAAAACGGATTGTTCATTCGGCGTGAACTTCAAACAATCCTCTGAGATTAGGCCCGGTTTATTTATACGCTATACGTTATTATATCAAAGCTCGTGTTAAATGAGCGTTTGTCGCGCCTATGTTGTTGTGGGAGCCGCGGAAATAACCATTTAAATGTAATGAGAGGAAATGCGCGGCTTTGTGATACTTTTGTGAAAAATTAACTGTGTTCTCCGAAAATTGGAAATATGGGGCGGATTATGCGAAATATGAATGTACGATTTTGTAAGGTTCTATGAGATTTTGTAGGTGATTAAATGTTTCGGACTAAATTGTAATCTATAATTTAGCTGTTTTACTGGAGTTAAGATATTCCTATGAGCCTAGATAACGACTACAGGGAAAAACCGATCAAGTGCACAGCACACCGACATTATTTGTGCGGTAATATTTAGCCGGTGGGAATTCTGTGGAATGTTGTTTCATTATTATTGTTTATTTTGTTGGGTGTATTGTAGTTGTTTTGCAGTATTCAAAGAAAATATTTTTCGTTCCCATTTTTAATATTACTGTGTTTTTATTGAATTAATGTTTATTATCCAATTTAACACTCAAGCTATTTTTAAATATATAACCAGTTTAGTGTGACATAGTAAAACGTGCGCACGTACCAAATGTAACTAAAAACACCGAACTTTTTCCAAGCTTGTTCGACTGCGTTCGGTTTTTATGCATTTTGCATGAGGCATGTTGTGCTAGATCGTTTACAAAAAGCGTTGCGATTGATACGTGACGCGGCCGGCATAAAACTGAAGCGTTGTTATGCGTTTCTATATTGGGGGCTTGGTTCTTGCATCGAATCAATCGAAACGCGGAGTTCTTCCTGTATTAATATCGAGAAATTGGGATGCTCATTATGTTAGTTTAAAATAAAGTGGAAACAAAAACAGGTCTCCTTTAAGATTGAGATGAACGTAGGTCATGATCTGTCATGCTGGTCTTGTTCAAAATGGTGCACTTCACACATCTTTGATATCCTAAAGAACTTTTACATGCGGACAATTTCGTCCGCTATCAGCTGGAGTGTTGTTTATTGCTGTAAAATGATAGCATTTTTTATTTGGTTTTTGTGATTAGGACCGGTACTTACCTTTTTTTGTAAAACTTTAGGTAAAAATATAAACACCGGCTTTGTGTTCGATGCATCGTGTGTGGTATTCATTAAATTACTAGGTTGTCAGTTTCACCGTGTATTGAATTTTGCTATTACAATTATATCAATGTTTACAGATTGGTTTATTTGTAAAAAAGAATAGCGAGACGAATTTAAAAATTCACTCAATAGTCATTACTTTTTGTTGTGTGTAGTAGGTATAATACTTTGGAAGAAACTGTTCTGTTTTTCAACCTAGATTCCAAGCAAATATTTTCTGATCTCGCAAACATTTGTTTCGAAAATTAAATCAGGGCCCACTTGTTACAAAAACATCTTATATGTATATTATTGAGAGTGGTTAGGCCATATAGTCCACCACGCTGGCCTAGTGCGAGTTGGCGGACTTACATACCGTATTAATTACCGTACCACTCTCAATCGATTCTCTCGATTGTAGAGTAGGCCCGTGCCCTGCAGTGGGACGTATATGGGCTAATATAGATATAAATGTATATTATTGTTTTCGTTTCAAAGGAAATTTCTCTCTGATTTATTTAAATACGCGTGGAAAAAAAACGTTTACTTACAATAAGTATATGCAATGATATAATTAAATACCGTCTCGTAATTACGCTACAAACCGTTTTTAATAACAGCTTTCTTACTTGTAACCATACACTACACGAGTATTTCGTAACAAAATACGGATATTAACTTTTCCAAGCAAATTAACATTAATGATTATGTTACTTTTGTGATTAATTAGTTAGATACAAGCACACGCGATATTGCAGACCTTATTATTTTGGTATATCTACATTTGATAGTTGATAATTCATTCATTCATTAATTTAATTTTTTTATCATCACCTTTTATTCAAGCGATATCAGTGCGATATTATGTTGCCATCAATATATCCATTCATTATGTTATGAGAGTCTATTTGATATTGAATCAAGTAATACGATGTAGATTTGTCTAAAAAAAATCCAATAACAGTTGATCAATTAAAGTTCTCATAATGATCACACAAAAATATTTCAATTTATTTATTTTGAAGAAATGTTGCCAGAGACCAACTTACATTGGTCTTTTTTTTCCGGCAAATTTTCCAATTCCGTCGCGCTCGCGTTCTTTGCCAATTTTACCTACATATGACCGCGTGCACTTTAGTTTTTCAAAGCGAGTGCTGCCTCTTACTAGCGAAACGTTATTTTTATTCGAAAGTAAAACCATAAACACGGCTCTTAAGTCGTAATTTCTTTCCCCTCTGCTAGTTCTTGAGAACGTTAAATAAACCTGCCAAGTAAAGCTTAAATGCTAATAAAATATTTTATTTGTGATGCTGTTATTCTTTGATATCCCTTTGTATCATTAATCTATAGCTTAAGCTTATGTGTGTTCATAGCGTGTGATAAATGATGGCGCGTCATATCTTTCTGGTTAATAAACCGGCGGCCTAATTTTGCTGAGAATTCCCTGGAGACGATGGGAATCAGGATAAGTTCTTTATCCTAATAATAAGCAATCATGGTGCAATTAAGGAATAAAGAAGACGATGACCCACTTTTCCATTCTTGTAGGATTCGTTGGGTGTCGGCAATTTTGCTCGTTAATTGCCTGTCAGTTAGGATGAATTGTGTTCGATATTTGCGTTATCTGTATTGGTATTATAAATGCGGATATTTTGTTTGTTTCCTTTAACGCAGCGACTGATTTTTACAGTGTTAGTTCGTACCTGGGTAGTGACAATATATTTGTTTTTTTTAGGAAAATGTTTCCGTTGCCCGGCTCAGATAGGATAGAATATTAATTTTTTATAGCTCGAGGTTTGTAAAGCGATTTTTTTAGTTTAACGGGTACGTACTTGTAGAAATCGTTTTATTATGTACTGAATATTTTTAATACTATGATTTTATATAGCGGTATCCAATAAACTTTGAAGTACCAAATTAAAATTTGGTTGTTTCTAAAATCCAACTCATACCAAGCTTTCTAGATATAATAACAGATTTAATCGATCACTGGTAAAGTGTAAACAGTGTTACAAGTACACTAGCGGCAAGTCAAGTACTTAATCGTCCTGAATACCGTAGAATCTGCCAGCTATCCCACAGGAATAGAAAGCTCGATCGGTATTCATACCTCGTTGTCTCCTGCAATAATGTATGTAGATATTGTACTCGCTTCCTTATCCGTATAGCTAAATTAGATTTTTAAAATTGCTCAGGAAAGTATATAAGTAAGTAAGTAGCTAGTGGCCATTACCACTTACCGTAGAATTATGTATTCACTTTATAATAGTATATAAATACGGGTATTCAATTTGCATTACCTTAGTAATCATCATCGTCATTAGTCGCTATTACAGAGCGTGTGATATTTGAAGTTGTCGTGGTGTAAGTTAATAGTAATTTATTAGCAACTGAGGCCTAAGACGCGTCGTCGCCGCACTAAATGAAAGGTAGATCAAAATTCCCGATGCTCTTAGTAAATTTCAAAGGCTCCACTGACCTTTGAACTGTAGACCCTGCGGACTTTACATCAACATGAAAGCGGTTTGTCCTAAAAGGGATTTTATGAGTGATATGAATTATAAATATTTTTGGTATTGGTATCGGGCGGAATGGGTTTTTGTTTGTGTTCATATGGTGATATTTATGTTATGTTATTATATTTATAAAAGAAAATATGTAAAATAAGTATTTTGTGTTATTTTAATATATTTAAATTATTTCAAAGTACATACATAAACTCATGCCTTTTCTCAGAAAGGGTAGGCAGAGGTGCAACCAACACACCCACGTTTCGCCTTGTATTTTCCGTCCCACGATGTGATAGGGGGCGATCTATCGCCATATCGTGTACAAATTCCTGACTCCGGGCTGGTAGTGAACAGAAAAATCTAAATTACTCATCACTTTGCCCGACCCGAGATTCGAACCCGAGACCTCAGCTTTGCAATCACACCGTAGTACAACTGCACCACCGAAGCAGTCATTATTTCAAAGCATTCTACGATAAACGACTTATTAATAACTTTTAAAAGAAAGTTTTTTAAATACAACTCCAATGGATCTTGCTTGGTAGCAATAACAAATTCAATAACCTCTCGGAAGTATAGCTAGACGCCCCAGGAGCTTGCCGTCTTAAATAACAAATCAAAGAGTGAATCGTGCATAACAAATAATGCGGGTAGTTTGTTCAGTAAGAAGTTAAAGTACTGCGATAGTATACTGCAGAATTGAAAAACAGTATGCTATATTTATAATCAGTATTTAAATTTGTAAATTCTCAAAAAGTTCTCATGATTGGGAGTTTTATAAACGGAGAAAATCCTCATTTTAGAAATGAATATTTACTGTCCCGAACATCATTAAACTTCAAAAGTATCATCTTAATTAAATAAATTTAAAAAAATGGTGACACAGTTGAAAGACCTCGTTAAAATTATAAATTAAAAGCTTAAATGAAAGTTACGCGGTTTCACGCATTGTAGACTAGAAAAACTCTTTGCGAATCTCGCCACTCAACTATCTAGCGTAGCGCGACCCGTCTGTTCGGCAGAATGGTTTTTAAATAAGGTAGGATTCTGCAATCTGGTTTATCCCTGAGGCTCAAGTTATTTTGGTCGGTTGTTTACGGTGAAACGGGGCCATCTTCCGAGCTGTCGCGATGACCCGGCCTCTAATAATACATTTCATGCCAGTTTCATAGCATGGCCCGTTGTTGTAATGTGTCTACGACGTAGCTCGGTGCTACGGCTGCTACGGTTGCTTCGTAATTATGTACGTATTGCTTTACTCATTTTTTATTATATCTTTTTCGTTTAAACAGACCGTAGTGTAGTGTAAATGGGGCATTGTCTTCTTTTGTAAGGATGCAACAGTTCTGAGTTGATGGTTGCTTTTGTATTCATTTATTCCGCTAGAGCAAAGAGACATTGTAGCAGATGCATACCATCCGCATGATTTTGTGGGATGCATGAATGAGTTTTTACAGTCGATAATATCACTATTATTTTTGTATAAAAGCACTTACATTCGACTAGAATGTTTTTGATATGTTACCTTTAGCCAACCATTTCGCTCGCGTGATCATTCGCCTGTTACTTTTGGGAAATAAATTTATTTTCCTATATGCCAAACTCCTCTTACACTTTTTGTGTACTTCCAATTGTTTCCCTAAAACACACAGTAATCATAATATATTATACGAATGCCTACGACGTGAGTCAGAATGCTAGCAAATATTTTCTTATGTTTTATATTAATTCAAATATTCGCATTAATATTAAGTATATCTTTTGATAAAGTCAATATTATGTTGGCTTGATAATTCATACATGTCAGAAATATGTTTATATTGGTATCGAATCCGGGAAAAGAAAAGACTACATTAGGCGGGAAATATTGTAAGTCTCGTTGTGTCACAGAGCGCTCGGTTTTGAAGTTTTTAATAAAGCATATCTGTAATCTTACAGGTGGTACTAAACCACTACTAAAAAGACATATAAAATTGATATTGTCTGATTGACATTGAAATTGAAGAACTAATTTTGAAAAAAAGAGACTTCATAGACAATGTAACTTATCATTGGTAATGTAATTTTAAATACTAACAAAAGGCTCAACGGTCAACCATCTCCTTCAAACTAATTTCGGGACCTGTTAGCATTCCAGTTGTTTGATAAAACATGAAATTTCATGGGTCCTCGATACCTGTAACAAAATATAGTGAATGATAATATATACTGTGTGTGTTTAATAAATAAATGAATATCCTTTGCATTGCTACTTGTTGTTACTTGTTTGGATGTCGTGGTACTTACTGATTGTTTAAATGAAAATATTATAATGCAAGCGAAGTGTCGGACGCCCTCCCACAAGGTAGACGGACGACTTGGTTAAGGATGCAGGAAATTGCTGGATGCAGGCCGCTTCCAACAGTTCTATGTGGCGATCTATGGTAGAGGCTTATGTTCAGCAGCGGACTCCCTGTGGCTGAAATGCAGAAAAATGTTATAAAATATGTGCATGGTAATGATTCATAATTCCCGCGAACTTTGTGCACTCTAATAGCTTTGGTGTAGGCTTACATTTCCATATACACAAAAACATATATTACACGTAAACAAACATTCGAAAAAGCAAACTCTAAGCAAGAGTTCATTTGTACAACATGTTGCGAACTTCGTTTAAAGTAAATGTTAAATATAAGAACTTGGGTAAACTTCGGTTTAATCTTAAAACCGTTGAATATAAGGGTAACGAGGTTGTAACCTCAGTGAACGCAATGTACATGCGGTTTTATCCTTAATATTGAGCTGTATATTGCAGAGTGGACAGGATTACAGTCATTTTAGAGTGTTATATCAAAGTTATGATGCTTTCAAAGTGTATTATGAATAAACTTCAACGAAACGAGTTGTTGATAATCTTATGCATTTTGTGCAAACTTTCTCGTTTTCAGAGCGATATTTTGTCGCAACAAGATTTTAAAAATGAGATAGTATGTTTACGTGTAAATTTATCCGAATATTGCGATTTGTATAATTTAAAGAGCAGTGTTTTCTAATTGAAAAATAACAGTTTTTTGAACGAAGTTATAATACAAGTATTATATTTTAAGAAATATGCTATCAGGACTCCCACGTTTCGCCTTGTATGTTCCGTCCTACGATGGGATAGGGGGCCAGCCTATCGCCATATCGGGCTCATATTGAATTTTCTTTTATGGTAGAAAATCTTCTATAGTTATTTTAACTATAAATTTTACTTCTACAGATATTCAAAAAGGCTTAAGCAAAACCAAACCTTATTTTTATACATATTTATGTAAAAACAGAGTAACATTTTTCATCATATTTATTTATGTGTCCAAATATAGAACGTCGAATAATGTTACCTGCGCACTCCAATTGCGTTATGCAAAACGTGTACAAAGTTACACGAGCTAAATATTTATGGTTGAAGCGAGTAACATTAAATCCTAACGTTATTTGGTTTCACATAGAGAGTACTCGAGATACGAGCTTGCACGCGGTAAATTAATGCCGAAGACAGCTTACTTGGCGGGAAATAATATACGACCAGTGTATCTTGACCCCTTCATAGATGGGTTAGTGACCCGATAGGTATATCAATAAGGCGATTTATATCCACAGCACAGAATGGTGTTAAAATATAATATTTAAGTAATCCTGTAACATTTACTGGTAAATTTAGAAGAAGAGTTGGATTTTAATAAATCTGTCATGTGCTAGTATTACTAATAACAACATATGAAATATATGTTTTGTGTTGTTCAATCGGTAGTAATAATCAATATGGAGGCAATACACGCCACCGTTCGTTTTTGTTTACTCGTTATTTTATGTATTTCTATATCATGACAAATATTATTAATCATCATTAATGAATATTACCAAAATATACTAGAATATACTAGAAACGTGGATAAAATTCTAAATTTAAATCTTAGAGTAACGCCCAGTCATGAGATGTATAAAGGTACATATAGAAAGTAAATTATATCTCTTAGACAATATGAAAAAAGGAAATATTCATTAAAAACAAATACAATGGGTTGTGGTATCTGCGTGGCGAATAGCTAATGAGTCTCGACTTAGCATTGTGCCTAAAATAGACGGCGCGATGCTGTTATTCTCCGAGATTTTTCTGGAAGTCATTATGCTAGTAGATAATAATGTGTTCGTCACTTAATACGAATGGTTTTCGAAGTGAAATCGAAAGCGAATTTGTTGTTTTAATTGATATACGTACTCTGTCCGTAAAATTTCCTAATCGTCATTTTCGATTTATTAAAAATAAGTCTCAAATAAATGATGTATTATTATAAAGTTAAAAAATGCTAGCACAATTAGCTTTTTAAACTTAGTTATACAATCATACTACAAAATTTATTTTAAGGCTTTATTATTCATTTGAATAAAACTTACAAATATTTTTTTTTGATTAATATTATCACTTTGTCTATGTTATAAATCTTTTCGTTAATATGCCAGGTAAATTACTCATGCTTTTTGTGATTTTCGATGCTTATTAAAGTCAGACAGAGCTTATTATAGATGTCTGGCACATGCCAATTTGTCGTGATCTCTTTATAGCGACAGATTTACGTGAAAGGCTACCTGATGGCATATTTTTGTTTGTGTTTTTTTGTTCTGTTATCTGTTTGAAAACAAATTTGATACTGATAGGTATAATATAAACATATAACTATAGTTTCTATTCGAAATCACATCCCTAGAAAAATATTTTAATATCCAAAGTTAAGATATAGGTAAGCAGAGTTCACAAATTGATTTTACTAGGTCCAATGTCTTAGACAAATACGAACAGGAAACTATTAAAGTTTTATCCGCATAATCCAGTCTTAAAATAGGGACGTCTCATAGCTTATGAACTACTTTTTGCAGCGAAACTCGGTTAACCACAAACTAAAAATAAAAGTGGATGCTTTCCTGCCATCTATACTATACTCGTAGTTTATGGTGGGGGTAACCAGTCTTACGTTGACCTATGCATTTAAATATCAATTTTGTCTATGTACATTGTAAAATAATATCTACTATGCTTTGGTAAAAAAAAAAACATAACATAATCAATATTATAATACTTTAAGACAACCGACTAATAATGGGATTATCTATATCAGCCCATATACGTCCCACTGCAGGGCACGGGCCTACTCTACAATCGAGAGAATCGATTGAGAGTGGTTAGGCCATATAGTCCACCACGCTGGCCTAGTGCGGGTTGGCGGACTTACATACCGTAGAAATTCTTTTTTTTTTTTTTTAAATCGCTACGGTATGCAGGTTTTCTCACGATGTTTTCCTTCACCGTTAAATAATGGGATTATGTGAAGAGCTATTTAATTGCCTACAACGAATTCCATTTTATTTCATGGTTAAAATGTAAATTACACTTATGAAGAAAATTATGATAGTTCCCACGAACGATAAAACAGGTCACTTGTTGATCAAAGAACGTCACCGTCCATAAAAACACTCAATAAATGTAGATCCTTGCATATGAATGGGAAAAGAAGGGAAAAAGGAGAAGGCGTTTAGGATTGCTCAACGACCAAGAATCTAATGTTTAAAAACATTTCTTGCCGATATTTTACCATCTGTTTTAGCCTCAAGGCACACCACGTCCAAACATCCATGTATGACTACATTATTTAAATTGTGCCTCTAAAATTGAGTCCGGCTACTAAATAAACTTCGTAACATAAGCTATACACGGAGCAAAACAGGCCGCTTTGAAGTCTGAAGGCAAATAAAACACTCAATTTATTTCTGGTACGGCGTTCTACAAAAGAAAAAAGTAAGGGTTGTACTAAGGTAATTATCGTGAAACTATGTTAGCTATGAGCATTGGCGTGTGCGAAATTGTTCTATTTTTAAATTTTATGGTGTCGACTCAATTTTGATGATGGATTAATTGGGAGTCATCACCATAAAGCTTTGTTGACTTTAATAAGGGGATTTTGTATATTGTATTGCTTTATTTTATGCTCATTCCGTTGCGTAGTACGTTCGAAACTAATGGGTGCAAAAGTGTTTTGGGTCTGAGTTGATGGATTAAAAATCTTTTGGATATATTTTTGTTCAACAGTCACTGCATACGATGGCGTGTCTTTATATTATGCAGCAAGTAGTAACTAAATAATAACACAATTAAGAAATATACATCTGTTTATTTAAATTAATGCGGTAGTGGTAGCGTAGTCGGTAGAGAACCGGACTGAAACACAGACATCGTTTGAACTCAAAAGCACATCTTTGAATTTTCAAAGTGACGTGTTTTAGATACAGCGATATGTAAAAAACTGACACAAAATGATATGCTTGACTTGATTCGTATTCAAGAGTTAACGTTCTATACCGTACATAATATGTTGCTACTAGATCAGCGAGCCATTGTAGTTTTGTTTTTGTGTCTAGCGGCAATAACCTGGACCGATACAATCGTAATAAAAAGTGCGTTATCAAAAGTTTTCAACTCGATTGATAGTCCAGATTACGTTCTCTGTAATTAGACTGTGGAAAAAATCATTACAGGAATTTAAGTAAGGTTATTGTTAACGTCATTCGACCCGTGATCGGCGGCGATTCGCGGGCGTTCAATATGCAAATACTGACCTCCATTGCAAAAAATACGTGGAAAAAATATTAAATTTTACAAGCTGGAAATTGCATTGCTGTTTTGTAAATTTACAGAGGAAATTAGCTGTAATTTTGTATTTATGTGCTGCAGTTTAATGGAAAACAAAAGAATATCACGAAGATTACAGCAGTATTAATAATTTTAATTTAATACTTATTTAAATATTCGTATTGATAAGGTTAAGGTAGATCTATTAATATCAAGGAGTGTGTACCGGCTTTTCAAGTTGGTTTCGCTGTCGTCAACCCTGATCAATTATAAATACAACAAATAACTCTAATAGTTAGAGACCTACTCTTGGAAGGGTCCAAGAGTTTTTGAGAGATGCTGCATATACTATTTATGTATTATATGCCTTAATATTTGCTTGTAATAAAAAGATAAACAATATTACGTACATGTTTGTAAGAAAATTGAAATGAATTTCGAAATTTGCAGCGCTCGATTTGATAAACTTAAATACAGGCTACAGAAAAACTTGCTTCCTAAAAAAGACGTTGGCATAAGTACTTTTTGTTAGAATTCTTTACCGAACTTTTCAGATACTTGGCAAAACTCTTAAGAGTTTTTAGCGATCGCGGTTGGGGAAATAAAATTACACGCCATTTTTATATTGGGTGGTTGAGACATGACAATATTTGAAACAACATAGGCATCGCGTCAGCAACATATAATAATAAATGTATAATACTGTCACATACATAGTACTGGCCCCACACCAAGATCTAGTCTCGTGGGTATCAGGAACTAGGAGAGACTTTCGGTCTCACAAATACCCAGACCCGAAACAAATACCTGTGGATCACACAAATATTTGTCTCGGTGCGGGGATCGAACCCACGGCCTCACTTTTCACAGCCGGCGTCTAACCAACTGCGCCACGGAGGCTGTCCATGATATCTACATACACACATAAACTGATGCTTTTTTTTCAGAAGGCGGTAGGCAGAGGTGCTACCAGCGAGCCTACCGCCATATTGTTTTATTTGAAATTAAAAAATCCCGCATATGTACATTTCAAGAGGGTGAATAATTGCCTTGTTTGTATGAAAACAACATCTAATTAAATATTCCAAAATATTTCGATTGAAAGTACCGATCGTGTTGCAGACATTGACGTCATATTTCCACAATTTTGTGATAAACAAATGCTTCCTTCCTATTTATATTCCGCGTGAACTGAGTGATAGCTAGTACTATCAGATTAAGGCGTTTAACCCCAATGATTGGCCTATCTCGACTAGTTAATATACTCTTCATGCGACCCAATTTCTTAGATTAAATTTATTTCCCTCGCGACTGCCAACCGGAATATCGTTAGGAGGCCATGTCGCTATGGCTTTACGCGCGTAATTGTTTCAATTAAGAGTTTTACATGATCTTATTAAAACGTTATATGAGTTGCTGAGACAGGAAATTTAATATTCAAAGTATGTGGTTCAATGTTTATTATAAATATTACATTAAATAGGTATTTTGTCATGTAAGGTGCGGGGTTGGATGAAAGGAGCAGAGATTGTTGTCAACGGGCGGTAACAATAGACTTTTGAAATTTGATGGTAATAAAAATAAATCTCATTATTATTTTTAAATGACTATAAAATGCATTTTATAAAAAAGAGTAACATGTCTGAACGATGTGGCTCGGAAGTAGTAGACCCACGCTGTTGATAGTCATTACTCAGCATGAATTGTCTCGTCCGGGGCGATGCCACTGATATTGCCGGATGCCCAATGCCCCCTTCCCGGTCTCCTCCCAAGTTGATGGGCTGGCGACACATCCGTGATCCAGTGTTGTAGATGTTCATGGGCGGCAGTGACCACTTACCATCAGGTGAACTGTTTGCTCGTTTGCCGGACCTATGCATTAAAAAAACGATATCGTCCCTGACATATGATGAATAAATGATTAATAATTTTATCACATTTTCTATTTATTTAGGGTGGCAATTTGGTGAATTTTTTCTTCATGTTATTGACTTTACAGCAGCGTTTAAAAAATAAGATAAGACTCCTTTGAATACCAATGTAATCTTTTATTTAATAAATACTTGTTGCAGACGCGGAAGGCACTGGTGGCGCCGATCTTCAGCGTAAATTGGACCTGCTTAACGGCACTCTGGACGCTGAAAGGGCAGAGCAAGCGAGGAGACAAATGCAGT
Organism: Deilephila elpenor; assembly: GCA_949752805.1. Taxonomy (NCBI): domain Eukaryota; kingdom Metazoa; phylum Arthropoda; class Insecta; order Lepidoptera; family Sphingidae; genus Deilephila; species Deilephila elpenor. The sequence continues at coordinate 8,823,720 of OX457111.1, forward strand.
ACATCGCGCATTGTAAGATATACTATATTTTTATTTTATTTTGAACCATTAGTGTCCCAATGCTGGGCAAATGCCTCCTCGTTTTCCTTCCAGATATTAATTTGATTTAACTAAAAAGGCGACGCGGCAGACCTAGGCGTAGATGAAGAGATGACATAGAGAGGTTTCTTCAGGATTGGTCCCAAGTCGCACTTGACCGTAAGATCTGGAAGGAAAAGGAAGATATACTATATAAATATTGAAATTAATTGTAAAGGGAGATGCCCATATTCCGGACTGCCTGTAGCTAACATACAAGATGAAATAAAAAAAATTAGTAAAGTTAAATCCCGACATAAAAATTATATGATTTCGATAAGAGATATTATAAATGATGAATGAATAATGAATAAAAATAAATTTGTCGGTGGCGTAGTAGTACGCGTACGAAGGTATGACTACAATGTTGTGGACGCGTTCAGATTCCGAGTGGGGCAAGATAAATAAATAAAATAAATAAATACACCCAACAGACACATTCATAGTCCTAACCCCACACTAAGATCGAGCCTTGTGTCGTGGGTATCAGGAACTACGAGAGACTTTTCGGTCTCACAAACACCCAGACCCGAAACAAATACCTGTGGTTCACACAAATATTTGTTTCGGTGCGGGGATCGAACCCGCGGCCACTCGTTTCACAGCCGGCGTCTAACCAACTGCGCCACGGAGGCTGTCGATGATGTTGGATTTTTCTATTCATTATAGTTAGGGCTGTTTTAAGGCAGAAATTGCATTGCATTTTCTGCAGTTTCATTTAATAACAAAAAGTTGATATTAAAGACGATTTTTATTTAATAATAATTATTATTAATTTTGACAGCCTCCGTAGCGCAGTTGGTTAGACGCCGCCTGTGAAACGAGAGGCCGCGGGTTCGATCCCCGCACCGAGACAAATGTTTGTGAGAACCACAAGTATTTGTTTCGGGTCTGGGTGTTTGTGAGACCGAAAAGTCTCTCGTAGTTCCTGATACCCACGACACAAGACTCGATCTTAGTGTGGGGTCAGGACTATGTATGTGACTGTTGGGTGTATTTATTTATTTATTATTTAATTATCTAACAGTAACATTATCCTTACAAGAAACATTGAAAGTAAAAATTCTCATACCTTAAAATTGATTAAATCGTATTTCTAAATGATTCGTAGTGATAAAAGGAAAAAATATTATATTCAAAAGTATTAGTAACACGCCAAAGTACAATAAAATTTGGAACTTTAGTGATTAAGATGTTTATCGATAGTTTCCTTCCGAATGGAATAGAACAACAGCTTACTAACAACTACGTAATTGGTACACACTTTATGAAAACGACTTTATATTTTTGGATTATATTTGAACCGAAATTATTAGAAACGTACTTTCCAACAATAATAACGACTCGAAACTTAAACACAAAACACTTGCAAGATTTCGATAAATTTTATGAATAGTTTCTTGTTAAGAAACTAAATATTTAATGTAAAAAACATACAAAAATAACCAGACTATACCATTAAGTTATTGTTTTTATAAACATTAATGAATATACATTATAAGATGCGAAAACTGATAAATTAGAAATAATTTTAAAAGAAATAGCTATCAACAGTCACATCTATAGTTATGATCTCCCCACTACATAAAGAACACAACGACAAATGTTTAGGTATACCCGATATTGGATATATTAGCGATCCCCAATTTCGATCCCTTTCAAACCCGAATCCTCTATTATATCTCGAAATTCTGCTACAGGCTATTGATTTCTACCATTATCTCTTCTAGCTGGTTACTCGGAAGATTCCGACTACACGTCGGACCTGAACTATCCCGTGGGCCAGCATGCCAACTGCAGCGCGTCACAGTTCAGGAGCGCAGCGCACCAGATGCATACGCCACAGGTATGACGTCACTTGTAGTTTCTTTATTGTTTTTTAGTTATACTTGGTTTTATATGACACTCTAATTGTATGAGCCCATATAAGTCCCACTGCAGCACACGGGCCTGCTCTACATTCGACGGTACGAAAGTGGTAAGGCCATATAGTCCACCACGCTGGCCTTGTGCGGGTTGGCGGACTTTACATGACCACCTAAACAAGGGTCAAATCAGCAATACCAAAAGTAGTAATACCAATGTAATACCCAAAGGTTGACTGGTAGAGAATGCCCAAGGCATTAAGTCCGCCTTTTTACAACATGTATAAAAAGTTTAAATAAATAAATAAAACTAGAAATAAGTATAAAAAAGATCCAAATAAACTTTTTAAAATATGTAAGTTGTTACCAGTCAGTCTAAAACATAAATTGCTACTTCTTGTAAATAACCATGGCAGACAGGAGCATAGTTCTTTGGTATCTGTATGTAACAATTATAATACGAGGTCTGTGACCTCGGGTAAATTCGTTGTGCCAAGAGTCACCAACATTTACGGGGATAGAACTTTAAAAAAACGTATCCCGTATTCTCTAAACAGTTTGCCCGAGGCCATAAGACAAGAATCTAATAAAAAAATATTTAAGTCGATTCTTAAAAAGCACTACTTAACCAATTTGCCCTAATGTATAATTAATTATTAATTAAATGTATAAATTGATCCTGCAGTCAAACTGTTTGTATAGTTTTGCAGGACGCTTGTGTAGATTATAAGTTTATTCTTTTGTTAATAATAAATAAATAAAAAAAAAAAAAAATAGATCGTCAAGAATGGATGTAGAGATTGATAATTTGATAAGGCGATGCAAAAGTGATATTTTAAAGATTTTTCTTATTGCTGAATGGGGAGACGGGCATGCTATTCGCCTGATGGTACGAGACCGCTCATGGACAGACGCAAAATCAAACAACACCATGAGCTACAACGCAATGCTTGGTATTCTACATAGCTTGCCATCCTGAGACATAAGATGTTATGTCTTATTATGTCCATTAGTTATTCTGGCTACAATGTTTTTCAAATCGATACACAACAGTGCATTTATACTGCTGTTTGGCGGGAGAAAAAGACATTGGACGATCTTAGGACCGTTCCTATTTATTTTATTTATAAATGACATAAATAAATGTTTTAAACACTCTAATTTTCTTTTATACGCAGATGATCTAAAATGTTACAAGGCAATAAAAACATTAAGTGACTACGAATTATTTCAAAAAGATCTTAATAGTTTGTCAGAATATTGTGAATATAATAATCTTAAATTAAATATTGCTAAATGCAACGCAATTACTTTTTCAAAAAATAAATTCATAAATTCAAATTATACCTACTACCTTTGTGATACCCCCATAAAGAAAGTAACATCTTTGCGCGACCTTGGGGTTATTCTGGACTCGAAACTACATCTTGATTCTCACATTACTGCCATAGTTAATAAGGCCTATAGTATGTATGGTTTCATTTTGAGAAATTCGAAAAGTTTCCGTCGTGTCTCTACCCTTCGATACCTGTATATATCCATTGTAAGACCTCAATTAGAATACGCAACTGCTATATGGAATCCTTTCTACCAAAAATATTCAAAATCTATCGAAGCTGTCCAACACAAATTCTTGCGCACTATACACTTTAAATATAAGCATAATTACTTATCTTACGACCAGCTTCTTAGAGAGTACAATTTAATGTCATTGAGTAATAGAAGACTATTACATGGAGCAAAATTTCTTTACTGTTTATGTCACAATATGTTAGATGCGACTGCTTTAACCAATCAATTATTATACGTAGTACCTAGAACTGTTAACCGTCGTGGAGCCCGTTCGTATATTTTTTTTGCGTCCTTGATGTGTCGCACCAACGCTGGTGTACGCTCTCCACTTCGGCAATTAACTCAAAACTATAACACATACTTTGACGATATAGACATATTTAGATTAAATCAATCTCAGTTTACAAAAAACATTTTGATAAATATTTCTAACATGGATAACAATTAATTTATGTTTGTACACACATACATTGTAATGTTTATGTAATGTTTCTTTTCTGCTTGTCAACACTTGTAATAAATTTCACATTGTTAGTCTCTATACGACCTCGTGTCTGCTGTTATTTAATTTTGTTAGTTTCATGCCATTTTTTTTTTTTTTTTATTATGGCAGCACAACGCTACTTTTTTTTTTTTTAGTAATCTGTGAATAGCGTTTATGATTATACATATATTTAGTTCTTAAGTTGTACCTGTATTCATCTTACTTATTTGTATAATTGTTTGTTATTCCAATAAAAAAAAAAAAAAAAAAAAAATTGAGGCGGTACCTACCCAGGCAGTCTCTCACATATGAGAGATCTACCACCAGCAAAAGAGATCTTTTGCGATCGGGTTGAGCAAAGTGAGCTCTTTTGTCTTTGCTATTATAGGATGCAAGCGTGCCGTTTATGTTTGTAGGTACTTCCTCGTCTAAAGTTACTGCCATATTTAAAAGTTAAAGGAAATGTTTTATCGTTTAAAGGACAATGATTCAGGTCTTTAGATATAAACAAAGGTCATAGTTTCATAATTCAGTTCAGTTTCATTCAATTATACGTGAATCATGTGATCTGATGAGTGGTATTACTTGGAAATGATATGGCCACTTCTATATTTTAATCTAAAATTATAATTATTGTAAACAATTTATGTTGTTACGAGTAAGTTAAATTTTTCAAATTCGACGTTTTTTCTAAGAGAAAAGATACGACTTTTAAATTTTAAGAGAAATTGGCATAAATAGGTGAAAAAAATAATCTCATTATGTTGATTTCAGAGGTCTTTGGAGGTATCGCGAGAGAATTCGTACGAGAGGGAAGAGTATCATATACACGGTGACACCGATCCGCTTTACTACAATAGCCAGCCGAGAACAAACAGGTAATACGCCTTAAAGCGCAGTCGAAGCTTCAGAACACTGGGATTATGTGATTATATTACTGAATTGAATGGCTCTATGCTTCCTCGTATTATGTAGGCGTTCATTGATACAATATTACGGTATTATAGCTTAGTATTGTACTGCATCAGCCCATAATCCCTTATTGCTAAGCACGAGATTCCTCTGTAATCGAGTTTAGAATATAGTAGATATACCAGTTTCCTTGATGGTGTTTCCTTTTGGTAAAATTTAAGAAATAGTATTCTGAATAACGAACACGAAGCTTACATACTGTTCCTTGACGGTAGAAATAGATTAAACGGTGGTACTTATTCAGACAGCTTCGTGCATATGTGAGAACTAACACTAAAAAAATAAGAGATAATCTATCTGTTTAAAAAAAATACTTGAATTGGATCGGATTATCAGTAAGAAAGGGGTTGGTCGTAAATGATCAGTCGTATCTTTTGGCAACATACAGATAAATGTATGAATCCCTTCGAATGAGGTAGATCTGGTACAATAGCATTAGCTAGATTTTGAGAATTTATAAAAATAATGTAAATTAATTTTAGACGGTGTTCTATTCCCAATTTAATTCAATGATATTATTGTATTTTCAGGATAGAAACATGGTCACAATTGCACGCACAGGCCAGCGTCGAATCAGCTATCTCGTGGCGAACGGCTGCTGACTGGCAGTCTGGTGGTTAGTTTCAGAATTTTAATTTACTCATTTAGTACATCTTTCATTATTGTTTCATTCTAATTACTGGCTGGATAAATTTAAAATTAGTTGTAAGTAGATTGTATTTAGTAGAAAGTAACACAAAGTGAATTACCCGTCCTGGTTTCGAATCCAGGTTCACAGACTGTATACACTACCACTATACCAATAAGGCAAAACATGATATGATAATGTCCAATGGAATGACCAGCTGTATCTAACACAGAACATGACGTAAATACAAATGTATAATTTATTTTCAGAAGAACAACGGCGGCCGAGTCTGGAGCGTCAGAACACATTGTACGACGACAGCATGGGTTACGGGTTTGACACATACACCGCTAGCACGCACATTAGGTACGCACTAGCTTCTATTATATTAAATGGAAACTTGGAATCTTCTAAAAATAAGGTTATCACCCTTATAAAGCGTAGACGATCAAACGAAGGTCGTAGAAGGTCGCTGGATGGAAGCTGTTTCTAAATAAATTGGATATGCAAGGGCCAAAACTGATATGCTACATATACATACTTGCGGATGTCGTTAAGAAGGGTTTTTCACAATCGTTTATAGTGATTGCTCTCCAGCCACATACATATATTTTACCACCGACCATAAGGTCTTCTATAAAATGACACCATGGTCGAGCCAAGTCATTTGCACCTTGGCTTTAACAGCAAGACTACCTGCATCTTCAAGGTATATTTTTAATGCATATGACTTGTTCCAGGGACCATTCACATTTATCACAGCAGGCCAGCTACGAGGAGTTCTATGACTCCAGCAGCTACCCATACCCATCGTACGTGGACGACTCGCGGCAGTGGGACAGTGGTGGGCAGTATTTATACGACTACGGGCTGGCTCCCACCGAGTATGAGAACATCGTAAATAAGCGAAGGTCTTCGGTCGTACAACTGCCTCAAGTGCCGACTAAGCCGGTAAGAATCGCTATTTGAGCTTTTGAAACTATTACGTACCACCATTGACAGCTTACGTAGCGCAGTTGGTTTTCGATCTCCGCACCAAGACAAATGTTGTTATGAACCAGAGGTATTTGTTTCGTGTCTGGGTATTTGTGAAACCGAAAAGTCTCTCGTAGTTCCTGATGCCCATTGATTGGGTGTACTTATTTATTTAAAACCTTCGCTGCGGTACGTGCTATGTGGTATTGTGAGACGTAGGAGAAGCTATTATTGGAAGTATGGGACTATTTTATGTCATTAGGAAAAATTAGTTCCTTTATGCACTGGTAGTCTTGAATAAATATAGGTACTGGCTACTCTCGAAACTCGATTACATTTGAAAAATTTTCATTTTGGTGTTAGTGAACGCTCCAGTGACCCAACATTGTATTTTTTTGTTCCTACCCACTTGGTCGCGGTTGCATATAATGGAACTAAATGAAAGAAAGTTCCAAGAGTAGTAGCTGTTATGATGTTAACTACCGTGTCCCTATACAAATTACGATGTTTTTGAGGAGAAAAATTAAGTTATCGTTACGAGGTGGCCAGTTTGAACCACACTCCACAGAATAAATAAGTGGGAAAAACCTTGAAACAGAAACTAGTCCACCAACAGTTATCTTTTCACATGTTTTTGATTCAGATGTTTTTAATTTGAAAGCTTGGTGGTGGGAAAATGAGTTCTAGTAAATGTTTTCATTTACTAGAACTCAAGAAACTTACTGCCAGACCTCAAGACTCCTTCTGCGTAGATTTGATAACAACTAACTTTTTAAATTTAATAATTGTACAATGAAGGTAGTAATTGTAACAATCGCTGTATGGATGACTCATACTTCAGTCCGCCTCGAGACCACGAAAGGTGTGAAGTATTCGAAACGTCGCGTCGTCCGGCAGTTAACAAATGTAAAGTAAAATTCATCCAAATCCGCGATAAAATTCGTAAGAGTATTTTTAATTCAATGTGTAGCATTCCCGTCCCATTTGTTTTTAAATAACATGTTATAAATGTTGTTACAGTCGATGATGTCGTCTCGATACTCGGACTACAACGAGATGGCGCCGTACAGACCACGGCCGCGAAGAACAGCGGCCAGTCTTCCTGGTAACATATTTATATACAAGAATTAATTTTCCTAAATCTTTTGTTGCTTGTTGCTCAATATTTATCTTCCTGTATTTGATATTGTTATTCCATTGTTACGTTGTCCCATAACACACTATCCCGTTACCGTGCCATTATCCATCTTGTGAGTACTTTTGAGCGCAGACGTAGTCTAACCTACTACCTAGAGAGATTTCAACCTTACTTGCTAAATGGAATTAGGTTTTCAGTCTGAAAACTTGACTGCCCGAAGATCAATACTTTTCCTGCAATAACCAAAATTCCTTTGTTCCATCTACCTTTTTCGAGGGTAGTTAGAACAAAGAAATATGAATTCTTGTTGTACCCAGCGACGCCATCTTCAACGCCGAAGCGCGGCCGCGTGCTGCCCGTGCCGCCGGGGAGCGATGCGGGGTCGTTGCGGTCGCGTGGGCGGCGCCTGCCCCGCCCCCCGCCCGCACCCGCGCTCGCACCTGCGCCCGCACCCGCACTCGCGCGCGTGCAGCCCGCGCCGCCCGCGCACCCCCTCACGCCCGCTGTGTCAGCGTCTACTGCACACACGCACGTGCCTTACGTACCCGGTGAGTGTTTATTTTTGTATGTTATGGTTGTTAGTCCTTTAAGTCTTTTATGTTTATTGAGAAAGGAAAATTGAAATGATGGGCTGGTTCGATCTAGGTGGTGCATATAATTTTAAAACAGAAACCACAGCAAAATATTTATTATTGAGCAAACATTATCCTAAATTGCAATAGGTCGGTAAGGTAAACGGGAGCAAGTAATTCCGTCTAAAAATAAATAACGTAAGGTCCACCAGATGTGTTTGGCGTTCATAGGTGGCGAGGTTCATATCTCCTTATCTAAACCAAACGCATCTTTTTCTTGAAACAACTACTGTTTTGATTTCACGATAACATGACTACAATTAGACTCATGGGAATGGCAGTACAATCCAAATAGAACACCCACCGATGAGCGATGGGTATCTCGCTTCGAAATGCCGGATGGTCATAATTAGATATAGGCAAGCTTTACCCGAAACGCGACTCAGGCGCGTTAGTCAGTAGCACGGATTTTCTGCCAATTTTATTTATATCGATCTACCAATGCAATTGTAATATTTTTATATTATCTTTTGTTTCAGAACCCGAAAAGGTAGTAGCCAGCTCGAGCTATGGTTACGACAGTTACGGGTGCCAGTCTGAATACCAGGACACTGCCAATGAACAGTTTCAGGATAATAATTATAGTTCAAGGTAACTATAGAGATGTATTATTATCATTTTTCTTTTAATTTTGTATAGTTTTTACAATAAATCTAAACATCGACAATCATAAAAAAAAAAATTGAGATGTACCCGTATCTAAAAAAGCGCTGGTGAAAGTCTTTCAAGTATTATTAAGCCTTCAAAATGTCCTATGCATTAAGAAGAGTTTCGACCTACATGTTATCAGTTTTGTAATTAAGTAATATAAACACGCGAGTTGTAGGGGCGCTTATTATCTTTCGTATGGACGATAATAGCTAAGTGATAGAAAGCTAGTGTTTCATTACGTTACATGGTCAATCACTAGATGGCGCTGTTAACACGTTTGAAAGACTTACCGTAGAATTAGTACTGCAATACAGAAAATAGGTGAACTAAGTTGCGGGTCCTCATTAAGCTATGGAACTATATTTAATTTATAATAGCAAACGAAAGCTAAAAAGTAAGTTTTTAGAGGAAATTTTTACATAATTGTATAGGATTTCCGCGGATTTTAAACTAGTAATAAGAGTATTTGGTGGATAAAAACCTCGAGCTTTTTCGTGAAAAACATTAATGACTGCAGTTAGTTAAACTCAATCCCATATTATAAAACGTTTAAATGATTTCATCAGTTATTCGTTTTTGTGTGTGTTCTAAATAGAATATAAAATGGTTAATTCATTTGATTGGTATATTTTGGTATTTCTTATACGAATAGAAATATGTAATTGTATCGCTGTTGCAACGTTCTTTTATACATACGTGTTTAACTAGACGTCATTTTTGTTTTACTACTTGGTTTTGAAACTATATCTTCTAATTCGTTTATTTTCTTTGTAGTTACGATGAGGATGGGATGCAACCGTTCTTCAATGAAACTCCTCACGCCACGCCGCCTGCCGCTGGTAAGAATTATTTTACGAATAAAAATAAAAATTATTACTACAAAAGTATTTACTTAGAAGACTTTTAGAAAATAAGACTATAGTTTACATACATACATACATAATCTTCACGCCTGTATCCCATAGGGGTAGGCAGAGACTATGGATCGCCACTTTGCTCGATCCTGACATATTACTTTCGCTTCATCAACTTTCATCAATCTCTTCATGCATTCTCGTCGGTTCAGGGTACTTTTGACCTGAACCTTGTTGAGGGTATCACCGATTTGGATGGTGTAGGTACGGTGAGGTCGACTCCTACCGACTCTCCCATGCACACTCGCCTTGTATATTTGCTTGGTTATTCTCTTTTCATCCATCCTCTCTACATGACCAAACCATCGTAACATTCCTTTGTCTATTCTTTGACTACATCCTCTTTCACTCCACAAGTTTTCATCACCACGCTATTCCGCACTCTGTCACGCAGACTCACACCACAAATTCCCCTTAATGATCTCATCTCTATTGTTCTAAATTTACTTTCATGCTTCTTCTGCCATACCCAACTTTCACTCTATACATAAGCGTTGGCACCAACACTCCTCCATCGACAGCCAGTCGAGCCTTTTTTGAGACCTTCCGAATCCCCATAAAGGAGGACTCCACTCCTACTCTCTCTACTCCACTCCTAGACTCTACTTGACTCCCCATATAGTTTACATGTAACAAACATAATATTGTGAAGTCAAAATACAGCAAATTATTATGTGTCATTAACAAAAGTTCAAAATCCTGGGACTTTAGCACTACATATCTGAATCAATAAGACCTGTAATAATTACGAAACACATTCACAGAAACATAAGAAACCCATATATATTAACATAAATACAATAATATTATGGGATGAAGGTCAATTGAAATACTACACGCGTCTAAAAATAAACGTGTTACGTAAATGATAATAAGTTCCGGTGTCTGATGCGCCATTGGATTTGTAATAATTTCAATCAGTATTTGTGTACACTCGCCAATGGCGTGTCGAATTTTTAATTTATTGTGTGAGGAAGCTACATTAAATTTATTCAGTGCCTTTTTCAAAATTGCAGCTCAAAAAACGCCATGGACTGAAACGGAAACGTCAACGCAATTTACTTATCCAGTAGCTAGTGAAGAGGAATCATTATTGCCTAAGTCTGTGCCATCGACAATATCTTCTTATTTACCGCAGCCGCCTGTAACGAGCCAACAAGAGATTTATCAGGACCAAAGTTATCAACAATACGATTATCAGTATGATAGTCAACAATATCAATACGATAAACAAGACCAAAGCCAATATCAAGAAAAAACAGATTATCAATTCCAGCAACAGTACAAAGAGGAACAAAAACAACACCGGTTAAGCCAACAGTATGAACAAGAACAACGACAATATGAGGAGCAACAGTATCAACAACAAGAGGACCAAAAATATCTACAACAGGAATATGAATACGAACAGCAAGATTACCAACAACAACAGCAACAGTTCCATGAAATGAAAGAACTGCGGCAGCAGCAGCAACAACAACAACAGCAACAAGCCCAACAGCAGCAGCAACAACAGGAACAGCAGCAGCTGCAACAACAACAGCAGTACCAGCAGCAACAGCAACAGCAGAAACAACAACAGCTTCAGCAGCAGCAGCTGCAGCAACAGCAACAGAAACAACCAGCGCAACAACTACAAACTACTGTTTTAACTGGTGCTGCAACGTTAGGTTCATTAATGGCTGGTGGTGCAAAGAAATTAGGTAGTTTGTTTGGTGCCGCCGCGGCTGCCGTTGCCGCTCCAACGGCCACTCAGCCTGCGCAACAGACAGCAGCGGTGACAGCTCCCACAAGTCAGTTCACTTCATCTGCGGCCTCCTCAACCCCGTTCACATCAACAATTCCAGTCACAACGTCCGTCCCAGAAGTACCGCCGGCCGTGCCAGGGTCCACAGCGACGACCACCGCACCTACTTTACCAAGAACTCCGTCTCTAAGAAGACAGGAGTCAATACAAAGACCTCCTGTGCGTCGGATACGGACGTTACCCGACGCGCCAGAAGACTTACCCCAGTCGAGTATCGACGAAAGTGCCTACGAGGACGAGTATCAAAAGACTGAATATGAACAATCAATAGAACGTGACAGAACTTCTTTGGAGAGGTATCGTGACGAAGAATACCCTCATACCTTCACTTATGAAGAGGAGATTGAAGAGAGGCGTATGTCCGAAGCACCTAGTAGTCCTCGGAGTCCCAGTATACAGAAAACTGCGTCTCCGACGAGAAGCCTTTCTCAAATGAGAAAGCCCTCAGTGGATAGTTATCATAGTCAAACGCCGTCGATAATTGACCGTAGAACGTCGCAAAGCTCTTTCCATCATGAAGAAAAACTTTCTGTTGTGACGACACAAGAAGGTGAGTTACCTTTTAATCACTTTTTAAGGAATAGCAATGTGGAAGTGAGATGAAGTCTTTTTAATTCTGACTTGGCAAAATTACTGCTTTGCATCTAGTGGTAAGTGTATCAATCAGCCAATCGCAGTCCACTGTTGGACGTAGTCTACCCAAAGTATGCACCAACCATCCCGGTCTTGAACAACCCGCTATATACGGTAAGAGCAGTACTGTCTAAAAATTATAACGATTCGCAACAGACAGTCAGCAAAATTAAGTTATGTTTTATACTATATATGCTTCATTAACATACCTAACGCAATTAAAAATGTAAATTAATTTAAAAACTACTAGTTAGAATATATGTTTTTTGAATAAAACTTTAGTAATTAAATCCAAATTCTCAACAGAATCGATAGTGGAAAAATCGAAAGTGACATTTCAAGACAGCCGGACTACATACCACGAAGTGCCCGAAGAGAATGATAGGTTTCAAACGCAAGAGTCGTTTGACGAACACGCAGACGAGTACCAAGACGACGCGTATCGTGAAGACGACACGTTTCCCGAACAGGACGAGAAATTTGACGACCAAGAACAATTTCAGGGTGACGAGCCCTATCAGGAAGACAGTGTGTTTCAAGAACAGAATAGACAGGAGGAGCAAGCGGAGTTCCAGACAGAACAACCCAAGTTGACGCCCAAGCAGCGATGGCACCGAGCTTACAACAAAATCGTGATGCAGCTGAACGTGAGTAATTTTAATTTATAGTTACGATGATGAATTCAGATATTGGATAGAACAATTTATTACAAAAATGGTTTGGTTTATGATTCAATTTAACTTATCATTTTTTATTTAATTTATAAATTAACTTAATTTAAAATATTAGTACAATTTATTAACATTTTTATTACTTATCTTCCTTTACGATTTGTTTTTTACTTATAAGTAATTTTGTATATTATAAAATTACTTTTATTTTGATTCCAATTAAACAGTTCATTTATTTTTATTTATTTAAATTTGTTATTATTACTTGCCTTTTAGTTCAGTAAATTATTTATAGGTATCAATTTTCAATTTACTCTGAATTCATTTATCGACCTTTTGTATGCATTCAATAATTGTTTCATTTGTGTGTGTATGGAGAATCAATAGGTGACTGAACAGGTAAGTTTATTCAAGGATATTGAAGTTTACATACGGGTGAAATGTAGGGCGAACGCGATAACAACACTCGATATATTTTTACATGAAAATTACGTTGTCCCACTTTAAATTATGTTGATTGTAGTCACATGAGTGAAACTGTGCTTAAGAATTTTATCTTTTTAATTATACAGGTTTCGACGGTTTTACTTGAATATAACATTTTGAAACTTATGCCTATATTTGCTAATTGCGCAATAACTAGACGATGTGTGCGTGAAATAAGAAAAATAACATTGGTTGTGTTCTACGGACGATTTTATCATGAAAAAACAACAAATTAGAAGTCGTTTAACTTTCTAAGCATTCTGTTTAACCAAGTTTTATTGATATTTACTATTCGCGATATTAAACAAACTGCCGCTGTTAAAATTATTTGGTCCTCTCAGGACAACATTTAAACAATATTGTTCTGCAAATTCAATATTTTAATCAGTTCGGTATTCGTTTATCGTACATCCATTTTTCTAGAAGAATCATTTTGTAAATATTAATAATCTAAATTATGTTCGATGGTAGTATAAACTTTACACATTATATTTTTAACTCCATTCAAAATGCCTTCTTGCGAATGTAAAAAACCTACTTGAAAATAAATTATTTAATTGTTCGACCTAGTTATTCTTATCAGACCAGTAAAATGCTAGTCTGAGTAATGGGTTTATTAACACGTTGGTGCGTCATATGAACTGTACAAAGTATATATTTTAACTAAAGATTATGTGCCTATTACCTATTTAGAAATTAGTTTTCTCGTTATTCGTAGGAATCCATAATTATAATATCAAATGATGGATAGAAATCTTTCAGAGTTTCTGAAAACTTCGTCTTGTCAGGGTCTTGAATTATACGGCCATTGTTTATGGTAGTCAACTGATTTAACTCTGAAGGCATTTTTGTAGAGGCGATGGGGTCAGCGATATTTTTGGTGAAACTTTTTGTTTTTAGTTACATCTCCGTGGAGATTTTACTATAATGGTATTATTACATACTAATTATAATCCGGCCGCTCAGAGAATGCGTTCCTGAAAGGTTGTCATCGAACGGACGACGTAACTTTGAAGTGTCGTTGCAAATGCAACGACAGCAAATGTAAATACATTATCGAACAATTTTATTTATTTACCCTACTTACGAAATAAAACATCATAAAAAATTAAATAATATGTAAATTTAGGTTAAATTTTATCACTTTGGACTAAATTTGACGGCTAATAAAAATAAAAATATTATATTTATAAGTTCATACCACGCCGTTACAAGGTTATGTCAACTGTTCATTTCTGGAGTGATGTGGCCAAAAAATAGCAGATTATTATAACGTTATTTTCCGTTATAATACATTTGTGTTTTTAATAATGTATAACGTAATAATTAAACGGATCTAACTTTATTTCACCTGGCAGCAATATAATATCTTTCACATTTGTGAATTTTATTTAAATTTGGCATTGAAGTTTACGTTTTTATTAAAATATTTTAAATAAGAACATTTAATATTAACTTATATTATTTTTATTTACATTTATATAAATTGTAAATATTATAATGATCTGAAAGAATTTTGTGAGTTTTTATTTATTGATTAAATGTAACAAAACAGGATCGGCTGTCCTTGTGCAGCGTGTGACATCACAATGTACAATTTTATTAATTTCTGCCACTAAGATCATTCACCAATTGTAAAGTGTGAAGTAAATTTTAAAAAGTCACGTGACCAACCGTTTTGGTGACAATATTTTTAGTAATAAAGAAAAACATGTTTATTCGTTATAAAGATCTCTTTAAAAATATATGAACGGTTGGAAGATTTAAAGAATGATTATACCTAGATTTTAAAACACTTTATAGAAAATAGTCAAGTATCCAATTATTCTAACTTGCTACTTTTACTGGGAATAATTCAAAAGTTTAGCAAAATGATAATTATAATTTCCCATCACTACTCATGATCAACTGACATGTGTCAGGAACGCATTCTCTGAGCGGCCGGATTATAGTGGTATATTTTTAAATATTAATATTTTGCCATAAAACTTGACTTTGGCTGTTTATTGTGACGTAAATATCATAGGATCATTCCGCTATTATATTTAATTTTGGAAAATAAAAAACAGAACAATATCACGGATTACGGTAAATTTTGGATTATACAATCATATGTCTAACTTCCAATTCACATCTATCAACATTTAAATGCATTTTATCTATCAAAGTGGTTATTTTGTATGGAATTCTGCAAATTAGAATAAATACGCATGCATTTCATACCAAAATTATTACTCTCTCCAATGTATGAGTTGCGATGTAATACACATTAAAATTGTGATTCACATCTAACTCTTATTGAACTCAATCACTTTAATACAAAGTGACCTGAATGTTCAGAATCTATAACGAATATATTACCCAAATATCACTATTAAAATAGAACAACGGTCTCCTTAACGACATGTATGACACAGAGGTAGGTTACTAAAACCATTCCTCTCAGTAGGAGGGCAATCTCCCGCCGATTTCTATACATTCGGCAGACTAGCTCGATTTAATGACATCTCCAGACGGATAATAAAGCCTCATAATACAATCAAGTGCTAAATAATAGCATCCTTAATAATTTTGCGACAATTTTGTAGCTAGATGGGGATAGAATATTTTTCGTGTTCAAAATATGTATTGTAGACATAATTTCGAATATATAGGTACAATTATTTTTTGGAAGAATTGTTATTAGGTAATCAGATATCATGAATCCAACTTGACAAACTCATAAAGAATGAAAGTAATGAAAGAAAAATTACAATTCAACTTAAATGTTGCCCTCTAATGTCGTAATTGTTAATTTATTAGTTTACTTTTCTCTCTGTATTTTATCGAACGTTAGGGGGTTATTTAATGAATCATACGAATAATAACAGTTTTATTGTACTAAATCTGTGTGCTCACAGCGGAATGTTAAAAAAAAATCATTTTACTGGAGAGTTTCATAAAAAGCCTCCTTATAAAACTCCGGAATTCACTAAAACATAGAATATTATTAACTAATTCTTAACCAATACATTTCACTCAAACAACCTTAACACTAAATAAACCAACAAGAAAAACAAAGTGTAAAAGCGGTTGTCCCGGCCCAGCGGGACGCGCGCTCAGTGGGGGCAAAATGGGAAAGTGTTGTACCGTGTCGTGCAACACTTCGACCTTGATCCGTCTACAGGGCTGATGGAGAAAAACTTCGCTCTTTACATGTAGGACAGATTTGTGAATTGCGAGGATTTGATGCGTCTGATTTTTTTAAATGTAAATTGCACGTGAAATTAAGATTAACGAAAATTTTAAGATGTCCTTTATGTTTGTTGGTTTAAAGTGTACTACATTATTTATCTAAAGTTTTAAGTCTTCCTTTTACCTATAGTCTACATTCTTAGTCACAATTTCACGTATTTTCTTGATCTGAAATCGGTCAGTCGTATAGTACGGATGATAGTTTATAAATAGAGGCAATAACGAATTAATTTTCTGGTTTTAATCAGTCTACTTATTTTGTTATATACATCAATTTATTTAAATTAATGTTTTATAACACTTTAGAACCCTGAATATAATTAAAATTTTTAGTTATACACTGTTTTATAAATTATTATTTTATAAAATTATTAACAAAGATTTATCTCGGGTACATGAATGCACTCATTAAGATATCAGTGATTGCGTTTGTAAAGTTTACCACAAATAAATCGCTCCCAATCCCGATTCACTACGATTAAAGTAAAAGAAACAGCGTGTCAGTGCAAACATCGCCGACTGCGGCTACGGTCAAGAACTTTCCAATAATCCAATACTAACATGGCAATCTGAGTTTCAAACAGTGATTACAGTGCAAGCGTTAGAGGACTTTGCCCGACTTTAATTGCCCCAGTTCGTAAGCCTTCCCTTGAGGCCCTCGTGTTAGGTAGGTAACATTGTTAACTGGAGTCTGGACTTGTGTTTAAGAAATTTGAATAGGAACATGATCTTTTGTTTGGCAAGTTGTGTGGTTTTCCCTAGTGGTTGAGGAGAAATTGGTTGCTTTTACTGGGCATTGAAATGTGATATCGTTTTCTGTGTTTGTATTAGTGTTTTGGAGCGTTGTTTATCCGAGTTATGGCTTTTAAAGACGAATAACACCATTACTAAAACTATTTAAATATGAAATTTTTTTATAAGTAAAATACTAATTTTATAAGTATAAATAACTGAGAACGTAGTATTTTCCACTATAACATTTTAAAAGATTTAAGAAGAATAAAAAAAAATTTGCGTATAAAGGAACACAAATGTCAAAGTATGAAATTTTCACAGATAATAAAACCGTCAAAAAAAGAACACAGTTGTATACAGCCTACATGCTCTTTAATTGATTAAAGTACCCTTAAACGACTGCAGTCGTAAAATAACACTTTATAAGGGTTTATGTCTTATAAATTAACCGATTAGATGCCTCTTGTTGCCAACTTCACTCTAGTAAATGTAGAATGTAACCGATTTTAAATTCAGCGTTTGTTATCTGATTCTCTAACGGTTGAATATTCCCTTAGGAGCAAAATTCAAAATTGGTACAATTTAATTCTGTAACTTTTAATGACTGTTATTGCCTTTTACATGATGTATGAGCATAATGTACTTTTCATGAGTTGTAATAATTTGAGAATACTAATAGTGGGATTGCTTTTATTATGAAAGGTTCTGTGAAGTTTTAAATGTATTTGAAAATCTAACCTATAACAAACTCGTCCGAAATATCAATAAATAATAATAATCAGTTTTGAAAATTATTTTTGTCAATTTATGTATGGCAAGTATTTAATCATGTTTAATAAAAATAGGCACGCTGCAATTATCTCTGCAACCAGCTTTATTTTCTTAAGTGACGATGTCTCTCGCTACGTAGTTATTCATTTTAGGACCGCGTCGTAGGATTAAGGTCGGTGTAAATACTTTGTGAAGGCAATAAAATTATCGTGTGGCCAGACTAAAACAGTTCGATTGTCGACTTTATCTCCCCGTGTTAGGGATCATGCTTATCACTCCCTAAAATAATCTGTTGATAATGTTTATTTACAAACGAGCCTTGTGTTATCGTAGGTGCTTTTAAGGGCTGTTAATCTGGGAAGCAGAAATATTTTTTTCAATTTAATTTACTTAAAAACAAAATTTATTAAGCCCTTAGCTCTGTTGATCTGATACGCCGTGGGCTAATTTAAAAAGTTAACTCGTAAAACAATTTTATTTATTCCTGACGCAAATTACAAGACGGCAAATTGTCTTCGTCGACTTTCATTTTTTTCGTACATTTTCACTACACCCACATCTTAGCTAAGTGGCCACCGCCTGCGGAGACCCAATGCTTTGAACTCGATCAACTCATTAGTTCAACTCAGTTGCTCGGTCCATACGCACATACGAAACGCACAAACCACTCAGTTCGTTAACAGACTTTGTTGCGTACGCACCCCTTAGAAAAAAACGCTGAAAGTCCTTATTTAGGGTGCGTAAACATTGCGCAAGCGATGGCGGAAACCCGCGAGGACGCGATACCGGCATCCTGCGAACGGCCGTGGCCCTATTGATACCGCACCTATCGCCACTTTGTATGCAAATTCACCAGGTGACAACTTCGCGCAGTTGTTTGACAGACGCGATTGTGACAACATTAAACATGTTTCGGAGTAGGAAAGGCCAGGCAATCAGCGAGGCTGATGTCAGGCGCGATCAGGCTTATCAGAATCGATCGATTGTGTCCGGGTCTCGATTGCGCGTCCGCCGCGGATCAAGCTTGACGGATTTGGACAAGTTGCGATGCAGCGCGGGTTCAAGTGGCGGTGGGTCTATAGGGGACCTCATGAATATGTTCAGCGGCAGTGCTACTTCAGTGGGGAGTGACACTCTAGTGGCCAGGACTGTCCCTTTAGAGACTGTGAGGCGTAACATCCCTCCAATGACGACCCCTCCGTCCCGCCCTCCTTCCTCCCCTCTCATCCACGTGTCTCGTCCTGTGGGACCCCTCACCATGGCCCAAAGGACTCTCAGATTCAGCAGACTGTTGAAATATCAGCCGTGTTCCGCAGATGTGCTTATTACTTTGGTGAGTAGTTGCTAATTATTTTATACTGCAGTATATGCAGATAGTTTATAATGTGCGTAAAATAGCTGATAAAAAATGTAAGCGGTACAAGTGGTGTGTGTTTTACTAGGCTCGTTAGATTACATGATGGGACAATTATGCCTATCCGCATCGGATTATTGACGTTTTGATATTATCATTTGATTGCACTTATGATACGCTTCACACGAAGATTACTGCTGTCAGTTATAACAAGGATTTTCAGCCATTAGAAATAGACGAATGTATTGGTCATAACAGTTCGTTCAATTACATTATAAGTCTTCAGAAAGTGAATTGCGATTGTGTGTGGTGGAAATGTACATTAGTTATAGGTCTCATATAAACTTTACCTTACAAGTTATTGGTATAATTAATATAATTAGTTCTAAGGCATTTATTGAAATACCAACAGTTCTCGAACAACAACAATCTTATGGATTATTTATCTCGTTAATTAAGTTTTTCCTTTATTTTAATGCCTCATAGAATAGGTTATGTTGTTTTATGTAATGAAATGATTGGACAAGGAAATAAACGTTATTACTAGGTTAAGCAAAATCAGGAAAACATTTACACATTAATATAGGATACACGAGATGAATGAAATAACGTATTTCAAATCTCATTCGAGTTGTGGATCAAGTAAAACTCTGCTATAGATAACTATAGCAGAGTTTTACTTGAGTGATACTTGAACCTATAAAGGTTCAATAAGATACATTCGTTAGTGAGTTTTTATTAAGCCTTTAGCGTTTTGATAACAGTTAATTATTATTGAATGTATCAAGATTAGTATTCGTCAATGATACGTATTTTATGGTTTATATTAATATTCAAGAAAACGATGTGTATTTTTATGCGTTCTACAATGTTGTCGATCTTTTTCTTCTCTCAACTTTCCGCTTGCCATTTTGAAAGTCCAGCAACGCATCTAATTTCTAAGTGTTGTAGATTTTCATGGGTCGTAGGAATCACTTACCATCCAGTGGGCCGATTGCTCGTTGGCCGGACGCGTGTAATAAAAAATATAATGTATATAAAACGAATGTACTCAACATCCTTTTACGACGGGCCCATGTGATATTCTTGTAACTCGCCTACAATTCGTGGCTGAGGCCGATGTTTGAGACAAACATTTGCAGACAGTATTTGTTCAAATGTTTGCGCTAACCAAGTTGTGTCTGTTGCTTTACAGTATTTGCGGTTGTCGTTAAGATGATCAGATTTTCTCAGTTCAATCTTGAGGGCGGCAACAATGATTGCTATGTACATAATTACTTTATTACTGTCAGTATAAATTTAGCTAACATTTTTTATGTCAATTATTCGCCACAGACGTAAATTAATCGATGTTTTATTCATGTTGTAAAAAGTCAACGAACGTGGCGTGAATTATAGCAAATTTTTCGTCGTTTCTATTTTTTTGTTTAGCACCTAACGTCTAATTATCCTGCAATAAATGAGTCGTTTATTTGCTCAATATTGTATTAAACTGGAGCATTCTAACCCTTCTATACAAAACCTAAAATAAAAATTACTGACAGATCAATATTTTGAATTGAACAACTCGTTCAAGTGAAAATAGCGCCTGCGAACACTTTATTCACATAAAATAATGATAAGAAAATAGTCATATACTATCGTATCTATACGCACACAAAATCACCTACAAACGAATCCCTATTGCATTTTAATCTCCCACTACAAAAATCTAACGGCCGCCCCACAAGTTCAATGTATTGATCTGTAGTATTGATGAATGCTATTGGAATCGGAAGCAATGCATAAGGAAGTACTTGCATGTAGTGGCGGTACTTCCATACAAGCCCAAAAGCCCGGCTTGCCCTACATGATACGAATATACTCGATACTGAACACTAACCATTACATTTAATACAATACAGTCATGTAATAAAAAATTCTACTTTTTGAATTTACCGCGCCGCTGGTGTCGAGCCGCGTCGTGTTTCAATGAAGCGTCTGCGACGGAGCGCCCGCCAAAGCGCGCGCCGCGCCGCGTAATGAAATACTTAATTCAATAATTTGAATTAAGTATTTCATTACGCGCTGCTTTGAGGGAAAAGATCCTTCTGCGAGTGCCAACGCTATTGCTGACGAAATCAGACTAGGAATGGAATATTATATTCCTTCCTCTGAGATCGCCAGTAAGGGTCGTGGACGCTCCTGGTTCAATCGGGCATGCGCCGATGCTGTCGGTGACAAACAGGCGGCGTATCGCGCTTGGATCAGGGGTCGCGCTAACAAGGATCCTAATATCAGTTCCCTCAAGGAAGCCTATAATCGAGCCGCCAAGGCCTGCAAGAAGGCCTACGTTAGAGCAGATGCCCAGCGCGTTTGCAGGATTGGGCGTGCGTTGGCCAATCACCCAACTAGCAGTCGTGCTTATTGGAGTTTGGCCAGGGCCGTCCAGTCTAACTTCTGCCGTCCAGCATTGCCACCGCTGAGGTACCCGGAAGGTTCGCTGGCCCACAAGCCGCAAGAGAAAGCCGCCTTACTGGCAAATCTCTTTGCGGCTAATTCCCGCCTCGAGGACTGTGGTTCCCGGCCCCCGCCGGTGCTGCCTGATTGCGGATCCTCAATGGCGGATATTCGCATCAGGCAGTGTGATGTGCGGCGTGAACTACGGTCTCTCGATGTGCGGAAAGCCAGTGGTCCGGATGGAATACCGGCGGTGGTTTTAAGGAGTTGCGCAGCGGAGTTGTTTCCTGCACTGACACGCCTCTACCGAGTGTCCTACCGCACAGGTGTTGTGCCGGAATCTTGGAGGGAGGCCAATGTGCAACCGATCCCCAAAAAGGGTGATCGGTCAGACCCTACCAATTATCGCCCTATCGCTATCACCTCAGTGATGTGTAAGGTCATGGAGCGGATCATAAACGCTCAATTGGTCCGCTACCTGGAGGATCACTCGTTGATCAGTGACAGACAGTACGGATTCCGTCACAACCGATCAACGGGTGATCTTCTGGCGTTTGTCCTGCATCGCTGGGGTGAGGCGATAGACCGGCGTGGCGAGGCTCTTGCTGTGAGCCTCGACATAGCCAAGGCGTTTGATAGGGTCTGGCACCGTGGTCTCCTATCCAAGCTTCCGGCATACGGTCTGCCCGACAACTTGTGTTCGTGGATTTCTGGCTTTCTGCATGGGCGTAGAATGCGTGTCGTCGTTGACGGACACGCTTCGGCGCTCATGTCGGTAAATGCCGGAGTTCCGCAGGGCTCGGTGCTGTCGCCCACCCTGTTTATTCTGCATATCAATGATATGTTGTCACTTGGCAACATTCATTGCTATGCAGATGACAGCACGGTTCATGGGCGATACTGCCATGGGTCCCCAGGTTGCCGGGTCGACACTGTGAGTGGGCGCGAGGATCTTGTCATTGAGCTCAATCGGTCCTTGGATCTCATTTCTACATGGGGCTCCAGGAATATGGTTGAGTTCAATGCCAGGAAAACCCAGGTGTGTGCGTTCACGTGCAAAAAATCCCCGTTCTCTCCCCTCCCCATTCTTCAGGGTATTCCCCTCTCAATGCGGAATGACCTGAGTATCCTTGGTGTGGATATCCGTTGTGATCTTAATCCAAGGAATCACATCGAGGGCGTAATATCTGCCACTTCCCGCAGGGTTGGGGTCCTGAACAAGGTGCGTCGGTTTTTCGCGCCCGGTCAACTCTACCGCTTGTATAAAGCGCAGGTTTGGCCGGGTATGGAATACTGTTCGCACCTCTGGGATGGATCCGCCCAGTACTTGCTCGATGCCTTGGATGGATTGCAGCGGCGGGCCATCCGCATTGTGAATGATGCAGACATTACGGGCAACTTAGAGTCGCTACAGTTACGGAGGGATGTCGCCTCTCTAAGCGTGTTCTACCGTCTGTATCATGGCGAATGCTCTGAGGAATTGTTCAATTTAATCCCCTCCTCTCCTTTCCTTAACAGAACCACGCGTGCTGGCTTGCGGAGCCATAGCTTGACTGTTCAATCCATTTCGGCGCGAACCAAAAGGTTCTCTAACTCTTTTTTCTGCCGTACAGTCAAGCTGTGGAACGGTTTGCCACCGCACGTGTTCCCTCCTTCCTATAATCCTGGGTCCTTCCGCCGTAGCGTGAAGAGGCATCTCAGCGGGCCGGCATGATTGTGTCGAATGGTATGAGACTACCGTCTGATACCATTCGATACTCTATCTGGACGGCATTAGCACTTACCATCAGGTGCAATGCAGTCACTATGCCGTGCCAGTTTAAAAAAAAAAAAAAAAAAAAAAAAAAAAAAAAAAAAAATTAAATAGAACTTAAAAAGGCGGAACACGCGGCACATATATCTGTCCTTTTCTCTCTCGTGTGCTTTTACGAGGCTTCTGGCAATTTGGAATCTGTTGCTCGCACATCGGGCGAAATGCTACTACTCGATCGCAACGAATGTATAGCTATAGATATTTTGTATAGCAATTTCTATTAGACGATATGCCCGGCTTAAACATCGTACGTTTCATAGTCGTCACGTTATTATTTGCTCAGTAAATTATGTTTGTTGTTATTAATTGATGTTGGTTGCTTTTTGAAATTATTTTATATATTTTTTTTGTACAAATAATGAAATATTCATATACTTTTCAATAAATTATATTTATATGTCGTAATGTTTATTTCACGTTTAATAGCAACAGGTACTGTACGAATTGCTACTAACTTTATATTTGTTTTATGACATTGTGAAGATCTGTTTATGATTATTGTTTAGTTTTTTGTGTTATTTATAGTTTTTTTAATTGAATGAGTTGTATTGTTTCCTGTGATGGTTTGTGTGTGCTGTATATTGATTGTGTGATTGGTATGCCGACGTAAATTCGTTTTCTTCGTTCTTAGTAACTTTGCGTAAGTAAATCAGTAGTTAATACCTAAAAAAAACCTCGGTGGCGTATTTGTACTAAGGTATGGTAACAAAGCTGAAGTCTCGGGTTCGAATCCCAGGTCGGGCAAAGTGATATTGGATTTTTCTATTCATTATCAGTTCCCGAGTGGAGACCGCGCCTCGGCAAACGTAGTGTAGGACGCCCTCCAACCAGGTGGAGCGACGATATTCGTGGGGTGGCTGGTAGCGGTTGGCGACGATGGGCTGAAGATCGAGCCCAGTGGCGTGCTATGGGAGAGGCCTATGTCCAGCAGTGGACGCAGAAGGGCTGATGATGATGATCAGCCCGGAGTCTGGAATTTGTACCCTATATGGCGATAGGCTCGCCCCCTATCACATCGCGTGACGGAACTTACAAGGCGAAATGTGGGTGTCCTGGTGGTGCCTCTGCCTACCCCTTCTGGGATAGAGGCGTGAGTCTATGTATGTATGTTAAACCTAAAAAATATTGGGCTTGCCCTAGTCCAAAACCCTGGGCACGCCACTGCTTGCATGGACGGTCCCAAGGGTTCTATAAATTTTCAATTCAGCCAATTTAATTTCGCCTCATACGCTCACATCGAGTAAACCGTTATTGCCTCAGTCGATTAATCTGCTAGTGTATTAATATTTCATAACTGAGATATTTATTTTAAGTCGTTTATTATTAAAGATAAATGTGAATTTGTATAAACAGTCATGGAGATATGGTGCGTTAAGATACAATATGATTGCTAAGTGTCAATAAACTTAAATACTATACCGATTCTTCTATGTCTTATTTTGTTACTCTTCTTTAACTAGTCTTAGATAACATTTAAACATTTTAAGTGGAGTCTAATTCCACAAAACACATTTCTATAATCATTAATTATACTAGTTGCGTCTCCACACATATGGATGTCTGGGTCACCGGCTTATCAGCTTGGTATATAAAGATTGAGTTCGCACCGCACAGATGTCGATGCCTTACTTATACAAAAAGTCTTCGACAATATACCGGAAGAAGATTCTTAGAATCCCTATATCCTTCCCTTGGTAACCTTGTTATTCTCCGAAATTAATAAAGCAACTTAATTTATAAACAAACCAATAAGAACAAAAGGTCAATAGGTTTAATGATTCATCGACACGCCGACATTAGACTTCTTGAGATTTGTTTTTTATTGAGATTGACCCTTAGATTAATATAGCTTAATAATTTGGTTCGATAATGGCCAACAGACCTGACACAAGCCTAAAAGAAAAGGCGAGACTATTCCTTTATTAACCTCTATCCCCCTGTGATTCTTTATAATACCTATATCTAGTATTTCGTAGACATGTACAAGAAAGCAACTTAGAAAAAATGCGGGCTTACATGAAAAAGTTTTGAATCGTCCTTGCAAATTGATTTTGATTGCCGTTGAGACTTTTTGAAAACTTCTTTTATTGGATATTTAATCCTCGAATGCTTCTTACGAACAATTCATCCGACATGACGGCTCGTTCTTCCATGTTTTCACAAAATTTATCATCGTCATGTACAATTTGTTCACCAACACATAACAATCGGCAATGCCCCCAATTGCCGATATCGGTTTCATTACGGAATGGTATATGGCATACTATTAAACTGTAATAATATGATTCTTTGTCACTATTACATCAGATCTTCATGATTTATTGGTATAGCCGAAGATATTGACTATTTACGTGTTTGTTCATTTTATTAACGGCCCCCCTCGCCCCTACCCCTACTTTCATTCACCACTGTAACTTTGCTTTTATACTGAATCCAATGAAAAAAGAACCATTGGAATCGTACTCAATTTTGAGGAGTTCTACTCTCCAAGACCGAAGATATTCATCAGATTTTCCTGATTTCTTGGTGAGATCAAAGTGTTAATACGTTCTTTCTGATGCAAAAAAATCACTAAAATCGGTTAAAAGCTGCCGAAGATATTGACTATTTACATGTTTCTTAATTTTCTAACCCCCCCCTCGCCCCTACCCCTACTTTCCTCCACCACTGTAATTTTGCTTTTATACTTAATTCAATGCAAGAAGAACCATTGGAATCCTACTTAATTTTAAGGAGTTCCCCTCTCCAGGTCCGAAGATATTCATCAGATCGTTACCATATTTTTATGGGACCAAACGACAAGCACCAGCTTTCAATTAAAGAAGGAATTATCGAAATCGGTTCACCCAGTACAGAGAAATGAGGTAACAAACATAAAAAAAAAAAAAAAAAAAAGCAACATACAGTCGAATTGAGAACCTCCTCCTTTTTTTGAAGTCGGTTAAAAAGAGGTTTATTCTTTGAGTAAACGAGTTTTCGAGAGGGCAGCGTTTGGTAAACGCAGAGCTGTCCCCAGGCAATGTAAAATGATCTGAGCTCAGCATAAACTGAAACGATTTTACAGATCGAGTTGACTTGGTAGTACTTTGGCATGTATCTCAAAGGTTATCAACATAGACTAAATGTAAAATCGTATGTAGAAAATGTTAATAATAAAACTGAAAATCACACGCAAATCTCAGCAAATAAAATGAAGTTTAGGTCTAAATAAACTGTTTGCAAGGTTATCATGAAATTGTAGTTTGTTTATAAAGTATGAGATTTTATCGCTCTACAATATTCATTGATATTTTTCTGCGAAGCTGATATTTTTTTTACGATGTACTGTAAATAGTTACCATACAATATGTTGTGTGGTATTTATTACGGTTGAGGTATTAAGGTATACTAATTTACACATAATTCTATACCCTTCGAAATATTCTTGAAAATTATTAAATGGATTTATCTAAAAGATATTACGTATAAAAGAATAATGGTTCAGTCCAGATTATTATCATCGAGATTAGTGAATTAAATAAAACTTCAAAAAAACATTAGTCTAAAATATAATTAGTCTAAAAAATTAAATTAGCGCAGTGAATTTTAGAAATATTAATTTTGAAAAAAAAAAAAATTAATATTCAAAACTTAAGTACCGACTTTTATTTACAATTTTGCATTTATATTAAATTTGCTTTTATGCGTATTTCTTCATGAATTTCAACAAATACTTCAGTTTCGGCATCTCTATGTTGTGGATGCAGCGGTTGAAGTCACCGATGACCTTGACCGAGTGCGTCATCATCCGTGATATGATGTCCTTGAGGCAGACGCTTAAGTCTGATACCTCTTTGAACCCGTGGATAGCGATCTCCGCCATCACTACTGGGAAGGGAGACGTTTCGTACAAGAACTGAAAGAGACATTAACACGAATTTAATAGATAGTTCTAAGTGACATAGATTCTAAAAAATATAGTTTTAGATTATAGAGTTTGTTAAGATAGTCATTAGGCGTATTTTAGTAAAATAAAAAAAAAAAAAATGGTTTCCGTTAAGTAGCTATTCCTACACTTAAATTGAGTAAAATAATGATTGTATCACTTTTATTGGTCTAACCTTTCAATTAATCAAGACATTATTTAAAAATCGAAAGTGGATGTACTAGTATTGGCTATACCTATTTATTCTATAATAATGAGCTCATAACTTTAATATTACTTGTAACTCATGATTAAGTTAGGAGCATTAGCAGATGTACGTAATAGAGGTTCTATAATAAAACATTTGTATTGCGTCTTGTCTTTTCATAGCTTCAATATTTCGCAGTAACAACCGACTTATACTGCAACACTGTTTCTCCACATTATAATACACCTGGTCTACCCCAGAAGTATAGTATAATGGATACTTACAACAGTCCGCTCAAGGTCTTGACTCTCGTGCGAGCAATTACCACCGACTTGCTGTTGTTTCTGGCACTCAAACAGCTTTGACGCTGAATATTTCTTCAGGTTCTCCAGCGTTTCGAAATGCACCTGCAACTTTTCTGAATAATGTTGGATTAGTTATTTTTTGTTCAGAAATATTGTTTCTTATCGGTGTTGTAGAGTAGTAAAATTGTACAAACTTATATAAGAGAACACCAATAACCTAGAATATGTGTCAAATTATATATGACCTAACCCCTATCAATCGTTCTCTAGATTGTAGAGGAGGTTCGTGCCCTGCAGAGGGACGTAAATGGGCTGGTACAATACAAAAAATGTGTTAATTTATTATACTCGTACACACGTGCATAAACTCACGCCTTTTCCCAGAAGGGGTAGGCAGAGGTGGAACCAGGACACCCACATTTCGCCTTGTAAAAAATTAATATATTTGTGGTTTTTGTAGGGTTGTAAGTCATGAAATCTTAATTTCGGGATTGAAATTAAGCAAATTAATTATGAGCGAGAGATAAACTATTTATGAACTGTCAATTAATTTCCACGAACGTAATTTGCACGTATCTGATAAATGATATAACGTAAATCTAATAAACTCAAATATTTATTGCAACATGCTTTCAATAGTGATTTGGTATATTATGTTTAACTAATTTGTAAGCGAGTTTTTAATAATTTTTCATCGCTGAAATATATTATATGTTTTTCCAACCTTTAAACTTTTCCTATTTATATGCATTGCACAACTTTAATTTATCCGCTGGGGCATGGGTATGAATTGAACAATCACACAGATCCCCGTACAGGTTTATATACCTATTTTGTAAAATTATGTAATACTTTATGAAACATGTTATGGTCAGAGCTATTTGTCCTTGTATTCTAAATTCAGAAACTAATATGTTATCTGACTTTATTTATTATTTTAACCTCTCTACCTGTAAATATGCTTAACTTCAAACAACAAAAATGACGAAAAACTTGTTATTGGCAAAAACTCCGATACTACGGGGGAGCCATTCATTGTTATAAAAGAAGAAGAGCATTGGAATTTTGATTGACCAGTTCATCATATCAAAGTCCCCGGTCATTCGTTTCTTAACAAAATTGAGTTGAAACAATAGTTTCCACAATCCATTTTCCTCTGTATTCATATTGTACTTCCTTGAGAGTAATCCAGCGCTGTTATGTAAGGAATAACAAAGGAGCAAATGTAGATAAGTTACGTAAGCGTTGAACGAGGGAACGGATTAAATCTCTACCACGTATTTTACTAGATCAAATTTAAAACCAAGGAAATTATGCATAAACATACGTTTGTGTGAAGTGGTAATGTTTTATTATTAGTTCTAGGGTCTTTTGCAATCCTAATAGTACGTACTTTTTATGAATACATAGTTGAGAAGTTTACAGTAATATTTGTGTGATTGCTAATACTATTTAAATCTTAGGTTGGTAGTTTTAAAACCTATTTTAGTTGTAGTTTAGTTTTAGTTATTGAATGTTTTGTCCCTTTCAAATGAATCGAGTTTGTGCGAAGAAGACAAAACATTCGATAGCGAAAGTGGATTTTAAAACTTTCTATAAATATAATTATTGTTAAAGGGAGTGATATTTGACTACGCCTAAAGTTACATGTAATTTTCAAAAGTCACAAGTATATGCCTTACTCACATACCTCCAAAATATTTGTTTCGTTCCGATCTGCGGCTGAATTATCGCTGTTACAATTTTTTTATTTTTATTTTTCTGGGATTCACTCAGCTATAATAATATTACACTAACACACATCACTACTCATATCATTTCTAAGTAAATGCAGATAATTTTACTCCGATTGTATGTAGAGCGCTGTTTTCCGTTCCATATTCCATTCTAACAATAACATACAGTTATAGCGCGTATTTAATTACTTAATTAGTCTCCATGCTAGTAGTTCTTAGTATTAGTTGTGTCTGTTTGTATTTAAATACAGTTTCAGGAGTTACCTGTTAAGAAGATGTTGTGGTTTCTAGGAACTGAATTCGTTTCATGATTATACGCTAATTTTAACATACATTAGCATTAAAATAAAACTATTTTATACGGATTTTATCGCGATTTGGTTTAATTTTTACATTTTTTAACTTCCCGACGTTTCGATTACTTTACAGCTTTCGTGGTCAGTCCGCCCCGTGACCACGAAAGCTGTAAAGTAATCGAAACGTCGGGAAGTTAAAAAATGTAAAAATTAAACCAAATCGTGATAAAATCCGTATAAAATAGTTTTATTTCAATGTGTAACATTCGCGTAAATCTAAGAAACCATTATACATTAGCATTGCGATTTGTTAATGTAATGGAATTCTTAATTTAAATTGATTTGTATTTGGGTACTTTTTGCAATAAAAAATACTCAATTCATCCTAACATATTGTCCTTTTTAACCACCTGACGCAATAGTGGGATTATTACTTAATACTTTCATCTTCTAGTGTTATTGTATTTCCAGAACGTCGAACAAACAAAGCAATTTTTGGATCCTTGAATCTTCATTCATTCTTATAAATTTGAATATCCCAGCGTTATTTTCTAAAACACGAATAATCCAGACAATTTTACTCGATATTAATATTAGCTTATCAATGTATATTTTCATACTTCTAATAAGTCTTCATTTTAATCGGACCACATAGACCTTAAGACCCCTATATTTCAGGCCTTAACTTTTCCATGAAACCATTTCCACATACAATTATTACAGTCTGACCTCACAATGGCGAAACTAAGCCATTTCAAGTCTCATAAGGAAACGTCTTTGTTCCATAATGTTATTGTACCTGTTTGTTATCATAACGCGACCTACTGCGGCTTGTTTGGGCTTGTTTTGGCCACATCCTGTATTGTCAGCGACGGAAACTCACGCTGGATAAACAAGTATCGTACCAAAATATGAATGGACGTGTAACCACTGTTTTCCTCGGTAGCTTTCCGTAAACAACTATCTTGCGATGGTAATTGTTTAAGGTATGCCATGACTAGTACATTTGTGTCGTAACAGGAATTTCCTTCGATATACAGTATACAGTATTAGGATTTCTTTCAAAAATCCTAGCACTGCATTAAAATTCGTTTGTAATTTTTTTTTACTATTGTTTTACAATTGACCGAAATGCAGATGATGAATTGAGATCCAAATTCTCTGGCATAAAATTATGAAAAATACACACGTAGCAATGCATAGTTTTCTAAAATAATGTTATAAATAAATAAACCCTATTAATTTCTATTCGCGCATTATGTGTAAACTATGAGTGTAATAGCTGGAAATGTGCAGGGAAATATAACATATTGCCAACATTAAATCAATGTTGATTATAATTCCGCACAGCGAAGTTTGATTGCGGTTTTCTAAATATTCCTAGCATAGAATCTAAACTGACCTTTTCTATTTTATATTTACATCAAATTACACTTTATAACAGAATGACAGGGTACGTGAGTCTTGTTCAGAAAAGTATATAGACCCAACTAGGTAAAGGGTATTATTGGTTAAATGCTACCGTTGAAGTATAATCTTTCGTTTTTTTTTTTCAATTTTCACTAATCATCATCATCAAACAATCATTATCTCTTAATTTAGTTCTTTAAATTAAATAGAATCAACAATCACACACAAGGTCTTGAATCCACAGTAGGATACCAAGTCTTGTTACGTTGACATCAAAGCTACTTTTTGGTCTCATAATCCTCGCATACAAAAAAAAAGCGCAATTGTTTTGCGGCGACATTTGCTGATGGAATGTGTCCAAAATAAAGACGAACGCGATCTACTGCTGAACAAGTGGAAAGTAAATAGACTGGATATAGGTCTGATCCAAAACATTTTGTCAAGACCAACATCGGAGCAGGCACGAAATTTCTGTCGCTTAAGTACAACCGTTCAGCAGTGATTCGCGATTTTGAATTGTTTATTACAAATATTAAATATTGCAAAAAGTTATGATGGGGTTGGCATGTCCATATGGACAAAAACCCTAATGTAAATTATTGAATTAAAAAAAAATGTAAAACCTACCTGGCAATCTTTGCACCCGCTGATATCCAAGCGCGAGGCACAACGTGACATTTTCATCTGCCAGTTGGAGATTTTCACCGAGCAGCTTCACAATGCTCTCCTTGCAGTACGTACCGTTTCGGGGCTTGCGATCGTGGATTATTACCTTGAAAGACGGTCAGTGGATTGGCTAGGATATATTACTGGTATATTTTATGCCGAGTTTCTGGTTAAGTTTGCGCGTGATTGAGGAGATTTATCTTGAGTTGTAATGGAGATTTCTTCCGGTTTTTATGTTATCTGAACACTTTAGTATTAGACTTAATATACTCAATCTCCTTTTTAACGACATACAATGATAATAGATTAAGTGAACAACCAAAGAAAGGCTTGTAAAGAAAAATAAAGCCTATAGAAACGCACCATTTTCAGATGCCGATATATTCTAAACCTTAATATGATGCCAACAACGAAACAGTGCTTAAAATCGATTATATCGATTATGACTTAGCGTCAAGTTTATACAAAAAATCTTTTGAAATATTGATTTTAAAATTATATTAAAACATAATATCAAGCATTCAAATAATTATCCTCACCTGGAAATACAAAGATATTTGCTCCAAATACACGGTCATGTAGTTAATGGCCTTGTCAGCTTCGTTCTTCATGAGTAGTTTTATTTGGGACACGAGGGTGTCCATGTCCTCCCGGGACTTCTGGGTTCGGACCTGGATGTCCGCAATCAGCGCTCGGTAACCATTTATTAGATTATCCTGGAAATCTGTCGTCTGGAAAGTAGAGAGTTGTTCTTAGCTTCCTATGATAAGTGAAAATATTAAGATATTATTCGTACTGCCAAAAATATAATATTTATTATATTATTTTATACGAGAATATTTTGGAACAATGAGAATTGCGGTTTTTCATATTGATATCCCTGAATTAAAATTAAATCATATTTAATTATGTTTACACATAGCGGTTGAATTATAGTTTTGCTACCAAGAAACGAAATGTATTGCATAATTTATTTTGCCGAACATTTACAATAAATATTCCTATTTAATGTGACAGCCTTCATGGCGCAGTTGGTAAGACGCCGGCTGTGAAACATGTGTGCTCGGGTTCGGTCCCCGCATCGAGATAAATGTTTGTGTGAGTCACAAGTATTTGTTCCGGGTTTAGGTGTTAGTGAGACCGAAAAGTTTCTCGTAGTTCCTGATACCCAGGACACAAGACTCGATCTTTCTGTGGGGTCAGGACTATGTATGTGACTGTTGAGTGTATTGATTTATTTATTATTATAAGGTTTTGTTGCGCGTCTCGGTGTTTGTGAGACCTAAAAGTCTCTAGCAGTTCCTGATACACAGGACACAAGCCTTGATCTTAGTGACAATTGAGTGTATTTATGTTATAGAAAACCTTGTTTCCGTTGTACAAATTGATGTGATAAGTAATATGAATTATTGGTTATATTCTGCATTGGACTAGTTTTAGCACTAGAAGTTTCTTAAAAAAATTCATTAAATACCAAATTTTATTCGCCCTAATATCAGTCTGCCTTCTTAAGTACTTAAAACAGTTTCTTAAATCGAAACTATCAAGAGTACCATCTGCAGTTACTCACGTGTGCTCTTAAGTTAAGCACTTCGGTTTGATTGGTCATAAAACGAGGACATAAGTCGCATAGCCTTCACTTTATGTATTCTCTTTACGGCCTGATGTGATGTTTAGAACCCTGGTTCCTGATAAACTCTTTGTCGAATGTTGGCGATAAGAAGACTCTGTATGCATTTGTTTATCTAAAAGAGATCGGAGAGATTGAGATTGAAAAATAATAGAAATACTAAAAAAAACTCATTATTTATAGCTACATCAAAACACCTATTTTTTTTAGTTTGATTATTTCAACTGCCTCGGTGGCGTAGTATGGTACGGTTACAACGCTGAGGTCTCGCGTTCGAATCTCGAATCGGGCAAAGTGATACAAGGCGAACCTGGATGTCCTGGTAGCACCTCTGCCAACCCCTTCTGGGAAAAAGGCGTGAGTTTATGTATGTATGTAACTATTAAAAAAAACCATTCCCATAAAAATAACCGTAATTTTCTAAAGACTATATGAGGCAAATAATTATTAAACGTAAAGAGTTAAATATAATTCTTTATAAAAACACATCTCTCATATTTGCAGAATTAAGCATATTATTTTTAATACGAGCAGTGCTCGACGGAAGCAAAGTACTGAAATCAGCAAAATTCAGTCCAGGTAAATGTAGTGATATGACTGTTTCGAGTGCATTTGCATAGTTTATTGAAGTTGGAAATGTTAGAAGGAAACTATTATTCCCGGCCGTTGTTGAGTACCTACAGCTATAAAAGATTATGCGGGGTACATTTTATCGCAATTGCTGTTTCCTGTTAGGATAATAAATATGAATTGTGAGATATTATGGACGGTACCATTTTTGTTCTTTAATAGCATACGTACACTATGTAGGGTTTTTTTGAATTTTTATTTCAATGTGTAATTGAATGTAAAAATGTTTTTGAAATTTTCGTAGTTGCAATTAATAGCTTCATTGTAATATGCAATACCGCCTAAACAAATTTCAGCACTGGTTTGCAATGAGGGGAAGAAATGACGTGTGAAAGTTATGTTGAATGGTATAAATTGTCATGCAGGCAATGGTACATGCCGTATTCATAGCATTGAAATAAAAATATTTTTTATGGATTTTATTGTGGTTTGGGTTTAATTTCTACATTTAACTTGGATGACTAATACCTCAGTCCGCCCGTGACCACGAAAGCTGTAAAGCAATCGAAACGTCGTCGGGAAGTTAAAAAAAATGTAAAAATTTAATCAAATCCGCGATAAAATCCGTAAAATTTATTTTAATATAAATGTGTAACATTCGCATGAATCTAAGAAACCATTACGTATTCATAATATTTTTAAACCGTTGAGAGTACTGGCACTATAGAGGTCATTAGTAAAAGAAACCTATGCCAAAACTTGCGTTTAAAATCTCATGTAATGTTATGGACTATCTTATTTCTATAAAGGCATGTTTTCTTAAAATTTCTGCAATAAGTATTGTAACATAAAGGGCTATAGTAAAACCAATAAATCACAAAATGCATTCACCGAAAATTTTACCTGAATAAAACAGCGAAGAGATACTCTGCCTTAATGACACTTCCTATAACTGTTTACCAACAGTCACCATTAAAATCGCGCTTTTCATAATATTTGTCGCACAAACTGAGAGAATAAGCGACGGTTAATGAGGCGTGGATAATGACATCCTACGGCGATTAACGCAAAGCCGACGCGACGGTTTGAAACTGAAACTAGCGGTTCAGAAACTTACATGGAGTTTTGGAATTTCTGTGTCCACGTTTAGATGAAATCTAGGTTTAAAGGGTGTGTGTTTGAAAACTCCTCAAAATATAGCTTCTGGTTGCTTATTTTCTTGGTAAAATTAGTTAAGCCATGAGCTAGGTATCAATAGGGTATTTGACTATCATCGAATGTTTGTATTATTTTGTAGACAAACACAAGTGCCATTAAATTTAAAACAAAACTTTTTTGTGAAAACAGTATTAAAGTAGCTTGTAATATGAGGCAAATATTCGTATTTTAAATGAAAGAGTGGGACGTAGTGGGGACATCTTACCGTCTCTTTCACACCCGCACACGATAATGCACAGTGACGTCACTAATTTTATTTTGCATCCCTTTTCTATTAACCCCACTACAAGATTTAAAACGTTTCTCACTTGTTTAATTCTGAATGGATTTACAAAATTCATTGTTTGCTATATTTTGGATACTTTTTGATTAAAACAATAAAAAAAAATGTGTCAAATACCCTATTTATTATACAATATCCGTATCGAGAAATAAAGCACATAAAACGAAAGTTAATTTTATAAACGTCAATAAACGGACAAACGAAACACGATCAATGGACGCACTGGAGACCCTATAAACTTTACGATACGGAAATAAAAGAAACTGCCATGAAATAAAACAGATAAATAGTTTCAGTAATTAAAACTTTGCAGTCGTTAAAATTTGTGGCCTTCGAATAAAGTATTTGTGGTTATTAATATTCCTTGATAATAGCAATGTTTGTTGAAGGAAAAAAAACATTTTTTTAGTCTCGTAATAAACCTAGCCAGTGCTTTTCAAACTTTTGTTTTATTATACAGTTGAAAGAATTGAATGACTGCCTCGGTGGCGTAGTTGTATTACGGTACGGTTACAAAGCTGAGGTCTCGGGTTGGAGTCCCCAGGTCGGGCAAAGTGATATTGGATTTTTCTATTCATTATCAGCCCGGAGTCAGGAATTTGTGCCCAATATGGCGATAGGCTCGCCCCCTATGACATCGTGGGACGGAACATACAAGGCGAAATGTGGGTGTCCTGGTGGCACCTCTGCCTACCCCTTCGGGGATAAAGGCGTGAGTTTATGTATGTATGTAAGAATTGAATGAGTGCCGGTCGTTTGTTATATTTTTTGTTTGTAGATCTTCGAATCCAATGCATGTTACATATTAAAAAATAAAGCATTTCTACGAAACATAACGTAACGTATTCAACGTGGGTTTTATAATATATTTAACGGTCACTGTATTGTTTATCATTTAAGACCACGTAACATTCAAATTCATAATGGTTTCTTAGATTTACGCGAGTGTTACACATTGAAATAAAATTATTTTTTATGGATGTTATCGCGATTTACATGCAAACATGTGAACTCAGACTAACCGCTGGGTCATATTTGGTTGCTAGACACTATCATTTATTGTACTTTATAGAATAAGCTTATTAATCATTCAGTACAGTGTTTTCACTACATTCATTTACAAATAAGTTATTGAACATTAATCAATTATTGAATTAAACCGTTTTCCGTCGTCAATAAATAATTTTTAAATTCCCAACTTTGAGAAGCACTGACCCAAACAAAGATAAGCACCCACCTGCAAAGTAACGGCAACGAACGAAGCGAATAAAACAAAAAATGCTCTGTGATTCATTTCCTTTTGTTTACAAGTATCACATCCTTTTTGCACTTGACTTTACTCAAAAATCTTCTCAATAACTGCTGATATATTTTGTAAATAATTGCCGCGGGCGTGAATGACTGTTGACTGAACGAAGATTGTGGCCGTACTGAATGTTTTCCTCGTGAGTTCTTGTTTTGCTTCTCAATGCTTGTTATGGTTTTGATCAAGCTGTGGGCGCGATGACGTGCCCCATGCAGTTTATACTACATACAATGCTAAATTGTTTTAGCTGTATGGTTTTGGTATACCGCAAGGCTGGGAATTGGCTCGGTCTACATATCTGCGCTCTTAGACGTATGTGGAGGATGTTGTAAGCTGGGTTTCTAGCGGGAATGCTGCGGTATTTAAATGTGATATATTAATGCATACGTCTCTTCTGTTTTAGTACAATATACACAGCAAACATTTGACTTTAATTTTAATTAGGTATTCACTTACATTCATACAGATGTTCATGACTGTAAGAACAATTGTATTGGTAGTTAGATCATTATTGCTACTAAGCCTACGATGTTGGATGATTGGGAGCGAGTATAACTGTATTGTAGGCAAAAAATCTAGTTCTAAACAATTTATATTGTGAGATCTCTTTTCGAATAACGCACAAAAGTGGAATACCTGATTTGGTGAAAAATTAATTAATCGAACCTACATTAGTCTTTGACTTTTGCACGCGGCCACTGAAACAAATAAGGCAGACCTACTTTGTATGTATTTTGTTCCCGAACAATATTATTTTACTTATTTCATATTTGTAATTAAGATATTTACAACGGAACTCTATATATTTAATACTCCACTCGCGCCCATTTTATTGTTATTAAAACAATTATTTGTTAGAATAACAAACGCTCATCACAATACAAATAATATTTATTCACGACACTATACGAGTATATTATTAAGTGTGTGGAAGTGCGTGGAGACCTGTTGGTAACGGACCAGACGCGACGGCCTACATGTTCACGGTGGTCACGGGTTCAAATCTCAGGGCAAACCTCTGACTTTCCGGAGTTATGTGTGTATTGATAGTCAATCACCACGCACTATAACGGTGAGGGAAAACATCGTGAGGAAACCCGCATACCATAGCGATTTGTTTGAATTTCTGTGGTATGTAAAGTCCGCCAACCCGCATTAGGCAAGCGTGGTGGACTATATGGCCTAACCACTCTCAATCGTACACTCGATTGTAGAGTAGGCTCGTGCCCTGCAGAGGGACATATATGGGCTGACACGATATGATACGATAATATATATTATTTTTTACTCCTATATTTATATTAAAATAAACCGGCAACTGCAAATGAATCTACTTTGCCATTTATATCAGTCATCTGATGGAAGATTCGTTGGTATTATTTATTCTTAACAACTCACTTATGGTACTGAAAAGCTTACAAAAAGTGGACTATTCAAGAAGGGTTTTAAACCCAGGATTACCAGTTTACTGGCTAAACACTAGGCCAAAGGGGTAGCTTTGGTTTCTCTATGTATCTAGTCAAGAAAAGAACCCACGCCCTATACTTTGCTTAAGACGGCAACGCATCATCGATAACTCTTTGTCCCTTTCGAACCACTTTTGAATTTAGTTTGAGGGAAGAAGACAAAACATTCGATAAATAAAATATGTTTTAAAATGTGGGTGCCCATGTAGCACCTCTAGGAAGGGGTAGACACTCCTTCTGGGAAAAAGGCGTGAGGTTACGTAAGACTTAGATCCCTTACCAACAGATAACTTGTCCATTCGCCTCATATTTCATGAAAAATAATGTATGTATGTATCTGCTACTATATTGAATCATTAGTCGCGCATAAAGTCGAGAACTTCATTTCCCACAAACACTCGCACCAGCTCGTAACAGCCTTTACGTTTCTAGCTTTATAGGTCGTACCGTCCCAGCCTCGCCACAATATGATATTCCACTATTGTACCGGGAGTTTTCCGTTCGGCATTATCTACAACACCACCGGATGTATTTGAAGATGTGGTCGAGAGATCGGATATTTGGCTTGCGTATTGTTTGGGGAAACTAACGGGGACTATCTGGGGGTTATTATGTTCAAATTGTGTGTCTAAAGCCTGGTATTTGAGGGGGAAGTTGTGAAAAGATAGCTCTTGAAAAAGTATAATACTTGTGACAAGGTGATTACAGAATGGTTTCTTAGATTTTCGCGAAGCGCAGAAGGAGCGCGATCTGCGTATATCGGATCGCAAAAACTAGTTAACTTTTTAATTTAATAATTGAAAATTAAGGGTGGTTTCATTGTAACAGTCACTGAGCGGATGACTAATACCTCAGTCCGCCCCGTGACCACGAAAGCTAGAAAGCAATCGAAACGCCGGGAGGTTAAAAATGCAAAAAATAAACCAAATCGCGATAATTTCCGTAAAAATTAGTTTTATTTCAAGATAAGTACGTTCTACAGCATTAAAAATCGTGAAATAGTTACGTTTTTCATTTTGCACGTAGAACTATGATTTTCCTGTAATGTAATGATTATAATTTGTTAAATTTTTTGCTAAGTCCCCTTTTTGCAAAATAAAATCAGATGATGCTAGAGGTAAACGACAGGTGCTGCTTTGATTTTGGTACATTGTACATATTTATTAATAATCAAATGCTTGAAACGACAAAATATGTGTCTGTGTATATTCAAATGACTAGTATAATTTGTATTTCGTTGTTAGGTTTGTAAAATACTTTATAATATATTTATTTGTAGTTAGTATTCAGTGTATTGGGTTTCCCACAAAAAATAAGGTTGTTTGTGGTTCCTCATTTATCAGACTCGACTGCAATATATGTATCTGCAATACGGACCATCCCGGTGGGACGGATCCTATCGCTGCAATCCAAATAGACATCAATTTATAGCCAAAATTCTGGACTGAAATAAATGAAATATATTTATTAGTATTTTTTTTATTACGTTGGAATTTGGAACCAGTGCAAAGCGATTTTCGTCTGTTATAAGAATGTGCTTTAAGATTTTCCCACTCGCAGTCTGTCTGAGGTCAAAGACATCGGAAATTGAATAGGTTTTGAGCTTAGACCGTAAATATCAAAGTGGGAAATCGTTCGACTATATTCCATCTTGTTGATATAATGAGGTTTGATTCACACACCTATTAGATTCACATACGTAAACATACATAAATCACTCCTTTTTCCCAGAAGGGGTAGGCAGAGGCGCCACCAGGACTCCGAAATTTTGCCTTGTATGTTCTATCCCATTACGTAATAAGGGGGTGAGCCTATCGCCATATCGGGCAAAAATTCCTGACTCCGGGCTGGTAATGAATAGAAAAAAATCTTAAATAACATTGTGCCCGAACCGAAATTCGTACCCGAGACGTTTGCAATCGTACAACTACGCCACCGATTTTAATATTGAAAATTGGATATTTAATAAACAACATACTCCATAAACATCTCTCTCTCTCTCTCTCATCATCTACATTTCAATTGTAGAGATTATGATTGTGAAAAACAAAAGTAGAAATTCCTGTGAATACAAAACAAGGGTCGTAACTTGGTTAAAATGTAGTAAACAGTTTGTGAACATATTTCCCTTTATAGTCATAACGTATCTTCCGTCGCGGAATAAGGGAGACAATGTTGCATAATTTCCCTATGGAGAAAATATTTTATGGCTCACAACAAGCGGTTTACAACACACATCTTCGTCATCGTAAAAATATTAATATTATCGCGACGTTGTTGACGATGTAGTAATTCCAGTTATTATAGTTTTAAATATGTTTTACTGCTTAAAATTAATTTGAATAAATTCATAATCTAAGCTCAATATTCTAAAATATGCATGTAAGTAGGGTAATAAAAATATCCTTTTAATTCCGTAAAAATCAATACAATATGTAATGATGCATTGTATGTATGCATAACAATTTTACGAAGCACTTGTTTTATTTATTTCATTCATTCGTGGTTATCATCGTAATATACATCC
Organism: Deilephila elpenor; assembly: GCA_949752805.1. NCBI lineage: Eukaryota > Metazoa > Arthropoda > Insecta > Lepidoptera > Sphingidae > Deilephila > Deilephila elpenor. Next base: position 8,865,097 of record OX457111.1, read on the forward strand.
ACTTTTGTACCGAAACTAAAGATTTAAAGTTGCACAGAAAAATTATCAATACTTTTTATGTTACCTTATTTATCTTTGAGGTACATTCATAGGTTAATTAATTAATTTAAGCCATAGTAATAAGTTTTATTTCGCCAGCGCCATCTATTATTTGTTTCATGATTTAAAAGAGCGCGTAGCCTATCAGAAGTTCACGAGGCATTAGTCGCAAACAATGAAAATATTATGAAACGTAGGTGGAGCCACTCGTAATCGCAGTGAGGAAAAAAGGTCAGCGTATAATTTGATTAATTAAAGTTTATGATAATAATAAAAACTTTGAAGAAAATTTTATGAAGATGCTATTTTCATAGTCATTAATTTATCGTTTAGGATAATGCGCTGTTAAAGGATTAATTTGTTTCCTTCGGGCATTAACTTTCACTCATCAAGGCGGCTGAGTGCTACGTTAAATACTAATTAATTCTAGGTTTTCTTAACAGAGGGCCACACATGAAAAATATTTGGCGCAAATGTTAAAATTAGCAGGGTTTTTGGAGAACTTTCATTAAATAAATTGATAAACCATCCCGAGATTAGTTAGTTATTTAAAAATCGATTTTATTTGTATTTGTATTGTTTCATATTATGTATTCATTGTTAAGGTCAAATGATATTTTAATTAAATAGGGTGGTTGCTATCTATTAGTATTCTATCTAATTAGTATTCTAACAAAAAAATGCTATTTCGTTTGTTTTCTATTACATTTAGGCGTAAAAAAGTACAGATACGTTTAAAATGTGTTTTGTCTTGACGGGCGTTGTAAAATCTGTTTGATTTTGTTGTTGGTTTTTATCTGAAAGTCCGTGAGATAGACAAAGAAAAATGTAAATATTGTTTTATGTTATCGATTGAAAATACAAAAACTGTATAAAGGTGGTTAGAAATTTTGAATGTTTTTATGAAACTGTTTGTTGATGAATAATCGAAGTTGTTTGTTGTTTTGTTGTTATAAAAATGTTGGCCCTATTTATGATATCGGTATTTCTTGGAATAAGTAATAATTTAGAGAAATTGTTACAATACATTTTATAACAATTGAAATCTATTTCTATATAATTATTTATCTACCGGATATATTAAGACTGCGACCGAAAACGAATCCAGCTGGTAGTTTTAGTGGTTACAAACACGATGCAAATAAAATTTTCGCTAAAACAGAGACAGATATAATTTATATTTTTTTTAAAATCTGCCTGTTTTTTTTTTTTTTTTTTTTTATAAATATACACCCAACAGTCACATACATAGTCCTGACCCCACACTAAGATCGAGTCTTGTGTCGTGGGTATCAGATGCTACGAGAGACTTTTCGGTCTCACAAACTGTTTGGGTGGCAAATACCTAGTTTTTGCGAAAATACAAATTTAAACCCTTACGTACCATTGCGTATTTAAAAATAAAGAGGTGTAAATCATAATTTTAGGAAAACTATGTATATATCACCCAAATACGACGATAAGTAAAAAAAATTCAAAAAAAATGTTGGCAATTTTTTTTGCGAAATTTTTACTGTGTATAAAAATTAATAATACTACCACCTGGCTTCGTTTTCGGTCGCGGTCTTGATATACCCTGTATTTTCTACATCTTATACATCTTGTTAGACAATAGTCCACCACATTAGACAAGTGTAGCTGTAAGATACTAAGCAAATGATACTAGAGGACAAAAACTAAGAGAAAGGCGCGGTATGTTCTCCTTGGCCAACGGTGAACTTAAAATATGGCCGATCGCCTTTCACGATTCCAACTCACACCTCAACTCAGTGATCTATTCATCAAAAAACTACTCCAAAGATATCAGTCACACGAACTATTACCGATGGTAACAAAACAATTCAAGTACATCGAAGCGAAGGAACGGACAAACGGTTTTAGTGTACAATTCGGCACGACGCACAGTGGGTCGAAACGGCTATTTTTGTGACATAGGATTTTTTTTCGGATTTTCCAATTTTTTTTGACGCCAACGTTTTGATATTATCATTCCTTACACTATTCATTCTTTGTATTTTTTTGCTTAACCCTATAATTTCGGCAAAAAAAAATATTTTAGGTTTTTAATGTATGGAACGCACTATAAAAACCTAAATTTCTACGAAGTCCTGCTAGATCCTGCGTTGAAACCTTATTTTTCTGAATCTTGGTCTGTTCTACTATACTTCTATACTTCGAAAGTCTGCATCGAACTGCAACTTTTTCAGTTATGCAGTTCGAAAGAAATGATAAAATTCAATATTTCCCAAAAGATTTTTTACAATTATCTTCAGTAAATTTGACACAAATAAGATAAATTAATCTAATAAATTAACAAATACCAAGGAAAACTTGTATATGTGCCGTGCCAGATTAAAAAAAAACAAATGATGGAAATAACCCCAATTAAAAAATAATAATAAAAAAGGCTAGTATAAAGCCTATACCTATATACTACTCACTATCACTACTGTTTTGTAGATCTTCTAAAATACTCTCTACATTAATAAATTCTAAGTCTTCTGGTTTTGATGGCAAATGCAGAAGCTCTTTAGCTTTTGTTGAGAGAACCATAACATGTTTTTTTGTCATGCGTGATCTAAGACTTGTGATCTTTGGATCAGATGACAAAAGGAGATTATGTAAGATGTCCTCATTCGAAGATATCCTACTAATTTTTCGGGAATGATTTTCCCTATATTTTCGGAAGTCTTTGTTCCGTGCTTCTGCGGCTTCTTCCGACAGCTTCCCAATGGGTATAGCCCCAAAATGTTTAATTATGTCAGCCCCATGAACTAATAATTTATGTACACTGGAAGGCATATAATACCACGGATATAAATCAACATATAGTTTTGCGGTTTCGGTAGAAAATAAAGCCAATTTAGTAATATCAACACGCTCTCCAGACGCAATGGTTTGTAGAATGATATAAAAATTCTCTATCAACTGCTCATTAATGCCAGTGATACGTGCTGTCATGGCTGTATTTTTAAAAAATCTTCAAACCGTATTACCATCATTAGTGGTGCCTGCTCCTTGCTTCACTATATCAATTAGCAAGCCACATTCTTCTTTAAATTCTTGTTGAATTGCAGACTTTCTGGTCTTCATTTTCTCTTTATCGTCACCCCTGCAGTTCCATTTCTTAATCTCCAAACGGTAAGCTATGTGGAGTAGGCACTCCATGCATCTTATCCACGCATGCAATGATGACAATCCATACTGGTACATTTCTTCATTCTTAGATCGCAGTTTGTGGGATTCCAAATTATTCATTTCTGTTGGTTTCGCTTTGCAAATGTCACAAACTGCTGTTGAAGTCTCAGAAAAGTATGAAGTTATTTTGCCGTCAATCATTGTCATCATTAATTCGTGGGCAATTTTCACTTTCCTAAATATAGATGGCTGGAGTGCCTCGATTTCTCCTGATATACCGGCTTTTATAGCTGCTACAGTAATTTGTGTTTCTTTTGTGAACGTAAACATAATGGGACGACAGTAAAATGTGGATGAACTTCGATCGTTTTCCCATAAAACCGTTCCATCATCATGTTGTAGTCTTATTGGAACAAGACTTGCCATAAATATACTGGAATCGTCCACGCCTACTTCAGAGATCTGCTTATAATTGCTTTGCCCCGAGGATCCATCAAAGCCCCATTTGCTGATAAGCTTCAGGTCAGTTGCAGAATCTAAATCGAACTCAATTGTAAGCCTTGAGGCTGTCAAGTTGAGCAGAGCTTGCAATTTAACTGATGCCGTGCAATCACTAAATGTCATATCCTCCTTTCTTGGGTAACATTTCAATTTTGCTTCTTTTAATTTATAATAAGAAGGATACAATTGAAAGCCTTTTTCGCTTGCTGATTCTCTTAGGTTTATATATTGTGCCTTCGACAAATTTAGGGAAACAAGTAGCGCCAACGCTTTATCAGCAGTGTATGGAACATATTTTTTTGCATTCAAGCAATTATTCACTTTTGTTATATCTTCTGGATTTTTAAGTAAATGGTTTATTATATTAGCGATGGCTTCTTGTCCATTACATTTCAGTGTATTTGATGTAGCTGCAATTAATTCTTCCTGAGACAAATTATTTTGAATTTGGTCTACTCGTCTTCGTTTTTGTCGTTCGCGTTTTCGTCGTCGTACGCGACGTTCACATTGCGGCCGCAAATATTAGATTCCATTTGATTGGTGCCCGCGGTCGACTGCGTTCCGAAGCCCCGGATCATTCAGACGTGCATCATAATTTATGGACCAATGGAAAGCTCTGATAGACAATTTCATCTCCTTTGTCGAGCTGCTATGTTCCGACTTCCAGCATTTATATGCACATGAAATTATATTGGCGAATTTTGGGGGTATGATCGTTTTTGAAATCAATTTCTTGTGGAACAATCTATCAACACTTATGTCGGTAAATTAAAGTAGTAGATAACTTACGAGATTTTTTGAAAACGTAATGTGTAAATGTAATGTACATATTACCATAATTTTGATCTTCAATGTCCAGTATTGTATTTATATAGAAGTTTTATTTTATTTTAAGTTTCCGATCTAGTTTTCGTTAATTTAAGACCTCTGACATCTGAAACGCGGTTGATAGTGAAGGAAGCGAAATGCTTTTGCGATATGCGCAAATTAGGTTATAATTTGCATCAGTTTGTATTTGTTTAGTAGCCTATAAATAATAAAAACAAATAATTTAGCCTGTCTCACTGGAGAGCATGAGTTTCCACTTCATTCGATATTTTGATGAAGAGGGTGTAGGGCATGGTCCACACTATCCTAACGCGGATTAGCCGACTTAGCAGATAGCTGAGGTCTCAGGTTCGAATCCCAGGTCGGGCAATGTGATATTGGACTTTTCTATTCATTATTAGCCCGTAATCAGGATTAGTGCCCGATATGGCGATAGGCTCGCACCCTATCACATAGTGGGACGGGACACACAAGGTGAAACGCGGGTGTCCTGGTTCCTCTGCCTACACCTCCTGGGAAAAAGGCGTGAGTTTATTTATGTAAATCTTATAGGTGTGTGAATCAAACCACGTTATATCAACGTGATAGAATAAAATGTAACGAGTTCCCACTTTCATATTTACGATCTAAGCTCTACCCTATCCAATTTCCGGTGTGTGTTGACCTCAGACAGACTCCCAGAGGGAAATTCTTAAAATCGTATTTTTTATAACAGATAAAAGTCATACAAATTTATGTATGTATGTTAATACACTAACTTACATAGACAGTACAGATAAATAGGTTTTTTTTTCAGTGACGAAAACTAAACTCAACATACTCGTATTTCTTTTGGCATCGTGCATCGTACTCCAAGAGATGCGAACTGAGTCGTTTCACAAATTTCGCATATATTTTTCACATTGCACGTTCACGTAAATCTTTTCAATCGTGGTGTCTGCGGCGTTTTCTTTTGCTATCAAATTCAAATTTATATTCAACGTAACTCTTGGTAGCATTTTGTCAAAAGAAAAGGCATGGATATTTTCTTCTTGTTGAGTATTTGATTTAGAAAACTTTTTAAAATTACATACATACATAAACTCACGCCTTTATCCCCGAAGAGGTAGGCAGAGGCGCCACCAGGACACCCACATTTCGACTTGTATGATCCGTCCCACGATGTGATAGGGGGTGAGCCTATCGCCATGTCGGGCACAAATTCCGGGCTGATATAATGAATAGAAAAATCCAATATCGCTTTGCCCGACCCGGGACTCGAACCCGAGACCTCAATTTGTAACCGTACCTTAACACAACTACGCCACCGAGGCAGTATTATAAGTAGTTTTTTTAAAACTACTAATAATAATATGGTATTTGTGACCCTATTTTTACACAAAATGACTACAGGAGATGGCTATCGCTCGCCAGTTCATATAATTATACAAGTACAGGCTTTGCTAATCCAACACGCAACTCACTGAGAGAAGGGCACTCAATTTTTATAACAGTCCAAAGATTTTAAAATTATGTCTTAATTATTTTGTATACTTATTCGTTCCAAGCTTAAATTACTTTATTCTAAAAACATATTTTGATAAAAACCATCAACTCTTTACACATACTTTATACAAACTCGTGATAAATTTTCAACTATTCAACTACACAATTCGATGTCAGGTAATGCGCGGCCTTAATTGCGTTTTAGCATCGCGCTATCATTGGCAGCATAATTGGCACAACACCTACATAGCACTCAATCGACGATGCTTGATTAGCTCGGGTGTTGAATGTAAGCCGCTGTGGGTGATTTAGGTCTAGTTGAACGGTCGCTTGATGTACACCTGTAATATTTATGCACTTAGGTCCGGTAGATGAGGTGTTAATATGTAGATAGTGTAGGTAGTTTACCTAGGCTTGGGTAGTAAAATGTTTTAAAGATTTCTAGGTGCATCATGAGCTTTTGTTTAGCAGCATTCTAATAATGATTACTGTTTTGTAAACAAACATGATTTTTATATGGATGCCTCTACATTCCTAACAAAGGGAAATTAGCAAAATTTAAATATTTAATCCTTGTGCAGCAAGCACGTAAAAAATCGTAGGAGAAAAATAATTGTATATATGCACTACAATGATAAGAATACACAAATGAAAGAGTATTATTTTGCAATTGATGCATGCGGTGTAGGTGTATAAGGTATCTAATTAAAATCATCGTTTCATCCGTCTCCGAGAGACAAATATCACCTTCCCCGGACTTCATGGTTAGTTACCACGTTGTCATCCTTAATTACGTACTTCATGTGGATTGCTTAGATTAACCAATTGCCCTGTTCTGGCTTTTGCCCAGCCCAGTGGCGAACATTTGCAAAAACTTCTCACGTATCAGCCCAAATACATCCCACTGCAGAGCACGGGCCTCCTCTATAATCGAGATTACGATCGAGAGGGGTTAGGCCATAGAGTATCGCAAAAACATACTCAATAACAAATATAAAAGGGTTTTTGTAGACATCATTAATTTCCGCACGTCCTCACCGGGCCGGCGGTGCGTATCCAACACCTCTACAACTTCTGTAATTAAGCGTCGATGATGCCATAGAAGTAACTACGTTATGTAACATTGAAGGTCGATACTCTCGATTACCTTCGTTTCTGATCTGTCGTCGGAATTTCACTTGTGGTAGGTCTCTCAAATGTGAGAGGCCGCCTGGGTAGGTACCACCGCAATGTCTATTTCTGCCGCCAAATAGAAGTGTTAATGCGCTGTTGTGTTCCGGTATGAAGGGCATCGTAGCCAGAGTACCTACCGGACATGCTTAACATCCTATGTTGTAGGTAAATCAAGTGCTTAAATAAAACACAGTGGTTGATTTACACTGTTTGTGACTCGTCCACTCGGTCTGGCGCCTGTCAGTGTTATGACCGGTGGGAGGCGGCTCGCACACTTATATATAATTAGAAGACTTGATTTACATCTACCTACAACCTTATTAGTCTACACCACAATGTGTTCATTGTTGTGTTATGTTCATAATTTAATCCTGTGATAAAGCACGATTTTGCATTATATATTTTTTGTTGTTCTCACTATTCCGTTATAGATCCTACTGTATTTCCATTCCACGCGGTCTTTAGTCCATGTCTGTACATGGCCTGATCAATTTTTGTCTGCATATTTTGAAATACATTAAAATATTCTTGTATTTAATCAAAAAGAACAGATAAAATTCCTAACTTTTATTTTATTTCAATCTGTAAAATTCGCGTAAACATAAAGCAATATAAGGATTTTTGTTTCAAAATCAATAAATCAAAGTCACATATATTTCGAAATTTATTTTTATCGGCTCCAAATGTCACTGTGAATTTTATGCATATTCTCTTCGATATATCACCTCGGACATAACGCCACGATCTAAATCCAACTTTCAGAGTGACAAAACTAAACTAATAAATTGCATGCACATTGACGTGGCAACCATAAATTGCCAACAGATCATTTTTTTAGAACCCAGCGTTTATTCAGCGGTTGTTACGTCCACGAACATAATTATTGTTAATGCTGCTTAGTTTTTGCAGCGCTGCAGCGGAAAATTTCATTCACGTTGCAAACTGAAATTCCCGTACACGACTAATACCCAAACAGACCATTACAGTTTCACAAACGGTTTAGGTAATCTTTGGCTCAGTTAAAGGGGCCAGGCGCGAAATCTGGCAGCTCTCGTGGGAACTGAATTTAACTCGCCTTAGTGATTTCTTTGATAGAGAAATAAGTTCGTTTTTCAATTTGCGAGGGATAACATAATTTTGTTTTCTATGGAAGTTATGTGGTACGTGTATCGGATTCCCTGGAGATATAAATATGTATGGAGTTATGTAATAAGTTATTACGTTTTGTGCCGTGAATATCCCTCGTAACAGATTTGTGGAACGTAACATAGTTTGTCGGTGTACGCAAATAGCGCCCCTATATGAAAGTGCAGGGAACTGTTGATATTTCAGCGATCGCGCTGCAAACTTGTATCTGTCTGTTGCACTTACTATCAATCTAATTTTAGATGAAGGCTTCACGTGACAAGCGAATCCACTGCTTAGTACCTTCTTTGGTTGTAACATAAAAAACAACTGTTAGGATAACGTAAAGATACAACTGTGCAAGTCTGAGTTTGCACCAGTGTATACTGGAACGTGGGTGGGCAAATAACTGCGCAAACTTCGTTCCAATTTTCGATTCGAGGCTGGTGTTAACTCGGGTTTGCGCAAATGCACTTGAACGTGTGTGGCAGGCTTAAGTTAGATTTTAGGCATATCCATTACAATGACTTCATATGAATCATCTTTTCTTCTAAAGTCACTATAACCTGACAGTAAACGGAGAGCAAACGAGACAGAGTATAGACCATATGGTTGTCTTTCGTCGGCTGACACTATCACGCCGGCTTGGCAGGATTCCCATACCTGCGGCTTGTTTCACACCCGGCTTCTTCACAATACCCAACACTGTACATATTTTCCTTCTTTAAATGCAAACAAAGATCTTCAGGATATTTCTCAGCTAAGACAAGCCATTTCCATATATGACACCATCAAGCCTATATGACATAGAGAATTGTCGATACGTGTCTGGACTAAACAGGAGCGGCATGTGTGCGAAATTTAATCCGGATATGTACGGAATACCCGATCATTGTATTGGGCTTGTTTGGGTCAATTATTTGGCACAATTTGATCAGTCTCAATTAGGTACGCCGGTGTTTGCACGCGTATTGTGTACTGATCATTTGTATGAAGTTGATTTACAATGTAGCTTTTATTGAATTAGGTAATTTTGTGTTAGTATTGCACTTGTTTGTTATGGGCTTGGATCCAATGTTGCCCAATGATAATGTTGATTATTTGTTATTATCTGATTCTTTGTTCTCTTCTGAAAATGTTGATTCCTTTAGGCAATTTGTGCGGATGTATTAAAGCAAGTTGGCATGGCGTGTCGCATGGCAAGAGATAACTGACTTTGGCGAGACGATAGTCTGTTTACAATTTAGGGCGTAGTGTAGTTAGTTACAATCTAATGTAAAAAAGAACCATTAAAATGTTGTGGGTGTCCTAAAAGAATATACGCAAAATTGGCCATTAATCTAAAACCTTCGATTCTACAATCAGTAGTTTTATTAAAACTAAAATATATCAGAACAATTGAAAAGAAACGAACGACTCACCGTCTTTGAGATCTTTTATTAAATTAATACACTACTATCTCGACTTTAACACAATTCTTCCAACGATATTAAGTTGAGACGCGCCTTCCAATAGTCAAGTATGCAAATTTAAATTTTCTCTCTACAAAGAAAAAAATATTGCGGATTGAATTAAATGAATAAATGCATTGCCATTTTAGTTCCGCCGCGGGAAAATTGACCGAGATTGTGTTTTAATTTCATTCATTTGCATGTCAAAATAAATGCTCAGTAACACAGGTGTTGTGCTGAAAGCGGAAAGCTGGGTAGGGAAAATGGAGGTTAGAAAACAAAAAAAAAATTCTATCGCTAAGTGCAATAATATACTTATATGCTATTGATTTAATGGTAATAGTTGCTTGTTGATTGTTATATTTTGGAATCAACCTCCACGTCGAAAAATGATTTCTATTTGGTTTTATTATTTTGGTAGTTTGTTTTGTCAGATGTTTGATATTTCATCCAATTTTTTTAAAATTGGTATATTGTATTAACAAAATGAGTATACAGAGCCAATCCCTTTTAGATATAACAATATAATTTGAAAATTGACAATAACAGTGTATAAATTCTATCTGAAATGTATCTCCATGCCTTTTGCAAGCTGAACAGCATTATTAAACAGTCTTATAATTCTCGTATACTCCTATAGCATGTTTCTGCCCAGCCTGAATTAATGATGGCGCAAATTACGTTTCGGAGAGGCGGAAGGAAAGGATGCAAGCTATTTGGGTTGCGATCGATGTTAGCTCTGTATTTCAACAATTTGCTAATGGCTTTGTTTAGTGAATAGTGTGTTAGTCGGTGCCGAATTCTGTTGCCGGACAACTTAATATAATGCATTAATGTTTCATAATGGAAACGCGTAATTAGGAGGCAAAACACATGGGGATATTGCTAAAATTCAACGCGTTTCATTGAGACTGTGATTTATTTATACTTATTAATGAGTTGTACAGACACCTTCATTATTTGCAAGGTCTATATCAGATTATATAGTCTGTATTTACGTATATGATATATGATATGAGCCTTCGCAACAATTGGGAGAGTTTAGGTCTGATCCTAGCTTTGTCTAGTGTTGGGTTAATTAATGATTGTATACAGCAAACTAATTTAATCTGTATTGTTATTCTATGCCAAATATCTATCTATCTATATCTATATCAGCCCATATACGTCCCACTGCAGGGCACGGGCCTACTCTACAATCGAGAGAATCGATTGAGAGTGGTTAGGCCATATAGTCCACCACGCTGGCCTAGTGCGGGTTGGCGGACTTACATACCGTAGAAATTCTTTAAAATCGCTACGCTATGCAGGTTTCCTCACGATGTTTTCCTTCACCGATAAAGTGCGTGGTGATTGACTATCAATACACACATAACTCCGAAAAGTCAGAGGTGTGCCCTGGGATTTGAACCCGCGACCACCGTGAACATGTAGGCAGCCGCGTCTGGTCCGTTACCAACAGGCCACCACGCACTATGCCAAATATATTAGCCAATAATTTATACCAAAACGTCAGAAACTTGAAATATCGGGCCAATGTTTGTGTATAACGCCAACGTTTTGGATAAAACAAATACAAAAGTAATTTATGTAAAGAAAAGGTCATGAGACGATTTGCTTAGGAACTAAAATAACAACCGATTCTCAGATAAAACGTTTACTTTACATTGCTCTGACTGAAGTGAAATGAATAAACGGAGTAAACAGCTAAACACAAATACGAATGTTCTTTGTTTGGCGACAAACAAACAAACGAAAGGCAATGTTGAATATGACGAACATCGACTTGTATAAATAAATGTACGTATGTGATTTAACAGTTGTGTATATGTTTAATTCTATCTAAAAGATGAGCGAATGTGAAATATTTTAAACGTTTACATATATACATACATAAACTCACGCCTTTTTCCCAGAAGGTAGGCAGAGGTACAACCAGGACACCCACGGTTTGTATTTTTCGTCCCAAGATGTGATAGTAGGCGAGTCTATCGCGAAATCGGGCACAAATTCCTGACTCCGGGCTGATAATTAATAGAAAAATCCAATATCACGATTTATACCATATAAAAGATTAGTAAATGTTAAGCGCATTTTGACTATGAGCTAAGTCGTATTTATTAAAAAGGAGGCTTTTGCCGTGTACCTACCAGTACAAGTCTTGTTACTGTTTATTATCATTATCAGCCCTTCTGCGTCCACTGCTGGACATATGCCTCTCCCATAGCACGCCACTGGGCTCGATCTTCAGCCCATCGTCGCCAACCGCTACCAGCCACCCCACGAATATCGTCGCTCCACCTGGTTGGAGGGCGTCCTACACTACTGTTTATTAAGTAAATGGTTATGCAGATAGAGGATTTAATGAAAGATGCAGGCAACAGTCATGTGTTTAACCTTTTTCTCATAATAGGGTTCTAACTTTTCCACTAATAGTTATGATCAATTATGCAAAGTAAGTATTAAGTTTCATACTCATAAAAGTAATACACATAGTACTAAGCGCGTATTATGTTGTAGTTACAAAGAACTTATTTTACATAATAGCTTTACGCAGTCATTATCGTTATACAAATAAACGACGTATAAAACCCACTATGGGCGAACTCAGCGTGTTACAAAACGTACATGGATACTAACAGGCTGTTAAAGTCACGAAATTACTATATAATTAACTATTTTGTACAATAAATTAACAAAGCACTGGCCGTCTGAGTATTGCCTCTGTCTTCAGAATAGTTGAAGGCGATTGTGTTTCAGTTTGACATTGTAAAATTACATTACAGTGAAATTACTTGGCATTATGAGTCTTAGTACCAGGGGAGGGTGTCTTAAAGTCTTGAGGTGACAGTGCAGTACTATGCAGCGCTTAGTAATAAGAAGCTTAGATCGGTATTGGTCCTGTAAATTAGCAGATGTGACGCTCAATTCTAGGCCAGCTTTATGCTCGTCTAAAATATAGTGAAACGATTAAATATTTTTTTCGATTTAAGGTAACAAAAATACGCGTACACAACTCAAAGGTTTTATTCGATAAATACCTACTAAAGAAATTGGCCTGTCATAATTCATGATTTCTAAAAAGTCCAACAACGTAGACAGGTAGACAAATTCAAGGAAATTAATGAATTATTTTCGCCCGACAATACGTCTTTGTGTGGTACAATACATAAGAGATTATGGATAAATATTAATCGTTTTTTCCATCTATTACACGGAGTCTAAACGGTATATTTTTCAAGGATTTAAGATTAGGATTAGGTTTGCCAATACTCTTGCATTAGGAGTTGAGATCCAAGACATAATTTCGCACTTTGTTTATGCTACTACCCGTCATCAGCTTCTTTTCTTATTGCGCTTTATCTGCAATGGTTCTGCTATCAGCTGACTGTCAGATCTTCATCTGTTTGACTCTGAGAATGTCAGTTTTACTATGAGCTGCCGTTACTAAGCTCACAAATCGTTCTTAACTTACACCGAACCAAGCCTTAGTTCGCGAGGTAACACTCGAGCACGGCTGTCTCGGACGCCAATTGGCTGAAAACCCCGCACCTGCGGTGACAGCTTCCAGACAGCACAGATAATTGATGAGCTCATTGTATAGTAAACAAGGAATTATGACGTCACTACTTGATGAATGTGCGATAAAGCGGAAAATTGCTTTGAATTTTTATGCTAGTTATTTGGTTCCGATAATGTATTTTTGGCAACCTACATAATTTTGTGAAGGTGTGGGTATTTTGTTATAGTTACAACTTAATACATTGCTTATAAATTTAAAATATTAGCCCATTTATATATAATCCGTCGATTTTAGGCACAGGCAGTAGGCAGGCATTGGGCATGCATTTCGTTATTTTTTTTATTGCGATGAATGGCTGCCTCGGTGGCGTAGTTGTATTACGGTACGGTTACAAAGCTGAGGTCTCGGGTTCGAGTCCCGGGTCGGTCAAAGTGATATTGGATTTTTCTATTCATTATCAGCCCGGAGTCAGGAATTTGTGCCCGATATGGCGATAGGCTCGCCCCCTATCACATCATGGGACGGAACATACAAGGCGAAATGCGGTGGTGGCGCCCTGGTGGCGCCTCTGCCTACCCCTTCGGGGATAAAGGCGTGAGTTTATGTATGTATGTATGATGAATGGCGAGACGAGCATGCCATTCGCCTGATGTTAAGAGATACGACCGTTCATGGATAGTAGAAAAGTAAACGATACCACGAATTACAAAGCATTGCTTGGCATTCCACTGCGCTCACCATCCTGAGACATAAGATGTTAAGTCTCAATATGTCCAGTAGTTACTCTGGCTCCAATGTCTTTCAAACCGGAACACATCAGAGCATTTACACTGCTGTTTGGCGGGAGAAATAGGCATATCATATATTGTGCCTATGTATATATCTGCGTTTATTCTCGCCATATGTTAGTAATGTTGCTTACCACGCATGAGTGTCAGGCAAATCTGGATGGATGGATATATGCAGTACAGTTGAAATCCCACATGGAAAACAATTTATTGTAGTCGTAGGTAAGCCAAGACATTCTATATTATTTAATATTTTGTTACATTGCAAGATGCAAAGTTGGTTGTAAAATAAATACAATTATTTTGAAATACAGCTATTTGATATTTTTTTAAGACAAGAGCACACTTTTTCTTTAAATGTCCGTGTATTTCTTTATAAGATACGGTACGATTTTTTATTGAGGATAATTACGTTTGTTGTACACGTTACGGAAGGTTTTTCAAATATGTTATATTTCCTTCTACACGTTGATTGTAGACAAAATGAAAAGTATAAGAAATGTAAAGAATTTACATTCTGATATTAATAGCAAATCCATGTAAATATAAATTAAGCCTTTTGGCACGTACCGATTAATCGTATTAATTTACCTACCGGTGATGAAATATCCAATGCGTACCAAGTTTCTAATCAAAACAAAAAAGAAAGGATAAGAAAAGAGATATCGGAATCATTTTAAAGTTCAGTAAGTAAGTCAGTTACTTTTATTCCATTGCAATTAATCCAGTTGTCATCCTTAACTCGTTTGCCAATAAACTAGGTTCCGTTGTGAAACTGCTAAACCCTTTTTACGGCGCCTTCAGCCCAACTAAGTGCAGATAAACTTCAAATAAAGCGAAAGATTAACCCGATCCTCTTAGGAGTTACTTTTCTGAAGACTGCGGATTTTTTTATACGACTGCCGGTGAAATGAAATGGAAGCGTTAATGTCAGTCATGATTTTCATATTTGCGTGGAAGTTTTCAGTTTGTGAAAGGGGAACTGTTTGATGAATTGTTCATTTAAAAATGAGACCTTTATTACTATGTGCGGTATTATTCATGTTTGATACAAATAGTCAGTTCTGCGGTTTAAACGCATATTATATGAAAAAGTCTAAAACTGTCATACATTTTTGTTGTTTAGTTTCTTACACTTGTGCTAGAAGTATAAAATTGTTTTATTAATAACTGTACCTATTTATTATCTTCGCGAAGGTCTAGACGCAACAACCTAACTAGGCAAATATTTTATACCTCCTTAAACACGTCGGATATATTTAATGTTATATAATAATGCATCATACAATAATACACAAACACACATATTATATTCATTCATGAAGGTCAATAAGACAGATGAATAAGACTAATTGGACATTGTAGCCTTGTGTTAGAGTAACTACTATACATAATGAGACTTAACATCTTATGTTTAAGGATGGTGACCAAAGTGGAATGCCAAGCATTGCTTTGTAATTATAGGTGTTTGATTTTGCTACAGCCATGAGCGGTCGTATCGCTTACCATCAGGCGAATGGCATGCTCGTCTCGCCATACATCGCAATAAAAAGTACTTAATACTAAACAAAACATCTTCAATACAGACAAATCTAAGTTACGTATAGCCTTGCACCTTGTGCACACGTCTTACTAGCCTGTGAGACATATACTGGTAGCTGGAGTAAATATTTGCCCTTGCAGGAGACGCGGCAACCGTTGCTTTTGCACCCCCATCAATCCTTTTATAAACACGCGGTGATTCTGAACGCTTGAAAGAGAATTCGAGTATGAGTTTGTGTTTGTGTCGCGTAAAAGTTACTGCCTTTCGTGGTGCTATTTCCAAGTGAACTGGAATTTAAAATGGTATTTTTGTGGTTGTCTGTGTTGCACATTCTGTTCAGGTGTGAAATTATTTATTGGCTTCATATTGTATTCGTAATATTGAAGCTAATATGAATTATTAAAGGTGAAAGAGTGTTGTGAGGACATATAAAGACAAATACTAAGCTTTCAAAATATGTACTATATAATAAATCTCTCGCTTTCTCTCTTATCAGCTACAGAAAGTCAAATAATAAATATAGAACTCTCGTAAAATATCATAGTCACCTGTTTCTACAATAAATAATGAAAAAAATATAAATAAAAAGTAAATGAAAATAGATTTAGTTTTGTTGACTATATTTAATTAAATGTAGCTGTTGGACGCAGCCGGTGCGAGACTTTAAGTTGCGTCTTAAGAGTCTTTGTTCGGTAGACGTCTTTCCGGTTAAGAAAATATACAAACAAATAAGCTACTTTATACTTGGTAGACTGACACATTTATTATAACATTGTATATTATTTGTGAAACTAGCCTCCTCTTAGTTCACCAAAATAACTTTACATATTTATGTGTAATATATGTATTATACTTATAACTATAACTAATGTTATTATATGTATACACATTAAAACAAACTGTCACTTATCCAAATTCTTACCTTAATTTTCATATCACTATGAATATACGTAGGTATTTTTTATGTACATTCATTAGTTAGAAGTGTGTATCCTGGAGCAGCTCTGCAACTTCCATCTGCGCAGTTCGATCTGGTACCTCAGTAAGATAACATTTTGACACAATTGTTCTCGTCCAAAGTAAATCTACTGATGAAGACCTTTGTCTTCACCTTTCTTGTTTTACAGCGACATCCTACGACCACCAATATTTCTTCCAATCTAGCTTTACCCCAGCCAAGGCGAGAATCCGCTTTCCAGCTCAACCTTTGCTATTACGACTGTAACACAATAGTGTTAAGATAATGGTTGTATTATCTTAACACTAAGCTTTAGTATCTTCTTTGACATCAAGCCATTACTAACAATGTTGCGCCCCAGGCATATATCTATGACATATTAAAAAACCCTAATTGGCACGTGCTTCAAGCTTATTCCAAAATTTTCTACCGAAAAACAATATTATGGGGAGATAATGAGAATTTATCGCCTCAGAGCAGTACACGCGTCAACGAGGCTCGTTAACTCAGTGATTTATTTCACTCTGACACTGAGGTGAGGTGTAGGGACGTTTGTCGTGGGTCACGTGACAACGGGCTCACTCGTTTTTGTGTTTATCGAGACGAGATACAATGTAACGTAGATTTAAGACTAGTCAGAGCTATTCAAGTATCTGTAACGGTTAAAACTTAGGCCGTACGGACTGTGATCAGTTAGAGGCGGAATATAAGAGTAATTGGTATGATTTTTTAAATAAATATGCAGGTAGTTTTTATAATATTGTGAAAAAAATATGTGTAGCTGATGCATAATAAACTTGTAAATTAACAGATCCATGAGCTCTTTCTTTCTTTCTTTATAACTTTGAATAAGCGACGCATTTTAATGACTGGTATAATTAGATGGGTAACGAGAAATACCCGTATGATTCGTTTTTTGATAATCCATACTTATTCTGTAGGGCTGATGACTGACCATAATATGAAGTGTTTGTATATTTGTAAGTTTCAGATCTGTTTTGTAGCCAGCTATCTTATTATAGCCAGCTATCTTATTATACTTCTTTAGACATACACAAATGTGGGAATAAAATGCACAATACTTTTTCTTCTCCGTCTACATGAGAAAATTCATATTTTAATATTACATATTTCTGATAAAAAAAATATGAAAGCCAATTTTTCAAGTAGCTACTATTATTTAAAAAACGGGTTGAAACTATAATGAATTTATTTACTTAAACAAATTGCTAGTCACAACTTTCATACATTATTTCCATAGTTTTCTATGACTTTCAACTTTTTATCATTAATCATATTAGAAAATGAATCAACATTGCATTAATCATATTAGAAAAAGATAATGACTTGAATATTCAATGTGACCTGTCTGGTATTTCAGTTATATGTAATTTTGTTAAAAGAGGTTGAATCAAGAACATTACGAGTATATTATAGATACATAATGAATATATTAGTGATAGATTTATTGTACTTTGTTTCTCGATTACTAAGTACATATTTATAATACAAATCATTTTCCTGAAACATGTCTAATTTTGTTTTAAAATGATAAATATCTGTTGGAAATTATATTCCATTGGCATAGTTATGAAGTACAGCTCGCTTATTGTAACTGGTAGTGTCATCAATCAGCCAGAGTGCTCGCTATTAGAATATTCTACTTCATACAATTTTTAGTGTCTTCAGATATCTCTCAATGACATTAATTTCTTGAGTAGTTTATTTATTGTCTAAAACGACTTATTCTGCGCTACACAAATCCAATATTGCTCTATACCAAAGATTTACCTTGACAAATATACCTGTAATACTTCAGTGTAGAAACGAATATTTTCTTATTCTACCTGTTGAACAGGCGAAGCATTTTTAATGGACTAAAATAGAAAGAAACAAAATATCTCCGTATATTTCCTTTGAGGTGAAACAATAGTTCAATATTGTTTAGATAAGAAAGCTCCGTGGCTTGTTAAAGCTATTTGCTTGTTTTCACTTAAGGTAAAGTTCTATTTGGTATGAAAATAGTCGTATTTTTTATTACTTTGGGAAACTAGTTTTATTGTTGGCTTTCGAGAAATGAGATTGATTGACTGCCTCGGTGGCGTAGTTGTATTACGGTACGGTTACAAAGCTGAGGTCTCGGGTTCGAGTCGCGGGTCGGGCAAAGTTATATTGGATTTTTCTATTCATTATTAGCCCGGAGTCAGGAATTTGTGCCCGATATAGCGATAGGCTCGCCCCCTATCACATCGTGGGACGGAATATACAAGGCGAAATGTGGGTGTCCTAGTGGCACCTCTGCCTACCCCTTCGGGGATAAAGGCGTGAGTTTATGTATGTATGTATAGATTCGTAGAGGTGGCAAAAAACGGTTTATTAAGCCTTTGAAGAGTTTTTACTAAACATGGCAGCAAAGTATATTTCACGTCGATTTTCTGTGAGACAGTGGTTACTCCATGTTCATTATACTTATAATGTTTTAATACTTAGTAATGTTTTAGTAAAGAATACAGCTTGTCTTTAGAACAGTTATTTTTTAAATCAAAAGAAACAGTACTATAGAAAAACAAACAGTACAGTAACCGTAAAAATACCAGTACAGTACAGAAAATAAAAGTCGTTCAAGCAAATATTTCAACCTACATCAGACAATCCAAAACACTCCTTACAGAGTTTAATAAGCCTAACAAAGTCACATTATTATTCTTGAAACTGCTACACAAAAATTTCAAATTACGAAAAAGAACATTACGCCCAAAAAGCAACGATTTAAACCATAATTACAATTTCGGAGACAAAAGAATCTCCGAAATGTAAAAGCTTGATGCGATATTCGGCGCATTCGCCTTAAGATGTTTGTTTTTGTGCACACTTGAACGCTCTCTTTGTGGTCAACAGCTCTGGGCGATCGCTCGGCGTCGTATTTTTATTTTCCATGTAGTTCAGGTTTTTCTTTCCATATTTACGTTGCTAGATGGGGGGGTTCTGGCTAATGTTTTTGGGAATATCGATTTTCATTTAATTGCGTATACTTTGGTTATAAGCTATTACAAATATGTCAAGGCAATGCGATTCAGCTAGACCTTTTGTTATAATTAAGTAATTGTTCTGGTATCGATTACTTGTTGATTTGATAAACGTTTTACGTCAATATTATAAAATTGCATTTTTATAAAGTTGCATTAGACAGCAAGTTTATGGTTGATGGGATTAAAATGCTTCTAATTTAAAATTGGGATGAAACACGTTTAATAACAAAAGATTTGCCTCCTTAAACATTTTAGCTCACCATTTGACAAAAATCTTGGCAAACAATTTTAAATATAAAAAGCGTCACATCTCTACTTTTTAATTAAGAATGTTTACCAGCCAAGAATAATAAGACGTTGTGTATTGACTAAGGGACTTTTGTCCAATCACGTTTGTTTTTTGTGGGCCAGTAATTAGTGAAAAACAATAAACTCACGCTTGGATGCTTTTTCATTTGTTATTAATGTTATAAGGGTATTTTATTGTCTCGTATTTTGCTTCTAATGTCTTTTGTTTATAATAAGCGGGTTGTTTTTCCTTTTTACGTAATTATCCAGTGCCCAATTAAAGTAGGGCGAGGTCCGTAGTACTCTATCGTGGGAAATAGGTTCTAAAACGTTAAGACAAAACAAAAATCATGGGTACCTACTTCACTGCGCGCAACGAAATTTTACTTCTAAAGGTAGAGACAGTAATTAAATTAATATATTAATAATAAATCAATAAATACACCCAACAGTCACATACATAGTCCTGACCCCACACTAAGATCGAGTCTTGTATCGTGGGTATCTTTACAATTTTTTTCGGCATTGAATAAAAATCCCTCAATATATCAATACACACATGGTCTGTGTCGTTTTCTAACCTTCACTTCCAATTAACTTCACTCACTTCTCTATGATATTGCTTTAAGTAATGGGTATTGATCCGCTTCGAGGCCAAGTTCACGTGCGTAATTTACAATATTAATAAGATGACTCACGAAATTTGACTCCCTACTGATGTACAGCTTTACTATAGTTTGAAATTAAACTGACTTTATCACCTCACTTGTGAAGTCGGAAAGTGTCACATAAATCATTAGGAGTAAATTATTACCTGTGGAACGAAGTCTCTTTGGTAAAATGGTTGTGTAATCTTCATATCATTGTTGTAGATGTTTGTTAGTTTAATTTATGTATTCGGTTTTTAACGGGTAAGGAACGAAGGAAACCAGCATAGTTATTTTTACAAGAGTTTCTGTCGTATGTGAAGTTCGCTAACCAAAAATAAGCCAGCTTGGTGGACTATGGTCTAAGATATTTGTTGATTGTACTACATACATATATAAACTCACGCCTTCATCCCCGAAGGGGTAGGCAGAGGTGCCACCAGGACACCCACATTTCGTCTTGTATGTTCCGTCCCACGATGTGATAGGGGGCGAGCCTATCGCCATATCGGGCACAAATTCCTGACACCGGACTAATAATGAATAGAAAAATCCATTATAACTTTGTCCGACCCGGGACTCGAACCCGAGACCTCAGCTTTGTAACCGTACCGTAATACAACTACGCCACCGAGGCAGCTACTATTATTGTACTATAATAATAATCTTTAAATTATTACTACACACGTGAACAATTCAAATTGCAGGGCCAATAAGTTAATTCCATTATTTGTTGATATGGTGAAATAATAGCTTCGCCTTGCATTCATCATATTTAAAATAATTAAAACCTAAACCCATATTTTTCTCTTTATTTGTCTACAACGACAGCATGAGCCGATCCTATATTTTGAATTATTAAATTCTCTTTTCACAACTATCGTAACAATGCGGCAAACTCGAAAAATCAAAACAATGAAGACTCATTTCAATCCAGTGGAGTCTTTTGTTCGCTCTATGACGACAGCGAAAATTCAATACAATGGCCACAATAATATTAAATATAGCTACTGTCCTACTGAAAATCAATGCGCTGTGGAGTTGCGTCATAATGGTTAAATTTGTGTTTATTTGAAGACTCGAATGCGTTTCATGAAGAATGACGTCATACATAGTGCAATGTATTTGAAAATATCTCATTTGACATTTCGTCGATGGATTTTTGATCGAATTATCGTGATTGAAATATTAAATGTATTATGCTGTTTTTTACTCTTATACAGGGTATATCAAGACTGCGACCGAAAACGAAGCCGGGTGGTAGTTTTAGTGGTTACAGACGCAATGCAAATAAAAATTTCGCAAAATAAGCGACATATTTTTTTGCAATTTTTTGAAAATCATTGTTTTTGGGTAGTAAATACCTAGTTATTGCTAAAATAGTAATTTAAACCCTATTGTACCATTGCGTCTTAAAAAATAAAAACGTGTACATCATTATTTTAGGAAAACTATGTATTTATCACCCAAATACGACAATAAATAAAAAATTACCAAAAAAAAGTTGACGATTTTTTTTTTGCGAAATTTTTCATTGCATTGTGTCTGAAGTCACTAATACTACCACCTGGCTTCGTTTTCGGTCGCGGTCTTGATATACCCTGTATAATAATACTGGAGATATTAATGTGTGGATGGGTTACAGACAAACAAAATTCATGAAAATACAAATGACATACCGGGAATATCTAAACTTTGTCCGAAAACAAAGCCAGTTGATCGTTTTAGTAACTTCGGACACAATGCAACAAAAAATTCGCAGAAACAAACGACGATTTTTTAAATTTTTGTTGTATTGTCGTCTTTTGTTGGTCAATACGTAGTTTTTCCTAACATAATAAATGCCACCCTTTTATTTTGAAAGACACAATGGAAAGCAAACATTAAAATTATAATTTTGCCAAAAACCGTTTATTTGCCACCTAAATACGATGATACTTAAAACATTGAAAAAAAAATCGGCTTGTTTTTTAGCGAAATTTTTTGTTGAGTTGTGTCTGTAGTTACTAAACCTACAACTTAACTGCGTTTTCGGTCGCAGTGTGGATATATCGAAGACTAAGATTTCATTAGAAAACTCCACGTAAAACACAATACTCACCTACATACATAAGAACACAGAAATACAAAGTGCAAACAGTAATCCTTAGCAACGTGCTGGTTAAAACGTCGGAAACTATTTCGCTCCCGGAATGTTTAATAAGCAAAATTCATACATACATTACTTCACATTAGAGATGTTGTAAGGGTAATAGTTTGTGTGGCAACGCGACGTAGGAAGCAAATGGCCTGTGGTGTACTTAACAGCTTGGTGTGCAAGCTAAAGCGCAGTGCTGACTTGTTTTGTTGTAAAAAATGTATAACGTGAGGTTTCTACGCAATTATTGGGAATTTATGTTAAACCTCAATTTGCAATACATACATAAACTCACACGCCTTTGTCCCAGAACGGGAGAAGTGCTACCGGGACACCTACATTTTGCCCTGTATATTCCGTCCCACGGTGTGATAGGGGGCGAACGTATAGCTATATCGGGCGCAAATTCCTAAGTCCAGGCTGATAACATTAATAGAAAATCCAATATCACGTTGCCCGACCCAGGATACGAACCCGAGACCTCAGCGTTGTAATCGCACCGTTGTATAACTACGCCACCGAGGCAATCTTGCAATATCTTTAAGCAATAGACATTGTTTACGTATATTATAATCCGAATTTAGATTGTATTATATCAGCCCATATACGTCCCACTGCTGGGCACGGAACTACTCTACAACCGAGAGAATCGATTGAGAGTGGTTAGGCCATATAGTCCATCACGCTGGCCTAGTGCGGGTTGGCGGACTTACATACCGTAGAAATTCTTTAAAATCGCTATTCGATCTTTGATTGATAATGCTGATGGCTCGTAATACTTTCAAATTTAATTTAGGGTTTAGAATAGGCTAAAAACGGACACTGATGAATAAATTCCATGTGATGAGTAGGTTACTTATCAATCTCCATGCACAATACTCGTTTCTAACATGTCCATTCATTAAAACACCCTGGATTAATTTTTAATTGCCAGTACTCAATGTAGGACTCACTGTCGATTTGTCAATCCCCTGGCAGCGTCAACATGACAACCGATGGTTCGTGTGTTTCAGCTAAGCCCGAATGCGAGTCACGTAGCCAAATCATAACCAAAGCGCGCTCGACTCTCGTCCGTACCTTGTTTTTATGATAATATTTAAAGCTGTGTGTCTCGCTTATCGTGGTTTGCGAACTATATTAAGATTTCAAACGAGTTTATCATTGTTATTCTAGTTAGTGCACACAAATGTCTAGTTTTGGTGAGTTGTGTGCAACATTTTAGTTGCAACTTATTATCGTTAGAAATGTTTGCATTCGAACGTGCAAAATTATGTGGTGAATTTAATGTATTATTTAGTTTGCAAAATAAACCAATATTAGCAAAAACTTAACTTGGTTCTCAATATTTGTAATTGTGATTTGTAATTACATAAGCGTTTTATATTTCAAATATGTTTTAGCAGGAATACAATGTCGATAAACTATGTTAGATGCCACATAAACTTACGAAACCTATTCACTTAATCAACGAAATCTATAACAAGCGCCAAATTGCCAATTTACTGCCTAATAGCGAATTGACAGTCATTGCTTTATTAACACTGGGTGGTACTTAATTAAGCTTCTAATTAAAATAAAGTTATTATGTCTGGGTTTCAATTAGGTGTCATGAATTCCATTGTTACTGAAACTGAAATTAGTGGCTTATCGCCTTTCAACTCGTGTCTATAAATTTTACACTAAAAATTGCTAAGAATATTTTTCCTTAGCGTCTTTTTACGAGTACTTTGGAAGCGAAAAGTTTGTAAAGTTGATTAAAAATCATGAAGCGGGTGAAATGAAGATAAATTACCAACTGCATATTTAAATTATTTAAAATACGGGCTATTGTAACGATGGTTGGTATTTTTTGGGGATTAAAGGAAACTTTTTTACGTTCTTTTAACTAAGCGACTCGACTCGTTGTTTGAAGGGGAACGATCAAAACTTTTTCATGTGTCCTTTTTACTAGTTATAATTAGTTGGGTCTGGCTATTTAGGAACTTTAAAAGGTAGCCAACAGATGTACATTCTAAATAGAACTACGTAACGCCCTTTGTATTGTCTGCGTGGTATTTTCTAGTGCCAAAGAATATAAACGACGAGATCAGATCTGCGACCACCGCCCCGAGAATTCATATCATTCAAGACAAAGAAAAGATATTTCCTAAATATGTTTTAAATAGTCCATAACAATATCCAACGATGGGATATTTATCAAATTTCGAAGGACGGTTTAATATTGCGGCCGGCGGCCCTTTGTCGAGTCTTATGAAATTTGAAGTAACCTCAAGGGATAGTGATCCGGGATAGCTATCCGGGGACGCAGAAACGATTGTGTTAAGTTAGCCGTTATCCCGGTTAACGACTCTTTATTGCTCGCCATGGCAATTATTAATACAGCGTTTATATTGTTATAATTTCAAACAGTAAAGAGCAAGATGAATTTATGTTGAAATCTATCGCTTTCTACATAATGATTGTATTGTGAAGCATTTTTTAATGTACATAATTAATACTAGAAATCATATGGGTTCAATGTTAAGCTTGGCCTTATTTTTTTTTCCGGGAAATCTACCTAATTAGTATTATATGTTTATTGTTGTTTGTTATCAGGATATCTATTCCTTAAGGGTGATAGAGTATCCCTGTGATAGGAACTAATTCAATCTCAAACAAATTAATGAAAAATGATAATGAAAATAATTTATTGAATCCATTAAAATGTTCAACATTGTTTAGATTCAGTCATTTTTTGAACTACCACCCTGTTTGGAAAGCGGTTTTCACTAGAGAAGAACGGGCAAGAAACTTTAGTGTTGCTCTTTTCAAAACCAGTTTACAATGTAGTGATTATTACAAAAATTACAAGTTGGTTTAAATCAGAGCAGTTCATTAATAACTTGTTATGATTTGCAAGTAGGATATATTTTAATACGAATAAGTTTACTTTATATTTCATATGGCTGAGAGAAATGAAACGAAGTAACCCACAACGAAGAATCAGTATACTCTGTTTTGCCAACGCAATAAATAATTATAAAAGCGTTAAGTAATCTATTTATCAATTACAAAGTAAGCAAATCGGATAGACCAGTCCACACAAACAGCACCCGTTCACGAGTATGACGCATGTGCCAGCCATCGGCCTCCTCAACCATGCTACAGGGAAGTGACCGACCCGGCACATGACGCCACCGCAAGCACAGACTTTTAAGCGAGCATGACTTATCCAATATATTCCTCGAATAAAGCGACCATTTTCAAGATTACGCTCTACCAGTTCCAGAATATTACCGTAATGCGTATCGGCAAATGTGACGATCATATACAATTTCCTCCTTAATTTTCCTTACTAATCGTACATTCTAGAAACTTCTCGCTCAATAGTCAGCATTGAAAGTTAAGCGGTTTATGTGAATTCGGAACACGTGGTAGCGGCGCGCCACGCCGGATTATGCTCTTAACGGAGTCAGACTAACGCGCCAAAGAGCTCCGTGGCTAATGGATATTCAAACTAATGTTGGAAGTTATAGTTATTTCCGCGCATAAAGTTGTATTATTTGCTTTCTGATAAAAATATAGTATTATCTTTAAAATAATAGTCCTAAGTCTAAGAGACTTAATCAGCTGCGTAGCTTGGTGGCAATTTTTTGAGTTAATTTCACAAGGCGCTGTGATAGTAGGCAAAAAGACCGGATAGTTTCTAATATATCCAGCATTACTAATAACTATTTAGAATGTAAATGAAATTGTATTATCAATTCAATTTAATAGGTTGGATTGATAATAAAATAAATACAAATAAATACACCCGACAGTCACATACATAGTCCTGACCCCACACTAAGATCGAGTCTTGTGTCGTGGGTATCAGAAACTACGAGAGACTTTTCGGTCTCATAAACACCCAGACCCGAAACAAATACCTGTGGATCACACAAATATTTGTTTCGGTGCGGGGATCGAACCCGCGGCCTCTCGTTTCACAGGCGGCGTCTAACCAACTGCGCCACGGAGGCTGTCGATTGATACCACTTTATTGTACAGCACATAATATAGCGCAACTTACACTATATCTAACCAGTATGAAAATAATAATTCCCTTTGCCTTCACACAGTACACCTTCAGTAATCCCTATGACCTGTTAGCCCAGAAGCGACGATAAGGCATGAACGGCACGCCGCCCGCGTATTATTTACGGGACCACGTTTACTCGAAAAAAGCGGTCGAGAGTGCCGCTCCCGATTACGCCCTTTGAGCCATGAAAGAGTTTAGGCGACTTCCAAAATGACTGTTGGTTAGGTCATCGCGGATTGTGTGACGCGGTGCGTGTTATATGGATCGAATGAAGCTGTAAGGACACAAGGCATATAGGCAGCAATGTAGGTATAATTTTTATTCTGGACTTTTGTACGTATAAAAACGTTTGTGGCTGTATTAGTAAGACATATCATGTTTGTGATGAATTTTGTTTTGTCGAGTATGCATCTTAACATTATGAAAAGTGTTGCTTTACGTAAATCTGAGTGAATAGGTATCTCACAATGGCTTGACCGGAAATTGTAGGAATACCTATTTCATGGAATAATCTATACTGCGATACTAGATATGATTTCTAAATCTAGGCAAAAATATGAATAAAACACATTTTCCATGTATGCTGGGTACAGTATAAGGGCAACTTAAATAAGAAAACACTAGATATTTTGAAAATTGTTTACCCTCAGACCTGCTACTGAACAATAGATGTAAACAAACATGTACCGTAAATTTCACACAAGCTACATGCATTTTGAGCTATTTCTCTAAGAAAATATAAAGCTGTATTGTTCTTGCACGAAATCTATTAAACAAAATGCGGTTTCTTTATGAGAGTATGTTTAAGATGCAGTGTGGGCGTTTTTAATCAAAATTTCTATTATAGTAACAATGTTGTTAACTTTTGTATGTAGTTTAAAAGTTCGCAATATAATCGATATAGTTTGTATTCATAAAGCTGTTTTTTTTTTGGTCGGTTGTTACATACAATAGCAATTTTGTTAAATTTTGGTGTCAGAGCATACTAGCCAGAGTAAATACTGGACAAAATGAGGCTTAAACTCTTATGTCTCAGGATGGCGGGCGCAGTGGAATGCCAAGCATTACTTTGTGATTTGTGGTGTTTGGTTTCGCTTCTGTCCATGAGCGGTCGTATCCCTTACCATCAGGCGACTGGCATGCTCGTCTGGCCATTCAATGCAATAAAAAAATCTACGTCTGTAAAAAAGATATTGTCAGATATGTCATTGAATTTCGAAATTTTCGGCCATAGTTTGGACGCGTGAAATTTATTGGACTTGCCAGAATCGATTTGATATTCTTTTACACAAACAATAGCAGTCCTCAAACTTTAGTTTGCATTAAAAAAAAACATTTTCTCACGTTTTGTGTGTTTTATTATTAAATATGGAGGCTTGGAACTGACTTTATCTCTAAGAATTGGTAAAGCGATAAGGAAAAGTTTGAGAAAAACACTTCTGTGCAGCGTTGTGTCGAAGACGTGTAGAATTTTGATGAGGTCAATAATACCGCTTGTTAACGTAGTTTTCGGATGGGCATATACTCTCATATATATTACATTATATCAAACAAAGTGTAATGAAATTTTGAAAAAAGTATATCATAGATATCTACAAATTGCTGGTGAAAAACACGTTCATAGTATCTATTGGTCAAAAATAATCTAAATACCTATTTGGGTTGTCCTTCACTTATACAATAACAATATCATCCGCCCCGAGACCACGAAAGCTGGAAAACAATCGAAACGTCGAGAAGTTAACAAAAATAAATTAAACCAAATTCACCATAAAATGCATAAATATTAGTTTTATTCCAATAAAAATATCACTTAATAATTTTCTATGTCAATATTGTTATTTATAAGACTTAAAAAAATTGGGAAAATTCCTAAAGAATATAAAAGGCAAGGTAGGAAAATATTTTGAATCAGCTTGTAGTCTTCTTCTATAAAGAGCCGGTGTTGCAGTCCTTTTACGAAGGGCCAAATAATATACAAACAAAATCAGTATAAGCTAGGAGTGGCGTAACGAGGCGGTGAAATAATTTCTTCCTCCATTACATCAAAGACCGTCACGTCCCATGAAGGACACTTAAAGGATCAGTTCCCTTGAACCCTTATAATATAAGGCTTATGTAATGTATGTTCTCTTTGTTATGTTAAACTTCTCAATCAAGATCATAATAAATAATATTGTATAATGATTTATTTTGTTTCAATAGCGACATATTTCCTTCGCTCTTTATTTTTAAAAGAAATAACGGCTTTTAGGCTTTTTGATATAATACAATGATTAATAAGACTGAGTAGTATTTCTTTTGTCTATGAGCATGAGTGATGCTACCACCATGCGAGCGACCCGCTTGACTCGTCATAATATTGAGAGTTACTCGCATTTTGTATCCAACCACACTCTAATACTATCCGCTCTGTATTGTGAAAATAGAGCGTCTTCTCACAAGACTACGTTCATAGAATGATTCAAAATAGTCACAAAAAGGCATCGCCTGACTGGACAATAGGATCTAAATCCACTACTCTAAAAGGAGATAGTAATCGCGAAATACTGTCTGAATACGCGCAGATTTGTGGAGCTTCAACGTATGACAAAAATCCATCTAAACGGACAAACATAAACCCTGCCAAAATTAAATCGTAGAGAGCCGAGTAAAAAGAGTATAACTTTTTCATTTTAACTGAACACATAGTAAAGTTTATGGCATAATAAACTACGTTTTAGTTGCGTACGTACGCCGTTTATTGTCGAGTGTGGGTAAATTTAGCTGAGTGACAGTTAAGATTGCGTGAACTTTTAACGAATTGCCACTGAGTCGTAAAAGCGCCGAGTTTATCACGTTGACAGAGTATTTGTTGTATGTTGATTGTATCATATCCCTACAACACTGTTGTATACTTTGAATGGTTCAGGTCAATATGTGTTGTGGTCTTTTGTACTTACGCTACACGCTCCTCAGATCTGATCTGTGATGTCACACATTTTCTGCGGCATCAGCTATCAGATTTATTTAAGTCCATTGATTTTGAGCATGAACACCAAACAGGCAGGCATGAAGTAGGCAGATCTGTGAAATAAATTCATGCATATATGGCTAGCTTTTTCTGGGTGTCTAATATTATAACTGGAGGTTAAAACATTCCAATACATCTGAAAGTCCTTTGGAGAAGTGCATGACGGTTGCTTGCCATATTACTGATAAAAATGTTAGTTTTTAATATTTCTTTGAAAACACTCAATACCTGACGAAGTACAGGAGCATTAACAACATTTAAGAATTAAGGATGGAGCAGATCCTTACGAGTTTTAATATCGTACTAACCACACAAAACGCAAACGCAAATTTGCTATAACATTGATTTCTGCGGGACTGAGGTACCGCCGCGGCCGAGCCAGTCAATTCAACTTGTAGACATAATTAGAACATGGGTCTCAGGCTAATTAATTAGCTTTGCCTTTATGTTCCAAAGACGCATTAGAAACTATATAAGCTCTACACGTATTGAGTCTCTAAGATTTGTTGAAGTTTGTTTATATTACTAGTTATGTTATTTATTTACTTGAATCATGCTTATTCCACTTTATAGAAATGAAAATATGTAGAAAATAATAAATAATTATACAAGAAATTATTACCATAATATTATTATGATTAAGGCATGGATTGATGAGAGCTCTAAATTAATCAAATTACCGTCTTAGCCTATTATTCGTTTATTTAATTTGCATTTAAATCGCGTAATTAAATTTATAATAAATCTCGTTGGTATTTTTCCTCAGCAATGTTACAAGGGCGCCGGCAAACATAGATATGAATACATTTTTACTTGCACGAAAATATAAAACCGGTTTTCGTCAGCAAAAACCGACTTAAAGCGGTTTTAAGCTGCCTGAGGTTGATGAGATTTTCATTTAGCCCCTCTCTAGAATTACAGCCAAGAGAAGCTCCCACTATGATATTAACTTTGAAAGATGGGAAACGGTTTGCAATCGCAGTTTCGAAATACAATCTTTTGTTTATTTGTATGTTTCGCGAGATACGCGTTTGCAGATTGAAAAAGTTGATGCCTAGGTTTTATCACCTTAAAAGGGTTTTCATACACACACAGTATTGCGATTTTAGTAGAAAAGTGTCAAAACGCAACCACATCTTTTCAATATTCCGGTTTGATAGCAGGGAAAAATTATTAAATTTGGGAGCAAATGACTTGGGCGTACTTGAAAAACCGATATTTAAGTATCGGTTCGGCTGACGGAGATTTATTTGATTCAAATCCTGGTTTTTTTGGGTCGTTAGCTGATAAAGATAGAGGAATGTTACGGAATTTTATAACAATTTTAATGCAATACGTGTCTGATTTAATACACGGCTTTACTCATTAAAATGTAAATTTTACCAACGATTTTCAGTAATCTAGGCTGTAAATTTACGAGGATCAAACGGCAATAAAAGTTCATCTCGTATTATTTACGACTTTAATAAATTCACATATATTAAAATTTTAAAACATTAAAATATTATTAGTCTAGACATTTAACGGTCAAAACCTCCACTTTATATTATACCTCATCTTATCCCTCATCAAAATGAGATCGAAAGGGCATGATTTGTTTGGACATATTTCACAGAAACTCTTCGTAATAACCCAATCTGTATTCTACGAGTATATACACTATGTATTATATTGCCTACGTAGATGTAAGTAATAGGTATAAATGATTATTTGGAATATTAATTATGGTAGAGAGACACGGTAGAAAGCAACATCTTCGCTACTGTATCGGCTGTAAGTTGCTTATGACATTTGGGATATTTATAATGCGGATAGTTTATTAAATGCGAGGAATTATAGCTTAATGATTAATTCGTCACGACATGACAGCGTTGGGTAGTGGAAGTCACCTATGTTTTAAATTCTTGTAGAAAACTATAAGCTCTCGTGAAAATATATTTGTTCATTCCTAAAGTGAGCAGTCATTAACGAAAAATATACACATACGAAAACTAAGATGCTTAAGGATCAAAACAAAGATTTGCGTCAGGGCTATCCACTTCACATCCAACGAATGCACTACAATGCCTTAAGACGTGGAATAGCAATTCAATTCCAAATTCTTCAGCGTTTCATTCCGCTGTACCTTTGTGTTTAACCGCAAATAACGTGCAGTCTGTTATTCCTTATTCCTTGAACCTTAAGGTTGATTTACCCGGTTGGTGGTTTTGTCCATCTTCTTCTGGGTCGTAACAATGTCGTGTACCGTGTACACATTGAATGTTACTTCTTGTTATGTGCAGGTGGATTTGACTGCGAACATTATGTGGATTACGAGATTATGTTCTCTGTTTATTACTGTGAATTAATTGGATTCGGGTGTCGTATTAAATTAATTATCACTGTTAGTGTATCTTATGTCCATCATACATTGAATTTCTAGACTAATCATGGGGCTCTCCGTTAAAATCAGCGCTGCAGTGTTGCTTTTGCCATTCTGCAGTATGAAGCTGAATAGGAGCCGAATTGGCGGCGCAATAATTGTTTAGATTTCGTTGTATAATATTAATATTGTTGCATATGAATACTTTTGTCAGTATTTTTTTTTATTATTTCCCTTTATTATTTGTTATTAATTTTTTTTACATTTTGACATATACATAAAAAAACATACATATAAAAATATAAATAAAGATGGATATACGTAAGTATTATTATTTTGTTTGCTACTTATGTATTACGTACCGTAGTACAATTAGGCTACCGAGACAGTCGCAATTTATTTATTAATCTAATGGATTTAAATTGTCACGTAGTCTATCAAAGCAGAATAAAGTAGACTAAAGAATAGTGTGACTAATGCAATACCTAGCAATTTATAGACTAAGTAATAAGGCGTGTTACTTTCGAAGGTAATAAAATTTTACAACTGTGAAAGCTTTTTAGTTCATTGATTTTAATGTGATCATTTATTATACTAATGTTAGTCTGGGATTTTACTATTAAAACTTCATTGGGTTTATTTAATGTAATAGTCTACTATCACCATAATTGTCATCAATATTATCATTACTAGCATCATCACTGACATAATTTATATCGCTTATCATAAGCTTAATCCAAAATTTTTGTCTGATACATACATGGTTCTTCTCCAGTGAAAACCGCTTTCCGAACCGGGTGGTAGAATAAAAAAAGAACTGAATCTAAATAATGTTGTACATATTTATGGATTTCATAAATTATTTTCTTTTTTTTTTCATAACCGTCACCCCTGTATCCATAGGGGTAGACAGAGACTATGGATTGCCATTTTGCTCGATGCTGACATATTACTATCGCTTCATCCACTTTCATCAATCTATTCATGCATTCAGTCTAATACTCTAGCAAAAAATTACATACGTCGTAGCCCCACCATACATCTTTACGCTACCCATTCGAATATTCTAAAAGTAACTATAGTTGCGAAATATTCTTCCGGTAACAAAGAAGAGGCGGAACTTTTCAAATAAAACCCGGCCGAGTGCTCGAACAGAGCACTTCAGTACGGAGATATTGAAAATGCTCTTGCTAACAGCGATGCCTGACAACTCACTAGAACATAAATAACCTGACAAATACACCAGCTGTTAAGCATAATGGTTTCTTACATTTTCTCGAATGTGTATAGTGAATGTGGTGAACAGTCCGCCCCGTGACCACGAAAGTTGTGAAGTAATCGAAACGTCTGGAAAGTAAAACATGTAAAAATTAAACCAAATTCCCGATAATAGTTTTATTTCAAGCTGTTAAGCTTTTTTGTAACTTCATGTTGTTTTGGTTTAAGTGTAGATAGGTTTACAGTTTCAAATGTAGGGATACTAGAAGTCAGTACTCTTAACAATTATTCATTTATTTGTTGGAATTCTAGTAATATAAGAAATAATTATAGCTTAAGGAATTACTCGTTTCATTAAGCCTTACCATAAAATATTACAAAACGCAGTTAATTACCTGAAACAGGGTTGTCACGTTTTATCCTTATTCTTCAACAAAAGGTGTGAGATCCTTTCGAGAACAATGTGTGCAATGTAAATTTTGTGCAAGATATTGAAGGGGTTTTAAAGGGCTCTTGTATACGGGCTAAAGATAAGTTAGTTTACAGGCGGTGCAGTAAAGCGTGCCTGGCACTACACCAGCTTAGTAACAAAGATGCGTTCAGAATTAATTTGTAATAATGGTAAATGGGAATTGAATAGCCATTTTCACCAAGGACAGATTAGAGTAATTGGTGGAATTATTGGATGAGAGATTAATTATGTATTATTAATTATTGGATATATATATATTTATATATTATATTTTTTATATGTATATAATTAGGTAATTTGAGTTTACTACAAAGCAACGACATTGATTTAACAACATTGATTTAAATTAAATGAAAACATTGATTTAAATTAAATGATTATAAACTGGTTATTAATCTGTGAAATTAGTCAATTTGTTGCAGTATTTAACAACGATTGAAAGACATGAAAATATCTTGTTATACACCTAAAAAGCATGATACTAATTACTAGCAATTTGTTTTATGACGTTTAATGTCAAACTTTTTGTTGATGCGGTGCTGATAGAATATTTTAGCTCAGTTTCGGTATGTACTAGCTGTCTATTCAGTTGTCAAAAAATATTGAATTTTGTTACTCCTGTGGTCAGTAGTTCATTTAATTATTTTTTCAAAAGCTACAGTTTCATTTCACAGCTAGCACATTTATTAATCCAGTCACGAGACACGAAAACGCGAGTCTAAAGGATTTATATAAATCTTTATAAGTTGACCTACTTACAAGGTTGTTTTAATTGAGTTGGCAATTTTTAAAATTGCTCAAGCGAATTTATAAAGTGCCCAGTTGGCACGTATGAAATTAAGGTGTCTTCACGTTTTTAACAAACGGTGGGGCACGGTAAAATGTCTCATACATTATTCAACAAACGTAATTGTATTAAATTACAGATCTTTTAAGGGGGAATTATTCTCCTGGAAGATGTGTTTTTATTTTGTTCCAATTACGGTGAAATTGCTTGGGTTTTGTATGATTGCGGTAAGATTGAGAACCCGCGTTGTTGAAGATAGATCAACTAAGATATATCTTGATTAAGATAAGGGCTTATTTTCTTTGCCACGGAGCATACCGTGATCGTATTATGTACATATTAAGCAAAAACCATGGAACGTCATTCTTAAATTAACACGTAACACACCCAACCGGCTAGTATGAATAGAAATATCAATCAAATATCAATTTGCCAGACCCGGGACCTCAGCTTTGCAATCGTACCGTAGTATCAATAAAATGAAATGAAATTCTAAAATGAATTCAAATATAATTTCAAACAAAAACCACATTACACCTTGACATAGCTTCCCATTATTACAACACTGCGGATTGATGTCAACCCCATCGAAAATGTTATTAATGAAAGTGGAGCAATTGAAGTGAGTCATTACACAACAGCTAGCTGATTCTGCATCGCACCTCGTGTCGCAGTTTTTCACGGCCGCACCGGATTTTAATCATTAAAACGAAGTTACTTTGATATACGCGGAAGCCGGAATGAGTTCTGTATGGTTGTGTCATAATGTGTATGTACGGTGTAATGGAAATAACAAATGTACCATGAAGTAATATAGTGACAAAATGTTATAAAATAATGGTTAATGTAAACCAGAATTTTATTGAATAAATATATTAATATTAGGAACATTATATTAATAACCATATAGTCGCGCCATAGAATACTCAAGCCATAAATAGCTAAAATAAGACTATATACTAAGACTACATATCACTCCTGTATATTTCATTAACAAAAATATCTTCAACGACTTAAATGGTACAGTACAATGTCTTATAACATCAACGAGAGAACCACTTTCGCTTCCCATATCCTAAATCCGAAAGCGAAACATTTAAGTGCTTATAAAAGCGAGCGGTAACTATTTATGACGACAGTGAGGCAGATGTCGAGATAATTCGCCGCTAAAAGCCCAAACCGGAACACTATTCGTGTCCGCACGATGTTTACCTAAACGAAAACACAGACGGTCTAATCTCGATGGCAATGATTCGGGTTTAATAATGATGTTTTTTTTTTGTATTTTCTGCTTGAGATAGGATTGTTTTAATCCTGCGTGTAGGTTTGGAGGTTTAAATGTGAGTAGTTAGTTTTATATTTATGTGTTCTCATTACACAGTTGAGTGAGGATTTTTATATGTTGTGAAATTATTTGATTTAATTTTATGGATGGCAATATGGATAGGGTCAAGTCTATTGAGTTAAATTATGTTGAATTTGTACTGTAATTTTTGATGAGGAAAGGTCTGTCTGCAGTTTTCCTAGCGATGTTTTTACTCTAAATGTAGAAATAATAGTTCTCGTAGTGAGGATCCTTTAAACGTACTCACATTACTTTATAAATTACTATCTTAAAATTCGTGCACTGTAGTTAATTTGGCACCATCAGATATTATTACTGAGCTTATTTTAACAACAAACTTTAAACTATTTGGCTAAATTAGTTTAGTTTTATTACCAAAGTTTCTCTTAAATAATTCAATTTCATATTGTAAGTTCTTTCACGCACTATGTTATGCAAAATTGGCGCTATATTTCACAGTATAGAATACATAATGGTATGCAGGTGTTACTGAAATATTGTACCCAATTCGCGGCGTCGAAATTAACATCCAGTCTTATAGTTTATATGTATGATACGGGTTTATGAATATTCATGCGACGAGTAAATCTAGCGTATATTTGTGCCTAAAAACGTCGCATGTTGGGCTTACACTGTTTACTGTCATATTTTACGTTTTTCCCGACGCGAGTCATTTTGAAGCCCGTATTTTTCGCCACCCTCTATATGTATATGTTGTTTCGCATACACGCTGAAGTTTTAATGGATGTGACTTTATCAGGCGCGTTCAGGCACTGGGAACATTTTCTGCATTACCACTATTAATCTTTAAATCTGTACCCTAATAAAACTTTATAGGGTGAAATGTATAACGTTTTCACTGAGTCTATGATAGGGCTGGTGCTAAAATAAGGAATAAAAACGGAGTGCGGTGTTATTTTCTATCGACCAATCGTGCGATATGTTTCGAAATCCAGCACATATAATATCAAAGCTGTATTTTTCAGTTTAGATCGAAAATTGAAGAATATTTCGCCGCTATGGTACGAGAGTGGATTCAGAAACCGAACGTTATACTCTTTATTTTAGAAAGAAATATATTTGCTATTCCGTCTGTATATTGCTACAGTTTTCAAATCCCATATGAAGCCGCTAGCTGGATCTAAATGCAAAATAATCCATAAATTTTCTTCATTAATCAAGTTTATCTTTCACTAAAAAGCTTTCTTTATTAAAGCTAGCTTTCTCACCTTCGAATTCGAAAACGACTTTACAAAAGGCGTAACAAAATTTTGTGTTCAATAGTAATTTACCATTTCTTCAATAAAGGCTCAAAGGTATTTAAGATTCTTGCGGTTCTCATTCCAAGCGGCGAGCGTTTGCGAAATCAAAATTAAGACAATTTCTTTTGTCCAGAATTGCACGAATTATTTTTGCTGAAGTGTCACTGATTAGTGGTCTTGATTTCAACTCGGTCGGAAATGTTTTCAGGCCGTAGTTTGCCCATTCTAACTTGACTGTGGTAAAAAGCCAGGTGCGGTTCAGGGAATTCGATAATTCCTTTAGGCTTTCGAACTGAGAATTTCCTTTATGAATGTTTGATGTGGCCTTTAGATCGCTTCTCGTTTCTCTTTAGTTTCTAAGTTCCTGTCTTTTTTTAAATAAAGAGTATTTAGGAATTGTTATTTCATTTCTTTAAGAGTTTTGTGGTTATTCTTTATTAGCGTTGGTGGTAGAATATTCATATCGGATAGTGATTTCGTACCGGATTAGAAAGTTTGGATAGTGATGATCGTTCTATACGTACTATACTGTATCAGCCCATATACGTCCCACTGCAGGGCATCGAGAGTACGATTGAGAGGGACACCTCTGCCTGTTCGGATTCATGTGTAGGCACATATTAATAGTCAATCACCACGCACAATAACGGTGATAGAAAACATCGTGGGGAAACCTGCATAGCGATTTGTAGGAATTTCTATGGTATGTAAAGTTCACCAACCACCACTAGGCCAACGTGGTAGACTATATTGTCTCACCCCTCAAGCTTCGTAATGAAATATACAAAATAATAAAACACGCAGTTTTTAGTGTTATCCATCCAATGTTAAGTAGCACATGTTGCCAACAATATCCGTTCGCAAAACATCAAATTTAATGAAAATATGAGTTTTGCCGTGAAATATGGCAAATTGGTATTCACTGGCGCACATGAATTTTCATTTGGCGTGACACGGAGCTCTCGAATGTGGATTTGGAAATCACATTGTGGATACTGGATAGTATAAATGTGGTTTTAGTATTTTTTGTAAAGGTTATGTGCCGACTCCGATTGGCTACTCGTAGAAGCTTTTTGTTTTAGTATAACATTATTTTGTGTGCGCTTTTAAATTTATAACACAAATAAGGGAGCATCTTGATAGTTATGTATTTGAAGTTATTATACACATATATTTTCTTCAATGCCTGCCTCGGTGGCGTAGTTGTATTACGGTGCGGTTACAAAGCTGAGATCTCGGGTTCAAGTCCAGGGTCGGGCAAAGTGATATTGGTTTTTTCCATTCGTTATCAGTCCGGAGTCAGGAATTTGTGCCCGATATGGCGATAGGCTCGTCACCTATCACATCGTGGGACGGAACATACAAGGCGAAGTGTGGGTGTCCTGGTGGCGCCTCTGCCTACCCCTTCGGGGATAAAGGCGTGAGTTTATGTATGTATGTATTTTCATCAATGTTATAAATCTGTTTCGCTTTAAAGAATGGTGATAATTTCATGATGAGTCAAATAAAATTATTTATTTAACTCTGTAATTATTATTGTTACGGCGTGTAATTAAAATATATATATAATTAAATCTAACAATTTAACTACTTAAATTCAAAGACGATAATAATAAGTCCTATTAAAATTATTAAAGGTTTTCTCCAAAACATAATCTTCTCTGGAAAAGAAATGACAGATTAAACTAAAACAAAAATAATATATATAAAATATTTGGAAGCTTAGATTTATGTCCAAAGATGATGCGGTAAGCTGGCATAAATCACAAAGCTTTTCGGTGAAAATGCTAAAAGGTTATTAAAAAGTTAGAAAGTACAAAAAATATATTTAAGCTGAGCAACGCCTGAATTTTCTGTATTTCCATTCAAATCTAAAACATCTGTGTGGTTTATACCGGGTATATCAAGACTGTAACCTAAACGAAGCCAGGTGGTAGGTTTAGTGAAGAAATCGATTCCCCCAATCTAATTTGTAATATAAAAATCAAAAAGTGTGTGTTGCCGCCCCATTACTCGCCAACCGTCCCTATCTGTAGAACACAAAGGAGTTTCCATTTCTAAATAGCATTTAGGACAATTTTGTCGTGGAGTACAATCTACTAAGATAACGTTTTGTTTCGTACTTTCGACGATCGGTTAAGTAATGAATAGAAAAGGTACTTACTTGTCTTTATCACGCGATACAAATAAACATTCAAGTGTATTGTTTTAAGTGATGCTTTCGTTTAAATGTTTTCTTTAAACGCACTTGGATGTAAATGCTTTGTTTTCAATGTACTTTAGATTAATTATCATTAGGTTTTTAATATGACCAGAATTTACTGTGTACTTAGGTTTTTTTTATTAAAAATAAAGTATTTCTAATGTTACACAACATTCGTTTTAAAAACACTTTTTCGCCTCTTTTTTTTTTAATGGAAGCGTGTATGGTCTGTCAATTGTGCGATCATAGGTACAATGTCTAGGTTTCATATATGTTTCGATGATTTTTTTAAGCAATATAATTGAAAACAGGCCATTGAATAACTTGCGGTTCAAATAATTCTTAAAATTCTGTTACTGTAATTGCGAGATAAAGACAGTTAAAATATAGTATTACTGGCCATTTGTAAAACATAAAATCCTTTAAAAACATTTTTTTCAAAATTAGCACCAAAGGAATACTCCGCTTTTGCCCTGAGTCGCGACAGCACCCATTATGAATGAGGACGACTTGTTTCATTTAAATTGGCCCTTGTTTCGTTTTGATTCATGGCAACTTTGTCCTTTAGACAACAGCGATCTAGTGAAGTTGTTTCTCGCTTTAAAACGGGGCCAGGCGTTTGCAAGTTTCATAAGACGTTTTAGGCTAAGCGTGCGCTATGCCTTTTTGCCATGCAGTGAGAAGCTCTGCGAGTTATTTTTTTTCGTAATTTATTTTTATTTATGTATTCTTTATTGTATACTTGAAAAATACATTTCGGCGGCCTTATTGCACACGGCAATCTCTTCCAGGCAACTTTGGATGGACATAAAAGAAAAGAGAGAGAAATGGCAAAAGGGTATTTTTTATATTGGTGATTTTTTTGTAGTTTAGTAAGACAAAGTAATAATGCAACTATTAGTTAGTGCAATGTGGTCCAGATAGAGTATTCACCGATGCGACATGGCTACTTCCCGACAATTGATAAAATCGGCTCGATTGTATCAGATACTTAAAGAAGGTATCCAAACGCGACACACTTGCTTATCACTATAATTGTTCCTTTTTTGTCCTAGAGGATAAGCAATTAAGCTCCCCTTTCAGTTACCCAGGGGAGGTCGAAAGGGGTATGTCAGTATCTCTGGCCTTCTAACCCGGCACGCTGCGGATTGTGGTCTCTAGTTGTTCCTAGCAACAGTATAGTTAACTTACCATCGCATCGCTTAAGATATTTTGTTAAAATATTGGGCGACGTGACGCAGCGCTTTTGCATCGTTCGGTAAAAAGTCGCAGTGAGAACTTGGCCTTAACTGGTTGCCTCTCGGGAAATACAAGTTTAGGCCGCCCCCGTGATAAATTTAATATTAATTTGGCCCCATTTATTCATAATTCTTAACCTCTCTGGATATTTTGAAATGTATGATTAAATTGTAAAAAAATATCAAATTAGGATTTGTATGTTTCCAAAGTCATTCATTTTTAAATTTTAATATAATATTTTAGTAGTTCAAAGTATTATTATACTCATTTTAGTTGAACTAATTATTTATCTTTGCTTAAATTATCTTAATGGTCGTAATTTTTTATGAATACAATAACAATATTCTTTTGAGACTATTTGTAGATTTTATGTTAAGGCTTATCATTTTTAATGTCTCCTAATCTAAAACTATGTTGAATATTAATAACCCTGTGTCATTTTTATTCCAAATATTTTAAATTAAAACCATTGTTTTTCGTAAAAAAAAACCTAGAATATCTTATTATCCAGAAGATAAGAAAGCAAATAACGTGGTACTAAGAGAATGAGATTAATTTTGCTATGTAAAGTTTTTTAACTATCTATTATTTTTATAATTTTATAAGTTACATTGCCTTTTTACTCACTAATGGAATAAAGAACTGTAATATTTGTTTATGCACCAATTTGATCTAAATATTAAACGTATCTTCACTATAATCCAAATAATTAAATTCCATTAAACATCATTCAACTTTCCATTTAACATTCACAAATGAATCCATTGAAATCAACAGGAACGGTTGCGTCCCAGATAAATATAAAATACATTGAAACATACGTACAATAAACTCAAACTCCTGTAAACTTCAACGGTCAGAGTTTACGAAGCTTATCACGTATGCCGGGCTCATTGTCCCATCCCATCCTCGGCTACTGCATGCATATTAATCACTTGCAAATGAGAAATAAAAATATCGTCTACGTGACAATTACTCTGCCGAGTGTCTTTTTCATTCGAATACGTTATTGCAATACTCTATGATATACCGACTGGTAATTCCATTTTTGAAAATGCTTTTCGGTAATAAACGAGGTTCAGAAATGAGGTTTGGACGTGATACGGCGAGTTCCTTTTTTGAAAAATATATTCTTCGTGGTAATGGAAAAAATATGCTGTTTGGTAATAAAAGTATGATTACGTTCGTAATACGGAGTGTTGTTCGCACATTATTATTTATTTCTCATATCCTATTTTATTTGACACGGTTTATTGGTATATATATTATTTCATGTAATAATGTTAGTTTACGAGCTCTATTCTTTTAGGCGAAAGCGGAATGTCTGGTTTCTGTATATTTTTTGTAACAATAAATGTTCAAAGTAATAATATAAGTATAAACTATAAAATATATTTCAAAGACATCTTAAAGTCCTTTGAAATCAATGAAAAGTAAGTCAAATGATTAATGAATATCAATTCAACATTGTTTTCCGTATATGTTACGATATCATACTACTAACTTCAGCATTCCTCTTACTACTTGTATCACCGAAGTTTCCATATTGGGCAAGTTGGTATATTTACTCGCGCAGTTAATATGGCTTATATCTACCGGAACTTATCTGCAATACTGTGCCAAGCAAACCAAAATAGGCAATAACTGGCAGCAGAGAAAACGACCGGCTGACACAAATGTGCGCAACTTGAACCTTTTGCGGTGCAATGATCTTTTGTTCACTTTCATAGTAAACCGATTATTGCACGGGTATTATTAAATGAGATATGAAGGTGCATTTGTGTATAACTTTAATTTATAGGCAAAGCTGTATTTTATGTATGTAGCTGTATGTAATCTAAGTAGATTAGTTCTACACCAGCTGAGCCGATCCATTGTAGGTATTGCGTCGTCAACTTCATGTCAATTAACTATTTTTTTTTTATTTCCCTAAACTGCACTCACTCTCTTCAGCAATTGGAAATCCATTGCTATACACCCGGCTTTCCCCAAATATCACCAGAGACAATATTTGCATAAGATTGTCCCAAAACAAAGTAAAGTACCATTTTTTGCATTAATATAAGAGCAAAATACACCGCATTGCAATTTACGTAACCTTTCAAAAGGAATTCACTCAATGTTTTTATTTCGCCGAGAAGCCGAGGCTACCTAAGTAACATGTCAGATAGAATCGCTGTCTCGTATTTCCACCAAAAGAATACTTTTTGGTTACATAAAGGTTTATCTAGAGTCCTATACCGGATCTCTTTCGGATCAGACCGCTAAGTATGTTTTGCGTTTTAGTACATTTAAGCTGGTAAAATATTGGTTTTGTCAATACTGATAGACCCTTACTGTGTGTTTTTCGCTTATGTTTATTAAATCATTCTTATGGTATAGGTGTATATTATTTTTAGCAGTACAATATACAGGATGGTTTCTAAAGTTTTGTAAAGCGAACTTTAGAACGCGGCTTCTATTTACCGATTTCTTGCAACTTCAATTACAATGACGGTTGGAATTTGTCCCTTGATTATTTTAAATAGCGACAACTTTTAGTTTCTATCAGTATATCATACTTTTAATTACATAAGTCTCACCATATTAAACTTCTCGCCTAATAAACTTAATAAAAAAAAAAACTATAAAGTCATGAATATGTAATCCTCATAAAAAATAAAAGCGTAATGAAAATCCTAATTAATTTTCTCATATAAATGAAAAAGTTTAGAAATCAGATATGAAATTTTCATAAAGAATAAACTTAATGGCATCGTTAACTTACAACAATTAAAATAGATAAGTAGTTTTTTTCATTAATTTAATTATCTTTATCGTAGCCTTTATGTCTGAGAGCGCAGACCTCAAGATAGTTACTATTATTCACTAAATTAGTTCACTTCAGCTGAGAGCTTATTATAGTTTATGTCAAACATTCTTTGTATCTTCTTTAGAATCTTTAACTTAAATAGTATTCTTATAATTTGCTTGTTAATATTACAAAATAAAATAATACATGTTACAGAATAATTAAGCTTATATTTCCACAACTCATTTACAAAATTGAAATAAATATCTAAATTTTCACGGCAACCACACGTTACAAAGCGCAAAAAGTCACCTTCATCAACCGTTCTTGGTGGTAAACAGTCACTGTTCACTTGACTCTGTTAGTACGCAATAAAAACAGCATTCTCACCGCGAATCGTTTCATTATGCCGGAATACCGGAATACCGCGTGTAGAATGCAATCTCACTTTACATTGCTTGACCGGAATGTTACGTTTTATTTGCTGTTTTAATTAAGCAATAATAATGGGGTTATGCGATTGAATTACTGTGTAGAGTTTGTAGAATATATTTAAAATGAAGGGATACTTATTCTATTACATAAAGTGTAAATAAGGTCAAATTGATGACGAATTTAGTAAACAATTAAAAATAAACTAACATATTGAATTTTACTTAGGAAGTTAACACTGAAAAACACTTATAAAAGGAGTACTCTTTTTGTAGCTTGTTGAAGTATCCTTGAATAACCCAAATTACTTAGTTTTTATCCGTTACTGTTTACATGAACATCCTTCAACCGGGAGCACTCTTCGTATTATTTTTATAAATAGCCTATTCCCTTTTGGTGGGCGAATGAGATTTAGCTAATTGGTTCCGTATTTTATTAAAAATTGTCAAAAGACAAAACTCAAAGTCAAATATGCGCACATAAACGCCAAAGCCCGGGCTTTGTTTAGAAATTTGCATGTTACTTCAAAACATCCCTTTATTGCGCCCAGGACTACATTATTAAAATTAAATGTTTTTGGCAGCGAACCGAATATTTATTGTAGTGTGTTC
This sequence comes from Deilephila elpenor, assembly GCA_949752805.1. Lineage (NCBI taxonomy): Eukaryota > Metazoa > Arthropoda > Insecta > Lepidoptera > Sphingidae > Deilephila > Deilephila elpenor. The sequence continues at coordinate 8,909,545 of OX457111.1, forward strand.
AATAATAGTTACATGTGAATTGGTACTGAAAAGTTTTTTAATAATTGCTTACTGAATACTTATTGTAGGTTCTAAATAATTTTCAAACGAAAAATTTTGGTACATAATAAAGATTTCTTTGTTCGTTTTTTACCACATCATTCCGAATGAAATTATTTATAGAAATAAAATTTAATTCCGCTTATATTTCAATAAGAAAAGTAGAATTTACTTCCAAACAAAAAACAATATCAACTGAAGATAGGTGATATGCAAAAATCATAAAATTAAACTCTCAATAATTCATGAAAATCCGCAGCCAAATAAGACATTTACTGTCATGAAAATTTTATATAAAACCACGTTATTCAAATTGATCTTTCTATTTAAACGCGTCTACTTTGACGTCTCGACTGGCGTCTTCAAGCTTCATAGGGCAATAATGCCAGCATTATTAGCAGGGCATTAGACAGCCTCCGTGGCGCAGTTGGTTAGACGCCGCCTGTGAAACGAGAGGCCGCGGGTTCGATCCCCGCACCGAAACAAATATTTGTGTGATCCACAGGTATTTGTTTCGGGTCTGGGTGTTTGTGAGACCGAAAAGTCTCTCGTAGCTTCTGATACCCACGACACAAGACTCGATCTTAGTGTGGGGTCAGGACTATGTATGTGACTGTTGGGTGTATTTTTTTTTTTTATTTTATTTTTTATTTTAATGCCACAACGTCTCACTGCACACGTTACGAAAATTGCATCGTATATTCTCCTCGAATTCCTAGAGCTATTTCGAGATTAGCAAGAAAACATTGCATACCCTCGTATTTTAGCCTGTATGTAACGCCTTAAACTGCGTTTCAAAATTAGTCGGTATATGTTAGAGCCACAAAAAGCACAGGTTACAAGGAAGCGGTGTGGGTAGCGCCATTTTATTAAATTTCATTGTGACCGTCTTTGTTACACATACAAAACATTTCCCGACACGTTTACAAAATTACACAACAGCGGGTTAAATGTTGAATACGTAGGTGTTTTTACGGAATGCTCTTTGAATGTTAACTTGAGTCTAGTACAGCCGATTAAATTAACCAACAAAATTGTATACACAGTGCGTAGGCTACGCTCAAACAGAGCGTGGTACGGCTGTTTCGAGACAATGCAACTTAATGACGCATACACGACCTCAGCCACTTGATGCGAAGGACAATAGTGCCCTCCAGCCTCCATAACTCCTAATTAGCTTTCCAGTTTGTGTACAGGCTGGGTCAGCTTACTAGTGAAACGGTTGTTCAAAACAAAAGGCATAAAACTAGCTTCATCAGAGTTTATCTCTAATTTAGACGAAGTGGATGTTAAAAAGCAGTGTTTTGTATCGTATGTATATCGTATGTATTGTAGCAGCCCATACACGTCCCACTGCAAGGCACAGGCCTCCCCTACGATGAAGTTTGATTGAGAGAGGTTAGGCCATATACCATAGAAATTCGTATGCATGTTTCCTCACGAAGTTTTTCTTCGCCGTTATGGTGCGTGGTGATTGACTACACACACACATATCTCCGAAAAGTCAGAGGTGTGCCCTGGGATTTGAACCCGTGACCGTTAACATGTTGGCAACCGCGTCTGGTTTGTTACCAACAGGCCACCACGCATTTAAACTAGCTTCATCCAAGTTATCTCTAAAGACAAAATGGATTTTAAGATACAAACAAGCAGTATTTTACATGGGTAAATAATGGACCGCAGACTACATTTTACAAGAGACGTGTCTAAGCAACATATTTCCATTTTGTTTATTTATTCAACGGATGAAAGCGACACGTTCGTCTCCTACGACTGACTTAAATTAAGTCTCTAATGAGTTTTAAGGGTATAATGTTTAGAGGTTTGTGCTATTTGATTTGAAACTATTATTCTGGTTTTAAGAAGCCTTTGATTTAAATTACTTGAAAGTTTTTCTAGATCTGCATTGTTATTGTTAATCTATAGTATTAATATTAATAATAATAAAAATTGTGTTTTTAATAATTTACACAGTATTACTTTTCGAACATTGCTTTTTATGTACACATGAAAGATTGTACGAATATTTAAATGTATGACTATAGTGGTTCTCAAATAGAACAATAGCTAATATGAAAATTAGTTTTACGTTCCCACTCGAGTCTTTGTGTACTGTTTATTTATTCAGATACAACACAATACAAATATAATTTTGCGAATTCAAATATTAAACAAAACTAAATGAACATCGTTATTATATGTAAATTTATTCTCTAATTTGCGACAGAAACAAAAGACTACATTCTGGATAATATCTACGAACTTTATGCTTGTGTGAAAATGTCTGCCCGAAATTCAAACGGCTGTATATATTTAGGTTTTAATGCACTTTCGTTCACAAAAAGCGTATATAGCAAATTATCACTTTTCATTACTCCTTTGAATGTATTTTACGCAATTAAAACAGATAATTGTCTGAATAAATTGTATTTCCGAGAAATACGTGGTCAGCTTTATGCCTTAAATTATCGTTGTTAATGCTCATTAATTATTTAATTCCATAAATATATGAATAAAATATTAACTATCGGTACGGGACCGGGAAATTGGAACACAGGTGCCCGTGCCTGGATACAAGGCCAGGTTTAAAACACAAACGGGATCCAATGCAAATTTAATCAGAGAGCTTTGTAGATGCTCCTGAATTCTGTCGTTTGCTATTATATACGTACATTGTATCGCCTTCTTTATCTTTGAATGTAAGATATTTTGATGTTTGGTGAATTTTTACGGATTTTATCGTGGATTTGGTTTCATTTTACATTTTTTATTTTCCCGACATTTCGATTGCTTTCCGGGTTTCGTGGTCACGGGGCGGATGTGGTCCGTAGTAAAAAATAGTTTTATTTCAATTAGATCTTTGTTCTGTAACAGCCCATATACACCTAAGGTGCTACCTTTATTTCAAGATCGACTGCCTTCTCGAATGAGATATTCCAATCTATTCGAAACCATGCTTTTGTAATAACAACTTACACACTATGAGTTGCCTAACCCGAGAATCAAATTATTATCTCTATCTACAATGTATTTTATAGACTCCTAACAATGTCTCGCAAACTAACAACGCCAAGACGTGCTACTCGAAAGCATTGTACATTCGAAATTATTCTATTACCGAAACACTGTAATACAATTTATGCACAGAAATACTTCTTTGATAATGTAACAATGACACAAAGTCGGCAGCTGTTTCTCGTATTTTCTATACTTGGTAATCTATACATATGATCATCTCTATCATATCTATACATGTGACAGCCTCCGTGATGCAGTTGGTTAGCCGCCGGCTGTGAAACAAGAGGCCATGGGTTCGATCCCCGCACCGTGACAAATGTTTGTGTGATCCACAGCCATTTGTTTCGGGTGTGCGTGTTTGTAAGACCGAAAAGTCTCTCGTAGTTTCTGATACCCACGACACTAGACTCGATCTTAGTGTGGGGTCGGGATTATGTATGTGACTGTGGGGTGTATTTATTTATTATTTATTTATTTATATAATAAATATAATCTAAAGTTAAGAGTTTGTGCCTTTGTACGCGCAAATCTCAGGAATTATTAGTGCGATTTAAAAAAAATATTTTAGTGTTGGATAGACAATTTGTCGAGGATGGCTATAGGGTAGTTTTATAAGTAGGGTAAAAAATATAGCTGGACTTTTATTCCAAAAATAACGCGGTGGAAGCCGCGAGTAATACTAGCAAGCGAGTAGAGAACCCCAAGTTGACTGGTAATATCCGGTCGCTACCTGCAGCATATTAATCAATGTTTGCCTTGCGTCCCCAGATTGTAGGGTAGTTGGAAAATAAACTCTGGATTTGCTACCTGTTTTGATTAAGGTCACCCAATTATGTGTGTTTTATTGATAATGCGTGTGTTAGTTTCATAATTAGATCAGATATCATGGCATATTTTTCGAATCAAAAATTCACATGAAATTAATGTGTCCGACCTGACAATTGAACCTTGTATCTCAGACTAATTGGGTGGTGAATACAATTGTCTATAGATACAACAATATAAAGCAGAAACTGTAGAGCATAAAAATGATTTCTAGCTAATCCATAATAATGGCTTCTACGAACTTTAAACCGACAAGCCGGATTTTTTTAGCGTCTATTGAAATAGTGGACATCTCTGCGTCCTATTTTCGTAAAAGACGTGACATACTTCAGCTTTCAACCTTATTTTATTTCATGTAATAGTACTCTTTGTGATTTCTTCGCGTGTCACTGTGTCAGTTACTTTTTACTGGATAATTGTTAAAAAACTAAACAATTTTGTTCCTTTCGAACGACTTTTGAATTCAGTTTGAGTGAAGAAGACAAAACATTGGATAGCTGAAATGGGTCCCAAAACTGTCTATGAATAAGGCCTTTAATAGTTGTCAAATGTCTGTTATACATATTTTACCATATTTTTTCTTGCTATAGATGTTTGAGTAGCCAATATTGCTCTTATCTGACGACATAAAAAGATTATTCGCGTACAAGCTTGCTTGATAATAAAACAGGGTATAAAGTTTTCCATTCAAGATTTCGCTTACGCTACAGAAATTCTACTAGGAATTGTATGATTGTCAGCGTTCCTTTTTGCCACCCATGTGAATTTCCTCACAAAATGTTTCATTACAATCGTCCTTAGATATTTGTTCGATTGGGCGTAAAGTGGACCAAAATTCAGGTAATAGAACATACAATAAGGTATAATACGTATATACCGGCCCATATACGTGCCACTGCTAAGTACATGACTCCTTTACAATTGAGAAGGTTTACGTCTTGTGGCCTTATTCATATACAGATTTAAAACCTATTTTATGTATCGAATGTTTTGTCCGTTTCGAACGACTTTAGACTTGATTTTGAGCGAAGAAGATAAAACATTCGATAACTACAATCGGTTTTATATATCTATGAATTAGGCCAATAGTGCTTATATCTTACACTTATCATAGTGTACTTATCATTAGGCCACTATTCCTAGTAACAATTTAAACATTATTTTTGCGGTAAAGAAAATTCGCATACCTAAATGGATTTTTTTTAGGATTTTCAAGGTATAATAAGAACATCCGCACTAGGGAGAAGAATATTTAATATTAGAAATATAACTATGCTCGTATAAACATGCAGACACATTATCATACACTTCAAGTTAGCATTATCTTTTAATAACGTTTTTATATTAGCAGCACTTGATGGGATCGTAAATCTGGTATCATGCTGTGTACTCAGTAATAATATAATCTCATATATTACATGGGAGCTTTACTTACATAATATCTTATTAAATAGAGTTTTTTTAATGACATTATAGACAAGAAACGAAAATGCATTGATTTCCACCTGCTAATTCTAGTTACCGCCCGATTTTTTGGCTGGATATAAAAGACACAATTGAACAATTGTATTATTTTTATCTAACTCTCTCTCTCTCAATCGTATAGAAAGCCCAGCAGTGGTAAAGAGGTCGGTAGTTTCATGAATGTACGTTTTGTACCTCATTCTGACACGCATAGCCGAGTATACCGTAGTATTCCGAACAGCACATTCAATTAGTCGGTAAATTTTGTTGTCACTACCATTTCTGTGTTGAATTAGGTCGTTCGATCGCAAAACGATGATTAATTGTCTAATAATGGCACCTTCATGGGCCGTGAAATTAAACAGGGATTGAAAATAAAGCGTTTATATTCAGTAAGTTTTTTCGAATTTCGGTTTTGAGGCAAGGGCGGATCCAGGGGGGAGGTCATGGGGGTCATTGCCCCCCCCCCCTCTGGACTAACTCCAGATTGACAGACTTTTTAAAATATTTTGTTGATTTTCACTTAAAAAAAACGTAAAAGTATTCACTAATCACAGATGTAACAAACATTTAAATGTATAATTGTAATCGAATTCGAGTACGTCCAGTGTTCTGACTAGAACTATATGACTTGAAAGCTGGATTCGCCCTTGTTTTGAGGAGAAATAAATATTGCGGTGGTACCAACCCAGGCGACCTCTCACATATGAGAGACCTACCACCAGTAAAAAAACTATAATGAAACATCCTTTCAGTTATTGTTTGCCAACTTGAGAACGGTTCGTTAGCTCAGCATTATTTCTGAATTTCCAATACCTTACGCTGATCTTTAGCAGTTAATACATTTTTTAAAGAAAGTCACGTTTCAGCCGTTTTGCGTAACTTTTCCCATCTAATTAAGATTTTATGACGGGGAACCGCGAATTGGAGTTTGACTTTGTTGTTTCTTTGTTAAATGTGTTGTAAGTTTTCAACAGAATAATTGAGTGTAATGCTATCATAATATCTTTTGTATATGGGACGGGGAGCTACTTGTATTTCTAGGTTGAGTAATACTTTGTTAATGCTTTGGTTAACTAATATGAATTGTTTGGGAATAGCATTACAATGCGAGAATTGTGAGACTGCATATCATTAAGGGTGATTATGTTAATGTTAATGTATCAGCCCATATACGTCCCACTGCTGGGCACGGGCCTACTCTACAATCGAGAGAATCGATTGTGAGTGGTAAGGCCATATAGACCACGCTGGCCTAGTGCGGGTTGGCGGAAGTGTAATTACACCTAATTTACAGTCTTCGTGGCGCAGTTGGTTAGACGCCGGCTGTGAAAAGAGAGGTCGCTGGTTTGATCCCCGCACAGTGACAAATATGTGTGTGCCAACAAATATTTGTCTCGGATCTGGGTGTTTGTGAGACCGAAAAGTCTCTCGTAGTTTCTGATACCCACGACACAAGACTTAATTGATCTTAATGTGGGCTCAGGAATATACCTATATATATATGTGACTGTTGGATGGATTACTTATTGATATTTATTATTAATTAATTAACAAAGTTAAAAAGTGGTTTCTTAGATTTACGCGAATGTTACACATTGAAATAAAACTATTTTATACGGATTTGTGACCGTGACCACGAAAGCTGTAAAGTAATCGAAACGTCGGGAAGTTAAAAAATGTAAAATTAAACCAAATCGCGATAAAATCCGTATAAAATAGTTATATTTCAAAGTTAAAAAGTGCTGTATTTTTCTGATTTTATCTATTCTAAACATTTGCTTCTCCAGTTTAACATTCCTGTAAAGGTTGACGTCGGAAAGGTATCCCTGTGCCAACAAAACAACTACATTCCACCATCATCAAGTTTATAATATAGATGGGAATATACCATGTTTTCTAGCGAATACTAATATCTGCTTATCAAATCGTGTAGTACAAACAATTTATCAAACGTCGGAAGACGGTATTCCATTAATTCACAGCGTTGCCAACAATTAGCTGTGTAATTGATTCGATGTGTATCGCGACGCTGGGCGTAAATCAGCGTGAGCGGCCAACATGTAAATAACTCGGGCTTAGAGTTTAGACTATATCTTGTACTCATTTTTTTAATTCTGTATTGTACGCAATAAATGTAACAGTATATATAGACAATTAAACAACAAAGTACAAATGGCGGTCTTATCGCACTAATGGGTTTTTATTACTACATGGCGGCTTCGATTTCCATTTCAGACATGCGATTATTAAAAAAATCTTTGAATGCAGTTTATATTTCAAAATTAAAATGATGTCTTCTTTCAGTAAAATTGACCATCTACGATATTTAAGATACTTCGCCTATTTCGAGCCATTGACACGAGACATGAAGAATGTTGTTAAAATTGTGTTAAAATTCACCAAAAAGACCAAATTAAATTAAATTCAAAAAATCCAGCATGGAATAATCTAAAGCGAAAATTAATGGTAATTAGTAAAATCAGCGTGGGCGGTCAACATGTAAATTACACTAAGCTTAAGCTCTATCTTGTAGTCATCAATACATAGATAAATGTGTTCGCCGAGTGTACAATGAATTTATTGCTTGTATCGCGTGTGATAAGCCGTCCATTGTCATTAATTGTACCGGTGTTGGTTTTGCTAGTTAGATGAAACTTATCTTCGTACATTTGTATGTAAAACAGCTTTTGTGTTTGCATTTTAGTGTAAATTGTGTAGGTATTACATTAAAGCTATTTTGTAGGAATAATTTAGGCCTATTTAGATTTAAATTCTGAAACAAAAAATGTATCAAGTGAAAAAAGGAATTTTGTTATTTATCTAGTTATTTATCTAAAAACTACAGCTATATGTAATTCCTACTTATTTATAAACATACAATTCGTTAATAAATGTCTAACGCATACATTAATTATTAATTTTATAACATTACCTAATCTCATATCAAACCGTTACATAACCATCCTTTCAAGCCAACCCATACCAAAAAGGATGTGACATCCATTTTCCTGTTATATTTATCACGCAACAGACGCCCATTTTATACACTGCATCCAGCCCATCAATTTTCAAGTTTTAATATTGTGAGACAAAAGGGGCCTGCCATTATGTTGTGTCGACGTTTCGGTACCTCACGTGAGATATAAATTGGTTTTGGGTATGATAAACGAAGGGTAGGACGCTGTTTCGTCCGTTCTCGACTCACTATAGACCGTGGAAAGCTTTCCGACTTTGACAAAATGAGGTCCCCGGCAACGTTACCTATTTGTCAGTCAGTTTTTGTTTTTTTACGTTTCAGTAATGAATCCTATTCGGGGTCGTACGAGTTCTGAAGCGCTGTTTTTCAATTTGTAGTGACGTTTTGAACATGGTATGTGCTGTAATGCTTGATTAACCGATGGTTTAAACAATTTTTATTTTAATGCTATGGTTTTATTATTTTTAGGATTGTTTTAAGGTCTACAATAAAAAATTAATTAATAATATTTTTAATACTTTATAGACTACAGTAGATTTAGCTAGTTGAAAAGTGTAAAAACCGCTAGCGTCCTGTTGTACTTTTTTAAGTTTAAAATATTATCTGACGAAGCAACTTTCTTTTATGTAGTGTTAAAATAACATGGAGCTTCTTAAGATATACGCACAAAGGAGGCGTGTCTTGCTCGTTACTTTGTAGTTCCGGCTTCCTTTATCCCATTGTACAATTCTTTGTACTTGGAAAATATGTTCGAATAGTGTCATGAGTTATTATCTAGTCATTGAAAGTCGCAGTAAAATCTTTAAGAGTATATTTAGAAGGCGTAGATAGCTGCACCAATGAACTCACGTTTGGCTGATAGTTGACAGGTTCATTTTCATTGAACAAAACCTTATCTAGAGCAAATTATACCAATCTATTCTATATATTTAATAAACCCAAAACTCCACGATAAAAAACCTACGTGAATCCTATTATACTAATAGAGGCTAACTTTAACTAATGAAGCGTTTGAAATTCAATTTCCGAAATTCAAAATTTTAGCCACCTCAACAATTACCAACAAGAACAACTTTATAGACCAATAAATAATGTGTCCGATACAAGTTCGTGAGTGGAGAACTCGGATATCTGGTTCATATGCGTTGTGGACTATTGACATTGAACTGGACGCGATCTGTTGAGACTGTGGTCGCGAGTTCAAATCTTATTGCATACCTTTGACTTTTTGGAGTCAAAAATATATCGCTTACCACACACTTTAACTTTGATGAAAGAAATCTTGATAAAAACTGCATGCTTAGAGATTTATACTAAAATTTCCATGGTAAGTGTAGTTGCCAGTACGTAATAGGTCAGCGTGGTAGACTACGGCTTAAATCCTCTCAACTGACTCTTCGATTGCCGAGGGCACTACTGCTCAACATAGGACATGTATGGGTTGACATAATATTATCACAGTATTATCAGGTTCAATTTAAATGTTTACGCAGAAACTCATCAAGCCGAATTGAATCGAGCCCCGCAAGAAATAACAAGTTTAGTCGCACCGTCGTCAGTGAAATCAAGCGAAACAATCGCTGCGAGTTTGTTCAGGCGTTAATTTCATTCGTTAGGTGTCTAGCTACGTACATCTCTCGATTTAATTACATTTATCTATAATAATAGCTGTTCGGAACCCCTATCCAGCGTGCGAGGTGGAAAACTTCACTTGTTATTATCTATTGGAATATTTTGTTCAGTGGTGTGTAGAATCCTTGAAGTTGTTTTATACACTATTTGTACATTGTTTTCTACATGTTCAGTTGTATTAAAATATGTTTCTGTATAATTCTATTCGAGAACAAATGTGTCATCATTAAAAACATCGTTTGTAAGATTTTTGTTTCCAGCGATATAAAGGATGACGCATTGCTGTATGTACTAATTATGAGAACTTCATTTCTATGTTATCTAATTACGCAACGAAGTTGCCTTTACGGTTTCTAACTTGGTTGTTAACGAAGTATTTGTTCTTCTGCCAAGTGAAGTGAGATTTGGAACAACATTTGGCGAGTATGATTGTGTCCTCTGAAGCGAATTAAGTCATTATAAAAGGCCTTAAATCGAGCTGATATTAATATTAAAGAATAATAATTAACAAACTTATCTGAAATTGTACAAATAGGTTGTGACCCAATTCTGCTATTCCAAGCGAATATAGACCCACACTGTTTTGACGTACAATTACATCACGATGATCTATTAGCGCACGCCGCGCTAAATCAGCCCAACACAAGCCGCTAAGCATTTGTAACCCACTTTATTTCACGTACAGATAAGCATCGCCAGTAATTGTTTGTGATAGTTCAATCTTGATCGATGTTGGGATTGACAGCGGTGACTGGGCCAAAAGAGATTTAGTATCGTCCGAATGCGTGGCGACGCGAACGCGGTTTCACGGCGGATACTTGTATTTATCGTGAAAAAGTTTTATAGCATCGTTTGTATCGGTCACGGTTGGAGAGGCGTCTGTTGTTTATGCTGGGTTTATATGGTGACGATTGAACGTCATCAGAATCTTTATCGGTCGATTTGTTTGTTTATTATCAGAATGCTGCTTTTTTCAATGCTATCACACCGAATTAGAGATTATGCCGGCCTATTACATCTGAATATATACAGGATGAACTCAAAACGGTACACACATGCGTGGGTTGCTATTATGAGTTTTCACTATTATGTACGGTGGTCAAAATCCTATCACCAGCAAATTTGAAGAAGTCTACATCGTTTTTGAATATATAAACGTAATACGTATTTGCGTAAGGCAAAGGAAATGGAAATAGGAAGGCAATATCAATTTGAATGGTCGTTTCCCGTCTATTGTATAATCAGTCTGGAGCGACGTTGTTCCGGTGATTGTCGTGTTTAAGCTCTAGATACCAGCCTGATTCATCTATTTGAAGCAATATTATTCAGTTCAAAAATAATATTTCATAACTTTGATACTCAGCTCTCAATATTGAAACACCTATATTTTTCCTAGAAAACCTACCTCATGACTTCTCCTATATTAATGTTCTTTACAATATATTAGATAGTCATATCACATATTTTATTAATGACGTCAAAACCTGAAGGTATAATAAAAATAAAATAACTCTTTCAACGAACCAAATAACTAACCAATCGATGCAATTGACCTTCGTATATGAAGCCGCTTCACACAGACAAGCCCTTTCATCAGCTTTGAATTTCACTATGGGTTATACGTGTAAATTAACGATCATGCCAAACTTGTACTGCATTCAAGCCAACGTCCAGTTAGTAGAAGTTCCACGCTTGTAACATTGAAACTTTGAACTTGTTCGACCCTTGGACGATGATTATTCTGCGGGTGGCTCAAACGACCTTTGGATACTACTATGTATTACTCTGTATTGAATTTTGTATGAAAATGTTTTGTTAGGATTTTATTTGAATTCCAAGTCGAAAACGTTTCTTAGTATTCTAGGTTTCATTGCTTTTATAATTTCACCGAAGTTGTACCAACAGTTTTAAAGGTTATTTGTAAGATATGCGTAGTATTCTATTTGTATCACCACAGGTTAAATAAATAATATTGCTGCGAGTATTACTGTTCTTAATACTAAGGTAGGTTAGAGGTAAAAGGTAAAAAGTATTATCAAATTATCAGACAGATAGAAATACTTTTAAATCAATTTGGAGGGACGCTGCGAGCTACTTCGTGACTATTTCTTCAGTTTAGGAGTTAAATGCTATGCAAATTGCTAGGATATTAATTTACCTAGAAGTCTATCAATTGCTCAAGAAAAAGACATTAATATTTTCTAATATATCTTGTCTACTATGCTTGCCTGAGGCTCGTTGTAAGAACTCATTTACTTACCTCATTAAAATAAACGATGTTGGTAAATAGACAACCAAATGTTGTTAGTGTCTTGTTATTACACATTACATGCTATATATTTCTTAACGAATCAAGTTCTTTGTGAAAAAGGTCTTATTTTTATAACCTTTACGAATATTTCTCGATTATAGTTTGGGTCACGTTCGTTTCAATAAAAGAATGATTGATGTTCTAGTCTATGTTTTCCTTGAGGAGCGTTTTACGCCTATTTACTTTTCTTTTTCTTTTGTCTGTACAAATACTAAAGGCGAATTTCTCGTGTAAAGTTATCGCATAAATTATTTGGCCTTGGTAGTCGTACTAAGGTTTCAGAACTCACTTCTTCTTCTGTAGGTGCCTCTTCATTACTGAAGGTTGGCAGCCAGTTCCTTAAGCCTCTCCTTGTCCAGAACAACTCTTCGATCGTTTTTATTCCAGTCCACTCACGAATGTTGCGTAGCCAGGACTTCCTTCTCTTTCCCACACTTCTCTTCCCGGCTATTTCTCCATCATGATGGTTCTCAGCAGAACATATCTATCATGTCTTAAGATATGACCTACGAACGAATTTTGTCGCTGCTTCATGGTTTTAACCAATTCGGCGCTCTTTTTCATTCGGGCCAGGGCTTCAGTGTTAGACACCTTAGCCGTCTAACTCAGAAATCACTAGAGTCTTATTTTCAGTAGTAGAGTTTCTATGGCTGGAGTTGATCATTAGTCAAATGTTATTAAAGATTTCGACTTTCCTAATATGAAAGAAGTAGTAATTCATCCACGTATATATTGTGTAATGTGTATATTTTGTATGCTCTTTCTCTCTCTCTTCAGCCACAGGAAGGTCATTGCTGAATATACTTTGTATTATGCATAATAAATTATTACGCCCATGTATTTAACTTTAATTTCTCCTAATAATGTACCTCGACCTGAAAATATATGATTCTTGCATAGCATGGAAGAAAATAGCGTCGCGTGTTTTTAACATATTTATTTAATTTATACAACTTTGTTGCAACATTTCCTTAAAGAGTTTCTTTCGTGGAGCCAAAGTAAAAACATTATTTTAAGTAATTGGCGCATAATTAAAGCTTAAAGCTGCCTTATCATTAATTTACTTAAATTTTGTTTAAATTTTATTTAAATTTTGTTTCCATCTCTATTTTTTATTTCGTGGAGGTATAAGTTAATAATGAGAAAAATGCTACTTTTATTTTCAAAGAACCTTTTTCCTCCTAAGATAAGAGCAAATAATGATCTATGATCCATTGTTTTTGCTAAGTCTAGGTGAGAGTAGTGCATAAAGCATTTTCTCTGGCTCACCCCACTATGCGCGAGTTTTCTTAGACTATCGCTCAGTAAAAACAAAGGACGACCTATATTATTATTTTCTCAAGTAATGCTCCATCCCGAAGCGGACAAAGTCATATTTGAATGAGATAAAAGCGCAGATACTTTGATAACCTTTAAGTCAGCACGGTGGCTAAGAAAACTAGTCTTTACTGGCTAAGAAGGCAGTAAAGAAGTCGAGATTTGAAAAGAAATCAGCGTAAGTGAAAATATCCAACGAAGGAGAAATGTGCAAAACGTACAATCTGAAAGTAGGTTTACTGAGATGCTAACAACGAAACATTTCTCTGCTGTAATTTTTCTGAAAACTTTCATTCAACAACACTGAAATGCGCAGTCCCAACTATCCGACCACAGCTTTTATTTTACTTGCACCAGTATTATGACCAAAAAGAAAAGGAATAGAATAAAGAGAAACAAGAGAAATTCGCCCGCGCTAAAACTAAATGGATGGACTGAATTTGTACTTTGACTATCTATGTTGAATATTCTTTTTTACGTTCGGCTGGAATATCATGACCCGAATTTGAAAGAGCTCGTATTTTACGATATCGTCAAACTATTTTAGGTTTCGTTGTCATGGACTAGTTATTTATTAGTTTTTTTTACTGTATTATTTTGGTGTCTTTACTCTAAGACAAATAAACTGGCCATTATCGTGGCCTTCAGTTTTATATTTTCTGTTATTGTATCCGGATATCTTCGGGCTAAACATGAGCGAAACATCGTCAAATTATACGTATATTAACAATGTCATATTTTTAACATTTTGTATACATCTTAAGGAAAATCCAATCCTTCTTTTCCAGGACTTTATGAATCGAAGAATATCATTTTCCTATTCTTTATTAAAGGAAATGTAAAGGTCCTAATTTGCCGTATCCTTCGTTGCCTAGTGAAATTATTTCAACCTCATTAAAACATAATTTGCTGGTAAAGCTTTGTATGATGAACGTTAAAAGTTTTTACTGTAATTCGGGACACGACCTGCCAACAGAATTTACTTTTTGAATGTTATTAAATATTCATTTTAGAGACAAAAAATGTGTTGTTACGCTGTCCCTTTATTGCTGTTGACATAAATAATTAAACAAAAGTTGACTGAATTCAATGTTTTTGAACTAAAATCAGTGCGGATTTGTGAAAAGAATAAAAGTTTTAATGACGTAAATACTTAAGTGATATTTTGTAGAGCTACTTTTTAAAATGTAAATGCCAGCTGCAAAAATTCACTGGATGCAGGCCTTTACCAACATGGCGCTGAAGAGATCCTTGGAGAGACCTATATTCATCAGTAAACTCCTTGTGGCTGAAACGAGAAAAGAGGGAGAGAAAAAAGCCAGATGCTACTTCTGCCTAACCCCTCGAAGGTATTCTCGTTATAGACGTGACGATGTTTGTGTATATGCAAAATGCATGAGTAATCAGCGTTTAAAGCCATGTCCGCTTCATTGAATATATTTAAATTAATCTTAAGTAAACTTGAGCATAATTGAGACAATGAGTATCGTATAGCTGATAACTGTAATGTACATTACAGATAAATTGGATGAGAGTGAAGACTTGGAATAAAAGAACGAGAGCAGAAATTACTTACGTTCCAGGTCCCTCGCTGAATAAATTATCTCAAGGGCACAATACATTATGTCGAAATGGAAAAACATTTAATAAAGCTGCTTCCGTAACATGGCTTGAATAATAATCATATCTATCTGTTTTCATTCTTCAAAAATACTCTTTAAATCCAATGTACGACCTTTTTTGTTTGAGCTGCTTCGAGTATTTTCATTTTATCAATATACCTAAAACTCTTAATTTACTTAAGCTGTGTTTTATTATTAACAAATCAGAATAGTTTACTATACATTATAAAAGCGTATTTTAAATACACCAAATTCTCACAATTAAAATCCCTGACTGCCTCGGTGGCGCAGTTGTATTACGGTACGGTAACAAAGCTGAGGTCTCAGGTTCGAGTTCCGGGTCGGGCAAAGTGATATTGGATTTTTCTATTCATTATAATTCCGGAGTCAGGAATTTATGCCCGATATGGTGATAGGCTCGCCCCCTATCACATCGTGGGACGGAACATACAAGGCGAAATGTGAGTGTCCTGGTGGCGCCTCTGTCTACCCCTTCGGGAATAAATACGTGAGTTTATGTACGTTATGTATGTATGTAAAACCCCTAATGTACTTACGCTCTTTTATACTTAAACTGCCAACTCCGCCCTTGTTAGTACTTATCTAAAACTACAAGCATAGCTCCAAAAGGCTATATAACGTTCAGAATGGAATGAACTTAAGCTCTTTTAAATCCCTCTCGTGTAGCTGTCTGCCCGTACATGCAGAGTGGTACACGCACTAGAGTTTGTAACGGTTGAAGCCCTTTTTATCTGCTCCGCGGCCTGAATATTGCCCTATATCCAGCCAAAGCCGTACTCAGATAAGGCATTTCACTGGAATTTTTTAGACTCGTTTTTGCTTGAAGGTATTTTTTTCTCGATTTTTAGTTAGTTTGATGCTTCACTAAAATGCATTACGCTGTGTTCAATAGGAATTGTAGGAAGGTTTTGTAGTGAATTTACATTCTCTACATTACGTCTTAATTTCTTAAGATATTAAGACGTATTTATAAATGAAAATCATAACATTAAATTTAAAATAACAAAATTATGTTATACGCGTTCATCAATTATAATTTCGTGTTAGAATATATTTCTTTCAAGCTGCCTATAACATATCTACAGAGTATAATTCACAGCTATAAATTGTTTTGGTAATCAGCAAGATATTATTCAAAATATTCAGCCGATTGTCCACTACACAATGGTTTTTACCAAAGACGTCGGCAGCAATATGGCTCCGTCTGCAACTAACAGTTCCCAGCGGCCATTCATTCACCCACGATAAAGTCGGAAATTTACAAATTTGTTTGTGATAATTTTTACAGCTTCCGTGGCGCAGCGTGGTTAGACATCGACTGTGAAACGTGAGGCCGCGAGTTCGATCCCCGCACCAGGACGAATATTTGTGTGATTCACAGGTATTTGTTTCAGGTCTGGGTGTTTGTGAGACCGAAAAGTCTCTCGTAGTTTCTGATACCCACGACATATTAGATTAATCTTAGGGTGAGATCAAGACTCTGTATGTGACTGTTGGGTGTATTTATGCATTTGTACGTAAGAGCGCGATATTGTAACAAATATCAACCAGTATTTTGGAAGTATAATATAAATTATATCTTGATTCAGGACTCTCAAAAGGGTTTAAGATAAACACTTAAGTGGTCTGTCACAAAATTGTAAGCCAAATATTTTTTAAAAATGCTTTACAATTTTGTTGTTCTAAAACCAAATCAATTTTGATAAGATAAGGTAGACATGAAAAAGAAGACATCGTGATTTCTTATTCTAATAATAATGATATGACGTGATAATGTTTATAATTTTACTCATTATTAATATTGTACAATTAATTTTTCTCTTAAATATTTCAGTATAATCGACGTTTAAAAAACCAACGCGTTGCAGGAAAGCAAATCCATTACCAGTCAGACGTACGAATAGGGGTGAAATCCCCCCGAGATTTTTATCTAGAAAGTAACAGACTTCGATCCCGACGGTAGAGTTGGAGTCACATACATTTGAGTATATCATTTCAGTTCTTTATATAGGAAGGTCGATAGGTCAAAATCCAGATTCATGTGAGTCCGTCATCGTTTGAGAATTTTTACTATATTAGATTGTTTAGGGTCACTAACGGCCGCACTCAGAGACGTTTAATGTCAATTAAATTGTTCCTTATAAGATTGTCTTCGTAAAATCTACACTAAGTAGTTATTTAATTGACATTTAATGTCTCTGAGTACGGCAGTAAGTAATTTTAGACCCATGTGTCGTGCAAAACCGCAGACATCTTACAACATTTTTTGGGCTATAAATGCCGGCTAATCGGCTCTTATGCTTGAATTCTATTTAGTTTTATTATATGAACTCTAATCGTGTGAATAAAGAGTAAAATCTTGCGTTGGTGTAGTAAATTCAAAATTTCAAATGAAATTATCAAAGGTAAAAAACCTGGTCAGAATGTGAGAAGTATAAATGCCAAGTTACAAGAAATAGATATTATATAAAATAGGAGTTTATCATTATGTTTAAAAATACTGACAGAAAAAATCCCAGACACTGACACCACAATTTAAACGATAATCGGGTATTAACACATAAGCATTTACATAACATCGTAATCGGCTTTTGCGAACCCCTGCAATGCTCGCCTCTTCAAATATTTTGGGACATATTTTATCCGTGGACGACATGGGTCGGCGAAATTTGATGTATCGGATATAAATACTGATGACTTTTGCAACATTTTAAGAATCAATATCATTGAAACAATTGAGATGAACAAGACAACAAGGAAATAAAAAACAAAAGCCAAAATGGTTCCTTAGATTTACACGAATTTTACATATTGAAATGAAACAAATTTTTTATTCAGTCCGCCCCATAACCACGAAATCTTTAAAGCAATCGAAACTTCGGGAAATTAAAAATTGTAAATAAATTTAAGTCCGCGATAAAATCCATAAATAATAGTTTTATTTTAACACAAGACAACAAAAACACGTAAGAGAGAAAGAGAGAATAAACAATCGAGAACATCGGATTAATGAACACGAGGTGTTACAAGTCCATAGCTCATGATATAATTTAATTGTATAACTAGTGGTCAGAATTATCCAATCACTTATACGGCTTCTTACTACTTACCGTTTAATGTTGTTTAGCTATAACTTCACACCTACGTTTTGCGTTTGTTGTCCTACCATCTTCCTTATTTAGCTTCTGCAAGTTATGTTGGTATGAGACGTCGTGATGATTTTCTTTCGAAGAAGCGTAGAACTTTTTTTTACTGCAGTTACTTACAACTGAAGACCTGAACCTGTACATATTAAAATCATGCCTTAGTGTGTAGGATAAGAAGAAATTCCCTTTGTACTAGGCATCCTATATCATGTGCTCAAAGTTAGTATTTTCTATCATCGTGGATTAGAGCTACAAGGCGGCTAACGGTGAACATTCTGTGAATATTTTTCATAGTAAAACGTGTCGTGTAACATTATTACCCGCGAGGGATAATCTCGTTAACAAGTTAACTTGCATTGTGCGCCCTTTGTAAGCCTCTGTTTTTGTCGTATGAAATATTATGTAATTTTGCCCAACATTTTTGGCAGCGTATTTATGTTCGGCTGACTTAATAAAACAAATATTTTATAAATCTTTTTGGGTTTATAAAAATTAGATATTGTTGAATAAAATCTACAAGTACAATACAACTCGGTGATGTATCGTGAAACTCCACGAACTATACAAGTTACAAACTTCAGAGTTTCAAGACAAGTACATCAGAAATCTGCTACTGAAAGTTAAAATGAGCTCTAAAATATGATGACATGAAAATAAAAATCGTACACGATAATTTTGATAACCAATGTTTAAAGCAATGCAAGTTTCTAGCCTAAATAAGATTATATAGTAGGTGCGTTTTTAATAATTGGTAAATCACAATGATTTTTATTGAGTTTCAGCCATTGCACACTAAAAATTCGCAAATATTACCATGTAGATAATGTTATTAATTCATTTCGTCCAAAGTTACGGATTGATTTCACAAACTACCCCAGCTTATAAATGTAATCCAGACAAACTTCACGGTTATTTTGTAACTAAAGTTCGTCAAAAATAATTAAGAGAATTCAAATTGAAAACTTTGTAACGGCTTATAACAAACAGGGTTGAATTAAATGATTCAAAAAGTTGAACCACTTATCCGGTAGGCCGGGGCTAATATTCTTTATCTGGCTGTTTTGTTTGCCCCTTTTAATCTTGTTCTCAAAAGGAAATCTCGGAATACAGCGAAATGCGGCGCTCTTTCTGCAAATTGCAAAATTAAAGGCCTGTTGGCAATATTTTTTACGAGAATTACTTAACCTGAACGCTGTCATTGGTTACATTTTTTTTTGTTACTGTTTTACATTTTACAGACTTCCTCGGTGGCGTAGTTGTATTACGGTACGGTTACAAAGCTGAGGTCTCGGGTTCGAGTCCCAGGTCGGGAAAGTGATATTGGATTTTTCTATTCATTATCAGCCCGGAGTCAGGAAATTCGTGCCCGATATGGCGATAGGCTTGCCCCCTATCACATTGTGGGACGGAACATACAAGGCGAAATGTGGGCGTCCTGGTGGCGCCTCTGCCTACCCCTTCGGGGATAAAGGCGTGGCTTTATGTATATATGTATGTTTTACATTTTTATTCTGTTTTCACGTAGTATGTATTTTTTTAAATATTTGTATATGCTTTTAAATGAAATTTCGTATTACTATTTGATATTGTACCAAAACTTTTCTGAAAATGTGAATGGTCTGAAAAGTTTTGCGGCTGATCAACATTCATATGCACACATTTCAGTAGGCATTAAGTTTGGGTTTGTCGTAAAGTTATCAAGAGTTAATCATGATTTAAAAATATTTAACGATAGAATAATAAAAATACTGTTTTCGGTCCGTTCGATCAACATAAGATTTTCCTTAAAACATTTATAATCTCGTCCTAGAATAAGTAATCTTTATATTATAGTATAAATAACTTCTACTAAACAATTATATAGATCCTTCGTAACACGTCCTCATTGACAAATTATTATATATCTACCGCAATTAATTTCCAATCACTCTTATGTGTTTAACCTACAAACGATTATCCAGGAGGCCATCGATTACAAATTAATATAAATTAACCACACAGCTAAGTTTCAAACGCCTATAATCAATTTACAATAACAATTAATTTCTAATTGATGGACTTTATTTAAACAGAAGTAGTTCAAGCGAGGAGCGCTAGATGGCGTTAATTGAAGTTTGGCAACACTGAAAATGGAATTATTATGAAAATCCGTGTTTTAAAAAAAACATAAACAACAGTAGCTAGAAATGATATTTAGTACATGTATAATTTTATGTAGATAGTCTTATCAATGTATACAATGTGGGTTCTGTGAAAAATACAACACAAAGTGTAGGTTAAATTCAAAGCTGACTTAAGAACGATTGTGGTAATAGCTCACATCAGCATATCAAGTTTGTAGCCGTTACACAGAATGTTAAAGCAATTTTCATATTTTAGCATACATTCAGACTTCCCTACACAAATTCGCTGTTAAATTGCGCATAAGCGAGAAAGTATTTTATTGTCTTTCAGCCGATTTGATAAAGACAATAGTTTAGGAATTTAAAGTTTTGAATATGCCTTTTCAAGGGTATTGTCTTTTGTGCTTAACATTTGTTGTATTGTTTATGACTACTATTTTCAAACGGTTTTATTTTCTTTTTGAATTTATCTGTACATATTTATATTCGTACGTAAACTCACGCCTTTATCCTAGAAGGGGTGGGCAGAGGTGCTATCATGATACACACGTTTTGCCTTGTATAATCCGTCCCACGATGTGATAGAGGCGACCTTATCGCCAAATCGGGCACAAATTCCTGACTCCGGGCTGATTATAATTAATATAAAAAGCAATATCACTTTTCCCGACCCTGGATTCAAACTCGAGATCTTAGCTTTGCAATCATACCGTAGTACAACTGTGCCACCGAGGCAGTCAATCAGTCAGGCAGGCAGTCAGTATTTATAGTAGTATGTGAAATGTCTCTTGTCTTGGTCTAGTTGTGCAGAGCTTTATCATATTGAGCCTTTTAATATGGAAAGCTCGGCGAACTATGATGTTACCAATACTGAGTGACTCGCATAATATGTATATCATATTATGGTCATTGACTTGTACTATTTTGCAAATGTATTACATGGACTACTAGTATACAATTTTGCACTTGCATCGAAACCAAAATATGTTAAATGATTGCACGCACTTGTCTTTCGGCAATGATTAAACCCACAGCCTCTTACATTACTCACTCGTCGGTTACCTCGCCAGGCAGACTATCAGTTTTCCCCGTAGTATTTCTTTCACCATCTGTTTCTTAATCATAACGGTTAAATGACCCATCCAGTTTATTAACTACATTTTCTTACAGCCTCTGCTAATGTGCGTGTTTATTTATAATTTACCGTCGGCTTCATGTAATGAAATGTTGCCCCATTACTGAACAAGGCAGTTTCCTTTCAGAATATTAATATCATTGCTATATTTTAGATGAAGACTCGAGCACGACGCTTTCCTGCTGAAATTCTCGTGTTTTCGCGAAGGTTAACGTTTCATTCCGTGAGATGAATGTGGTGGGGAGTGAACAATTATTGTTATTTACATAATTTACGGGTTATATCCATTTTGTCGAAATTAAGGTTATATTGTGTTGTATTTTCGTTGTTGACACGATGCTTGCAATTAGTCATTTTAGAAATCTAAAAGTAAGCTGGATATTTTGGATACTAGACAGGTTTCTTGTGTGATCTGCACTCAAGCTATATTAGAACGACTCTCCACCAATCGGACGTTTTGATTGGATCTCAAGGCACACATCTCTCAAATATATTTTTTGGTGAATCAAATCACAGTGAAGAAATTTACATTCCTGAGAGTTACATACAACAATTCCAAACATATGCGAAGTATAACTCTAACTTCGCTAAATAAGGCGTCTAGAAATGAGTTTTTTTTATTTCAATTAATGGCGAGACGAGCATACGACTGATGGTAAGCGATACGACAGCTCATGGACAGTAGCAAAACCAAACAACAACAACAATTACAAAGCAATTCTTGTCATCTCACTGCGCTCGCCATCATGAGACATAAGATGTTAAGTCTTATTATATCCAGTAGTTACTCTGGCTACAATGTCCTTCAAACCGGAACACAACAGTGCATTTACACTGCTGTTTGGCGGGAGAAATAGACATTGCGGTGGTACCTACCCAGGCAACCTCTCACATATGAGAGACCTACCACCAGTAAAAAATGATAGGACTAATATCATACAATAGATATGTGTAATATCCAACATTCCCATAAACTGAAGTTCAAGATAGCTAGAGCAATTCACACGTGCGGTTCAATCGACCGTTACCCTTATTGCCCTCTTTGTTAGATTGTGGAGCAAACGTTTCGGTGCGTTTTGAAATTTAATTACGTAACGTGTACATTGAAGCTTTTAGCTGGTATTAAAATGCAAATTAATAGAAAAACGTTCAAAGAACATCGAGCTAGAAATACGGAACATTGCAAACTTTTAAATGGTTTCGAAGGAGCGACTTCTTCGTATTCACTTATACAGCTTGCTAATTGTTGCAGTTTTTACAAAGTTAGTTTTTCTATTGTACTTGTAGTGCGGCTACTAGTTGGAATACTGCTTATTATAGACGTAATAATTAGTTGCTCCGCAATGTAATTTGTTGTATTTGTTCAGGCTTAATTGCATCTACTAGCATATGCAAAAAAGTGTCTTGTATTCTTCCTTCAGTATTCACAGCATCATAGATTGGTTAAGAGAAGTCAGAAATATCCAAATGTAGATCAATTATTTCAAACTATTAGCACAGTTCATGCCTAGTATTGCCTAGGTTTATAACTGTATCAGTTCTGCCCAATCTTTTATCTTTTTATCTAACTTTGCCTGATGTTATTAGTTGGTGTGTCTTGAATGGTGTATGTTTATGGTATGCACACAAATGACGAAGAATACTTTGTATAAACGTATTATATTTTTGGAAGATTACATATACACAGTACAACGTTTAGAGAACGACTGACGCTTATTACAATTATTATAGTCAATCCGATATTAATTATTGCATCACCCAAAGTGGTGTGGTTGCTTAGTGTGCAATTCTATAAAAGGTACCTGTTCTAGGCTAGAGCTTGGATTTGCTTACCTGCCCAACCTCCGCCATTTCACCCAGCACTTGGCATTTTTAATTGTACCTGTAAGAACTAAAAACATTCATATTAACTTTGACAAACAGAAACAGAACTTTGACAGCCGCCGTGGCGCAGTTGGTTTGACGCCGGCTGTGAAACGAGGCCGTTATGAGGCCCACAAGTATTTGTTTTGATTTTGGGCGTGTGTGAGACAGAAAAGTCTCTCATAGTCTCTGATATTCACGACACAAGACTTAATTGATCTTAATGTGGGGTCAGGACTACATATGTATGTGACTGTTAGGAGTATATATTTATTTTATTTTTAACTTTCTTCAAAATTCACCTACAATATTATCTATAATATTTTATCATAGAGCGTGCTTACGTGCTTGAAACCTACATAACTATTTACCAGAAATGCTGCTTCCTCAATATCTGAAGCGTTGGATTTTTCTATGTAAAATATTTTCTCATATACCCACACATGAATAAAGGGCGAGAGGCATGTAAATTGACACATTTCCCTATACAAACGGCGCGGCCGGGTCGTCAGACGTCACCCGATGCTAAATGGAATAAAGGGGATCATCAACACTTTTACATGGATTCACCATACATATTAAACTAGTGTTGTGTGCATTTGTGTTACTGAAGTGTGTTTTACTGACAAAATAGCGGTTATTCTATGTGAATTTTATTGAGATGTCGGCATACATGTGTTTTTGTTTGTATTTAGGATCATCATCATTATCATCAGCTCTTCTGCGTCCACTGCTGGATATAGGCCTCTCCCATAGCACGCCACTTGGCTCGATCTTAAGCCCATCGTCGCCAACCGCTACCAGCCACCCCACGAATATCATCGCTCCATATTTAGGATATTTTCACCTATTTATAAAATTTTTGTGTTTTACATTTTTATAAATAATGCAACTTGACTGTGGTCTTTTTAATTATTTTTTTACATCGTACATTATTTTATTTTATTTTATTTTTTATTTTATTTTTTTTATTTTATGATGTATCATTTACGATTTGATAGGAAATGTAAAATCCCTTACATTTTCAAAAATAAAATTAATTATAATTTTAAAATCACAAAGCAATTTTAAAACATGTTAGAACCGACGTTTTTATAGGAAAAACCCCCATTTGTGAGGACATGGCGTGTCGAAGTAAAACCGTTTACACGAAAACTCGGTTCACCTGAAACTTCCATCTAATTGCTACTTACGAGTTTTTAAACAGTCCATTCTTTCTTATCTTTTATTGCGTTTCGTGAAGTTCCCAATGGGACGATAACTGTTAAAACACCGGATACACATACATTTAATACGGGTTATATGCTTGTTCGAAGGTGTCGTAATTAAAATTCGTGTTGGAAAGTTTCAAGTCATATCCGTGTGCTTTAAAATATTTTGAATTGTACTTGAATATTGGAAAATTATTCAAATTGCGTCTGTAGAAATAAAAAAGGTGTACATCATTATTTAAGAAAACTATGTATTTATCACCCAAATATGACGACAAGTAAAAAGTTACAAAGCAAATTTCATGATTTTTTTAAGAACTTTTTAGTTGCATTATGTCTGATAATACTAATACCACCACCTGGCTTTTTCGGTCGCAGGCTGGATATACCCTGTATATTCTCTCATATTATGCCTATTTAAAAAAAATAAAAAACTAAGACTTTTATAACGGATTGGTATTATAAGAATGATACTGGGAAGGGACAAATAGCTATTCTCTTTCTATTTTTTGTCAGTTAAACACAAGGCTGTGAGTCTTTCTAGAGATTCAATGTTTGATGCCAGTCTCATTATAATTCAACTCCTCCTATTAATTTAACTTTTTGATTGATTTCGTTGCGGGTTAAAGACAAGTTAGACATTCCCGGAGACGCGCTGAGCTTCAATGCTCAGTGTCATTAATATGCGTTCCACTGTTGATCCTGGCTTACAGGAGTTGCAGTGGCGGGTGTGAGGGCGGGACAGTCTCCTAGTCTCATTATACTTACTGGTTCTGTTTTGCAAGATTCGTAGTGTATTATTAATTGTAGAGTCCTGATATTTCTCACTTAATATAACGGGTGCGAAACGAAAAGTTTTTACTAAAGTAACTATTAGACATTCCGTAAATATACTTCCAGAATGTCTGAATAAGTAATGTTTGAAGTAATGGCGCCTAGTGGATTAACGATGCAACTCATAAAAAGAAGTGTAGATAGCAAAATGTGTGATAAGATATGCATTCGTTTACAAGTTATTCTAAAACTTGGAAACTTTTAGTAGGTCAATTACTGTCGCTGCTTTAATATACATTTTAACACTAAAGAACATTTTCTCGGTAAAGAGAATTTTTCTATAGAGCGTAAAAGCCAGCGCGAGACCACTTTCCACATTTTTATGTTCATGTCGTAATATTTCATTAAGACCATCTACCCGCCTGAGTTTAGAGCGTAAAGATTTTAAACTTAAGCTCACGTTTTTAATATGATGTTTATAGTCACAGCTCATATGCTTGAAAGACTTCATTTTTGTTTTGAAATTCTGGTGAAGAAGTCTTAGGGTTGTCTTTTAGACGTTACCTCGCGATGTTTTCAATATTAAAGACAAATATTATTTTTATATTGTGATGATAGTAAATCCAATACTTCTGGCTACCCCTGGCTAATCGGTAATAATACCAACGTGGTCGAAGCTGTATACACTCTGGGTGAACCCGAAACGACATAATATCGCTATTATGGGTTTCCCACCATCGTGTAAGATGGTCTGGGCGGTGGTTTGGACTCTGTTGGTAAGATTACCACCAGCAAGAAACAAACGGAAATCAAAAGCAATTAGTGAGAATGTACGTATTACTCATGTAGCATCCAATTTCGTGATATTGAACACACATTAGGCGAGATAAAACGGAATAGCAATTGGCTATTTATGACTGTCGTATACTGCTGGTGGGGTTATATTGGACTTGCCGGGTTTGGCGTGAAGCCTCTAATGATTGCATGTGATTTATTTGTTTGGAATTTATGCCAACTGTATTGGGAATAGATTAATTGAGTCTCTGCAGTTGTTTAAAGGCCGGTTGTAACACGGGATGACGCGGGTTAAATCCCCAGGCCTGGACATAAATATGTTTGGGTAGTCCACAAGCATTTGTTCCGGGCCTGGGTGGGAGACTGAAAAGTTCTTCGTGGTTTCTGATACCCCGATAAAGCCGTGCATCCAAGTGTGGCGTAAGGACTATATTTGGGATTGTTGGTTGTATGATTTATTTTATGAAATAATCTATAAACTTGTAACAACTGACATAAACAACCCACAGACTGCACTGATTCAAGATAAATGAAATTACATTCTTCCGCCATGAATATGGTAACCGAGTTTCAAACCATTAAAACAAAAGAATATTAAAAAATTCCCGCGATAAAAGCGGCTAAAAGCGTGTAACAAAACAACGTGATTTTTTATTCATTTTTTAGTACAATGTATCTGTCACACCCGCTCGTAATTTTATCACAAAGCGGGACTCCATAATAAAAAGCCACGATTGCAACGAGAGATCTCGTGAATCACAGGCATTTTTTATATCCTTCTCCTTAAACAGTTCTCTATTTATTGAAATTTAATATCACGCTGCATTTGAACTGGAACACGAGTGCCTCGGTAGTGATAGATTTAAGGGGCAGAATGCATTTGCATCATATAAACATTTATTTTCCTGGAGCTGACAAGTTAACAGGGTACGCAATGCGCAATGTGAGTGCAATTTAAAAGCTAATTTGTCCTTTGTTAGGTTAGTGGAGTGTGGGAATAGGTTATTGACGAAGGAGTTATGTAAAGTGGAATAGAAAGATGGGATGCTGATAACATCTACGCCGATAAGGCAGCTCTTACAAAAATAATATAAAGACAACAGAAAATAAAATCTCTCTCAATCGTACTCTCGATTGTAGACAAGGCCCGTGGCCTGCAGTGGGACGCATATGGGCTGATTCAGATACAGGTAGATTCTGTAGCAAATAAAATAAAACTGATTTAAAATTACATTTCATAAATAAAATTGCTTTGTAATTTATCTTGTTGTTTGGTTCTGCTACTGTCCATTAGCAGTCGTATTGTTTACCATCAGGCGAATGACATGCTCGTCTAGCCATTCAAAACAATAAAAAAATACCGCATTAAAATATAATTCCTTTGGAATGCCTTATAAATTCTGACGGTGATTTATATTTATCGTTTTCAATGCTTGAAGATTATTATTACTGTATTGATATGATTTTTTGCCGCTGTTATTTTTCTGACTGTCGATACAGGTTTTGCGAGCTCTCCGAAACACTAAAAGCAATGTCATAATAAAGAAAATAAGCTGAAATTATATAAAAAAGCTGTAAAAAGTATTGCATTCAATCCAAGAAGGTAAATAATCAAACAGAATCATAAGAAAAAGCTTTTCTTAACGTAAAACACATCTATTTTTTTTTACAAAACTGCAAACTAAGGATGATATCTTCACAAACATACATTTGAATTGCAACATTTGTACGACCACTTATACACGGGTCGAGGTCCTTAAATTTTAACCAAGACTAATGTGAATATTCTCAAGTTTAAAGTGGAAAACTTCGTGGAGCAAGCCTTTCGCGTTTTAATTTAACTATGAACTCAGTTCTGGAGGAGATAAATAAAATACTCTTTAAATACTTATTTTTATAACTCTGCAATATTCATTTGTTACGGAGAAGTTTACAGATTGTGTTTTTTATTAGAGTTGTTTAATATAAATATACCAACTTGCTAAATTGGACTTTGGAATTATCATATTATGATTAAAAGTAAAAAAAATATTCGCCTAGCTCGCCAAGGTTTGTCTACAACCTATATGAGCCTAATTATACAAGTGAAGGTATAAAATATTTATTACCTTTGTTCTGCCGATACAATTAATAATAACTACACATAACGCAAGGTTTTTTCAATGAATTTACAATTAACATAAGACCAGCAGTTACAATACTGTAAGAATTTTTAAGACTCAACAAAAATTTCAATATTACACTCTGCGGACATTAACAGAAACAACGAAAGCTAAAACCGGACCCAAAAAACCGTAAAAGAACTTACAATTGTATAGAGTACACAATACAAATAATCGCAATGAACCGAATCGTTTTATTAAAATAATGTTCTCGGGTAAGGCATAAAAGAGCCGTAACTCAACAATATAAAGTGAAATTTTATTCTTATAACCATATTGCGTCGAATAATTATTGTAATGTGCATAATTTAAAAACAATTTAACATTTGCACACACCTGCCACATTGGGTTTTTAAGGGACTGTTGTAAAATACGAGTCGCTTTACTCTGCTAATTAACCAAATTATCTGTGTTTGTACGATACTGAAAGTTGTGGGTAGTAATTAGTTAATTCTTGCATATAAATTTGTTCTTGGTTTCTGGATTTTCTGATAATAAAATTTTCAATGCAATACGTTAATGAATTTACATTAGCTTAAGTTATGCTTGCTAGAAATTTAGACTTTTACGTCCTTGGTGATGAAATATTTTAATTATAAAAGCTAAGTTAAAAAGCTTGTATGACTGGTTTTTGAGCACAGATGATCAACTCAGAACAGCTTCATATAATTCCCAACCAGCCGAAAGCATCATTTAAGGAAGACAAACATTTAACCCTAGTAAGATAATTTTCATGCGTGCTTAGCTTGTGTTGATAATTAGTGATGTGACGTAATGAGCCGTGGATACCGAGTGGATGAGCTTCTAAGCGAGTAGGTGGGTGCTCATTTGACTATTATAAGCTTGAAATACATTGACAGTCATGAATCTCAATAGATGTCCAAACGAAGCTTGGTTTACTTACTGCAACTATCTTTCGTTTAGTTGCACTGAGCCGATTCGTGACTTTTTTATATGCTTACGATGCGATTTTCAGGTTTTTCAAAACATAATTACAATTTGAATCGGTTTTGCGCGAATAGAATATCATCATTTAAACATTGTTGTGATGGCATAGATAACAAAACTGACACGCTTAATTTTATAGACTTAAAGGAATCTGTTTCAACTATTTACGTTATGCATATACATTAGACTTTACAAATTGATTAATGTAGCACAACGGTCTTATGAAATAAAATCCATCTACCAAACCCTGATAGTAGGTTTAAATGCCCTGTAGTCTTGAACTAAAGGCCTGAATCGATCCAGCGAGATAACATACAATATATTGTGCGGAAACGACAATTATGTATTACATAAGTCAAACAAACGCTTTGGAATAGATTTATAACGCAATCTATATAATTCATGACAGTAATTTACAACCATATTATATTCTGTGTTTATAACTAAAGACTTGAGCTATGTCGTCCTAAGCTAATAGACTTGTTTTCTTAGATTTACGCGAATGTTACACATTGAAATAAAACTATTTTTACGGATTTTATTGCGAGTTGGTTTAATTTTTATATTTTTTATACTTCCCGACGTTTCGATTGCTTTTCAGCTTTCGTGGTCACGGGGCGGACTGAGGTATTAGTCATCCGCTCTGTGACTGTTACAATTACACTACCCTTAATTTTCAATTATTAAATTAAAAAGTTAATTTTAAAAGTTAACTAGTTGTTGCGATCCGTTTAAAAAATGTAAAAATTAAACCAAATCGCGATAAAATCCGTAAAAATAGTTTTATTTCAATCTGATAGACTTCTGACTAAGATCAATATACTAAGAGACTCGATACACTTAACCTCTCTAAGTAATACTATTATTCCAATAATTGAACACGTTAATCTTGTACATAAAATTCGTAATTAATTTTAAACTTTCTCTTATCTATTTAGTGGAATAATATATGAGTTTTGCATCGCAGTCTTGGGTTCAATACACAGGTTAGGCATTCAACGTCGCATCAGTTTTCAGCCATTTAAATATATCTATATCAGCCCATATACGTCCCACTGCAGGGCACGGGCCTATTCTACAATCGAGAGAATCGATTGAGAGTGGTTAGGCCATATAGTCCACCACGCTGGCCTAGTGCGGGTTGGCATTTAAAATATTTGTATAATTCCTTGGGACTAATATTTGTACCCCGTACGGCGATATGCTAGCCACATATCATATCTAGGAACGGAAATAACAAATTATTTATCTTTAACACAATCCTTTCCTAGTAAAGTTAGTACAAACACCCACGTCCCCATATTTTCTCGTTTTACACGATATACTAAATGTGAAATATTTTATTGTACTAGATAACGTTTATCACTGCGTAAAACTAAGTTACCATCTCCATACCTCCTTCTTCGTGGAAACAATATAACGGCAATAACCACGGTAATATCTTATCTCTACTTGTATTTTGAAGGGGTGTATGTTCTGATACCTTTTAGTGGCTAAAGTATTGAATGCTTCTGCGGAAACTCGATATTTTGTGTCTAGAGAAGGTCTTAGTACATATTCCATTCCAGGAATATGGAAACTGTTTCAAAAGGTTACATCACAACTTTGCGTCCGACTAGGGTCAATGTTAGTAATTAAAACCACACATTCTAAACAGTTGTTTTAGGTTATTATTGAGACTAATATAATTGATTTGTATCAAAGTACGAGTTGTCCTAACAAAGGCACAGCAACATTGCAAATACTACTTGCAATGTATTTCACTTTATTAAATCGATTTTTCAGCGAAAGGCAAAATTTTGAATGAAGCTGCGTAAAATTCAGACTTAAAATTTATTATTTTTGACTCAATGAAGGCCAGTGACTTAATATAAATCGGAGTGGATACATTAACCTTCACCCACCAACTCCAGATCTTCAAAATTCGCATCTAACTCAAACTGCCTCGAAAGCCGGCTATAAAAGCTGTAATAATAACAGAAAAAGCGAATTCGTGAGATCGTAACTGGCTACAAATCTTATTAGCAATAAAAACTGTATAAAGCGCTCCTTATTCCGTAATCTATTGGCCATTGTACTCTCTATCAATTGCAGAGGTGATTGACACTCTTAAATAAACCCAGCGGAAATTATCTTAGGACTCTCAAACGTCTAGACTGTAGAGTGTAGGGCTTTAGTATTTATCTGCTACTTGCATTAAAATAAGTTTTTAAGTGAAGCACTATTCAATGAAGTTCGAGCAAAGTGGAGATCCATAGTCTTTGCCCACCCCTATGGAATACAGGCGTGACGTGGCGTCAAGAAGTCTCGTACTTAACATAGACGGAATGTCATCTTAGTTGCCAATTAAAATTTTCACATTATTATTATTATTATAACGAGCCTGTAACGCCCCACTGCAGGGCAAAGGCCTCTCTTTTCGCTTTCCATATATCCCTGTCGTGGGCTTTATAAGACCAATCCTTCCAATAGGCGTCCAACTCGTCTCGCCACCTGCGTCTAGGCCTTCCACGTGGTCGACGCCCCTTCGGGACCCATTGTGTGGTGGTCTTCGCCCACATTCTATCCGGCATGCGACACACATGTCCAGCCCAGTCCCACTTGAGCTTGGCGGCGTTTTGGCCAACGTCAGTTAATTTGGTTGTGAAGCGTATTTCAGTATTACTAATTCGATCTAATAGATTGACACCCAAAATGCTGCGCTCCATTGCTCGTTGACAAACGCCAAGGCTGAATTAAAAATTAAAAATATGTTCTCATGTTATAATATTCACAGAATATTGTATCCCTAATTATAAAATCAGAATCGGCGCTTTTCAAACAATATCTAGTCAGTTATTAAATTTTTCGTTTTTGCTACGTCGAATAAAATTGCTCTTTATAAACAACTGACCAACTTTCCCTTCTACAACTTCGCTTTCCCGTTTCTAACAACTAGTTAATACCTTCTTCCGTTTATTTCAAATTGGATGTTTTTTCTCGGTAACTATTTTTTCTTGAGGTCAAGTTCTTACTTTCGTTGCGGTATTAGGAGGGGTGCATCTGAAGATTTATCCGAATTAGTCAAATGTCGGATTAATGTCTTTACCAAAATAAATATTCTTTTGGATTTCCTTTTATTTCTTTTATAGTTTCTTTAGCAACTATGTGTTGTATTTTATTTAATTAGGAATTTACTTGACATTTTTACTGTAGAAAATAAAATATTTAGTGTCTTTAATTCCATTTCTTATTTAGTTTCAGACTTTTCAGCAATCGAAAATATTTTAAAGAGTATTATTTCTAGCTTTATTTCGTAGCTAAAATTATTATATGTAATGCGCATGTACAAAGGTCTTACAAGGGTTTTCGACATGTATAAATGAAACATCTAATTAACCAAAATAAATAAACGAACAGTACAACCTGCTAATAAGATATAATAATATAAATAATTAGTCTTTTCCATGTATAACATTTTCAACATAGATGAATATATTACGCTACAGGGTGTAGCATCATTATTGTTTATATACAGGGTGTGACTTTGTCAGATTCGTTGGCCTCCGTGTCCCGCCCAAGGTCGCTGGGTATGCAGGAAACATAGTGAACATATAAATAGTATGACTTCTCGAAGGAAATTAAATTTGCCGATATTGAACCCTTTATGGGGAAAATATTTGATGCTATTTTATTACTGTAGTTGTGTTATTTTGTTAGTTTAAATGTGTTTGATTAAGTTTTTGATTGATGGGTAATAACCATCCTTAACAATTGATTTTATAATCGTCAATTTCCATAAATGATTCTCAATTAACTTTTTAAATATTATAGCATTCCTTCTTGGAAACTAAAAAAGTCTTAAAAATCACTGCTTACGTAACACATATCCAAATTACAAAAACACGAAACTCATTTCTCGAAAACTCAAACCACTGTTTTACTTCCTCTAAACTGTGGTTAAAGTTAAGCAACAGTTGTGAGATGCGTGAAGAGCAAGCGCCGCGCGGGGGTCAAAATCAATAGGACTCGGCCCTGCCCCCTCCCGCCCCCCGTCAAAACCCCCCAAAACCATCCCATCCACCTCTGATGTGTGCCTTTGGGTTTTTATATCATGTGATTTCGGACGCGTTTATAATTCGACAAGGATTTTGGCGTTTGATAGGGAGGAAATTGAATGTGCGGAGCGCATTTTGCGTGATTGCTTGAAGATTGTTTATCACGCGGTTCTAATTGTGCTTTGGATTGGGGCTGGGGCATTGGCTGTACAATTGAAAAGGGTAAATATATTCACGCCGGTGTGTCTTAAGGTTGATAGTAGCTAGCAGTTCTATCCACAGTTTGCCAAGTCGATTTCCGTCTCAATATGTGAGGGGCGAGACTAAAATTGAAATGTTAAAAATGTTGCCTCGACTAATTGTTGAGTATGTTTAAAAATGAAAGTTACATTAATAAATGATTCTTTTGAAACTCAAAATATAATATTAATATTCCCTTATCTAATAAGAGTGAGTTAAAAAACAATAGAACTCGTCAATATAGGTTAAAAATATAATATTATGTAATAAGCTGGAACATTTTAAGCGCTAAAATACGATTTAATTCTTCAATAAGTGGTCTCAAAGTATTAACCACAACATTAACAACTGTTTTTATCCGTTGACTTTTTTTATTACATACCGTAATTGTAAGTATTGAGTTATACACAACTACGCGTTATTTGGTTATTACTAAATCCCGTAATAGATTTATAAAAACCTTTAATCTTCATTTACTATTGTAATACACAATACCCATACCTTCTCCCAACGTGAACAAATGCAAATATTAATAAATTTATAGTCAAAATATTAATTAACTTGGCAAACTCGTGTTGAATATTGAGCCGAGTGTTAATATGGGAAGTGTCACAGCATAATAACATTCGGCTTCCGATTAACTTTTCAGGAAACAATAAAAACCTGTCAGATCCAGTCGTGTTGTGCACATTGGCTCCGAATATTACCTGTCACTGATTTATACGTGTAAATACTGAGGATGATTTTTAATTCGTATTTTCAACAAAATTAGCTATTGGAAATCTAGTGCTGAACAAAAGCGTATTCTAAATATTTTCTCAGCGACTTTTCGACAGTCACGGGCATTTAAAAACTTTCTACCATATTCATCGATTGAAATAAAACTACTTTTATGTACTTTATCGCGAATTTGGCTTAACTTATTACATTTTTAACTTCCCGACGTTTCGATTGCTTTCCAGCTTTTGTGACCACGATTTTCATTTGTAACGTTCGCGTGAATCTAAAAAATCACAACATTTATCAATTCGTTTGTCTATTATCTTCGTCAGTAAAGAAATTATACAACTCCCGTGGCGCAGTTGGTTAGACGTCGGCTGTGAAATGAGAGGCCGCGGTTCCCTGCGCCGAGACATTTTTTTGTGTGAAGCACAAGTATTTTTTCCGGGTCTGAGTGTTTGTGAGACGGAGAAATCTCTCTCTGATACCCACGACACAAGACTTGATCTTAGTGCGAGATCAGGATTATATATGTGACTGGGTGTATTTATATATGTATACACGTATAAGTTCACGCCTGTATCTCCGAATGGGTAAGTAGTAACTACAACGACTGGTCGCTTATTTCCGTACCAAGAGGTAGTGAATGCTGGGCTTGTCGCCCAGTTGAGCAGTGATCCCAATCGGAGAGTATTCAAACTAGTTACACTAAATCCCTGACATGGAATTCTAATCCATGAATTTACAGTCCAGAACCTACATTCTGCTATTAGCGCGATTAGTCGAAAAATCTTTTTTGTAATTTACGTAGTTAAATATTATGTAACATCGACCTTTGTATCGAGTGTAGGTCTGACAGATCTATGAATATTTAATAAGCTCGGTTTCAGCATTCGATTAAACACTCGTTAATTATTGAATATTTTAATAACGGTACTGATACATTTGAAAGGTAATATTGTGCTAATGATTTCGTACGACCTTTTGTGTTTCATATTAGCTTGATTAGATATAAATAATTAATATTGTTTTAACAGTTTATTATTGTTTAGTTGTGTAATAAAAAAGCGTTGGCTAGATCTTCAACGAACATACGAGCCGACGGTCTCACAGTCGAGGATGCTAAAGACCGAACTAAATAGCGAACGTTTAATTGGAAAACGGACCTTTTTGTCCGAAGAAAGTTTTTGTGCATACAAATTATACATGCATGTATTAAAAGATTATGTCATATTCGTACGCCTGAAGCTGCCCCAACTTTAATTCTTTCTCGTATATCCATCCCATTGTTGTCTGGCAGAAATTGCTTTGAGCAATAAGACCCCACTTGTGCTTTTTTCCTGTTATGTTGTCTACTCTTATTATATTTGGTGTACAATAAGGTTTAAATAGATCCCTGACTCCATAGTTGTGAAACACTGAATCCGGAACTCTCATAAATAATAAATTCCACGCGGAGAATATTCTAGAAGATTCCAACATACGTACTCCTTCTTTACCTTGTGCGATTTACGACCCAGGAGTTTAATGACCTTATTAAGGGCTAGGTTAGTTTCTCCCTATTCTTGTAGTCTATTATATCAATTAGTTTGGTAATGTGTGTTGATACGTTTCCCTTTTAGTTTAAGTATGTTAGTACATAAAAATTCTTAATTAATGTTGGCCCAGTTGCGTCACTCTTTTGGTTTTTGCTCCCTTTGTTTGTTTTAAAGTTCTGTTTTCGGGGTATGCACGTGCGGCTTTTGGTTGATTGATGTGGAAAACTTTTATAGGGGAGGAGTTTAGTAATATGGCAAGTGGAAGGGGTAAAGATGGATCGTGTGATGTTTCATAAACCTTGGAACAAACTGTAGACATTGAAATGTCTAGCAATTTTTTGTATTTATCAGATTTTACTACTTTTTTGTTTAGCTTGTGTTGCTTAATCCGAATTTGAATAGGCCTAAATAATTGTTTTCGAACGCTGAACTCCGGTACATTTATCACTAGGCGCATTAAATCTTAAAAAAAGACACAAAACTTGTATTGCCTTCGCTCAAAAACCAATGATTTCCAATTATTTTATGTGTAGAACCATTTTAATATCACAAAAATTAGTCACAGCGCTCCATGAAATAACGAAAATAATTATAATTGTTATTTATCTAAGCAGACTACCTAACTACCCTAACAGGGTACATCCCCAATAACTGGAGCGTGAAACTTCAAGGGTTTTTTTTCCTTATTAGTGATTTTCCGAGACACAATATTCGCCACTCTGACGTGTTATTAATGTAAATATTTTTGTTGAAAAATGTTTCCGGATAATAATTTGATTTTATTGTGCTATGAGATACCACGCTTTTTTACGTTCTTGGATAGCAAGGGTTTTGCGAAATTGAAATAGACGCTCTAAAATATCTATTTAAAAATTAATATAATTATTATCGACGACAGAACTTGTATTTATATAAAAAGTGTGGTTTGATGTTGATATATTCGCAATTTGTAACCTTTTTTAACAGCTTCCGTTGTGCACAACCAGCATTAATGGATCTCAGCCAATATTGATGGACGCAGACCGCATAAAGTAATTAAAATTTAATGTCCTTTACGTTTCATAAATCTTGTGTTTTAGTTGTTCCCAAATTTAACAACTTTAAAATTAATGGATCAGTATTGGTGACGTCTTCGTAGTCGTGCACTCCTGTGGTCGGTCATGTTTAGGCCAATTCCTGAGCAGCCGTTCTTGCGATGCATCTCCACGTGTTTCGATGATTAGCGGAGTTTGAGCATACATTGATAAAAGTGTGCGTCGTGGATTTAATTCGTCCGTCTTTCATATTCAGTTGCTCGATCATCTTCGGTATTGGTGTGTTAAGTGCTAATAGTAACATTAAAGTATGTTAATTATTTTATTTATTGATATTCTTTATTATACACAAAAGATAACAATAAGTATACAGAGACAACAAAATAACAAAGTACAAATGACGGTCTTTTCGCACTAAGGCAATGTCTACCAGACAACCATTGGATTAATTAATGAGAAGGAGAAAGAAATGGCAGTGTATAATAAAGATAAAAATAAATTTCGTGAATGTAAAGCCATGGTTACGAAATAGAGAAGTAAGTTTAGATACCGGTAAAATTGTGATGTTGTAAAATAATTGTGAGATGATTATATTTCCATGGCTACTATATTTAGAGGCATTGTAGGCATTTTGTCATTTACTTAAACGCTAAAGTCAATTTCTCATCAAAATTATTCAGTCCGAACGTTAAACGTTGAACGTTTGTCCAACTGCGAGTCTCCGTAATTTCGCCCTTGATGCAACTTTAAATCGAATTTCTGCGAAATTAGACAGCATTGAATTTCAAGAGCTCGGATTAACTCCGACGAGGAATTAAACACGATTAAGTTGTTACAAAACCACTACTGCACCAAAGAATAATCATTTTTGGGTCGGATGACCGCATCATTTTCGAGCTACGTTCACACATGGGTTCAGTCTTTTGTTTTAATTTATAGCATTATTGAAGGTACAAAAGGGTATCACTTTGGTAGATTATAGGAATAAAGGGTGGGTGGGGAGGACCACTATGTGTATTTTGATACTGGACATGCATTGCATTGGCACATTTTTACTGTAGCCTTCATTATTTACAACGAGGGTCTATCACTTTCGTCTGGTTTATTAAGACTACATGGCACATGCGGAAATAATGATTTAGCGGGTATATCAAGACTGCGACCGAAAACGAAGCCAGGTGGTAGTTTTAGTGGTTACAAACACACTGCAACTAAAATTGGGATAGTTATTTTTTTGAATTTTTTTTAAATATCCTCGTGTTTGGGTGCTAAATACCTAGTTTTTGCGAAAAAAAGAATTTAAACCCTTACGTTTAATTGCGTCTTTAAAACTAAAATGGTGAACATTATTATTTTAGGCAAACTATGTATTAATCACCCAAATACGAAGATAAGTAAAAAATTACAAAAAAAATGACGACTATTTTTGCGAAATGTTTAGTTGCATTGTGTCTGATGTCACTGATATATGCCCTGTATAATCAGCCTCACGCCGTCCACTGCTGGACGTAGGCCTCCCCAAGAAATTGCCAACCATCGAGGTCTATGTAACTATT
Source organism: Deilephila elpenor (assembly GCA_949752805.1). NCBI lineage: Eukaryota > Metazoa > Arthropoda > Insecta > Lepidoptera > Sphingidae > Deilephila > Deilephila elpenor. The sequence continues at coordinate 8,948,056 of OX457111.1, forward strand.
AGTTAATTCTTCAAGTTCTGTTTGGTAATTACTATTTCGGTACTACTCGTATAAACCTTTCTTTTCCATAGTGAATAGACATTCGCAGAATTATAATTAAGGTATAAAATGTGCTAGGACATGTATACTCGTATATCTTAGAATTAATGAACACGAAAATATTGTCAAACATAGCCACGGTTAGCAAATTATAAAACAACTAACCAGGGATCACATATTTAATTACACATTTTGGTAAAGAAAATATATTCCTCTTAAAACATGGCGTAATAACTTGTTCTGAGAAACAACAGTATTATCAAAGCCATTATAATAACACGAGTCGTTCTCTACGTAGTAACAAAAACAGTTCATCTTTACCAAGAAATGATAGAGACTTTGAGGACATGTTTTTATTTAATTATTATGCTTTAATAGTTATGGAAATCATGAGAAAATCAGCATACTTTAGAGATCTCTACAAAAAAATTAAAAGTATATAAGTTCATAAGTATTATTCAGTGATCGATTCCACAGATATGAGGCAGGCGATCTGTCGTCATATTATAAGCCGAATCATCCAAGCTAATGTGCTGACCCCATGTAACCTAATCGGTGGTAGGAAATTTGTATCCCAGACAACGATCATACATAACGATCAAGGACTCGTAACCCACGTATGTCGGTTTTTATCTTGTTTATATCCAAATACGTTCAGAACGACATACTTGCCTCGACTGGCGAGATATAGCCATTTCGCGTTGATGGATATGCACTGGACATACTATCAAGTACTTATATTCGGGCTGGGTGATATTGGATTTTTCTATTCATTATCAGCCCGGAGTCAGGAATTTGTGCCCGATATGACGATAGGTTCGCCCCCTATCACATCGTGAGACAGAAAACATATAGCGAAACCTGGTGTCGTGATAGTCTCTGCCTACCACTTCTGGGAAAAAGGCGTGAGTTTATGTATCACTTTAGTCTTCCTAGTATAAAAAGTGTACGACAAGGATAGGGAGATAAAGAGGCGTGGATACGTGGAACATATTTTGAATAAAGCGTCTATTCACGGGCTCGATCGATCGCGGTTTAAAGTTAGTGGCCCTGAATAAGGCATGCATTTGAATAATTTATAAACATACCCGAAGCCTGCCCGGAAGCGGCGCGCTGTAATCCTATTTTAAGGTGTATCTTTACACAAAAAATTCGGTCCGAAAATGATTTTTGGAAGTACGTTGATCGCCGTGATTAAAAATTTCTTATACAATTCTTTTACTAGTACGTAACTAAAGCCTTAATTTAAGTATATTCTAAAAATATTTTCTTTAAAAAAATATTTTAAAAATATACTTAAATTATGTCACCTTTATTTATAATAACTAATATAACTTAACGTATTATTTAATATGTAATTTAAGTATAAGTTTATCATAACCATAAGCACGTCGGGTATAATTGTAATTAATCGGAAACTATCATAATTACAAGGCAATGTCACACGAAGTGAACGTCGTTCGGTCTCGCGGGATATTGAAAAGTTATTAAATGCGAACTAGTTTCAATATTAATTAAATTAATATATCCATTTGAATATTGGTATCCGTCTATAATTTCATAAGTGCAATATATTCTGGGTGTTTGATATTTCAAGGGCAATACTGTTTAGTAATATACACACATACATGCATTAACTCACGCCAAGGGGTAGGCAGAGGGGCCACCAGGACACCCACATTTCGCCTTTCGTTCCGTCCCAAGATGTGATAGGGGGTAAGCCTATCGCCATATCGGGTACAAATTTCTGACTCCGAGCTTATAATTAATAGAAAAATCCAATATCACTTTGCCCGACCCAGGACTCGAACCTGAGACCTCGGTACCGATTACGGTACGGTTACAACGGCCTCGATGGCGTAGTTTTATTAACAACTATGCCATAGACGCAGTTTGCCCTACGTAGAACACGGCTATGACGTCCACGTTCCATTATTGTGTCACGTACGAAGTATAAAATATTTTGTTATATTGTCATCCGCAGTCGAGATGCGAAAATCTTGCCACGAGAAAAAATATGGTCAGCGAGTGCGCTCGTATTAACACTTACATTTTTGTATTCACACATATTTTCATTTGGGACGGGAGCTGTCGAGCATGATATCTGCGGTTAAAACGAGACAATCTCGCAATTCACCCACGTTACGATGAAAAATATTACACGCAACCACCACGCAATAACATCTTGTACATACATAGGACATGGAAAAAAATTGTGGAAAACTCGACCTTATTATAATTCGAAATAACCTTTCGCAGGGAGGAATGCTGAAATTACATTATCTGGTAGCAGAAGTGACACTAAATATGGCTCTCGTACTGAAAAAGTTGATGGTAATGACACTCGAAAGTGTAGGGTTTTAGATATTTAGACGTAGCCCTTATCAGAGCTAAATAAGGCTGATTTTGGTAACGAAGTCAATTTTCTCGTATTACATTTTTTTAAGGTTGTTATCGAAAAGTCTTCGTCTTTGCGACCTATATATAATTATGTTGTGGTATCGTGACATTTTTTGGGATAGGCGTTTTCTTGCCCCAGCTAATTTCCAGATAGCTTTTAAATATTACATTATATATCCCCTCTATTGACCACAGTCCTGCAGGACTTTTAAAAGCATTTCTAAAAAATAATTAATTTACTTTTCCGAGAAAATATTAGGCTTCTTAATTTTCAAAATCATGTACTTTATTACTTAAGAAAAATATATTTCCGAACGAATTATGATTTAAAATTTGTAACCTTACACTCTTACGGCTTTATTCATGGATAGATTTAAAACCTACATATTTTAGTTATCGAATATTTTATCTTCTTCGCTCAAAGTGAATTCTAAAGTCCTTCGAAAAGGACAAAACATTCGATAACTAAAATAGGTTTTAAGTCTATTTATGAATAAGGCCGTTAGTGATCCACAGATTACTGCAGTATTAACAACCAAGCTGTTCCTGAGATAAGTTTTAAATTAATCCTTGTAATTTTTAAAAGACTCCTAAAATGGTTTCTTAGATTTACGCGAATGTTACACATTGAAATAAAACTATTTTATACTGATTTTATTGCGATTTGGTTTAATTTTTACATTTTTTAACTTCCCGACGTTTCGATTACTTTACAGCTTTCGTGGTCACGGGGCGGACTGAGGTATTAGTCATCCGCTCTGTGACTGTCACAGACTCCTAAAACCCAATGACAAAAAATAATGACCCTCCGATATGAATGCATGCACACGAGAATGATATAGTAAGTCTATCTGAAAATAAATTTAGTGTCGTCTCTATCTGGAGCCATTACTGCCAGACGTTCGCTGCAGGCTCTCGTATCTAATAATAGGGAGACATTGGGGTGGAAATGTAATTTGACTCCATTATCACTATATATGGGGCTTTATTTTGGTGTAATGATATTTAGAAACGAACTATTCAAACTATCTAGAATTATTATGGTTTCTTAGGTTTACACGAATGTCACACATTGAAAGAAAACTATTTTTTATGAATTTTATCACGGATTTGATTTAACATTTTGGCCGGCAGACAAAAAATATAGTATATAGTACATATTATGTATATTTTGTATTTATTTTATTGTAAAAATGTAGAGCAATATTTTACTTAGACAATGTACATTATTATAATTCGAATTTCGACTGCCTCGGTGGCGTAGTTGTACTACGGTACGACTACAAAGCTGAGGTCTCGGGTTCGAATCTTTTTTCGGGTTTTTCTATTCATTATCAGCCCGGAGTCAGGAATTTGTGCCCGATATGGCGATAGGCTCGCCCCCTATCACATCATGGGACGGAACATACAAGGCGAAATATGAGTGTCCGAGTGGCGCCTCTGCCTACTCCTTCTGGGATAAAGGCGTGAGTTTATGTATGTATGTAATGTACATTATGTAAAGGCAATTTGTAATATTCGCATATCTTTCCAATTTTTCAGTATCTCGCAGAATATTTCCTGTTTCCTCGAATTTAATTTGATCAAAGCTGTCGGAAGCACTGGCAGCTAATACAATTGTTTCAACTACATATATAGCTACACACAATATGTGCAAACGCTACATTATTTTAGTTGAATTATAGTCCATTTTATACTGGTAAAATGATGCATTTAATAGTGATTGCATATATACATAAACTCACGCCCTTTTCCCAGAAGGGGTAGGCAGAGGTGGTACTAGGACAACCCACGTTTGATTTGATTACTAAAATTAGTAGCTCATATGGTATTGAGGTTATTTTTTCTCATTAGCATAATCAATTAGACGTTTTCAAATTAATATTTGTTTGTCAACTCGGGTCTTATCTATGTTGTTATTGAATACATTTCATAGATTTATTATCTACAGTGCGTGGTCTATCTAAAATAACCACCTAGCTAATATTTACTTATAATATGCATGTTCTTTATGAATTTCTCGATCGCAGAGTGTTTATATGTTGTATAAACAAGCTATGATGGAGATTGTAATAAAATATTAAAATTGCATGAATACATATCTTTCAAAGTAAAGTTTATGTTATTTGTTTTAGGTATGCAATTTTCGTCCTTATGAGAAACTCGTTTTTACTTTTTGACTAGAATATTTTTCTAAAATTAAATATTTTGTTTTGAACCAGTAGGTACTTTTACATTCATCATAATTCAATAAAGAATAATACAGCAGCGTAAAAATAAATGCCAATTTCGTTTAAATATAGTATTTCTATAATTACAAAACTCAAACATTTTTATTTCCACGATATTTATTAAGGGCAATTATCCCGCTCGCTCTGAAGCTTTCCAATATTCTCCAATATATTTTCCAGTATACAATTAGTTTATCTGGAGTATATTGAATGCAATAAGTAATGGAGTAGCCTTGTTAACAGATATCCCGGGCGCGACTTACGCAATCCCAGTATCGGTAAATAGAACTGTTCAGTCGGAATTGAGAATTTTGTTTGTATTTTACTGCAGTGATTTGGAATGCTCAATTTTGTCAGAAATAGAAGAGAAATGTTCGAACCGGATCAATGATAGAAGACGATTTCGATAGAATAGCAAGCAATATTTTTAATAAGATATTTCTAAATTCGTTCCTTGCCATTCAGGAAAGGAAATTTGTTTGAATACCGAACTGATCGTTAAATAAATAAATAGAACATATTAACTGCAAGGCATGATAGACCGATATTTTCCAGGTCGGTGATCAAAATTATTATAACATTCTTTTGGTTTAATCGCAATATACCAGAATCAATGGCTGTCTCTGTGTACAGTCAGTGACGCGTAAACCCTCGCTTCATAATTTTGATCCCAAACATTCTTGGTAATTAAATATAGTTTTACACGTAATAATATGGTTGGTTAATATTTTAATTCATTGGGAAATTCTAATTTGACCAGTTTTGGATACAAACAGTGCCTTAACCAGCCGCGCCGTGGCGTATTCAAGGTATCATCTGAGCCTAAAAAAGAAAAATAGACATTATTTATTTTCCATTATTTTTTTCACAAAATAATGAACTACTTTATTTTAATGCAAATATTCGTTACAAAACACGCCTATTTCATGCCAATAAATTTCCTGCAGTAAACTTCATTATTATATTCCAAATAACCATACAAAGAACAAAATGTGATGCTTAAATAAAGTGATATTACCAATAATTACTGCAAACGGAGACTTAATAATATTATTCGACGCTTCAACCAAAGTTTAATTAACGGCAAAATGTAGCGGGTAATAATAATTAGTGGTCATTTCGCTGCTTTACTTATGAAGTAACCAGATATTATAAATGCTGTGCTGGGTTTTGTTTAAAGCTTTTATTATCATACTTTATTGTTTTTTTTTCATACACTATGTCTACTTTATTCTGTATCGGCGAAGATCTGACCATAGCAAATGATGTCACCCACAATTCGCCGAGGTTTATTTCTATACAAAATATAATACAATTCTGCTTGTCATCATGTCGGGAATTTTTATTTATTGGATTTTTATGGTATTTCATTTAATCAAATTGAATACAGTCCAGTATTAAATGACTCAATGATACGGGTGTGATAATGTAATCATCAAGTGCGTCCAACGATCTATTTTTATAATATGTCCAATATTTTTTTGGTAATGTACTACCATCAGCGGAACCTTTATATTTGACGTCATCCAACGAGTTTAAAATAAAATATTTTCAAACCAAATTATAGCACTCGAATACGTTGGAAATGCATTCTCATATCGGTTGTATTGGCACAATACACTGAAAAGCACTTCTATACGTATTAATTAAAAAAAAAAACAATTGTTTTCAAAACAATGCAATCCCATTGACACATTCGCAGCTCGCCATCTGCCACAAGCCGGCACTTTATGTAGGCCAGCGATCTATATCTCATCTCGGATTGCCAATAATTACGTCTACAGATAATGTTACTCAGTTAAGTGTTAGCCAACAAGAAAGTAGGTCGAGTATAAAACTGAGCTGAGGGCTTTTTAGAGAACCTTTTTAGTGTCCCGACACTTGAAGAGACGAAACACGGTGTCGTCGCAAACGTGGACACTATTATCCATTGGGAACGCGAAAGTGTTACGCTTCGGTGCGCGTTTGAGGGTTATTTTAAATATATGCGGGTTTTTGCTGGGATGGGTATACGCGTAGTGTCCCACATATTTTTTAGGTATTGTTATTTTTGTGTTGTAAGAATCTGTTACCTTCTTTCTTGTTGGTTCGGTCATTTATTTCTTGATTGTATTGTTACTGTTATATTGTATTGCATTAGAAAAGATTGCCTGCGAATAACACGATTACAGCACACTTGTGATAATAAACGATTCATATGATTTTAAATCGTAGTAGCATTTCGAAAGTGCAGTGCAATCTAAATACACAATCAATTGGCAAAAAAACTCCAATCAACATAATAGTGCAGCTTTACTGAAAACCGGACGTACTAAAATACCTACTGATCCCGAAATATTACAACTTTCGTGGGCAACTTTGACGGCTTTTCCACGCCGCTTTTTTCTGGTACGGTGGTCGCTTTCAATGCGGATATAAAAAGAAACAAAGAAAATCATATTTATTTGTACACAAGACAACCCACGTACTCCCTTAACTTAAATGTACAAAGATAACGATAAGAAATTAAAATAAAAGAGAATTTTGCATGTCGCATTGTTGAAACACGTAGGTGACTACTCAGCTTAACGTTGCACTGCGACGCGAGCCACAGTGCAACGCTGGTTTTCAGTGTTCATGGGTGGATGCAAATATCTTACTATTTTAAGGTCTCTGGCAAGAACGTCAAAGAAGAGATTCATCCTAAATATCTAGTGACATAAACATTATTATACCGTTCACGAGCATCTGTTTGTCTTCTCTTAAAACAATTAAAACTTTGTACAGTAGCGAATCGGCCGAGGAATAAGAAATGCGAGTGGTTGTATACAATGGTTTGGGGACAAATATTGTTGCTACGTTTAAATTCGTGTCTCGTTGCCGCAAAACCACGTTCCGTAATTACTGTGTAGGGAATTACATGTATACCTCTATATGACTTTGCTCTTGTGGTGGCAATTAACATGCATACTTTGAGGTTAGTGTTCAATTACTGCTATAGGAGACTGTCCCGCCCTCACACCCGCCACTGCAACTCCTAAGCTAGGATCAACGGTGGCACGCATTTTAATGACACTGAACATTGAAGCTCAGCGCGTCTCCGGGAATGTCTAACTTGTCTTTAACCCGCAACGAAATCAATGAAAAAAGTTAAATTAATAGGAGGAGTTGGAAATAAATAATTGTCCACTTCCCTCCCTAATAAAGCGGGTGACAAAAACAATGAACTAAAGAGGTAAATAACCTCGCATAAAGACGTTTACAGCCAGAGAAGCCAGCTTTACTGCAGAATTACTGCTATAATTAATTCCGGGCAAGTATTTTTCGTAATAGTTTCTATTCTTTATCAGCCCGGAGTCAGAAATTTGTGCCCGATATGGGATAGGCTCGTTCCCTATCACATCGTGGGACGGAATATACAAGACGAAATGTGGTCCTGGTACCACCTCTGCCAACCCTATCTGGGAAAAAGGTGTGAGTTAATGTAGGTATGTATGTATGACATATGAAATGTCGTGTTTAGGATTCGTTCTGTGTTTATCAGGTTCCAAGCAAGTACAATTATTTCGACAACGAAGAAAATTATTTCTTGTCAGTGATAGGGACTGCTACCGTCAGATGCATTTAAAACACTTCGTCGTGTTTGAGGAGAAATATAGCTTGTGGCCTAACCCAACATTAAGGGCGTGATGAAGTTTGAGTGTAAGATGTGGTATCTTACACTAGATACTCCATAAAAATGAATGATATTTAAGATCGTGTTGCATTACACCATATCTTACTTATGTTTATACATAAAATACTACACACAATTCATAAATATGTCAACTACAAAGGCATTTCTTACACAAAATACATAAAAAATTTAACGATCGCTGATAGAGATCCTAACCCGATGGAATAAATACATAAAATATTAAAAGTACATTTTTATCGCCATCCCATAGTGACTACATAGTTGTTAAGTGTGCAGTGTAAATAATTTTATAAAGGACACAAGACGATTATTCTAGAAACCCACTTCGCATACAACATTGTAACTTTAATGTGTTTGAAAATGGAATGTTAATGTGTCAAATTCATTGACACATTAACCGCGTTCCATTTTGATTAATTTCAAATCTTTTATTTGCCTCTGAAGCAAACGTTTTGGTTAAAAAAGTAAAAACAAGTAGTATTCGTTTTTTATCTGTATTTATCATTATGTGTCAGTATTTTGTACAATAAATTTCTGTGTCCCTTATTTCTACTGTTCATCCTATAAATCTACTGTTAGAATAAGGTTATTCAACTTGATTTTACTTACTAGGATCCTTGATCTCTCTCTATTTTATTTTAATTTCATCTCAACAGCTCTAATAAAAGACATTCCTTCAATGCGTTACAATATTATTGTCACTTACGTACTTACTAATAATAATAAATAAATGCAGCCAACAGTCACAAGCATAGTTCTGACCCCACCTTTAGATCAATTATGACTTGTGTCGTGGGTATCAGAAACTACGAGAGACTTTACGGTCTCACAAACACCCAGACCCACTATTGAAATCATAACACCATACTACAGGGTTAGAACACGGCGCATCAAGTAAATCGATGTTTTAACGGCTGTATTGGTTTTCAATAAATGATGATTTTCCCAATGTTTTATATCGGTCGGATTTCCTGCTTTAAAACCCACTGGATAGCTATTGTCGATTCATTTCGTCTTGTTTTTGCTACAGAATTTATTAATGTGTTTTGACGGTTTTATTAATGTTTTTATGCCTGTCCTGGTGTTGTATCAGTGCAACATGATTTTGCATCCAATGTATTTGACACCGATATTTTTTTGTGTTTCATAAGTCGTGAGATGTCAGAGAAACTCTCAGTCCGTTCACAACTTAAATAATTCGTATTTGGTGGAGTTACCGTGATCCAGTGAAGCTTAGCGGAGAGGTAGGTTTAAAAAAAAAAACTCGCACTTGTACGAATTTATATGACACTTTTCATACTTTCCGTAAATTTACGCAATATGACCGTCTTCCGTTTCGATAGTTTGATATTCGACTAGTATAAAAATGTGGAGCAATGTAGAGTGAAAATTTAAATCCATAAAATTATCACTTATTGACATAAGTAACAAGAGAGAGAGAGAGAGAGAGAGAGAGAGGGAGAGAAAGAGAGAAAGATAAGTAAGAACATTCAACAAATCAAAATGTCAACAGAGATGCTGATACACAGCCCATAATCGCACACTGTTTAACACGGGACTACGCTAATACCGAGAGTTTTATTGAGAGGGGTCAAGCCTAGATCATGCTGGCCTAGTGCAGGTTGGCGGAATTATAGAAAATCTTGTTAATATCCCTAACATATGCAACAGAGAACAAAACAAAAACCTTACATTCCATTAAACACGCCAAGTTATTCCAGAAACAAGCGTTTACCCCCACTTTGAAACTTACCGGCAGTATAAGCGAAAGACGTTTGAAAACAACGCGTACCTGCCATCCTTTGTGCAACTATTATATCTGCTCGCATACTTGGCTCATAGTTGGCGCTTAATTCAGGAATGTAGATTGTCGTGAGTTCGCCAGGACTTTGATTAAATTGTTGCAGAGTGCGGACCGATGCCGGATTTTGTTGATGGATGTTGTGAAGTTAAGATTTAAGATAGTTTTAATGTTTGAGACGTAAGATAGTTTCATTGTTTAATGTTAATAGGCATGGAAATAGCCAGATAATAATCTTGATGTAGAGTATAATCTGTATAATCTGTATTTGTTATATTTTATTGCATTTATGACTAATATGTTGACTGACGCTTAATTTTTTCATTTATAAATGCTATTCGTTAAATAATAGAATAGTAAGTAGGTATTTCAAACAAAAAAAACTGTATATTTTATAATCTTTTTTTGTATTATAAGATAAAATCTTATTTTCTCATATTTTACCTGTATATGTTACCTACTTTAAATTAATGTTATTTCCAGAATCCAGCTTACAATCTTATTTATATAAGGCATTTGACTTCTCATTTTAAAGTCACATGACCACATTAAAAACTAATGAGACAGCTCACACAAGTATAGGCAGATTATATAGATTCCCACACGTAATGGCCACAAATCGCGTTGAAACGGCCGGCGTAAAATGAAGAATTTTTACATTAACTCGCTGTTTTCGCTCGGCGCTTTATCTAGCTGTATTAGCGGCGGTAAATGATCGTCATGCATTTAACGAGGGCTTATGGGTTTACAGGAATTAGCTACTTCAAACAGAGTATCGTTGGAATATTATGGGTTTAGTTTAGGATAAGTTTATCTAAAATTAAACCTCTGGTAATTAAATTTAATAATAGTGGGACTAAAGTATTGCGTTTTATCGGGTTATTTTTCTTTTTTATGAGGATTACATAACAGCAATGCTTAAATATATAATTTAAGAAAAATTAAATAGAACTAAAGAAATAATTTTTTTAGATTGTTTAAGTAAAATTTTCACGTAATGTTTTTATTGCACGCTTTATGTTTTATTTATTTTGTTGGTATGTTAATAAAAAAAATAACGTATATACAAAATGGCCATATCGTGTTGTTCTCAACATAATAAATAATATTAACACCGAGCTCTGATATTTTGCATTTATTTAAACATAAATATCACGAACAAGCCTTTACATTTGCTTTCCATTTTCCCGAGCGATTTATCCACTCACTCGGTTATTTACGCTTTTTGCCATCGGTTAGCATATAAAATACGTCGTTTTTCAAAAGGTCCGATCGAATATCAAGGTAAATGTGCTAAAGTCGTTTATATACTTCATAGAAATAAGATTTATTGAGTACTAGACTTTGAACGCTGGTCCCTTTTCGCTTATAACGTGCATAATGTCTGGGCACTTGAAATATCTTGGGGGAAAATATTGAATAGATAAATTTGTTTTTTTGCCGACGAAGCTTCGTGTCGTGTAGTAGTAGCTTAGTTAGTAATAATTTGTTTATGCGGTTTTCGGAAACAATTACCTTTGTCTTTTTTTTTAAGTATAAGAAATGGCTTCTGACTAACTGTATTTAAAAAATATATTATTCAGCTTCTTCGTACTTACCTGTCTTCAATAATTATCACTCATTATACTATTTTATACTGTTTATTTATATCCTTCAAATAAAACTTAACAAAATCACAATTTAATAAATATCAGTACAAAAGGCGGTCCTATCGCTCTAGACAATCTTTTACCGAATACCTTAGGATGGAAATAAGAGAAGAAAAAAGAATCATTAATTCGCCATATACATGCCGAAGAATTTCATAAAAAAAAATACGGGCTTAAAAGAGTAATTCCGCAAATCTGAAGCCTCAAGGTCTATATTAGAATAATCTTCACCTGAGCATTGCACCTTGAACAAACGCAATGTTGGCATCTCGCCAACCCAAGGAGATAAAGGCACCTGTTTTACAAATGCTGGGAAATTCCATATAACGTCTGCGCCGTGTATTGCGTTTGAGGATATTCTGTTCTGTATTCAAACCTTATTCTAATTTGGAGAGAGTTTTAGACGGACTTTGGGGAAAATAGTAAAAATAATCTAGAATTTTAAGTCTTTTTGTGTATGTAAAGGATTAATCGGTAAAATAAATTTATTGTAATTAAGATGAATATACTGTATTCTTTGTAATTCTGATTAATTAATTCGAATAAAAACAAATAAATTTTATAGTTATAGTAATTAGGTAAAAGTCTGGTTCCAATCCAAAATCTATAAAACATTAAAATTTATATTCTTAAAAATGTGTATAAAAATAAAGATATTAATAACAATTAATAACAAAAATATACGCCACATTATTATTTCACTCTCATTCTGGCGCAGAAGAAGCTTAAAATAAAAAGTTAATAACAGTTTAATTGGATCGAAGAGAACACGCAATTGAGTTTTGAGTGCTAAATTAATTTCGGTTTCAATCACAACTCTGTTAAATATTCTCCAGGAATAAAATTCGAAGACGTTTATTTCATACAAGGTTAAATAAATCATCAAACGTTATATGCATATCGCAATTCTATCTTACTCTTGAAGAGATAAAGAAACGGTTGTATAAGTCTATCATATTAAGTACCTAATACTACGTGCTTAGGCCAAGTTCACCAGCATTTTAGTTCTATTCTTAAGTTATTTTACAATTATTACCTAATCTATATTCTTATGTAACTTCTAATCTTAATCTTTGGAATTAACCAGGCCTTTGTTTAGTGCTTTCTGTCGAATCGGGAGATATTAAATCACCATTAATCTAGAATTATTCTTTCGTTCGAATGGATTCAAAGAAACATCATCAAAATAATATTCGTAGATCTATCACTTCTATGTGTAGCTGGAGACTTTTTTTATCCGTACGAAAATATTAAATCCAATATACAAAATATTATTCGAACAGAAAATAATTCGTGTAAAAAATTCTAACTAATTTACCAAGTTGTAAATCGTTGAGCTTGTAAATTAATTCCAAACAAAGGGTATTAGTAAATTGTGTTACAAACAAAGACCTCGGGCAAATCGCTCGGACGTCGGTTATCGCGATTGATTATTATCGCACAATTGTTTCTTAAGGGTTCTTGATAAAGTTCTTAAGGACAAGTGCGGTTTCCAATTTTTGGGTTACAACTTTTCAAGTTGTTTCGTGGACTTTCGGAATGAGCCTTTTTATCCTTGTATGCCGTACACAGGATTGGTATTAAAATAAATTAAGAAAGCTATTTATTTGTTTTGGTTAGTATAATCCTTCTGAGTATGGTTATCTTTCGCTAGTACTCAATTGGATTGTACTGCGCTTACTGCCATGTGCATTGTCACACTACCGTCCCAGGATACAAAAAATAAATAAAGAAAACTACTAGGAAAAGGATAACAGCTTAAATATCACTGGGTGCTCGATAATCTTCCTAGCTGATCGAATATTTACATCGGTTACCTTGAGACACAGCTGCTGTCCCTGTTTATTCTGCCAATTTATGTTGTAATCAAGAATTGCTATTATGGGACATACATACATAAGCTCACGCCTTTTTCCCAGAAGGGGTAGGTGGAGGTGCTACCAGGACACCCACATTACGCCTTGTATGTTCCGTCCCACGATGTGTTAGGGGGCGAGCCTATCGCCATATCGGCCACAAATTCCTGACTCCAGGCTGATATATTTTTTTATTGCAATGAATGGCAAGACGAGAATGCCATTAAGAATCAAGCATTTGAAAGAAATTAAGAGCATAATGAATAGAAAAATCTAATATCACTTTGCCCGACCTGGGATCCGAACCCGAGACCCGAGCTTTGTAATCGTACCCTAGTAAAACTACTGCTCCGAAGCTATTATGGGAATCCGTTCATTAATTATACTGTACTCTTCCTTCAATCCCAACATGAGATGAAAATATTAGTTCAAAAATGTGACGTTGGTGGCTTAGTATGCTTCACTTAAATTACTTAATAATAACACAAAAGCTTAGCACTAAAGTTTATGTTTTAATAACATTTAACCTTTGCTGTAAAGTTCAAGGTCTATTATTCCATTAAATTGTGCGTATAACTGTATGTTCTTTTAAACTGAAGTTAATGAATTTAAACCTCAATTAAAATCCACGTCATGTGTGGCTGTATAATGGCGTGTGGAAATTATAGCTCTTTCACACAGTAATTCAAAATATGTTTATAATTTATATTTTTTAGTTTACTCGTGGAGTTTTTACTTTCAATTATTTCCTGTAAAATGATCCCGCTCTATCGTCAGTAAAATTGAAGTCTAGCATACAAAAAGTTACTTCAACGTTAAAAAAAGTCTAAGAAACTAGATTACATTGTTTTTAAGTGTCGCAATAATTAAGACAGGTACACCGATCACTCCCAGGATAAATAATACAAAAATAAAAGGCGATCACGACTTCTCTGTGAATCTACATTAACCTGCACATTTTTCGATATCAGAAAGATAGAAGGTGTCTTCTCCACCTTATTTACTAACAAAGCACACAATATAATGAGATTTTACACTTCACACAAGCAGAATCTGAGTTGTAACCTCAACGCTCGATAAGACAGTACCCATCGGCCAATAGTTAGCAGTCCGTGGCAGGAATTCAATGGGATATATCATACGTGACTTGGGAATCATTTGCTCTATCAGGAACTAAGTGGAACTGAGCTGTAAACCAAGTAAAATAGATATATTGCGGATGTGGTTTGAATTATGAATATCAATTCGACAGCCTCCGTGGCGCAGTTGGTTAGACGCCGGCTGTGAAACGAGAGGCCGCGGGTTCGATCCCCGCACCAAGAGAAATGTTTGTGCCCACAAATATTTCTTTCGGGTCTGGGTGTTTGTGAGACCGAAAAGTCTCTCGTAGTTCTGATACCTGCGACACAAGACTTAGTTGATCTTAATGTGGGGTCAGGACTATGTATGTGACTGTTGGGTGTATTTATTATTTATTAAAATATGTAATGTGTTTAATATTACTATACAAAGAAACCCAACAGAAGTTATTTTCACTATTGTTGTGTGTCATGAAGTCGTCTTTATTTGTCTGTTTTCAGTAGGCCTCTAAAATGTTGATAGTATGTGTATAATTATAAGAATATAATTTCAGTGAGTATTTCAATAAGTACTGAAAAGAAAAATTACAGTTTTTAATAAGCTATTCTACAAATTCGCTAGTAACATAGAATATTAATTGTAAATATAAAAAAGTAACCGACATTTTTGTTTAAAAGTATATTAATTGAGGAGTCAAATGTTTAATAGAATCGTTTCAAGTCATCTGTTCCTGTTTTACCTTTGAGTAAAATCTTCTAGAAAGAGAATTCTCACTGGAATAAAGAGAGGTCGAATAGCTTTATTCATATAGTTGTTTTTTAAGAGCTTCCATCAATTTTAGTTGCAGTATTTGGTTTCGGATGACATTCCCTATAGATTTCCCAATAAAATTCTGCAGTCTGAATTTATATCTTACAGTTAAAATGTTGTGGTACAGTTGTACAGGTAGGGTGTTTGTGAGACCGAAAAGTCTCTCGTAGTTTCTGATACCCACGACACAAGATTCGATCTTAGTGTGGGGTCAAGACTATTTATGTGACAGTTGGGTGTATTCATTTATTTTATTTATTAATTTACATTTAAATTCGATTTCAAAATATCAAATAAAGACTTAAGAATTCTACTATCGAATTACAAATTATGCGAAACCAAGAGCATCGATAAAATGAAAGCTATTTATTTTCGAATGACCTAAAAGGCTGAAAATTAAACCAGTTACCCTACATTTCATACTACGCGGTTTTGCTTTTACATAATATCAATATATTCTACTCCAAAATTATAAAGCAGCCATTTTAATTAGCTAAATCTTAACTAAGTTAAGTAAGGTAATGCAAAATACCGTAGCGCGCTAATTAACATAAAAGGTAAATAATCCCAGTTGGGAAAAAATGCGGAATATTATAAGCGCTGATGTAAAAAAATATCTTATTTAATTATTAACAATACTCCATTTTGCCTTGAGGCGTTTTAAGCTTTTAGGAAGATTTCTTTTGAAAATCACTCGGTGTAATTATTCTCTCGAAAAAATGTAAAGAGGTTTCATCCTTTGTTACTTTCGAGGATTACGTAGTTTTTATGTACTTACAAGTGTGTTAAGAATTAATGGAATATGAAAAGAAAATTGTAATTATAGTCTTCTGCATGATTATTTACTCGGAAGTGTAGCCTTCAATGTCCTTCGCAAGGCGGACTGATACAGATTGTAAAATAGGGCTAGACGTAGGTCGGTTCTAGCAATTGGAAGTGGAAACCATTTGGAATGTTCAGGACTGAAGATAATGATTATCTTCTTGTTTGTCTGGTAGTTATTGAGTATGGAATACTCGTAGACAGAAAGAAATTACATATCTTAATAGCAGACGAAAACATAAAAAGTGTAATCGAAGAAATACTTAAAATAAAGTCACGAGTAAAAACTACATTAAAAACGTCACTAAATTTGATACTCGAAGTGGCGACGCATAAAACCTCAGCGCTGATCGAGGTACTAAAACTTTATACCATTTTCAAAACCTAATGAGTCGGTCTATTAAGAAATACTCCACAACCCAACGACATTGCATTTTGCAAAAGGAATTCCCTCAGCCCAGTTACTGAGATAAAAACTTTATCCCAGACAGTATGTTTCACTAATGGAGCCACTTGATCACGCTGGGTGCTATTCCTCGTTGCAAGTGACAAATAGCCTATTTACATCCACCCGACCTGATAATAGAACCTGCAGCGGAGTCTTCTTATTGATCCCCAGTGTTATTGCAATATGTTTGTTCCAATTCACTTTTAAATTAAACTGGGACGTGTTAAGTGCTCGTAAGTGGAACATTTTCATTAAAATTATCGCTCGAAATATTGGCGTATAAAACCTGTGTTGGCCGGAATCGTCTTTCTACGCAAATTCTGTTTATAATTGCTTTTTTATTTCGTTCGCAATTAGCGTTTACGTACGCGAGTAAATTACCTTTAAAGTGTGCGTTTTCAGCGTTGAAAAATATTTAAACGGTTTGGTTGCGTTTTTGCTAAAACGAAATGGTAGTGTGGGGAATAATGACTCTAATATTGAAAGTAGTGAGTCTAAAATAGAAAGTTTAATTAAGGAATAACAAATGATACTGGGGAGAAAACTACGATGGTAAAAAACAGCGGCTTTAGTGAATAAATTTCGTCGCAGATGAAAAATTTAGTGAAGCCAGCAAGCTGAGTTCTGTTAAATTACTGTTGTAAAAACGTACACGTTTTTGTACAACTGTTTTATAAAACCTCAAAATAAGTAGACCATTGTAGCAATTTTAACACAATATTCAGTCTAAAAATGTTAAAGTGAACGGAATATCAAGTAAATATTCATTTTACAAATTTCTAGCTTCTTTTAAGCGTCGAAATAAGCCCAGTCAACTAACGGCATTTCTAAGCTCCAACATAAAAAGTAACATAATATTTTTTTATAACTATCCTTAAACGTGTTAGAATAATAAAAAACAGCGGAGCAGTTTAATCACCGATATAACGTGTCATGGTCGTAAGAGACGGCTATGAAAGCCATTTCTCGAGTCAGCTGCCCGGTAGATTTATTGGTGTCTTATCTGTACGTGTAGACTTGTATTATGTTCGCAGTTACAACTGATAAAAAACGATGCCTTAACATCCAGCACTACTAATATTCTTGCGACCTTATGCTCCAGCATTAAGGTTGAATTTTCATTGACCGAAATAGCAGATTTGAGATGATCACTCTTTAAAAAAAACTGTGATCCCCGCCAGCGAGATTAAGTTTATGAATTTTGTTTAAATATTTGTTACTCATTGCTATGCCCCTAAAGCTATTTGCCGAATATTTCTAAGCTCAAACAATTTGATCAATTTTCCAATTATTTTAAGTATGTGGTAAAATTTGCTGGAATTTATTACGTGGTATATTTAGGGAATTCTCCGACGGTGTATTTCACAGGGGCCACTTAAATGCAGAGTTAGGTCACGGGTGCTTCGCTATCGTGATTTTACGTAAGTTTATGAAACAGCCGATCATTCTTTAAGCTAGACAAATGGGCTACTCGCCGGCCCGCTCGTACTAGCTGTAGTTTATTTTAGGAAGTTCTAAATTTTGTATGCGATAGTCTGTCTAGCTTTATTTTTATTTAGTCTTGGTGTATAAATTTTGAGACAAAGGGTCGGGACCCCTCGGTACACGCATGCCTAGTGAGGGGACCAAGTATGATTTACAATATTTAATTCCAAAAATTACAAATTTCTTATCCTTTATTTTTTAAATGTCAATATGCTAAAATTCATGTTACTGTTTGTGATTTATAATACATATTTTCATTTTTCAAATAAATGAACTCAGTAGCATATTTTTAAATACATTTGTACATAGTACTACATTATAATACAAATTCCAAAATAACTGCAAAAAAATGTTTTTCACACATTCTTGTAAAGAGACGAACTCATCTTGGCGCGCCGCTCTGTGTGTGTCTCAAGATTGTTTATATACAGTAGGCACGTGTGCGTGACAAATGCTATCATCAAATACGTTTCATTAATAAAAACGCCTGTCAAAAATGGTCATCCAAATAAGAATAAAATAACAGCTTAACAATGTGAAAGCGTATTTATTATAAAATCTTAGGTTGGGAGTTCATAAATGACCCATTTTGTAGGATTACATTTTAAAACTAGAAATAATGATACTTTATGAAAACAAAGTGTTATTCTTACTGTCACAAAATAACACTTTTTATATAATATTTAGAGTACACTCACATCCATTCTAGCATAGAATGTATATAATTTGTAAATGTTTTTGTTTCAAAATTCACGCTAATTAAACTCTAAAAGTAAATATTTACAGCGTAAAACAACTTGATAAACTATGCAAATCATGAAATAATATTGTGTTCGTTAAGGCGAAGTTGAGTGGAAATTATATTATTTAAACGAAAATAAATTTGGCAAGTTAGGAAGTTTCTGGGAAAAGAGGCCGTGTTACAAATTGAATTTCATTAGCATTAACTGGCATTGTAGGACCTACAACTAGTTTCATTTAGTTTATTATACTTTTAATTTTATATTTGTATATAAACTTTTTTGCTAGCGGTAGAATTATCGTTTTCGCCCTGTTACAAAACTTACTAGGTCTTATTACTAGGCCTGTAGCAGTTATGAACTCATTATAGTGACCTATATGGATGTATATAGATGTATTTATGCGCTGTTGTGTTTCGGTTTGAAGGACATTGTAGCCAGTACAACTTCGGGACATAATGACACTTTACATCTTATGTCTCAGGATGGCGAGCGCAGTGGAATGCCAAGTATTGCTCTGTAATTCATGGTGTTTTTTGGTTTTGCTACTATCCATGAGTAGTCGTATCACTTACCATCAGGCAAATGGCATGCTCGTCTTACCATTCACTGCTATAAAAACAAATGTATCGCGTTTTGGGTTCCTATAATAATAATAATAATACATAATAATAATAATACACCCAACAGTCACATACATAGTCCTGACCCCACACTAAGATCGAGTCTTGTGTCGTGGGTATCAGAAACTACGAGAGACTTTTCGGTCTCACAAACACCCAGACCCGAAACAAATACCTGTGGATCACACAAATATTTGTTTCGGTGCGGGGATCGAACCCGCGGCCTCTCGTTTCACAGGCCGGCGTCTAACCAACTGCGCCACGGAGGCTGTCCTATGTATATCCAGATACAATCTGGCCAACATAATTGCTTCGATCGGCGAAAGAACCATTTAGCGGTAGTGGTTATTCTATCTGCACTGCAAGGCTCTTACTAACAGGTTCATTGAACTCACTTTATCAATTATGTTAAGAAATATTCTAGAATACTCAGGGCATCAAATATTTCTGTGCCTACTTTTATTTTACATAAATGAGGTAGTGTGTATCATGTAGTTCATTGCTGCCTGGAACAGCGTGCTGGATATTTCCTGTTTCACTGTGGCGCGGTACATTTTTATAACAGAATTTTCTTTCCTTTTTAAGCTTTTTTCATGCGTCTTTGGGCGAACGTGCACGAAAAATCTTGGTAATCTTGGCTCGTGATGTTGTGTTGAGAATAAGAGGGGTCGGGTTGGCTCGAAAAAAATGAACCTATTGTTTTTTTTTTAAATTTAATAACTGCTGACACCCATCTTTAACATTCTATCTCGTTCTAATGATTCTAAAACGAAATGCTAATTCGAAATAAATTTCCAACTCTAGATATCGAATCCCATTCCACGCAACCTGCTACCAATGTATCTACATTTTACCACTAAACTAATGAAGTTATGATGTAAGTACAACGACCGACAAGGCTGAACTAATTAACCTTGATGTGATGTTTAAACAATGCCTGGGAAAACAGTATCTAGATATCTTAACAACGCAGATGTGGTTAGTTCGTATATTGGGTGTATTGTTATGCGTACACACGCAAGCACTTGCGGTATCCATACTAATATCATAACTGCGGTGGTGGTTCTGTATGTTTGTACCCTATTCATAGCTAAACCACGAAACTGATCGTAATGAAATTTGGAAAATTGATTGCCTGGGATTCGGGGAAGGACCCAGGGTACTTAGTATTACTAAATTTAACCGCTACTGAAGATAAATAGGAGTTCCCAATTAGTATGAGCAAAATGTTTCTAGTCACACCGATCGGGGTTCGTACAATGCTTTGAAATGATTACAAATTACATATTTCGGCATTATTAATTTATTCTTGATGGAAATAAGGTAGAAACGTGTGAGCGGATAATTGTATATTACAGGCTAGATTTAGTACAAAAATACTTACACTCAAGCAAACCCAGGCCGTACTGCTAGTTATAAACGAATGAATGCCTCACACACGCTCCCACAATGGGACTCCGTTGTGTAGGTGGCATGAATAACACAACATAATATCACAAACAACCAAACTCAACAACAAACATCTGTGTTTGCCTGAATCAAAGTTTGCTCGAATCGAATTCGAGAATTGTCGTTTTAGACGCAACGTTCTAGTGCATGAAGCAGTTGAATGTGATGTACTGTTTTATTATGCACTATCTGCTATACTAATTTAAACAAATAAAAGTAGAAAAATATACTATATTTATTCCAGTACCCGCGAAAACGTCACTGAAAAACACTTACCCACACGTGCCTGCAATTCAATTTTGATTAGAAATGATAAATATTTTAAAATATATTTTTATGCAAAAACGCTGATGCATCTGGTGCAAACACTTGTAAACTCAAATAGAAATGGCTGTTTAAATGTAGGTAGATTTAAAATTATTGCTAAATTTGCTGAAGATCCTATTTAGCTGGATGGTAAAGTATAGCAACTAACGAATTCTGTTTTTAAATACGAAGTATCTTCCCTATATCAGACAATATAGTACGTCTCTCTGCTTTGCGTTATTCCAATGATTGAGATCGATGACATATCCTTTTATTTCCCGCGAGATATGCGAGGAGGAAGCTTAAAAAGCTTTCCTCCTAAAAAAAGGCTTTAGTCGATCACGCTGTGAGATTTGGTGGATTTCATATTCTTTAGGTTTTTTGTAGAAAATTGAAAAGTACAGAATTTTCGCGTTGTTTTCATTCCGGCAAGACTATAATATAAGTAACAAATAATAATGGCGGAAAATTCGACTAACAGCTAATTAGGAGCTTGTTGGAATTACATAGTTTTATGTACTATAATATTTAATTTATATTTAGGCCTTTGTAATTATGTAATTATGTTTTCTAATCTAGGCAATAGGAAAAATGCTTCGAATAGATTTTATCACGGAGTAGGTTATCCTTTCTTTTCTCTTTACCTTTTATTTCTCCTACATCACGTTATCACAGCGAAGCAATACTTGGCCTTTGCTAATCTTCATCCCTCTCTTCTTTCATCTTCCAGAGCCAGCAACGTAAACATCATATTATCATTTTGTATACTAAGCTGCTACAAAATATGAATACCTTTATTTATCAAACATTATTACGTATTATTAAAAGAATCGTTAATTAAATAACTGTACTACAAATAACAATCAGCAATAGTTTCCAATAGCTGCAATAGTAATATACAATACCAGTTGCGTTAGTGCAGGAATCAATTTCTTTTCATTTTCTTCGGTGTACCTGGTAGTGACGTTTTAAGGCTGTATAAAGTTCACGTTATTCTTTACCTGGATAGTTTCCTTTTAGAATCCGTTCAGTTATTGGTAATAAAAATATTCTTGTTTGTTTTGCATCTGTTCAGTTTCATGTCTTTGAAATTTACATGCTCCAGTTTATGCTGAATGGTATCGGAAAAATGTGAGACGATTGGATAAACGGGAAATGTTTGCGTGAACGATTGACATACATCACAAAAACGCGAGCGGGTATTTTAATAAACGGACATTTGATTGAGCGGTCCATTTATTACGTTCGAGCTGAACAAGTGAGGAAAGGAGAATAGGAACAAAAGTGGCAGGGAATAAATCAAAAAGAACTTATTTAAATATAATTCAGCTCACTTTATACCCTAAGATATCACCTCACTTTATACCACCTTTTAAGTACTTGTACCAACTAGGATGACTTCTTGCTATGCCTAAAAATATATTAAATTAAGTTTCCAATTTTAAAAGACAAGCAATTGGGAGCCCTCTTAAGATCCTAAAGTAAGGACGAGCGTCTTCAAAAATCCATTCAATTCGTTTCACTGGTTTACGATCGGATAGCCCTTAAAGAAAATGTTTCGTCATGCAATCGTGTAGCCCTTCATTTTCTTGGATCTCCGACCCACATAAACAAGGGATTTACATAAATATTTTTATTTTTCTTTCTAATAATGTGTCATAAGTTTTCTCTTCATTATCTCGAAATATCACAATTTTATTCGTCTACGAATACGAATGTATACATTGTTTAGTTATGTTTTGTATTTTTACCCATATTTCTCACTAATATTTCTTTTCTTCCCAATTTTCCTTTCCTAGTTCATCTACGTGCAAATTTCATCTAGCTTATTTTTTGCTAGAAAGTAAAAGTTAACGTAGTGTTTTATATTCTGTTTGGTAATAGTCACATGTCAATACAGTGTTGAGCCCGAAAATAATAGGGTTCTAATTTAAATAAGTAAATAAATAAGTGTTTTGGCTTACAGCATACACACAATCATGTTATCAGACAAAACCTTAGATCATTGTCTTTACTGATTTATAGACCAATAAACTACATATAAGTTACAAACAACAAGCCCAAAGTCATCCACAACTCGGTTACTAATTACAATTTATACCACATTTTATGTGTGTTCTATCGAAACAGGCCCTAAATTTAGCTCCAGTCTGCAAAGCTTACCTTAAGGTCCATTATCGAAGGCAGCTCAATTAAGATTGACGTACTTGATTATAAAACTTTTAGTATTAACTTTATTGTGTACATCTTTATAGGCGTCAAAGAATATTAATTTCAGACGGGTTAATCCAATTTCATCAGCTGTCTTGTTGTCTATTGTTTATTTTAGATCCTTTACTTTCTACTAGAAATATTATATGAAATTAAAATTGAATATTCAAATTGGAGTTCATTTGCCAGGTTTGATGCAAATTAAATTTTCCAATAAGGTGTGTATTTAAACTAAGTCCATACTTTAAAGCCATGATATTTTAAAGTATATAGGGATGTATAGGAAGGATTTAACATTCACATAATTACCACAAATCACTTAATTGTAATAGTTCTGAAACCTCTAATAATTAACAACCGTATCGATAGCAAATAAGTGGTTTGAACCGATCACGAACAGATCGCGGCACTAATTGCGACCTCCAAGGGTAAACACAGAATAATCAATTACATCAAAGGTAAACATGGAATCAAATCAGATTGAAAGTGGAAACACGGAATCCTCTTCACAATTGGAAAACGCAATGACAGGAGGGTTAAGTGCCGATCTGTAAGGGTATTAGCTCGAAGGAACAGCGTGAACTTTGTTAATTATCCAGCTCCAAACGCTTCCAACGGTGTTAAAGTTGGTTATATAGTGTAGACGTTAATGTGACGGTTTAGTGTGCACACACTGAACGTAATTGGGTCGTGAGGTAAACTTCTATAATATGGAATAAAGAAGGCGTTTGAATCAATCGGGATTGAGGTTAAGGTGAAAATGTTATTGCTGTTTGTCGGGTATTTATAAGACCGTATTCGTTGGATTATCTGGTAAAAACGTATTA
The DNA here is from genome assembly GCA_949752805.1 of Deilephila elpenor. NCBI lineage: Eukaryota > Metazoa > Arthropoda > Insecta > Lepidoptera > Sphingidae > Deilephila > Deilephila elpenor. The sequence continues at coordinate 8,972,509 of OX457111.1, forward strand.
GTAAAGGGAGCATTGAAGTCTTGAACATAACTCCTATCCTAACATTTAGTTTTTGCTTCTTAAACTATAATTCAATCGATCAATGATTAAATGTAATGTCTTACCAATCGTTTCAAGCCTGATTTCCTACTACTAATTAGTCTTGAAGTAACAAAATAGTTAGTTCAGCAACATGTTTTAAACATCACGTTGCGTCCACCAGCGCAAGATTGTAATTACATCACCAGAAAACCATTGTCTCCTAGCTATGCCGTTGGCGTGTGTTCCTCTAGGTACTGCGTTGGAAGTGTTAAAGCTTAAATGGAATGACCCAGTACACATACACGAATACTGTTAGCTCTGCGTCTTCAAAGTATGAAAGAGATACTACACAAAGTACACCGGTGCGGCGAACACGAAATTTTCTTTGCGAAAAAAAAAAGTTGAGGATGATTTTTTGGATAAATTACAGCATGTACTTACATATCAATATAATCAATTGCTTATTCAGACATAAGTAATGTAAAATAAATAGATACAATGCTCATTAATCAACCACATGATATTGTATTTCACATCTTCAAGAGTTTATTAATAACATTTATTTACGATCATGTTTCTCTCAGTGTTGCTTATTCGCCCTTGTATTGTGTACTGTGTAACACAACCATTCAACTGCTTATAGTGCCTACTCAGTGATCAGTTTTACGTATTATAAAGTGTGAATTTTGTGTTTTTTAATATAAATTTTGACCTTCTGTTTGACGTAGCACAAACTGTGAATTTTAATTTTGCTTGCTATTTTACGTACCTACTACAGACAGTGAATTTCGTATTTAGTCTCGTAATTTATTGAGCAAAACCAATGGACCTCTTCAAAGTGTAACAAGTGAAGTGAAATCTCCTGTTAAATCTGTAAGGAGCGGTGGAAATTAATTTAACTATAGCGTGGAGTTTAGCTTCGCTCCCAGGAAATGTACAAAGCCGGTAACCCTGACACAAACGAGATAAGATAGGTCGTGTTCTCTGTTCCTCGCAACTTTGAAATTATAGCGTTGAATAATATCTAATAATTTTGAATATTTGGACACAAGTGAGAAGGACCGAGTGACACAAATGTCTACTGCGTTCTTTTATGTATATTTATTAAGCGCTTTAAGACATGTGTACTATTTTCATTTTAGCGACGCAAAGGCGTTGTTAAAACTTTTTACATATTTTGCCATAATAAATTTTCTATTAGCTCCAATGAATCCAGTACATTCCATAAATAAATGGTATACCCTTAGCCACGCTATATATTCCATATTGTATTTAGAGACAACAAATTTATGTTGTGATTTTACTATACGCCCACATAAATTTTCCGTGGCGCAATAAGTTAGACGCCGCCTGTGAAACGAGAGGCCGCGGGTTCGATCCCCGCACCGAGAGAAATGTTTGTGCGGCCCAAAAATATTTCGTTCGGGTCTGGGTGTTTGTGAGACCGAAAAGTCTCTCGTAGTTCTGATACCTGCGACACAAGACTTAATTGAGCTTAATGTGGGGTCGGGGCTATGTGTGTGACTGTTAGGTGTATTTATTTATTTTATTTATTTAAATATCCACTCAATTGTTATTAACAAGATAATGCAGTATTAATTAATAACTACAAAGGAATCAGACTCTGCAAACTATTAGACTTTAAAAGAATAATTAAAATACTTAACGAAGTCGTGAGCATCTCGCCGACACTGGCAGTAGTTTTCTACATTTGTTAGTGCATGCTTCAGCGTTTTAATATTCATTATTTTAGTTGTAACTAGGAGTATGAGAAGACAGACCATTTCAACTTTAATTTATTGAACGGAGCGGATATTTGTGTTATTTTTTTATTGAGATTCTTCCGTTTGTGTCTGAATGTTTATTGTTGCAGTGGAACTGGTAATTAGTTTGTACTAGTTTAATAAACATTAATTTGTGGACTGTACTTACAATGGGAGTGGTAATTATAGAATAAGGACAGTAATTATACAAAGTAAGGATTGGGAAACTTTAGATGCGTTATATATTGAGTTCATTTAATGGCACATGTATACATAGACCTTATATGTTGTAATGTAATCGAGAATGTAGGGTTTATACTAAAAAAAATGATCTAATTATGTTTGGAATAACTACAATACATTTTATTATAATATAATATGCTACCTAAGTGACGGTATTGCCTTTTTAGATACAACAAAATATTTTAATGGTTTGCATTATACGCGCTGTACACTCACTAGGTTAAGGGAAAGGCACTTAGAGTAAAATATAAAATATTTCGATAGATACGCTTAAGTAAACACCATTGTTCCACGTCATGAGTTGCAAATCCCAACTTCAAAATTTCAACCATTTTAATTACTTACAACAATAAATTCTGCTAAAAAAATCTGTTATCATTTTCGATTATTTTTAAGGAAAACATCACATTGTGACGGAGGGTCTAGATTTTTTTAGCGGATTTTTTTTTGTTATAGTTAGTTGGGAGTCCTATATTGTCAGGCCGTCCGGATTGTGGATATTGAGTAATTTGGCTGAGTTATTATCGGCATGGGGCCGAGATCATGCGAAAATAAAACCTCCTTGAATACGAATGGTCTGCTTAGTGGCGCTTTAACCATTCCACGTATTTCGTCCTGTTCCAGTTACAACAGATATGAGATTTCATTTAAATATGACCCGGGTTATGTTGTGTGGAATAAGTATGGACATTTTATTTTTCTTTAAATCAGAACGAGCTTTATGTTTTTCTTTAATTTACAAGACACATATTAAATGAATTACTGATTTATAATGTATTGTACAAATAAAATAAAGTACCTTTTCGATTGAACTGAAAATGATATGCCAACGAAAATGCAGCCTTCAACACGTAACGATATAACTTTGCAAGTCTGAGTTTGCACCACTATACCGGAACGTGTGTGGGCAAATAACTGCACAAACTTCGTTGAAATTTTTGATTCGACGCTGGTGCAAACTCGCATATGCGCAAACGCACATGAACGTATGTGGTGCCCATTAGATATAACATATACTTTGTTTAAGGGTTATATTCCCGATCCTATAGAAACTTAACTTATTAATGTATGTCAGGCATTATTAAGAATTTTTTGTTCGTTTAAGACTCAAATCCGTAGAAACGTATATTGATCATAAAAACATTTGTTTCGATTTAAATATTACACCTCTATGTCTTCGGTTTAAAAAAAAAACCGGGACTTTAACTAACAACACACTCTAAACAATATTCGTTGACTAATCACCCGTTTGTCTCCCTACGACTATCGAACCTACAATGCTCCTTACCACAGCTTTAAGCTACGTGACGTGAGCTACGCACGTAATCTTAAATATGTAACCATTTAAATTTCCGATATAACAAGCTCTATAAACAAAGTCTAGACTTCAAAGCTAAAATCTAACACCAACGGAGACGTAACCGCATGATTGCGTCGGTCTCACAGACCGTGGTAGTGTTATTTCAATCTTTAGTCATAATGCATAGATTAGAATAATTTTAAGCACCGGCTTTATATACCCTCTGATGATTTTAAATGGTTTGCATTATTTATTTTAGAATTAGAAGATTATTTTTCTAGCTTTGTGGTATGTGGTAGTTTGGATTTATACCCTAACTTAGTAAGGGAAAAATTTCGTTGCAGATTAGGTAAATAGTAAACAGAGAACTACAATATTAGTCTATCATTGATATTGTTCAATTTATTTTCTTCCTTTCAACCAGCAAGATAATGTAAGTGACCTAACCTTTAGCAAAGGTAAAAAGATAGCCATATAGGTTTATTAACAAAATACATATAATGCAGAGAATATGTGGCCAGCAAAGGGCGACTTATTTTTACTGTTAAGCTGCCCCTATCTTACAATAATAACATATCGAGAAAATGGTTTGTCTAAAGCAAGATAAGACTCATGTATGGGGTAGATTATAAAATAAAAGAGTTGCTCGTAATATTGATGCACATTTCCCTGACTATGGTATATGGAAGGCAAAATCATAAAAAGCTGAAATTTCAATACATAGAACAAACGGAACGTAATCTACGCGTATTCATGACAGGCTTTGAACTGTTCATTTGTCTGGATGAAAGCGTGTGGAAATACCGAAACAGCCCGTATTTGTAAGCCTACTGTACTTCTAGTATTTTAGTAGCATTCGATATAAAACGGACCTGTCTGTTTGCTGGTAATTTTAGGAACTATGTATAATTTCTTTTGGTTGGTAATTTCAAATTTACTACGTACCATTTTAATTTTTAGTTCATGTCTAATTTGATTTGTACAATAAAGAGTATAAATAATAAAAAAAACTTTAGTCTTGAACACATAACCTATAATATTATTTATAAGATAACTAACTTAGAGAAAAATTTATAACAACAAAGATAGTACTTGTTACTTGTCTTTAAACTTTCCAATATTTGTCTCTTTTTTTTTATTTATTAATTAATTCAAAATTTTAATTTTACAACATCAAAACTGTTAAGTTAATAGTAGATATATTTATTTGAAATATTTTTCTTTGTACCAACTGATATAAAATAAATAGTTCTCCGAGTATCCAAATAACCACTTAAATTTAAGTATGAATGTGAAAGTGATACAAAAATATGCCATTACCACATAAAAGTTTATGCATTTCGCGTTCAAATCTGAAGTATGCCAGTACAATAAGAGGTGCGCACGCCGTAACATCGAATGGGTTCTATCTGACATTATGCCCGCAACCTAGTTAAAGATTCTCAATAAAACTGCATTGTACTGAGCGCGGTTTCTCTCACCCCGGAGCGAAGTATTGCAAGAATCCCCGGCATTTAATTTTATACCTTGTCGCTGTTTTAATTGGGTTTAATTTGTGTATTTTGTTGTGGTTGTTACGTAAATAGAATGAGTGGATACAACTTCTAAATCCAGTGTTTTATAATTTAATTTTTGAATACTTTTCGCAAAGAAAATTGCAATGAAAAAATGAAATTAATATTCTGTTAAATATCTTTAACAATAGGATAACAACATGATTTCATTTTTTAAAACCTTTACCAAAAGTAATCAACATTACCTTTTCCATAAATAAAATATTTAAAGAGATAACGTTTTCGTATCATATTATATTTACTTCCCTTTCTTCGCACATAAAGGCTCTTCATTTTGTCCCACTTTTCCTGGCACTATGCGGAGGTAGTGAGCACTTGCAATGGAAGCTGTTTGCCCTCGGCTACTTAATACAAGTTACTAAAGCGGTATGCTTCAGATGGTTTCAACTTAGAATATGAGATAAACTTCTGAGATTTGCATTTTATTAAGTTCTATTATTTGTACCACAAATACTCACAATGAACCAAACTAAAATAATACTAATAAAATTGATCAATTTACTGCTTTATCGTTTAGTAATTAAGCTCAAATAGCTGGTATAATTAAGTTGGCTTATGGGCGGCTTATTGCTGACAATAGATTGACCGCTAATCTAATATAATCATCAACACGAATCAAGCCAGAATAATGGACTAAAGCCACATAATATGGTGAAATCAATGCCTAAAGCTATTGATTTCTCTGTGAGGATAGAACACATAAAAATTCAAAATTTAGTGACTGTTGAATGCACTCCGGATTTTGTAGCTCGGTGTTATATGCGTGCCATTGTCGATCCCAGCTTACAGGAATTACAGCACCGTGCGGGCCGGATAGAGTGATATAGATACAAATTCCAACCCACACAATACCCGATGTAAAACAAAAAATCCGAACAAAAAACTCCACACAAAATATCCGCCGACAAAGGTATTTAAAGGCTGACACATTTTCCAATTTAGAACAAAATCCGCCCGTTTATCCGCGTGTCGGGCCTCAATGTCTGCTACGGGGTGCTACAATAGGTCGCGCACGAGAGCAATAACACTGCAACCTTTGTCGACCGGTGCAATGTGGCAGCTTTGATATCCGTGCAATTTAGTCTTTATGCCTTTGCACTCAGTGTTTCAGTGTAAACGACTGCCGGTGGGCGGGACACGTTTTAATGTGAATTTTTTGTTGACTGAGCGCGACTATTGAAGAAATGTCATGGAATGTGGGGCGAGCGTTTAGTGTGGTTTAATTGAGTTGGGACTAGTTTTTGCTTTAGGTTAGAGGTATATTTAGTAAGCGAGTTACATGATGGAAAGTTTAAACTGTCATCCATTATGTCTTAATACTAGAGCAATATAGATAATATGTTTTTGCGGATAGAGAAAGAAAACGGTGGGTAGTGGGAAAGTTACGGGAATGGAGTCTATATATATACAGGGTATATCAAGACTGCGACCGAAAACGAAACCAGGTGGTAGTAAATTAGTGACTTCATACAAAATGCAAGTAAAAATTCCGCAAAAAAAATTTACAACTTTTTTTTGTAATTTTTTAGTTATCGTCGTATTTGAGTGATATATACATAATTTTCCTTAAATAAATAAAAAAATCTGTCATTGTTTTGGCGTAATTTTTATTTGTATCGTGTTTATAATCACTAAAACTACCACCTGGCTTCGTTTTTGGTCGCAGTCTAAATATACCCGGTATACATATGAATAGTGACAACGAGAATGGGATATAAGCAGTCGTGGGTTCAATTATCTTAAATTGGTTCACTTTTTCGATCCGAAAGAGGTAATATCCTTTGTACGGGATTATCGCTTCCTAAAAGGGTTGGCGTCAAGCAAATGGCCGATCGTAATATTATAATTTATTTTAATTATTATTTGGAACTCTACCTCTGTTAATGAAATTAAACGTAATATTAAAATTCGTAAATTTTATATTAACATTTGTTTCACAACTGCGAAAACTTTGTAGTGAAAATTATTCTATTGCACGAAAACTATTAAACTTTACATCTGGCAATTTAATTTGAATTCCGAAAAGGTTCAACTCAAATAAATAACAATATTACAGATATGCAAATGAATAAATGAATGTTTACTTATTTAAATATTAGATATCAAAGTAAACTAGTCATTTTCACTGCTAAAAGTCACTGAGCAGTTTCATATTTCGAGTTTATTTAAATGTATAAAATACCTCAGAGGATTTCTACAGCTCGTACATAAAACAAAACTCAACATAAAGGTGTCTACACATTACAACCTAGCTTGATCGTGCTTTGAACGTATCAGGCAAAAAAACCTGTACTGTATCAGCCCATACACGTCCCATTGGAGGGCATGGGCCTCATCTACAATCGAGAGTACAATTGAGAGGGGTAAGGCCCTATAGTCCACCACGCTGGCCTAGTTGGCGGACTTTACATACGTGGAAATTCTTTAAAATCGTTACGGTTTGTAGGTTTCTTCACGATGTTTTCCTTTACCGTTATAATGCGTGGTGATTGACTAAGTCAATAAATAGTACTTTTAAATAATTAAATAAGAAATGTTACCGGTCGGTGACGGAACGATCGAGTGGGCGGTGCTTCATAGTAATCAATACTAATAGCTAAGGGGGATTTTTTAAATGCTAACGCAAACTTCTCGTACGAAACGTAACTAATATAGAAACATGAACAATCGCCTAAAGCGATAGGACCGCCATCTGTACTTTTTATATGAAACTGTAATATGTTTTAATTTTTTATTTCCTTTATTTGTGCAGTAGAGAATAAACAAATAAATAAACATGTTTGGAATACATACAAATGGAAGCCGATATGAATCGGATTATACGCACGCTTGGTCACTAATTCAAACAAGCATATATTTTTGCCTTTATATATAGCACTGCTATACTATGCTGTATCGTACTGTACAGACACCTTCAATCCTTTAGAGAATTTGCTCGCCTCTCGCTAAATAACACTCAACATAAAGAGCCGGTTTCTAAAGCTGTCATTAATTTTACTAACTATTCCCGAAGAAGTTGGGTGGAGGCTTCATGTTTTAATTAAATGAAAGTAATGCTCCTCGCGTGACTTCGGCCCTGTCAATGGTGTCAAACGTGACTTGATTGCTAAGTTGTATTCATAGTATCTCGGTGTTTGCATAGCCCGAGAATAGTTGTTTCACTAAATGACGTCATAAGATCTGGCATTTGCGAAAACTTGATTTTTTATACTTAATTGAGCCAACGGGTAGGTGAACCTTGATACGTGTAAAGAAGCAAACAATATTTCAGTCCGTTTATGTCCCATTACTGATTATGGGCCTTTTCTAATATTAAGAAGTTAAGGATTTAGTTGATCACGTTTACCTAAGAGTTATCTTAGGTTTCCTCACGATGTTTGCGTATAACATTAAATTGAGCGATTACTAATATAAATAACACACATCACACGCTTATCATGTAACAACACTTTGAGTGTATAGGTGTATTGTCGACCTCTAAAATGGCCTTAAGATTAATGTAAATAGAGCGTAAGATTGTTGGCCCAACTATTTCACTCGCCGAGCAAAGTTTGACAGCAACGCTACCTCATATCCATCCTGTGTTAGCCCTGTCATTCTGTAGTCTAAAGACTTCAAAGAGTTTCCACTCCTAGATACTCTGAATAATGTGATCGCGCTTCGTGATTTTAAAACTTTTTTCAATACACGGTTTAACTCGCTCTGAACTTTGGCCTCGGATTGAAAGTTCGAAATTTAAATTTATTCTTTCGCTTAAAACTGGAGTCATAACATTCGAGTTCGATTGATAGCCGTTGAATAAATGTATAAATCAGTAGTCGATTTTATTTTTATTTTTACGCATAATAACTGGCCAGCACTTGGCATCAATTTGGTTATTTATAAAAGCTGATTTTTGCCAATCATATTTGCATTGCACAATATTGTAAAGCGATTTTTAAATAAGTTTACTTTAATGTTTTTGAATTTGTTGGGAAAAGTCAGGTGCCAGATGTTGGACGGCCGTGGACAAATAATGTGTCACTTTAATGATCCTTTCCGGTATTAGCATCATAATTATGATCCATTACGGTATCAATATATCTATCGTCAAATCATGAACTATATGGGCTTTTAATTACAGTAATTTATTTTATTTTGTATGTTGAATATTGACATTACGGTTATTTTAGAAATTAATGTTTGACAGAATATTAGTTTAAGACAACGATTGTCTGGTGTTCTTGAAATAATTTTAAATTGGACTTCTACACTTCTAGACTTTTGATCAATCACACCTAAAATGTTGGAAAGTTTTTTATAGTAGACCTATGGCAAAACAAGGCAAATCACGAACCAAAAATTTATTGTTTCCAAAAAACACCAAGTAATCTTTGACCATACCCACATCACGAACACGAACAATATCATTGTGTCGAGCGAGGGCAATCTCGATACCAATCCATCTCTCGCACGTGGATACGTTTTTTGAATTGCACTGCACTTCCATTGCATTGTCACCTTGTCGTTCCAAAGAGGTAACATACCATTACAAACTCTTTCCAATTTAATGCAGTTTAAAAATAAACCAGCGCAGTGACGTCCAATCCTTTATTTTTCCGGTCGGCAGTAATGTATCGTCGCTGTAAAATACGAGAGAACTCCGACCGATAAGACGGATTTGCCGTCTGCTTGAGACAATTTGTTATTTTTGCAGTACAAGTGGAACCGCTTTGTTTTGCGCTGGTATGTAGACGAATATACTCGTGGTTAGGCTTACTAATATATCATTGAGTAGGCAGATGTGCCACTTATATCAATCATAGTTTGCCGATGTAAATTCGGTCCTAAGATATTGTGATAAAGTGTAAGACTATTGCGATTGTCATTGAAATATTCAGTCTAAGGAAGCCTACTGACTATGGTGATGAAAGTCCCTCCGAAGGGTTTATAAACCGACTAGAAGTGGAATTTGAGGTCGTTTGTCGACCTTTTGGGTGAACGTCCGAGGTTATGCTCGCCGGAACGTAGTTTCCACTCGATAATTTTTGACGCCAACGGCCAAATTCCAGTCATATGTGGTCTCAAATTGAAAATGTGACAGATAGTGGATTTTCCGAAATGGGAAATCTAAACTGCGCGGTTCAAATAATACATGCTACCACTAAACCATAGCAAACAATAATGGATGGATAAATGCTCAGATAAATGATGGAATGTTTATATTTTCGCTCACGTTTCTATAGCCGCGTCTCTTTTGTTGGTAAGAAATCTTTTTTCCTTAGAGCTGTGGGAAGTGAAAGGATGTGCGCATGTTTTCATACCAGATGCATGGAACAGATGGGTTTTCAGTCTTACATAGAAACTTATTGCCACGCATGTTTCGTATAGAGTCAGGCAGAGATTATAAAGTGCTTTGCTTGTTAGTGTCACGTCTGCCTCAAAACAGGACGGACACTATTCAGGATTTATTTGACATATGCATATCACAGTATTGCGCTCGTCAACCCGATTCGACTAAATATCAATGGCTAGAATGTCCTTCAAACCGACACAATAGTACCTACACACAGCTTTTCAACAGTAGCACCGTAATAACTACACGATACTGCATTCTTGTGCAAGTTTGAATTTTATATTAATTCGAAATTTATATCATTGCAAATTGTGTGATTTTAAGGTCAAATTGTTAGTCCAATAGTACTGCAAGAAGCCGGGAAACAATAGCCTTCCCCTCAATGTGGTAACATTGATTGCTTCCCAATTACTGAAGTTACAGGTTTGATTTAATTAATTTCGCATCGGCTTTCCGTCTGATTGTGGCGATTTAATTAGAACTCAAATACAACGCGAATTGAAACAAAGGGAAGTAAGATTGTATGTGCGCTAAAAAATGTTTAATTGTATTACGGACTTTTCCAAAGAACCTATGGGAGAATTTAATTTTTATAAGACAAATATTCAAGTAATATGAAATATTATAAGCTTTTTTTATTTGTGTAGTGGAGGTATTTTAGCACAAAAATAGATTAATTGTAACATCATAGGAGCTCAAATTTGATAAGCAAATACGGATTATAGCTACACATTTATTACCGATTCCAGATCACATTTAAACATACATACAAGTCTTGTATTGTGAAAATCAGAAACTACACGCGGTTAATATCTTCGAACCCAGACCCGAACAAACTCAAATCATTTCTATGAGCAAGAATAGAATCGAATCTGTTTTGGTTTTCATTGGCATCTCAACCAATTATACCATAAGGATAAGTGGGGATTACATAATTACTTTGTCGATCCCATCAAGTCATTGTCATCCCATACACTTTATGTTTGTAACATTTCCAAAATAGTCCTATTAGTAATAATATTGTATTGTGTCAGCCAATATACGTCCCATTGCAGGGCACGGGCCTACTCTACAATCTAGGGAACGATTGAGAGTGGTAAGGCCACGCTGGCCTAGTACGGGTTGGCGTACTTTACATACCATAGAAATTCTTTCTAATCGCTATCGTATGTAGGTTTCCTCGCGATGTTTACCTTCGAGAGAGTCCGATATAGACTTCGTTAAACTAGATTAATACTAAATATACTTGCCATTTAACATCTAAAAGGATAGTACGCCTCGATATCCACGAATTGATTTCGCTGGAAATTTAATCCCGAATCCTTGTAACAAAAAGGTTTTTACGGTTCACCTATAAACAAATTAGGTTAAGCACGCATCTCTGATCTTCGTTGTTAAGCGTAAATCTTTTTAAGCAAGATGAAACACACGTTATTACACGTTACGTTACAATATATTTAAGATTGTGAGAGAACGAAAGGCTTTTGTTTGCTAAATGAGTTTATATTTACTGATAAATAATAGGTGATATTATTTGTAGTACATGTTATTGTTGTTTTAAGACGGTTTAAATACAATATGGTAATCTTTGGATTTAATACTAATCTTTACTTCAATATTTTGACTAATGAAATAAATCGACAATATTATAAGAAGAACAAAGTTTATATCGATATTTATTAAATTTATATCTATTACCCACTTTATATTCACGTAGTATTGGACAACCTATTCAATAGACCTTTGAAAAACCACCAGGTCTTGTAGTTCTTATATTACCTAAACCCCATGGTCAGTAGTAACTTGCCCCCAGAGTTACCACGACTTGCATCACAACAAAAACTTATGACACAAAATATGTGAATGTAACACTTCAGTAATGTAAACATGAGCGGCTTGTCAATACGCAATATTCTTTCGAGATATACAAACTAACCCCGATTTACGAGGTACGTGACGTTTGCCACGCCCACACTATCCATAGTAATGCCCTCATGCTTTCTGTTGTATGAAAGTTTCGCGATGTTAGTGTCTGAATGCCGCATTCGATTGTGCAGATGCCACGTGTTTAGATATTAAAAATTGTGAGTTTTTCATTTCTAAGGATGTTTATAGTTTTTTGTTGATAAGATATGACCGAGTCAAGTACAATAAAGTTGAAAATAAAGAATCTGCAAGTACAGAAAAATGGTTTTCTTAGTTTGTTACTATAGGCAGTTAGTATGGTGGGTCATAACTAGTTGTATTATAATAAACAGATTTTTATTAAAGCTCCTTTTAAAACTGAAAAACTGCCAGAATATTTTCTATAACATAATGTTTTCATTGTTTAATTATGAACTGTAAAGTAACTTTCTTGTTTAGCTCCTATTGTTGTAGCTGTGTTAAGCATTTCTTTATAATAACTTAACGATTTGTTACTAACATTATTTGTAAAACAGGTTAAATGCAAATTGTAACGCTTATCTTGTATAATAAAATTTCAAAATAAAGAGCGCTATCTTTTTGGTCACTTATTTAATTTCTGTCTGCAATCAAAGCAGTTGTTTCACGATAGAATTACACGCTCAACTCTATTCACTGAATGTGCATACATTCGGAAGGCCCTTAACATCTGTCTTCTCACGTCGGCTCACGCTACAATAGTCTCATTGGATTACGTCACACGTATCGTTTATTGATATGGATTTGCATTTGTATAGTTAATTAACGTATGTAAGGTAGTTGGATTGGTATCGGCTTGTCGTAGATATCTATTGTGTGACATGATCCAATATTAACAGTGAGTGCTTATGGAATTTTAATTAGTCTGACGTAGGATGCGAAATGTTCAATCATTGTTGGATTCTGGTGAATTCATTTATTAAATAATAGTACAAATACCTGTATGATATTTGATATTATGAACGTTATCATGTGCATCAATCATGTTTACAAACTATTATTTGCGTTATTATTGAGCTTGGTCCAGCTCTTAGATGACTCATAAGTCATGACATACTTTTATTATTCCTCTACATTATTTTATATTGACATTAAGGTTGCCTTGTTTACTTTTTTATATGAAGCTTAATAAATAAAAAGAAATATTGTTCTTACAAATGTTGATTTTTAATTACCCGTCCCACCGATTCTGAGAAATGGCTCTGTGAACGCTTAAGCAATATCCCTTTAAAACTGAATTCTCGAGAGGGTCTCAAGGTCCGAAACAAATGAACTTCGAAATATAAACACAGAGCGGCGGAAACTGATGAATTTCGCCGAGGTCATCCATGAAGTTGCAGAACAGACACCCGTGGAATTCGTAGCAGTTCGCGCCCCGAAATTTTAATTACACAGTATCCCATTCTTCCTCCCTGAGTTGACGAAGCGGTTCTCTTTGAATGTTATTACTCGTGCCGCTCGCAAAAAGCTCTACGGAGGGACATTTGCGCGAATACAATTACAGTTAATACTTTTATGTGAAAGTTGAGTGGAAGAATCTGACTCGGCCCCTTAATGTCGACATCTAGTCAAATTAATCTTTTATCCTCGGATGAATGATTGAGAATCCTAATTGACCTTGGGAGAAAATGCTAACTTTCCTTGCAGTATTAACAGTTAATTTCTCGTGTAATGGGCGGGAAGATTTACGGGCGGGACGTGAGGGAACCTGTATAATTACCATAAGAGTCTCCATGGCGCAAGGAATTGTAGCATTTGTTCCCTGACACCTTTGAAGATTCCGAATAATGAAGGTGACTTGAGAAAATATGATGGGGAATTTTAAATTTGTAAAAGTCACTTCACTCCAAGGCTTAGTTGCGCCAAACGATAGAGACAGAATTAATGTATGCATGCTCTCCTTTATGAATTTATTGTTCAGATCCTGTCTTTGATCTTAATGAGCAAGTGGGCTGACAAATGGAAATCCATGTTTTCTCATGTTATTAATAAGGTTGGAATATTTATGAGTATTGTAAAATTCAGTGAATAACCAAACGAGGTTAAATTTTATGTTTGTTGTCTAAGGTTTTTTTTCTGACCAATATGAGTATTGTTAGTTAAAATTCCCTTTGAAAAAGTTCGTTGCTTTAATTTTTTGTCCTGAGTCAAGAAAATTTTATAACTAGTGAAAAAGAACATTTTATTACATATATTTTCTATTACTGCCTCGATAGCGCAGTTTTACTAGGGTACGATTACAACGCTGAGGTCTCGGGCTCGAATCCCGGGTCGGGCAAAGTGATATTATATTTGTCTTCGTTATCAGCACGGAATCAGGAATTTATGCCCGATATGGCGATATGCTCGGCCCCTATCACATCGTAGGACGGCAAATACAAGGCGAAACGTGTCCTGGGTGCACCTCACCCTTCCTTACTTCTGGGAAAAAGGTGTGAGTTTATAAATGTATTTTCGGTTATATGGTCATTAAAATCCAACACCCAGTCACAAATATGTCAGTCACCCGACAGAAATAGTATTCCAACAAAAGTCCAGCATTGACCGTTTAACTGACACCACTAAAAAGCTAGAATTCCTGTCGCATTTCCTCTCCATTTCCTTTTTAAAAACCGTCTAGACAGCGCCAAATTATCAACAGCTGGTTTGCCGCTGCTGTTTAATGGTCAGAATTAAAACTGGCTGATTTATACCGGAGCTCAAGTTACACTGGTGCAGTTGTCACGCGATATCCGGACGTCCGCCGTGTCTTTGTTGTCCGGATAGCTTAATTAATTTGTTTAATTCCACGCAGCATGGAGACGGCCCAATCAGCGCTATTTCGAATTTCTACTTTGGATTTTTAATTGGGTCATTTTGTTGACGTATCGTCGAATTGAAGTGAAGTGTGATGATAAATGTTTATGGATTATGGGTTGAAATATTGTTATATTTAACATCACGCCTTTTTCCCAGAAGGGGTAGGCAGATGTAGCACAAGAACACTCACGTTTCGCCTTGTGTGTACCGTCCCATGATTTGATAGGGGGCGAGCCTATCGCCAAATTCCAGACTCCGGGCTGATAATGAATAGAAAAATCCAATATCACTTTTCGCGCCCTGGGATCCGAACCCGAGGCCTCAGCTTTGTAATCATACCGCAGTAAACTACGCCATCGAGGCAGTCTTATGGATCTTACAATATGTTTTGGTCGATTGTGTTTGCAATACCAATAGTGAAGTTGCTCATTCAATTTCCAATTTCTCAGAGATTATGCTGTTCATAGAACTCCTTTCATTGTAAGTACTGTTGTAAATGTCTTTGAAATTTGCTCTTTTCAAGGTATTTCCTTGCCGTTTTCTTGTTCAATTTTGTAACTTACTGTCCTTTGGGTATTTGACCTTGTTAACAATTCCGTCAAAAGCCGTATTTCATTATTAATCACTTCAGTATTTTGATGTTTGTAAATCCACACACCAACTCTTTATAATTTCTCGAAAATGTATGAGCATTTATTAGGTTCATGTCGCATACTTTGATCGGAACAACAACAAGCGTCAACACGGCGCCATAAAGCTGAGTGTGTTGCCAGTTAATAAGTACTTTAAAAATGGCCATAAAGGTTAGCCGGCCAGACCGCAGCTGGCAACTCCGCCACTAGCGAGCATCTGGCACTTGTTGCTTTGCCAGCTTGCCAAATACCGTGCCAGATGTCATGTAGCAGCTTTCTGTCAATAGATTCAAATTTAGAATGCAAACAAACAAACGTCTGCGAGTCGGTTTTCGGTGTTGAAGTATTGGTCAATATTTTTGTTACTTTTATGCATTTCATTTCAGGAATAAGCAAATAAGTTACCTAGTATAGATTGTCACCGATTTCTACAACACATTACTCTGGTACTATTGACCTATGAAAATAGTGAGCTGTGCTTTCGAAAAACTTAGTATTTTTACCGACAAATTTGTTCACATATCGCAACATCTCAAAGGGAGATAGGGTAAAACATTTTTTCCTCAACTGCACTTTACTAACGTATTTGGAACGTTCATCAATCACCAACATTGTGGAGGATTCTAAGTACGGTTTATTAGCACCATAATAGCTTCACTCTCGCCTAAAGCTTTCCCAGTCTTTTCTTAGTCGATCGAGATTAGTGGGAAAATTGATCGCCCTGTATCTCATCAGGGTGTTATTATGAGCTCCTATTTGCATTGTCTTGATAGAAATTCGTTCTTTAATGGATACGGTTTTGATGACTTTGGCGTTATTATATAAAATATTGAAAATCGAGGATAAATTGATGTTTTATTGGTAGCCGGTGCATTTAGACCTTTAGTGGATATTGACGAAATTATATGTACCTATAATAACTTGAATAATTGTGATTTAGGAATTATTTTGTTGGTAAAACGTAATAAAACTTAACTTATTTGCTTAAAGCTTAATTGTTGTCATATCTATCTCATATTACTATTAGTGCAATAATTTATTCTTAAAACAAATAATTATTCGCCTTCTTATAAAATTTACATCTTTGTGAAAATCATAACTACACTACATTTAGTTACAAACCTAAATATATTCTAAATATTTTACATCAATTAATTTAGCATCCATGTCTAATAAAATACAGATACATGGACATAAAATGTGATGTAACAGCTTTGCCCTAGATAAATAAGATTTAAGATCCCAAATAGCTACATTACTATTCGCACAATACATCACTTTAAAACACATACGAGCGGATAAACCCAAATAGATCTGCGCGACAATCGAATTGCCAAAGATTGCCAGATGTATTCTCGGGTACGGCCATTATCGATCCGAGTTTGGACCGGGACTGTCTCAACTTATTTACAGCTTCGAATAGAATTGGATAAGTACAGGAATAAACGTTATTATTTCATTTAAATTCACAGCTATTGGACCGTATAGGGTATAAATTGTATTAAATGATACTAGAATTCAAAATTTCAAGAGTGTAAGAGTATTAAATTTTTGGACTTCTCCATTCCCGATATATGCTCAAAATGGGATTGATGATAAATGATTGAAGGGTTCTTTGAGCGTAAAAATGTATACAAGGAAGGAGAATCTCAGTTCATACATCTGTTAGCATGACACAGCAGAAATATTGAATGATCGCGCTCTTTACCTTTACAAATTTGAGTCGATTACGGGAAGTTCTTTTTTCATTTATTAATTACTTCTAATAGTATTATCATTAGTCGCAATAAATAAGAACAAAGCATTTAAAGATCCTTCTCTCTGCTGTTACAAGGCTTATTTTTTGGAAAGAAGAAATCCACAGCCTCACGATGCGACCGTTATATCGAACCACGGGGGGCGGGGGCTGGGTTGTGAGCTCTATAAATATTATTAATATTACATATAAGAATATTGTTGGAATAATTTAGAAATGTATAAATGAATTATATAGTTTAAGATTATTAAAGCTGTCTCAATGAGGCCGAGAGTCTGTAAACAAATGAAATAACATAAAAATGCGAGGAAAAATGTACAAATAAATATAGTTACTAGTCTCTTGCATCCAAAGTAAGTCGAGTCGACACACGAGTGTCAACCAACAGATAAGAACCGTTACTGGACTAATTGAAATGTTCGGCGGTAAGGCGGAATATCCGAACCACTACTTACTTCTAATGTACAAACTTTAGTTTTATCCGTCGTTTATACTTCGCTCAGTTGATGTTACTAAACTGGCCCGGACCTTATCTCACATTATATTATAATTTCAGCCCGTCCTGTTTGCTTTAATATTACAAGTAATTCATATTTAGTTCGGTAATTGCGCAAATGGGAGACACGTGGCGGGAATTAGCTTTGTTTGAACTTCAAAAATGACTTAGGGATTTAGAGCTTAAATAGTAGTTATTTAGGGCGAAGACGTTAAGATGTGAATTATATACGAGTATACATTTTTGGATGTTGACACAAAGCCTAATTTAGCATTAATGTTGAGTATAAACATCATTATATGCGTAGAAAAAAATAATAGAACAAGTAGGTCACTTACGGATAAAGTACGAAAATTTTAATGCTGCATTACGTTCACTAAAATAAGAAAAGGTAAAAGACACACACAATCTTTATGAATTTAATTACATATTCGCATTAACTTTTAATAAAAATATAATTTCAGTATCTACAATACTATAATAAAGCGTAATTAATCTCTCTAACATTAAACCAGTTTTAACGGTCGGTCTGTGTGTTGCGCCGCGTATTGTAAATGAGTAGAAATGCGACCAATGTGTGCACTCTCGTGCGGCTTCGGTGACAAATTACAATGGCTGCTGTTCTGCGGCTGACAGCATGTGAATGGTAACAATGTAGCGATGTAAAAAGCTAAGGGATTAGGGTTGCACTGTACTTACCTATATGTTTTGTGTTGTTTAATTTCACTTGCATTTGTGTAGACTTGATTATTAATAATCGAGTTATATTTTTTACTAGTAGTCCATAAAGTCTAGGACTGCCTCGGTGACGTAGTTGTATTACGGTACGGTTACAAAGCTGAGGTCTCGGGTTCGAGTCCCGGGTCGGGCAAAGTGATATTGGATTTTTCTATTCATTATCAGTCCGGAGACAGGAATTTGTGCCCGATATGGCGATAGGCTCGCCACCTATCACATCATGGGACGGAACATACAAGGCGAAATGTGGGTGTCCTAGTGGCGCCTCTGCCTACCCCTTCGGGGATAAACCGTGAGTTAATGTATGTATGTAATCCATAAATTTAAAACGTGACGAAGGTCTAAATAAAACACATTGAACTGGCAAAGTACTTTGAATTTTTCATTTCACTTAAGAATATAAATTTCCGGAGATTGGATTTCAGTCTTTTGCTCTATGTGTAAGTTTACGATCATGCCGATATAAATATTGATGAAGTGTAGATGTTCATTGCATCTTTAAATATACATATTGGTTAGTAAAATTGAGATAGTTTATGTTATCACGTCATATCTTATAAGCTTCAACACTGTTTAATTGTTAAATTAGTTCTAGTTACACTGTTAAAATTTTTGAATATATATCTGTTATTTTCAGAATTATTATTTTCGTCCTTGGTCTTTGTGGTTCGTTAATATTTATGATGTTTCAGCAATGTTTTCTCTTTTCTTAACTTCGTATACTCATTCCTTGCATGTCAAATACGAAACCAGACTGTCTCCAAATTATGCGATTTTAAATGAAATCTCCAGACACAACAAATGATTTTCCACCACGACACGCAAGTTCAAATATTGGATGATTCTAGAACAATGGTATTGAGAAATAAGGAATACTTTATGAAACCCAACCATGCAATCGTGATTTAAGGGGAATTGTGAATCGGTTGTTTCGATACAGCATTTTTTGATGTATTATAAATCACTTTAAATGGTATGGTATTCTATTGTTAGACTCGTAGATTTGCAAGTATTGCGTTTCATTTTATTTTATGGTACAATCCACATTGCTGTACATATTTTTCCAACTTTTGTTTTTAATAATACAATTCGCAATTTGATGTAATTTATTTTGGACCCTACTTATAATATTACTATGGCGTATTTAAGTTAAGACGGAACAGACAAAGCGAAACGTGGGTGTCCTGGCTACTACCAAGAGAACCTGTGCCTACTCCTTCTGGGAAAAAGGCGTTAGTTTATAAATTTATGTTTTGTATTTCAAAAAAAACACTTTCTTTTCTATTCATAACTGGGTGACACTAGTAACACGGACGGTGTTAGACACCTCACGGTTGAATGGAAACAAACACCCGAACGACTCGAACCGGCGCACTGGATTCTGAATAAATCCATAATTGGTCACACCCGCGCTAAATCCACATACAAACGGTGCACGATGAAATCCATTTTTTTATTTTCGATAGCTTGTTACTAACCAACGCTCGACGATTTGTTAGCCTTTCGAGCATTAGCGGAATAACTGAGATCGCAAAATTGTGCCGTCCATTATCACTTTTAACAAGATAGCTGGCTCCAATAATTGGACCGGGCGATTAGCGCTTCCGAACCGATTAGCATTCATCTCGAATGTTCAATGTGTAGTTTTGCGAAAGTGGAATTTCGGAACTGAATTTTCTTTTGATTGTGGTTCGTGTAAATTGATTTATGGAGTGATTAATTCCTGTTGTAGGTCGTTAACTGCGTATAGATTTTTGACGTTTTTATGCATTGTACAAAGTAATGAATGGATAGTGGCATATATTATGTACATACGTTGTACATACTATTTTCGCACGATGTTGGTAAGTACTGCAAATTAAAAAGGTTTTATTTATTTATTTTATTTACACCCAACAGTCACATACATAGCCCTAACCCCACACTAAGATCGAGTCTTGTGTCGTGGGTATCAGGACTTACCAACTTACTAACCAATATAATATAGGCAGTATAATATTTCTTTAATTACCGGCCTTGCGGAAGACCAGCGTTGGTTTACACCAGCACATGCTGAGCTTGAGCCGTTTTGTTGACAAGCACTGTTATACGAGTATATGTATGTTTTAAATACTTAAATCTGCAAACCATTGCTTGTAACAAATAAATGTTTCTTTCTTTCTTTCTTTCTAATTTTTATAGCGTTTATTCACCTATTTGCATTTCATTCGTTAACACGTATACTGTAAAAAACGTGTAGTATACCTATGATCGCGGTTTTACTCGCTGTTCGGAAATTTGAACAGTGTTTTGGCAGCGCTGAGCCAGTGCAATTAATCAAAAACCGTTTCATAATCAATCTCGTATCGGATAATGAAATTTGTTAGCATAAACACGTGGTAAAACGCTCGCCAGCCTTGCTCAACAATGACTTGCTTACACAGCTTAAATACAACGTTGATTTTTAAGTATATCGTCTTTATTATTAGGAGAATAGGAATAATATGCATACATGGAAAGAAGAAATGAAGTTGCATAGTGAGTGAACAATGTTTTATTTCGTGTTATTACTTGAACTGGTTATATTCGATACTAATATCTGAATAGATATTTTATATGTGGTTTTTACTAAGTCTTCTTACGTGGTCTTTTTTAAACTGACTAAGAGATTATGGATATATCAAGGAAAAACGATATATCTATAAGATACTTAACTGTTTGTACTGTATTAAAAATATTATCCCTACTTTATAGCTTTTTATAGCTCATGACCGTCCACAGCCATTTATATTTTATAGGTCTCTAGAATTTGGATAAAACGGAATATTAATATAAATGTATATATATTTAATACATAGACCGTTAAGTATTATCCTTTTTAAATGAATATTACCATACATTTTGTCCCAAAGGCGATAGGTTTCATAAAACTAAAATATTTTCACCCTTAAACGGTGTTAAGGGCCATTTTCTTCCTTAAAAGTAAATTAGCGCCGAATTTCCTTCTTGGTTCGTAACTGGGTCACGTTTCGACGGTAGCGTGTTAATATTCTAATATATCTTTCGAAAAATCTTTCTTTACATTTAAAATATGTATTGTCGTTGGTTTTAAGCGGATATTTTGTTTTTATCTTTCGTTTTTAGATCAAATGTGCTGATAGCGTTTGTAAGTAATTATAGTACTATTATGTGACACTATTGTGTGGTAAATTTGGACTCGATATGATCAGAATATTTTAAAAATATAGTATTATAAATTTAAGGGCTTGTACTGTTTACTTTCTGGAAAATTTATTTTATTTTATTTTATTTTATTGTATAAATTGTGATATATTTTTATTCTGAGTCCATAAAATGACTGCTCTACATTTGACCGTAAGTGCAATGCTAATCCGGTAGAGTATTGATTGGCATCAGAAAATTATCGCTTGTAATATGCCACAAATATCCCGGCCTTATAAACCGCTTCTTCTTTGCTACAGCGTAAGGACCCGTGATTATAGGAAAGAACACCTGTCTTAGCAAGCTTAAAGGTCAAAGATCCAACAAAATTATTTTAAAATTAAAAATATCCTTGAAGATAAACATGGTGGCGACCCCCATTCTGTGGCTTCGTAATATCAGATGTATAAGCAGTCTAATAAACAAAGTATAGTTATGCTGACAACAGCAAAAATTCTATGAAAGGTTACGTCAGGTCATGTCACCGATTCCCGAGTGATTTGATTTTGCTGGCTTATCTCCAAAACGCATAAAACGTCGCGCCACGTTTAGTATTCTCGTGTATGTCTGTATTAACAAATTCCCTTATCCACACAAAATATTCGTTAGCTTTTCTCGCTTCTAGTCGGAAAATAACTTGAATGTAAGAAATGGCACCGAATTTGGAGCGAGAGTCGTATAGGATATGAGATTTGACTTGGAATCGCTGTGAAATATTCTCACCATTTTCAAAGTATTTTTGTGCAGTACTTCTGTTTGAATTTTATATGCAACGTTCTGTGATGGATATTTAAGTGGCTGCAAAATGAAACATATTGTTTTCCCAAATAAAAAAGTAAAAATAATTGATAATGAGTTTAAGATTAGAATATGGACTGAAATACAATTAGGTAGGTATGCAAAATTTCAAGTCAATCAGACGTTTTGAAGCGCTTAAAATGGATTTCAAAGATCCGATACAAATATACACATGCAGGCGAAGCTAATAAAAGCGTGTTGAAATTGATCACCACAAATACACCAAATCTATTGGTTATACTATATCGTTACCACAATCTGTTTCAAATATAATGCTTACATAATACCAAGCGAATCTTCAAAGGGGATAACAAGGTGGGGATTTTCCTCCGCGGTACCTTTATCATGCGTATCAATATTTTAAAAGGCCCTCGGTTATAGCCGTCGTTTGCTCAGCTCATCAACAATTTGGCTTTTATAAATTCATATTGATTTTTATTTACCCTGTGTATACTTTAAAGGTCAAGGGCGCCTTGTATCTTATATTAAATATTCTTTGTCTATTGAATTTTATTTGATTCATAATGGAGATGCTGTCTATTATAAGTCGTATGAACGGCAATAAATTCGTACATGAGTTGTGATTATAATTTATCATCTAATAAAATAGGCCGATCAATGTTTGAAATATTGAGATAAAAAAATGAAGATAACTTGACAAGAGTTAGTCCTAGTATAGACATTTCTAATTACATTACTGTCGGAATATAAAGCAATAAAATACCCTAGAAGCTAAGAAGTATTTAGCCCATAAATCTAATATACTACATTAATGACGTATTTTATTTTATTTCGCAAAGGCTAGAGCTAGACAAAGAAGGTCGTCTGAGATCACTACTTGCAGTCGTTTATTTATAGCCCAGACGTGTTAAGTAGCTTTCATGTATTTAAGATTGTGTGAAATAAACTCAACGAACAAATTGTTGAAGTAACGTTCGTCGTCTCACAAAATGTACTAAATATTAACGCGAACTACACATTTATTTTTCTATACGATGCAATTGAATATAATATACCATACAAGCATATTTAAAAAGCTTTTGTGATACAACCGACACTTATGCATCGTGATCTTAACGGTGAAGGAAAACATCGTGAGGAAACCTGCATACCGTAGCGATTTTGAAAGAATTTCTACGGTATGTAAGTCCGCCAACCCGCACTAGGCCAGCGTGGTGGACTATATGGCCTAACCACTCTCAATCGATTCTCTCGATTGTAGAGTAGGTCCGTGCCCTGCAGTGGGACGTATATGGGCTGATATAGATTATGCATCGTAAAAATGTGTTTTACAACACAAACTAACGTTATTAGTATGTTCTTCATATTTTCAAAACAAAACATGTTTATTCAGCGGTATACTCGGTTCGATAAAATACAAAAGGTTTTATCTCTGTTGCCGCACCGCGTATGCAAAGCGGGCCACTAAACGTATTGTCATTTTTATTACGTGTCACATAAATCAAATCGTATTTATTCAAATTGTGAGTGTGTTTTATAACAGATATATTGACACCGCAGTGTGTGCTGATTCGATAATGTGTGGACCGAAATTGTCCCTTCGGTTTGCCGGCAGGAATTCACATATTGGAACCTCGAATTGGTGTCACCGAGTTCGGTTATATCATATAAATAGGGTGATGTTAAACGTTGATTTATTCCTGGTTACATGTGATTTGTTGTGCGATAAAATGAGTTGTAAAATCCGCGAAACTCGCGGCGTCTCGGAACACTAAGATTTACTATAGCATGTTTGAGGCAGTGAGAAATCGACCGTGTTTTTACGTTGAGCAATTCTCGTGAATAGTAGACGTGTCAGATAAGGCTATGATATTGTCACCTATCTTGTCTACCTGCGCAGTAAAATATGGAGATTGAAAACCAAGACAGCCTAGAGACTACGTGAGCTGACTAAAAATGTAGCAGACGTTACTTTGAATATTACATCTGTATTTTTATTACGAATCTGGATGTTATTCTCACACCTTTGCAAGCGATCAATAGAGTATTCTATAAGATTATTTGTTGATAACTTATATTTATTTATATCTAATATAAGTTTCTGGTATACCTCTACTTATATGCATACTTGGATTTAACTGCACCTACCATCACGTATTTTGTATTAATATTGTCATAACTCATAAAAGTATAAAAAGCATCTAAAAATTCACAAGTCGTCCTTTAGTTTATAACATTGCTCTATATTTCATTCGAAACAATATAACCTTGTACAATTCTACACCAGAACCAGCATTGTTCTAACGCTAAGTTTTCCAACAGTTTCCGTGCCATTACACAACAAATATATTTTTATTTTTAACACAAAGTGTTTTAACTCATATTTACTGGCTGTGGCACGGCGCGGTTCGCCTCGTACACAACAAATGCATTATTTCAATTCAATTCTCAGCTCTTTGTCACAATTTAAATGACCAAGTAACATAACGGGAGTTTTAACATTTCAGTGAATAGCGAGCTAGCCTCTTTTGAAACATTTAATGGAAATAAATATGCTTCTCAATATCTTTTATGATGTATTTCATTTCTGATATTTCATTCATACATTTGCAAATTATTTCGCCATATTTTTAAGTATCTGTTTTGACATACATTGAATGATTCAGCTTCAACGACCTAAAACCATTAGAAAAAGTGTCGATTTGGACGACGTTTTTCTTCAGTAGTAATATTTCTGTTACATTGTGCAAAATGTTGATGGCATATTGTAAAGATTTTGACTTTACTATCGTACTAAATAAGGCTTGGAATATACGGATCCGACCTTAAATGCAAGTAATGTCTTAAAAGAGCTGAACGCGTGGAATCCGACAAAACATATTAGAAAAAATGCGATATAAGGCAAAAGGTCGGACCGAATACCTCACTGACCCAAAATTAAGCTTCCCTATATAAATGCCACGGGACTCGAGACAAAAGATTATGAGTCTAGCTAGAAAGGATATAGATATACATGCGTAAGCCTACACATACATACATACATAAACTCACGCCTTTATCCCAGAAGGGGTAGGCAGAGGTGTACCAGAACACCCACATTTCGCCTTGTATGTTCCGTCCCATGATGTGATAGGGGGCGAGCCTATCGCCATATCGGGCACTACACCTGTACATATAATTCAAGAGATGGTCAGAAAGCCATAATTATCCAATACAATTCGCCCTATCTTTTTTCCTGAGATGTAATGGAGAGTGAAATGATCGCTATGTCGGACAAAATGAAAGTGATTACTCATTTATAAAATAGCCAAATCTAAAAATCACACAATACAAAATAACCTATCTGGGAATCGAAACCAAAACCTCACGACATAGCCCACATGCTGCGATATTTAATGAGTAATTAAAAAAAAAACGATACACGTAAATAACGGTGTATTCTCCCGTCGATGCACGTATAATTAACGATACAGAGTAATTAACATTCGAGAAGACTGTCGCTCTTGTGTCGGAATATGATTATAAATATTTATAAGCAAAACAGGTTCTCGCAGCTCAATAGATTGTTAGATAAATGATGTGCCGTGTTTGACAAAAATAGTTTGGTGTAAGTAAAAGTGTACTAAGTGAATCGGGTGTACCTACTAAAGTAATTATTATTCGTTGATTTTCATTTACAGTTTGTGAACGTTTTTATTTTTTTTTTATTGAGTATTTCTTTTGTAGTAATCGGTCGTTGATCATAAATTATAAAATGAGAATATGTCAAAAAAAATATTTCAGTTTAGTTTGTTGCATTCCTAAATTACACTTTAGGATATGCACGGGACGTATTCTCAATAAGATAGGTATATGTAAACATATTAAAAATGATTATTAATTAATAATGAATATTATTTAACGCAAAATAATATTAATTAACTTTTTCTCTTATAACTCTAACTAATCTTGGTAGTCGAATGTCAAAGCCTTTCATTTCGTTAAAGCAAAGTTTTTGCATTTACTTAACTAGATTTATTTCATACAAAAATAAAATACAAAAGTTACTAAAGCAACGAATCTCATACTTTCAGAAAGCACATTAATCTATCAACGTTGTTTGCGGACATGCGACAACAGTAGTTAAGTAATGGATGGCTTAATATTACTAGCACAGAACATCGACCGGACAGTCAATACCTACCTTCAAAACATCCATAAAAAATTCAGCTGATTCTGAACATGGCCGACCAAATTCGAATATAATCGGTCAATATTTCACGGTCGGTATGACGTCAATATTAATTATTCTATGTGGTCAGTATAAGATGCCAGAGGTACCAACGCTTTGTCCATTTCTGCCGCCAAGCAGTAGCTTAGAGTCTATTAAAGACACTGAAATAAAACTATTTTATCGCGGAATTGGTTCGTAGCGGAAATCGCGAAATTAGGCCGACAATCCGCCCCGTGACCATGAAAGCTGTAAAGTTATCGAAACGTCGGATGTTAAATAAAAAAAAAAAAAAGAAATAGAACTATTATTTGGTAAAAAATAGTTTTATTTCAATTGTAACATTTGCGTAAATGTAGGAAGCCATTGTACATAAGACAGTTAATGAAGATAGTATTATGTCATATTGCTACCGACAAATGCTATACAGTGCTTATTATAAGTTCTGAATCTTTTTGGTCCTGATTACGAGCAGGTGTGACAGTTTCAGCCAATCTAATTACCTATTCGTCTCGTCATTTTGCTAGTAAGGCATCATAATAATATGAGTAAATGGCACAGAGTTTTTCGCCTTTAATAGAGTATATAACTAATGCGAATTCAAGATTACACACCATTGCAAGTCTTTTCAAGAACTCTTGCTTGTGCAGATTTCCTTATAACATTTTCTTTCACCGTTTCTATATAATACTAAACAAACGACTATCAATTTTATACAAATGGCACATTTAATAATATCAGCTCATGACAGTTATCAGATGTCGGCATCATGGATCTTTTCTGAAACTTTTAACTCTCGATGTCAGAAGTCTATTTTAAAGTTATCTGGGCCATATTTTCTTACTCAAGCATTTTCTGCGATGACATTTGCTTTAGTATTATCGGATTTATCTATTAAAACAGCTGTTGAGTTTATTTTTGTAACGACGTGGGGTGTGTGATTTATTATAGTTGGTTCTTAAAATATATTAACATTTTAACAAAGGTCTATACAAATTGTGCACATTTGAATTGATATGCATTTAAATATATTTACATAGTGTAATAAATTAGGAATTTATATTGGGTCATATTGACATCCGGATTTTTTTATGTCCTCGCATATTTCTCATCACCTCAGGTGACATTGTACAAAATTTTAAATAATCCGAGATTTTTTTTTGTAAATACGAGTATTTTGACCGCTTAGCTGAACTTCAATTCAGTTCGAAAACTTACCCTAGCGGTAACTTAAGACTCGTAAGAGTACCTATACGCGTTGCTCAAAAGCTTTGAAAACTAAAATCACGATTTTTGAAAACTACCAGGTAGTTTTTAAAAACTTGATACAATGTTATCTGTGATGATTAGGAACATGTGGTTTAAATTAAATACAATATGTGCATATCACCCAGTATAACACACAACCAAATTATCTCATCATCTGGGATTAATCTTGACTTTACTCGCAAGACTTTCAGTATACCACAAAAACGTACGATCCCCAAAAATATGAACCCAAATCAAACTCGTTGAAAGATTTCGTCCAATCAATCAACATTACTCTCGCCTCCTGGACAAATTGAAACGATAATCAGCAGAAACTATCGGACAATCGTGATTCATTAAACAACGTTGTTGTCGGTGGCGGGGTGCCAGCGTCGCGGCATTTTGATGTAATGGAAAAGATAAACATGGTTCACTGTTTACGGCGTAAAGTACCTCTTGGAAGTGTTGAGGAGCCGTCTTTTTATAGAGATATTATCTGTCTAAGTTTCACCTATAATTTGTTTAGTGAAAATAGACATGGTACGGATTATGCTCGATTTTATCATTGTTGAGATGTTACAATTTTGATCTTTTTGTGTAGAAAATGTTATTAGCGTATTGTTACGCTTTTCGGCATTGTTTTAGTCATAATTTGAAGATGTTTACTATCCCATTGAATTGTTTCAACTCTCAATTAAAAAATATATATAAGAATTGTTGATGTAAAAGATCCTTAATTACTATTTCACGATTTAATTCCAAATTCCGTAATGACACCATTCACAATTACACATACGAATTGCTCACTTTCGGCAACGGTATTGCATTGATCGAACGTTATGTAATACGCCGGTAAATAAAGCTATTGAATGGAATCTCGAGTGGTTCGGCACCTCGGCGTCAAAGCAAATTTCATGCACTCACTCCGTGCACTATGATTAACTAGAACTCGGAGACACATCTCGCTTTTGATTTGAATTGTAAGTGGAATGTGGGAATGTCGGGAATTTAAATTGGATTTACATTAAAGAGCTAGAATAGTAATTATGAATGTTAAATTGTGTAGGTTATAGTGTAAAATACAATTGCAAGTTGTGTGTAAAAATGGATATTGTTGGTTCCAACATTGGAAAATAATAATAGGTCATTGTCACATAACAATACATAATATTATGTATTATTTACGTTAGCCGTGTATAACTTCAGTGTATTCAATTGTCGAATGTATGTTTTGACCAGCATAGTTATTAAGTGTATTTACGTCGCATATAATGACAATTGCCTTGTAATATTTGATCCGCGTGAACAGTGTGTTTACCGAATCACGGAAGAAGTCGTGGTGTTTTGACGGAGCGTACAGGTGGTATACGGTCGTGGGGCGCGGCGCGGCGGTATCGAGCGGGCGAGGCGGTGGCGGCGCGCGCAATGCACCCAGCACAGGCCCGGCCGCTCGGCAGTACACGCGAACACCGGCCGAGCCACAGTCGGCCGCGCGTGCCGGCCCGGCACCCCACAACCGGTATATCCCGGTACATACAACCGGCAATTCCCGGAGATTCCCGGCCAGTCGGTATATCTCGGTAATTCTCGGCCCCTAACCGTGTAAACAAGTCCTCCCGATGTGCTGTGTTGTGAAGTGACGGATTGCCGCGGACCACGTGACGGTTATTATTGGTGTAATTAGTCGGTCAATTATATAACGTAATGACAATTCGGCCGGCATTGTCCTGTATGGATATTTATGTATTTGTACCGTGCGAGACTTTGCGTGCTTAGTTTGTACAATAAGTTACCCGTTGCCCGCCTAAATTCTGTATTAGCACGTTTCCTACTTGTGAATTGTTTAACCTTTCTAACAAATGCTTTTTTTCAGGACATAAAACATAGTTTTTATTTTATAAGAACACGGAAATGTTGTTAACACCCGCGTAAAGTTTCTTGAAAGTCTTATAAAGTTGTTTACACTTCTTTTAGCATTCTTTTCTGCGAAACGTGTACACTAATCCGATTCTATGGCATTAAAATATTCCGAGCTCACTGAATAGTTTGTAATTAGTTTTCAACTTAACCACAACTTAAATGTACGCATATCAACGTCTAATATCGTTACAAAGTTTCATTCAAACTAAAGCGTAGACGCTTCATGGCACCTGCTACGATACGAGCTACGTGAGCGCTACGCGACTGCTACGCTTGGGGAAACATAATGTATGTCTCGAATATTGCCTTGAATTTTCGACGCATAAATATGACATAGGCTCATAAATATATGAGTGTGCGTCAGTCTTTCACATGGGGTAGACTCGGTTGACACGAAAGTCCGTTTGTAGGGAAGTATTACTTTTTCCTTTATGATATCATATCACGGATATAATAATATTGTCTCGTCTACAAAGTAAATGCATCTGTTGCTTTAATTATTTCTAACATATTAATTCACGAATATATTTATCAGGTATAATAATATTCTGAATACTAATGACTAAAAAGAATAATTCAACAGACAAATTGCTAAAGAACAAATTTGGGAGTCAAATAACGAATCGATTTTTTATCTTCTTTTTTCCCCTTTGATTTTACTGAACGACGAAATCTAGTTTAGATGGAGCCTTGGCGTAAAACCAATTATGAGACTCTTTTGTCCTTTTTGTATGGGAAGAGCGGCAATTTTCCTCATTTCTTTTAAGATAAATCAATACATTCTAAAAGGAACTCGTATATATTACTCTATTGTGTGTCATTCTAACCTTATCTATTCAACACATTTTATGGTCTATTAAATAATGAGTATTGTAATAAATACCAATACATTATTGTTATTTCAGTAAAATTATGAAATTTATTTGAATCTCTTTCTGAAAATTATACTATAAACTCATTAGTATACGAGTATTACAAATTCCAGATATACCATTTCACAATACCACGAAACACCGTTTTCATGGAATGTAGAATGAAAATATTTAATAGTGGCCAATAAACGGTTTCCGGAACGAGTGCTGGGCGGGTACTGGGTTCGCCGTAGGTGTTGCAAAATAGTTGAATCGGCGTTCTTCTTTGAACGGGTTCTATTGATCTTTTATTCCATAGACTACTTAGGCATTGTAATTACGTGCAACATCGACTTTTAAAATGAAAATTTATCTACAATGTGTCTTGGGGTCGGCTCTACTTTTTACTTAGCTCTACGAATTTTCCTCTTAGCTCTGTTAGATTTTTGCGTGTATGATTCTGGTCTGATCTGTTAGCTTTAAACTAAAGAGAAAGACATGTGGTTATTAAAGTAAGATAAACGTATTTTTATTCTGTCTGTAGTGTTCGTTTAAAGGCCGGAGACGTTTATTGTTAAATCTGTCCTATATTTCCCAGTTTCCGACTACGGCTGGCGTTAATTTATGATGTGTATGCAAAGTCTTGGCTGAATTTGATATTCAGATTTAATGACGTTACGTAACCTAGGCGGCGACTAAAGTGTTCAAATATTTTTCGGGTCTTAATGGACGGCAGGGTTATTAGGGCATATTCTACCCCCACTTATCTAGTGTGGATTATTTAATTAAACCCTCTGGTGTTGAAATGTAGGGGTTGGAATACTTTTTAAATTGCTTTAATCTATCCGACTGCTGAAAATTGACGTGGAAAAGATAGAGAAATTCCAGAAATTTTTGTATGAAATTAGATTTAATAAAGTTTAAATTGTAATCAGAATATTTCAGTAAAAGAGCAAAGTTTAATTAGTATTATCACAACTGAGTATATCCATAAGCATTCAAAACCAATATCAATTAGCAAATCGATAAAATGTAAACCAACAAAATGAACAATTTTACATTACACCGCTCTACATTAACCAACATTCAATCCGAGGCCCTGTTTGAAAAAATAACAGACAAGGTAAACGAAGCCGAAACAAGCCGGAAAAAAAACTTCGTCCATACCAATTTACTGCGAAACTTTTTGCCGGCTTATCCCTTTCGCGACCGTATTATTCATCACGGTGTTACGCGTAGTAAAATACAAAATTCCGAATACGTGCCCTGCCGTTGTTTTTCACCCGCTGATGTTTGGTTTTGTCGGGTATTGTAAATGACCCACAGTAACGTGTGCGTACGACGAAATTGATCGTAACACGGAATGTGGCGATTAGATGGATATAATTAAATTAATTGTGCTTTTGTTTTCGAATTGAATGTACTTTTTAATAAATTAGAGTGTTACATATTTTTTGTCATATGTCTAAAAGGAACTTATCATTAATGTTTGAGTCAATGTAATAATTTCACACGCATGTCTTCTTTCCCACATTTCTTTTTTGAAGTTAGTTCTTTCACTTTAAAACAAAGACCTCGTGAAACTTTCCTTTAATTTTATATATTTTATCCTCGTAATCTCTATTATTTCAGCAAAGGTCAATAGCTCAAACCATAAATGAAGACACTAAGTCAGGTTCGATAAAAGTGTCCTATCCTTATTAAAATTTTCATACAGACTATTTATGATAACCGCAATTCTAAAAACACGTATTGCCGATAAATTAGCATAATTTTCCGTGGATATTTCATTCAAAATAATTCCTTGTTATATTAGTGCATTCCTTGTTCAAATATTGACCGTATACATTTCACGATTCGAAATTTAATATAGCACGCCTGAATGAAACTTTACAATTACGTTATTGAATTTCAATTGCAGACTTCATTCAGCGCAGTCTGAAAACATTGATTCAGCTCAGTTTTGTTTACAAACGTAAAGTAATATTGGCACTTTTATTTCACTGTAACGTCTAGTGAACACGCTGAGAGAAAACTTACGTATTTAATTGTTCTAAGTGTTAATCTGTGATTTTATAATTTTACTTATGTATCTCAAGTAAAAATTATTAAGGGCTTAAAAGGGCCGGCAGCGACTGGATGCGTAAAGCAGCAGACCGGGCTCTGTGGCGTACATTGGGAGAGGCCTATGTCCAGCAGTGGACTGCAACGGGCTGATGATGATGATGATGAACAAAGTTAAGAATATATAATATTATATCTTTATACTGTGACGCACAAAAAAATCTTTAATTACATTCTGATAATAATGAATAAACTCCAGTTACTTAGGAATTTATTCGTACAGATGCGATAGACAGTATAGTCCAATTTTATAATTGCTTCAACTTGACATCGGCATCGAAGAGCTTATGTTCTCAATAAGTTCTTGCGATTATAGAAACCTATTCAATATTCGAGCGAAATGCTCAAATCCCTTGTATTGCCTTGCAATAGGAACAGCTATCAATTCAATATTTAAAGGCAATATACCAGTACCATTTAGTTATTTACAAAACTAGATATTTGAAGTACGAGACCAATTTAGCATTCAAGCAAAATGCTTTGTGTCTGTAATGTCTAAAACTATCACCTAGTTTCGTTTGCGCTCTTTGTCTAAACATACCTGGTATAACATCAACATGCTGGAAACGTCTTATAATGCGCACTACTTGATCTCCGAAATACAGGCATCATTCATGATTATATGAATCCGTGATTCGAGCAAACGCCCAAGTCCCTTGTATTGTCATACTATAAGGGCAATATCACACGTCACTCATTCAATATTTACCGTCACATGGACCATCTAGTAATTTGCTCGACCTTTCCTAACTCCACAATGTGTAGGTACTGACTGTTATCCGCATGTCACCGTACCTTATGTTTACCCTTTCTCATTAGTCGACTTGTTACTCCCGAGTGTTAATTATTAACATTCCTAAATGTGGAAGTCATTACGAAGCAACGGAGACTAAATATAGAATGATGGAAACTGAAGGTAGAAGAATGGCTTGTATTTTCTTACAAAAGAAGTGTTTTTAGCGATAGAAAATATAGAATTGTCTGCTAATACATTAGGATTCTTGTTATAAGTTAATTATAAAATGATGCCAGAATTTGGGAGTACTTTATCATATTTCTACAATAAATCTGGTTTCAAATTCATGTTTCCGTTGTCTTTGATCATTGGTAAACAAAACCATTGTCAGATTTCGTTTTTCCTTTTACTTGTTTGGAGAAAAATTGGAATTACAAATACGATTGCTTTATTCTACTCGTATTCCTTCAAAACATTTGAACCGAGACATCTCACTTTCAAATTTGATTGAAGTTGAAAAACGAGATGAGATAATAATGACAAAAAGTAATTCCTTATTTGTCAACTTAGAGACGTTAATTTCGCCAAAAAAATATAAAAAGTACTTGGAAACTCAAAAGACCTGTGAGATCAAGACACTAATGGGTATTATTCGGGCCATGGGCGGATGGGAGCCTGATTGATGGCCGATTTGCTTGGCTCGTATAATTAATGTGCCTGACCGATCAGTCTGTAGACAATTAGTGGGATTACAACGTGACCTGCCTCTGTCTTTACGTAGGGTTGGCGACTCAGCGAGTTTCCAAGGCTTCGGTCGTAATAGACGCGACTTTATTTGATCGTATAACATTGTTGTTGCAAATATTGTGCGTAACGAACCGTGTGGTTCTTTGTTTTGTTTCCTAGGGTCAGTTCGATCCCTTGTGCGTTGCGTAACGTTTTATGCAGTATCGGGTTAGAGTAAAGAAGGTACGGCAGAGTAATATGAAGCGTAGTTTCTCAAAGTTACATAGTTACATATGAAATAATTGATAATATATATATATATTAAACTGTATATTTGTACTATTGCGTGTATTTATATTTAAAATAAAATGTACAATTATTATTCAATCTATCACATATGTAACTCAGAGCGACGCAACGCTTAATTTTTTTTACTTAATAATAATAATAATATTAAACTCTTTATTATAACACCATGAAACTTAAACATGACAACAATTAAAATAGAACAATAGAAAAAAAAACATACAATATTCATAACAATAACAAAAAAAAAAAAATTTGGTGGTATAACTGGCGGTCTTATCGCTTAAAGCGATCTCTTCCAGATAACCGGTTGGGAGAGGAAAAATCCAATAGTTATGGACGGTGCTTATATATTAACAATAAACTTACATGTAACATAAATATATAAATACCAATAAAATAATAATAAATACAAGGTATTATAAACTTACATACAATATAATACATATAATACATAAATATTTATATATATTTAGATATCCATAACTTGATGTAGAGCTATTACAATGCCTATCCGCCGTCAGCTGCATTTAAGTGTCTCATATTTAAAAGACAATACTATGAATATGATTAATAACTTTACTATCTTCCAGTGTTATATACGAGACATAATTCCTACAATAAATAACTAAGCCGATGTAAATAATTCGTAACGTCGCGTCGCGACTGAGATTAAAACATGTACGTTCAAAGGGATTACGTAATTTCTATTGCATAAGCATTCTACAGGCGTTTATTAATAGCAATAACTGTATTAAATTAACTCATACTTTGCATTCAAGTCACGTAATGGAGTTAAAAAAAGTAATTAAGGTTATATGCACGCAATTAAACGATACATATTTTATAAAGGGTAAATTACGTAATTTTTACATGCCTTGTAATGGGTTTGAAAACATCGTTTTCATAAGAATTTATGTCGTAATAAATATGGAAAGTATTTTAAAAATGTTCTAAAACGATAAAATACGAACATGGTAATAAATTAAAGAGTCACATTATTAGTAGATACGAAATAATTTTGTGAAATATGTATTAATAACAAAGAAACTGTATTACAAATTCCTTTTAATAGAAAGGTAGGCACTTGATTATATAGATCGCTGGAGGAAGACAGCTTCTAACAAATCACTATGGAAAGCGATTAGAGACGCGTAGGTATGTTCATTGGACATTGTGTAGCTTATGATTATGAAGAGATACATATGTAGGCCTGAAATATTAGTGCTCTACACAAATAGGAACAAACAGCGCTGCATCTTGAGACATACCTACTTATATGAACAGTGTCTCTAGTTAACTTTTGGAGCAATTACAACTCAATACCACTTTAACTTTAGTGATAGTAGTTTAATGTTTCATATCAGTGGAAAATAGTCCACTATGCAAGCACTGAATGGCCTGAAACTCAGCGAGTTTCTTAAGGACATTAGCTTGACTTAAATCTTCAATGAAATAATTAACAAATAGGAATCAGGAATCAAAAATGTTTAAATATCGATATAGATATAAAACAGCTTCCCAAACATTGCACAAAGGATTTATATTATAATATTAATAAGAAATTCCTTATTCACCCTAACACGGAAATAACCCATTATACATAATTTGAAAAGTGCGATGCTATATCCAAAAGCGTTTTATTAAACCCGAGTAGCAGTCGTGACAAATCTTGACATTGGCCCGGCGTCCTTATAATTCCAATATTGCGACTTTCCTTTGGCTGAATCAGCGGAAAAAATTCTTTCCAGTCACGAATATGAATATAATCAGCCATTGTTGCTTGTGATATGATGCGACGTGTTCAAATGTTTTGCGTTTCGTGACATTTTGTATGTTCTTTCTTGTGTACGCGATTTTCTTTTATTTTTCTTATCTTATGTCGGCTTCTTTAACATAATCTCATCGGTGGATATGATGATCGTAATTTAATATGAGAATCTTGAGGCATTTGTCGTATACCGGTTTTTAGAAAGATGAGCTTTTTACGGGCCTATTTTAGAGCCTTAGGATTTATAAATTTTTCTCAATATTCTGACGTACTTTTACTATTGTTATTAAGGTTAATATTATAATTTCATGGGCGTTACAAAACTCGAGCATTTTGCTCCCAAATGTAGGTACTTTTTGGTCTAAATTTACACCCGTTCAGTATCACAGGCATGCTCCACTAACTCGCTTCGAAACTACGAAGTGTTTTAACATCGTGTTCATATTGTATTAAGTGCTTATGTAAACAAGTGTAATGATAGTTCCATGCATTTTAATTGAGTATAACACTGTCGAGCTTGGTGTAAAATTACGTCCTCGGGGAATAGAAATGTGACATATTCATAATTGAAATCAGTGTTGTAAAGGATGTTTAGGATGAAGGATGAGCGATAAGACCGCCAATTGTTCTTTTTATGTATGTGATTTTCTTTTTATTTGTATTTTTTTGTGTGTGTGCAATAAAGTGTATATAAATAATATAAATAAATGTTTATATCAATATACATTATGTACTCAGCTCATAATAGTAATAGACTTTTAAAGCGAAAGATTTGGGCCTTAGATTACCAGTGAAGCCACAATATTATATAGCCCTGCTATCAAAATTGTTCTCAGTATGCAAAAGCTTTATCATACTACAGACGTGTTCTATTGCAAAGTTTTCCTTTTTACTTTTATTCATTCATTCGTCCAGTGTTTGACAAGTGCTTTTAATGTAGGTCATCATCGTTGTGTTGGTCATTTTTCTGTTTTGATAATCCACTTTTACACCCATTTGCCAACATCTAACATAAGAAAAAGAAGAAAGAGAAAAAGAGAGATATATATATATATTCATTTATTTATTAACTTATTCTATTTATAAAAAGTAAATAAATTAATAAACACGGCTGCTCTTTCATTGCAAAACGGCAAAACAATGAGAACGAAACTAATTCACATATTTTATCCCATTGATACTCGGATCGAGGTCAAATTTACTACGGAGATCGCACCTCGCCGCCGTTCGTGACGGCAACTCATTAGCACAGCGAGGAAGCAGACAGTTAGTGCACAATACCGCGCATTCCACGATAAACCTTTCTTCAAATTCAGCCCCGGGTCACAGTTAACGAGAAATCTGACAAATGACAGCTGAATACTGCAAGCCTTTTGTCCCGACTTAGGATTCCAATAATCCATTGTCGTAAGCCACATTTTATTCCAGCGAAATTCACCGGGCAAAATCAAATGTAATGTACATTTTATTTGTCAACGCGTTGATACAACGTTGATGTGTTACGATGTTGACCTGACCTAATAAGTTGCCGGCGACCTGGTTAAATTATTAAGCATCACCGTGACTAAAATTATTTTTGACGTTTGCTTTTCGTAGACGTGTTTGTTAAATCGTTGTTGTGGAAATTGCAGATTTTTTGTCTTTGATAAAAATTAAACAGCTTTTGTCATGAATGAATTATTAATAAATAATTTGGGGTTTATGTTCATGTGTACATTTTGAAGACAAATATGATTTAAGTTTATTATATTTTAAATTTATTACTCATTCTATTATTGACAAGTCATTTAAACCTGAAACAATAAGTCACCTGATCTCTTCATACCTTCGTATTTCTTCTGCATTACAGTCGTAAGCAAGAGATACAAAATTAGAAAATCCTTCACCAATTCTTTATACAAATGTAATTAAGATTGAGTGGCGTAATTAGAAACGGCGCGCACAAACAGGGTTAGAAAAAAAGTTGACCTAAATATAGCGATGAACATTTAACACTAGCGTGCGTATTAAAAGTCGCTTTCAATGAGGTAATACAAGAATTCCTTTATGAACTAAGGCGCCAATCCTTCGCGTGCTCCAACACGTAATATAAGTTAGTGGTCACAATGACCGATAAAAAGTTAGCCGGAGACAGGCTAAGAAATTTACTGTAGGAAATTGTCCCTTGTGCACTCTATTATGTGGTAAGTCAAAACTTTGTAAATACGTTCTTGGAATGGTGGATGTTCCGCGTGTTTCCAATTTACTATAGTTTTTATATTTCGAAATTCGATTTATAAAAGGAATCGTGGTACTGTTGTTTCCTTATGAACTTTGGTAAATAAGTTACAAAAAATTATTTTCGTAGTATCACTTTTGTATCCTTACATTAGTCGTAAATTCACCTCAATTTTACGGCTTATAAAATTAACTCGACTATTTATACAATTAACTTTACGTATGTAAGTGCCTTAGATTTAATCATGTATTTTAATAACACAAGAATGATATAAGGCTGAAACGTTGGGTCGCACGTAAAACAGAAATTATTATGACACCATAGGTACCCATCATAACTAAACATTCACAAGGCATTAAATCTACGCATAAAATATTTGTAACAATAAACACAACCAAAAAATAAAATAAATCCATTTTATACACTCAAGAAAATAATGTACATGCGCACCAAAATCCTGTTACGCAGTACATTACACCCAACATATTCACATGCAAGGGTTTAATTTATGAAATTGTCGCTACGGAACACCAGGAGATAACACGAGGACAACGGGTGGAACTGGGACGTCTCCGGCCAATTGAATATAAACCCTTTGACATTATTCATTAAGTGCTAAATTGGTTTGTCGATACCGCGCTCAACCGAGACACATACTTCACTCATACCGTTTTCTTGAATAAATTAACATAGCAGACTATTGTGTTGATGAATATATAATTGTTACTGTTTTGAAGCTGTAGGTTATATTAAATCTAGAATGATTTTTATTAACAAGGTGGGAAGAACTCAAAAAAAAATTGATGTAGTTGATGGTAGCTGGTATCTTTAAACAGGACGTGGAAACAGAAAACTTATCATCAGCAATGAAGTCCATAATTATATCCTTTGTACATACAGCCAACCTTATAGAAGTTATTCGTATAGAAGTTCACATTTTTTTTCTTCCAGTGTCTTTTAGACCCATTGCTATGGTCAAAAATGTTTACTCCCTGTAAAGTGGGATCTACTATCTCGGAGGTCTAATTATCTTTTACTGGCTTTGGCCCCTTACTATTGATTTCCAAGTTCAACAAAAACTAAGTTGAATATCAATGCTATGTATGTATGAAGAAGAAAATATTGTGTTTTCAAATAAAAGCTAATGAACGTTTCATCCCAACAACATTGTAAATTGTTATTAGTTCAGTAAATGATATTTGTTTTCTTGATCAACGAACTTGTTGACATTACAAGACGGGAATCGACAAGTGTGGGTAGCAAAAACCTTGCCGAAACGAAAAGGTTCGATAGGGCTTGAGAATTTGATACTGCGGTTTTTCGCTTATATTTGTCCAGACTACTCTCGTTGGTTTTCTTTGAGCAGTTATAGTTGTGTTCCAAATAATAGGGCATGATGAGAGTAATGCATTACTTGTGTGTTTTGCGTTTTAAAAGGTGAATTTAATTTGCAAAATAATGAGGCCTGCACAAATAATAATTCAATATTATTTTACCGCGTAATGATACATTGACGTAGCTTAATTAAACTGCATAAAATGTTTCATTTTAAATCCACTGTGATATTTCGTTACAAGTATGAATTAATTAATCCCATTATGCAAATCATGTTAATAGTTGTATCGTGAATTGCCGATTACTGTGTACTACTTTAGAGTTTCTTGAATTAGGTTACATTAGCTCCATCAATTTTCCTCAAATCCAAAACTCATTTATCTAGCCCCACTGTATGTAACTGTATTTTTTAACCGGGTTAAATATTCAAATGCGACATTTAAATTAAATATTTTAATACGCAAATGTGAAGTGACTAATAGGTTTCCACGCCGGCGGAAACGGAACTCCGACAGCGCGCCGTGAAAAACGCTCGCACAATGAAATGGGCATGAGTCGGCGTTATGAAGGCAGGACGGAAGTACGCTCACGCTCGAAATCGTCAGTTGACAATACGAGCGCATACATTCTTACGGTGCAAACACTTTTGCGCTTGTCTGTCACGTTTCAAACTTTTGTCGGATTTAAACGAGGGATTTACGTTTTTTTCTCTTTCATTAACTGTGTTTTGTTTTGTTTGTTCCGACTTCCGATGTTGTGACGGAACATTACTGCTACGGAGTTTATGGTACCTATTGTAAAAGATTCTTATGTTTTTATTTTGCTCGTATTATATCGTTAAAGGCTGTTGTTGGTGCACATTTTTGTATCCGAAGAGTTTTATATTAAAATCATTTTGTCGCTAAAGATTTAAATTCATTACTAATATTACTAGTCAACATATTTACCAAAAAAGCTTTTTCCATCAAATAAATAAAATTGGCATTTTAACAAATTTTACATGAAATAATAAGCTTTAAAATTTTATCAACTACACATCCGAAATGCATTCTCCAATCCGACTACCCAGGCTATGAGTATGCGCAAATCCTTCTCCATTAAAAGTCAGTGTTTTAATCTTGAAAGGTATATTTTACATTTTACGAATACAGACTATTAAGTGGATAGTCATGCGACAGCATTAACTGAATAAACCACAGCAAAAACTTCACATCATAAAATAAAACCCGCACCAAATTTCAATTATTAATTAACAATCGCCATTATTAAAAAGTGTCGCGTCGGGCCCAAACTTTACTCATAACGTTAGTGAAGTTTCGCTCGTTACTCTCAGTTACTATGGTAATTAATTTATTCGTTTGTTTGCAGACGCCATTGTTGGTAACAATACATGTCTGTTCTACTGCTGTTTTGGACTGCGGTATTTTTTGCGCCCTTTGTGTTTTGGAAGTGCGTTCTGTGCAGTCTTTGTGCTTGAAGGGAATATCGCTGATTTTCGCAAATATTTATTATCACTATTCCTACATAAAAATCCAAAGTGTTCAGACCAGCTGGGTCCATGCAAATTATTTGCATTATCATTTTAACAAAGACTACAGCAAAGCTTTGCTATAATACATAATTAAAAAAACGTACGATGCATTAAAAATATGAAATACACGAACAATTTTACTCCCAAGTAAAAGTATTGTAATAAGTCAATTGACCCTAACCAACAGCTATTTAAATCCAAGAAACT
The DNA here is from genome assembly GCA_949752805.1 of Deilephila elpenor. Classification (NCBI taxonomy): domain Eukaryota; kingdom Metazoa; phylum Arthropoda; class Insecta; order Lepidoptera; family Sphingidae; genus Deilephila; species Deilephila elpenor. The sequence goes on from OX457111.1 coordinate 9,014,253, forward strand.
TAAACAACCGTATCTCTCCTAGTGTTTTTCATAATGTAGACAAGGCAGCTGATTAACCGAGGTTGCGAAACAATCCGCGATGGTAGTCCAGATGTGTTCCGTTGAACCAATGCCAACAGCCTTTCGCCTCCTTGTAATATTCAGTCCGTCTGTATGCCAAAACCCGTGAACGCTGGCACACGTCGCCTGCTGATTTATTGTTGTTCTGATACCAATTCGTATTATCGTACGTTACTTTTTTATTGGAAATCTGCATTTCAGTGAAATATGGGCGACGCTGTATAGATGACTGTATATTGTATATATAGTTTATTTATTGTAATGCGTGAAATGCATCTGTCTTTTGCACTGCATCGCTTTTGTTCTTATACAGAAGTCTTTCATCCGAGGTATGCGAAATGGTGACATAGGTTCTTGATTGCAAATATTGATATCTGTACTATACGTTGACTATTATCATTTCAAAAGGAATACTATAGATTTCACCCTAGTATTTATCTATTGTGTCAATGGCACCTTCTGTTATTAAAAATATTGAATTGTAAACAAGAATAATAATTTCAGCCTCATAGTAAGTTAATAATAGTATAGAGTTGAGCCTAAGTGCTAAAGTTATAAGCTGATTATTATATGGGATAGGTTTTGAGTGTTTAATAAGGTCGTGTTGTTAGATAACAAGATCAATAGTATAGTAATAGTCTTATTGTGTATTATGTATACAGTAATATAAAAACAGAAGTAAAATGTATATTACGTAATATTTAGAGAAAGAGTTTTATTTTTTAATATTTCTTTCCCCGAAAAAATATTAAAAATAAACAAAATGCATAAATTATGTAAATGTAATTCACATTCAGCACAAACAAGGTTATTCCTTTGAAAACTTTCAAGAATAAAGGAGAATGTAATTTGAACTACGCTTCGCAATAACTACTTTGTACAAGTCTATTGAACCCGCCCTTTAGGAAAGTTTCGTTCACACCGACCATTTATTTCATAAGTTTTTTGACAGTAGGAAATTTACGGGCCCTACAACCTCGGTACAAATTAATAGAGCTCACCAACCCATAAATTCAATAACGTGGAAATAATAATTTATGTCCAACCAAAAGTGAAATGTGGGGCCATGAAATTGAAAAGATCGGTGCAGGTAGAAAATCGTTTATTGACCTCTCGGAGTTATTGGAAGAGATCCGTTTGATCTCAACTCCCCGCTTATGAATCTGTAGTCCTTTTTAATATTTTATCTCACGTTGATCCCATAAAGGAAATTTTCTTCGTTCGGTGTTTCTTTTACAATATCTTATAAGTGCGAAATAGACGAAATATTTTATAAGAGTCGCAAATTTTTATTATGAAAATTGGTTTTATGTTGAGATTTAGCTACAAGTGATTAGTTAATAAGTGTAATATATAAGCTCATTATTATTTTTTTATATAATATTATATTGATACTTAGTATTAAATAGCAAAATAAGTTAAAGAGTCAATATCGCATTAGGGTTTACCTGTAAGATATTGTACTGTTGAAATAAAAAATAAATAAATAAATAAAATTTTTATGGCCGCTATATTTTTATGTTTATAACAAGTACGCAGTATTGAGTCATACAGTTTAATATATTTAATTGTGATAATAAATTGACTGAATGAAGTTTATGACTTATGTTTGACTGTACTTTAATTAAATTTAATAAACCATGTTATTACATTAAACACTTCAAAATAATCATGTCAAATATTGATTTAAACAATACAGATTTTTTATGTCGACGCTAATTAAAATACAAATATTTACTTAACGAAACGACTTATATTCATCGCAATCAAATATAATTTCATATTTTCAGGCACACAAAAGAATAAAGAGTGAATTCAAACAATCCCACCGTCCACGCCGTAAAGTAGTCGCGCTTAATTTGCATAGACTTTTGTATTTATAAAGAACCCGACAATTCCCCGGGGGACGGCAGTTCAATAAAATACCCTTTATACTTTCTCCATGGAGTGTGGTCTACAAATCCAATTAGTGTTGAGCAAAAGTTCTGGTAGATTTTGGCCTGTATCCAACCATTTCAATTGGGGATTGCCATTCCAAGAAACGCCATTTTCCGTCGGTTCATTGCCACTAATTTGGTTTGGTTCCGTGAGATGAAAGACAATTGGTGATTACTTTACGCTGCCCACTGGAGCCCGTTTGCTGAATGGGAATGGGTTTTGGAATGACTGATGTTTTCGCGTCGCCAGCTATCGTGTGACGTCACGAGACACGACACAGACGCGTTTCATTCGTTTCGTTCTGAAAAAGACAGTTAAAACATTAATAACAACATTAATAATAACATAAGTTAGGCATGTCGTTTTTAATCGTACTATCGGTTGTAGAGGATGCTCGTGCCCTGCAGTGGGACGTATATGAGCTGATACAGATGTTGTTTTTCGATCTAATAATTTACTTAATATATTAGGACAAAGCGGAAATCTTACATTGACTGTTGTGATTTCAGATAACTTATAATTTTAATTATGAACAATATAGAGTTAACCTTATTTATATCAAATTTCTACCAAAAAGAAAACCTTGTTTTATAACGTACGGACAATGTAAATCAAAACGTTGGTAAACACACATCGTGATGTCATTTAAATCAGTGGGTCACATGAAGTAAATAAAGTCGGTTACAGCCTGTTAGCTTAGGACGTTTGCTGTGCCATCACATAAAAGAATACCGTTTACGAATAATCTTGTTTGTACTACCGTAATTGTGCAGCGTCTGTACATCAGTATGAACTTTTTGGAAGGTTAAACAATTCACAAAAATGTAAATATTTTATTCTATTGACATTTCAGTGATATTTGAGTTTTGTTTATCATTGTTTTGGCTAAGTAGACGTTAGAAAGTGTATTATTAAAAAAAAAAAAAATACATTACGATGAAGACTCGAAATCTGGATAGTTAGAAGTCGCGTTGTTCGTCAGATTTTGCACACAAATTCCTATTTGATATCAAAGCCTTGCTGACAATGTTATTATGGCTAGAAATGTATTTCTCGTACATTCTTCCTTATAGTATCAAAGGCATTCCGCTCTCGGAAGCCAGTCACGTACGGTACCGTAGACGTTGTTCATTTACTTAGTCGTTGTCAAAGAGAACATGCTTTCGTTATCTCAGAATATTTGAAAATATGCCATAGAATCGATATAGGCTCGGTTTACACGAAATTCCGTTTGGCACTTGTTACATCACAGTTTTCCTAATCCAATAATCCCAAGGTCAATTTAAGCGAAGCGGTGGTGAAACTCGGCATTAATTTCCTTTCGTTTCATCCTATTTCCTTCCCTTGCCGGGCGACGCCTTCCACCTCTGAGGCGAACTTGCTCACGTGGAATCGACTGTGAACCGCTTAGCTGCCTCCCACAGAAACACGTTGACTTTTTAAAAGACTTTCAAAAGTTTTTGAAATGTTACTTTTTCCTTACAATTGCATGAGAGCGAGTTTACGTGTTCCTTTGAGGTATTCCTTTCCCGTGTCCGACACTGGTGTGAACATAAGTTAGCTTATGTCCAAATCAGTGCTAATAGGACAAGCAATCAACACAATACCTTTACAGCTCAGTGATAAAGTAACTCAAAATATATTTTTGATGCAAAACAATTAACATTTTCATTCCGTCGAAGTACAAAGTATAAATAAAGTGTAAAAAAGATTATATGACAAAAGTGAAATAAACTGAACATAATGGACAACTGAACTTATAAAGTGATAAAATGATTGTTGTGACTGTCGGACAAACGGGACTGATTTGTGTGGAAAGTGTTAGCAATAAAACGATATGGGATGACTCATAGTGCAAAAATTTATGTGCAACCTACTATCCGATCCGAAGATGATGCGCGAAATTCACGACAGTGCTGGGGCAGGCGCCGGCGGCGGGATGGAGGAAAGCGAGGGCGGCGGGAGTGGGGTTGCCGAGGTCGATATGGACGAGTGTGGCTCCCTCGCGCTTCCTCCCGACCTGCCCCCTTACTCCGGTGACTACATTATCAGCGACTACATGGAGCGCCTTGGAACGCGCCTTAATATCCTTGAAACGGAACTAAAGTACGCTTGGCGAGCCCTTGATCTGCTCAGTCAAGAATATGTCAGGATGTGGGAAAGATTAGAACGACTCGAGGCGTTGTTAGCAGACCAACAAGGTGTGATATCAACTTTACTTGACTTCTACACGTGTCGAACTGTTGGTGCAAGAGACCCACTAACTCGTCTCGAAGTAATAAGGGAAATATTAGGAAATGGAACTGTGGAAGATGGTATAGAAGAGGGTTTAGATGTGGGAAGGAGTGCTGTTCTATTAGATTCTCAAGAAGAAGTTATGGAATCAAATGAAGCGTTCTATAAAAGCTTAAACCAAGCGTATAGGGACGATCTCGTTTGTGATGAAGTATCTCGACCACCATCTCAACTAGACATGATTTGGGAAGCACCAGAGGATGCTGAAATAGAAATGATTCCCGCTAGTTCGAGGCAAATATACAGTGCAAATGATTATAAAGATTATCGTGGACTACAGGGTGGACCCGGAATTAGCGAAAGAGACTTGGTGCATTTATCTACTTTAAGTACAATAGATCAAATTACAGTAGATAAATTACACGAATTAGATAGGCTGACAAACCAATTACACAAAGATTCAAGAGAATTAAAAGACTTGAAAACTAGGCTCCTAAGCCCTGAAGCGAAAATGGCATCAAAAATGGAGAGAGATATAGAAGCCAAGACGCTAGTCGAGGATGGACATATAATTAATGAACAACTTAAGAGTGTTTACGCTGGTGGCGAAAATTGGGGCATCAATGACATGATGCAAAGTTTCGATGATTTTATGTTATCGATGCCTAAAGAATCAATTGTGAGAGAAAAATCGCCATCGAGACTGTCCCTTACGGACAACAGTATGGCAGATAGAACTATCGACTATTTACAACCAAACTTATCACCTCGCAGAAAATTTGTACCGGAAAGGACAACAACAGAGCCTTACACCACGGTGACTGGTCGCCTAGCGTATAGTTCAGCAGTGGCTAATGCGGAAATAAATGCTGCTAAAGCATCAAAATCTCCCAGTGCTCTTTCCAGAGAAAGATTTGAATATAGTTCTTCCTATCAAATAGCCGACACTTCGAGGTCCGGTTATTATCCTAGCAAAGTTATAACTCAACCTTTAAGTGAGTTATACAAATCGAGTTCAGAACAACATTCCCCTTTGTCCATTCATGAAATTTATAACGGCCCTACTGAGAATAGAATAGAGTTAGGTTATGAAGAGACTAGATTACGAAAATCTCCAAGCCCTCCTCCTCCAGCGCCACCTAATGGAGCAGATTTATTCCCTTCTATTGATAATAATAACGAATTACCTCCACACCAATCAATGTTAACTGCAGGGGCTACATTACCACCAGACAATATGCGATTAAGTCCTAGGTCACCAAAATCACCTAAGACCTCACCTAAGCACATAAAAAGGGATAGCGCGAATATCGTAGCAGCAAAGTCGGATTCTGGCCTATCTTCCATGAGTGGGTGGTCAAGTTTAGAAAAGAGTCCAGGGTCTCCAAAGACGGGTAGGGTTGTCCATAGTAGTCATGATTCCCATAAAATGAGAATTTCCTCGCCCCAGTCAGCCCAAAGAATTGCATATGATTTAGAATCTAAGCCATACTTAGAGACATTGGTAGATTCATACTTGTACGATGGTAAAAGCCTAAAAAGCGATTATAATTTGAGGAAAATCGATCACCTCACTAAAGATGTATGTAATTCTAGGGACTTGAGTAAACTGCAAGGTAAAATTGAAAGTGACTTTATGAAGAGTGATTTGTCGTATTCCATGGCTGAGCAAATTACACAAGTAACTAATATCGGTGAATATTATTATGGCAACGAAGCACCATCAATTTACTCCGTTGCTGGCAATAGACAACCCATATTTACTACAGTGTATAGTACTCCGAGGGGAATGTTGTCTGAAGATAGCAGTTTTTCCGAATTATTAGATAGAAATGAAATTGCGGAATCAGTTCCAAGGCCACCAGTTGATTCATATCCACCTGAACCTAGTTATCACGCTCAAACGGTCGTATTATCGGCTGCCAATTCTAATAAAAGGCCTCTAACTAGAGCAAACACAATGAGCGTAGGTGATCCTCATTTTTACCAAAATGGATATAAGGCGACCGGTCATCGAACAGGCTACCCACCAAGTAATCTAACGGATGCTCTTTCTTATTATCCCACATCAAGTCGATACGATTCACCAAAGAGGACATCTTTAGAAGATCAATTGTCTTGGCAAGGCGGCAGCAGATCACCGACAAGCTCCATGGAAACATCCAGCTTAAAGTCACACTCGTTGAGTATTACAGAAAGAAAACAATTCCAAAATCAGCTTCAACAAGAGTATTTTAAGCAGCAACAGTACGATCAACGAAATGGTAACATTATGTATGAAGGCCAGGGCTATGAAAAACAAGTTACAGAACATGCAAAAACCAGAAAAGAACAGTATGTAGATTCAAGTGGTGTTTTAGTTTCAGAATCAGGGTATTTGTCAATATCTGCAAACTTAAAAGGAAAAACACAAGAAAAACAGCCAAAGAAACCTAAACGAACCTCTTCATTGAAATCAGCTATGTCTTCCATGAGCCACTGGTTACCAGACTTACATTTACCTAAAAAACACCGATCTCATTCATTACCTTCCGGCGTAGACACTGTTGAACAAAACCAGCAACAAGAAAAGTCATTAAAAGAGAGAATATTGTCAGCACAAAGAAGGAAAAAGAAATACCATTTGGTGGCATCGATGTCTGGCTTATTACAAAAAGCGAGAAGAAAACATCAAGCGAGTCATCAATCATTGTCAGACCCGGAAACTTCTGAGACGGAATGGTCAGGTGGTCGTTCCAGTGCACAGTCAGAAGATAGTGACAGTGTATTTTCGGATTCTACTCACGAAAGTAATATGTTTGCAAAAGTGGCTCCTAAACCAAAACAAAGGAAAGTTAATAATCAGGAAATTGTGGAACAACAGCAAATTATTCAGGAGCTACAAGAAAAGGCTTTGGAATTTGAAGACGATGAAGATACTGAATGCATTATAGAGGAAACTGAAAAATTCCCTCCAATGACCACTACGGCTCTCCCGAGAGATAAAAGTGACGACATTGATTTTCACTTTGCCCGTGTTAGTCAAATGAAAAAAGATAATATTCAAGAATTAGAGAAACTGGATATCGATACCGACATTTCCAATGTCGATTTATTCGAAGAAGAAGAGAAAGAATCGAATCAGTCACCAGCTTCACTTTTTGCTACCATCGGAGACGTAAAAAAGGCGTCTGTGGGGCCTGAAGAAGGCCTTGCTGAAAACAATAAACCTTATAGTGGAAGTTCACAAGAATTTGCAGTATCAAGAGCTTTAGGGAAATATCGACTTAGAAAGTCAACATCTATAACTGATGAGCAAATTTCTGATACTTCTCCTCCTAAGTCAGAACCAGATGCTCAAGAGCATACTCCAGAAGAAGTTGTAACGCCAAAAGAAACAAAACTACGCAAAAATGGTACTCCAGAAATAATAAGTAGTACCGTAGCAGAAGATTCCGCAACATATACTGAAAGAAGTCCATCTATTCAAAGCTCGCGGGGTCTGCCTAATAAGTTTCAGCCACGACATCAACAAAGTCTTGAAATACCAAACAAACATGACGACGATGATAGTCGAAGTACACATTCTTGGAGAAGTGGATCTAGGGTTTCATCTAGAAGACAGAGTACAGAAGATAGCATAGATTCTGAGGATGAGTGGTACTGTTATGAACTACGAAAATTAGAAGAATTGGAACATCAGTCCCAGTTAGAGGCTGAAAGGCAACAGACATTGCCAGAAGAACCAGAATTCGAGGAAATGCTTGAGGAACCCACTGAAAAACTAAAAGAAAAAATGTCGTATGTGTTGAGAGAATTGAAGCTAAAAACGGCAACAGTCAAAACCAAATATGACGAGTCGCCGGTGAGAGAGACATGGAAAGATATAACAACTTTCCCAGCTATTGAAGAGACTACTGACGACATGGCTGAAGATGATAAGGAGTACGACGATGACAAATCTTACGATGACTCCGGGTCGGGCGAAACTTCGGGTCCTGATAGTCCTGTTATAAGTGGCGACGAACTTGACGATGACTACGACATGCCTCAGATCCATCAAGAGCCAGCTCCAGTGCAGGAGCCGCCACCGCAGCAAGATGCCCCTGTTGGCAGTAAATGGAAACTTCTCAAGGCACTCAAGGACAGGAAAGCCGAGGAAAAAACCTCGGACACACCTGCCGCAACTACGCCATCCACCGAGAAGGACAAAGTGAGCGCAGGTGTAAGTTACCTAATGCAAAAATTTCACGAAATTAGAGTTAAGAGTTAAATGTATTTATTTTAATGTTTAGACAACTCAGCGGCTGCATACTTTCAATATGAAAGGCAAACTAATAGTTAGACTGATGTTAATCAATGCCATTGCAAATGTTATTCAATCTGCTTTAAAATCCAATTTAAAGAACTTATTATGTAATGACTAGATTAGTTGTAGGACATGTATTTAAATATTTAACTTCCGTAATTTAGTCGTCCACTTAACTTCCAGTGAGAGATTACGACATTAGACGAATTAAATATCCAAGCATTAACGTGAAACGTGGTCTGTTACTCTACAGTATCAGCTTTAACTAACTGCGGTTGTGACAATCTAACCATTTTTCCACCAAGCTATCCTTCGCCTGCAATATATATTATATCTGGACGCATAAAATAGGGTGCTCTTAAAACAATACGATACTTTTGTTATTAACGACGCTGTTTCTATTTGATTGGGGCAATAATTAGATATAACCAGCGCAATAGGTACTAAGAACTTTCTATATGATATATACGTATATATGATATGAATTTTTATATAAATCTTACGATTATATTCAACCAAACAATGATTATACAATTTTTAACGAAGATTTACCCGCTTGACGATGTTTAGAGATAATGAATAATCCTTTTTAAAATGTTAGTGTACTCAGTATTATGCGTGTTATTGTTTAGATATAATTGGCGAAGTTCTCATTATTCGTAGGCATATTACGATTCGATGCTCCATTGCGGCATTTAAAATCATTATAACGTACAAATACTCATTCATTGTCATATCATCTCATATCATGTAGGAGAAGAACAATGTTCCTTATCTTTAGAGTTTAAAATCGCTCGACTATACTCCGATTTATTTAATTGGAAAAGGATTTTCGTTGATTGCTTTTATTAATACGGTTTAAACTTGATCAACAATACACCAAAATTTAACGAGTTTGTTAAGTCCTCTTCTGAAAGGTGTATTGAAATCTCAATATTGTTTTTAATTCACTAACATTGGTCATTTAAGAGCGGTTTAACATCAAAATATGACGTCATATTATATTCTAATTAAATCTTTGCTTAGAATGTCGAATAGATATATACACGTAAATAAAAATATAGCTGGCACTTTGTGTAAAACATATTTAGCTGAATATTTTAGATGTTGAAAATTGTAGTACTATGATTGTATTGATATTTATATGTGGATATTTTTTAATTGTTCGTTTACATTTTATTGGATGTAATATAGGTTTATTTGCGATGGGATAACGTAATTGGTACAGTTGGGAAAACCCTGAAGAGTTCTTCGGTTCGTATAAAGATTGCGTTTGGAAAGGCTACTTAATTTGACTGCATAATAATTACATAATTTTTATACTACGTAAGTGAGTTATTGATTCTCCATATTATACATACTGTTGTTAAGTAATAGTTAATTTTATCGGATTTTCGTTCAGTCGAAATTCGTCTACATACATTTGATGTATCCGAATGAATTTCTGCTTGATGAAAATTCGAATCATGTTGCTTATTGTATTTGTAATTTACAATTGTTATTTATTATGTTTTTTCTAAATAAATTTTACCTTTTTATTTCTTTTTTGTTGATTTTTTATTAATTTATTTTTGTTTTTTTTTTTTAGAATGGCTCTGGTGGTTTCAACGAGCAAGGCGGACGCGGAAATGGGTATGTTCTGACTACGAAATTATGCGTTCTATATTTTTTATTTATTTATTTTATATTATCAAGACATTTAAACATCTAACCATCGCTGTTAACCATTATAAAGATTCATGGAGTCAAGAAACATGATTAGTCTATTTTACAAAAATAATAAATTTTTTTTTTCTTTGTTTTTTTCATTTGTACTTTTTTTTTTCTTTGTTTTCTCTGTATTGTGTATTTTCATTTATAATTGTGTACAATAAAGATTTAAATAAATAAATAAATAAATCAAGTCGTAACTTTATACCTACAGCCATACCTAGCTGAAATGATAAAAAACATAACCATTCCAGTAAAAAAATGTAAATATAGAAAAGCAACAAAGTGTGGCAAATGAACTCGAGTTAGACAAAGCCAGCGCAAGGAATCTTAAATAATATAAAAATTTTAGCGATGCAATACAAATCGATGAGAGTCCAAGGAACGAGGGTTACGTAAGATTAAAATATAATATCGACACTGTTCCCGCTGTGTACTATGTACTTGTATGCCGAGAATATTTGTACTCGCCAATTTATGCGAAACAATTGGTTTCTTATTTTTATACAAATCCTTATTGATTTAGTCATAAAGAAACCTCTTGTTCTGTTTCATAGTTAATACATATTTCTTATGAATACATTCGAAACGAGTTCTAGGTTCTAAATCATTTTTATCTTCGTTATCTTCAGCTCAACGCTCTCAGAAATCAAATTTTCAAAGAGCAAATTTAAATAATGCTTCATTCGGAATATTGCATGCCTCGTGTATGCTCATTCACTCGACTTGCCCGAACTGTTTTATTCACAGACCGTCTGTCTTTATTGCGCTTCCCAACTTAATACTTCACGCCCTTAATACCCAGAGATCATTACATTTCAAAACCCTATAACCCTTGTACCGGAGTACAAGTGTATATTTACGACGTGATGTAGATTTACACTCAAGATAAAGTGACATTGTTGGATGTAAATGTATAGTATTGGGGGTAGATTAACAATGTTTAGCCAATGTATCGTGAACATAAGGCTTCTTTGAATGGGATCAATTCAGTAGGATCAAAAGTTAAAATTGGGGTTCCTCGGGGTTCCATTTTGGGTCCCTTTTTGTTCCTAGTATACATAAATGACCTTCCTTACATGGTACAGAAATGGTCAGACATAGTTTTATTTGCTGATGACACATCAATTATATTTAAGGTAAGCCGGAAAGACACCCACAGTATTAATACGAGAAATAAAAATAAATTAGTAATACCCTCCTTTAGATTAAAAAAGTCTAAAATTTTGCCGGAACTGGGTAATCTTACCGCTAATCGTAATCGGGAAGGCGCATCAACAGCATTCACATTTCCCCCTCCTAAACCGATCAAAAATTTGGAAAAAGCGTGTGATCCCAAACACGCCGACACAATCCATTCGCATATAACGTATCACATTGAATGTTTCTGAGGTCGAAAAAATATTGTAATACAAATGTACTTCTAAGTGTGGAAACATTATAGGCACCCTGGAGACAACCCGTTCTACAGCAACATCGACAGCATGCCCGACATCAGGCCGAGGAGGAAATCGATCCCGCTGGTCTCCGAGCTTGTAAGTAACATTCAAATTCATCCACACTCCAAACGTACAATTATTACCATTCCGATGGAAGTAAGCTATCTTTTCCTCTGGCTGGTTTCAATTCGCTATCTTAAACACTAGCCCCATTACTTATAAATGTTTAGGAGTGTTTTAAAAGATCAGACTTTTGTCTCTGTCGCTCTAACAGTGTTCGACGTAGAGTAGAAAGTGAAAGGCTGATCAGTTGAAACGCTGCTAAGGATTTTTATAAGTGAGGAGGAATATGTTTATTTCATGTGTTTTAACGAAGGCATTGCGGTGTAAAAAAGGTTTATCTACACCGATATGGAAGGTAGATATTTGAAACTGGTCTTAAATGTTTACAGCTCGCATCGACGTTACGCTTCCTGGAGCTTAGTAATATTAGGCGCGTAATAAATGTTTTCTTTTACACGGAAAATTTCCATATGTGTTTTGAACAATTCATGGGGAGACCAATTAATTTAATTTCAAATTACACACTAATATAACCATATGTTTTGAAAAGAAGTGTTTTTAAAAGATAAGTTACCTAAAATTGTTGCCAAATATCAAAACAAAAATATTACTTCGTATTGAACAATAAGTAAGTGTTAAATAGCAATTTACAAATATCTTAGCATACGACTTAGTTGAACCCTAAAGGATCTTAGAAGCCCCTTTCTCCCCATTTGTTGTCCAAATTTATAAAATAAAAACTTTCGAAGGCCTACTTAACCCCCTCCTTTCTTTTTTTATTGATGTCTTAATGTACCTTTATGTGTTTTTCTTCTAACTTCTTCTACTTAGATGGCCTCTGATCTTTCTTAGTTCGTGTATAAAGTCCAGACCGTGTAAGCGACTTAGGGGTCACCAGAGCAAAAAAATACCATAGTTCCATAGACACAGTACCAACAACACTGTACCTGATGACAATTAATGATATAATTGCATTTTACCCCCTTACCACGGACCCGCAGGTTCTCAAGGTATTTTTCTCCCAATAACACTATCTATTTCTATGCATGCAACTCCAATAAGTGAAAAGACAAAATCATCAATTTCTACACATTTTATCTTTTCACTCATTGCACATAGACCAGCTTGCATCAGATGTTAACATTGATGATACAACTTTAATACGCTTTTGCATGTTTTTGCTTTTAATATGTAGAACGCAACATTTGTATATTAAAACTGGTGAATTTTTCACGGAGAGTTTTTGATTCCGCAACATCAAAGAAATGCGCAGTAGGATTAATAAAAATGCAAAATTCAATTCCGTACTGGGAAAGTGCACGTGTTTCGAAAATTCATTGGATTGCAACGCTTCTGTATCACAGCAAATATTATTTTAACGGCTGAAAGGTATTCTGCATCATAAAATCAATTAGCAACACTCACAAAACAATATCCGTGTTGTATTTCACGTACACAAACATTCCGACACACATTTGTAAATCGTTTTTTGAACATTTTACGCACGACGAGAGTTTTGCAACTTTTAATCATGTTAATCTTCATTCATTTGTTATTGGTAAATCAAGAATCATTTTCAAGATAAAGTAGATCTTATTTAACACTGTTATAACTCAAGAGGCTTAAAGGGCAGCTTTTGAAGGCATGCGTTTATCAGTAACAATTTGAGGAGCACCTATTAAAGATTGATTCGATAAAAATACTTGTAGCCAGGCAGGCATTTTAGCTTGATTTTAGAGCAATACAAGATTCGCTTTAAAGTCAAAAACACGTTTTTATTGTTGCAATAAACATTTTCGCTCTGTTTAGACAATGGCTGCTACGAAGAGGAACGCAGGTTTGACATCGGCGGTGCATCGAGCCACGCTAAACGACGAAGAGTTGGTGAGTTTTGTCCTAAAAGTGATGCATTTTATTTTATTTTGTCGCTTCAAACAATTATTAATTGGAAGCAAATTTTTATTTATTATTGGTTCACTCCACTTCAACTTCAATAATATTCTACATACAATTTGCATACACATCTAATCAATCTGGATCATCAACTTTATTTCATATCAAGTCTAATTACCTAATTATGTTATTCATTAAGACCTTGCAACAAACGATGAGTATCGTCCAAAATTGAAGAGATTGCTTCACGATAAGTATGGGTTATTTTCTTTCTATCACCTTCGAATGCTTAACCTTTCGATATCTTGCAGAAAATGCACGTTTACAAGAAGACATTACAAGCTCTCATCTATCCCATATCATCGACAACCCCTCATAATTTCGTACTGTGGACGGCCACGTCCCCCACATACTGTTACGAGTGTGAAGGGCTGCTTTGGGGTATAGCACGGCAAGGAGTCAGGTGCACGGAATGCGGCGTCAAATGTCACGAAAAATGCAAGGATTTGCTCAACGCAGACTGCTTGCAAAGTGAGTGGAGTTTTGAGTTAATTTCTAACTTTGCCCTTTTTAGTTTACTGGGATATCATTCTATTGAAGACCCCTAAAATGTTCAAATAATGTTTTAGTTTTATAAAAACTTTAACATCGAAAAATACTAAATTTGTTCAACAGAACAATAATTTTCGATCGCGTGCCTTTGTAGTTTCGAGACCTCCATTTCCTCTTTGTAAAATTATATTGCGGTGCACGTTAAAAACTTTGGAATTTAATCCCAGTAAACTACAGTTTATCGACTTGGTGTTTTAAGAGTAAAAAAATGGAAAGTCAAAGAACAGTTTAAAACTTAATATTTAGATTAACAGCGTTGCATTTGTACCATCTACCAAGGTAAACCTGTTCTAGAACTTTCCGATTGATGTTGTGAAATTGTGTGCTGTGTCATTAGTGTATAATACAATTATAAAGCACGATGATTTGAAGGTCGTCACTTTGTACAAGTGGTGCAAAAATTGCCACATCAAAGAGGATTTTTTATTGTTTTTTAATGTTAGCGTTGGCTGACAAGCGGACTTCACTCCTTATTAAGCTCGAGCAGTGTCAAGAAACTCTCAACGGGTCACTCATTGTAGACAAGATCTTTGGATACACAACGTTGGGGAAATCGATAATAAACGCCCTGGTTCAAAGGATCTTTTGAAGGGAAAATATATAGTATATACTACAGTTGTTGATAAAGATAATTGTGCTATGGAAGTTTTCAAGTTTAATAATATTATTGTGCTTGCTCTATTAGTTACCTAATTGGCTATAAATATTTAATATTATTATGTTAAATTGTATAAAGGCATCAACAAATACCTAGCAAAAGATTAGGAAGAGATTCATAACTCTTTACAAACTTTCTTTGTCTTAACAAAGCCTAAATTGAGTTGGAGATACCTAACGGTCGAAGTTCGTATTGCGATTACAAGTTGTCCAGTAATTAAGATATTTGCTGGAGTTGTAAGAAATTCTTTGTTATTGACTCTGTTGGCAAACGTGGTGTGGGAAGCTAACCAGCTGTGAAGGATAGTGCAATGACCTTAGTAAGGTGGCGACAAAGGCGCGGTATTTCTGAAGACGAGTTTAGCTTTTCCGGAAGGAAATATTAGGAAATTAAAGACAGTATAAGTGATAATGGTACATTATTGAAGTAATTTATTATTTATGAATTAAAGGTAAACTATAAAAATATTTATAATATATATTCTTCCTTCAATATTTTGTGACAGTATTCGCAATTTAGCCCAGCGCACTGACCGAATGCGGTTTTGAAGTGGAAAGATATAATTAGACTAATAATAACAGATCTAGTATCAAAGCTTTGTGCCATTCAGTATAATGTCTAACGAAGCCCAATGACTTCTACTATTACAAAGCAATATTATAGTGTATCAGCTGTCAGCCTTTCTGAGGCATAATAGTACACGATATTTCCTAAATGCCTATACTATTTAAATAATTTAACTTACGGAATAAATTATTTAAGATTCGGATAAGTAAGGGTGCTACTGACTTAAATAAAGGATTGAATAAATACAAAGAAACAAATGAACACGATTTATAAAGTGACGACCTTGAAGTAATTGTTTAATAAGATTGTCAGCTTGTTAACCTATTTGTTAGATTCCGCTGTCTAGGTGATGTCAGTGTGAAGGTAAATTTAATTGGTTCAAAATCAGATGTGGTCGTAGTCAAATTGTCATTACTAGTTCGGTTTGTGTGCATGAGTAAAAATTTTGCATGCGTCGGTCGGTGTACATCAATGGTCAAACATTCACCTATGGAGACACAAGCCACGTCATCGGAAACGATACACTATTAGTGGACTTGCCAGATTTTACGCAACAACTGATTTTGGATACAGTATCATCAATATATACGTTATTATTATCGATGTGATATATATGTTTACTGTGGTGGTTATTTTTCTTCCCTCCTTCATACCTAAGACCTCATATAATAAGGAGCATGATTTTTTTCCCTATTTCAATAATTATTTGAACCATTGCTTCATCGGTGTGCATGGCTATCGATTTTCGATACACGATATGTTATATTCAAAATTTTTTATTGTTCCCATGATATACGATTATAGAATTTGCACGTTCATTTAGGCGGGCAGTCGTTAGGCGATATTTCCGCGGCTGATTAAAATTCAGTTTAGATTCTCGACTGCACGCCACTTTCATAACTATTAGTCTACACTTTGAACGCGTGTCGGATTTATTTCATAAACTTTATTATATTTTTGATGCTTTATTTTCTATATAAATTTAAGTGGCTTTCATTTTAAAATTTTCTTTTTTTTAAATTTATTGAAGCTTTTTATCATTCTTTTACATTTTTGTCTTGACATTTTACTTTTCTAGGTCCGCATTTCTGTTCAGTGTTGTGTTTTTTGATAGTATCGTACATTTTATATATGAGTATTTTGTACAAAATTATTCGAAGTGTGGACTTAAGCTCACGTATGTAGCTAGGGAATCGGTCCTGTCATCCTCCCATTCCTTCCGGGTCGCCCCGCCCAGCGCCGAAACTTGTCAAAGCCTTTAGCGTCGATTGTTTATGTGATTATCTATACCCTACTTTACATTCAACACTATCTGACACAACGTTCTGAGAATTCGATATAGAGGCTTCAAAAACACAAGCGTTCGAAACGATTCTAAACAGAATGTCACGATTTGTAAAGATGTGCCTGTTAGCAATGTGTGCACGCAATCCAGTGTCTGTCCACTTCAATATTATATGTGGTCCTTTAGTTTCTTTCTTTTACATATTATTTCTAGACTTCCACGTTTCTGTATTAAGTTTACTGTCTTTATGTTCTTATTTTAATCCCTTACGGAAGTGTTCAGCGCTATAAATGAAAAAATGTAAATACTAAATGAGATGGACTATACCTCGACAAAACTGGAGAGGACTAAACAGAAAATACTTAAACATATACAACAAAAGGGTATTTTTGTTTACAGTATAATTTAATTCGACATATTTTATTGCCTGGTTGTTTGTTGAAACTTATCGACAATCTGCCAAAAGCTGAAAGATGTATAAAATATGTTGAAGTTTATTTTTATGAAGAGGCGCCGTGCTCAGATTCGCCTCGACTTGCGCCGCTCGACGTTGTCAACCTGATTAGAACTGACGTCACGATTTTTTTTTTTGGAACTTATATTGGTATCAGAAGTTGGAATCTCGTCAGGTTGTGGCTTAGAGTGGTCGTGGCGAGTGTGGGCGCGGGGCGGGGGGCCGTCCCGGCGCATCCCGCGTCAATTTAGAACTCTTGGCACCGCCTGAGCAGTGTGTTTCGCAGGGGCTGCCGAGAAGTCCTCCAAGCACGGCGCCGAAGACAAAGCCAACTCTATCATCACCGCCATGAAGGAAAGAATGAAACAACGTGAACGCGACAAGCCCGAAATTTTCGAACTAATAAGGTACATAAATTTCCTATCAATCTTTTCTGTTGACTTTACTATCTAAACAAGGTTACTCGAAAGCTATTTTTTTACTTGGACGACCAGGTAAATACTTTCAATGTTCTAAGTATCATTTTTGCACAGTCATTAGTCGTAGTTCATTTCCATCCAATGCCAAATTACCAATGCAGACATACAATTGGATTAATCACGTTACTTTAAGTATTTATAGACAAAATATGTAAAAATGTTGGAAGATCAGCAGCTGACACGAGTGTATATGTGACAGACGCGTGTTCAGCATCGAAGGAGAGCCCCACGCCGCACACATGAGCACCGTCAAGCAATCAGTCCTCGATGGCACCTCGAAATGGAGCGCGAAGATCGCCATCACAGGTTCGATGAGGCACCGTGATACTAATCATTTCCATCCCAGGGTTCCGGCAGCGGGGGCGTGCGTCACGACAAACAAAACACAACACACACACGCACACTAAATGTTGTTCAATCTTTCGTTTCATGTGGCGGCCAGGCGGACTTTTAACGTCGACCCAGACACTCACATTGACAGTCTCGAACAGGCCAAGCAAGTCACTATTGAAGGAACGTCAAAATGGTCTTGCAAGATCGCCATTACAGGTTTGCGGTGGTCTTTTGCGGCTACGGACCGCACGCTCGCAGTTTTGATCTATTAGACAAACTATCTTCGCCTATAATCTCTATTATACGTTTTTTTGACATCTGCTTAAGAATATATAACAGTCGCTTTGCTTTACGACACCAAATAGAAAGTTTCTGTTCCCATGTTACGGACAGATTGGAAACGAATATACTTTCCAAAATTGTTAAAGCAGATATCAAAGAATATTGCATTACTTCAAATAACAACCCAAAATCACGGTCGTTAATGCACCGCCTCTAACCACTTCCATTGACAAAACGTAGCTTGGTTTGATCATTAACACAAAGGAAATTTCCACGAATCTACCATATCACGTGTCAGGACTGATATTACATAGTGAATTTAACTTATCACGCACACGAAATTTGTACTCC
Organism: Deilephila elpenor; assembly: GCA_949752805.1. Lineage (NCBI taxonomy): Eukaryota > Metazoa > Arthropoda > Insecta > Lepidoptera > Sphingidae > Deilephila > Deilephila elpenor. The sequence goes on from OX457111.1 coordinate 9,032,900, forward strand.
GTTTCCACCTAAATAACACAATTTATACCACGTTAATGAATAACGAGTTCAAGACCACAACTCGGCAACACGTCCGCTGAATTGACACAGATTGCATGAAATTCACATAATATTAACAATTGATGACATGATACCCAAATTATTGTACACTGTATGTGAAATGTGAAAGGTAATATTAGCGTTAATCCACTTCAGTTTTAGATCGGCGATAAAAACAATACCACCAATATTCTAGTAGATTTTCGTAAGTGAATGAAATTTAGCGAAGTAGCATGCCGAATGAAGGAACCCCAATTATCCCCAAATATATTCCCCTTTACCTCTTACCGTCAATAACTTTTCGATTCGTGAAAATTCCAATATCATTAGACCTGATTCCCGCGCATATCTTTACACTTCTTCTTTGAAACTTTCTTCTTGGTCAAAGTTTGCATTAGAAGTTGCGATAATGTAGGCGCTATATTCAAGTTGTTTTAGAAATCGAGTTTGGGCATAGATAAAAGTTTGGTAGTTTGAAGCTAGTGTCTTCTTCTTTGACCCCAACCCGTTCTGAAAACACAAGATCCTGTTCGTAGAAACAAAAGGTTGAACTAGAATCGTATGCCGCGCTAGGTGAGTAAGGTAGAAGGTAACTGACAGAATATATTCATATACACATCGTACAATATCGTAGTTCATAACCGTAGATGTAAGAAAAAATACTGTTACAAATATCAATAAGTATAGGCATAAAATAATCGTAAATATAAATGTAGCTTTATATTACTTTCAAGAGATTTAGCAGAAATGCTCTTAGCAGGGCTTACGCTCAGTGATGTCGAAGGATCGTGGAACGGTCTTTCGCATTATAAGTATGTAGACGCAGCGAAGCAGAATATTTGAGAGGTTCCTTCAAGCAATATAGTTTTTTGATCAAGTTTTTATAGAGATATTTCAAAGCTCCGAATGTTTAGGATTTTTGTATTAATAAAGCCCTCTGCGGGCAGTTATTTGTGCTCAAGGTCTGATTGCGAAAGATAAGAGCGGAACATCGGATCCCTACGTCACCGTCCAAGTGAGCAAAGTGAAGAAAAGGACACGGACAATGCCGCAAGAATTGAACCCGGTTTGGAACGAGAAGTTCTATTTGTAAGTTTTTTTTAACTCATACATTTGCTTGGTAGGGAAACAAAAGATAGAAGGGTAATGTCTTTGTTTTTCTTGCAGCGAGTGTCATAATTCTTCGGATAGGATCAAAGTGAGGGTATGGGATGAAGACAACGATTTGAAATCGAAGCTGCGACAGAAATTAACGAGAGAATCTGATGACTTTTTGGGGCAGACTATCATCGAGGTAATTTATTTAACTATTTTTTATAGATAATAGGTTCCCATACATCTTATTACCTACAACGCTTTATTTTCTAACATGATTTCAATTCGATTTTTAAAGATAGAAATTTTCACTTGTTGGCTTTATAGCCCCTTGAATAATTTAGATTCTTCTATTGCCCCCTCCCAAGGTCCTACACACACGAGGACGCATTATCGCCCACTTTGAGAAAAATAGATAGTAACAGAAGCTGAATAAATATGCTGACATTATATAACAATATTCCTAGGAGAATCTGGATATAACCCAGGTATTCATAACGATGTTGATATATTTCAACGAGCAAGATGTGACGGGAACCATTCGCGTATCTACTTTCGCGTCTAATAAATATTTATACAGGTTTCCGGAACTTTCGGGATATCCTGCTTTAGGATTGCGGAATAGGGTAAAATATTTTGAATAGAAACAGCCTTTTAGTTTATTTCTCTGCGGGATTAGATATATGTAATTATTAGAAGGTAATTAAGGGACTTTAGTTACTCTGCTTTACTGAGCGCTAGGCTCATTTATTAACTAAGTATTCGAAATTTGAAATATATCAACGGTTTGACTTAGTTGAGCATTTCTTTTTGAAATAATAAGGGTTAGCGAGGTAAACAAAGTATTTAATAATTTCATTATATTAAAATGAAGACAGGGTATTTCTGAAACTGTGCACAGTTGCAATGTATAATAATATTATTTTTATGGGGTTTGGTGGATAGAAAAATCAAACCTTTTATGGTGAAATCTCTTGCTAAGATAGAAATACGGTTTTAGTATTAAATATTACCAATGCAACGCGTCAGTACTAATTATGAAGACAAAAATTAACAATTACATTTAACACAGGTACGAACGCTATCCGGCGAGATGGACGTCTGGTACAACCTGGAGAAGAGGACAGACAAGTCGGCTGTGTCGGGAGCGATAAGACTGCACATCAACGTCGAGATCAAGGGCGAGGAGAAGGTGGCTCCTTATCACGTCCAGGTAAGTGATATAGGGTTTCACAGCTCAAGATGAATGCGATTTTCATCGTGTTGATAAGTGAGTGTTAGTCTGACAAGAATTGTGTGAATTTGAAAAAGCTAATAGCTTTAAGTATACCAGCTAATGACAGGAATCTGTCAAGTAAACTTGAATAGTTTAATATTTAAATGACGCAGGTGTTATCGGGACGACTAAAACTACCATTGTCGAGTTTCGAGTTCAGCAAAAAAGAAAAATTATGATTTTATTTAGTCGTCAACTAAAATCAATTTTGTTTTTCGTAATCGCCCATTACACATTGCACCTAAATAAAAACGCCAAGTTATTTTATTCCTACAAATCTAAAACCACATTTGTACCTATTCTCATTTGAATGTATGCCCTAAGGCCAAATTAAACTCTTACAATTGTATGACATTTCTCCATTTCAAAATTGCACCAAACAGTCGGAAGTAATAACCGCGAAGTAATTTTCTAAATTCATGTTTTCACGGCTATTATAAACAGTCCCTCAACAGGTTGGCTCGACGCCCTTGGATAGCAGCCAGGAATACCCATAATCACATGTTGTTTCGCAATTACCAGACTTGACAAATGTAATTGCTGATAGTTTGTATGTGGTCGCTATCGGAGTTGGAAATTCTATAGCTATACCAGTTAAAGCACTTTTTATTGATGTTTTTTCTTTAGATTTTGTAATGCAATTAAACATTATAATTTCTTTTGCTTAAAGCATACTGTTAGGATATGAATGCAATGCTTCGAAAACTCAGTGATTTGAGTACTCTGAAATGTAATCTTCCGCCCAAACTCATCGGATCGACAGTCTGTACCAATCTCAAATTAGTACTTAAAATATTTTAGATTGCTGTTCAATCTGCTACACCATATATTTATATATTGGAAACGTGTAAGCTTATCTAAAATAACTCAAATGTTAACATCTGTTTCAATAATAATTGAAATCACAAATTTGAATAATTGACTACAATACTGCAGCTAAAAATTGCTTTGTAATACAGTTGAATTAATTATGAGTAGTGTTATTTCGCTCGCTCAGTTTCTGAATGAACAATTTTCGGAATTTATGGGTCTTGCAAAATGTTAATAAAAATGTATCATCGCTATTTCATTACAATTCATGAAGTTCATCTTTAGTTTTTATTGAATACTTTTAACAGAAATTCAAAATTGAAAGTTTCATTACCAACTTTAAAGAATGTTGCATTCTAGAAGCATTTTTAATATTTTTTTTAAGTTTCAGTTTGTATTAAACTAAGATTAAACATTCATTATGGCTGATATGTTCCGTTTGCCGTTTGCATTACACAGACGTGATTATCGTAGTGTATATATAAATTTTGATAAGGAAATTTTTACCCATTTTCCAATATTTTACACATAGCAATACGAGTACATAGAAAAACCAATTTCCTTGAAACCTCGGAAACTTACAAATTCGTGGGCTATGATTAAAATCCCCGAACTTGGGAAAGTTGCGTCGAAATTTTTCGCTTCAATCGTTCTTTTACAACGTTAATGCGAATTACAATGGTTTATTACGGACCGTTCGACATCAGTTCTCTACGACAAACAATCAAATTTAGTTGTAAACCGTTCGAGATTCGGGCAACGTGCGGCCGAAGCGCAGATGGGATCTGAATTGGGCAACTTTTGGGAATAAATGTGAAAAGTTTCCCGCTGGCTAACTAAGCGAAACCGCTATCTAATGCAAAAGTGTTATTTCTTGGCCCAAATAGTTCCTGTTCGTGTGGAATTTTATCGTTTGATGTAAATTTTAGTGATAGCCCGGTGGAATATTTAAACCTTCTGTGGCGCATTGGATCAAAATCTTTATATCAAAGTACTTACCATATTTTTGAGACTCTTTCGCCCACTCTTCGGTGGTCGGCACTTAACATCAGGGTTTACTTATTGCCTACTTTACTTTAGAAAGAAAATAACATGGATATGGAAAAGGAAGTAGTGACACTAGTTGATTAGTTTTCCAAGCTTATTTCTATGCCAAAATCAGAAGTAGACAATATAGGCTCATACTGTTAGTACAGCCGGCTACAAATAAAAAAGTCGTTAAATCCAAATTCAGATAGATGGATGAATAATATATCAATGTTTCAATCCCATACTAAAAACTTGAAGCGTTTGACGTCACATTTGAAATTCAATTAGACTTACGTATTCAATTTGGTGATGTAGGATAAGTAGGGAATATATTACTGACTCAATCCTGTCTTTGAATTAATCGAGCCTCGTCATTAATGGAACGACCCACGTCTTGTTTTATTATTACTCTATTTGTGTCTTCTATTATAAATTTAAACGGCTTTTGTCAATAGTCAATGTACATGACATGTGTAATGGTTTGAACGTCAAATCAGCCTTTAAAGGCTTTATTACGATTTATCCATAAGTAAATATAAAAAAAATTGTATAATATTATATAAGTTAGAGGATTTCCAAAGCCAACAATTCTTATAAAATTCATCGTTGAATTATCTGATGATCTGAGTAACATTTAGCCACAAATACCCAACTCTAAAAGCTCAACATGTTTATCATAGTCTACAAGCATAATTCCTAACTAAGAACACAATAACACAGACTTTGAAGCTATTCTTTCAAGCAAGCCACGTACGGAAAATTACGTCCATTCAGAGATTTCCAACGGGTACTACAGTCTCCAACGCCAACTTTACGGGAAATGTATGCACGAAGTTCCACGGTTCGTGCATGGACGGCTTATTCCGGGCCATGCACGGACCGTGGAAGCCGGCTCAGGTGATGTACAAGTATAATTTATAAGGACTCTTTCCTTGTTCAAAGATTATCGTGAAACTTAAAATGTATCCGCTTTTAAATTTTATCCTCTTAATTCCGTTTTGAAATTTACGCGTTTAAACTTACAATTGTGAATTTAATAGGTGTGAGGTCTTATGAATGTTATTTTCCATAATGTGTTTTGAATTGAGGTATTCGAAAACACAGACAGACAGACAGACTGTCTGGGTTTTTTTCTTTCAAAACTCCATATTGTTCATAGTCAATGTCGCTATTTTACGTACATTGTTTATTGTTTAACGAATTTTACTTCAAGAAATTCAATGTATTGAAATAAAATTCCATGTAGATAATAAAATTTTACCTTCCTTTGTAACTGCCATAAAACTTACAAAATGTGTTTACCTTATTCAAAAACTATATATTTTTGCCACAGTCATCTTTGTGACTTCACAGCTAAGCTATGTTGTAAAATCGAAACATTACATAAAAATGTTTTCATAAACTTTATATGAAAATCAGTATAAGCCACACCCAATATGCAAAATCTTTCGTCAGTAATTGACATTTTGATGATCGACATTACGAACTCTTTTACTATATACTTTTATGCTTAAAATACTAAACGAAAATGATAAAATCTCACCAGTAAAAGTACTGACTAATATAAACGGAGTGGTGATATAAAAATGCACATAATCGTTCTGTCGCGTTATATGAAACTGTAAGGTCCAAAAAATCTGAATGTCTTTGCCAGGTATAAAAATTCCATCTATCTATGTAACCGTAACATGAATTTAAATGAATATCTCTCTCTATTTCTCTACCTCTCTTTCTCTCTCTTTCTCTCTTCATCTACATTGTACAGGAAGTCCACTGCTGAGGATAGACTTCCCCCAAAGGTCTCCATAATATCAACCTGTTGGAAGCGGCTTGCACCCAACGCATTCAATTAACTAAATATTTTTAATTCTTCTTTCATTAACGCAAGCAAGAATTATAAAAATACTTTTTTTAAATACCTGTATTGTTTGACCAAATCAGATTTATTTTAGAACATTTATTTAGAATACCAAATAGCACTTAAAGTAGAACTAAGAAAGCTTTCACAGTACATTACAGTAGTTGTAATGCGTCTGTACGTCTCAGACACTGTTTCTTGAGCAAAATGAGTTGAAAACTTTAGTAATCCTCTTGTGGGTTTAAAAAACTTTTCACTACTCTTCAGACTATAATCTAGAGTAGGTTTTAGTGTTAAAACACTATTACAGTTTATCATATAAGTTCAAATGTATACAGTGTAAACTTAACCCAAGATAATGTGACATTTATAAGGTTAAATAATGAACATGTTGAAATAAAACTATTTTATACGGATTTTATCGCGATTTGGTAGTCCGCCCCGTGACCACGAAAGCTGTAAAGTAATCGAAACGTCGGGAAGTTAAAAAATGTAAAAATTAAACCAAATCGCGATAAAATCCGTATAAAATAGTTTTATTTCAATGTGTAACATTCGCGTAAATCTAAGAAACCATTAATGAACATGTTATTTAAAATAGTTTAACAAGGAAACACCGTAAAGAATCCTGCATACCAAAGAAATCTTTCAAATAATTTTTATCTTATATTCGCCTAGTACCTAACCCGTAACATGCCAGCGTAGTGGACCATGGCCTAAAGTCATTCAATCAATTTCAATTGTAGGGGAATCCGACACTCAGAAGTGGGTATGTATGCAATTATAAAACTAAAAATTACAATAACAAGATTCAAGTACGAGTACATAATAACGAAACACTACATGAAAATTGACTTATTCACGAACACAAGTTTGCAGGAGGTGAAGTGGTTGAAAATAACTGCACAGAAATGGGGCAGCGGGGACTTGAGACAGAAAGTTAAATGCGTTTCAAACGTGAAACAAGGGCACTTTTACACTTAAAGTCTACGACACTCCGAACAGTGGAATTTGATATAAAATCTGTACGGATTTAGATGTTTACAGTGTCCATTCAAGTTAACATACAAGAGGATAACATGTATATAATTTGTTCTTAGTTTTTATAAATTTTAAATGGTATTTCAGATTGTTCAGTCTAAATGTAGCCATAAGAAGGTTCAAAACGTATTATTTAATGTTATCAAAGTTGTTTCATACTTCTGGTTCTTTCTTACTTCTGGATTTTCTTTAGTATTAGTGAAGGATGGCGATATGGCGATAGGCTCGCCCCCTCTCACATCGTGGGACGGAACATGCAAGGCGAAATTACACGGCCAGTGTATCTGCGTGCCTGTGGCATACTTATATATCAAAATAAACCTTTATAAATAAAACCGAAAGCTGTTTATCGCCATCCCCGGTCGGGCTTTAGTTGACTGTGGACTCAAATTTGGACATTATATGCCCATTATAGAGGTGAAATTGCGTGAGTAATCACCTTAATTTGCTTAAATAACCGATTCGAAACCCCGTACGCAATTAAGGCAAACGTTCTTGAATACCAATTAGTTAAAGCTTGCTGAAATTGGTTCCAATTAGGAATTTTTTTTTGTTACCGGTCAAAGGATTTGTTCATGACAATTTGCTACGCTCTCAGTCTTTTCGTAAATCAAAGGCATTCATGTTTTAGCTTAACTGAAAATTTTTACGAATGTCCGAAGTAACGCTTTGATCTGTTTAACGAGGGATGCAAAAAGGTCTGTAAAGTAACGGATGAATAATACAATATATTCGTAATCCGTAACAGTCGTATATAAAGTTAGATTTTTACTTTTGGCCTCTATTTCTAGTTGTCATGCGTATTGTGCACTTATTTATAGTGCGTGGTGGCCTGTTGGTAAACGGACCAGACGCCGATTCCAATATGATGACGGTGGTCGCGGGTTCAAATCCCAGGGCACACCTCTGACTTTTCGGATGTGTGTATTGAAAGTCAATCACCCCGCATTATAACGGTGAAGGAAAACATCGTGAGGAAACCTACATACTTTATTACTTCAATTCATGCATTTACTTCAAACCATTGTCCACTAATGTACATACCCTTCTACCAGTAAAAGTTGGTCTTAAACTTCATGTTTCCGTATTCACTTATTACTTTTCTCTTACTTGATATTCACTGTATGAGATGTTTTGTTAAATAATATTTAACACATATCGTGTTTAATATTATTTAACAAAACATCTCATGCACTGCCTCGGTGGCGTAGTTGTATTACGGTACGGTTACAAAGCTGAGGTCTCGGGTTCGAGTCCCGGGTCGGGCAAAGTGATATTGGATTTTTCTATTCATTATCAGCCCGGAGTCAGGAATTTGTGCCCGATGTGGCGATAGGCTCGCCCCCTATCACATCATGGGACGGAACATACAAGGCGAAATGTGGGTGTCCTGGTGGCGCCTCTGCCTACCCCTTCGGGGATAAAGGCGTGAGTTTATGTATGTATGTATGTATGTGTTTAATATTCTACTGGATACATTTTATTATTATTCCTCACTTAATAGACTTTCCATACTTTGTATGAAAGGCACAGTTATGTCGCGTTTTGGACTCACCTTTATATGAATTATCCCGTTCTATACAATATGGCCGTTATTTTATTTTATTTATTCAAGGACATCCAACGGCAATTAAAATGTTTTTAAATCTAATACATAATTGATTCGGTATCATGCTTAAAGCATTGCCTGCATGTGTCACAACATGCATAATATAATTTAGGAGTATTAGACAGACTTAACATTAAAAGTAGTTATATAGTAGATGTCCCGACCAGCGAAGAGACAGCCTCCGTGGCGCAATTTATTAGACGCCGGCTGTGAAATGAGAGGCCGCGGGTTCGATCCCCGCACCGAGACAAATGTTTGTGTGAACCACAAATATTTCGGGTCTGGGTGTTTGTGAGACCGTAAAGTCTCTCGTAGCTTATGATACCCACAACACAAGACTCAATCTTACTGTAGGGCCAGGAGTATGTGAAAAAAAAAAGATAGACATCACCCGTAGATGTTTTATCTGAACTGCATTTACCATAAGTATTGTACGTTTACTTTTATACCAATATGAAAATAGCATGTCTAACGTCCGCACGCAGAGACGTTTAATGTCAATTCAATTGTACCTTAGTATAGATTCTCTTTGTAAAATCTACACGTAGTAATGATTTAATTGAGATGAAATGTCTCTGAGCACGGTAGTATAACGTCTATAGTCAATAAGTATCTCATGAATAATCTCCAACGTGGATTGCCTGACAACAAACCTCTCATAAGTTCATTGTAAAATATCATGGGAAGGTCATAACCCTACCGCGAAACATAATATATACATCATTATACATGACCTTATCGAGAATCTTTTATGAGTACTGAAACACTCAAGACCTTTATTAATTCAAGTTCGATACGTATATACTGAATTGAATTTGTTAAGTTTCTAAGGGCCGCTGATTAGCATGATGTATACTTCAAATTTACTTACTGGCTTTATACTAGGTGAGGGTGGTGGCACAATATTTAATGTAATACATTTATTTTTTAGAATTCCATGGCTTGTAATTTTTGGATTGTCTGTATTTTTTAATATTGTATGTTATTGCAATAAAATGACTACATTGCACTTGACAGATAGATCAAGGATGGTTAATTTGGCCCGTCGACACAATTATGCAGGCTTGCTAAAAATGTATTTACAGTGTAACGAGTTTATCACCATTGTGTATTGTGATCGGGCTTAGAACCCTGGATCAAGGTTTAAAGATCATTCACACAGCAACACACCCAGCGATGAGAACTAACACACAAACATTTACCACCAATTAATACAAATTAAATTATTTATTTATTTATTTATTTATTAATCCTTTATTGCACAAAAGAAACATTTACAGTAAGTAAATGGCATAATAATAGTACAAGAGGCGGCCTTATCACACTAGGCAATTTCTTACAGGCAACCTTTGGATGGATATGTAAAAAGGAAAATGAGAGGGCAGTCTAAGGTGTTTATTAAAAAATATATATCAATATAAATATAAATATAAATAAAAAAGAATAATACACATATATAAATAAGTATGATGTGCAAATACATACAAACATTTATTTAAAAACAATAATAATAATACACACACTTACAATACATACAATATACATAAACATATATACCTATCCTAATATTTATCAAACATGCGAATGGACATAAGATATTCCTCAGCTACATACATTTAGAGATAGGAAATGGTCTTTAATCATTTTTTTAAATGACGACAGTGTTCGTGCCCGTCTTACCTCAACTGGGAGTGAGTTCCACAGTCGGACAGCTTGGACAGTAAACGATTTGTCCATGAAAATCGTGGAGTGCACGGGCATTCTCAGTTTCAGGCTCTCCGACGACCTCAAGGATCTCGAATGTGAGTCATGGAGAAAGATGAATCGATCTTTAAGATAAGAAGGCGTGAGAGGATTAAACAAAACATTGTACAGAAGTGAAAGAATATGAGTATTCCGACGAAAGCGGATGGGTAACCACTTGAGCTTAGTACGAAATTCAGAAACATGGTCATATTTGCGAAGACCAAATATGAATCTGATACAGAAATTTTGGAGACGCTCAAGCTTATTAAGTTGGTCCTCGGTGAGATCTAGATAGCTGACATCGGCATAATCAAGGATGGGGAGAAGAAGGGTTTGGGCAAGTGAAATCTTCGTGGCAATGGGGAGAAGATTGCTTAACCTTCGCAAGGACCTTGCCGAGGCAAACAGCTTTCTGCTAAGTTCACGAAGCTGTGGGCCCCAAGTGAAGGATCTATCAAAGAGTAAGCCCAGATTCTTAACCGTCTCGCTGTATGGGATGAAAGTTCCATTACAGGAGACGGAAGGTAGTAGGTTCCAGTTTATTTTAGAAACCATCCTGGAGCTACCAATAACTGTGAGCTGGGTTTTGGATGGATTGACCGTTAATCCGTGGGTCTTGCTCCACTCACAGATGAGTTGCATGTCGGAATTAATTTGTGCAATAGCGTCAACCAACTTGTCCAAGGGCGCCCGCGTGTAAATTTGGAGATCATCAGCGTAGAGGTGGTAGGAGGAGCAGAGATGATTAGTAATGGAATTAATAAAGACTGCGAAGAGTAAAGGAGAAAGCACGCCGCCCTGTGGAACGCCAGCAGATACAGAGCACCAGGAGGAAAAACTTTCCTCGACACGGATGCGTTGCCGGCGTCCAAACAGGTAACTACGAAACCAATCAATTGCCATTGGAGATATGTTAAGGGAACGTAGTACACCAAGCAACACATCAAAATCGACAGAGTTGAAAGCGTTGCTGAAGTCTAGCAGTGCTAGGACTGTCAGCTGGCCTTGCTCCATGCCCGATCTGATGCCATCCGTAATGTGAGTCAGGGTGGTAGTAGTACTATGCCCAGAACGAAATCCCGACTGGAGAGGATTTAGGAGGGCGTTATTAGAAAGGTAATCGTTAAGTTGGGTGTGAACCAAACGTTCGAGGACTTTGGAAAGGAATGGTAAAATGGCAATAGGACGAAATTCAGACAGTACAGCGGGCTTGGGTTTCTTAGGAATGGGGATAATGTGGGCTTCTTTCCAAGCAGTAGGAAATAACCCTGTGGAAACGGAATGGTTCAGGATATGGCAGATGACAGGAAGGATTTCGTCTAGGATAGGAAGAATCATATTACGGCTGACACAGTCGCTTCCCATGGCATTTGATGATATAAGCGTAATGGTTCTCCTAACATCACAAGTGGCAAATTGTTTAAGTACGAAAGCTGAACATTTAGGAGTCTTAATGGTAGAAAGATGCTTAATAGTATTATCTTTGGTCATCATCTCAAAAGAAGATGAACAGGAAAAGTGATTGTTTAAGGAATTTAAATCAATGGATTTTGGAATTGAGTCATGTGTAGGTTTACCCACTCCTAATGTCTTGAGAAATTTCCAGACTTTAGCTGGATCTCCGTTTTCAACTGAGTTGTGAATATGTCGGCGTTGAGCATTCCTACACACCTTACTGCAGTGATTCCGAATGGCAACGTACTTGAGCCAGTTTGACTCGTTAGGACGACGTTTATACTTGGACTTGGCTGACGCTTTTTTACACAACAGCTCTTTGATTTCCGCAGTGAGCCAAGGAGATGGAAGGTGTTTTAATTTAATTGGTCGAACAGGAGCATGTTTATCAAAAAGAGCTGTTAAAGTCTTTGTGAAAAAATCAACCTTGGCATCCACACAATTCAACTGGAAGAGAGCACTCCAGTCAATGTCACTGGCATCCTTGCGAAGATTAACAAGGTTCATACCTCGAAAATTTCGCTGCAAGAGGACTTTAGGTGAGGGCTTAGGAGGACGAACACGATAGGATAGGAACAAGAGGTCATGGTAAGAAAACGCGTCGGCAGAACATTGACCATGTTTTGCGACGAGATCTACAGAGGAAACAAATATAAGGTCTAGTAAGGAAGGAGTGCAGTTAGGGGAATGATGAGTTGCTGAAAGTGGTAGTATAGATAGGTTGCAGGATTGGATAGTATTCGAGAGGGAGGAGGAACGACGATCGTTCTTAAGGAGACAGGTGTTGAAATCACCCATGATTATGGTTTGACTGTATGAATTAACTAAGTTTTCAAGAATAACTTCAAGAGAAGAAAAGAAATCAATGCGAAGCGAGGGACAATAATAAACACCGAGTAGGAGCTTCTGATGAGAGAGTTCCACCTCCAAGAAAAGATGTTCGCCGGCATTTGTTGGTGGAGGTTGCGGTGAGGTACTAATAATATTGTATCGAAAATAAGTACGGAGATAGATTGCTACACCACCTCCACTACGCGCCGTGCGATCATTCCTTATGAGATGGAACCCAGGAAGAGAGTACAGAGTCGAAGGAAGACAAGGCTTTAGCCAAGATTCAGAGACAAGGATAGCATGAATATTAGTACAGTCAAAACTAGCCAGCATATCGGGGAAATGGGCGGGAATACTCTGGGCATTGAGATGGACCACATTAAAATTCCTCGAGACGTCGGAGAACTGAAAAGAGAGATTGTCAGCAAGTGAAGGAACACTGACAAAACTATCATCGCTGCATGCTGATAAAAACTCATCAGTGTCACTACTAGACATAATAATTAATCAATGTTGATAAATATTTAAATTTGTAAAAAAAAAAAAAAAAAAAAATACGTTAAATATTATAAAAATAAACAGAAAAACAAAGTGTAAATAAAGTCAAATAATCATCCATCTGCCGGTTGTTAAAAGATAAAAAAAAAATGTATAAATAAATCAAGTAAAGGTACAATTTTTAAGAAAAAGAAAATATACATATTAAGATAGTTAAAATAAAAAAAAACAATTCAAAGCACGACAAAAATAAAATAAAACTAAATCTAAGAAATGCTGGTCCAGGTAAATCAAGTATTAAAATAAAAAACAAAATTTAAAGATTCCGAACGAATCGCAACATGTCAAAGTTGACAATGGTCATATTATGTCAAAATCACATTTCTAACATAACCTAATAACGCAAGTGACTAAACATATTATGATGTAAACAAATAATATTATCCTAAAGTAAAGCTAAACAAGTAACAGTTATTAAACAATAGTATCCTGTAGAAGTATAAATAAAAATAGTAAGAAATCCGAAAAGAAGGACATAAAATTGTGATATAAAATACCTGGACAGCACGCTAATAAAGAAAATAAACAGTTCACTTCTTAGCAGTTGCAGCTCGCCTGGTCTTTGGCACGGCTATGGCCTTCTTCGCAGGACTCGGCTTAGCTGTGGTGTCCACATTAATCTGGCTAAGCAGAGTAAGGGACGTCACGCGATGCCGAATGCCAGAGTTCAAAACGTAGACAACACCCTCTCGAGTCCAGGAGTTGTTGACGCCAAACTTCTCCCGCGCGGCCATAAAAATGTCATGTCTGGCCTTTGTCAAGAACTCAGAGAGAGTAATACCAGTCCCCTTCAATTTAGTTTTGCTGTACCAGATATTATCTCTCACCGAGGTGTCTTGCAACTTGACAAGAATAGGTCTTGGTCTGGTTGAAGATGAAGGGCGACCCATCCTGTGGCAACGCTGAATGTCTCCGATGCCAAAATCTGCAATGTTGATATGCTTCTTGACAACATCAACTATCACTTGAGCAGGAGTCTCGTTGGCCACCTCAGCAACACCATGAAGCAAAAGGATTTTCCGGCGCCTCTGCATCTCCATAGTGTCAACTGATTGAGTCAAAACCTCGATTTGTTGCTGCAGCAGTCCAAGTGTCTGGGTGACGAAGGCTCTAAATGAGGCAAACTCTACAGCCATATCAGATGATCCAGAAGCAGCAACTGGAGACTTCTGCAGGTTGGCTTCAAAAGCAGACATTCTTTTGTGGAAGTCTTGCTTCATATCTTCCAAAGTTGCTTTCAATGAAGACTCCATAGTGACAGACACAAGTGAACAAGTAGTGAGTTGTAGATAAAAGTGATGTTAAGTAGGGAAATAAAAACTAACACCGGCAGGTAGGCAGTTTAACTGTTGTTATAAAACATAAATTATAGTAAAATAATAACTAAATGTATTTTAAAAATTAAAATATTTGTGGAGCAAAAATTTGTTTGACTACTTTTCTCGACTACCCACGAATTAATCCCCGATATACTCAAGAATTCTCAATTCATCCCTCAAAAAGTATTATTATCCCTGTCAGCGTTTTATGAGGCTTAAAGAACAACTCTCGCCTAATGGAGGAACCCCGCTCTCAGCGGGAAATATTGCCTCCCCCAGGGTAGGGGTTGAAATGGATTCGAGAAAATAATTACGCGACTCTCTGTTACTAATTAATGTAATTATCGATTTGTTTAAATTATTTTGTTACGGTGGTATGGTGGGGAATATATTGTTGAGTAGGTTTCGTTAGTACCTTGACCTATTTTGTGTAATGTTCTAGTGTTTTAAATAATGTATGTTGGTTTTCAAAATGCGATACCGCGTTTTGTAGTTTTTACTGTGGTGGGTCACAGCGCAATCTATTACAATTGACTACTTTGATTAAAGATTGAGATCAAAATAGAACATTGAGTTTACTATCATTATTACCTTTGAAGATAAAAGTGCAACATAGGAAATGTTGAACTTGCTTCTCTCAAAGAATTCTCAAGCAACTTTATCCTCTTACTTCACTAATCTGTTAAATCAAGTAACGTGTACTATTGTAAATAAATTTATTTAACTGAATTCGGACATCGTCTCGACATAACTAAAAATTCCTCTGTTTAGTTATATTTATTCATTTCAACTTCGTAAAACATTGCTCATTCCAGTCTTTTTGCAACGCTCCACGCAAGACGAAATACCTATGTTACCCCAAACAAAACACATTAAAAACTCCTCTATTGTCGCACCGACGGACGAGCAAAGTTCTGACATAGTGATACGGGACACGGTTTTTGGGGTGTCCTAAAAATTATAAAGGGTCGGCCACACCTGCTACTATTTTAACCTTGAAAGAATATTAAGGCATATCTCCAAATATAGTATTAATATGGGTCTACTTAGGCCGAAATATGTAAAGAAAAAATGAGTTTGAAGCAGCAAGAATTTAATTAACTGATACTGAACATTGATCCTTGACATCTAAGTGGAAGAGTTCTTATTTCTTTACAAGACGACTATCGTTTAAACATAGCATTTTAAGGTATAACAATATGCAGTCTGATTTCTTGCAACATTACTCCTTCACTCCTAAAAGACGGTGGTAGATCTTATTAACGATTGAAAATATCTTTTGAAAGACTACTCGTATTAGTTGTAATAATATTTTGATTCAAGCAATCCAAATTGAAATATCTATAATAATTACAGCAAACACCAACCATGTTATAATTTATACAACAAACAATGTAGCAACATGAATTTGGCCCATATTTATTTAGTTTCCACAGCAGCACTCTGTCACGAACATACGCGCACCGTCGCTTGTGTAAGGAACTTAACGCAGGTGGGGCAATGCAATTAAAAGTTGTCCGTGTGTCTCTCATGGCCCTTTGTCGCCCATTCCAGTCATAAGTAGCTATCAACGCGGACTCTACTTCAAAAACTATTTAATGGACGCGTTCAAAGGGTCCATTTGCCCCGCAAATTAAATTAGAAACAAATTTGCAAGAGTTGAGGCTATTTGCATAATTATGCATACGCGTACTTCATAAATTGTTTATCTTTTTATACTAGTTAGGACTTCTTGTGGCTGAAGATAGCAATGATGCTTGTACTGTACTGTATCAGCCCATATTATATACGTCCCACTGCGGGGCACGAGCCTTCTCTGCAATCGAGAGGGTGATGATGTATACTTAAATATTATACGAGTATTTTGAAAGCAATATTACTAGACTTTTAAATGGATCATTGATTATTTGACTCTTTCGATTCGATCGACTTTCTCTACACCAAAGTTGCTACTTGTCATCTGTGATGATGTCCCATCATTCTCACAAATATACCACTTACAAATAAACAAAGCGAGCAAATGTTGCCTTTTAATTAACCATTCACGAGCATTGTTTACTGGGGTAGATACCACTGCAATGTCTATTTCTCCCGCCAAACAGCAGGTTTGAAGGACATTGTAGCCCGAGTAAGTACTGGACATAATGGGACTTAACATCTTATGTCCCAGGATGTCGAGTGCAGTGGAATGCCAAGCATTACTTTGTAATTCACGGTCTTGTTTGGTTTTGCTACTGTTCATGAGCGGTCATATCGCTTATCAGCAGGCGAATGGCATGTTCGTATCGCCATCC